>LR215994.1:14934809-16294137 GCA_000469805.3 Hymenolepis microstoma
CTACTCCTAGTGCTTTAAAGGTGAGTAGACGTGTCTGCTCTATCATTTTTTAGCGGAATCGCAATTTTTCATTTCTCGTCATGGGAATGTATACAAGCCCTCTTTAATCGATTCTAAAAAACACCAATCTAAGGCAGTACAGTAAAAAGTTATAGGGCTTCTTTATTGATATCACTAGCCATATCCAGAGGACGATGACGCCACTTTGCCATGCATCACACATTTCGCAGCTATGACTTCACCTAGGAAATTCGATGTTTATTTAGAGTTGAATTTAAAGCTTATATCCTAGATATGATTCAGTGCTTCATCAGTTGATCAGATTTGAAAGTAGAAGATCTTGATTATGAAGTTAACAATTTCAGTGTAAATCAAATTGGGACTGGGGCACTTTTACTCAACTCCTACAAGCCTTGAGTATTTCGGAAAGTCCTCTTTGGTTAAGGCTCAGCTAAAATGTCACGACTATAGGGTAGTGAGGATAGAGGTTCTCAAGAGGTTTTGTATTCGTTCTTTTCGTTCTCTAGCTTTGTGCAACAACGGGTTGGATAATTTCTTTGAATTCCGACGTATCAATGCAGTTTCAAATGCTAGCAGTTATGTTCTTTGTAGTGAACAGGGCTTACTGCAATAATTGAAATAGTATTTATTCCGGTTTAGGCAAGCGTAAGCAGTCTCTCGGGCATACGATGGGAGCAACGTGGTTGGCAAACGGCTGATTCCACCTGTTTACACGATGGAGAGAGTGATCCCCCACCAGGCGAAAATCGTCGATCTACACCCCAACGAATTCTTTCCTCCAGTGGAGATTCCTTCTATCTTCAACCGAAAACAACCTGTCTTGAAGCTCTACATATCATCACGAGAGCATGGAATGAGGCCGGTCTTTCTTGTCTCCCAGTTGCTACAGAAAACGGAACTGGCTTTCAGGGCATGCTTACTAAACACGACATTCTTGTAATTTACTTAACTCAACTTAAGAGCACAATGACGACTCTTGTATTAACCACCCTTTATTCTGACAGGGAACAATTTTTGCTGGTCCTTTAGACGTTGCATTAAATGCATCAATTGGTACAATCTTATCAGTTCGACCTAGGGTTCGTTGTGTTCTTCTACCTTCTTTTTTTTATTCCACTCTGCGTAGAGTTCTAAAGACCTGCGTTTCTTCTAATCTCATAGCCTACTGGATTTACGAATCAAGCAATGTGTTTCACCTCCGAGTGCCTTGTTGCAGTACTAGACAGAATGTTTCGACAGAAGGTATGCTGTTTCTGTCTAAAAGAGTGTTAAGTAGCTTCACATTATTTATAAAGTTGCTTTTCTTTTAGGCTTCCTGCCTGGTAGTATTCGATAAACCAGGTTCTGGTGCTAGCTGGAATGGTCAGGGCGCCTTAGGAAAAGCTATTGGTGTCATAACGGCAGCAGATCTTCTCCAGGCAATTGTTATTGATGCTCCTACTCCTCCACCCTCTGCATCTTATGCTGAAATACCCGAAGATGCTGTTTTTTCCAAGACCCCTTCCCAAGTCAAAGGTCGGTATCCAACTAGGAGTGGCGGTGGTGGTAACAAACGACATTCCCTTCCCCGTGAGATTTTAAGCGATTTTTTTTATTTCTGCACATGCCTATTTCATTAATATGTGGTTTAAATTTTCAGCTGAAATGGCGAATTCCTTACCTGGAGCTCAGATTTTATCACCGTTTAGTAATCACCAACACGGTCTGACCAAAATTTTCCATCGTACCAAGTAATATATTTCAGTGGCGTTATGGTTTCATTTCATCTATCTAACTTCGTTTTCTTTTCAGACGAAATTCGGAAAGTGAAGTATCCCCATTGGAGGGTCCATTTGCAACAGCTGCCAATAGTAATACCGCCGGTAGCAACGGCCAATCACATCGTCCCCACAGTCACCAACCCGGAAAGACTAATACCACACCATCCAATCAACATAATGGGGATGATGGAACGCTCTTTGAAATGGACGAATGTGTATGATTCGTTATCTTCTAAAAATGTTTTGCGGAATGAGATATCGATGTACTTCCTAAGCTGTACATTATTCCACATACACGCCGCACACATTTCGACTTTTGTATTGATCCGATCAATGGTCGTATTTCAACTAACCAATGGGTGAATGGGCCTTCATGCCCAGTTTCCATCATATAACTCCTCCCTCAACCCGTCCTCTCTGTACTGTTACTCCAATCTCCCTTCCGTCCTCTCAACCCAAACTTTGCAAAAATACTCGTTTTTAATGTTTATCGTCTGAAATAGAATCAAATCAAATGTGCACACAGTTGAAATCTTCATTTTGCCAATTGAATATTTGTAGTTATTAAGATGGGGCATTTATGGTAATTTAGTGGTGTGTTCTGAACTATTTATTGCCCATTGGTCTTAATCAATTTTGATAGGTCTGACAAACCGTGAATCCCAAAAACAGAGGAGACAATCTAGCAGTTTCTTTTCACTTGAATAAGGTTTATTAATTGGAAAAAGTTATCTTGACTTTTGCTCCAGCTACGCCTTGGTCAGCGTGTATGTCTGTCAGGCTAGAGATCACAAGACTAACGTGGTTGGGTGGGAGTGTTTTCGATAAAAGCATCTCCTAGATACTTTCCTTCTAACCAAGTCGAGTGTTGATAATGTCTTTCTTTGTGGTCTGCAGTTATCTTATGCACTACTACTTGTTAACCACATATTTAAATGGAGAGGTAAGCCTATGCTATTAAGATAGGAGAGAGTAAGAATTTAAGGGAGTGAGGAGATTCGGGACAGTTCGATGAAGATATGCCGTCGGAGGGGCCGTCAATATTGAGGATGACGTCATGGAATGTGGGGTTTCAGTCAGCCAAGTCCTTTATGGGGCTAGTAGCATCTAGCATCCTATTATTATCTTTGAGAAAGATGAACTTGGAGTTAGTTCCTTGTATAACATGCTACATCCAATTCACTTCTTTATTGCAATATTTGAAAATAATTAATTATATTAATTAATTAGCACGTATTCACAGTAAGGCTGATATGAAATTCCTCATATATCTGAAATGTCCACCATTTGGCATCTTCTATTAGACTGAAATGGGAAGGTGCATTCGGATTTTATTAAAGATATCTGCATGAATTTGAATGAGCATTGTAATCATGAAGCCTTACTTAAGCAAACAATTCAGATCAAAATTCCACAGAATTGATCGTTAAACCTGTAAAAGTTGATGGAAAATACTAGTGAAGGACAATTGTCTGAAAAAATGTTAAAAATGGGACAATTGGGGCACACGTCATCGCGTGATTTGGAGGTGCGCCCGTTCAACTTCGCGTACGGATTGAGTGCGAGGACACACAGCCAATGGCCAATCAAAAGCCTCTGCTCGTTTTACTTAATCCGCTATGTTGAATGACTAAGCTTCCTCCCTTGTTACACTCCACGCTATGCATGTCTAGGATAAACGCGAGCCCTGGATACGTCTTTCATTTATAACCTTTCGGCAGCTTAACTAGTTCTGGGAGTCTTACCAACTAGGAGAAACTGCCACTGAGGTTTCTGAGCACAGTCAGGCTTAGTTAGGTAGCTAATCCGCTACACAATGTACGCTAGTCCCTCTTCTTGTTTGGTTTTCACCCGAAAGTATAACTTACTACTAGAAAATGAATTGATAGAAACTAGTTTGGAACAGTTATTAGACCATCTAACGTCCCAAATATACTACTTATTAATAAATTCAATAGCAGAATAGAAATGTGATTAAGATTCAAAGTTAAATAATCAATCACTGATCCGAACTGAAGTATGAATGGAAGCATAAGAAACGAATACGAGGTATTTGTTACAAATATCACTGATGTATAATGCTTTGAGTATTGTAATACGGTTTAGATATTCGTCTCAACATCTACTACACTTACACGCCTTCTCAGAATTCGAATCAATAATTAGTTAATACAATTTAATTGTTGAACTGGCCTAAAATACTATCAAATAATAAAATACAAGCTGCTTTTACCTCATAATTTCGTTTAATAAGGCGTAAAACGAGAAATAAATATGATTTTACTAGCTACCATACAAGCGACACCGAGTTAAAGCGGTATTTCGCCAACAATAGATGTCCTGTTTTGATATCGACCTAAGAACCAAATTAGTATGCAAAAATGGACGTGTTCATGAAAGGAACGCACAAGTTGCACTCGTAGAATGCTTTTGCAATTAAAATAAGAGTTGTTTTTCAAATTCGATACTATGGTTTTCGGACCGAAATTCAAAAGATTCGTTTATTGGAGTTTACAGAGCCACCGAAATGAACCAATGAAGCCCCGAGGGCTAGAACATTCTCGAAAGTGCGGCGTGTTACCAATCCCATACCGAACAAGCACCAATCAGGACTCAATGTTTGTGCTTAATATCGTTAACCGCACATATGATTTTTGTGCATCTCCAGTACACTCTCTGCACGTGATATCTTTCATGTTTCCACTTCTTTGGACGTAGCCTGGCAAATATTAGGGCAATTTATGCTACAGTCTCCCCTCATATTTACCGTCTATCTTTCCCAAAATTCCTGAGACTTCTTTTGGTACTTAATAAAATCCTTCAAATAACAATCTTCAACCTCACTCCCCCTATAATAATAAAAACAGATAATTCGGCCTTAATTAGCTTATCTGCTAAAATCTCATCAGAAACTAATGGGATGTGCATTCGAAATGTGGTAGGCCTAGGTCATCTGCTCTGTCAAAATGTCCCAATGAAAAGCCACATTCCGCAGAATCCAAGAGTTCGACTTTTAGATCCTCACAGGTTCCACGGACCTGATCTGCTATTTAATTAACAACCGATAGCTTTCCCTATATAAGGAACAATTCAGATAGCCCTAATCTTTCACCCTGGATTTGAACAGAAATTAAATAATATGCCGAATAAACAGACATAAACTGATAATTAAGAAGACAGAGTTCCCGCTCAACAAATCCAAAAAGATTCCTACGCCTTAACCAAACTACTTGTGAAGTTGCCGCCCATTTGAATGAATTAACAAAAAGCACTCAGAGAAACCAGCAATTTTATTACAAACACCAGAAATAACAGAAGCGCAGCAAACAAGACACTTATCCGGTCTCTACTCCAAATTCAGCTCTAACCCAGAAAACCCTAGTATGTTCTCTGTTGAGCTGCATTTGACCACCGAACCACAACGCACCAAGCGCATTTCCGCCGTCTTCACCCAACCAAAAGCACCTCGAACAACATTCAACAGCTCTACAACATCAGAAACTAAACGGTTTCCGCGAGCATCCACAAGATGTACATCAATACTTTCACCCGTCTTTGAACACCGAACCTTCACGGTAGGACTCTGACTACCACATTCCGCACTATTTGGACTTGAATCTGACTTAGCTTTGACTTGATTTTGACTTGCTGGCGACTTTGAGTTGGAACATTTTGTCAACCGATGGAAGATTGTGACGCTTAAATCGTCTGGTGGTATCTGCAAAATGAAAAAAAACGCGTAAAAAAAGTAAAAAACCCTGAAGAAGTCACTACCATCTAATCTAAACATAGGGTTTCTACGCCACCGACGATTGGCTGAACTGTGAACAAAGAAAATTCTTGCGGCCTGGCACAGTGTATTAAGATGTGATCTAGTGAAAACGTCTCCTGGGTAAGTATTGTTTAGTTCCCAGTACGTTATAGACCCAAGCACATTTTTCCCTCAATTAGGGTCCAATCAATCTAAATTCAATTTAAAAAAAAGACTAACCGTGGTCACTTCACTGACGACCAATTCTCCAAGCCTTTCGCCTCTGGCCTCAGCATCCAACTGGGCAGTTTTTAAAGCTCCTGAATCATCATTTGCATCAGCACAACAGGCAATTGGCTGTTTTACTGTCGCATCTATCAACATTGCATGTGTAGAGAGTGCTTTGCGTAGGGACTCAGAAGTCGTGGAAATCACAACCTGGATGGTATCTTCAGGCAGCAAATTGCCCTTCTTCCGAGCTCGTTGAATTCGATTGATAAGTTCACGTGCCAGTCGCTCTTCTACCAATTCAGCATCTGGTCGTACGTCCAGGAGTACCAAGATACGACCCAAACCGTCAGAGACATCCCACGCCTGGGCTTCCCAATGTGGTCCGTCTGCTGGTTTCTCCTTTGGCTCCACGGGTGACGTTGTTGCCAACCTTCCGGTTTTCTTCAATTTGCCCTTTGCAGCTTTCAGGAGAGGATTTCCCTCACTGGAATTGGATTCGTGGGCGTCTCCTACCACATAGTCAATTGTCACATCATCTCCGGACAAGAGTTCATCTTCTAGAGTCATTTCTCCCTTCTAAATTAGAAGGCAAAGTAAGATAAACTAAAAATAAAAAATGAAACCATTAGCAGCTAAGAGTTAGTCAAACTCACCAATACGTATTGTTCTAGAGCAGATTGAGATAGATTCGATAATGCATTGCTGATTGGTTTGAATGCTCCACGAAGACGTGGGCCAGCTGTTGCTGGATTGAGTCGAGCTCTGAGACGCACTCCATAAGCTGCCTTGTCTGAGGTGACAGTTAGCTGACGAACATTCAGCTCTTCTCGAACGTAATTAGCCAGACCATCTGAACCATCTTTTCCGAGTGCGTCCACAACGTCAGTGTCCGGGGGATGAATTAGAACAGCCGAACGAAGGGGAGCCTTCAGAGGCAGTTCAAGACGTGTGCGAATACTACGACCTGCTTCCACAGCAGCTTGCATGAAAGCTACACGCGCCTCCAAGGCAGAATCAACAACATCAGCTGTGACGGTATTGACTTTTTCCAACTCAGCCGGGTACCACAAATTGATCAGATAGTGTAGAGACACAGGCGCACCATTTTCATCCACAGCACTAGGTACTTCGCCAATATTTTCTACAAGGCAATAAAGTGACTTTTAATTATGTAAGAACGCCAAGAAATCCTTTTACAGAGAATAGAATAATGTATTAAACCGAAAGACAGCTTAGAGGACAAAACTAAGGAAAACGAAGTTAGGTTAATCTATCATAAAGATAAATTATAGGCAGAGACTTGAAATTCTAATCGAACGACACACGATAAAATGGTAGTTGGCTTGGTAAAACACATTAATCAATTTTGGGTTTTAATAGAAAACACTGACAACATATGTACCTAGTAGATATGCCATGGCTTATTCAATAGTCGCCTTATCATTCCTATCCAAGTAAAATCCAACAAATAATCAAATGGCAAGGGAGTGCTTTTGAAATCAGTCACTGAAACTGACCAATCTTGAAGTTGGAGAAGTCAAGCTTGGTTTTGAGACGTTGGAAGATGAACTCAGTGAAGAAGGGAGCGAAAGGAGCCATCATGAAGATAAGTTGGGTGAGAACTTTAACGAGAGTATGGAGGGCTGCAAACCAGTCCTCTTCATCCTCCATCGATTCACCCTTCAATCGACGTCTATTCATTCGAATATACCAGTTGACGAGGTATTCAATGAAACGCAGAAGACGTGGCACCACAGTGTAGAGCCTATAAGCCTGCAGTTCTGTATGCACGAAACGCAGAAGTGTAAGGGTGAAAGAAAGCACCCAACGGTCCATCAGGTTGCGGGATTTTGGCCAAATTTCAACAGGAACAATGAAGGATTTTTTGTGCGCGCGTTCCCAAGGCTCAATGCCAGACTATCGGGCAATGATGAGAGAATAAATTACGAACTACTTAAAAATACGGGTAAAATATATATTTTCATAATGCTAACCTTCATGAGAAATCTGAAAGCGTTGTACCAAGGGATTAAGACATCCTTGAGAACATCTCGAACACCCGATTCAAAGAAACGTAGATTTTGAGCTCGAACAACTGGTGAATTGATGAGGTAGAGACGCAGAGCATCAGCACCATATCTATCAATCACACCTCGAGGGTCTGGATAATTCTTTTGGCGTTTGCTCATCTTTTGGCCGTCTCTATAAACATTGATTAACTTATCTTTAAAAAACTGTTTGATCATATGCTAAGATGTCATACAGTTTAATTAAGAGCCTCTCCACTTGGTTACATTTTTGCTGACTGAAAACGAGTTAAATAGATAAGGATCATTACAAATATCAAATAAGTTTTCCCTATTTATCAAGATCACTTTTGCGTGCCTGCAGCATATCTGCAGTTGAGTACTGATCAAATAAAACAGTCTCAATTGAGACTCTAAACAAAAACAATTGACGTCAATCGAATACCGACAGCATCTCGATGATCTAAAGTCAGAAAATCTTGGCAAACTCGGACTTTCTGAAGAGATGAATGCTTGGAAACGATATGATTGTACTCTAAATTTGAATACTAAAACAGCTGCTTCGAAAATTTTGGTTCAAATGTTTGAGTCAGCAATCTAGAGACCAGCTTACAAATTTTGAGCTTTGAATTTTGAGATATTGATTTAACGAGAGAATATGGAATGTTATAGATTAAGA
The DNA here is from genome assembly GCA_000469805.3 of Hymenolepis microstoma. NCBI lineage: Eukaryota > Metazoa > Platyhelminthes > Cestoda > Cyclophyllidea > Hymenolepididae > Hymenolepis > Hymenolepis microstoma. The sequence goes on from LR215994.1 coordinate 14,943,279, forward strand.
ATTCAGACTGAACAAAACTGATTCATTCCCATCTTAAACTTATTGTTATCGATTTAGATTATTCTACTATTTGTTGTATTTAGGCACTTTTGTACATTTAAAAATATAGTAAATAGCAAGACATGTGAAAATAGCACCTTCATACTCACTAATGTTTTTTTACTTTTGAACATAGCTGTTTGAATGAGTCCACTTACGAAGCGAGAACAATCCCATTGACAATGAGATTCTTGAATGGGGGCTGGTCAAAGAGAGCAGTGGAGAGGACAAGGAGAGTGTAGAACCAGCCACGAGTTTGGTCAACACCTTCCGCAACAAAATCAGCCGGGAAGCCCTTCTTGAAACGCTCTGTATTTTCGAAAGGATAATGAATCTAAGGGAGAAGAACGGTACAGTAAAATGCTTATTGTTTAAAGCAAGCTATACAAATATTGGAGGGATCTAGAATAAACATTTATCTTATTTAGCCCTCGTTAACCCTTTAACGCCCTTAGGACCGTAAGCTCCTCTTTCAAAGTAAGCTCCACCGATACCAGACTCCTAACAGAAGGCGCTATTGTCGTTTGAAACATGTTCAATACGTGTCTACTAGCCTTCGCCCGATACCACCAAAATTCATCACATCGGCAGCACCAGTTTGCTGTGAGAAACGTGAGTGCATTTTTCAAAATGTAATTCGGGCATTAAAGTAGCCGAGGTCTATCTGCGAGCGTTTATGTAAGACTTTCCAACAAAGTATCCCCAAGTAGACTTACTCAGTATCCCTTTAGACTTCAATGTTTTAAACAAAAATCAGTCCCAGAGTACGGCATTGGCCACATAAAGTTTAGATGATTAGAGACTAATAGTGCTGGGTCATGATGATTATTATTGCTAACCAGAATGATCTTGAACACAAATTCTGCACTTGAACATTTATAAAATATAACAAACCAACCGAAGAACAAAATTTGGACAAGTCGAATTATTTTAGATCTTGCAATACTACTGATAGGAACGCTAAAAAGACAAACTCAAGAGAATATTTAAGGGCGAAGATAGACTCCAGGCCGGTCTATAAAGATGAGTTATAATGTTACGATATGTGTCAGTGCATACACAGTTGGCGTGATGGCTAATGGCAGTGACTCCATCTGGCCCACTATCAAGGGTAGAAGAGTTTGAATTTCTGACCAGGGAGGCTTGATGATCCTACCTCTATTTCCATGGAGTATTAGAAAACGACTTCATGAATAGACAGGGTTTTTGCTGTCACGTGTTTACTGATTAGAGCAATTACAGAATTAAAACACTGTACTAAGCTCAAACCATGAAAAATAAATGTGCAACAAGACTGACTCATAGATAACCAAAGTTTTACCTCGCAAGCCATCTAAATACGAAAAACTTAGTCAACAGAAAAACTAACCTGAGCATATGGCATTGATCCAGACTCGAACCAACAGTCAAAGACCTCAGAAACCCGCTTCAGATCACCTTTTCCCATCTTTGAAGGAATTGTGATAGGATCAACACTGAAAAACGGAAGCGAAAGCGAACCCAATTATCAGTTGAAGAAAGTTTGCTTAATAACGCCACATAGGTTGTGGAAGATAACGTACAATTCCTTGTGGAGATCGGTGACCCGCACTCCAGAAAGACGTTCCAGCTCTTCAATGGATCCTACACAGACAACCTCCTCCATATCATCAGACACCCAGAGGGGAATCGGAGTACCCCAATAACGATTACGAGAGATGGCCCAATCTCGCGCATCTCGTAGCCAATTGGCAAAACGCTTCTCCTTAATAAAATCCGGTACCCAGGATGTTTTGGCGTTATTAGCCAAAAGACGATCAACCAAACATTCCACTCGGATGAACCAAGTTGGCACAGCCTTGTAAAGCAGTGGTGTGTCCGATCTAAGTGGAATTGTTAATATATGTCATTATACGCTACTGCTTACCTCCAACAGAATGGATAAGAATGCTGAATTGTGGACTGCTGCAGAAGACGACCAGCATGTTTGAGATGCTGGCAGATGTTTCTATCAGCATCCTTCACGTACTGGCCGACGAAATCGCTAACTTCGGAGGTGAATTGTCCACTGGCGTCAACCGGACATATCGGTGGCATTTCACGGGTTACTACTCCCTCTCGCAAGCAGATTCTATAATCGTCCTATGATCACAGAGTGACAGAAAGAATTAAGACTCTGACATAACTAGAAATGCCCAAAATGGACATTCGGGAAAATCAAGGTGTTCGTGAAGTTAACCTCTTAATAAAGCATTTCCATAATAGTGCTAATCGGGTCTGAGGATGTTTGCAATGCTTATCGGCTTTTAGTTAATAATCTGGCAAATGACCATGAACAAAGGGAACCTTAATTGTTTTGGTTTCACCTAAATTGTCATCGACACAATATGCACTGAAAGGAACAAGGAGAAGAGACAAAGAGGAGTAAATGCATCCAGACTGCAATGCCGCTTTATGGAGTGCAATGTAAACAGAATTTGGACAGTGAAATACGGATTGTTTAAAGTGCTTTTAAATAGTAGAAGAATTAATTCGATTACTCAGTTTCACAATTTTGAGCTAAGTTGCCAACTTCTGCGAACACTGACCAATTCAAGTCCCCAGTTTATTGAACATGCAAATCATGTAAAGAAAAAAAAACAAAAATTTAATGGGAAAAATCATTCCAAAATTAAGAACCAAAACAAGAGAATATTTTAGGGATATTCAGGAAAAACGTATTCAACTGATTTTGAAAATAGCTAGTATTCAAACATAACAAGCACCCCGAAATTGGCGTTAAGAATCCAATGATAGAGGCAGCAAGTTTTAGACGCATTCTAGGATGCCATTGCAGATTAAATGAGATGTGCATTAAGCCATCCTAAAATAGTGACAACGGTATTAAAGCTGTTGAGATTATGTTAACACATAGTTAAGGACAGAGACAACTATAAGAAAGCACCTAGTGTGCTAATATTGAAACCGCAGTCAAGAGACACTAGATATTATGCCATTTAAAAAGGCTATTCCAAACGATGCATAAAGGTCTATCATGCCCTTTCAAGCAATAAATATTATCTCAGCATCTCAGCAAACTCGATCTTCGACAACATTATAGAAACACAAATAGACAAACCTATATATTGATGAAAGCATAAAAGATAGAAATAAATTTACCTCTCCGAAATAGGGAGCTTGATGGACAATACCAGTACCCGTTTCCTCGGTAACGTAGGAGTCTCCAAGAACACGGAACGCTCCTCGGGATTCCTTCATCTAGTAGAAATAATTAGATGAATTGACATGCAAAGGAAATGAATAATTAGCAATAGCAGAAAGAAGCACTTACTTCGATGAAATAGTCAAACAGCGGCTTGTATTTTAAACCGATAAGTTTATCACCCTTCATTCTAAGTGGGAAAATATGGGGAGTTGAGGTTAGATATTTACTATTCTTGCCAAAAAGTTACTTACTTATCAAGAACCTCATAGTCTTCTGGCTTTTTGAAGAACCAAGTGAGACGACACTCCATGAGAGCGAAAACTCGATTATTCCTAGTCTTGTCTAAAGAGGAAACAACAGGAAGTTAGTACAATTAGAGGTAAGATACTCCCTAAATTTCGAATATATTTCCATTTCAAACTCTGAAATTCTAGTAGATTAAAGAAGTGGTAGTTGAAGTCCGACGATATTATTCAAACTTAAAGGATATCATGCTATTTATATTATTTGTATCAAAATACTTTCGTATAACTAAGATGGAGTTAATTATAATCGTAAAATCGTGCTATTTGACTATTTAAAGATTTACATTAACGGGCGTACAAGAACATGATTTACATCGATATGGAATGAAAAGTGAATTCAAATCCACAGAAAATCCATATTTTAATCGAGTCTCCACACAATAGTCGAAACAAACATAATGAATTGAGATGTTTCAGGGCAAAAATAATTTAACAATGACAACCACCCGATTTTTCCCTCAACCCGTATTTCTAAGACAAGCAAATAACAAGGCTAATTCATGGGGAAATGAACACCATTAAATATCGAAATTCAACATAAGATTGCCAAAAAATGTCATCACTAACCTTTCTCGAAAAGCACATAACGCGAGAAAACTTGGTACATATCCAGAAACTATTTCAGCTATAGTCACATAGAAGTAAAGAAATACCTTGAGTCCATCGGAATAGACATATTTGCTGGGTGACTAACAAGCTAAAAAACCATTCTAAAAATGCATGAGAAAGATTAAGAAAAGTCAAGTAATTTCTGCATATCACTATCACTTAGAATACAATATTCAATTTCAGAAACAAAATCATTTACGAAAGAAAAATTTAAAAAACGACCACATAGGTCCACTATTTTGAGCTGAATAATAATAACACGGGGAAATTTCCGAATACAATAATGTAATACAACGACCGCTTACAGTAGATATAAGAGAGGTAACATTTGACCGATTTATGATTAAACAAAAAAAAATAGAACACCGCGGTAAATTAGGAGTCCGAAGGCATTTTCCACCTGAGTACTAATCGAAAAATTTACACTCCTAGTAAAACGAAGAAGCATAAGCAAATGAAATCCAAACGAAATAAGAACAAAAATAGTCCTTAATTATCCTTTAATCATGCTCATAAGACATAAGAAAAAAAGAGCCAAAAAAAATGAGGTAAAAGGAGAATAACGGTGAAACAAAAAGTACCTTTAACCTTGACGTAATCCTTTTCAGGATTCACACAAAGTGCAAGATTGCTTGGTAAGGTCCATGGAGTCGTTGTCCATGCAAGAAGTTCCAGATTTTCTTCACTATCATCAACCGAGAAAGCAACAACGATAGCGGGATCCTGAACATCCTTATAATTTTGTCCGGCTTCAAAATTAGATAGCGGGGTAGCGCAGGCGGTAGAGAAAGGCATAACCTTAACACCACGATAGACGAGACCTTTTTCGAAAAGTTCAGAAAAGACCCACCAAACAGATTCCATAAAAGAGGGGTACATCGTACGATAGTCCTTTTCGAAATCAATCCATCGACCTAATCGTAATACCACATCGCGCCACTGCGATGAGTAACGCATAACAATCTCTCGACACTTGTCATTGTAAGCAGCAACACCAATAGCAGCTACGTCAGCAGGTCCCTTGATATCGTGGGTTTTGTCAACTTCGTATTCAACTGGAAGACCGTGACAATCCCAACCAAAATTTCGATGTACATGATAGCCTTCACTGTATGCGAACCGAGTTACTACATCTTTGATGGTTCCGGCCAGAATGTGACCATAATGAGGAAGGCCCGTTGCGAAAGGTGGACCATCATAAAAAGAAAAGCTGAAAAATGTAGAAATACATTTGAATACGCCAAGCAGTTTAATGGTGTAAACGTATGTTAAATAATAAATTACAGTGGACGCTTTGAAGAAAGCGTATTAGAGGTGTTAAATGCGTCTATTTCGTTATGAAACTTTAATATTTTTTCTTCCTCTTCGGGAAAATTTATTGAGGGAGGGAGATCATCGCGATCCATGTCTCACAGAGCTAATTGAAGTACCGACACACGGGCGAAATGGTTTGAACTAATCAAAATGCAACCTTGGGATTTTCGTGTGCGATAGCTAGTATCTGTGCCAATTCACACGTGGTTTAATTTTGGAATTTCGGATAAATGTGTGAAATTAAAAATATCTGTGAGTAATGTGAAATAAACCAATCTTAAATATTTGATTGACAGGTCGACCAAAAATTTAAATATATCTTTCAAAATTAAAAAATCCGTAAAAATAATAAATCATGTAGTTTACAAAAGTTACAGTTACTGAGAGATAATTGTATATTTCAGATTCGAATCGACTTCTTTGAAATACGATAATACCACCTGCTAATGTAGATAATCTTCTGGTTCCTAATTTACTGCGATTTTGTTGGCCCTGAGATAAGTTGAAGGCCTTTGTGCAATTGATCAACAACAGCGGTTGAAACAGTGGAACTAAAGATTGCTTCCCTATTCAGGTATTTCACACATAGCTGTGAAATTGAAGTGCCATAAATCGTGAATCTTACATTTCAGTGACCGAATCAACTAGTCCTATCGACCCCACTTTCCCTCCACTTTCATTTTTGTTCACCTCGAAGATTTTTTGATAATTTGATACGCCGTATTGGTGCGCTTTTATTAGACCATTGTGGATGAGGAGAAAAATAGATTCTACGTAAGTGCTATAGACAATGTAATTTAAAGGTTGAATAATGTCATTGATCATTTGAGGCTTAGAATAAGAATTTAACTAATTATAAATAAAGTAAATACCTTTAAGATTAAAACGCTGTTACTCAAATCAGGCATATATTTTAATTATCAACTGTGATTTAAAATTCAGTTTAACTGATTCCATTATGCAGTTAACAATGAAATATACGTTAAGTTGTAACTTTCTCATTATATAAATTATTAGTCTTAAATGAAAAAAAAACAAGTTATCTAATCTTAATTAGTTTTTAAACTGTTCTCCAAAATCCTTGAGGGAAAAGAAGTATTTTTCAAAGACTGACAGAATTTGAGAAGTAAACGAAAGTATGCATACCATATTATTCGACTTAAACAATCAGTTTTTTGCTGTTGATAATCGACTTAAATTTTTATCAATAAACTGAGTATCAAATTTTATTATGACCGGGGATTATTAATGCCGCACTCGATGTTCCTGTTAAGAGCCTTTCAAAACTAGACTATTGTCATGGTTGCCGTTTATCCCAATATCCACTTAATTTTAACACATTAGTGTTTCGTAATCTACTTTACAAATGGCCTTCTAATCTTATTCTAAAATTGCCTGATTGCCCTACATTGTTTAATGGTAATCTCATGCCACTTACCATGTCTTATACATATCAAAACATCTTCAGATGAATAGTATTATGAGGCATTTGGCGATCTTTTATATGTAGCAAACATTTAACCAGTTAGTAAACTGCCCTTTCACTTAAATGATTAAAAAATAGCTGTTATAAAAGCGCAGATTGATGCCTAATACATATTTTTAACAAATATTCTCACTTGAAATATTCGGCTTCAAGTCTAATTTTATATTGAACTGATGGTGAAAACAATATAAGGATCTACTAAAGTGAATTAATTGGCCCTTTGTCATAATAAATTAAAATACGTCCATTTTAAAAGGTTTTTAGAGCAACCAAAGAGCCAACTCATATAGCCTATGAGCGCACAAGTTTCGATAGAAAGTTGGCATTACTTAGCGTTTATGCTTTTAAGCACATATTCATTTTCCATTTTGCTAATTAAATCATTGTTTTATGTCCTGTTAATTGGAATTCCATTATTTTCGATGGCAGAGTCTTACTTAATCCGTCTGATTTGAAATATCCATAAAGTTCCGTTTTTATAACTCTACTATTTTGTGCTGAATACTGTCAAAAAATTTGTTTCAGTTTCAAAATGCTAACATAAATGCATGCAATTTCTAGAATAACAAGTTTTTACTATCTGCAGCCGATTTATCGAATTTGGTGAGTGCATGAGAGATTTCAATAGTCACACGGGCACAACATTTAAAGATGGATTACTTCAAGTCTAAGATCATGGTTCAAGATTCGTGCATTCACATTTCTAAATGATTACTCACTGCATAGCAATATTCAGCGGAAATAGCTGAAGGCGGGTTTCTTATTTCTTTGTTAAAATAGCAGCAAATTTGTTCCATAATGATTTTTCACATAATTTGGATAGTAAAACAAACAACAGATCAACCCAAAGCACAAAAACTACCTGGAGCCGAGGAAAATTCATTCCATTCTATCAAACAAACTCAAGAGCTTATTAAACAACATTTTGACCGATATGATCACGTTTTAGGATTAGAAAACCCACCTTCCGTCACTTCCAAATCCTGGAAAATATCCACCTTCGAATCTTGATCCGATGTAGACGCGGTTGAAAAGAACATATCGTCCAAAGTCTTTCCAGCTCTGTCAATATCCGTAGTGGCAAAGAGATCGTTCAATTTTTTATCGTATTCTTCCTCTGGTAAAAGATCTTCTGGAGGTTTGACTAAACTGAAATAGACAAAGCAGGAGGCTTACGACCAATTAATGCATTATTGCACCATTAGCTCAACCAACTAATATTAAAAATGCCAAAAGAAATTGAGCTATTAGAATGAAAGCTTTGTGCACCGGTGACAGTGGTAGAAGTAGATAAGAGATCAAGGAAATGTAGTGAAATAACAGTGGTCATAAAACTTTCAAAAGGAATGGCATAATACGAAATATCTGTTTTAGTTGAAGTTGTGGAAGAAGCCTTAAGTAATTGCGATCAGTAATAGCAATTTTTTTTTGCCAGCGACCGATATATGCTTAACAGTCCATCGGACTAAGATCAGAGGAGCGAGGGAATTCGGAGGACAAACATTGGGACTGGTAGAGCAGTAAAAATTGGACGACAAACATTTCGAATTTCCTCTAGAGTGTGGCAGGAGGGTGAATACTGCTGTCATATATACAGCCAGTTTATAAATAATAAATTTCGAGAAAAGAGAGGAAACGAGAATACGTTCAATATTCAAATAATAAATCGGGTCAGTAAAGCCAATTGAAGTTTACCTGAAATTATCCGAATTTTTTAATTCACGAGTTTCAAGAATGAAATTTCTAGATAATGACGAGGATGGTAACAACTGCGCGGCACTCTGTAGCAGATACGAAGGTTTCAATGTTGTAAGTTTCTACTTAGACCAAATTCAGAACCGAGGAGACTCAAACAAACATGCTATTTTTCAAATTTCTCACTATCAATCAAAAAAGTTTGTTTCATGATTTTACTCAATAAAGGTCTCTATTCAGATCAAATCCTCACCCTTAATTTTATCAGACTACAATAAAATATGATTGTAGAATAAATAAGAAAAAAGTTACCAACTAAGCTGTACGCTCCCAGAATTGCAGAAGAGTATCCTGATAAGCGGCCAAAACATGGCTGAGCATGGTACGTCGACTAGCAGCTAACAAATCCACCTTCTGCAATGCATATTTATACATATCTGGGTCCAACTCCTCACTGACGTTTTCCATCCACATTAGAGCTCCACGATACTCATTTCGAGCAGTTTTCATGCGTTTTATTGTACTCTCAGTATCACAAGTGGGTCGGGTTCAGAATGTTTGGATTTCATGCTCTAGACAGCTCAATGGATTCTGAAGAACAAGCCTCTGTTGAGCGGAATGTGATAAAGCTTTCCCAACTGCTGACAGCGTTTTTCAGCTCGAATTCTGTCCTCCGAGCTTTGAGCGTTAAGGAATCTACCCGTGTCGTTTTCCACTTGGGAAAGAACGACCCAAAAACGGTTATTACTTAACAAGTCTTACCAAAAAATGCAATGTAAATAAGCATAAATACGAGTACTCAGTTCTTGACACATTTATGCTTTCATGATTGTAATAGCCTACTTCAAGCATTGCATCTAACTCCGCATCAGATGCACAATATGCCGATTTCCTTCTTTGCCAAGTTTACGAATGACTGCTTGTCTGGTAGACCAGTAAGCACTTTTTAATTTGTGGGATGTTGAATCATCAATATAATCTCTAAATATAAATATATATATATATAACACAGCTCGGTGGCAATCCGAGAAACCACTTCAAATTATTCAGTTAAAATAAAAGGCTTACCGCATGATGAAAAAAAATATATACATATATATATATATAAAGTTTCTGGTGTGCAAGCTCCGGACACATATAGATACCGTTGATACAGTTATCTGTATTCGAAAATTTCATATCTGGCAACTTATGTCTACATAATTTTGCGGACCAAATTTAAACAGTGAAGAATGAATTAGGGCTTAACAGTACAATCTTGCAATATTACGCCTTCCTCCTTAATCCGATCTCGAGAACTAAATTTTAAGTGCATTAAAGTACCTTTAAGAGCTGATAAAATACACCAACATTAGCGGTTGCGTCAATGTTTCTGTAGTGCTTCAACGCGCGTAGATATGCTTCCAGTTATTCTCATTACTAACACACAATTATTAACGCAATCAATAACTCAAAACTATATTTAAAGTTAAGACAGTAGTGAGTAGAATTCACGAGATTAGGAGGCTGGGAGATGGTGTGATCTCAAGTGTAGGAGCTCTGTATTACGCCTTTGCGATGAAGTGCGTACAAATAGCTTATTTAGTCCAAACTTGCCCGTGGCATACAATTTTTGCAAGATAGAGAAAACAAAAATCTCATCAATCATAAGAACATCATCATCTTCAATAACGGATTGAGAAAACGACATTCGTTGATCGTAGAAAAGTTCATAGAAGCCCAAAAAACGCCCAGGTTTGGTTTTTCAAGCCCAATTTACAATGGTAGTCCGCAAAAAATTGTCATCAAAAAGACCCTTTTCTTCGTCTAAATTCCATTGATGAGAACTGGAAAGATGTTCAAAGAACTCTAAAAATTTTGGCATGATGAATCAATTGGAGACACTTATTGCTGTTTTCGATTTATTTACCTAATTGATCTAAGGTACTGCCGTAAAGGAAAAACTTTAGAGGATGCTCAGCAGTGTTGCTGCAGTTATAAAATACGGAAATAGTGCGATTGTATTTTTCCTATTAGTTTCGGTGAAACCGAAGGTGTAATGCATTGGAATGACGCTAGGACGACATAGGATGCATTTCTTGAATACCCAGGCAGGATATTTCCACATAGTCCATTGTCACTGTAAAGCATAATTGTGGATTCCATAATTCGTAAATTAAACATAAGATAGTTGTAAAATTTCAAGTGCATAAATCAACTGAGCATCTACAAACAGTTTGTTTGAATTAATTGATTTCTCAGAGTACCACTCTTTCTCGGTTTTTCAATTAGGTTTACGGATGAGTGGTCATTTGAATACGACTTGCGATTTGGATGAGGTGAGAATGAGCTTTATGCAGTCATTTAACATTCCTTTAGGATTCCAGGGTGCTTAATGGTAAAAAACGTCCTGAGACGCCCGTAAGAATGGAGAGCTCTGGCATAACTAGAAGGTCGCTACGACAGGTACGTTATCCAGTTGCCTAATTGTTTTGATTTTTAATTATTTATTAATTTTTAAATTTTCCCCAAATGTCATACACTGTCCTTGTCATTATCCGTAAAGGAGGTTGTGGCAGTTGATCACTCATGAAAGAAGTAAAAATTATAAAATGGATACTATTTACGTTAACGGAATGGGAATTTGGCAAATCTTCAATCCCAGCGATAGCCGCTGCGTTATCTTCCATTGGCGTCTAAAGCAATCCCAATAACTTTAGAATAAACCGATGGAGCAATATTACTACTAAATGGTCCAATACTAACCTCTTCAAAAGTGAGCTGTCCCTTGGAAATACCATCCTAAATACCATAAGGTGTAAGAAATATGAAAAAGTACCGCAGGGGCTTCAGGATTCTTGCTATCTTCGTTGAACATCTACAGTAAATCAAACATTGCCGTTAGCAATTTCAAGCAAAAATGAAATACCATTATTGAGGCTGGACTTATGTTGATATAATCGTCAAGATCAACTTTAAAGGTTGGCTTGGCAGCATTTACCACCTTTCTGGGTGGTAAGCTCCCATGCTAAATTTCGTCAGGTTAGTTGATAAGTTACCACCAGTAGACAACACGATTTTTCTCAAAAATAAAATTTTTACTTTATAGATTTGAAGAAATATGTAAAAAGTGGAAAACAGCACTTTTATTTTGAGTGTCGAAATTAAGTTTGGACACGGGTTGTTTTGGATTTTCCAAAGCAAAAGTAATTTAAGGAGAGGCCGAAAAAGAATGAAGTTCAAGTAACTGGAGATGTTATCAAGGAAGAGTCTCTTATTCAATGCTGTCAATGGCGAGTTGAATTAACCACCTACAAGTAAAGAGAATTGAATACATTTTCCCATTTTGCTCAAATGTAACTACCGTGCTTTGTTGTTTTGGACTTTAGGTGCTTCTCTCATTGCGTATTCGATATTTGTGCTTTTGTACGAAATCCCATTACATTGCATGGAGTTCACACTGAGCTGGGTCCCGTCGAAGCTTTCGAATTCGCGTCACTCTTTAGAGGTTAGGCGTAGTTGATCGGTCCCTAATTATTCGCTAACGCTTCATTTTATCTCAAATCTTACTAACTTTAGGCATCGGCTGGTCTATGATGCTAGTTTCGGGCAAAATATGCATATACTATAACATCCCGGTGACTACTCAAACCCTTCCTCGACGTCTTGATATTCCTTCCACGGCATTCTCTGATCATTTCTGTTATTCGTAATCCCAATGACTCAATTCAGAGAAATATAGGATACTTTACTAAATGGATTTCGATAAACGGAGAATTCATTTATAGAAAATTGAAAGATTCCCAGATTCAATGGCGATTGCGGTGTGTGGAGAGGTTCCAATGGAAGGCCGAATTTTTGAGAAATTTTGCAATGGTTCTCCAGAAGATGGAATAATAATATAAATGAAATGTACATTTTTAACGTGGGGTCTTAATCAAATGTTTTATAATAGAGTTTTCGTTTATTTTACTATTTACCTCTTTAGAGGTTAAGCGTATTTAATCGGTACCTTATTATTCGCTTACGCTTTCCACTTACATTTTCTCTTTATTACTATCGCAGAGAAACATTCCTGGGATACACCCATGCTCCTCCTCTAGCCCCGATAGGGGTGTCCAATCCATACGAATGGGGCGTACTCTGCGGCAAGAGCATTAACTACTGTCCTTCTGGTTTTTGGTGACGTGGTGTACACTAAGACAACAGCTTTTATATTTGTAAAATTCCCCGTCTTTTGTATTCCTTTTAAACTCTATTAGGTGAGAATTTAATTTTCGGCAAAAATCGTGTTGATTTATTGGTTATAAATGATGAATAGCCTATTTTAGATCTCTTGTTTATTGTTTCGTGGGGGACATGATGCAGATAGGAATAGCATACAGAGATTAACATCGTGAATTAAACTTTGGACCCGGATTTATTCAAAGTCACTCCTAACCGCATCGGCAAGGAAATATTCACTCACTTCAACAAATGTGCCTTGAGCAAAGTGAATAATGACATAAATAAAAGTACCACGAAGTCCACTCAAACGTCAGCAAATTTTGCGGATTGCTACATGCACACTCTGACTTCTCCTCAGTCATCTCTAGGACAAAGTACCCTAGTGTGGAATGGCTCCCGAAATGAGTTAAGTTGCTTCAAGTTTATTGAGCTGAGCTGAGCTGTCTGCTGAATGGGCATGAGAATTTCTTGTCCAGTCCTGGCACAGCTGTGTACTGTACAGAGCCTCACGTGCATAGCCACGTAGTAGATACATCCTGAACACAGTGTATAAAGGTACTACCAAGACAAAATATTTCTAGCCTCATGCATTAATGAAGTAGCGGTCATTGTATTGGTGCAATCATTATTAACTCTGGAGTATTAGTTGGTGCTAAAAGTGGTTGAGCGATTGAGTGCTTGAGTTGTTGAATGAACCAACCAGGACTTTGGCTGCAATGGACGAAATAGATGCATACGCACACTGCAACTCCCAAGGCTGAGAGTCAACAGCATACGTACGCATGAAGTTATGTGCGAGAAACGAAAGCATGAATGTGTGAATAAATGAGAAAAAATAGAATGAATGATTGAATTTGGCTCAAAGGCACCAAATCATTACGTCTGGTAGGGATAGGACTCAATACCTCGCCGTGTGATAGCTGCTCGAATACTCACATCTCCCCAACAAAACAAACGATTTTGTGCCTCCACACTCATTCCACAATTGGATATCGTATCAATCCCCACGCAGCAGTATCCGCAGCAGCGTCATTACAATCAGATGCATATGGTTATGGTCAACGCTCTGGCTTGGCACTGCGGTTACTAGACCAACCACGAGAGGCGAGGCACGCTGGCTGGCTCCGTCTCTACCCTCGTGGATGGAAATGCCATAGTTGTCTACCCATGTGGCAGGCTGTAGTAGTGTATCATTGAATCCTCATGTTTGGATAGGATTCCAACTTAGAGGCGTTCAGTCATAACCGCACAGATGTTTCTCCGTCATATTTCGCTCACCAATTTCTCTCAATGGTGGCACTCGGCCTGGCTGACCAGCACTTCAGTGTAAAATTGGATCGACGATTCATGGATCTTATCGAAAGATGAAGTTTTGTTGCCGCGGCATACGTCTGCTGCCCGAGAGATGGGTCAAAGTGGTAGCCAACGATGGTCAATACTTTGAAACTTACTGTATTTAATCGTTCTGTTGTAATAAAGCCTCAAATTACCGAACAAAACAAAACGGCGGAGCAAGGTTGTAGACCTAATATATCACCTCTTAAATTGAATATAAGAATAGTGTCTTTTATATTTATGGACATTTAAAATAGAACGTCGTACAAAGGAAGTTAATCACTACACTTTTTCACACGTAGAAGTTAGGTTATGCTTCTCTTCAAATTTCTACTACAGTGGAATACAGTTTGTCATAATATTTCAGAATTCTGATTGGCAGCGATAAAAAAACTCATATCCTATTTTAATGTAAGGAATATCACTCATTAAAATTTAATTTTTACGCCTAATAACTAAAGTTAATATTTGAAAGCTATTTAATCTGGCGATATTTTGATAATTGAATTAATGCTCCAATAATGCTCTTAAAGAAGAACATGAACAAATAACTTCTTAGCATTATTTGTAGAAATTCATGGAACTTGTATTCCTCTAGGATTGTGTTAACTTTGTCGATAACAATACCAAACCAATACGCTTAATAGGGACAGAAAGCAAATGCTGATTAGTTGGTTTATGGAGATAAGTTGTAATGTGTGTTATGTTCCAACGTTAACTGAAAACGCATTCGAGAACTTACTAATTTTCAATATAATTGCATTCAATTTCGTCCAACATTGCAAGCATTATTTTGGAAACATTTTAAGTAACTGTTGGATAGCACAATTAATTACGTTGATGTGCACGTGCAGATGGCCTTCGTCTTGTCAAACTAAACGAAATGAAAAGTATGTTTAAATATATCTCTAATATGACAAAGCTTAAAATACTTTCCGAATTGTTCTATAATAAATGGGAAATTATTCTAGAATAAGCACTCACAGTTGAAATTTGGTGGAATTTGAAAATTTTGACAAAATAGCCCCACAAGTCAGAACCTACTTTTTGTCTGCCAATTTTTGTCTTCAATATTCGATTCTCGCATTGTAAGCAGTAGTTTCCGTCCTGTATATTGACATAACATAACTTTCTAACTAACGTGAATTGGCTTTCGATTAAATGAAGCATAAGCGAATATCTAGGGACCGATCAAATATGCTTAAACATTGAAGAGTGGCGCGAATCCGCAAGCTTCAACGGGACTCAGACCGATGTGAACTGTCCGAGTGTGAACTCCATGCAATATAATGAGATTCCGCAGAAAATCACAAATATCGAATACGCAGTGAGAAAAGCACCTAAAGCCCAAAACAACAAAGCACAGCATCTATACTTGGACAAACTGAGAAAATGTATTCAATTCTCTTTATTTGTATGTCGTCAATCAAACTAGGCATTGAGAGCATTGAATAAGAGACTCTTCCTTGATAACTTTTCCAGTTACTTGAACTTCATTCTTTTTCAATCTCTTCGTAGACCACTTTCTTTGTCAAGGGGAAATGTGTGAACTTATAGCCATCGATCTATAAATTATATCCTCTCAAACATCAATGGCTTTAGTCCTGTTAAAAAATACTGCTAGAATACATTGGTTACCCATTAGATTAAAAATTGGGATAAACTAAGTTGATTTAGATGGTAAGCTAGGCAGTTTCTTTATTAAGGATCATCTTCTAGTATAGGAAAAGGCATGATAAATTGGCAGTTAATCACTGGCAACGATGCGTATCAATTCCCTGACTTGTATCTAGAGAAACGTGAACGTATACCACTACGCTTTCAGTCACTTTCAATCCATGACACCCAAATTCCCAACCAAGGTATTGTGAAAATTCAAGAAGGCAAACTGACCCAAATTCAATAACTTTTTGAAAACCGAACTGAACGCAAGTTCTATCGACTATAATCAACATCCTGTCAAACTATGCAACAATATCACCAATATTATAATCAAACGTGCAGAGAAAACTGTTCTCCGTGCCAAGGTTAAACACTACTGAGTGTTTTGGTCTTAAAACCTCGAGGAATTGAAAAGAAAACGGGAAGTCCTTCGCAACGCTGCTGAACAGACTGGTAAAATCCGTACAAGCCTGGAGACGATAGTCGGCTGTCCTAAGGCAAGCCATCTTATAAGCCAAACTGACTACCTTCAACAGCTTCATTTCAAATATTAACTACCAAAATGATAGCCAACGCACATTCAAATTCCTGGGTAACCTCCTAAACAAGAAGGAACCGATACGCTTGAACAATAAACTGCTTACCACCGACTCCGAAATGGCTAACTCCTTCGCGTGGTTCTATTCCAGCAAATAAAAGAAAAAAAACATTTTCTGAAACTCTTCAAGAGATATCAGGAAACAAGTAACAAAATTCGATGAAATTAAGGAAGACACAGCAATAACACATAAGATAAATACTGAACCATTCAGTACTCACGAACTCAAAGCTGTTCTAAAACAACTAAAATGCAAAAAAGTCTCCTGGTGGAGACAGTGCCTACCCGAAATTTCTAATTAGAATGGGGCCGAAAGCCAGGGAAATCCTGCTAACACTATTCAACAAAACATGGGAGACCAGTCTCGTAGCTACCCAATGAAAATTTGTCATACTAATACCAATACTAAAATGGGCAAAGAATTTAGCAATTTTGACAACTATAGGCCTATCTCCTTCACAAGCATCTTGGCTAAGCTTATGGAAGGAATGGTTAACACGAGGCTGACCTGGTTCCTTGATACTAACAACATTTTTGGAAATGAGCAAGCAGGTTTTAGGCCACAAAGATCAGCAAACGAAGAAGTAGTCACGCTCTCCCAACATATCAAAGATGCCCTTGATGCAGGAAATACTCTTACAGTTGTATTCATCAATTTCAAAACAGCATATGACCGAGTATGGAAAAAGAACTTAATTCTAAAATTGGTGAAGATTGGTATAAGACACAACATGATAAACTGGATAAACGCATTCATTGGAAAGAGAACAAGTAAATTCAGATATGGACACGGTCTGTCCAAATCAAACCTTTTAAAACAGGCCTACCACAGGGAGCTGTTACAAGCTGCTCTCTTTTCAACGTCTTCATCAATGACATGGTTGAACTGGTACAGACAGTTACGGGAGTCAAGTGCTTACTTTAAGCACGCTCAATCCTAAACACCGCTTGCAAGATGTTTGTTCAACCAATAGTGTTGTATTGCTGCAAGACACTCGTCACAGCCTCAGAGGCGATTTTCAAACCACTCGAGAAGACGCATAACCAGGAATTGCGACTAATTACCGGAGGGATAAAATCCACACCCATTGATGCAATGCTTCTGGTCACAGAGGAAAGTGCAATATGTTCATTTGTCGAAGAGAAGGCCTTGACCCTGTATGAGAAGATACTGCGCATTTCCACTGACACATTTCGGAGCAGCTACGAAAATAGACTAAGACACCTTAAAACGCAGGTTGGCCTGATACAGAGAGCAGTAGAACTGAAGAAAAGATTACCAACAACTGACAAACCAAAAAGCCTCTCTTTACCCCAAAACCCATTAGCAGATAACGAAGTATAATTTCGCACCCAACTTCTTTGTCATTCCATGAAAGCAGACACTCCACCAGATCAAATGCGATTATTGGCCCCTGAGACAATTAATGGGAACTATCCTGCAGATCTATGACTCCACTTCACTGACGGGTCATACGTAGAAAACCACGCAAACGTTGGTGCAGGGGTTTACTCTGAACTATTCACTTTCTTCGCAGAAGCGGGACGAAATAGATCTGCATTCGAAGGTGAAATAGAAGCCATTAAGAGAGCCTTAGGCCAATTGTACTGTCGGAATAATAAATTCGCTAACGCGGTAATTTCTTCGGACTTGAAGTCAGCAATACAGTCAATTGGAAGCATGAGACAGCGACACTCTCCAACATAGCCGAAAGGCCTAGACCCGAAGCTGTTGCAGAATTTAGACTGCTTACCGGACAGGATTGCTTGGCGAAACATCTTCACAGAATAGGAGTAAACGCCCAACCAATATGCCCTCTATGTGACCTTCAGGAGGAAATGGAGAAGACCCATCTGATACGGTGTCCAGCCCTACAGACAGCGGCAGAAACCCAGAGATGCTGGGAAGTCAGAAGTCAACTAATGGGCTAATGATAACTATTTCAAAGCCTGCCATTTAATATAATAATGATAATAATAATATTAGCATATGTATGACGAAACAGTTCAGAGATCCTGTAGTGTAATGTACTACTAACCAAATGTTTATTTGGATTACATTTCACGTGCAGTAGTCGGCTTGTTGTAGGTTGAAATGAACTCAAGCCCTTCTCCGCACCTAAGGAACATGATTCAGTAGGTAATATAAAAGAAAACTTGGGCTACCTTTTCAATCTCCCTCCAACTAGGATATATGCTGACTTTTATGAAATTAAGTGTTAGTTATAGAGATGCTGACTTGAGAAAAAGGAGATGGAACAGAACACATTCTTTTATTTGATATCCTGGCAACTGAATCAGGAGGTTCGTATAATTCTAGGTAGTAATCACCAACTCGTTGCCAGAAACAATTGAGATGAAGGAAGCCTGGTCGAAATTGATCTTTGTTAAAATAGTTCATATCGATAATTGAGGGTAATAGGAGAGGGAATAAAGTCAATAGGATGTATGAAAGGCGGAAATAGGGAACTCCGAATATAAAGAGGACGTTGGGTGGGAAGAAGCAGCCACCTTGCTGTAATTACTACAATCCTTCAGTTCCAATGAGTAAAATGGAACTTGTTATTGGTCCCGATCTGTCCAGAGGCCGTACTGAACCCTCATTGGTCCTCACTCTGTACTCATAACTGTCTTTGTCTTATTAACATGTATAGCAAACAGTTTTTTGTTTCTACCCACTTCCTTTCACAATTTGAATTCGTGTTAAGAATAAATAATGTTGCACTTCGCCAATGTTTAAATTAGCTAGCCAGTTTTTTCCTTGGCAGTAATGCGCTCATTATCACTTGCCTTATCTTCATCCAAAACGAAGTTCGTCTTGTCTTTTGGGAAAAACTTGCACGCTTTCATTTTCCTTCGTAGTCGTGAACGAATATAAATCTCTATAACCTTACAGAATAACGAACTTCTGGAGATTTATCAGCATCGAACCTCCATCTATTGTTCATTTTAGTTGGCGTCAATAGCTATTATGAAAGAAGGTGGTCAGAGAGTGTAGTTCTCATATATTTGACAAAAAAATTAAACTCTAAATTCAATTCCATGATATACCTATCTATGTTCAGTAGATGCGTAGGCCTTTCGTCAGTGGTGGCCTACTGGCGCTAAGCCGGCACACATTGACGCTGAGTGAACTACCTGGTTGATCCTGCCAGTAGCTATATGCTTGTCTCAAAGATTAAGCCATGTATGTCTAAATTCATGACTTTATACGGTGAAACCGCGAATAGTTCATTAAATAAGCTATGGTTTATTGGAACGTACTCGTTAAATTGATAACCGTAATAACTCAGAGCAAATACATACTACGAAGTCAAATTCAGCTGCAAATAATTCACTCCTATTATCGATGTTGTACATAACTCTCCAACAAAGTTTATTTACCCAAAAGTTTGTCAATCACAGGACTTATTTCAGTTTACTATAACTCTGGTGGTATTTTATGTTGTCCTATTCGATGCAACTAATAGTGTAACAGAAATTTCAGTGCACTGTTGTGAAATTTTGCTACAAGAGAACTCGAAAATCGTGGTGAACTTTACTTCATCGTAATTAGCAATGAGCGGCACACGTGACGAGAAGCTCGATAAAATAATTAGAAGAAAGCTAGAAAGTGTTAAAAGTAGATATGGCAAAAGAAGGCTCGACCCATTCCCAAGACGAAATCTCCGCTTTGATGAAATGAATTTTAGAGTTACATCGAGGTCTCCTTTAGGGGAACGCAATACCCAAGAAGAGAGGTTGATCAAGACCTTCGATTACTACAGAAAGTTGGCGGTATGAATATGATTTCTAATATGTCGTTATTACTTCTATCCATGCAGGTTAAATATAACAGCAAGGCAATGTCAAACATCACTACTCCAATGTGGTGCATCGAAGAACAAATTCCAGCCACATCCAGGGATTCACAATCAGCTTTAAACAATTCGGATGAGAATGAACCAGGAATCCGTTTTGCTGAAGGTCTGAGCGACGAATTCGATCAAAGGTTACAAATATAAGAGTTCAAGAATTCGTTGAAATTTTAGTTATTGGCTGGCAAATATTCACAAGAATGGACTGTGTTTCATCAATTTTATGAAATAATTAGAAATCGAAAAAAAAACAAGGAACAGTGTTTCCCATCAAAAAGCGCGATCAAACTTAAAACATAAAGTTCGTGAAATCTTAGTTATCGTTAGTTCTTATCATCATCTAGTTCAAACGATCCGTTCACTGTTGACTACGAAACGTCCATGTTCAACCGCTAAAATAACAGTCAATTATGAGCTTTGTAGGGTTAGTTATGGAATACTTCGTAGGGAGAATAGTCGTTGAAAATCTAGTGGTCAAGATTATGGGAAAAATGCCCATCGGCATCCAGTGATGTGGATGGCCAATCATCCTGGTTAATTCTGGCAAACAAAGGCGACAGCAAAATGGAGGTTTTCGTGAGAGACTTTTCAGGATGTCATACATCTACTAATGAGCTTCGGAAATATTAACAGAGGAAAAACGTCTATTCATGAGTTATATTAGAGCAGGAGATCTTCTCTGAATGTCATCAACACTCGATATTGCCTTTTACTACAGTCGCATAAACACAGGAATGTTCAGCTATTTTACCTTAGCTGCTACGCCATAGCGACTTCTGAAGATTACTTCTTCAAGGTAACAAAAGACCCTTGAACAGCCAGTTGGTTCCATATTTTTTTACTTAAACGAAGACTGGTGGACTAAGTACCACTTTGAATGACCTGAGAAAGGAAATTTCACTTTGTGATTTATGTCAAGGTCAAATGCTGCGTTGGGGATAGCGAGAATAAGCCCACTTCTGGGTCTGACAATAGTTGGGCGAATTGGATATTCTTAAGCTTTGTACAATTAAGTTCTTTATTGATTCAATTGTCCTCCCAATCATGTAATTGTCTTCACTCATTCGTGTGTTAAAAATTTATTGACACTGTTTGAAGCCTTGTCTATTGGGGTTTTTGTCAAGAAATTTCTCTTAAAAAAGAAAAATTCATGTGAATTGACATAAAACCATGAGGAAACTACTATAAAACCTCAATGGTCCCTACCTTCTTCATGACTGCGTGATCTGAAGAGAGAGAGATCTACTTTTGGACAATGACCACTGTTCTCTCATCTCCACTCTGCTTCCATAAAGGTGCGTAAAAGAGTTGGCTTGGTCTACTTTGATTTTAAGCATAAATGCGCTTGGTATTTTACGTGGTCCAATATATTGGTTATTCTTGTCCATCCAGATACGCCGTTGGTTCTAAATGATGATGATCGATATTCCCAATAATCATTATAATTCTATCAGTACGTTCACACCCAGTGTTAGCACAATAACAGAATTCAAGTTACTGTAATTTTGCAATAAAGAAATATATGAAAAAACATGGACAAATCACCAATCAATTTGGTTGATGATGAAATAACCTCTTCAGTGCTGGACTTGTACACAAACTGTGTCTGCAATACTCTCGTTAACTCTATAGGGTTAAATACAGAATTCTAGGCGTTCCATTCTTGTTTAGCATCCATCGTATCTATTAACTCACATTGCCTCAAAGTCTCTTTAAAACTTATATTATTCTACAATGAAATGCTCTCCATTTAATTATTCAGTTCTTGGGGTTTTAAAAAAGTCGTCGGTACGAAGTTTGATTAAGAATTGATGTTAGCTAAATGTATAGCTGGAATCAGTTCAAAACTTCATTTCGGTTATAGAAAAAAATTTAAATAATGGCAAGGGGATAAGGAATTTCCTTATGAATTGCGTCAGAATTTCGAGAAATTTATTATTTGGGGAGAGGAAATGAAAACCTGTTGTCTCTATGGTGCATTTTAATATCTCTGATTCTGATTACCTTTGAAATAGACTTAAAAAAGCTTCATTTCATTAAATTTTGTACAGTCGATTTGAAGGTGGGTGTGTCTAGAGTCACCAGCATTTCCCATTTGTTTGAAAGATTGGTACAAACTAAGACATGTCAAAAACTGTTGAAGAAGCGTGAGAATTCAATCATAAAGGTCATCAACCGGTAAGTGACTAAGTGAAGGGAGTCAAATGCAATGGGCTGTTAAATTTACGATGAGGATCTGAGCTAAACAAGCAACTGAAGTTACTTGTCGCTACTCTCGGAGGTGATGGATATGCTGATTTTAGTAAATCAGGTCTTCCTCTTATCACCAATTTCACTTATTTGTCGGTGAAGACTTACCTACTCTTGATTAAAGTTGGTGGATCAAAAGCGCAAACTCCACCATCGTCACGTTGATAAGAGTTCCCCTATGCCTTTGGTTGCCAATTAAACTTCCTAACTTCTTTTTTCGGGTAGAGGGGAAGTATCCTAGGGCCTCTTTTACTCGAAACTCACATTCAAATACCTCCAGAGCTAATCCAACACTAACCGGGACACCCAAACGAGGGTATGTGCACCGATGAGTATTGATCTCTCTAGCTTTAACATGACAGACGTGTGCGATAGCCAATAAACACAGTAGGAAGACAAAAAACACAGATCATAGCAATACCGCTTATGTTTTGTCTCGAAATAATAAATTCCTAGAGGTTTTCTCCAAGTCCTTATCATCTTGATATGGAAAACAAGAATGTCTATCGCTACTGTCAGCTGAATAGTTATTGAAACTAATGTCTCGTAAGTATGAAGGTCTCCCAACAATATCAACATACTTTACAAAATTCAACTTTATAAAGCTACTAATTCTCGTCTGCCGATTTGTCTACTGATTGGTTAATAAGGACTCAATCTTGATAGTAGTTTCTCCCATATTGTTCCTCCATTTATCTGCTCGTTCCCAATTTTGTTGCCATCGATACCGTTGTTTATATACTCTAAACCGACTCACTCTCCATATTTGGTTCACAGTAATTGGTGTAGAAGTGAACATAAATCTGAAAATATACGCAGTAACCATGCAAGTAGACTGAGAATACATATAGTTCAACTTGTCATGTCTGTCCATTATTCCCTTGGTAAGGCAATCATAATGCAAGTTGTTACCAGACAGTTTGTTGAGTCGTCAACATGCCGCTTCATGTTTAGCTTCCTACCTTAGTTTACAAGCTAATCGTTTGATGATGTTCGGTCTAAACACTATTCATTTACGGTGCGGTCAAAATTAGTACAAAGGCATCCAGACCCTTAGTGTCGTATCACATTATAGACTCCTTTCCAGACATAGTAGGTGCCTCGTCCGTCTGTCTAATCAGTTGTAATTGATGTGTTACAGTGCGACCTAGATAGGACACATTCTATGGGACTTACTGAGTTTAGTATACAGTTTCCAATGCGCTAAATTTGCGACACAGTGAGATCCAGTTTTGAAATGAAAGTATTGTTTCTGCTGCTAAAATATTTTTCTAACTAAAATTTTCACCCTTCCCACTGTTTGACCATTAGATCTTTTATGTTCCAACATTATTACTTCGAATCATACCATACATCAACTAGGACTTTTCAAAAATTTTACTATAACAGACATCACTCTCTGGATCTTTCGAGGTTCTCAAATAGCCACAATTTCTGCCTTAATAAGTCAAATAATTGGCAAAAATTAAGGTAGAGATTCAGCTTAGGAGACACTAGTGTATAATAAGGAGAGCTTTCTAAACCACTTAAAATGTTCCTCAGCTTCACTATTCCCTATAAAATATGGGGAACAAGTAGACTAAGAATGATAACTGATGAAACACCTCCTCAATTTTGTCCATCTCCTTTTATCTATGTATTCCATTTTGGGGTTCAAGACGAGAAAAGCATACAAATTGAAGCGCAAACAACTTGTGTAAGTAGACGGGTACGTTGATCAGCGCTTTGGGATGTATAGTCCAATTCACTGCTGATACCAGCCCGATAACCACAGGTCAGCGTCACAGGGTAGTTGTTGCTGTTTTGTACCGTGATATGTAATTTTCGAGGTCTTCTCCAACTCTCTCATCCCGCGTGTGCATGCTGCAACAAAGGGTTATTCGGTCATGCACCATTATCAATCGAGCGCTTTTTATCTTCAAGCATCAATAATATGAGACGTATTGTAAATTCTTACGCAAAAGGATTACTCCGTATGAACAAAAGAAAAAGTGTGAAGAATTCCCACTGAATACATTTCCAAAGAGTGTATCAGGATCATAATTAAACGATGATGACCAGCGCTTTCATTGAAATTAGAACACGGTGAATGCCGACTTGAATGCTGATACGAATGTAATAAATTCTTAATAATTGTGATGTGCTGAGAAATGGAATGTAGCTATGCTATTAATGCAAGGTCGCATTTGGGGAGAAGTCAAACATGTAAAACTTCAGTTAGTAAATTGCTAGAAAATGAGAATGTTTAGATCCATTTTCCTTCTTTTCTATTTGGACAACTACCCTAGACATATTAGTAGAATTCAGCTTGATGAAAAATCTCTTGGCCAAAAATAAACAAATGTACCTATTCAGCATAGATATTCATATTAATTTCTGCCCTTTCTATGGTGGTGTTCGGTTCAGTCAAAGCGCACGCCAGAATGAGCGAGTCCAGCTGGGTTTAGGCGTACTGACTGCAAAGCATAGTTACATTCTATTGAATGGTGTTAAGATCCGAGAGAGGTATTGATGTTACCAGTTTATTTTATCAATTTAAGCGTATTTGCATTTTCTTAATAATAAAACCTTATGGTTATAAAACACTTAATATACGATTCCCTGATAACTTTGAGATTTCGATAGCACGCTTTAAAATGGCAATCTTAATTCTTAATTAATTTACTTAATTTAATTTTCCCATTTGAACAAGGAAAGGCAATGCACGTATTGTCACTCCTCATCAGTTTGAAAATGATATTGCGAAATGATAAGAGCTAATTTAATTAAGAAACTAGAAATTAAAAACAGGCTCATAAGCTGACTCATTATTTTCGTCTTAATGGTTCTCATTGAATTCGTGCGTCGTAAATTCAATGACGTAGTACTGCGAAATTGATGAACTGAGAGCAATAAAACCGAAAGAATGACTTCCCAAAAATCACCAGTCATTTAATTATTTATTTCTTAAAGAAAGTTTTGTTTTTTTCGTTGAAATTAAATCAATTGCATACTAGTGTAGGCAAGGCGCTTAATTCATTTTGAGGACTATTTGAGAATATATTAAATGCGAATTAGCTTTGCACCTTCAAAACCTTGCAAAGTTGGTATAATATAATGACTGTAGGAACATTTTAGGCAAAAAAATTCATTTTTATCATAAAATCAACTACTTGGCAAAACTAGAATTTAAAAAGAAGGGTCAAGTATGGACTTTCTAAAATTTGATTTAAAATTTCCAAAATAAGCTATGGTCAGAAACACGAATTGTTTGTTTTTCACCATCAATGCTGATACCTCTTGGAACATTAATATCGTTTTATTCTCTTTGTTAAAAGAAGGGTAAATATTCACTCAAATAAAATTTAACTGGGCAAATGGATCCCACAAGTGATAGGTCCCAATGGTTTCATCAATCATTTATTTGCATGAACCACATCAAGATGATTGAGAGCCAGGAAGTTGAACACACTTTCATGGCCAAAAGACCTAAACTCACAATTATTTTACATCTAGTAAAATTTCTTTTTCGTCTTTTTATTTCCACCTTTATTCTAGATATCCTTGCCCAAACTATTTACCCAAGCCAATTATTTTAATGCATACTGACCCGCTATATTTGGTTGCGTTCATCCCAACTTTTCCCTTTCGCAAGTCCGTCTATTTCAATAATTCAATTTTCATGGTCAAACTGGTACTGTAAAATGAATGCGACTTCTGTTTGATTTCTTACTGTGACCACCAAGAGACATACCATCACTAGGTATAGTTTTATTTATTAAAATAATCAGCGGTTTCGATTATCCAAATTTCAGATCAATTTGACAAAAATACAATGATTTCTTTGTTGCGAGTCGTAAAGGAATTGCATTCATGAAAGTGACGTCAGGTCGTCAAGGTGGTTTATTTAGAGCCAAGAATAAATGTATGGGCTAAAATATCACTACTTTGATAAACGCTAATTCCTGACTTTCTTCACTATTGCTTATTCCTTTTCGTATGATCAAAATTAATTAATATTGCTAAATTAATCTCATTTCCTTTTGGACTTAATGTTCCATTTAACATATTAAAAGCCAAAGTTTATAGATAATAATTCATACATTTAAAAGCCTTTACGATATTGAGACTAACTTTATACAATTGTTTGATCCGGTTCGGTTACGCTCATTCAACAATCAACTTTTGATCACCCATCTGTCTCTTCTCAAAGCCAAGAGCTATATAATTGCTATAATCCCAAGAATGGCTTTCTAACTTCATGAACAAGGAAGCTGAGAATCAAATATTTTCTCACTCAAACGGATTAGTAAATTTGAGCAAATATTTGTCGGTTATTTCGAATTTACCTCATTGCTACGGTAACACTTAAATTTTATTTATAATGAAAGAGTCAAATGAGACATCCATCCACCAACTAGTTCAGAGTTAAAATTAGACGAAAGAGTCTTCTTTCTCTCCTAGTTGTTGAGTGGAAAGTTTTACCAACTGTGAAAATAGTTCGAATGGCATGATGAAGACTGTCGGACTCACACAAACCTAATCGGTAGAGATTTTGAAATTTACAAAAACTTCAAAATGCCAGAACTACGCCGAAGTGATTGCTCTTATTGAATGCTTGAAAAATTTAATGAAACAATGCTAGTAGAAAGTATTAATCAAAACATAAATTTGAACATCCAGATTGACAAAATTCTGATAAGCACGATAATATATCAATCGAATTTCCAATGGAACGCAGCTCCTGAATGTTTCCATTCTATTCAAAACTAAGTTTTGGCTTTATAATGATTTGCACTTTGCTAGATTCTGTCTGACAAATTGTGTGTCAAACATAGACATAAGGTAATGAACTTCCGAACAGCACCCGAATACCTGAAGGTAAGCGTCACCCAGGAATTTAAACTAACGAATGGCGAAACTAATATCTTACTCGTAGAAGCATGTGAGATAGTATTAAAATGGATAAAAGAATACAAACGAAAATGTTGCATCAGCAAACAGAAAGTGTGTGAATAAGAGAAAGCAACCTCATAAACAAGTTTTTGTGACATTCATTGAATGGAAGCCGGTTTCAAAAAAGATGGCTCTCAAAGGATAGGGAATTGGGAATTTAATTCGAAAGTCAAAACGAAAGTAATATTCTTTTTCGGAAATCTAAGGCAAACGCTTTGAAACCAATAAAAAAGGATAGAAACATGTTCTATAGTAAAAGGCGATGTCAAGTTAAGAGGTTGAAAGCTCTTTTCGCGAACTTCTGAGCAGCGGTTTATCCTGTATTTGCTAGAAAATCTCTAATGGAAATACTAGTGGGGAGAGGTAATGAGCTAAAGCTGCGTCAATCATCCAAATATGCTCTTGAAAAAGGGACAAGTGATTATGAAGGAATACAGGGCCATCAAGAGGACTTCAAGCAAACTCGAAGAAGTTCATCGAGCTAGGCGAGGCTTAATCTAGGGAAGTGACAAGGTGAAAACACAATTGAGAAAACTTATTAATTGCTTTCTCATGACAAATCAATATTTGGTCATAGGAATTGCACAATGACGAACATGGGTCAAGTTCATCTGTGAGAAATTTTGCTTATAAGGCAACCAACATTGAAAATATATTATTCGTACTATTCCAAACATTTGGTATCAGTCTCACTTGATTATTGACAAATTTAAGTAATCTAAAACAAAAAAAATTCATATATAATTGAAGCAAAACAAAAGAAACTTACAAAGAACGCTATTTAAAGGAATTCAGGATGTTGCTGAGGTTTATAGTATTTGAAAGTCTCTTTTCCTATATTGATAATACATATTTTGTTTGACGTATTTTCAAGGTATCAGATTTCCATTTTCTTTTCTTTTAATAAAGACAGTCTTACGACTTCCCACTCTGAAAATTGCTTGATTTAAGAAGGCCACTACCTACATCTGCGCAATTTTTTTATTAAGTAAATTAAAGTCCATTAACATAGTCAATTGCTTGGAAGTGTGTGCAGCATTAAATAGAAGGTTACTTGCGCATAGAATCACAGTTTCCAGGCCTTTTATCAATTCATTAATCAATTGAATTAACATACCATTATTTGATAGTTATGTCATATTTATTTATTATATGGTTAGCTGTGTTTCAATAAATTTGGAAGAAATTAGTCCTGTTAGAAATGAATGCCACTAATAACTACCCATTAATGATACATTCAAGTAAATCATTACTTTTAAAATTCAGTTTAAAAGTATATATTTTGTACTCTAGAGCTATTAATTCTATTTACATGATCAGTGAATTTTAATATTTCAGGAAATAGTATCATTCTAAATTTTAAGTGACTTTTTCTATGGAATCAGTGCAGGTATGATTTCAATTAATCACGGTCTATACTAGGTCAACATAATATGCAATTTGTCAATACTGTGAAACAGTAAAAATAATAAAAATGTTAAAACTGAGCACACTTTACAGCATGATTTACTATTTTCAATTTTTCGTTCTTTCTAATTAACCTAAAATCATAGGCACATAAACCTTGCCTAGTAAGTTCGTTTTCATTCACAAACATAAAAATGTATAAAATGGATCCACAACTACCCACTAGTATCTTGTTGCCAAAACGTTAAGTGCTTCCCAGAATCGCCTTCCAGGTGGTAATGGAGTGATTGCAACAGTTATGGCCTAAATCAGGAAAACGAAATTAAAACATCAACGTGAATTTGATTTCATTATTTTAAGGAATTTTTTATTTATTTAACACGAATGTGAATTATTGGCACGCGAATTATTAATAAATGTCTGAGCTGTAAAGAACATTAACCAAATAGATTAGTGGAATTTTTATTTATTTATTTTATTTGTTGTGAAATTATAATGAGAAGCATCAACGTTAATTCTCGATGCTGTTGACTGGTAAAGCATAAGGAGAAATTAAAAGGTGATGTTCGGTAGGAAAGCTTTCTAAAAAAGTTTAGTCTAAAGGTTTAGTCAATGATTGAAAATAATTGAATTAAAAACCTCTTTTTTTCGTGTCAAAAAAAATAAATTACTCAAAAATATTAACAAGTGTTCTAAATTACCAACTACGTTCATTAAACCTCTCATATGATATAAATTCTAATTGAGTTCACAGAAACTATTACAAACTTAGAGACCACCGTCGTCACTGAATGGATTTCATTCTATAATAAACATAATCTAAGGTTGTGAAAAAGGTAAATCTCGAGTCCATGTTAAAAAAACTTAAAAACTCAAATTTTCGATGTCTAGTTTGATATAAATCATTGCACTTATCACCACTTAAAGTAACAATAGGAATTACTAATTAGTTCTTGTAATTTGTCCTGATAACAATCATTAATGATGACTTAATATTTTGAAGTCAAAAATTTTTCTTGAAATAAGTAAATTTTAAGCATCATCCGATTCAGAGAGTTTATCTTAAATACATTTTGTTGAATCATTTCGACAAAGAATTCTAGAGCCTAAATATATACCAAAATGCGTCTCTTGTGCATTTTAAGGACTAATTTTCCATTTTTGTAAATTCCTAGACAGTATTGGTGTCAATATAGCACTCTCTAACAGTTGATAAGAAAATATTTATTTACCATATTCTAGAAAGTTCCTTATTTGTCTTCGCTCTATCCAGTCCCCTTTTAGGTGCGGCGATCAACAGCTTTGGAATTTTGGTAATGAGTTGTTTCAATCATTTAATTTGGCAGTGTTTCGGTCAAATATTAATTATTTCTTTATTTTCGACGAATTCGTGTAAAGGGCTCAGTTTTTTTCATAAAATATTTTAGGTATCTGATTGTAATTAGTGAAATCTTCTCTACCTACAGGACTTTCAATTGGATTTCAAATTTATCCATACGTTGAGAGAAACATAGTATTTATATTGGACCTGAACGAATATTTAAATATATACTTTTATTCGCAAGAAGATGAAACATAAATGTTCTCTAACTCAAAATCGAATTTATCCAGTGAGCTGAAGATAGACAAGTGCATTGGTAAATCTGGCCAACAATGTGGTGGTGTTTGAAATTGCTTGTTAGGGAAGTTCATGATGACATCTCTCTGCCCATAATAATTGATGCAAGACGATCGAGAGACAGAGGTAGGTACGAAAATATCCTAATAACTCTAGTTTGGAGGCATTGTATTTAACAAAAATAATTCGCATTGCACTTTTAAATGCTATTTCGGAAAGCGTTTTCTCACACTCATAATGGCAGCGGAGTCCCTGGTCGACAGACTAGACTCCTGCTACCTTATATTAACCCAGTGAAGTTGGCCATTCAGTAGATGCCGAGAACAGTGAAGTCACCTATGTAGAAACCACCACGACTACAGATGTCTTTGTATGTGCTCATTTTTTGCAGTGGCTGTATCTGGTTGGGGTAGCCATCTTTGCTTATACCAACTAGCATGTAACTGGCATTATCAAATTGCACCTTATCCACTGATACTACACCTCCAGTGGCTTGTTTCGTTGAGGGAATTAATCGAATTATTTTAATTCTTGCATTCTCAAAAGTGATGAATGGATAGGTCTTATTCCACTTTGTGCTAACGGTAGCCTTGTTTGACTTGAACCGGTACCGGCACACAAAAGACTCCAAGAATGTGGTATTTAGAACAAAAGCTGTAGCATTCTCTGTCGATGGTATCTCCTCATACAGACCAGGTATAGTTACCATATACCTTTTTCGAAACACCACAGAGTGACTGGTCTAGTCTAGTGTGAGCAGTTTCCCAAAAGGCATAGTTGGATTAGACATAAACGTCGTCTTATTCTCCCACCCTCCAACTGTCTTAGCATCTCTAGTCTCACGTCTGATCACCTCTTCTTCAGGCACTGGTTCATCGTCTGCTCTCTCACCTCCCATATTTGTGCTCTCATATATCAGAAAAATGTCTTCGTATACATATAGAAAAACATTTATTTACTAATACATTTAAACAAATACTTCATTTTTAGGAGGAACACGTATAATAAAATCGCCTTCTTAGATATTGTACTCCTCTTCCGATGTTCATTTTGGTGTCTGATAAATAAAGTCCATATTTTCGGAAATTTCGATCCTTTGCTAACAACACGACTTGAGACTGTGCAACTCATTGAATCTCCCCACATTCAAGAGCCAAAGTACAGAGTTGTTTCCTCAAACGTGTATGTAAGGTGCGTTTGTGAGGAACACAATGGCTATATGCACATAGTCTTTAAGTGGAAAGAGAACGCCGAGGAAAGGCTCACTGAAAGCGGGCTTCCAGAAGCTTATCCAATATCACGTGGAGTAAATAATAGTACAAACGAGGAAGAAAACAGGCACGTTCAATGCCTAACAGGAGGAAAATTTGATCTTAGTCATGTTGGCGAATTTAACCAGAGAGATTACAACAATCAATCAGTTTACTATAATGAGCGTGCCAAAATACCTCACACCCGTTCCCAAACCGCTACGAGACGGAGAAGTGAATCACTACAATTACCCATAAGCAAAAAGGATAAAATTACAAAACTTTATTCGATATCATCAATAGATGGATATGTGATAACGCCAATTTGTAGAAGTTCCGCTATTCATAATCTCGTGCTGCTGTCCTCCCTCCACCCTCCTCCTTCTTGTCTTTCTCATCCATTGTATATAACTCCTCCCACAACTGCTATTTCTCGCATTCTTCTCTTTTTAAGAAATCCATTTAGTAAATTATCCTTTAGTTCTCAGTGTTGAGTCATGGAATTACGAATTGTTGTAAAACCAGCCTGATCAGGTTCAAGTCGAAAGAAAGTGAGGGAAGGCTCACAGAGGCCGAGCTTCTGCAAGATTCCTCTGCATCAGGTGAAGCTGGCAACATTGCAAACGCGGAAGTGTGTCTTACAGAAGGTGCATGGTGTCCTAGTAATGCTAGAGAATTTGCCCACAGAGAACGTATCAGAATCCCCCATACACGTTCTCAAACGGCAACAGGACGTAGAAGCGAACCATTGCAGTTACCTATAAATAAAAAAGACTCAGAATACGAGGTTTCGCTTTATGCTATAAGAAGATGGCTATGTGATAACGCCAATTTGCAGAAGTTTCGCTATTCATAATCTCGTGCTGCTGTCCTCCCTCCACCCTCCTCCTTCTTGTCTTTCTCATCCATTGTATATAACTCCTCCCACAACTGCTATTTCTCGCATTCTTCTCTTTTTAAGAAATCCATTTAGTAAATTATCCTTTAGTTCTCAGTGTTGAGTCATGGAATTACAGAAGACGCATGGGGTTCTACTAATGCCAGAGAGTTTACACATAGAGAACGTACCAGGATTCCACATACGCGTTCCCAAACTGCAACAGGGCGTAGGAGTGAACTGTTGCAGTTACCATTTAACAAAAAAGACTCAGAATACGAGGTTTTGCTTTATGCTATAAGAAGATGGCTATGTGATAACGCCAATTTGCAGAAGTTTCGCTATTCATAATCTCGTGCTGCTGTCCTCCCTCCACCCTCCTCCTTCTTGTCTTTCTCATCCATTGTATATAACTCCTCCCACAACTGCTATTTCTCGCATTCTTCTCTTTTTAAGAAATCCATTTAGTAAATTATCCTTTAGTTCTCAGTGTTGAGTCATGGAATTACAGAAGACGCATGGGGTTCTACTAATGCCAGAGAGTTTACACATAGAGAACGTACCAGGATTCCACATACGCGTTCCCAAACTGCAACAGGGCGTAGGAGTGAACTGTTGCAGTTACCATTTAACAAAAAAGACTCAGAATACGAGGTTTTACTTTATGCTATAAGAAGATGGCTATGTGATAACGCCAATTTGCAGAAGTTCCGCTATTCATAATCTCGTGCTGCTGTCCTCCCTCCACTCTCCTCCTTCTTATCTTTCTCATCCATTGTATATAACTCTTCCCACAACTGCTATTTCTCGCATTCTACTCTTTTTAAGAAATCCATTTTGTAAAATACCCGCGTTTGCAGCAATAGAATCGATTTCAATATTGATCACCAATTAAGGCAATTCGCCATCAGAAGGGCCACCGCAATGGTAGAGAGAAGGAAGACGTGCCGCGAGGGAAAAGTTTATGTGATAACGCCAATTTGTAGAAGTTTCGCTATTCTTGTACTGCTATCCTTCTCTCACCCTCTCCCTTATCGTTCTCATCTATTGTATATAACTGGACCCGCAACTGCTACGGGACGAAGAAGCGGACTATTGCAATTATCAATGAGCAAAAAAGACGACAATTACCAAACTTTACTCGATGCAAACAGTAGATGGAAGAGTAACCTTGGGATGTACGAACAACGCCATTTTGAATAACATGGTGAGGTCGAGGACGCTTACGTCGAAAAATACCAATTTGGTAGACGGTCTCGTCATTCATCGACAAAAATGATGCGTGGTTGGTACACAGTTGCTCATTGCAAAAAACTTGCGGAAGAGAACATTTTCAGCAGCTTTACGTTTGCAGCAATAGAATCGATTTCAATATTGACCATCAATTAGGACAATTCGCCATCAGAAAGGCCATCGCAATGGTAGAGAGAAGGAAGACGTGCTGCGAGCGAAAAGTTTATTGCAAATTATGATATCAAGAAACATGATTAGTTATCAAATCACTCTAGCATAACTTTAGTGAACATTAATTGCAACATATCGGAAAACTAAAAAGAACTTCAACTGAGTGCCAATCAATGTTCAGTTTAACTAATTAATAAGGGACTTTTATCTGATCGCCGTAGTTTTAGCCATAGTCGGTACAATTTTATCCCTGTTATGAGCCAAAAGAAAGTTGGAGTTAGTTGCGTAAGTCTCTGGCCTGCTATTTCTATTGATCTTTTTCATTCGGGTGTGTAAATCTGCCCAAATCCCCTAATTGCCAGTCCCATCTTATTCATTTTTTAAATGCTCCAAGCCAGCCAAAATTACCGTTTATGCTCAATATCGATATTCGAACTATGGTATTTGAAAGTGACTGAAAGCGTAGTGGTATACGTTCACATTTCTCTAGATACAAGTCAGGAAATTGTTTGCTAGGATATAATTTATAGATCGATGGCCATAAGTTCACACATTTCCCTTTGACGAAGAAAGTGGTTTACGAAGAGATTGAAAAAGAATGAAGTTCAAGTAACTGGTGATGTTATCAAGGAAGAGTCTCTTATTCAATGCTCTCAATGGCAAGTTGGACTAACCACCTACAAATAACGATAATTGAATACATTTTCTCATTTTGGTCAAATATAACTGCTGCGCTTTGTCGTTTTGGATTTAGGTGTTTTTCTCATTGCGTATTCGATATTTGTGCTTTTGTACGAAATCCCATTACATTGCATGGAGTTCACACTGAGCTGGGTCCCGTCGAAGCTTTCGAGTTCGCGTCGCCCTTGAGGTTAGGCGCAGTTGATCGGTTCCTACATATTCGCTTACGCTGCATTTAATCTCAAATCTTACTAACTTTAGACATCAGCTGGTCTATGATGCTAGTTTCGAGCAAAATTTGCATGAGCTATAACTTCCTGATGAGTTGTGCTACTTCTTCTTTCAAGCATTCCAATGGAAAATTCCGTGGAATTCATGCAATGACACACGGAATACTCCAGCTTGCTTCTACCACTCCAAAAAAGTATATTATAAATCATGTAATTTGATTGAATAAATATTCACTTGTAATTAACGTTGTTTCTACCGGTTTAATGTGTATCATCCGTGAAGCCATGTAAATAGCCAAGGCCTAAGTGTTGATTAAGGCGATTCAAGCAATGTCAAGGAGAAGGCCTCTACTTTATCTTCTATGGAGCCATTATTCGTCATCCCGTAAAGTGTTAACATGGGACGGGTGGAAGAAAAGGGGTTAACCATTATCTCACAAAGCCACCTTACGCTCTTTCCAGCAAACAGATCGCCATATCCAAACAGGGAGCCAATGAGAGGCTAAAAACTGAGATACGATTAATCCAAATCCTATGCTGCTGTAGACAGAAGACGGCATGGAGCTGGCTTCCTTCTACCCTCTTCACTTTAATGTGCACTGTTCCACCTTAATATTTTCCTGTCTTCTATAAACCTTCATGTTCCTCTATTTTATCCTGCCAAGTTATTGAAAATACCGTTACAATCTAATGAATTCAAGTCGAAATAGGGTAATTATATCTACTAGAAGTGTTTCAGTAGAAACGATTTAAAAAATTCAACTCGCCTTTTTTGTTATGCTTCCCAGACTTCTCATTGTCACGGTCATCATCATTAAACATAAAGGCGTCCAGGTAGTCTAATCGACTACCAGCAGCTCTTAATAAGTTCATTCTCTCCTCCCTCTTAGCCCTAATTTTCTGATGTTTCTCCTCAGCTCTGGCACAGATATCTGCCAGTTTTTGAGTGGGAAGCAAATTTTTTTCCCTGAAATTGAATTTGCTGAAGTACTTCCACTACTACAACTTGAGGGACCATTTCAAGTCTCATTTTGAATCAAAACGCAAGCTCATGTAAAACTATCACAGTGATCAATGAGTGACATGTAACTTAGTAATGGTCCCATTTTCCTTCGTAATCGTGCACGAATATAAATCTCTATAACCTTACAGAATAGCGAACTTCTGGAGCTCTTTCAGTATCGAGATTCCATCTATTTGATCGTTTTAGTTGACGTCGATAGCTATTATGAAAGAAGGTGGTCACAGAGTGTAGTTCTCATATCTTTGACCTTTCTAAGATACACCAATCGATGTTCAGTAGTTGGGTAGGCCTTTCGTCAGTCGTGGCCTACTGGCGCTAAACTGGCACGTATTGACTTTGAGTGAACTACCTGGTTGATCCTGCCAGTAGCTACATGCTTGTCTCAAAAATTAAGCCATGTATGTTTAAATTCATGACTCCATATGGTGAAACCGCGACTGGTTCATTAAATTAGCTATGTTTTTTTGAGACGTACTCGTCAAATGGATAACTGTAATAACTCAGAGCAAATACATACTACGAAGTCAATTTCAGCTTGCTATAATTTCTGTTAAACAGCTGCAAATCATCCACTCCTATTTTCAGTGTTGTTCATAACTGTCCAATTAAGTCTTTTTACCTACAAGTTTGTCAATGATGGAACTTATTCCAGTTTACTAATAACTCCGTGGTATTTTATATTGCTCCATTGGATACAGGTAATAAGTGCAACAGCAATGTCAGTGCACTATTGTTAAAGTGTGTTACAAAGAACTCGAAAATCGTGGGGGTTAAGTTTACTTCAGCGCAATTAGTGATGAGTGGCATACTTGACGCGAAGCTCAATGAACTAATTAGAAGGACGCTAGGAAGTGTCAAAAATAGAAATGGCAATAAAAGGCTCTACCCAATCTCAAGACGAAATCTCTGCTTTGGTGAAATGAATTTTAGAGTCGCATCGAGGTCTCCTTTAGATGAGTGCAATACTCAAGAAGAGAGGTCGATGGAGACTTCCGATTTCTACAGAAAATTTGTGGGTGCGAATATGATTACTTATAAGTCGTTATTACTTCTATTCATGCAGGTTGAATATAACAGCAAGGCAATGTCAAACATCACTACTCCAATGTGATGCATCGATGAAGGAACCTCAGCCACATACAAGGATTCACAATGGGCTTTAAACAAATCGTATGAGACTGAACCAGGAAGTCGTTTTGTTGAATGACTGTGCGACGAATTCAATCAGATATAACAAATATAATTACTCCAAAATTCATCGAAATTTTAGTTCTTGGTTGGTAAATATTCACAAGAAGGTACTGTGTTCTGTAATTTGAATGAAATAATTAGAAATCAAAGAAAAAGATGGAACAGTGTTTCTCATTGAAGGGCGTGATCAATCGTAGAACATAAAGTTTGTAAAAAATGTTCAATACTTCTTTACCCTTCTCGCCTGATACTAACGAAACTCATCACGTCGGTGGCGTCAGTCTGCTGTGAGACACGCGTGAATGCGGTTGAGTGCGTTTTTAAAAATATGATTCGGGCGTTAAAGAGTTAAGGGCCAGGATCTCAATAATCGACTATTTACTCACTCTGTTATTGAAAATGTCAATATAACACTAATATGCAAGAATTCGTTTAACTAATTTTAAGAAGCCAAATTCAAGTGTTTGACAAGAATTTGCAAGCATCTATTAGATAGGTACATAATCAGATTTTTGACGAGATTTTTTACCAAAAAACAGCGTAATATCGGTGAAATACATTGAGTATTGCCAATTGAAAAGACCATCAATACAAGTGTGAATAACCTCTCTGGCAGACTCCTTAGACCCGTCCTGTTCAACCCTTTAGTAAAGTAAGGAAAGCAGTGAAATTGGAGAAAATGAAATGCACATGCGATGGGCGAATGAAATACGTTAATGAATCAAAAAATAAGTTGCTTTGTTTTTCATTCAATGTTTGAAAATTTCTTTAAATTATTTTTTTTTTTACCCGAAACTGAAAAAGAATTATGTTGAAAATATGGAGCTGAAGTTAAGTAAAAAGAAAAATTTCCTAACACACCAAATGTGGCCAATCGGCACGATC
Source organism: Hymenolepis microstoma (assembly GCA_000469805.3). Classification (NCBI taxonomy): domain Eukaryota; kingdom Metazoa; phylum Platyhelminthes; class Cestoda; order Cyclophyllidea; family Hymenolepididae; genus Hymenolepis; species Hymenolepis microstoma. The sequence continues at coordinate 14,981,321 of LR215994.1, forward strand.
AAACCGCCTTAAGCTCCTCCAATCACAAAACTACAAACAATTTCATGCCCAAGGTCCGATAACTTTAACAATTATAAGTAGTTAATGGGAATGAAATGCGAAATGGAGTGAGTAAGTAATTAAAATAAAATTGTAACCAAGGGTCTCAATGTTGTGTCTTATGTAGTTGATGGGGCCCAAGAACAATGGTAATTAGGTTGAGCTCTTTGGAAATTTATTGCAATCTTAAAAAATGGTTTTGTTCTAATAAGAATAACTGGGAAAAAAGTAGACTCGATTTTAAGAAAAATTGTCTACTTAAAAATGTTAGTAGATTGTGTATAAAAGTTTCGTCAATAACTTATTTAGTAATAATTGGAAACCTAAGCAGGAAAGCCATGAATAGAATGCTGAGAAGATATTCATGTCTAGACAACTAATTGTAAGGGAAATTTACGGAAATTTAGAAAATCTAATTGTTGAGCTAACTAACATGGTTTTAACTTCTAGAACTAAAACGCAAAAAATGACTTTTGTATAAAACTAATTCTCAATTAACAATTTATTGAAGGAAGTTAATAAAAGTGAGAGCAGGAATGGTTCAAAGAATGCTGGAAAGAATTTAGATGGGGAAGTAAGTTAGGAGAATAAAGAACTTTACTGTCTCGGAGTTCCGAAATAGTAACTTATATTCAGGAGATTAAATACGAACTATATGGATTATGGCTACCCTTAATGTGCATCTTTATTTTATTACCAACGGAGGAGAAAAAACTGCCATTTCCATTGTGGAAAACAAATTCGAAAGGGTTAACAGAAAAGCCCAATTAATAATCGAATGATGAGAACCATAAGTTGTTATAGGAATTACGTCAAGTTATTAGAGAGTCTTAGGTTATTTGCTTCATGAGCCAAACAGCTCACTTTCCAAAGTGATGCTCAGTGCCTATTGAAGAATTTTTTAACAAGAAGCTCTCCTGCAATTGTGTTTCATTTTTGCTCTCAATAATTGAGAAGGGAAAGTGACCTTCTATGATAACAAGCAGATTGCAGTTTTAACATCCCTGAGATGAAGGATCCCCATTGATTTAAGCTAATAAGGGACGTTAACCAGCAACAATTTCTCAGCAGTTTGGGTGATTTGAAGACCTTCCACTCCATTTCCCATTGTTTGCAATAAAGAAGCATTAATCCATCCATTTTTTAAGGAAGTCTCGGAAATTTTAATCCCTTAGAATGACCTTTTAGAAATTAATCAGAAAACTAAGCATCAAAAGGAGAAATTTTCACAAATACGGCTTCTGAAATAATTGGATCATATTACTTCTTTGATATTTGCTCTATTTTTCCCCTCCTCGTTGAATGAAATTGTGTTCGCTTTTCGCATTTTCAAGAGCACTTGCTCATGTCTTATTCTGATCGAAATCAAGTGGAATTATGTGTGCAATAAAAATCTTTCGAAAAACTGTCAGAGAATTAATACTTCTCTCCTAATGCGTGTCGTAAGTTCTCATTTGAAAAGAATTCAATCCTGACAAATATTGCTCTTCTCTATTTTAGGTTGAAGGTGACTGGTTATTTAAACGTACGAAGGGGAAAGAAATTTCCCCAACTATATACTTATACCAATTAGATTACTATACTTACGAAATATCACTTTACGTGAATATTTAAATTATTTAACCCTAATATGCAAAGAAGATACTTGAGACTTTGAAGTAAGAATAGAGGAAGCAGAATTCAAATTCAGGTAACTTAGGATTCAGAAGTCTGTCAGAGAAAAGTACCTCATAAAACTCCCATCGCTATTCACACGATATTTCTTGATAATCTTGGTCTCGTCGTTCGCTGCAAGAGCACCAATGCATATCGGTCCTGGGACCTCTGATGAGAGAGTTACACTAAGTCGGCTTTGACTTATTCAAACACTGAGTACTCACCATTCGGGATAGAATTCTTGATCTCGGAGATTATAAATGCTCATGTTGCCTCTAAGGCGTCAGTGTCATTGATATTTCAGTTCCCTTCCAGTGCATGGTGACTATCCTATTAATTTCATTTACTTTATCATAATTTAATCCTAACCAAAGTCATTAAAATGTTTAATCTTATAGGATAAAAAGTTGCTCGCATTGTGACTAAGGCCTCTTGCGCTAGCATAGTGAGAATGAGGCACTATTGATAATGGGCTAATTCTTACCATAATTTATCTTGAAGATTCACTTTTCACCAAATTATTACAAACTGAGTGGTGTTAAGAACTTTTGAAGTAGCTTTATTAAAAGACTTTTGTCCGATTTGGTTTTTATGGTGTATGAATAATTGATCTTACTGTAAGAAGTCAAACTCACAAATATCATTTTAATTAGATGACGAGGATTCTCGTAGAATTAAAGTAAAAGTGAGATTAATGAATTTATTTGTGGCAGGCTTTAACTTACTCCATCTCTAAGTTCTACTTGATTAAAGTAGTACTTTCTAATCAGACTAGTTCATTAAACCAGATCTACCAAATTAATCCTGGTTAATGTGATTATTCCAATTTATCATTAAATGATAACGCTTTAGTTATCTCACTCCAAACTCCTAGAGACCCTCTGAGCTTTAACAAATTAAATGACTCTGAATACAAAGGTCAAAGTGATTAACTTTTAAATTAAAAGTTTTATGCTTTCATCATTATCTCTATTTACTAATGACAGAGTATTGGAAAAATGATGAATGCCACTTCTTTGAAAAGCGGAAATGGCGACAAAGAAGTAAATGGATCCGATAAATGCATTCAATTATTAAATGAAGAGCTATTAAAATTGTTCATTTTCTATTTCCCTTTATTTATTCTGGTGCTCTTCATGAGCGTCTTTAGAATTTATGATAAAATAGCTCTCAAGTCCTAAAGTGTTATATCAAATCTTGTTTGGGTATCCTCTTCAAGTAGCTGACATGTAACAATTGTGACGTCTGGTGACAAGAATTCCGAAAACACATTTTTATTTACAAAATTGCTACATATTATGGCAAATTGGGAAACGATATATGACTTATTTTAATAGTTAGACTTATCACCATAGAGATGCTCACATGCCGTTCAGTGACAGCCAGTCTCTTCAGATTTGATCTTTATCATCATCATCTACTCTTTGAAACTCGATAAGTCCTCTGTAGATTATTAGAACTGCTTACTACGCTGGTTCTGTGTAGATATAATAAAAAACATCTCAAATTACCGTCCGATACTTTACATTTTCTTTACGTTCAGCCAAATTAGACCTGATTTTTCAAGGGAGTCTTTAAGAAAATGGAAACGATTGCGATTCCACTTCCTTAAAAGCAGACATTAAATGCAAATTTGAAACTTTAAAAAACCAAGGGCACTTATCTCTATATGAGGGTACAAGGCGAAACTTTTCCATTTTGGGATCGTAATCCCAACACTTCACTCTTATCTTGTTCCAATAATCTTGGTCTCAATAATCGACCATCTACTCACTCTGTTATTGGAAATGTCAATATTATAACACTAATATTCAAGAATACTTTTACCTAAATTTAAGATGCCAAAACAGGTGTTTGGCAAGAATTTGCAAGCATCCATTAAGTAGGTACATGATTCGATTTTAGACGAGATTTTGAACAAACAAACCGTACCATCTGTGAAATGCATTGAGTATTGCCAATTGAAAAGACCATCAATACAAGTGTGAATAACCTCTCTGGCAGACTCCTTAGACCCGTCCTGTTCAACCCTTTAGTAAAGTAAGGAAAGCAGTGAAATTGGAGAAAATGAAATGCATATGCGATGGGCGAATGAAATACGTTAATGAATCAAGAAAGAATTTGTTATTTTTCTCAATAAATATTATCGAAACTAACTTTGAAAATTTCATTAAAGCATTTGTTTACCTGAAACTGAAAGAAAATTATGTGAAAATGAGGGAGTGGAGTTTAGTAAAATGGAAAATTTCCTAACACACCAAATGTGCCCATTCGGCACGACCAAACCGACTTAAGCTCCTCCAATCACAAAACTACAAAATATTGCATGCCCAAAGTTCAATAATTTTGGCAATGAAGAGTAGTTAATGGGAATGAAATGCAAAATAGATGTTTTAAATAACTGCGAAGTGAATAATGACATTAATAAAATTCATGAATCATCCAAAACGGAAATGCTTTTTAATAAAATGTCAATTTTCAATGAGAAATGTCTCCAAGAGTAAGTTCTAGACATATCATTGATGAAGGAATTGAGGTTAATTAATGTTAACTAATTTGTATTTAATATAAATGGACATTAGTACTCAATTGTACATTTTATTTAAGTCTAATAACATTAGAATTCCTCATTGTGGAGAAGCTTTTGATGACGACAGAAAGAGTAAAATAGTCCAATTGTGCTCAGGAAAAGGAATCGAGTAGAAACGCTGCTAAACAAAATGAGGGCAATCATTTGATCTTTAGTTACATGATACCAATTTTGGAATATTACTGGATAAAGAGTGAATTCGAGCTGACGGCGTTCGGTTGATTGATCCAGATGGCTGATCAATTGAGTTTTTTTCCTCTTTATTCACATTTGTAGCAAATTAATAAAACAAACACAATAGAATTTACTGGAGTTTTCTGAAGCTGTACCATAAGACATTTCATTGAGTTTAGTCATTTTATATAAAATTAAATAAAATTTTACAGTTGTGTAATTTCAAGAAAAAAAGCGTCACAGAGTAGCACTGAAATTGCTGAATTTAGAGTTGAATTCCTTTTGTCAAAGACATGAGAACTACACTCTGTGACCACCTTCTTCCATAATAGCTACTGACGCCAACTAGAATGAACAATAGTTATATTTTGCACCAAAATAAATTTTTTGGGAGGATAATCAATGGACTGAAATTTAGAACAAAAAATTAACTGTGTCAATTATCTGTTTAACTGTTGTCATTAACGATGGTTGGAAGCATACGATTCTCCCACAGGGGAAGAATCGCGTTCCAAGTATGCAGGTTGATAAAATTTTCATTAAATTAGCTAAAATCTTCCATCTCGATTGAAGGATTTTGTTATATAAGCAAGGTACTTTCAAGGTGCCATAGCAATGTGCAATAATAAGGGCTTCATTTGGGAAGTTAAAATGATTCCAATATAGAACAGTCTTGATCCTATTGCTGATTCCAAAAGTGATAAATAGTACTTCAAGGCAAATTCTTATATTTCAAGGCCTAACCCTAGCAAAATTCAAAGAGGTCAACTCTGTATTCAATTAAGGACAAAGGTGGTGTGCAAATACTTCGAAGGTGCAAAAGTGTGAATATGACTAATAATATTTCATAATTAATCTATTTTGGAAAAGTCCCATTGATATAAGTTTTGTGTCGAACCACGAATTTTGAAGTAAATCTCGGTAAAGCGACACGATTACGTTTCCTTAAAATAAATTTGCATAAAATATTTCTCAAAAATTTCCGTTTCAGGGAGTTTTGATATAGATTATGTTCATTGTAAAATTATGGTCATTGAATAGACACCAATGGTGTGGAGTAGTAACTATTTGAATTAAGAGCACTTTCAGCCAGTATTGCTATTTCATTATTAACCGCATAGTAAGGTTAATCGAATAAGATTAGTGAAATTCAACACTGCCACATCATTACGAATACTCGTAAATAGAAAAGCAGCACTCATTAACTATTGACGAGATCATGCTTACGTCAATATGATACTCAGTGGTAAACTCAAGTGCTTCAATCTGTGTGTAGTTTAAATCTCTAAAAAAGAGAGATCCAATCGGCATACATTAGAATAGCGCCTCCCAACTTCAGGCATTAAATACGATACTAACACAGCTTTGAGAGTGTCATTCAAGATAATGAATATATTGGATTCTGAAGGTTGCAGAAAGACATTTTCAACAAATACACGATCTGCTTTTACTTATCGCCGATATAATTTGAATCGATTAAAGAATAAATTAGAAGTCTAAATTTCTAGGTTCAAAGCTTTCCACATTCTTCAAAATCTGGATTTTACAGCTAAGTGTTATTGAAAAGATTATTGGAAAAGATTCATGATCGAGCAGTTGGTACACTTTAAGTTTTTGGGGTTTGGTTAATTCCTCGTTCATTTCCTTGCAGCCTTCGAGTGCTGGAATTATCAGCAAACATCAATGAATTGGAGAAGGGGGGAATCAATTGGTCTCTCTGTGGCTGTATGCGTACATCTTGGATATTGACCCATTTGTGTCTTTTCAAAGGAATTGACAGTGGTGCTAGGTGCGTCTGTGTGATAGCTCTCTTGCCACATCTCGTTTTATTCACTCTTGGCATTCAAGGCACCACTCTGCATGAAGCCGATAGTGGAGTAAAGCATTATTTTATCCTAAAATGGGAAAACTGAAGTCAAGGAGAGTAAGAAGTGAATCATTCGGACAAGTTTCCTCTTCAAGGCCTTGAGGGGTGGCAAAGTTTACATTTTCATTAGCGGACACTTATCAAATTTTCCTCTGTTTGCTAATGTTCCGTTACTAGGTTCCTCATTTATTTCCATTGCGACCAAGAAAGGGCCCTCAAGAGCAATAGCTGTAGTAACTTCACTATACGACATACCCTTACCTTACCTTCACCTTATTATTTACCCTAGGTCTCGGTAGTCACGTTGATGACTATAAGTCCACACATTTCTTTGACAAAATAAGTAGTTTACGAAGAGGCTGAAAAAGAATGAAGTGCAAATAACTGGAGATGTTATCAAGGAAGAGTCTCTTATTCAATACTGTCAATGGCAAGCCTGATTAACCACCTATAAATAAAGGGAATTGAATACATTTTCTCAGTTTGCCCAAGTATAGCTGCTGTGCTTTGTTGTTTTGGGCTTTAGGTGCTTTTCCTATTACGTATTCGATATTTGCGATTTTCCGTGGAATGCCATTATATTGGATGGAGTTCACACTCAGACAGCAATTATCTTTGAGCAAAATGAGAAAATGTATTCAAATCTCCTTATTTGTAGGTGGTCAATCAAGCTAGCCAATGGCAGCTTTTTAATCTATCGATGTTGGCTCCTCTTCCTATCATTGTGAAGCAGAGTTCACCTAGAGTTTGATTCTTCATCCTCTAATAGGGTACGTGAGCTGGGTTTGGACCATCGTGAGACAAGTTAGATTTACTCTACTGAAGTGTACATTGCTGTGTCATCAGTGAGGTGCATGGTGGTTGTTGCTACTCTAATCCTGTCTACTACAAGAAGAACAGCAGTTTCAGACATTTGGTATATGTGCCTGGTGGCGATCGGCCAATTGCGCAAAGCTACCATCTGGGAGATTAAGGCAGAACGCCTCTAAGTCTGAATCTCATCCAAACATGATGGTACAAGAGTGCACTACTACGGCCTGCCACGTTGATAGGCAAATGGGGCATTTCCATTCACGAGGATTGGGACGGCCAGCCAGCGTGCCTCGCCTCTCGTGGTTGGTCTGGTATCAGCAGTGCTAAGCCAGATCGTTGACCATAACCATATGCATCTGATTGTAATGACGCTGCTGCGGATACTGCTGCGTGGGGATTGATACGATATCCAATTGTGGAATGAGTGTGGAGGCACAAAATCGTTTGTTTTGTCGGGGAGATGTGAGTATTCGAGCAGCTATCACACGGCAAGGTATTGAGTCCTATCCCTAATAGACGTAATGATTTGGAGCCTTTGAGCCAAATTCAATCATTCATTCCATTTTTTCTCGTTTATTCATACATTCATGCTTTCGTTTCTCGCACATAACTTCATGCGTACGTATGCTGTTGACTCTCAGCCTTAGGAGTTGCAGTGTGTGTATGCATCTATTTCTTCCATTGCAGCCAAAGTCCTGGTTGGTTCATTCAAGAACTCAAGCACTCAATCGCTCAACCACTTTTAGCACCAACTAATACTCCAGGGTTAATAATGATTGCACCAATACAATGACCACTACTTCATTAATGCATGAGGCTAGAAATATTTTGTCTTGGTAGTACCTTTATACATTGTGTTCAGGATATATTTACTACGTGGCTATGCACGTGAGGCTCTGTACAGTACACAGCTGTGCCAGGACTGGACAAGAAATTCTCATGCCCATTCAGCAGACAGCTCAGCTCAGCTCAGCTCAGTTCAGCTCAATAAACTTGAAGCAACTTAACTCATTTCGGGAGCCATTCCACACTAGGGTATTTTGTCCTTGAGATGACTGAAGAGAAGTCAGAGTGTGCATGTAGCAATCTGCAAAATTTGCTGACATTTGAGTGGACTTCGTGGTACTTCTATTTATGTCATTATTCACTTTGCTCAAGGCACATTTGTTGAATTGATTGAATATTTTCTTGTGTATACGCGTGTGTGGGCTTCGTGGAATTTGTACTGCGTGCATACGCGCCTTGATGGTATGCTACTGCTGTTGGTATTATTGTTGGTCTAATTTCTCCATTGAAGGAAATATTTATTGCAAAGAAAGAAAGCCTGTTTTTTAATCATCATCTTCTCTTGGGTCTGTCCTCTCTCCATTCATACTAGGTCATTATTCTTTTAAAGTTGAAAATTAGTGTGTCTCACATCTACTAGTATGAATGAATGAATCAGTTGTGAAAGAGGCCAAAAGGCCATTTAGTGCCAAATATGGAAAATAAATGGAATTTTTCTACTTACACATAAATAAATAGCAATTTTGCAGAATTAGGTTAAGCTCATCATTTTTCTACTCATGGGTGTAATTTGATGTCTGTGGGTTAATGCATTCGAACGTTTCACCTTGGAAGGCAATATAATTTTGGATTGGAACAAACAATTGTCCTGCTATGTACTAGGAGGTGTAAACTCCGGAGGTGATGCTCCGCCAGCCTATGCAGCGCTCTAAAACTATGAATTTCAAGGGCACACAGAATAGGAAAAAAGTAGTGCTAGAGTACTTGCTCGAGCGTAGGGTATGGAGCAAATCCAATTTTGCTCTCTCACCCTCTCTCGTGTCGACTGTGGGGCTCGTTGCAACGCTGTGTGCAGTTATGAAGCCTGCCCTTATCATTATTGATGTTTGTGCCTATGTGTGCCCATTTCCTATTTCTTGATTTTGTGCATATTGTTCTGAATAATCTTTCAAACTATTCTTCCTTCTTTTGATGGCCTCCATCAAGCGTTCGTAATTGGGATTCATTTTATCCACAGCCAATTTTGATAATTCGCTACGCCTTCCTTGAGCGGTTTGTGATCTTGTATGGGGTATTCCGGCTACTCTACCTTAATTGACTAATTGATTCCTTATTTCCCGCCTCGATAAGGAACGACTATTCCAATTGCGCTAAATTCTCTCTGCAATTTTAGTAGATGCAATCTCACTTTTAGCTTCATTTCTCTCCATAAGCTCATACAATTCTTTAGCTTGCTTATAGATTTCTTCTCGTTGAAAATAAGTACTTTTCCTACCCGGATAATTATCAAGCGTGTTTTCCGGCATGCGTGCTTTTGTTCTACATTGATGATAACGAATCTGTGGAGTGTGCGTCCAGCCTGTTCATACACGTTTGCTGGAACATGAGATACTCTCCCATCCCATGTCCATCGGCCAATCAGACCGCCCCAAGTGGTTGGTGGGGGCAGGATGGATGGATGTGTGAAGACTATGTGCATATAGTTATTGTATTCCTCACAAACGCACAGTAAGTTGTCAGGCGCATGTATAACTATTTTGTGATAATTGCTGCCAGAGGCTACTGAGAGTCTTGAGGTTGAGTTTTTGTTTTTCTAATTCGTCGTAATGGTCAAATTATTAATAAATCGCGGACAAAATAAAATAATTATTAACCAATACGATTAGTATTTTAGAATATTCTAAGGTAGAAATAAAAATAGCAGGCCAGAGACGTACACTACCTTTTCTCAGCTATCACAAACGGGAGTAAAACTTCATTGGTCAAATATAAAATTAAGGCGCCGTAATTTTATTTTTGCCCAATGAAATTTTACTCCCAATTAAGATTGCTGAGAAAGGAAGTGTATGTCTCTGTCCTGCCATTTCTATTTCTGCCCAAATCTCACCTTTTTCATTTTTTAAATGCTCCAAGCCAATTTATTATCCAAGAAAGAATAGGCTTCACCATTCGAACAAGAGAAAGTTGAGATGTAATTGAGAGGCAATTGTTTGCAATAAAGGTCACTATATTTTGTCTATTTGTCACTAAATATTTGCTTTTCTCAGGCGCTCGTCCTGGATACCCGTCCTGTCCTTCCAAATATCTGTTGATAGAATTTGCAACAAACACGATTTAGTTTCCTCCAAATCAGCCTCTACCATGGAGAGTGCATTCAATGAAGACTTTCGCTCTCATAAGCCTACAAAAGCGCAACAGAGGTCAACTTCTCACGTAAATGACTCTCGTAAATTAGCATAGAAAGGCAAAGAAAGTTCCGAGCAAAGTGAAACATCCTGCTGAGGGACGAACAATCTGGTACCTTCCCGATGATTTACAATATTTGCCAAAACAAATGAGAAATGGCTTATTTTGTATAGAGTTCGAAGGACATTTCTCGAGACTAAATTTCTCTTTACTGCTATAGTTTTCGGATGTGCGTCATCCTCCACCGAGAGAGGCGCGATATATCTCCAGTCTTTATAGAGGGACTGCGATTGAATTCGAATGTCTCAAGAGGGATCAGAGGTGAAGGTCGAATAGAAGTGTAATAGAAGGTAATGAAAAAAATTTTGATTAAAACGAATTGAGAATGATCACATTTTCTTTTCTTTTTTGATTGTCTTGAATTTGTTAAGTTCAATGTTATCAATTGTTCAACAGTCAATTCAGCTCGTTTAATTTAGGACCTAACAAAGATTCATTTGAAGCTGCAAAGTATAAGCAAAGCTACTTGAATAAAGCAAATACCTTTTTAAAAGTTCTCAAAGTGATTTTAGTTTGCACCAAAAGTACTTAAATTTTTTAAATGACCACTTGTGGAGTTTCAGGAAGGCTTTCAGTAAACTCAACTTAAGCAGCCTACTCGTCTAACCAAACCTTTCCCGTTTTACTAGTACCGAGTCCAAATAGATATAGACATGTTTGATCCGAGTCGCATTGAACTTTATTTCATGAAGTTACTTTTCAGACAAACAGTGTCCACTTGATGGTCCATTCTTCTCAAAGTACTCCTTCATGGAAACAGATTTTGGGTGCCCAGATAATACAAATCCACTAACAATCAATCAAGTATCCTTCTTTGAAGAGAATTAAATTTTAATACAGTTGTTTAAGTCACTACCAGTTTTAGGCTGTTCAAAATCGAACGAGAGGAATTGAAATTCTGAATACTTTATAGTTTAACGTTATATTTCGAAGCGCAGGAGCGAACTGTTGCAGAAAATCAGACCCACTGAAATCAATGGCAGAAGAATAATTATAGACATCCCTGAAAATTTACAGGGGGTTTCTGAGCAACGAGATGGTTGTATACACATTTACTTTAAGTCTAAGGAAAGACAGGAAAGCAGTACGGAGGATGGTCTTCTTCAAGATGGCGTTCCATCAGATGAAGCCAATAACGTTACCAACTCCGAAATGGGTCTTGGGGAAGGCGCGTGCAGTTCTACTCATGCTGGAGAGCTCATACATATCGAACGTACAAGAATTCCCCATACACGCTCTCAAACTGCAACAGGGCGCAGGAGCGAACTGTTGCAGTTACTATTGTAACTACTTCCTATTCGTGTTTTTGCTATTCTTGTACTGTAATTCTTCTCCCACTTCCCCTTTTCGTTCTCGTCTGTTGTATATAAATTGTTCTTTAATCGCTTTTTCGCACTTTCTAATGTTTTATAATAAATTTCATCTTGTGAATTGTTCTTTAGTTCTCAGTGCTGAGTCCTGGAATTACGAATTGTTGTAAAACCAGCCTGATCAGGTTTAGAGATAGGGTAATAGATGGGTAAATTTAACTTTGTTAAATTTAATTTTATCAATTGTTAAGCAGTCAATTTAGTTCCTTTGGCTAACAATCTAACAAAGATTCATTTGTACCTGAATAAAGCAAATGCTTCTTTAAAAATTCCCAAAGTGATTTTAGTTCGCACCAAAAGTACTTGAATTTTTTTTAATGACCACTTGTGGAGTTTCAGGAAGGCTTTCAGTAAAATCAACTTAAACAGTCTACTCGTCCAATCAAACCTTTCCTGTTTTAGTAATATCGAATCCAAGTGGAAATAGACATGCTTGGTCCAAGTCGCACTGTGCTCTATTTCATAAAGTTACTTTTTCAGATAAACAGTGTCCACTGATGATCCACTCTTCTCAAAGTACCTCTTCGTAGAAACAGATGTTGGGTACCTAGATAATACAAATACGCTAGTAATTAGAACAGAACTAAATTTCAATACAGTTATTTAAGTCGCTACCAATTTTAGGCTGTTCAAAATCGAACGAGGGGAATTGAAATCCTGAGTGCTTTATAATTTAACGTTATATTTCAAATAACCTTCTACGCCATCCTCTTCAAACACTAAGCATTAATTTGCTGTGTTATTTAAGGACAACCACTCCTGCTACACATTTCAAATCTCTCTTGGACTAAAGTTGACTAGACGATTGCTATTGCATTCACTGACTACTTTTCAGAATAAATATCAATTCATATTTCTTGAGAGATATTTTACACAATTTTTAGAGTAATCAAATTGAGTACACTCATTAGAATTATCGAAGTGATGAGATAGCAAATCCTTAATCAAAAAGATTCAACCTATTCTTCATCGCTGTGAAGAAAAGCTTTTAGGAACATCATTTTCATTGAGTGTGAGTATTATAATTACAGCGTCTTATAAAGGAGAGAACTAAGGAATTTCACTACAGAGATTTAACCCTTCAACGCCTCTTTCGGGATAAGCTCCATTGGTACTAGACTCGTAACAGAAGTCGCTATGGCCGTCTGAAACATGTTCAGTACGTCCATAGCCTACGTCTGATACCACCAAAACTCATCACGTCGGCGGCATCAGTCTCTGTGAGACACGCGTGAGAACGGTTGGGTGCATTTTTAAAAAGAGTAATTCGGACGTTAAAGGGTTAAAGAATAAGCTAGAACCGGATGCTTGGGCACGCTGCTATTTTAAGTATTGTGTTTGCAAGTCACATATTTGATGAGATTAAGTGATCTAACGCCCAGAATTTTCATTTTCACTTTCTTCTTATTAAGAGGCGGTAATATGCTGTCTAAGGTCTGTTCACTTTGAGTTCTACGCCCCTTATTATATAGTTAAATCGAACATTGCTTTATTCAAGTAGCTTTGCTTATGCTTTGCAGCTACAAATGAATCTTTGTTAGATCGTTAGCCAAAGGAACTAAATTGACTGCTTAACAATTGATAAAATTAAATTTACCAAAGTTAAGCAAATTCAAAAGAAAAGAAGATGAGATCATTCTCTAGTATTTTTAGTCAAACTTATTTTCATTGCCTTCTATTACCCCATCTCTGAACCTGATCAGGCTGATTTTACAACAATTCGTAATTCCAGGACTCAGCACTGAGAACTAAAGAACAATTCACAAGATGAAATATATTATAAAACATGAGAAAGTGAGAAAAAGGGATTGAAGAACAAGTTATATACAACAGACGAGAACGAAAAGGGGAAGGTGGGAGAAGAATTACAGTACAAGAATAGCAAAAACACGTATAGCGAGTATTTACAATAGTAACTGCAACAGTTCGCTCCTGCGCCCTGTTGCAGTTTGAGAGCGTGTATGGGGAATTCTTGAACGTTCGATATATATGATCTCTGCAGCATGAGTAGAGCTGCACACGCCTTCCCCAGGACCTATTTCGGAGTTATTGGCTTCATCTAATGGAAGAAGGATATCCTCCGTACTCATGTCCTGTTTTTCGTTAGTCTTAAAGTGTATGTGTATATAATCATCTTGTTGTTCAGAAACCGCCTGAAAATTTTCGGGAAGGTCGATAATTATTCTTCTCCCCTTGATTTCAGTGGGTCTGATTTCCTGAATCATCGTAATGGTCAAATTATTAATAAATCGCGGACAAAATAAAATAATTATTAATTAACGTAGAAATAAAAATAGCATGCCAGAGACATACACAACTTTTCTCAGCATTCATAGCGGGAGTAAAATTAATTAATAAATAAAATTACGGCGCTCAGAAAGAGGCCCCTTATTATATAGTTGGCACTTTATGATTGGCACTCAATTAAAGTTCTGATCAATTTTCCGATATTTTGCTATTAATGTTCACTAAAGTTTGCTTGCCCCACGTCTTCTTGCTCTCTATCTTCACGATAGCCTTTCTGATGGCAAATTGTCCTAATTGATTATCGATCATGACATTAATTCTTTTGATGTAAACGCGAAAATGCTGAAAATTTTCTCTTTCGCAAATTTTCTGCAATGACCAACTGTGTATCAACCACGCATCGTTTTTGTCGTTTTACTCAACGTAGGCGGTCTTGGTGTTTCCACTAGTTAAGGCTCTGAGCCTTCAGTAGAATCCTAGAATTCGTTGAACGATTTTCGTTTATCTTGGTTGGTAGATGTAAAGGGTTTGCTGTTATGAGGTACAGGATATTCGTTTGTATTCATGTTTTGAGATAGAGTAATTAAAACAGTATGGAAAGTTTTATTAAGGTTAGGAAAAAGGCTTTTGGTGGAGGTGTAATGGGGAAGATAGTTGATAATTCTGCATTAAGATTTTGAATGTCTGATCTCTTGCTAGATTTATATTTATATCGAATAATTTGTTTGTGTAATAGCCCTAGGAGGCCTCCCTATGGCTTCACTGAACATTGCGGGATCATCTTTGACCCCATACCTACATAAATGATTCATATTTGTTGTATATTGGAGGATCATAAATCGGTTTCGAGAATGAAGGCAATGATTTTCGCTAATTTATCGTATTCGTTCACTGTGTTATACTTGGATCGAATTCAGGTGAAAGCGTGCTAGTCTATAAGGTAGAAGCCTGAAAAGAAAGTTGGAAAGATTTACAGTATTTTGAAGCATACATTAAAACCAAATGCGATGCCCGAGATATGTATAAATAATAACATCAGAAATAATTTTAATAAGCTGTATTTTACTTATGTACATTAGTAAACACTTTGAATTAATCTAACATTGTTTAAAGTAATGATTTCCCTTATACGATTTGTGAAATTATTGGCGCTGAATTAGAGCGGTTTCTGAAGCCTGCTAACCGTTTGTTTTGTGTTTTTCTGTTTCACACGGGATTCTTAGTCAGCGTATGCATTTTTCTATTTACTTTATATTGAAATCTATTCTTATTTTAAAAGGGCTTGGTAATTGTTGTCTAAGGTCTTCCATCTGCCGATAAAATATCTTTGGCTAATTATTTGACTTCAGAATGGATTGCCTGGCGCGTGTTGGGGCATCTTGACTTATTACCAAGCTCATGCCAATATGCTGCATTCGTCAAATTAAGGAGTCTACTTCAACTCGTTTTCTCTATTGTTGCATAATCACCGTTGTCTCTATTCTATCAGTGATATTTCACGCTGGTGATTGCACATAGTACTGCCATGCGAGTGGTAAGTTTCATTGATTTTGATATTAGTGATTCACTATATATAATTTTGTACGACTTAAATCGTGTTACTTTTCCTTAAGATTTGTGTCTATGGTTGTTTCTGCATATACTAATCTCTTTATAATATTTATTACTAACTTTCTCCTGTGTTTATCTTTTTTCATGAACATTTTTTTCAGATTCTGTTGTGCTCACTTTATTAATCTATTTTGATTTCCTTTGGGCTTTTTCACTTATAAAAATTGCAACGTTTATACTTCACTAGTCTTCTTATAACTTTCTGGGTACCATTGAAGAATATCAACAACTTTATTAAATTATCTCATACTTCTCTGAAGTATTTCCTGCTTTATTTTATTTCACCAATCTTCCCATAATTTTATTTCTTATTTAAATGTTGCCAGTATTACGTTGATCGAATGTTCAAAAGTCAATTATCAGCATATAAATTGTCCAACAAACAATGTCACTACACCGGTATTCTCTTTTATTCTACTCGTTCTGAGTCAACTATTGCCATTTTGTCATATATTTTTTTATGAAGCTTGGGTTTTGTCTTTACGAAGTGAATAGTTTTTTCGTTCGTCACTCATTATTATTAGTTGATCATAGACCGAACCTTGACCTTTTTTTAAAACTCATTAAATTTGCGGAGATGTTCTGTTACACCCACTATCTTCAAATTTCACTTTCATTATATTATCGCTTTCGTTCTATGTATATGTTTCCTTCGTTGCGTTGTACTGATTATTACAAATGGGCGACCATTTGTTATGGCAGACTTGATCAATTTTACCCGCTATTTAACCTTGTGCCAGTTTTTTGGGTTACATGTAGATCGTAGAAAATATATATATTGCTCCAAAAAGGAAAGAATCATCGGTCCATTTTTAATAGTTTATTCGCTACTTGAAATTTTCCAAGTTCACTATCTCTTCCCAATGTATTTCCTTTCAGTTCGACGACATGATAGTAGAATTCTGCAGCCGGTTTCAAACTCGTGAACAGTGTGTCCGTTTTGTGGGCTACATAGCTGTCTATCGATTTTGTATTCCCCTTGCAATTTTTCATTTTCTGCTCATGCTTTTCACTGTCACCAATACTGATAGTCAATCTTGGCGAGGTAAACTGCATAATGGGTATGATACGTTCACTTCCTATTGGCCAATTTTTTCCGTTTTCAAGGTTGAATGTTTCATTCATTTTCTTCTTTTCTAGTTTCTGGTTATGGAAATGCGTCTTTATTATCGGTCTCTGGATTGTCTCCATCTTTATTTCTGCTCTGGAAAAAGCCACAATTGGTAAGATGTTTATTATCATTATTAATATTAAATATGGCAGCCTGGATGTTGCTGGCCGTTCTGGGGGGAATTGCTTTCATTTTCCTACAAATACTTGATGAAGGCTTTTGTAGTTTGGAATATTAATATTATTTTTGCTTTTCGACAGGTTCAGAAGAAGTAACAAGAAACCAATTTATAAAACTAGTATGTTGCGCAATTTTTGATTAGCTATTTTGTTATTTGAAACTGATTTCTTTCGTTTCGTAATTTGAATCGTTTTGATGGACCCCGTCTTACTTCGACGGATCTTAGTTTCGAATTTTGATTAAGATTAATTTTATTGAGAATTATCCTTTTTGTATTTGCGCATGCGCGCATCAACGAGTGTTTTCCTCAATTTGTTCATTTATGTGTTTGAAACCAGTATCCTTCAAAAGAATTCATTGCCATTTACTTTTATTTCCTACAAAAATCTATCTCCAACTTTATAAGTCTTTTTTTACCTTTTCTGACACAAATGACGCATAATATGTTTTAGCATTAGGCTACAGTTGACTGATCACCGATCCAAATACATCTTCTCATTAAATGTTCATATTAATGTACCCTTACGAGTCGCAACATCACAATTGCCGCCGATGTTGCCCAATCATACTGAGAGGACAAACGAAACTACCGACTGGGGCGGACCAATCACATTTATTGCCCTTCAACCAACAAGCATAACAATGAGAGAGGAGTGTTTCCCGAGGATATGCAGCACATGTGTGAGACGCCTAACTTTCTCGCCCCACCGAAAAATTTGAAAGTCAGCTCAAACGACAAAATGGGAAGCGCTAACCGAGCAGTTGGGCTATATTTTACTTTTTCCCTTTGAACTTTTGGGGGCAAAAATCTCACAACTATTAATATGAAATCAGTTATTACAATAATAGCTGTGATCGAAAAGGTTCTTGTGGTTCTCTAATGTCCATTTGCGAGTCAACAACGATATAGCTATTCGGCAGTCTGGTTCAATGAAGTACATGAAAGCTTAAACTAAATATATCCATACTTTTTCCTTCTATTCAAATTGATTGTGTCCCCAATACTTTCATATATATATATATATCAGGAGAAGGAGTGTTAATTAAGGGCAAAAATATTATTAAGTAATTTTCTCATTGCCCAATTAGGGCTGTTTAAAACGTTTGCTTCTAACCATTTATGCTTTATCGAGTACTCGAATACCTAAACTAGATCGAGAGTTTAAAATGTGCATTTAGATTACGTGGGATCACCAGTAGCCTGCCATTATGACATTGACAATTTTAAAATGCATGATGAAGTTAAAGGGATTCCACATGAGCTTAAATCAAATTACTCCATTTCAACTAACTTCTTAATAGTTAGCTATTCTTGAATTCCGGTTTAAAATTCTGACCAATTGGGATAATTGGAATGGTTGGAAGTGGGGTAAATGTACTAAACTTAGCCCATTTATGGCAGAAAAGGAAATGTTCAAATTAGATTATTGAATTTCAAACTTCGTTTGAATTTACGAGTATCTCATTAAATTGGAAGTTAGTATCAAAAATTTAAACAATACTGTCCTCATGGATTCCATTTTTGTACTTAATTTAATCTCGAAATAATAATTCAGCAAGATAATTTTGTCAATTGATGAATTCTCAGAAAACGTGAAACAGGATTTATTGCTGGCTTTTTTATTAATAATTTGACCATTACGATGATTAAGGAAATCGGGCCCTCTGAAATCAATGGTAACAGAATAATTATAGACATCCCTGAAAATTTACAGGGGGTTTCCGAGAATCGCGATGGTTGTATACATATCTACTTCAAGTCGAAGGAAAGAGAGAAAAAGATCACGGAGGACAGGCTTCTTCAAGATTGCGTTCCATCAGATGAAGCCACTAACGTTACCAACTCCGAAATGTGTCTTGCGGAAGGCGCGTGGGGTTCTACTAACGCCAGAGAGTTTACACATAAAGAACGTACCAGGATTCCACATACGCGTTCCCAAACTGCAACAGGGCAAAATAAAATAATTATTAATTAACGTAGAAATAAAAATAGCATGCCAGAGACATACACAACTTTCCTCGGCCTTCATAATGGGGATTAAAATTTCTTCTAACATAAATAAAATTACGGCGCTCAGAAAGAGGCCCCTTATTATATAGTTAAATCTTCGTCTGTCTATAGCAGCATAGGATTTGGGTTAAACGTATCTCAGTTTTTAGCCTCTCATTGGTTCCCTGTTTGGAAATGGCGATCTGTTTGCTGGAAAGAGCGTAAGGTAGCTTTGTGAGGTAATGGTTTATTATTATCCATTAAAGTAAACACCGATGGATTTCTGCATATTTCAAAAAATAAACCTGAAATGCTAATTTGAAAATGTGTATTTCCTGATGATAGAATGCAGAATGAACGGTCTTCGATACTCTGAGTGGAATTTGTCCCTTGGGCATTGGGTTATTCAGTTAGCGTTTTTCTTCCATACACATACCTGGTGGTGAAGTTTCACCACAACTACATCACACTCTTACCAAGTGGCCGGCCTGCTCCATTTCCTTCTATGCATAAAGTGAAACACTCATTTGATTTATAAATCCTCTTCTTAGTGTGAAAGTAAGTGTGAGGAGAAAGCATATAAAAATGAAAATAAAACAAGAAGTTCATTACAAATCAGATAGAGAGGCTCATTGAGTAAAACAGGGTGATTAAACCCTCAAAGTCGGGATCCGGTTAAAAGGAATGAATTTGCTGATTGCGTTTACTTATTACTCGCACAAACGTACTTTTTCCCAATATTTGATAGCACGATATTATTTATAATTTCCCACATCCCAATTGCTTAAATTGATTTAATAGTAAGAAAATCCTCCCATAACTATCCTCGTACTTGCAAGATATTAATAATCATCTGCATTTTAGCTACAGCCTCAAAGTTCTTCCACTACTCAGAAGCCACCCCAACAGAAGATCCCAAGATCAAGTTCCATTCAAATCCACAAAGAAAGTCAACAAACCTGATCCCGTAAGAATTTCTCAAAGCACCTGCTTGCAATCTAAAACTAGTAATACATACAAGTAGCCGAGAAGTGTTGAATTAAACTCTTCCTCATAGTAGTCGAAAGTGTATCAAGTATAAATATTCCACTCAGTCAACTACTTCAATCGTAGGCAGCAATGTGTCATTGAGTAGTTTATTCAATCTAATTTACATTAATTAAATGCATGTTAAGTAAAGTCTATTTGATTGACAGTTTATTCACTACTCATAAATGGGTATTCTATTAAGCTTCTATACTAATTTTAGTCTGATGTGGAAGCTTGGATGAAATTCTTTGCAGATCTCAGTCCCCTCGAAAATCCGGATCAACAGAGCAAAAATAAAGGTCATGTTTTGGACGCCTAGGTCATCGCCTTTAACCCTCTAAGGTCACACAGTGAATTGTTCATTTCAAATTTCATTTCATTCCATTTTACCTTCTGTGATATTGTTGAATATATTTCTCTTATCTAAAGCTTTATTGTCCTAATTACTTTGTCCCTTGGTCTTAATGCCTATTTGATCTTTACTTGTTCTTTCTCCTCCATCCCTATGCTATTTGAATATGGTGATATTATTACTACTATTTGGTAAGCGACTTGGCTCTAATTTGTTTCATCTTATTCTTTTGCAGTTATTGTTGCATGGTATGTTCAAGAACTCCGTTATGAAATTAGCTACTGAGGGAGGGGTGGAGACGGGTTTAACTAGACCTTACTTGACTGAATTTATAAAGATTTTGCACCTAAAATTGCGCTTGCCCAGAGTTTTATTATATGGAGACGATTAAATCAGTCATTGGTCATCAATGTTCGATCATGATAAAATGCTGTCAGTTAGACAAGAGGCAAATAGATGAATAGCAGTTAAACTTCACCACACCGTGGTCCATCACGGTTATAACGTAGAAGTGACGTGAATTGGTGCGTGGTGGAGCATTGTGAGAGTCTAAGAACGTGTGATCAGACTTATGCGAATATCGTGTGCCAATAACTTACCCGTTGTGCGACCCATAATTCCTCATTTGTTAATTCATAACTCTTAGCCTCAGGTCTTATCAGCAACATGAGATGCGTAGCCTTCGACGGAGTTTTAAGAGAGTTTAGTTTAACTATTTCTAAAAACAGGGGCTTAAATCCATCTATTTTTATCCTTTAAACCTATTCGGTGATGCAAATTTTGTCTACAAGAGTAAATGGATAGATCAGTGCTCCGTTTCAGGGTGAGCATCCTGTTGATGTGCGAAGAATTTACATGGTGATTTATGTTATGCAGAAAGCCGATAAGATTACAAAATTTACATTCACCATTATACGATCATCAAATTACATATAGATATTTCTACGACTGTACAAACTGCAGTTCAATTTTGTCCGAAGAACCCAATTTTTTTGGGTAGAACTACGGGGGCTTGAATACTCATATGATGTAGAACTCTACGGAATATGAATGAATGGATATATCCACTTGAAATAGATTTTATAGAGAAGATCACACAGCGTGGCAATTTAAAGAAGCCTGAATTACATTAGGATAACGGCATTCTCAGAACCATGACGTAGATTTGCAACTAATACCTACCTAATCAGTCATAAAACACAATCGAATAGCAGTAAAGTGTGCGTCGTCTGCCATGTTCGATTCCCGCCGGCTTATGTCCACTGAATGGCCAACTTCACTGGGTTAATGTAAGGTGGCAGGAGTCCAGTCTCTTACTAGGGGACTCCGCTGCCATTATGAGTGTGAGAAAACGCTTTCCGAGATGGCCTTGAGAAGTTCAATGCTAATTAAATGACAAAGACGGTAATCGGTGTGGTTTTTTTCGAAATAATTCTAGTTTTTGCGATGATTTTGACATTTAAATTTGACGGAAGCTACGCCACGGTGTACATATAACACTTTCTAGTACTCTCGTTCGTGGAATTGACATTAGGAAGTCGTAAAACTAAAGTGGTGTCATAATGCAAGTGCATCAAATTACTATCCTGGAGATAAAATCGTTATTTCATATGCTGTTTACATGCACTCTACTCATGCTTATTCGTTTCTAAGCTCAGGTAGCTCAGTAGTCACATGAGTTACCGAGCCGTCCTTGCTAGTTCTTTAAATGCATACAATTCGTACGACATTTTGGAATAACTCTTCACTCTTTAAAGATTATATTAAGGTTCTTAGGCTTCGATTGAAGTTAATTGTTGCAAGTTAATTTCAAGTTCAAAATACTTGTTGGATTTAAAAAAATGCTTAAAAGAAAAGAACAACATTTGAGGACGAAGACTGCAGAATCGTAGGTATGAGTGTGAATGCAGGTCTCAAACGGACAGCCACAAATGGGTACCTACATTCACAAAAGTCATGAAGTCAAGCGGATTATTGAATCGGACTAATGAATATTTCTTAATGAAATCATTCAAAGTAATTAGACAGTATTAAATTCAGTAAAATTCGTCAAGTGACGGCGAAACGTTAATACACATGAATTTTGATGGAAAAGAGATTGAAGAAGATGAACTACGAATAGAATGCTTCAAGTAGTTTAAAAAGAGGGCTAAAGCGCCCAATATCACGATGTCAACCCAATCAGGTAGTCGAAATTTAAATGATGTACTAAAATTAGAGTGACGCACAGATTTTGAGGAGGACGCACTGAACTCTTCGGTTAACTATGGAAGAATTATAGCAGAAACTCTCTTGTCCATCAATGAATTGGATATAATGGAGAATTGAGTGCCGCCAGATCAACAACGAAGAATTCGTCCTTTTAACACCAAATTGTTACTAGGCTCGTGAAACGGATCCTTTACGAAAGCGTTAGTGGGTAAAATTATAACGGTTCCAAAATCAAACACCCAATTCATCCCCCAAGCCAGGGTTAAACTTTCGGAAGACTCTTTTATCCACATATGTGCGGAACGTGGAATAATTCGTTCAAAATGACTAAAATCAGACGAAAAAGTTCCGGTCGAAGTCAAGTACCAGAAATTGGGAAGATTAGGCCAGGGATTAAAACGCAAACATCCATATTTATTTAACTGAAAAGGGGTAATCCATCAAGATGACAACGCTCGAACCCACAAAGCACGAATTTTCGCCATACAATTTAGGAAATAAACAGAAGGTTCTATTACATCCTACTTATTCACTAGACATCGTCAAATGCGATCATAACCTTTTCAGACCCATGGAGCATACTTCAAGAGAAAAAATGGTGTCTAAATATGACTGCAGTCAAAAATCACTTGTAAAAATATCTTAATTAAAAAACACTGCAAGTGCTCCTTCAAAAGGGGATCAAAACCGACAAGAGCAAAGAGAAAGGGTTGCAAATAATTGTGCAGATTATGTCCCATAGTATCATATACATCATTTAAAATTATTTTAATATCTATGTGAAATCCTTCATTTCTTATTGATGTACTAATTAATGAGGAAATTACCACCCTGCCTTGAAAACTACAACCATCTGGGACTGCATGGGACACGAGGACGAATATGCAAACTGAGTTTACAGTAGACACTCCACCCATAATACACTGCATAAAGGCAAGTTCGCCACATTGGCCAGCATGTTGGCTAGTTTAACTCAGTACCAACACGGTGACTCGTTCACCTCATTAGTGTGAGGTCACACTTATTCTAACTCATCAAATTCCTATGTATAAAGCCATAAGGTCTGATAAGCCCGATTGCGCTCGTCTACATTGACAGAACCATTATTCAATTCCTATTGGTTCCCTTATTCAATATATTCTTCGTGTTCTGCAATTCTCTCTTCCATTATTTGCGTACAATGGTAATTTCCATCTTCTTACTAGTGAAGCCTGGGCCGGTAAAATTGAAAGTGCTACACATGATACCTGGATCTCAGACGGATCTCAAAACACAACACTTTGGCTGTATAGCCAGCAACGAATATAGTAAGTAATTACATTTAACAAAATGGTTTAAGAAACGTTCAAGAATACGGTTTAACACGTGTGAACTTTGATCGGCATTCTAGGGTGATAACAACAGTGGTCCCAACAGAAGGAAACAGTACTCGTCTCATAATGCTCAATTTTGAGTGCTTCGTTATAATCAGCCAAAAGTGATTTGGCTTTCATAGCGGTGGAAGAAAAGTCACTTGCCCATTTCCGGGTTTCCATTACTTTTGAGAGAGCTTGCTTTCTCTCTTCGCAAGTAGTCAGCCTCTTCTCCAGGATGCACAATTGAACATACGTTTCATTGGAACTGAGATTAGCTTCCATGGCCGTGCATTGGGCTTCTAGTTTATACGTAAGGGCAGCCAGAGACTCACGAGATTCTTTCAGCTTTCCAATCTCCTTCAGTAACTAATGGTAGAATGAAGTCGGAGATGATTAAATCATCAAAGATATCAACTAAATAGGAATTGGAAATAGAAACATTACAGAGGCTTTCCTTTTTTCTGATGTTTCCTTGTTTGAAGAGATAGCATTAAATTTCTTCAAGTCGGATTCAATTGTGATGATCGTTGTTTTGAAAGCCTCCAGTTCCTATTTAAAGCAAATAATTGGTCACGAAGGCTAATTGTTGGTTGCTCTTGTGATTAGTCTTACGTGCATCGACACCCACTGGGCTAGTCTGACAACGAATCTCTTACATCATGGACACAATCGTTTATGCAGGGTGGGTGGTGCTCAATGGAAAAAGTGTCTAATAAAAATAGAATCAGTTTAATGTTCTTATCATCATTTTTTGATTATGTGATGTTGGAAATAGGAATCTCGGAGTTTAAAATAGAAAATGCCTATTTTGCAAAGAACAAGTTTTAAAATATACTAAAAATTGAATTTAAGGCTGAACATTAGCTGATTCAAATTCTCCCAGACAGAGAGTGGATGCGCATAAATCTATCAGTATTATGAGCTTCCGCAGCGTCTTTTCATTAGCATGGCTTATTCAGTTTGAAATTCAGCTGACCTTCTATGATTTCCATGCTGTCCATATTAGTTTCTGAAGCGGTTTTCATTCCTACCGCTTGTTCGATATTAGCGATATACTGAGAACACCGTCCGAGAACTTTATCAATTTGATATTTTGTAGAGAAGAAATTTTTATCTGGGCTTTTCGAAGTTTCAGCTTCATAACCTTCGAATTTCGTTCATTAGCAGATTGGTCGCTGAACTGGGTGGAAAGCTGGTTAAGTAATAATTCATCAACGCGAATCCTCTCATTCAGTTCGCGAATTCTAATAAACGATTACTTTACATGCGGCAAAAGCAATTTTAATCCCGTTCCATGCTTGCTGTTACTCGGTTGTCTTCTTTTATTTTGGCTAATAAACGTTCCTTCCCTATCTGCGGATCTTCCTTACTATCTTCTTCTGCTTGTAATTGATCTCTTTTAGCTTCAGCGTCTCTTAATCTAGAATATGAAACACATTAACTTGAACGAGTTAAGGGAATTACATTTGATGTTGAAATCTCCATTTCTAGCTCACTACATCTTTCCAACATTTCTGTTCATTTGCTGTGGCCAGTTGAAAGCTGTTGAAGAAAGCAATCACATTGGTTTCTGAGCTTAAAGTACTCCGTCTTTTGTTCATCGTTCATATCTTCAATAATGCATCCAGCAATGCGCTTCTCCTATAAACGGTATTAATTCGCATAACTAAGAGCTATTCAATTCTTTTAAGTGGTTGATGTTACCTCTTCCAGTTCTAGTTGAGCAGACTTCAGCTGAGCTTCAGCCTTCTTGCGTTTCTCAAAATACTGTTCTAGACTAACTTCAGCTCGATCATTGGCAGCTTTCAAGTCCTCACAGTCGAGTTCAATTGATGACATGTCACGACCAAGAGTTGCTTTATCAATAATAGTGTTATAATTAAGTTTCATTCTCAAATTCCGCAAATTCAGAGGAAAATCAACATAATTAACCACGGGATAAACGGTGCTAAATTTCAATCACACTTTTGGCGAATAAAAATAAATTATTATCCATTAAAGTGAACACCGATGGATTTCTGCATATTTCAAAAAATAAACCTGATAGAAACATGTTCAAAAATAAAAAAATAAACAGGAGGATTTACATTCAATTTTTGTAAAAATGCTTTAATGATATAGGCGACCTTATTAAAGGATTAAGTAAAACGGGCGGAGTCTTCTGATTGGCCATTGGCTGTGTGTCCTCGCACTCAATTCGTACGCGAAGTTGAACGGCCGCACCTTCAAGTCACGCTGTGCGCTCATGCGATGACGCGTCCCACAAATCTTCAAACCTTAGAAACGAACTTTATACTATGGGCACCCCAACGCCAAAGACTAGTTATTGAAAAGCCTTAACAAAACTCCCACAAATGGTTATTGTACTTTTGAATTAAAACTTCATCGCTAATATATTTTATTTATTAAATATTATTTTGTTCAAAAGGGTAAGTGTGTAGCCTAAATTCATTGTGCTACAACTTTTATTCGCTTCACAGATTTATATTAAAGGTTTATCTGATGTGTTTGTAAGAATATAAAACAATAATATTAACGTATTAGCATATAGTTAAATACATTTTTAAAGGCGAAAATTGATAAAAGACGTCTTGTACAATCCGCATAAGAGAATACATATATCAATAGTACTAGGTTCTCTTCTCATCCCATCAACATTTTAAGAAATTGTGGCGAGAAACAGATAAATTAAAGGATCGTTTTATTAAAAACTATAGCTAAACGTAAACAGAATGTAAAAATTAATTTGAAGATATTGGAGGATAGTGTGGTCTAAGAGAATTTATCGTGGGAACAGCAAACTTCTGACATCTTCATATAGCCATGTATATAAATTTCCGGCAAATATTTAACAGTTAATATAGTAGGCAGAGTATAATTTGTTAAATTTGTAAAATATTTTTTGAAGTTATAATCAGCATTCACTGTTATCGTTTTCCCATCACCTGTGAAAATAATGCTTATCCTATACACTTTCTGAGTGAAATCGGTAATAAATGTAACAAGATTTAGGTAAAACAGCAAGTAGAGTTTACACTTATTCTTCTTCTATGGTTTGGATTTGCAGCCTGTAAAGACTACCTGGACGCCTTTATATTTAATGATGATGACCGTGACAACGAGAAGTCTGGGAAGCATAACAAAAAAGGCGAGTTGAATTTTTCAAATCGTTTCTACTGAAACACTTCTAGTAGATATAATTACCCTATTTCGACTTGAATTCATTAGATTGTAACGGTATTTTCAATAACTTGGCAGGATAAAATGGAGGAACATGAAGGTTTATAGAAGGCAGGAAAATATTAAGGTGGACCAGTGCACATTAAAGTGAAGAGGGTAGAAGGAAGCCAGCTCCATGCCGTCTTCTGTCTATAGCAGCATAGGATTTGGATTGATCGTATCTCAGTTTTTAGCCTCTCATTGGTTCCCTGTTTGGAAATGGCGATCTGTTTGCTGGAAAGAGCGTAAGGTAGCTTTGTGAGATAATGGTTTACTCTTTTTCTTCCACTAGTTCCATGTTATATTTGACCAAAATGAGAAAATGCATTCAATTCTCTTTATTTGTATGTCGTCAATCAAACTAGGCATTGAGAGCATTGAATAAGAGACTCTTCCTTGATAACTTTTCCAGTTACTTGAACTTCATTCTTTTTCAATCTCTTCGTAAACCACTTCCTTTGTCAAAGGGAAATGTGTGAACTTATACCCATCGATCTATAAATTATATCCTAGCAAACAAGTTCCTGACTTGTATCAGTCACTTTCAAATACCATAGTTCGAATATCGATATTGAGCATAAACGGTAATTTTGGCTGGCTTGGAGCATTTAAAAAATGAATAAGATGGGACTGGCAATTAGGGGATTTGGGCAGATTTACACACCCGAATGAAAAAGATCAATAGAAATAGCAGGCCAGAGACTTACGCAACTAACTCCAACTTTCTTTTGGCTCATAACAGGGATAAAATTGTACCGACTATGGCTAAAACTACGGCGATCAGATAAAAGTCCCTTATTAATTAGTTAAACTGAACATTGATTGGCACTCAGTTGAAGTTCTTCTCTACCATTGCGATGGCCTTTCTGATGGCGAATTGTCCTAATTGATGATCAATATTGAAATCGATTCTATTGCTGCAAACGCAAAGCTGCTGAAAATGTTCTCTTCCGCAAGTTTTTTGCATTGAGCAACTGTGTACCAACCACGCATCATTTTTGTCGATGAATAACGAGACCGTCTACCAAATTGGTATTTTTCGACGTAAGCGTCCTCGACCTCACCATGTTATTCAAAATGGCGTTGCTCGTACATCCCAAGGTCACTCTTCCATCTACTGTTTGCATCGAGTAAAGTTTGGTAATTGTCGTCATTTTTGCTCATTGATAATTACAATAGTCCGCTTCTTCGTCCCGTAGCAGTTGCGGGACCAGTTATATACAATAGATGAGAACGATAAGGGAGAGGGTGAGAGAAGGATAGCAGTACAAGAATAGCGAAACTTCTACAAATTGGTGTTATCACATAAACTTTTCCCTCGCAGCACGTCTTCCTTCTCTCTACCATTGCGGTGGCCCTTCTGATGGCGAATTGCCTTAATTGGTGATCAATATTGAAATCGATTCTATTGCTGCAAACGCGGATATTTTACAAAATGGATTTCTTAAAAAGAGTGGAATGCGAGAAATAGCAGCTGTGGACCAGTTATATAAAATGGATGAGAAAGACAAGAAGGAGGAGGGTGGAGGGAGGACAGCAGCACGAGATTATGAATAGCGAAACTTCTACAAATTGGCGTTATCACATAGCCATCTTCTTATAGCATAAAGGAAAACCTCGTATTCGGAGTGTTTTTTGTTAAATGGTAACTGCAACAGTTCACTCCTACGCCCTGTTGCAGTTTGGGAACGCGTATGTGGAATCCTGGTACGTTCTTTATGTGTAAACTCTCTGGCATTAGTAGAACCCCACGCGCCTTCCGCAAGACACATTTCGGAGAGGCTTTCCTTTTTTCTGATTTTTCCTTGTTTGAAGAGATAGCATTAAATTTCTTCAAGTCGGATTCAATTGTGATGATCGTTGTTTTGAAAGCCTCCAGTTCCTATTTAAAGCAAATAATTGGTCACGAAGGCTAATTGTTGGTTGCTCTTGTGATTAGTCTTACGTGCATCGACACCCACTGGGCTAGTCTGACAACGAATCTCTTACATCATGGACACAATCGTTTATGCAGGGTGGGTGGTGCTCAATGGAAAAAGTGTCTAATAAAAATAGAATCAGTTTAATGTTCTTATCATCATTTTTTGATTATGTGATGTTGGAAATAGGAATCTCGGAGTTTAAAATAGAAAATGCCTATTTTGCAAAGAACAAGTTTTAAAATATACTAAAAATTGAATTTAAGGCTGAACATTAGCTGATTCAAATTCTCCCAGACAGAGAGTGGATGCGCATAAATCTATCAGTATTATGAGCTTCCGCAGCGTCTTTTCATTAGCATGGCTTATTCAGTTTGAAATTCAGCTGACCTTCTATGATTTCCATGCTGTCCATATTAGTTTCTGAAGCGGTTTTCATTCCTACCGCTTGTTCGATATTAGCGATATACTGAGAACACCGTCCGAGAACTTTATCAATTTGATATTTTGTAGAGAAGAAATTTTTATCTGGGCTTTTCGAAGTTTCAGCTTCATAACCTTCGAATTTCGTTCATTAGCAGATTGGTCGCTGAACTGGGTGGAAAGCTGGTTAAGTAATAATTCATCAACGCGAATCCTCTCATTCAGTTCGCGAATTCTAATAAACGATTACTTTACATGCGGCAAAAGCAATTTTAATCCCGTTCCATGCTTGCTGTTACTCGGTTGTCTTCTTTTATTTTGGCTAATAAACGTTCCTTCCCTATCTGCGGATCTTCCTTACTATCTTCTTCTGCTTGTAATTGATCTCTTTTAGCTTCAGCGTCTCTTAATCTAGAATATGAAACACATTAACTTGAACGAGTTAAGGGAATTACATTTGATGTTGAAATCTCCATTTCTAGCTCACTACATCTTTCCAACATTTCTGTTCATTTGCTGTGGCCAGTTGAAAGCTGTTGAAGAAAGCAATCACATTGGTTTCTGAGCTTAAAGTACTCCGTCTTTTGTTCATCGTTCATATCTTCAATAATGCATCCAGCAATGCGCTTCTCCTATAAACGGTATTAATTCGCATAACTAAGAGCTATTCAATTCTTTTAAGTGGTTGATGTTACCTCTTCCAGTTCTAGTTGAGCAGACTTCAGCTGAGCTTCAGCCTTCTTGCGTTTCTCAAAATACTGTTCTAGACTAACTTCAGCTCGATCATTGGCAGCTTTCAAGTCCTCACAGTCGAGTTCAATTGATGACATGTCACGACCAAGAGTTGCTTTATCAATAATAGTGTTATAATTAAGTTTCATTCTCAAATTCCGCAAATTCAGAGGAAAATCAACATAATTAACCACGGGATAAACGGTGCTAAATTTCAATCACACTTTTGGCGAATAAAAATAAATTATTATCCATTAAAGTGAACACCGATGGATTTCTGCATATTTCAAAAAATAAACCTGATAGAAACATGTTCAAAAATAAAAAAATAAACAGGAGGATTTACATTCAATTTTTGTAAAAATGCTTTAATGATATAGGCGACCTTATTAAAGGATTAAGTAAAACGGGCGGAGTCTTCTGATTGGCCATTGGCTGTGTGTCCTCGCACTCAATTCGTACGCGAAGTTGAACGGCCGCACCTTCAAGTCACGCTGTGCGCTCATGCGATGACGCGTCCCACAAATCTTCAAACCTTAGAAACGAACTTTATACTATGGGCACCCCAACGCCAAAGACTAGTTATTGAAAAGCCTTAACAAAACTCCCACAAATGGTTATTGTACTTTTGAATTAAAACTTCATCGCTAATATATTTTATTTATTAAATATTATTTTGTTCAAAAGGGTAAGTGTGTAGCCTAAATTCATTGTGCTACAACTTTTATTCGCTTCACAGATTTATATTAAAGGTTTATCTGATGTGTTTGTAAGAATATAAAACAATAATATTAACGTATTAGCATATAGTTAAATACATTTTTAAAGGCGAAAATTGATAAAAGACGTCTTGTACAATCCGCATAAGAGAATACATATATCAATAGTACTAGGTTCTCTTCTCATCCCATCAACATTTTAAGAAATTGTGGCGAGAAACAGATAAATTAAAGGATCGTTTTATTAAAAACTATAGCTAAACGTAAACAGAATGTAAAAATTAATTTGAAGATATTGGAGGATAGTGTGGTCTAAGAGAATTTATCGTGGGAACAGCAAACTTCTGACATCTTCATATAGCCATGTATATAAATTTCCGGCAAATATTTAACAGTTAATATAGTAGGCAGAGTATAATTTGTTAAATTTGTAAAATATTTTTTGAAGTTATAATCAGCATTCACTGTTATCGTTTTCCCATCACCTGTGAAAATAATGCTTATCCTATACACTTTCTGAGTGAAATCGGTAATAAATGTAACAAGATTTAGGTAAAACAGCAAGTAGAGTTTACACTTATTCTTCTTCTATGGTTTGGATTTGCAGCCTGTAAAGACTACCTGGACGCCTTTATATTTAATGATGATGACCGTGACAACGAGAAGTCTGGGAAGCATAACAAAAAAGGCGAGTTGAATTTTTCAAATCGTTTCTACTGAAACACTTCTAGTAGATATAATTACCCTATTTCGACTTGAATTCATTAGATTGTAACGGTATTTTCAATAACTTGGCAGGATAAAATGGAGGAACATGAAGGTTTATAGAAGGCAGGAAAATATTAAGGTGGACCAGTGCACATTAAAGTGAAGAGGGTAGAAGGAAGCCAGCTCCATGCCGTCTTCTGTCTATAGCAGCATAGGATTTGGATTGATCGTATCTCAGTTTTTAGCCTCTCATTGGTTCCCTGTTTGGAAATGGCGATCTGTTTGCTGGAAAGAGCGTAAGGTAGCTTTGTGAGATAATGGTTTACTCTTTTCCTTCCACTAGTTCCATGTTATATTTGACCAAAATGAGAAAATGCATTCAATTCTCTTTATTTGTATGTCGTCAATCAAACTAGGCATTGAGAGCATTGAATAAGAGACTCTTCCTTGATAACTTTTCCAGTTACTTGAACTTCATTCTTTTTCAATCTCTTCGTAAACCACTTCCTTTGTCAAAGGGAAATGTGTGAACTTATACCCATCGATCTATAAATTATATCCTAGCAAACAAGTTCCTGACTTGTATCAGTCACTTTCAAATACCATAGTTCGAATATCGATATTGAGCATAAACGGTAATTTTGGCTGGCTTGGAGCATTTAAAAAATGAATAAGATGGGACTGGCAATTAGGGGATTTGGGCAGATTTACACACCCGAATGAAAAAGATCAATAGAAATAGCAGGCCAGAGACTTACGCAACTAACTCCAACTTTCTTTTGGCTCATAACAGGGATAAAATTGTACCGACTATGGCTAAAACTACGGCGATCAGATAAAAGTCCCTTATTAATTAGTTAAACTGAACATTGATTGGCACTCAGTTGAAGTTCTTCTCTACCATTGCGATGGCCTTTCTGATGGCGAATTGTCCTAATTGATGATCAATATTGAAATCGATTCTATTGCTGCAAACGCAAAGCTGCTGAAAATGTTCTCTTCCGCAAGTTTTTTGCATTGAGCAACTGTGTACCAACCACGCATCATTTTTGTCGATGAATAACGAGACCGTCTACCAAATTGGTATTTTTCGACGTAAGCGTCCTCGACCTCACCATGTTATTCAAAATGGCGTTGCTCGTACATCCCAAGGTCACTCTTCCATCTACTGTTTGCATCGAGTAAAGTTTGGTAATTGTCGTCATTTTTGCTCATTGATAATTACAATAGTCCGCTTCTTCGTCCCGTAGCAGTTGCGGGACCAGTTATATACAATAGATGAGAACGATAAGGGAGAGGGTGAGAGAAGGATAGCAGTACAAGAATAGCGAAACTTCTACAAATTGGTGTTATCACATAAACTTTTCCCTCGCAGCACGTCTTCCTTCTCTCTACCATTGCGGTGGCCCTTCTGATGGCGAATTGCCTTAATTGGTGATCAATATTGAAATCGATTCTATTGCTGCAAACGCGGATATTTTACAAAATGGATTTCTTAAAAAGAGTGGAATGCGAGAAATAGCAGCTGTGGACCAGTTATATAAAATGGATGAGAAAGACAAGAAGGAGGAGGGTGGAGGGAGGACAGCAGCACGAGATTATGAATAGCGAAACTTCTACAAATTGGCGTTATCACATAGCCATCTTCTTATAGCATAAAGGAAAACCTCGTATTCGGAGTGTTTTTTGTTAAATGGTAACTGCAACAGTTCACTCCTACGCCCTGTTGCAGTTTGGGAACGCGTATGTGGAATCCTGGTACGTTCTTTATGTGTAAACTCTCTGGCATTAGTAGAACCCCACGCGCCTTCCGCAAGACACATTTCGGAGAGGCTTTCCTTTTTTCTGATTTTTCCTTGTTTGAAGAGATAGCATTAAATTTCTTCAAGTCGGATTCAATTGTGATGATCGTTGTTTTGAAAGCCTCCAGTTCCTATTTAAAGCAAATAATTGGTCACGAAGGCTAATTGTTGGTTGCTCTTGTGATTAGTCTTACGTGCATCGACACCCACTGGGCTAGTCTGACAACGAATCTCTTACATCATGGACACAATCATTTATGCAGGGTGGGTGGTGCTCAATGGAAAAAGTGTCTAATAAAAATAGAATCAGTTTAATGTTCTTATCATCATTTTTTGATTATGTGATGTTGGAAATAGGAATCTCGGAGTTTAAAATAGAAAATGCCTATTTTGCAAAGAACAAGTTTTAAAATATACTAAAAATTGAATTTAAGGCTGAACATTAGCTGATTCAAATTCTCCCAGACAGAGAGTGGATGCGCATAAATCTATCAGTATTATGAGCTTCCGCAGCGTCTTTTCATTAGCATGGCTTATTCAGTTTGAAATTCAGCTGACCTTCTATGATTTCCATGCTGTCCATATTAGTTTCTGAAGGGGTTTTCATTCCTACCGCTTGTTCGATATTAGCGATATACTGAGAACACCGTCCGAGAACTTTATCAATTTGATATTTTGTAGAGAAGAAATTTTTATCTGGGCTTTTCGAAGTTTCAGCTTCATAACCTTCGAATTTCGTTCATTAGCAGATTGGTCGCTGAACTGGGTGGAAAGCTGGTTAAGTAATAATTCATCAACGCGAATCCTCTCATTCAGTTCGCGAATTCTAATAAACGATTACTTTACATGCGGCAAAAGCAATTTTAATCCCGTTCCATGCTTGCTGTTACTCGGTTGTCTTCTTTTATTTTGGCTAATAAACGTTCCTTCCCTATCTGCGGATCTTCCTTACTATCTTCTTCTGCTTGTAATTGATCTCTTTTAGCTTCAGCGTCTCTTAATCTAGAATATGAAACACATTAACTTGAACGAGTTAAGGGAATTACATTTGATGTTGAAATCTCCATTTCTAGCTCACTACATCTTTCCAACATTTCTGTTCATTTGCTGTGGCCAGTTGAAAGCTGTTGAAGAAAGCAATCACATTGGTTTCTGAGCTTAAAGTACTCCGTCTTTTGTTCATCGTTCATATCTTCAATAATGCATCCAGCAATGCGCTTCTCCTATAAACGGTATTAATTCGCATAACTAAGAGCTATTCAATTCTTTTAAGTGGTTGATGTTACCTCTTCCAGTTCTAGTTGAGCAGACTTCAGCTGAGCTTCAGCCTTCTTGCGTTTCTCAAAATACTGTTCTAGACTAACTTCAGCTCGATCATTGGCAGCTTTCAAGTCCTCACAGTCGAGTTCAATTGATGACATGTCACGACCAAGAGTTGCTTTATCAATAATAGTGTTATAATTAAGTTTCATTCTCAAATTCCGCAAATTCAGAGGAAAATCAACATAATTAACCACGGGATAAACGGTGCTAAATTTCAATCACACTTTTGGCGAATAAAAATAAATTATTATCCATTAAAGTGAACACCGATGGATTTCTGCATATTTCAAAAAATAAACCTGATAGAAACATGTTCAAAAATAAAAAAATAAACAGGAGGATTTACATTCAATTTTTGTAAAAATGCTTTAATGATATAGGCGACCTTATTAAAGGATTAAGTAAAACGGGCGGAGTCTTCTGATTGGCCATTGGCTGTGTGTCCTCGCACTCAATTCGTACGCGAAGTTGAACGGCCGCACCTTCAAGTCACGCTGTGCGCTCATGCGATGACGCGTCCCACAAATCTTCAAACCTTAGAAACGAACTTTATACTATGGGCACCCCAACGCCAAAGACTAGTTATTGAAAAGCCTTAACAAAACTCCCACAAATGGTTATTGTACTTTTGAATTAAAACTTCATCGCTAATATATTTTATTTATTAAATATTATTTTGTTCAAAAGGGTAAGTGTGTAGCCTAAATTCATTGTGCTACAACTTTTATTCGCTTCACAGATTTATATTAAAGGTTTATCTGATGTGTTTGTAAGAATATAAAACAATAATATTAACGTATTAGCATATAGTTAAATACATTTTTAAAGGCGAAAATTGATAAAAGACGTCTTGTACAATCCGCATAAGAGAATACATATATCAATAGTACTAGGTTCTCTTCTCATCCCATCAACATTTTAAGAAATTGTGGCGAGAAACAGATAAATTAAAGGATCGTTTTATTAAAAACTATAGCTAAACGTAAACAGAATGTAAAAATTAATTTGAAGATATTGGAGGATAGTGTGGTCTAAGAGAATTTATCGTGGGAACAGCAAACTTCTGACATCTTCATATAGCCATGTATATAAATTTCCGGCAAATATTTAACAGTTAATATAGTAGGCAGAGTATAATTTGTTAAATTTGTAAAATATTTTTTGAAGTTATAATCAGCATTCACTGTTATCGTTTTCCCATCACCTGTGAAAATAATGCTTATCCTATACACTTTCTGAGTGAAATCGGTAATAAATGTAACAAGATTTAGGTAAAACAGCAAGTAGAGTTTACACTTATTCTTCTTCTATGGTTTGGATTTGCAGCCTGTAAAGACTACCTGGACGCCTTTATATTTAATGATGATGACCGTGACAACGAGAAGTCTGGGAAGCATAACAAAAAAGGCGAGTTGAATTTTTCAAATCGTTTCTACTGAAACACTTCTAGTAGATATAATTACCCTATTTCGACTTGAATTCATTAGATTGTAACGGTATTTTCAATAACTTGGCAGGATAAAATGGAGGAACATGAAGGTTTATAGAAGGCAGGAAAATATTAAGGTGGACCAGTGCACATTAAAGTGAAGAGGGTAGAAGGAAGCCAGCTCCATGCCGTCTTCTGTCTATAGCAGCATAGGATTTGGATTGATCGTATCTCAGTTTTTAGCCTCTCATTGGTTCCCTGTTTGGAAATGGCGATCTGTTTGCTGGAAAGAGCGTAAGGTAGCTTTGTGAGATAATGGTTTACTCTTTTTCTTCCACTAGTTCCATGTTATATTTGACCAAAATGAGAAAATGCATTCAATTCTCTTTATTTGTATGTCGTCAATCAAACTAGGCATTGAGAGCATTGAATAAGAGACTCTTCCTTGATAACTTTTCCAGTTACTTGAACTTCATTCTTTTTCAATCTCTTCGTAAACCACTTCCTTTGTCAAAGGGAAATGTGTGAACTTATACCCATCGATCTATAAATTATATCCTAGCAAACAAGTTCCTGACTTGTACCTAGAGAAATGTGAACGTATACCACTACGCTTTCAGTCACTTTCAAATACCATAGTTCGAATATCGATATTGAGCATAAACGGTAATTTTGGCTGGCTTGGAGCATTTAAAAAATGAATAAGATGGGACTGGCAATTAGGGGATTTGGGCAGATTTACACACCCGAATGAAAAAGATCAATAGAAATAGCAGGCCAGAGACTTACGCAACTAACTCCAACTTTCTTTTGGCTCATAACAGGGATAAAATTGTACCGACTATGGCTAAAACTACGGCGATCAGATAAAAGTCCCTTATTAATTAGTTAAACTGAACATTGATTGGCACTCAGTTGAAGTTCTTCTCTACCATTGCGATGGCCTTTCTGATGGCGAATTGTCCTAATTGATGATCAATATTGAAATCGATTCTATTGCTGCAAACGCAAAGCTGCTGAAAATGTTCTCTTCCGCAAGTTTTTTGCATTGAGCAACTGTGTACCAACCACGCATCATTTTTGTCGATGAATAACGAGACCGTCTACCAAATTGGTATTTTTCGACGTAAGCGTCCTCGACCTCACCATGTTATTCAAAATGGCGTTGCTCGTACATCCCAAGGTCACTCTTCCATCTACTGTTTGCATCGAGTAAAGTTTGGTAATTGTCGTCATTTTTGCTCATTGATAATTACAATAGTCCGCTTCTTCGTCCCGTAGCAGTTGCGGGACCAGTTATATACAATAGATGAGAACGATAAGGGAGAGGGTGAGAGAAGGATAGCAGTACAAGAATAGCGAAACTTCTACAAATTGGTGTTATCACATAAACTTTTCCCTCGCAGCACGTCTTCCTTCTCTCTACCATTGCGGTGGCCCTTCTGATGGCGAATTGCCTTAATTGGTGATCAATATTGAAATCGATTCTATTGCTGCAAACGCGGATATTTTACAAAATGGATTTCTTAAAAAGAGTGGAATGCGAGAAATAGCAGCTGTGGACCAGTTATATAAAATGGATGAGAAAGACAAGAAGGAGGAGGGTGGAGGGAGGACAGCAGCACGAGATTATGAATAGCGAAACTTCTACAAATTGGCGTTATCACATAGCCATCTTCTTATAGCATAAAGCAAAACCTCGTATTCGGAGTGTTTTTTGTTAAATGGTAACTGCAACAGTTCACTCCTACGCCCTGTTGCAGTTTGGGAACGCGTATGTGGAATCCTGGTACGTTCTTTATGTGTAAACTCTCTGGCATTAGTAGAACCCCACGCGCCTTCCGCAAGACACATTTCGGAGTTGGTAACGTTATTGGCTTCATCTGATGGAACGCAATCTTGAAGAAGCCCATTCTCCGTGATCCTTTCCTGTCTTTCCTTAGACTTGAAGTAAATGTGTATACAACCATCGCGATGCTCAGAAACCCCCTGTAAATTTTCAGGGATGTCTATAATTATTCTTCTGCCATTGATTTCAGTGGGCCCGATTTCCTGTGTGGACCAGTTATATACAATGGATGAGAAAGATAAGAAGGAGGAGGGTGGAGGGAGGACAGCAGCACGAGATTATGAATAGCGGAGCTTCTACAAATTGGCGTTATCACATAACCGTTTTCTGATATCATCAAGCAAAGCTTCGTAGCTTGCGCCTGTTTTCTTCCGAGTTTGCAATGTTGGCGGCTTCACCTGATGCAGGACAATCTTGCGGAACCTCGATTTCCGTGAGCCTTCCCTCAGCGGCCTCTTTCAATTTAAAGAATATCTGCATATAACCATCATGGTCTTCACAAACGCACCTTGCATACACGTTTGAGGAAACAACCCTGTACTTTGGCTCTTGAATGTGGGGAGATTCAATGAGTTGCACAGTCTCAAGTCGTGTTGATAGCAAAGGATCGAAATTTCTGACTTTATTTATCAGACACCAAAAAGAACATCGGAAGAGGAGTACAATATCGAAGAAGGCGATTTTATTATACGTGTTCCTCCTAAAAATGAAGTATTTGTTTAAATGTATTAGTAAATAAACGCTTTTCTATATGTATATGAAGACATTTTTCTAATATATGAGAGCGCAAATATGGGAGGTGAGAGAGCAGACGATGAACCAGTGCCTGAAGAAGAGGTGCTCAGACGTGAGACTAGAGATGCTAAGACAGTTGGAGGGTGGGAGAATAAGACGACGTTTATGTCTAATCCAACTATGCCTTTTGGAAAACTGCTCACACTAGACTACACCGGTCACTCTGTGGTGTTTCGAAAAAGGTATATGGTAACTTTACCTGGTCTGCATAAGGAGATACCATCGACAGAGAATGCTACAGCTTTTGTTCTAAATACCACATTCTTGGAGTCTTTCGTGTGTCGGTACCGGTTCAAGTCAAACAAGGCTACCGTTAGCACAAAGTGGAATAGGACCTATCCATTCATCACTTTTGGGAATGCAAGGATTAAAATAAGTTGATGAATTCCCTCAACAAAACAAGCCACTGGAGGTGTAGTATCAGTGGATAAGGTGCAATTTGATAATGCCAGTTACATGCTAGTTGGTATAAGCAAAGATGGCTATCCCAACCAGATACAGTCACTACAAAATATGAGCACATACGAAGACATCTGTAGTCGTGGTGGTTTCTACATAGGTGACTTCACTGTTCTCGGCATCTACTGAATGGCCAACTTCACTGGGTTAATATAAGGTAGCAGGAGTCTAGTCTCTCGACCGGGGACTCCGCTGCCATTATGAGTGTGAGAAAACGCTTTCCGAGATGGCCTTGAGAAGTTCAATGCTAATTAAATGACAAAGACGGTTCCTTGAATTACAATGCCAAATGATCTTGCCTGTTTTTGCTCAAAACACTGAGAAGATTGGAGAAAGTGAAGTTACTTTAAAATCACTTCCTCAATTTTTTTGACATTAACTGCTTTGCACAATAGCAGAAGAGATTCAAGTGTTGAAAGAGTCATTTCATTT
Organism: Hymenolepis microstoma; assembly: GCA_000469805.3. Lineage (NCBI taxonomy): Eukaryota > Metazoa > Platyhelminthes > Cestoda > Cyclophyllidea > Hymenolepididae > Hymenolepis > Hymenolepis microstoma. The sequence continues at coordinate 15,020,977 of LR215994.1, forward strand.
CCGATTGGTGAAGAAAAATTCAGTAAGTTGATTTGTACCTACGTCTCTGTAAACCACTTGCAATCAAATTAAGCTGTAAATGAGTATTCAATTAAAAAATAATAAGTTCTATTTAATAGTTGTATTCTCACTTATTTGATTGCCAAAGTTAGCAGCATAAACTTGGATAAACTTTTGAGCACAACTTTCATAACGTCGCAGATTTGTCGGAAAGTAAATATTTAACGGACAAAGTTAAAGTCAACTGCAGGAGAAGTTTAAAAAGCAAAGATTTCACCTAATATTTATATTCAAAATCTTGTAGGCTTCAAATATTTGAGAGCACAAACATTTTTGATTTAATACCCAAAACCAGATTCGCAGTTTCACAGATTTAAAAGATAAGGAAAGAAAATTAAAAACAAAGCAGTTTAAAGTCACTCAAAATCTCCATGAATTTGACCTTCTAGAACTTCATTCAATTCTTTCCAAAATATCCAAAAGTTTGCAAGTTAATCGTATATGTCATTTCTGGAAGCTGCATTCTATATATTTACCGTTGGCTTGGAGTATAATTATAAAAAGTTCAAGAAATACTTTAGTTGGATTTTTGCTGTAAAATACAAAGTATTTACCGAAGTTTAATCGCTTTACTGACTAAAGCTCGTATTGCCTAATGTCAAAATGCGTAAACCTTGCGTTAATAATGAGCACCACAATTAATTGATAATGTGAGTAATTTGAATCCAAAAGCACTTAACTTGACAATTTACTGTTATTCATTCTTTAACTGTGCATAATTGTTCATATGCTTAATTGCAGGGTTAAGGACCATCATTAAGGCGTTCAGGTGTTATTATTAACTTCTAGGATTCGGGACTATTTTAGAGGCTAAATACTTTATGATAAATAGTTTGTCACTTCATTAAATTTTCATTTTCTCCAAACAAGTCCCATTTAGAGCTGCAAATGAATTCTGATTTAAAAAAAGGACAATTATTTAATATCAGCATTAAGGACATCAGCCTATTCGTTATCATTTTTAACCGAAACAATGATTTGAGAGTATTTTTCTCTCATTTGTCCATTTTATTCTAGGACCGAAACATGCGGACAAGAATTAAGAAGGGAATTTGTGAAGTACTGCATGGAATATAACTATTAAAATCCTTTGATAATGAGCCCGTATTGTGACTTAGCCTACACCATTTAAAGTCATCGATAAACTGATTCATGGTTTAATAAATTCAGGTGACTTATTTAAATGAATCTAAGGTAAAATATTTATAATTAAATTCATTATCCATTAAAGCCATACATTTTAAATTAATGAGATTTTCTATTTGCATTCTTTGTCAGCTGGAGACTAAATGAACTATAGTTAAATGCATCATTTTTCGAATTCTTATTCCAATATTTAATAATTTTATTTCTATAATTTATTTAATCTTTTTCATCATTCTAATCCAAATTATTGAATTTTTAATTGGTCACGAGAATTCATATTGATGGGTTTGTCACTTAATGCAGCACTTCATACTCCAAATCTGAAATCGATTTAGAGAAATAATTACACTGGAAGCGCTGAGTGTTTGGCAGGTTAAGTAAGTTAAAATATCAACTATTTTAAATACAATGAAGGTCTAAAATTTCATCTATTTACACAGTTTGCTACCATTATTTAAATGGAATCTAATAAGATTTTTTAATTGAAATTTTACCTTTTTAAATTCTGAGGCTTTCGTTATTACTCCTGTCAATGGAGAAAAACGCCACCACAAGTTTTAATAATTGGACCGTATTAGAACCCACGAAATTATAGACGGTTAAACGGGTGTAAGTAAGGAACTCCAGATATCTGTTTAGATTTCAAATGTTTCCAGATTTAGTTTTCATGCCGTGATTCCTAGTTCCTGGCATGATTGCTTGCTTTGCTTCAGTTCTAATTTCAATAGCATAAAATGTCCTTAATTGAAAGTAACTGCGGAATTCGAAGCTCAATGTAAAGCTTTTCTTAACATTGTGAATTTCTAATAAAGGCACTTGATGTGTCTTAATCTTGTTTAGAAAAGGTTGAAGAATGCTTTAAAATAGCATGACGGACTGTTTGACTAATCGATCGGTCCAATAAAAATCGACATTTTGTATAAGAATTGATTTCGAAAACTGGAATAAGATGTAGTGAAAGCTACCATTTAAGTGAAAAGTATATAATCTGAATAGGAGTTCAAACATTATTTTCGGTTTCTTTTTTTATCCACTTAACCAAATCTTTTGTTTCTGCGATTTTTTTTAACAAATTAGAAATGCTGTTTGACCACAATTTAGTTCGAAATAGTGGGTTCGAATAGGAAATCATTGTTAAATAACTAATTTTCATGCTATTAAACTTGTATCTAACATCTTTTATGGAAAATATTTGTTGCTTATTTAGTATTAAAAGGTGTCCATCACAAATAATAATTAGAATTTTTCAATCTCGAATAGATTATTTATGTATGAAATGTTTGCTAACATTCATGCCTGGCTTTTGTAATAGAATTATTTGTAAACGAAGAGTCAAAATTGAGAAATGTAAACGTATGTCACTACGCTTTCAGTCACTTTTCAGTCCGTTTCTTTTACATTGTTGGGATAGCTTGGCCAATTTTGGGAGCAAATTTATACGAGGGGATTGGTCAGAAATGATCGTTTATGTTCAGTCAAGACTTATGTTTGCAACATCCCCTATAAGACAATATCAAGTTTTAGATAAATAGAAATTTCGAGAACCTCTAATCCAGATCCAACCAGACTAAATATCTCCCCCTCCCTCCCTACCTCACAGAACTAATGACCTTCTCCAGTCTCGCAGACAATAATACAATTTACCGAGGGAAAGACTAAGTATTATGAAGGATAACGGGCTTATTGAACAATTGTAGTGGAATGAAATGAGAAGAATGGGTAAATACTGGGTTCGGAGAATTCAGAATATGAGGAACAGATGGAGTGAGGTACAAAATGACATTGTTTGATTTCTCGTTCTTTGTTAATTTGATGGGCAATTGACCGTTAAGTGGAGGTATGTGTCGGTGGGCTTACCACACATAGTGAGACAGGGCAAGTTTATGAGGCAGCATGCACATGTACTATAAACCTAACTTAAAATCCAAATTATTTTCATCGTGTGAGTATAGTCTGTTCTTAATTCCTAGAAAGTCTCTGTAAAATTTGAACAAACAAAGACTGGAAAATTAAGCATCAAAAGGAGAAATTTTCACAAATACGGCTTCTGAAATAATTGGATCATATTACTTCTTTGATATTTGCTCTATTTTTCCTCTCCTCGTTGAATGAAATTGTGTTCGCTTTTTGCATTTTCAAGAGCACTTGCTCATGTCTTATTCTGATTGAAATCAAGTGGAATTATGTGTGCAATAAAAATCTTTCGAAAAACTGTCAGAGAATTAATACTTCTCTCCTAATGCGTGTCGTAAGTTCTCATTTGAAAAGAATTCAATCCTGACAAATATTGCTCTTCTCTATTTTAGGTTGAAGGTGACTGGTTATTTAAACGTACGAAGGGGAAAGAAATTTCCCCAACTATATACTTATACCAATTAGATTACTATACTTACGAAATATCACTTTACGTGAATATTTAAATTATTTAACCCTAATATGCAAAGAAGATACTTGAGACTTTGAAGTTAGAATAGAGGAAACAGAATTCAAATTCAGGTAACTTAGGATTCAGAAGTCTGTCAGAGAAAAGTACCTCATAAAACTCCCATCGCTATTCACACGATATTTCTTGATAATCTTGGTCTCGTCGTTCGCTGCAAGAGCACCAATACATATCGGTCCTGGGACCTCTGATGAGAGAGCTACACTAAGTCGGCTTTGACTTATTCAAACACTGAGTACTCACAAATAGAGATAGAATTCTTGATCTCGGAGATTATAAGTGCTCATGTTGCCTCTGAAGCGTCAGTGTCATTGATTGATATTTCAGTTCCCTTCCAGTGCATGGTGACTATCCTATTAATTTCATTTACTTTATCATAATTTAATCCCAACCAAAGTCATTAAAATGTTTAATCTTATAGGATAAAAAGTTGCTCACATTGTGACTAAGGCCTCTTGCGCTAGCCACTATTGATAATGGGCTAATTCTTACCATAATTTATCTTGAAGATTCACTTTTCACCAAATTATTACAAACTGAGTGGTGTTAAGAACTTTCGAAGTAGCTTTATTAAAAGACTTTTGTCCGATTTGGTTATTATGGTGTATGAATAATTTATCTTACTGTAAGAAGTCAAACTCACAAATATCATTTTAATTAGATGACGAGGATTCTCGTAGAATTAAAGTAAAAGTGAGATTAATGAATTTATTCGTGGCAGGCTTTAACTTACTCCATCTCTAAGTTCTACTTGGTTAAAGTAGTACTTTCTAATCAGACTAGTTCATTAAACCAGATCTACCAAATTAATCCTGGTTAATGTGATTATTCTAATTTATCATTAAATGATAACGCTTTAGTTATCTCACTCCAAACTCCTAGAGACCCTCTGAGCTTTAACAAATTAAATGACCCTGAATACAAAGGTCAAAGTGATTAACTTTTAAATTAAAAGTTTTATGCTTTCATCATTATCTCTATTTACTAATGACAGAGTATTGGAAAAATGATGAATGCCACTTCTTTGAAAAGCGGAAATGGCGACAAAGAAGTAAATGGATCCGATAAATGCATTCAATTATTAAATGAAGAGCTATTAAAATTGTTCATTTTCTATTTCCCTTTATTTATTCTGATGCTCTTCATGAGCGTCTTTAGAATTTATGATAAAATAGCTCTCAAGTCCTAAAGTGTTATATCAAATCTTGTTTGGGTATCCTCTTCAAGTAGCTGACATGTAACAATTATGACGTCTGGTGACAAGAATTCCGAAAACACATTTTTATTTACAAAATTGCTACATATTATGGCAAATTGGGAAACGATATATGACTTATTTTAATAGTTAGACTTATCACCATAGAGATGCTCACATGCCGTTCAGTGACAGCCAGTCTCTTCAGATTTGATCTTTATCATCATCATCTACTCTTTGAAACTCGATAAGTCCTCTGTAGATTATTAGAACTGCTTACTACGCTGGTTCTGTGTAGATATAATAAAAAACATCTCAAATTACCGTCCGATACTTTACATTTTCTTTACGTTCAGCCAAATTAGACCTGATTTTTCAAGGGAGTCTTTAAGAAAATGGAAACGATTGCGATTCCACTTCCTTAAAAGCAGACATTAAATGCAAATTTGAAACTTTAAAAAACCAAGGGCACTTATCTCTATATGAGGGTACAAGGCGAAACTTTTGCATTTTGGGATCGTAATCCCAACACTTCACTCTTGTCTTGTTCCAATATTCTTGGTCTCAATAATCGACCATCTACTCACTCTGTTATTGGAAATGTCAATATTATAACACTAATATTCAAGAATTCGTTCAACTAAATTTAAGATGCCAAAACAGGTGTTTGACAAGAATTTGCAAGCATCCATTAAGTAGGTACATGATTCGATTTTAGACGAGATTTTGAACAAACAAACCGTACCATCTGTGAAATGCATTGAGTATTGCCAATTGAAAAGACCATCAATACAAGTGTGAATAACCTCTCTGGCAGACTCCTTAGACCCGTCCTGTTCAACCCTTTAGTAAAGTAAGGAAAGCAGTGAAATTGGAGAAAATGAAATGCATATGCGATGGGCGAATGAAATACGTTAATGAATCAAGAAAGAATTTGTTATTTTTCTCAATAAATATTATCGAAACTAACTTTGAAAATTTCATTAAAGCATTTGTTTACCTGAAACTGAAAGAAAATTATGTGAAAATGAGGGAGTGGAGTTTAGTAAAATGGAAAATTTCCTAACACACCAAATGTGCCCATTCGGCACGACCAAACCGACTTAAGCTCCTCCAATCCCAAAACTACAAAATATTGCATGCCCAAAGTTCAATAATTTTGGCAATGAAGAGTAGTTAATGGGAATGAAATGCGAAATAGATGTTTTAAATAACTGCGAAGTGAATAATGACATTAATAAAATTCATGAATCATCCAAAACGGAAATGCTTTTTAATAAAATGTCAATTTTCAATGAGAAATGTCTCCAAGAGTAAGTTCTAGACATATCATTGATGAAGGACTTGAGGTTAATTAATGTTAACTAATTAGCATTTAATATAAATGGACATTAGTACTCAATTGTACATTTTATTTAAGTCTAATAACATTAGAATTCTTCATTGTGGAGAAGCTTTTGATGACGACAGAAAGAGTAAAATAGTCCAATTGTGCTCAGGAAAAGGAATCGAGTAGAAACGCTGCTAAACAAAATGAGGGCAATCATTTGATCTTTAGTTACATGATACCAATTTTGGAATATTACTGGATAAAGAGTGAATTCGAGTTGACGGCGTTCAGTTGATTGATCCAGATGGCTGATCAATTGAGTTTTTTTCCTCTTTATTCACATTTGTGGCAAATTAATAAAACAAACACAATAGAATTTACTGGAGTTTTCTGAAGCTGTACCATAAGACATTTCATTGAGTTTAGTCATTTTATATAAAATTAAATAAAATTTTACAGTTGTGTAATTTCAAGAAAAAAAGCGTCACAGAGTAGCACTGAAATTGCTGAATTTAGAGTTGAATTCCTTTTGTCAAAGACATGAGAACTACACTCTGTGACCACCTTCTTCCATAATAGCTACTGACGCCAACTAGAATGAACAATAGTTATATTTTGCACCAAAATAAATTTTTTGGGAGGATAATCAATGGACTGAAATTCAGAACAAAAAATTAACTGTGTCAATTATCTGTTTAACTGTTGCCATTAACGATGGTTGGAAGCATACGATTCTCCCACAGGGGAAGAATCGCGTTCCAAGTATGCAGGTTGATAAAATTTTCATTAAATTAGCTAAAATCTTCCATCTCGATTGAAGGATTTTGTTATATAAGCAAGGTACTTTCAAGGTGCCATAGCAATGTGCAATAATAAGGGCTTCATTTGGGAAGTTAAAATGATTCCAATATAGAACAGTCTTGATCCTATTGCTGATTCCAAAAGTGATAAATAGTACTTCAAGGCAAATTCTTATATTTCAAGGCCTAACCCTAGCAAAATTCAAAGAGGTCAACTCTGTATTCAATTAAGGACAAAGGTGGTGTGCAAATACTTCGAAGGTGCAAAAGTGTGAATATGACTAATAATATTTCATAATTAATCTATTTTGGAAAAGTCCCATTGATATAAGTTTTGTGTCGAACCACGAATTTTGAAGTAAATCTCGGTAAAGCGACACGATTACGTTTCCTTAAAATAAATTTGCATAAAATATTTCTCAAAAATTTCCGTTTCAGGGAGTTTTGATATAGATTATGTTCATTGTAAAATTATGGTCATTGAATAGACACCAATGGTGTGGAGTAGTAACTATTTGAATTAAGAGCACTTTCAGCCAGTATTGCTATTTCATTATTAACCGCATAGTAAGGTTAATCGAATAAGATTAGTGAAATTCAACACTGCCACATCATTACGAATACTCGTAAATAGAAAAGCAGCACTCATTAACTATTGACGAGATCATGCTTACGTCAATATGATACTCAGTGGTAAACTCAAGTGCTTCAATCTGTGTGTAGTTTAAATCTCTAAAAAAGAGAGATCCAATCGGCATACATTAGAATAGCGCCTCCCAACTTCAGGCATTAAATACGATACTAACACAGCTTTGAGAGTGTCATTCAAGATAATGAATATATTGGATTCTGAAGGTTGCAGAAAGACATTTTCAACAAATACACGATCTGCTTTTACTTATCGCCGATATAATTTGAATCGATTAAAGAATAAATTAGAAGTCTAAATTTCTAGGTTCAAAGCTTTCCACATTCTTCAAAAATCTGGATTTTACAGCTAAGTGCTATTGAAAAGCATAACATACGCCACTTCAAGTAATAATTGCCTTAATGGATCTAACTGAGATACGGCCTATACAATTGTATTTGAATGGGCTTATTTTGTCGGTTCACATTCTGGGTGGCAAGCTTCCGTGCTAAATTTAGTCAAGTTAGTTCATGTGACTGATCAACTACCTTAACTTCCTTTACAGATTCCAATTCACCTTATAACTCCTAAACGAAAGGAGAACTCGGCTACTCTCCTCATAATTGTAAGATAACTTCCTCAATACAATTCCTCACTTTACGTCGTATTCAAACGATCACTCATCCGTAAACCTACTTGAAAAATCGAGAAAAACCCCAGTGAAAGTTTTTTACTCGTCTTCGGCAGAAGCATATATGGGGTGGGAGGTTTAGCACATCCGACATCCATCCATCCGAACCTAAGACTTTTCGCTACTCAGTCATCCACTCCACACGTCCAGTCCGGTCCGTCGCCCTCCCTTCCCCCCAACCACCTGAAGCAGTTTGATTGGCCCAAGGACATGAGGAGAGAAGGTATATCATGTACGTATTCATTGTATAAGCATAATCTCATACTACATTCTCATGAACAGGTGAAATCGAAATCAAGAGTTTCGAACATCAAGTGCTTTGGCATGGATTGCGTAAATTGATTTGCTTACATCATAATTTAATTAAATCCAACTGATCATTTCTGCTAATGAGTGGCCATTTTTGTGAATGCAGCAAAATAGATAACCTTTGTGACAGCGAATAGTCTACACCTCGAATAGTCTAAATGCAGTTATTTAAAACATCTGCTGTTAGACGGTTTAGTTTAAACAGAATAATTTTCATATCGCAAAAATTCATATGAAGTCGCGAACAACGGTAATAATAGCATCATCATCCTACTAAAGCAGGCATTCGGAAGTACGCCTTGCAAACATACTCACATGCCCAATAGTTAATGGCGTGCATTAGCTTGGAATGTTTACACTTAGCAAGTGAACATGCTAACATGCCAAGCAATTAAACTCTATTTCAGCAGTACAAGAAGGTGGCCATATGCATGTGCAAATTTAGTGACAGTTGGAAGGTGCCTAATTGATCTGTAGGTATGGAAGTGTGACTGGAAGGGATAATAGAGATTGGAAAAGATTCATGAGCGAGCAGTTGGTACACTTTAAGTTTTTGGGGTTTGGTTAATTCCTCGTTCATTTCCTTGCAGCCTTCGAGTGCTGGAATTATCAGCAAACATCAATGAATTGGAGAAGGGGGGAATCAATTGGTCTCTCTGTGGCTGTATGCGTACATCTTGGATATTGACCCATTTGTGTCTTTTCAAAGGAATTGACAGTGGTGCTAGGTGCGTCTGTGTGATAGCTCTCTTGCCACATCTCGTTTTATTCACTCTTGGCATTCAAGGCACCACTCTGCATGAAGCCGATAGTGGAGTAAAGCATTATTTTATCCTAAAATGGGAAAACTGAAGTCAAGGAGAGTAAGAAGTGAATCATTCGGACAAGTTTCCTCTTCAAGGCCTTGAGGGGTGGCAAAGTTTACATTTTCATTAGCGGACACTTATCAAATTTTCCTCTGTTTGCTAATGTTCCGTTACTAGGTTCCTCATTTATTTCCATTGCGACCAAGAAAGGGCCCTCAAGAGCAATAGCTGTAGTAACTTCACTATACGACATACCCTTACCTTACCTTCACCTTATTATTTACCCTAGGTCTCGGTAGTCACGTTGATGACTATAAGTCCACACATTTCTTTGACAAAATAAGTAGTTTACGAAGAGGCTGAAAAAGAATGAAGTGCAAATAACTGGAGATGTTATCAAGGAAGAGTCTCTTATTCAATACTGTCAATGGCAAGTCTGATTAACCACCTATAAATAAAGGGAATTGAATGCATTTTCTCAGTTTGCCCAAGTATAGCTGCTGTGCTTTGTTGTTTTGGGCTTTAGGTGCTTTTCCTATTGTGTATTCGATATTTGCGATTTTCCGCGGAATCCCATTATATTGGATGGAGTTCACACTCAGACAGCAATTATCTTTGAGCAAAATGAGAAAATGTATTCAAATCTCCTTATTTGTAGGTGGTCAATCAAGCTAGCCAATGGCAGCTTTTTAATCTATCGATGTTGGCTCCTCTTCCTATCATTGTGAAGCAGAGTTCACCTAGAGTTTGATTCTTCATCCTCTAATAGGGTACGTGAGCTGGGTTTGGACCATCGTGAGACAAGTTAGATTTACTCTACTGAAGTGTACATTGCTGTGTCATCAGTGAGGTGCATGGTGGTTGTTGCTACTCTAATCCTGTCTACTACAAGAAGAACAGCAGTTTCAGACATTTGGTATATGTGCCTGGTGGCGATCGGCCAATTGCGCAAAGCTACCATCTGGGAGATTAAGGCAGAACGCCTCTAAGTCTGAATCTCATCCAAACATGATGGTACAAGAGTGCACTACTACGGCCTGCCACGTTGATAGGCAAATGGGGCATTTCCATTCACGAGGATTGGGACGGCCAGCCAGCGTGCCTCGCCTCTCGTGGTTGGTCTGGTATCAGCAGTGCTAAGCCAGATCGTTGACCATAACCATATGCATCTGATTGTAATGACGCTGCTGCGGATACTGCTGCGTGGGGATTGATACGATATCCAATTGTGGAATGAGTGTGGAGGCACAAAATCGTTTGTTTTGTCGGGGAGATGTGAGTATTCGAGCAGCTATCACACGGCAAGGTATTGAGTCCTATCCCTAATAGACGTAATGATTTGGAGCCTTTGAGCCAAATTCAATCATTCATTCCATTTTTTCTCGTTTATTCATACATTCATGCTTTCGTTTCTCGCACATAACTTCATGCGTACGTATGCTGTTGACTCTCAGCCTTAGGAGTTGCAGTGTGTGTATGCATCTATTTCTTCCATTGCAGCCAAAGTCCTGGTTGGTTCATTCAAGAACTCAAGCACTCAATCGCTCAACCACTTTTAGCACCAACTAATACTCCAGGGTTAATAATGATTGCACCAATACAATGACCACTACTTCATTAATGCATGAGGCTAGAAATATTTTGTCTTGGTAGTACCTTTATACATTGTGTTCAGGATATATTTACTACGTGGCTATGCACGTGAGGCTCTGTACAGTACACAGCTGTGCCAGGACTGGACAAGAAATTCTCATGCCCATTCAGCAGACAGCTCAGCTCAGCTCAGCTCAGCTCAGCTCAGCTCAATAAACTTGAAGCAACTTAACTCATTTCGGGAGCCATTCCACACTAGGGTATTTTGTCCTTGAGATGACTGAAGAGAAGTCAGAGTGTGCATGTAGCAATCCGCAAAATTTGCTGACGTTCAAGTGGGCTTCGTGGTACTTCTATTTATGTCATTATTCACTTTGCTCAAGGCACATTTGTTGAATTGATTGAATATTTTCTTGTGTATACGCGTGTGTGGGCTTCGTGGAATTTGTACTGCGTGCATACGCGCCTTGATGGTATGCTACTGCTGTTGGTATTATTGTTGGTCTAATTTCTCCATTGAAGGAAATATTTATTGCAAAGAAAGAAAGCCTGTTTTTTAATCATCATCTTCTCTTGGGTCTGTCCTCTCTCCATTCATACTAGGTCATTATTCTTTTAAAGTTGAAAATTAGTGTGTCTCACATCTACTAGTATGAATGAATGAATCAGTTGTGAAAGAGGCCAAAAGGCCATTTAGTGCCAAATATGGAAAATAAATGGAATTTTTCTACTTACACATAAATAAATAGCAATTTTGCAGAATTAGGTTAAGCTCATCATTTTTCTACTCATGGGTGTAATTTGATGTCTGTGGGTTAATGCATTCGAACGTTTCACCTTGGAAGGCAATATAATTTTGGATTGGAACAAACAATTGTCCTGCTATGTACTAGGAGGTGTAAACTCCGGAGGTGATGCTCCGCCAGCCTATGCAGCGCTCTAAAACTATGAATTTCAAGGGCACACAGAATAGGAAAAAAGTAGTGCTAGAGTACTTGCTCGAGCGTAGGGTATGGAGCAAATCCAATTTTGCTCTCTCACCCTCTCTCGTGTCGACTGTGGGGCTCGTTGCAACGCTGTGTGCAGTTATGAAGCCTGCCCTTATCATTATTGATGTTTGTGCCTATGTGTGCCCATTTCCTATTTCTTGATTTTGTGCATATTGTTCTGAATAATCTTTCAAACTATTCTTCCTTCTTTTGATGGCCTCCATCAAGCGTTCGTAATTGGGATTCATTTTATCCACAGCCAATTTTGATAATTCGCTACGCCTTCCTTGAGCGGTTTGTGATCTTGTATGGGGTATTCCGGCTTCGCTACCTTATTTGACTAATTGATTCCTTATTTCCCGCCTCGATAAGGAACGACTATTCCAATTGCGGTAAATTCTCTCTGTGATTTTAGTAGATGCAATCTCATTTTTAGCTTCATTTCTCTCCATAAGCTCATGCAATTCTTTGGCTTGCTTATAGATTTCTTCTCGTTGAAAATAAGTACTTTTCCTACCCGGATAATTAGCAAACGGGTTTTCCGGCATGCGTGCTTTTGTTCTACATTGATGATAACGAATCTGTGGAGTGTGCGTCCAGCCTGTTCATACACGTTTGCTGGAACATGAGATACTCTCCCATCCCATGTCCATCGGCCAATCAGACCGCCCCAAGTGGTTGGTGGGGGCAGGATGGATGGATGTGTGAAGACTATGTGCATATAGTTATTGTATTCCTCACAAACGCACAGTAAGTTGTCAGGCGCATGTATAACTATTTTGTGATAATTGCTGCCAGAGGCTACTGAGAGTCTTGAGGTTGAGTTTTTGTTTTTCTAATTCGTCGTAATGGTCAAATTATTAATAAATCGCGGACAAAATAAAATAATTATTAACCAATACGATTAGTATTTTAGAATATTCTAAGGTAGAAATAAAAATAGCAGGCCAGAGACGTACACTACCTTTTCTCAGCTATCACAAACGGGAGTAAAACTTCATTGGTCAAATATAAAATTAAGGCGCCGTAATTTTATTTTTGCCCAATGAAATTTTACTCCCAATTAAGATTGCTGAGAAAGGAAGTGTATGTCTCTGTCCTGCCATTTCTATTTCTGCCCAAATCTCACCTTTTTCATTTTTTAAATGCTCCAAGCCAATTTATTATCCAAGAAAGAATAGGCTTCACCATTCGAACAAGAGAAAGTTGAGATGTAATTGAGAGGCAATTGTTTGCAATAAAGGTCACTATATTTTGTCTATTTGTCACTAAATATTTGCTTTTCTCAGGCGCTCGTCCTGGATACCCGTCCTGTCCTTCCAAATATCTGTTGATAGAATTTGCAACAAACACGATTTAGTTTCCTCCAAATCAGCCTCTACCATGGAGAGTGCATTCAATGAAGACTTTCGCTCTCATAAGCCTACAAAAGCGCAACAGAGGTCAACTTCTCACGTAAATGACTCTCGTAAATTAGCATAGAAAGGCAAAGAAAGTTCCGAGCAAAGTGAAACATCCTGCTGAGGGACGAACAATCTGGTACCTTCCCGATAATTTACAATATTTGCCAAAACAAATGAGAAATGGGTTATTCTGTATAGAGTTCGAAGGACATTTCTCGAGACTAAATTTCTCTTTACTGCTATAGTTTTCGGATGTGCGTCATCCTCCACCGAGAGAGGCGCGATATATCTCCAGTCTTTATAGAGGGACTGCGATTGAATTCGAATGTCTCAAGAGGGATCAGAGGTGAAGGTCGAATAGAAAGTGTAATAGAAGGTAATGAAAATAATTTTGATTAAAACGAATTGAGAATGATCACATTTTCTTTTCTTTTTTGATTGTCTTGAATTTGTTAAGTTCAATGTTATCAATTGTTCAACAGTCAATTCAGCTCGTTTAATTTAGGACCTAACAAAGATTCATTTGAAGCTGCAAAGTATAAGCAAAGCTACTTGAATAAAGCAAATACCTTTTTAAAAGTTCTCAAAGTGATTTTAGTTTGCACCAAAAGTACTTAAATTTTTTAAATGACCACTTGTGGAGTTTCAGGAAGGCTTTCAGTAAACTCAACTTAAGCAGCCTACTCGTCTAACCAAACCCTTCCTGTTTTACTAGTACCGAGTCCAAATAGATATAGACATGTTTGATCCAAGTCGCATTGTACTCTATTTCATAAAGTTAGTTTTCAGACAAACAGTGTCCACTTGATGGTCCATTCTTCTCAAAGTACTCCTTCATGGAAACAGATTTTGGGTGCCCAGATAATACAAATCCACTAACAATCAATCAAGTATCCTTCTTTGAAGGGAATTAAATTTTAATACAGTTGTTTAAGTCACTACCAGTTTTAGGCTGTTCAAAATCGAACGAGAGGAATTGAAATTCTGAATACTTTATAGTTTAACGTTATATTTCGAAGCGCAGGAGCGAACTGTTGCAGAAAATCAGACCCACTGAAATCAATGGCAGAAGAATAATTATAGACATCTCCGAAAATTTACAGGGGGTTTCTGAGCAACGAGATGGTTGTATACACATTTACTTTAAGTCTAAGGAAAGACAGGAAAGCAGTACGGAGGATGGTCTTCTTCAAGATGGCGTTCCATCAGATGAAGCCAATAACGTTACCAACTCCGAAATGGGTCTTGGGGAAGGCGCGTGCAGTTCTACTCATGCTGGAGAGCTCATACATATCGAACGTACAAGAATTCCCCATACACGCTTTCAAACTGCAACAGGGCGCAGGAGCGAACTGTTGCAGTTACTATTGTAACTACTTCCTATTCGTGTTTTTGCTATTCTTGTACTGTAATTCTTCTCCCACTTCCCCTTTTCGTTCTCGTCTGTTGTATATAAATTGTTCTTTAATCGCTTTTTCGCACTTTCTAATGTTTTATAATAAATTTCATCTTGTGAATTGTTCTTTAGTTCTCAGTGCTGAGTCCTGGAATTACGAATTGTTGTAAAACCAGCCTGATCAGGTTTAGAGATAGGGTAATAGATGGGTAAATTTAACTTTGTTAAATTTAATTTTATCAATTGTTAAGCAGTCAATTTAGTTCCTTTGGCTAACAATCTAACAAAGATTCATTTGTACCTGAATAAAGCAAATGCTTCTTTAAAAATTCCCAAAGTGATTTTAGTTCGCACCAAAAGTACTTGAATTTTTTTTAATGACCACTTGTGGAGTTTCAGGAAGGCTTTCAGTAAAATCAACTTAAACAGTCTACTCGTCCAATCAAACCTTTCCTGTTTTAGTAATATCGAATCCAAGTGGAAATAGACATGCTTGGTCCAAGTCGCACTGTGCTCTATTTCATAAAGTTACTTTTTCAGATAAACAGTGTCCACTGATGATCCACTCTTCTCAAAGTACCTCTTCGTAGAAACAGATGTTGGGTACCTAGATAATACAAATACGCTAGTAATTAGAACAGAACTAAATTTCAATACAGTTATTTAAGTCGCTACCAATTTTAGGCTGTTCAAAATCGAACGAGGGGAATTGAAATCCTGAGTGCTTTATAATTTAACGTTATATTTCAAATAACCTTCTACGCCATCCTCTTCAAACACTAAGCATTAATTTGCTGTGTTATTTAAGGACAACCACTCCTGCTACACATTTCAAATCTCTCTTGGACTAAAGTTGACTAGACGATTGCTATTGCATTCACTGACTACTTTTCAGAATAAATATTAATTCATATTTCTTGAGAGATATTTTACACAATTTTTAGAGTAATCAAATTGAGTACACTTATTACAATTATCGAAGTGATGAGATAGCAAATCCTTAATCAAAAAGATTCAACCTATTCTTCATCGCTGTGAAGAAAAGCTTTTAGAAACATCATTTTCATTGAGTGTGAGTATTATAATTACAGCGTCTTATAAAGGAGAGAACTAAGGAATTTCACTACAGAGATTTAACCCTTCAACGCCTCTTTCGAGATAAGCTCCATTGGTACTAGACTCGTAACAGAAGTCGCTATGGCCGTCTGAAACATGTTCAGTACGTCCATAGCCTTCGTCTGATACCACCAAAACTCATCATGTCGGCGGCATCAATCTCTGTGAGACACGCGTGAGTACGGTTGGGTGCATTTTTAAAAAGAGTAATTCGGACGTTAAAGGGTTAAAGAATAAGCTAGAACCGGATGCTTGGGCACAATGCTATTTTAAGTATTGTGTTTGCAAGTCACATATTTGATGAGATTAAGTGATCTAACGCCCAGACTTTTCATTTTCACTTTCTTCTTATTAAGAGGCGGTACTATGCTGTCTAAGGTCTGTTCACTTTGAGTTCTACGCCCCTTATTATATAGTTAAATCGAACATTGCTTTATTCAAGTAGCTTTGCTTATGCTTTGCAGCTACAAATGAATCTTTGTTAGATCGTTAGCCAAAGGAACTAAATTGACTGCTTAACAATTGATAAAATTAAATTTACCAAAGTTAAGCAAATTCAAAAGAAAAGAAGATGAGATCATTCTCTAGTATTTTTAGCCAAACTTATTTTCATTGCCTTCTATTACCCCATCTCTGAACCTGATCAGGCTGATTTTACAACAATTCGTAATTCCAGGACTCAGCACTGAGAACTAAAGAACAATTCACAAGATGAACTTTATTATAAAACACTAGAAAGTGAGAAAAAGCGATTAAAGAACAAGTTATATACAACAGAGGAGAACGAAAAGGGGAAGGTGGAAGAAGAATTACAGTACAAGAATAGCAAAAACACGAATAGGAAGTAGTTACAATAGTAACTGCAACAGTTCGCTCCTGCGCCCTGTTGCAGTTTGAGAGCGTGTATGGGGAATTCTTGAACGTTCGTTCTGTATGATCTCTGCAGCATGAGTAGAGCTGCACACGCCTTCCCCAGGACCCATTTCGGAGTTATTGGCTTCATCTAATGGAAGAAGGCCATCCTCCGTACTCATTTCCTGTTTTTCGTTAGTCTTAAAGTATATGTGTATATAATCATCTTGTTGTTCAGAAACCGCCTGAAAATTTTCGGGAAGGTCGATAATTATTCTTCTCCCCTTGATTTCAGTGGGTCTGATTTCCTGAATCATCGTAATGGTCAAATTATTAATAAATCGCGGACAAAATAAAATAATTATTAATTAACGTAGAAATAAAAATAGCATGCCAGAGACATACACAACTTTTCTCAGCATTCATAGCGGGAGTAAAATTAATTAATAAATAAAATTACGGCGCTCAGAAAGAGGCCCCTTATTATATAGTTGGCACTTTATGATTGGCACTCAATTAAAGTTCTGATCAATTTTCCGATATTTTGCTATTAATGTTCACTAAAGTTTGCTTGCCCCACGTCTTCTTGCTCTCTATCTTCACGATAGCCTTTCTGATGGCAAATTGTCCTAATTGATTATCGATCATGACATTAATTCTTTTGATGTAAACGCGAAAATGCTGAAAATTTTCTCTTTCGCAAATTTTCTGCAATGACCAACTGTGTATCAACCACGCATCGTTTTTGTCGTTTTACTCAACGTAGGCGGTCTTGGTGTTTCCACTAGTTAAGGCTCTGAGCCTTCAGTAGAATCCTAGAATTCGTTGAACGATTTTCGTTTATCTTGGTTGGTAGATGTAAAGGGTTTGCTGTTATGAGGTACAGGATATTCGTTTGTATTCATGTTTTGAGATAGAGTAATTAAAACAGTATGGAAAGTTTTATTAAGGTTAGGAAAAAGGCTTTTGGTGGAGGTGTAATGGGGAAGATAGTTGATAATTCTGCATTAAGATTTTGAATGTCTGATCTCTTGCTAGATTTATATTTATATCGAATAATTTGTTTGTGTAATAGCCCTAGGAGGCCTCCCTATGGCTTCACTGAACATTGCGGGATCATCTTTGACCCCATACCTACATAAATGATTCATATTTGTTGTATATTGGAGGATCATAAATCGGTTTCGAGAATGAAGGCAATGATTTTCGCTAATTTATCGTATTCGTTCACTGTGTTATACTTGGATCGAATTCAGGTGAAAGCGTGCTAGTCTATAAGGTAGAAGCCTGAAAAGAAAGTTGGAAAGATTTACAGTATTTTGAAGCATACATTAAAACCAAATGCGATGCCCGAGATATGTATAAATAATAACATCAGAAATAATTTTAATAAGCTGTATTTTACTTATGTACATTAGTAAACACTTTGAATTAATCTAACATTGTTTAAAGTAATGATTTCCCTTATACGATTTGTGAAATTATTGGCGCTGAATTAGAGCGGTTTCTGAAGCCTGCTAACCGTTTGTTTTGTGTTTTTCTGTTTCACACGGGATTCTTAGTCAGCGTATGCATTTTTCTATTTACTTTATATTGAAATCTATTCTTATTTTAAAAGGGCTTGGTAATTGTTGTCTAAGGTCTTCCATCTGCCGATAAAATATCTTTGGCTAATTATTTGACTTCAGAATGGATTGCCTGGCGCGTGTTGGGGCATCTTGACTTATTACCAAGCTCATGCCAATATGCTGCATTCGTCAAATTAAGGAGTCTACTTCAACTCGTTTTCTCTATTGTTGCATAATCACCGTTGTCTCTATTCTATCAGTGATATTTCACGCTGGTGATTGCACATAGTACTGCCATGCGAGTGGTAAGTTTCATTGATTTTGATATTAGTGATTCACTATATATAATTTTGTACGACTTAAATCGTGTTACTTTTCCTTAAGATTTGTGTCTATGGTTGTTTCTGCATATACTAATCTCTTTATAATATTTATTAATAACTTTCTCCTGTGTTTATCTTTTTTCATGAACATTTTTTTCAGATTCTGTTGTGCTCACTTTATTAATCTATTTTGATTTCCTTTGGGCTTTTTCACTTATAAAAATTGCAACGTTTATACTTCACTAGTCTTCTTATAACTTTCTGGGTACCATTGAAGAATATCAACAACTTTATTAAATTATCTCATACTTCTCTGAAGTATTTCCTGCTTTATTTTATTTCACCAATCTTCCCATAATTTTATTTCTTATTTAAATGTTGCCAGTATTACGTTGATCGAATGTTCAAAAGTCAATTATCAGCATATAAATTGTCCAACAAACAATGTCACTACACCGGTATTCTCTTTTATTCTACTCGTTCTGAGTCAACTATTGCCATTTTGTCATATATTTTTTTATGAAGCTTGGGTTTTGTCTTTACGAAGTGAATAGTTTTTTCGTTCGTCACTCATTATTATTAGTTGATCATAGACCGAACCTTGACCTTTTTTTAAAACTCATTAAATTTGCGGAGATGTTCTGTTACACCCACTATCTTCAAATTTCACTTTCATTATATTATCGCTTTCGTTCTATGTATATGTTTCCTTCGTTGCGTTGTACTGATTATTACAAATGGGCGACCATTTGTTATGGCAGACTTGATCAATTTTACCCGCTATTTAACCTTGTGCCAGTTTTTTGGGTTACATGTAGATCGTAGAAAATATATATATTGCTCCAAAAAGGAAAGAATCATCGGTCCATTTTTAATAGTTTATTCGCTACTTGAAATTTTCCAAGTTCACTATCTCTTCCCAATGTATTTCCTTTCAGTTCGACGACATGATAGTAGAATTCTGCAGCCGGTTTCAAACTCGTGAACAGTGTGTCCGTTTTGTGGGCTACATAGCTGTCTATCGATTTTGTATTCCCCTTGCAATTTTTCATTTTCTGCTCATGCTTTTCACTGTCACCAATACTGATAGTCAATCTTGGCGAGGTAAACTGCATAATGGGTATGATACGTTCACTTCCTATTGGCCAATTTTTTCCGTTTTCAAGGTTGAATGTTTCATTCATTTTCTTCTTTTCTAGTTTCTGGTTATGGAAATGCGTCTTTATTATCGGTCTCTGGATTGTCTCCATCTTTATTTCTGCTCTGGAAAAAGCCACAATTGGTAAGATGTTTATTATCATTATTAATATTAAATATGGCAGCCTGGATGTTGCTGGCCGTTCTGGGGGGAATTGCTTTCATTTTCCTACAAATACTTGATGAAGGCTTTTGTAGTTTGGAATATTAATATTATTTTTGCTTTTCGACAGGTTCAGAAGAAGTAACAAGAAACCAATTTATAAAACTAGTATGTTGCGCAATTTTTGATTAGCTATTTTGTTATTTGAAACTGATTTCTTTCGTTTCGTAATTTGAATCGTTTTGATGGACCCCGTCTTACTTCGACGGATCTTAGTTTCGAATTTTGATTAAGATTAATTTTATTGAGAATTATCCTTTTTGTATTTGCGCATGCGCGCATCAACGAGTGTTTTCCTCAATTTGTTCATTTATGTGTTTGAAACCAGTATCCTTCAAAAGAATTCATTGCCATTTACTTTTATTTCCTACAAAAATCTATCTCCAACTTTATAAGTCTTTTTTTACCTTTTCTGACACAAATGACGCATAATATGTTTTAGCATTAGGCTACAGTTGACTGATCAGAAATAGGTTAAGACCAAGTGTAGCTATTCTGAGACATTCTACAAATCAAACGAATTCTTTATGTAGTAATACAACTTGTCATTAGGACATTGATGTTTGAACATCAATACGCTCCCAATAACTGTCAAGATCGAGTTATGTTTACTTGCCCGTAAGGATATTGGATGAAGTTTCGACTACCTGTGGGAATTGTTACTCCTGCGATTAAGCATAAGTACTGTTGGTTCTGATTCTTATAAGAATTCATGGGGCGTTTTCCAGTTATAATGCCAGTCAGAGGAACGCTTTTATTGTCTTCAAAATGGTCAAAATAATTTGACTCCACACAACTGCTAACCAACTTTAAACTGTTAAATTCCGGTTTTTGACAGAAATAAGATTGAGACTGAGTTAAATACCTGAATGTCTGAAAACGTCAAAACTATAATGAGCTGTTCATATATTTCTGGTTAAATTTCGATAAGGTAAATGAAATAATTGTATTAACCGATACGATACCTGCTTTATCAAAAATGTGTCTCAACACGCTAGTGAATATTAAAAACTTATTAATCGCATCAACGGGTATTTTTAAATGTATGGAGACACTATGTATGCTAAAGATTGAAATCTCAAAAGATTTCTTTGGGCGAGTTTGCGGGGAGGGGTGGGCGTGAAATTTCTTAGCACTCCACACATTTCCGTTAATCATTCGAATGGGTGGTGTGCCATAAAATTTGAACACGTTTTATTTCATTTTCGTCTTCTAATTAGGCTAATTAGTCTTAAAACCGTTCCTTATCGAAATGCGCTATACCGTGTTTTTTAGGAAATTTTTCCCATTTATGATCACATTTACACTGTTTTTCCATTTACGTCTTATGGGCATTACTTGGTATTAAATTTATGGAATTATAAGTGTCAAGTCATATCAAATAAACGCTCTTTTAAAATTCAACTTTGATGTTAGCGAATGTAATGTCAAGAGATTTTATTGCAATAAGTAATCTTCACCCCACTTTCTATCGGTATTTTAGGTTTTAAGTTGACCCGATACCAAAATGAAAGATTGAACTCTCGATGAGGAAATTTACATTCACTGCTTATTTAAACGTCATTTTCCTATGCTTATTCTTATACATTAAAGCGTACATTCTTAACTTCTATTTCGTGGTGGTTACTCTCCTTTGAGTTCATCATTCGCTGTAATATTTTTGCTATGCCTTGTTGATAAAAGTAGTTAAGTTAATATTTTAAACATTAAAACTATCTTCCCCTCTCCATCTCTAATTTTTTTCTTAACACGTTTCTTTTGTAAATTTCTTTTTAATATGTCTGAAATTAACTAAAGTTATCGTGATTATCTGTATGACGAAGGTTATTTCCAATTTGGAGTCAATTTTTATAACAAATGTCCGAACACAAACACATTCAAACACAATTAAACAAGCTTTTTTGTCAATTAAGTATTTGATTGAAAGTTTACTAGGCTTAGCATTGAGATGAATTGATTCCGCTTTTCTCGAAAATTTTAATAAATTTTAATTTTTAATGACAATTTTAATATTTTCGATGAGTAAAGCCTTATCTTCATAGCCACACAATGAGTGCTTGCCATCTTTAAGCTCCTTTTTATAATTTAATGCAGCACTGTTTTCTTGTTCTATTGGAGATCTTTTTTGTTCCGGTTATTTAATTAATTGCCAGTGCTAATACGTATATTTGTACTTTTGTGGTAGGGATGACTAATACCTTGTCTCTATTTCCCGACTTGAATTACTTTACTATTGCTACGCATTAAGGTACAAGGAATTGATTAAAAAATAATTTTTCCAATTTTCATTTTTAAATGTGGTAAGTCCTAAGCAAATAGACTTGTCATTAAAATAAGCTGCCCGTGTTGATCTTCGAGGAAATCAGGGTTATATATTTGTAACCTCATTTTTATCTTGAATCCATTTTTCCAACAATTACTCCATTGTTCCACACTTAAGTATTTCCATTGATCTCTTTGATCATAATGTTTAACCGCGTTGATATAAAAAAGCCACTATAATTCGTAAGTCATTGGTCAAAATAACGTCGGTCAATATTGGTCAATAAAAGTGCAGGGCATTACGAGTTTCTCATGGGAGATTTTCCGAAAGACTTAACTGTAATATTATCTTGACTGTTTTAGTACAAGTGAAACTCTTTTCTTCGAAAAATGACAAACTCTCCTGGTCACTGTGCATAATCGGAGTCGGGTTATTATTTACTACTTAAATTTTAGCGATCGTTGCAATTACAATAATCCTCTATCTGGGAGCATTTGCCGCTTACTTTGTGCTCTGGGCATTATGGAGCTACATGAATTCCTGCGTACTCGATGCCATGATTATCTACGTAAATGTCTGTGTCACTGGACTGCTTCTCTTTATGTCTCTCGTGAGTATTATCTGATGTATTTTTCTTCATTCACTTTCTTTCTTTTTAAGAAGAAAATAGGTTTGCTCTCGAAAGTCTCAGAAAGACTGAATGGTATGGATCTTAAAATGTCCAGATCGTGAGTGACATTCTGCTATATTGTGATTTAATTAGCTGTTTAAGTTAAGTTCGAAATCTAAGTTATTTTAAGCCCCTGCCTATGTAGTGTAGGGAAGAGAAAAAAATAATTTCGAAGACTGACAATTGTGTTTTTTACGGTATTGAAATAATGGAGAGCGGTTCTGGTTATTTGAATCGACTGGAGTTTAGAATTTTCCCTACGCTTTGATCACATTTCATTTAATGATAATTTAGAACTGTTGGTTATTCGGTGATATTGGCATTCTGTACCCTACGCTACGGGTGCACAAAAGCAGACGCGCTTCTTCATCATTCGCATGTAATTTCCTCTGTAGTTACCTCGTCCTTTGTGATTGTTCAAGGCCACTATTGTGTTGGTTGATTAAAATTGACTATCAATTTCGTTCCAGCGCATTGACCTATGCTATGAAATACACGGAGCAGAGCAGTGTTAATGAGCTAGGCTAATAAGATGTTAACTTGTCTAATGTACTGAAACTATAATTCACTTTGTAGTGAAGCTAATTACTGCTAATAAGCGTCAGTCTATCTATTCACTCTCAGGGCGGTGATAGTTTCAGTAAAAGTATTTTTCACACCTTTTGCTATGCTCATGAATTCCTAAGGGATAGCAAATTATATTTATAAAATGGGTTTTATTTGCTCATATCAAGGGCACCATATTAGTGATTTTAAGGCAAAACAACGACAATTACCAAACTATACTCGATGCAATCAGTAGATGGAAGAGTAACCTTGGGATGTACGAACAACGCCATTTTGAATAACATGGTGAGGTTCAGGACGCGGTCTCTTTCAACTTGAAGAAGATGCGCATATAACCATCAAGGTTTTCATAAACACACTGCAAGTTTTCTGGCACGTATATAAGTATTTCGTTATTACTGCTCCCAGAGGCAATGTCAATGTCGATAATCAACCAATAGAAGCGGACTATTGCAATTACCCTTAAACAAAAAAGACGCAAACTACGAAGCTTTGTTTCATGCTATAAGAAAATGGTTATGTGATAACGCCAATTTGTAGAAGTTCCGCTATTCATAATCTCGTGCTGCTGTCCTCCCTCCACCCTCCTCCTTCTTGTCTTTCTCATCCATTTTATATAACTGGTCCACAGCTGCTATTTCTCGCATTCCACTCTTTTTAAGAAATCCATTTTGTAAAATATCCGCGTTTGCAGCAATAGAATCGATTTCAATATTGATCACCAATTAAGGCAATTCGCCATCAGAAGGGCCACCGCAATGGTAGAGAGAAGGAAGACGTGCTGCGAGGGAAAAGTTTATGTGATAACACCAATTTGTAGAAGTTTCGCTACTCTTGTACTGCTATCCTTCTCTCACCCTCTCTCTTATCGTTCTCATCTATTGTATATAACTGGTCCCGCAACTGCTACGGGACGAAGAAGCGGGCTCTCCTTTGCAAAGCTGCCCATATCCGTTTTTTATTCTAAAATCATATCATTTGCATTTATTTGGAAATGAGAGCTGATGTCAAGTGCGATCAAATAACAGTGAAGAAATTCGTAGAAATGATATTGCGTGGTGCAATGTTTCGACTTGAAGGAAATATACACGTCTTTTCTGGATAATTTTGCCTTATGCATATTTCATTTTTTTCTTTTCAGTACTGGTGAACTTGAAATTCAAAAATTTCCATTTCTTGAAAGTTTATTTCCCCAACACATATATGGAGTGTACGTCAAAAGTGGAAAGTCATCGTTATTCATCATTACTAAGCCCAAACTAAGGCCAAACAATGAAATGTATGATATGTTGAGATGTAAATAGAGTGAGGCCTTTTATTGGAAAACTCAACCTCGACTTGACCGTGAATTTAATTAGGGTGTATCGGGTATTATTTTGAACAATTATCTCTGCAGTTGACTCTCCCTTTGCAAATAACATAAGAACTTATAGCACAGTGAGATCTACTTTATGCATTACCAATGACTACTTTCCACTGTTTAGTCAAATATTTAC
This sequence comes from Hymenolepis microstoma, assembly GCA_000469805.3. NCBI lineage: Eukaryota > Metazoa > Platyhelminthes > Cestoda > Cyclophyllidea > Hymenolepididae > Hymenolepis > Hymenolepis microstoma. The sequence goes on from LR215994.1 coordinate 15,045,981, forward strand.
GCGAATTAACGATATTAGTTGCTACTTTGACAAAAATTAAATTCATTAAGATTATTGGTGTTTATCCTTCAATAAACTCAGTATTGAAATTCTGTATTTGACAAGACCTTCCAAAATTGGACAACTTCAACTTTGGAGAGCCATCCATTGATAAGTTTTTTTACATTACACAAACGCAACTTAAACTATTTATTTTGGCCATAAAATTAGGTAAATTATATATAAGGACTTTGAGATAATTGGATATTACGGTCTATTTGTTTATTACTGAAACTTTGATTTCTAACTGTGGGAGGCGATTGACGTCGAATACTCGAGAGTCAAGCGGATGATAAAAGTGGAGAATGTAGACAGGTAACGAGAGAGACGCCAGGGTGGCAAAGAATCTTCCTCTCATGTGACTTCCAGTCTATTGTTGTACAGTATTCACCATATGGGTAGTTTACGTTATAACATTTGAATTCTACTATGCAGCCCTTCCCTGAATTGCAGAACATGTTTGTTCAAAATTCTTTGTGCCTATTTCCAGGTATTTTTAATGAAGATGGATCGATCCTGCCACTTGATATTATGCCTCCTCCTTCAAACGCATAGTTCATCAGCGCCCGTTTTTTACGCATAGGCGAGAAGAAATCTAAACTACCGATTCATCATCATTTTTCAAAATAAGGAAAACAACACTGTTGAGAATCACTTACCCATCTTAATCGGTTTCCTAATGCTGGTTAGGGGCGTAGAATACGAAATGAACAGAACTTAGGCAGCATATTACCGCCTCTTATTACGAAGAAAGTAAAAATGAAAAGTCTGGGCATTAGATCACTTAATCCCATCAAATATGTGACTTGCAAACACAATACTTAAAATAGCAGCGTGCCCAAGCATCCGGTTCTAGATTATTCTTTAACCCTTTAACTTCCGAATTACTTTTTTTAAAAGTGCACCCAACCGTACTCACGCGTGTCTCACAGAGACTGATGCCGCCGACGTGATGAGTTTTGGTGGTATCAGACGTAGGCTATGGACGTACTGAACATGTTTCAGACGGCCATAGCGACTTCTGTTACGAGTCTAGTACCAATGGAGCTTATCTCGAAAGAGGCGTTGAAGGGTTAAATCTCTGTAGTGAAATTCCTTAGTTCTCTTTTTATAAAATACTCACACTCAATGAAAATGATGTTCCTAAAAGCTTTTCTTCACAGCAATGAAGAATAGGTTGAATCTTTTTGATTAAGGATTTGCTATCTCATCACTTCGATAATTCTAATAAGTGTACTTAATTTGATTATTCTAAAAATTGTGTAAAATATGAATTGATATTTATTCTGAAAAGTAGTCAGTGAATGCAATAGTCTAGTCAACTTTAGTCCAAGAGAGGTTTGAAATGTGTAGCAGTGGCAGTTGTCTCTAGATAGCACAGAAAATTAAAATTTCAGTTTCTTAAGAGGAGGGCCTAGAAAGTTATTCGAAATATAACGTTAAACTATAAAGTATTCAGAATTTCAATTCCCCTTGTTCGATTTTGAACAGCCTAAAACTGGTAGTGACTTAAACAACTGTATTAAAATTTAATTCCCTTCAAAGAAGGATACTTGATTGATTGTTAGTGGATTTGTATTATCTGGGCACCCAAAATCTGTTTCCATGAAGGAGTACTTTGAGAAGAATGGACCATCAAGTGGACACTGTTTGTCTGAAAAAGTAACTTTATGAAATTGAGTACAATGCGACTTGGATCAAACATGTCTATTTCCACTTGGATTTGATATTACTAAAACAGGAAAGGCTTGGTTAGACGAGTAGACTGCTTAAGTTGAGTTTACTGAAAGTCCTCCTGAAACTTCACAAGCGATCATAAAAAAAATTTAAGTACTTTTGGTGCAAACTTAAAATCACTTTGAGAACTTTTAAAAAAGTATTTGCTTTATTTGGGTAGCTTTGCTTATACTTTGCAGCTTCAAATGAATCTTTGTTAGGTCCTAAATTAAACGAGCTGAATTGACTGTTGAACAATTGATAACATTGAACTTATAAATTCAAAACAATCAAAAAAGAAAAGAAAATGTGATCATTCTCAATTCGTTTTAATCAAAATTATTTTCATTACCTTCTATTACACTTCTATTCGGCCTTCATCTCTGAACCCGATCAGGCTGGTTTTACAACACTCCTAGAAAGCCCTCCAAAAGCGCTTTAATTCTACCAAATAACCGATTGGCTTTTGTTGTATTGGCACGGCGATTAGTGCTTTTCACGACAGCCACCCGTATGTACAGAATATTAAATCGAGTTAAGATCTGAGGGGTTCGGAAGTCAAATGCTGGAACTTGTGTAGTCGAAAAAATTGCCTCCAGTCATTTTTGATCATTATTGGCAGTCTCCTTATGCGATACTTATTTACCACAGCAGGTCAGTAACCCCATTGAGACATTCGAATTTAATCGCAGCCCCTCTATAAAGACTGCTAACGGAGAGGTATCACGCCTCCCTCGGTGGAGCATGACGCACATCCGAAAACTATAGCAGTAAAGAGAAATTTAGTCTCGAGAAATGTCCTTCGAACTCTATACAAAATAAGCCATTTCTCATTTGTTTTGGCAAATATTGTAAATCATCGGGAAGGTACCAGATTGTTCGTCCCTCAGCAGGATGTTTCACTTTGCTCGGAACTTTCTTTGCCTTTCTATGCTAATTTACGAGAGTCATTTACGTGAGAAGTTGACCTCTGTTGCGCTTTTGTAGGCTTATGAGAGCGAATGTCTTCATTGAATGCACTCTCCATGGTAGAGACTGATTTGGAGAAAACTAAATCGTGTTTGTTGCAAATTCTATCAACAGGTATTTGGAAGGACAGGACAGGTATCCAGGACGAGCGCCTGAGAAAAGCAAATATTTAGTGACAAATAGACAAAATATAGTGACCTTTATTGCAAACAATTGCCTCTCAATTACATCTCAACTTTCTCTTGTTCGAATGGTGAAGCCTATTCTTTCTTGGATAATAAATTGGCTTGGAGCATTTAAAAAATGAAAAAGGTGAGATTTGGGCAGAAATAGAAATGGCAGGACAGAGACATACACTTCCTTTCTCAGCAATCTTAATTGGGAGTAAAATTTCATTGGGCAAAAATAAAATTACGGCGCCTTAATTTTATATTTGACCAATGAAGTTTTACTCCCGTTTGTGATAGCTGAGAAAAGGTAGTGTACGTCTCTGGCCTGCTATTTTTATTTCTACCTTAGAATATTCTAAAATACTAATCGTATTGGTTAATAATTATTTTATTTTGTCCGCGATTTATTAATAATTTGACCATTACGACGAATTAGAAAAACAAAAACTCAACCTCAAGACTCTCAGTAGCCTCTGGCAGCAATTATCACAAAATAGTTATACATGCGCCTGACAACTTACTGTGCGTTTGTGAGGAATACAATAACTATATGCACATAGTCTTCACACATCCATCCATCCTGCCCCCACCAACCACTTGGGGCGGTCTGATTGGCCGATGGACATGGGATGGGAGAGTATCTCATGTTCCAGCAAACGTGTATGAACAGGCTGGACGCACACTCCACAGATTCGTTATCATCAATGTAGAACAAAAGCACGCATGCCGGAAAACCCGTTTGCTAATTATCCGGGTAGGAAAAGTACTTATTTTCAACGAGAAGAAATCTATAAGCAAGCTAAAGAATTGTATGAGCTTATGGAGAGAAATGAAGCTAAAAGTGAGATTGCATCTACTAAAATTGCAGAGAGAATTTAGCGCAATTGGAATAGTCGTTCCTTATCGAGGCGGGAAATAAGGAATCAATTAGTCAATTAAGGTAGAGTAGCCGGAATACCCCATACAAGATCACAAACCGCTCAAGGAAGGCGTAGCGAATTATCAAAATTGGCTGTGGATAAAATGAATCCCAATTACGAACGCTTGATGGAGGCCATCAAAAGAAGGAAGAATAGTTTGAAAGATTATTCAGAACAATATGCACAAAATCAAGAAATAGGAAATGGGCACACATAGGCACAAACATCAATAATGATAAGGGCAGGCTTCATAACTGCACACAGCGTTGCAACGAGCCCCACAGTCGACACGAGAGAGGGTGAGAGAGCAAAATTGGATTTGCTCCATACCCTACGCTCGAGCAAGTACTCTAGCACTACTTTTTTCCTATTCTGTGTGCCCTTGAAATTCATAGTTTTAGAGCGCTGCATAGGCTGGCGGAGCATCACCTCCGGAGTTTACACCTCCTAGTACATAGCAAATTACACCCATGAGTAGAAAAATGATGAGCTTAACCTAATTCTGCAAAATTGCTATTTATTTATGTGTAAGTAGAAAAATTCCATTTATTTTCCATATTTAGCACTAAATGGCTTTTTGGCCTCTTTCACAACTGAGTCATTCATTCATTCAACGTGCTCGTTTATGCCTACTTTACTAGTAGATGTGAGACACACTAATTTTCAACCTTAAAAGAATAATGACCTAGTATGAATGGAGAGAGGACAGACCCAAGAGAAGATGATGATTAAAAAACAGGCTTTCTTTCTTTGCAATAAATATTTCCTTCAATGGAGAAATTAGACCAACAATAATACCAACAGCAGTAGCATACCATCAAGGCGCGTATGCACGCAGTACAAATTCCACGAAGCCCACACACGCGTATACACAAGAAAATATTCAATCAATTCAACAAATGTGCCTTGAGCAAAGTGAATAATGACATAAATAGAAGTACCACGAAGTCCACTCAAATGTCAGCAAATTTTGCAGATTGCTACATGCACACTCTGACTTCTCTTCAGTCATCTCAAGGACAAAATACCCTAGTGTGGAATGGCTCCCGAAATGAGTTAAGTTGCTTCAAGTTTATTGAGCTGAACTGAGCTGAGCTGAGCTGAGCTGTCTGCTGAATGGGCATGAGAATTTCTTGTCCAGTCCTGGCACAGCTGTGTACTGTACAGAGCCTCACGTGCATAGCCACGTAGTAGATACATCCTGAACACAATGTATAAAGGTACTACCAAGACAAAATATTTCTAGCCTCATGCATTAATGAAGTAGCGGTCACTGTATTGGTGCAATCATTATTAACTCTGGAGTATTAGTTGGCGTTAAAAGTGGTTGAGCGATTGAGTGCTTGAGTTCTTGAATGAACCAACCAGGACTTTGGCTGCAATGGAAGAAATAGATGCATACGCACACTGCAACTCCTAAGGCTGAGAGTCAACAGCATACGTACGCATGAAGTTATGTGCGAGAAACGAAAGCATGAATGTGTGAATAAATGAGAAAAAGTGGAATGAATGATTGAATTTGGCTCAAAGGCTCCAAATCATTACGTCTATTAGGGATAGGACTCAATACCTTGCCGTGTGATAGCTGCTCGAATACTCACATCTCCCCGACAAAACAAACGATTTTGTGCCTCCACACTCATTCCACAATTGGATATCGTATCAATCCCCACGCAGCAGTATCCGCAGCAGCGTCATTACAATCAGATGCATATGGTTATGGTCAACGCTCTGGCTTAGCACTGCTGATACCAGACCAACCACGAGAGGCGAGGCACGCTGGCTGGCCGTCCCAATCCTCGTGAATGGAAATGCCCCATTTGCCTATCAACGTGGCAGGCCGTAGTAGTGCACTCTTGTACCATCATGTTTGGATGAGATTCAGACTTAGAGGCGTTCTGTCTTAATCGTAGTCGATATTTGTGATTTTCTGCGGAATCCCATTATATTGCATGGGATTCACATTGGGACAGTTCACACTGGTCTGAGTCCCGTCGAAACTTTCGAATTCTCGCCATTCTTTGTTGTTCAAGCGTATTTGATCGGTCCCTAGTTATTTGCTTACGCTTCATTTAATCCCAAATATCACTAACTTTAGGCATCGGTTGGTCTATGACACTAGTTTCGGGCAAAATAAGCATATACTATAACACCCTGGTGATTACTCAAACCCATCTTTGACGTTTTGATATTCATTCCAAGCGCTTGGACTCCACGGCATACTCTGATCATCTCTGTCATTCGTAATCACAATAACACAACTCTGAGATATGTAGGATACTTGAATAATTTGATTTCGATAATTGGCGAATTCATTTATAGAAAATAGAAAGATTCCCAGATTCAATGGCGAGTGCGGTGTGGAAGGCCGAATCTTTGAGAAATTTTGTAATGGTTCTTCAGAAGACGGAATAATAATATAAATGAAATGTACATTTTGAACGTGGGATCTTAATCAAGTGTTTTATAATAGAGTAGGGTTTTCGTTTATTTTACTATTTACCTCTTTACAGGTTCAGCGTATTTGATCGGTATCTTATTATTCGCTTACGCTTTCCGCTTACATTTTCTCTTTATTACTATCGCAAAGAAACATTCCTGGGATACGCTTATGCTCCTCCTATAGCACCTTCCAAGCCAACTTCACTCTCAATTAGCATACATTTTTCGAGGTGACCCAAGTGTGGCGACTCCTCTCTACGAGTGTCCCAATTGTAGGTAGCCTTATTGTCGCCTCTACTTTGGTCATATGAAGGACACCGCTTATAGGATGGACTTAAAAGAAATAAGACGAGAATAGAGCCCACTAAGCGAGGATTATTCGTAGTTAATTTCTGGTGGTTATGTTGAGTTCACTCTATCAAAAGTACCTCATTAGTCCTCCATTTGTCTGCTTTCTTGAAAGGACTTCGATTTCAATGACGAGATTCTTCACATCTCTGTTTCACGAATTTCTCGCACAAACTCCAAGACTTTTCACGTCGATTCGTACTAATTGTTGTTTGAAATACAATTCATCCAAAGTGGCATGATCAACTCTTCACTTCAATCCACTGCTCAATGACCTTCTAACTAACAAATAAGTGAATACAGATTTTAATTAATGCTTTCGATTAATACTTTCACATAATACATATGACAATCTATCTCTCCAAATCAACTAATCTACATTGTGCTTCCTCCTATTATAAACCATAGCCAGTCACCTTCGACCTAAAACAGAGAAGACCAAGTTACGTCAGGATTGAGGCCTTTTCAAACGAGAATTTACCTCACGCATTAGGAGAGAAGCATTTCTTTCTCTGACAGTTTTTTGAAAGATTTGTATTGTAGATATAATTCCACTTGATTTCAATCAAAGTAAGACATGAGCAAGTGCTCTTGAAAATGCAAAAAGCGAACACAATTTCATTCAACGAGGAGAGGAAAAATAGAGCAAATATCAAAAAAGTAATATAATCCAATTATTTCAGAAGCCGTATTTGTGAAAATTTCTCCTTTTGATGCTTAATTTTCCAGTCTTCGTTCGTTTAAATTTTACGGAGACTTTTTAGGAAATTAGAACAGACTATACTCACACGATGAAAATAATTTGGATTTTAAGTTAGGTTTATAGTACATGTGCATGCTGCCTCATAAACTTGCCCTGTCTCACTATGTGTGGTACGCCCACCGACACATACCTCCACTTAACGGTCAATTGCCCATCAAATTAACAAGCAACGAGAAATCAATCAACTGTCATTTTATACCTTACTCCATCTGTTCCTCATATTCTGAATTGTCCTCACCTAGTATTTACCCATCTTTCAGTCCACTTCATACTCCTTCTCCTCTCATTCCACTACAATTGTCCAATAAGCCTGCTATCCTTCATAATACTTAGTCTTTCCCTCGGTAAATTGTATTATTGTCTGCGATACTTTTGCCTTATGCATATTTCATTTTTTCTTTTCAGTACTGGTGAACTTGAAATTCAAAAACTTCCATTTCTTGAAAGTTTATTTCCAAAATATATATCGGGTGTATGTCAAAAGTGGAAAGTCATCGTTATTCATCATTACTAAGCCCAAACTAAGGCCAAATAATGAATACGTCAAAAAAGAATTGTAACTAGAATAAGCGAATTGGTTTAAAACAAAACACCTTTCCCGATTGGCTTTCACTTTAGGAGCAAATCTTTCCTTAAATTGTAGTAATTTTTACTTAGTCTAAATGATTATCAGCTATAGGAGGTTTTGATCGAAACCCTTCGATTTAAAACCCTTCGACTTTAACTAGATGTTTTACTGGGTGGTAGCATTAATAAAGGCCAAAATCATTCAGACATTTGCATTTATTACTTACTCCAAGCATATGGGCTTAATATTTGCCATAAATGGAAACTCTCAGGGGAAGCAAGACTTATTTTTTTGACAGTGATATCTTTTACTCATTTTCCGACAATTTCTCTAACCATTGCCTGCGATCGATACATGGTGAAGCCGGACTAAAAGCATACTTCATCGATTCAACACAAAAAATCGAACTTTATGGAAAAGTTGTTTCACTTTTTCCTACATTTGTCCTTGCAAGTAAATCAAATGAAACAGGATGAGCCATGTTGGACAATGATGTCTTGGATGAAGATAAAACCGAATTGGCAGTTATCCTTAGTTATTGAACTATTTCTAAGTCTAGAAATATATTAGTAGTTTCTATGATTAAAATTAACCAAAGAATACTTTCGTCCTATTGCAATAAAGGGCTACGCAGTCAAAATATTTTAGCAAACGTTACGAGAAAGTGGTAAATGCGTAAATGTGTCCACATTCGTTTGGTATTAAATGCTTGTAAAATCATATGTTGCACAAAATAGCTCGTATGTTAGCCCTGAAAGCATTCATACTTTTAGAACCTGTTCAAGAGGCAGAATAATTACTCATTCACTTATTAAGAGTTATTCTGCTAAAATGAAAACATATATAGTTCACTTATAAAATGAATGTGCATAGGAATAAGTGCTCCCTGGCAAATTTCTGTCGATGATTATGTTAGATAGCCAGATTTGCTATGATAAATATTAATCATGTCAAAATAAATGTCTAGGCGGATCTAAGTAATCGACAAGAATCTCGTGACTTTGGACCATTGAACTTGTACATACATGCTGAAATAGTGGTAAGTGGGTAAATTTTTCATAACGCTTTCATTTGTTGCAGAATAGCCACCTTAATAAGCCTTGACTGTCTAGCCTTCGACCGTAACATTTTCGTCCGATTTTAGTCATTTTGAACGAATTATTCCACGCTCCTCACATGTATGGATAAAATAGTCTTCCGAAAGTTTAACCCTGGCTTAGGGGATGAATTGGGTGTTTGATTTTGGAACCGTTATAATTTTACCCACTAACGCTTTCGTAAAGGATCCGTTTCATGAGCCTTGTAACAATTTAGTGTAAAAAGGACAAATTCTTCGTTGTTGATCTGGCGGCACTCAATTCTCCATTCTATTCAATTCATTGACGGACAAAAGAGTTTCTGCTATAATTCTTCCATAGTTAACTGAGGAGTTTAGCACGTCCTCCTCAAAATGTGTACGTCACTCTAATTTTAGTACATCGGTTAAATTCTGACTGCCTGATTGAAGTCTTTTAAAGCTAAATGAATATCGGCTGACTATAAGCGCTTTGTCAAAACTCACATTGATGACTTCAGGGACCTTGCTGGCGTTCAAGACCTGATGACGTATTCTTTGTCTGCTTGAGTTGCATATTTTAGCCTTAACGAAATTCATTGAATTTACTTCTCATAAGCGATGTTAAACAAGTTGCCACGTCGAGGCACCAATCAAACACAAAATGATTTATTCGTACCCTATGGATTTTAGGCCGCTTTCTAGTATGCTGCCTTATTTATCGGCTGTTGGTTAAAAGTGACCCATTTTGATCACGCCTCCTAACATATTATTGTCGTCACTTATTCCACAGCAAATTTATTTTCTATTCATTCGACCATACATTTTAGGCCAATTGACTTCCTTAATACTCCCAACAGCAAGAAATTTTGGTTTGAGGTTTGCTGTTTCCTTTTAAGCCAACGTTAAGCCACTACGAGCATGCGCTGTGAATGGTATTTTTATGCTGTCTTGATGCTCGAATTTCCTCTCTACATTCTATTCTTTTTACGATTTTTTGCCGGTAATGTCTTAGACTTTTGTTGGAAAGTTTTAGGTGTGTAAAATAACATGGGTTTTCTTTTTTTTAACTTAAACCGGTAAACAAAGGCTGAAATTCATTCATTGTTTTTGGAAATTTCCTGTAGTATTTCAATTATTGTTGATAGACTGTAGGAGGCGCCGAATGACGTAGCAGTAAATCAATACGTTTTAATCACAGTAATGTTAGGCTTGAGAATTAAACAGTGATAGCAATCACAGTGCTAATTACAACAGCAGCACTTGAACCAATTGCATTTTTACAAAATAGAGCGCGATGCTTTTTAGAAAAGTCAACGTGTTTAACCGCTTAGCTTTAATATTAAGTTGTATTTTGATTCCATGAAATTGGAACCATTCTGATTAACAAGTGGCCATGATACGCTTTCCGGAATGGTCTTTTCTCTTATAAAGGTTCGTTTCTGTCTAGTTTGTCGGAGTTTGGGTTGGCGTCGTGATATCTGGCAGTTTAGCCCTCTTTTTAAACTACTTGAAGCATTCTATTCGTAGTTCATCTTCTTCAATCTCTTTTCCACGAACACTCATGTGTATTAACGTTTCGCCGTCACTTGACGAATTTCACTTAATTTAATACTGTCTAATTACTTTGAATGATGTCATTAAGAAATATTCATTAGTCCGATTCAATAATCCGCTTGACCTTCGTAAATGTAGGTACCCATTGGTGGCTGTCCGTGTGAGACCTGCATTCGCTCACACCTAAGCCTCTGCAGCCTTCGTCCTCAAATGTTGTTCTTTTCTTTTTAGCATTTTTTTAAATCCAACAAGTAGTTTGAACTTGAAATTAACTCGCAACAATTAACTACAATCGAAGCCTAAGAACCTTAATATAATCTTTAAAGAGTGAAGAGTTATTCCAAACTTTCGTGCGAATTGAATGCATTTAAAGAACTAGCAAAGACATCTCGGTAATTCATGAGACTACTGAGCTACCTGAAGCCTTAGAAACGAATAAGCATGAGTAGAGTGCATGTAAACAGCATATGAAATAACGATTTTATCTCCAGGATAGTAATTTGATGCACTTGCATTATGACATCACTTTAGTACTAGAAAGCGTTATGTGTACACCATGGCGTAGCTTCTGTCAAATTTAAATGTCAAAACCATTACAAAAATTAGAATTATTTCGAAAAAAATATGAAAGCAATAACGTCTTGCTTATAAAACCACGCCGATTACCGTCTTTGCCATTTAATTCACATGAACTTCTCAAGGCCATTTCGGAAAGCGTTTTCTCACGCTCATAATGGCAGTGGAGTCCCCGGTCGAGAGACTAGACTCCTGCTACCTTATATTAACCCAGTGAAGTTGGCCATTCAGTAGATGCCGAGAACAGTGAAGTCACCTATGTAGAAACCACCACGACTACAGATGTCTTCGTATGTGCTCATATTTTGTAGTGACTGTATCTGGTTGGGATAGCCATCTTTGCTTATACCAACTAGCATGTAACTGGCATTATCAAATTGCACCTTATCCACTGATACTACACCTCCAGTGGCTTGTTTTGTTGAGGGAATTCATCAACTTATTTTAATCCTTGCATTCCCAAAAGTGATGAATGGATAGGTCCTATTCCACTTTGTGCTAACGGTAGCCTTGTTTGACTTGAACCGGTACCGACACACGAAAGACTCCAAGAATGTGGTATTTAGAACAAAAGCTGTAGCATTCTCTGTCGATGGTATCTCCTTATGCAGACCAGGTAAAGTTACCATATACCTTTTTCGAAACACCACAGAGTGACCGGTGTAGTCTAGTGTGAGCAGTTTTCCAAAAGGCATAGTTGGATTAGACATAAACGTCGTCTTATTCTCCCACCCTCCAACTGTCTTAGCATCTCTAGTCTCACGTCTGAGCACCTCTTCTTCAGGCACTGGTTCATCGTCTGCTCTCTCACCTCCCATATTTGCGCTCTCATATATTAGAAAAATGTCTTCATATACATATAGAAAAGCGTTTATTTACTAATACATTTAAACAAATACTTCATTTTTAGGAGGAACACGTATAATAAAATCGCCTTCTTCGATATTGTACTCCTCTTCCGATGTTCTTTTTGGTGTCTGATAAATAAAGTCAGAAATTTCGATCCTTTGCTATCAACACGACTTGAGACTGTGCAACTCATTGAATCTCCCCACATTCAAGAGCCAAAGTACAGGGTTGTTTCCTCAAACGTGTATGCAAGGTGCGTTTGTGAAGACCATGATGGTTATATGCAGATATTCTTTAAATTGAAAGAGGCCGCTGAGGGAAGGCTCACGGAAATCGAGGTTCCGCAAGATTGTCCTGCATCAGGTGAAGCCGCCAACATTGCAAACTCGGAAGAAAACAGGCGCAAGCTACGAAGCTTTGCTTGATGATATCAGAAAATGGTTATGTGATAACACCAATTTGTAGAAGCTCCGCTATTCATAATCTCGTGCTGCTGTCCTCCCTCCACCCTCCTCCTTCTTATCTTTCTCATCCATTGTATATAACTGGTCCACACAGGAAATCGGGCCCACTGAAATCAAAGGCAGAAGAAAAATTATAGACATCCCTGAAAATTTACAGGGGGTTTCTGAGCATCGCGATGGTTGTATACACATTTACTTCAAGTCTAAGGAAAGACAGGAAAGGATCACGGAGAATGGGCTTCTTCAAGATTGCGTTCCATCAGATGAAGCCAATAACGTTACCAACTCCGAAATGTGTCTTGCGGAAGGCGCATGGGGTTCTACTAAGGCCAGAGAGTTTACACATAAAGAATGTACCAGGATTCCACATACGCGTTCCCAAACTGCAACAGGGCGTAGGAGTGAACTGTTGCAGTTACCATTTAACAAAAAACACTCCGAATACGAGGTTTTGCTTTATGCTATAAGAAGATGGCTATGTGATAACGCCAATTTGTAGAAGTTTCGCTATTCATAATCTCGTGCCGCTGTCCTCCCTCCACTCTCCTCCTTCTTATCTTTCTCATCCATTGTATATAACTCTTCCCACAACTGCTATTTCTCGCATTCTACTCTTTTTAAGAAATCCATTTTGTAAATTATCCGCGTTTGCAGCAATAGAATCGATTTCAATATTGATCACCAATTAAGGCAATTCGCCATCAGAAGGGCCACCGCAATGGTAGAGAGAAGGAAGACGTGCCGCGAGGGAAAAGTTTATGTGATAACACCAATTTGTAGAAGTTTCGCTATTCTTGTACTGCTATCCTTCTCTCACCCTCTCCCTTATCGTTCTCATCTATTGTATATAACTGGTCCCGCAACTGCTACGGGACGAAGAAGCGGACTATTGTAATTATCAATGAGCAAAAATGACGACAATTACCAAACTTTACTCGATGCAAACAGTAGATGGAAGAGTGACCTTGGGATGTACGAGCAACGCCATTTTGAATAACATGGTGAGGTCGAGGACGCTTACGTCGAAAAATACCAATTTGGTAGACGGTCTCGTTATTCATCGACAAAAATGATGCGTGGTTGGTACACAGTTGCTCATTGCAAAAAACTTGCGGAAGAGAACATTTTCAGCAGCTTTGCGTTTGCAGCAATAGAATCGATTTCAATATTGATCATCAATTAGGACAATTCGCCATCAGAAAGGCCATCGCAATGGTAGAGAAGAACTTCAACTGAGTGCCAATCAATGTTCAGTTTAACTAATTAATAAGGGACTTTTATCTGATCGCCGTAGTTTTAGCCATAGTCGGTACAATTTTATCCCTGTTATGAGCCAAAAGAAAGTTGGAGTTAGTTGCGTAAGTCTCTGGCCTGCTATTTCTATTGATCTTTTTCATTCGGGTGTGTAAATCTGCCCAAATCCCCTAATTGCCAGTCCCATCTTATTCATTTTTTAGTATCGGAAAACTAAAAAGAACTTCAACTGAGTGCCAATCAATGTTCAGTTTAACTAATTAATAAGGGACTTTTATCTGATCGCCGTAGTTTTAGCCTAGTCGGTACAATTTTATCCCTGTTATGAGCCAAAAGAAAGTTGGAGTTAGTTGCGTAAGTCTCTGGCCTGCTATTTCTATTGATCTTTTTCATTCGGGTGTGTAAATCTGCCCAAATCCCCTAATTGCCAGTCCCATCTTATTCATTTTTTAAATGCTCCAAGCCAGCCAAAATTACCGTTTATGCTCAATATCGATATTCGAACTATGGTATTTGAAAGTGACTGATACAAGTCAGGAACTTGTTTGCTAGGATATAATTTATAGATCGATGGGTATAAGTTCACACATTTCCCTTTGACAAAGAAAGTGGTTTACGAAGAGATTGAAAAAGAATGAAGTTCAAGTAACTGGAAAAGTTATCAAGGAAGAGTCTCTTATTCAATGATCTCAATGGCAAGTTGGACTAACCACCTACAAATAAAGATGATTGAATACATTTTCTCATTTTGGTCAAATATAACATGGAACTAGTGGAAGAAAAAGAGTAAACCATTATCTCACAAAGCTACCTTACGCTCTTTCCAGCAAACAGATCGCCATTTCCAAACAGGGAACCAATGAGAGGCTAAAAACTGAGATACGATCAATCCAAATCCTATGCTGCTATAGACAGAAGACGGCATGGAGCTGGCTTCCTTCTACCCTCTTCACTTTAATGTGCACTGGTCCACCTTAATATTTTCCTGCCTTCTATAAACCTTCATGTTCCTCCATTTTATCCTGCCAAGTTATTGAAAATACCGTTACAATCTAATGAATTCAAGTCGAAATAGGGTAATTATATCTACTAGAAGTGTTTCAGTAGAAACGATTTGAAAAATTCAACTCGCTTTTCTTGTTATGCTTCCCAGACTTCTCATTGTCACGGTCATCATCATTAAATATAAAGGCGTCCAGGTAGTCTAATCGACTACCAGCAGCTCTTAATAAGTTCATTCTCTCCTCCTTCTTAGCCATAATTTTCTGATGTTTCTCCTCAGCTCTGGCACCAATATCTGCTAGTTTTTGGGTGGGGAGCAACTTGTTTTACCCTGAAACTGAATTTGCTGAAGTACTTCCACTACTACAACTTGAGGGACCATTTCAAGTCTCATTTTGAATCAAAACGCAAGCTCATGTAAAATTATCATAGCGATCAATGAGTGACATGTAACTTAGTAATGGTCCCGATCTACCCAGAGGCTGTGCTGAACCCTCATTGGCCCTCACTCTGTACTCATAACTGTCTTTGTCTTATTAACATGTATAGCAAACAATTTTTTGTTTCTACCCACTTCCTTCCACAATTTGAATTCGTGTTAAGAATAAATAATGTTGCACTTCGCCAATGTTTAAATTAGCTAGCCAGTTTTTTCCTTGGCAGTGTTGCGCTCGTTACCACTTGCCTTATCTTCATCCAAAATGCAGTTCATCTTGTCTTTTAGGAAAAACTTGCACGCCTCTATTTTCCTTCGTAATCCTGCACGAATATAAATCTCTATAACCTTACAGAATAGCGAACTTCTGGAGCTCTTTCAGTATCGAGTTTCCATCTATTGATCGTTCTAGTTGACGTCAATAGCTATTATGAAAGAAGGTGGTCACAAAGTGTAGCTCTCATATCTTTGACAAAAAGAATTCAACTGACCTTTCTAAGATACACCTATCGATGTTCAGTAGTTGGGTAGGCCTTTCGTCAGTGGTGGCCTACTGGCGCTAAACTGGCACATATTGACGTTGAGTGAACTACCTGGTTGATCCTGCCAGTAGCTACATGCTTGTCTCAAAAATTAAGCCATGTATGTTTAAATTCATGACGCCATAGGGTGAAACCGCGAATTGTTCATTAAATCAGCTATGTTTTATTGGGACGTACTCGTCAAATGGATAACTGTAATAACTCAGAGCAAATACATACTACGAAGTCAATTTCAGCTTGCTATAATTTCTGTTAAACAGCTGCAAATCATCCACTCCTATTTTCAGTGTTGTTCATAACTCTCCAATTAAGTCTTTTTACCTACAAGTTTGTCAATGATGGAACTTATTCCAGTTTACTATAACTCCGTGGTATTTTATATTGCTCCATTGGATACAGGCAATAAGTGCAACAGCAATGTCAGTGCACTATTGTTAAAGTGTGTTACAAAGAACTCGAGAATCGTGGTGGTGAAGTTTACTTCAGCGTAATTAGTGATGAGTGGCATACTTGACGCGAAGCTCAATGAACTAATTAGAAGGACGCTAGGAAGTGTCAAAAATAGAAATGGCAATAAAAGGCTCTACCCAATCCCAAGACGAAATCTCTGCTTTGGTGAAATGAATTTTATAGTCGTATCGAGGTCTCCTTTAGATGAGTGCAAGACTCAAGAAGAGAGGTCGATGGAGAATTTCGATTACTACGGAAAATTTGTGGGTACGAATATGATTACTTATAAGTCGTTATTACTTCTATTCATGCAGGTTGAATATAACAGCAAGGCAATGTCAAACATCACTACTCCAGTGTGATGCATCGATGAAGGAACCTCAGCCACATACAAGGATTCACAATGGGCTTTAAACAAATCGTATGAGACTGAACTAGGAAGTCGTTTTGTTGAATGACTGTGCGACGAATTCAATCAGATACAACAGATATAATTACTCCAAAATTCATCGAAATTTTAGTTTTTGGTTGGCAAATATTCACAAGAAGGTACCGTGTTCCGTAATTAGAAGGAAATAATTAGAAATCAAAGAAAAAGATGGAACAGTGTTTCTCATTGAAGGGCGCGATCAATCGTAGAACATAAAGTTTGTAAAAAATGTTCAATACTTCTTTACCCTTCTCGCCTGATACTAACGAAACTCATCACGTCGGTGGCGTCAGTCTGCTGTGAGACACACGTGAGTGCGGTTGAGTGAATTTTTAAAAATATGATTCGAGCGTTAAAGAATTAAGGGTCAGGGTCTCAATAATCGACTATTTACTCACTCTGTTATTGCAAAATGTCAATATAACACTAATAGTCAAATGCAACAATGCAAAACTAAGCACAATTTAAGGAAAATTATAGAATTACCTAATGACCACCATTTTCACCTTCCTACTTTCATAAGTCAGCTAAATTTGTTTCGGAGTCTAAATGTAATTAAGTAACCTCCAAATATGTCACAATCAAATGTCTGTGCGAAAGAGTTTAAAATAAAGTTCAAAAGCATGCAGCAATTCTTTCGTTAACGCGCGGCAACAGATAAGACGAGTAAAGGATAAATACATAATTTCCGCTCGGGTCTAAGACAAGAAGAAGGTTGCCTTCGGAATATACACATTGAATGCACATGATTAAAGATAACTGGTCGTGTTTTCAAGTCTCTCATATCCTTCATCTGGTGCCTCTCAAAATATCCTATGAAAAGCTGTCTGAGTTATTTATCTTTATGTTGATAGCAAAGGATATTGAACAAGCGCAGTTGGGAATAGTGACAATTTTATAAAGCAAGTCTATTTATATAATCTAAAACAGGCTAGCATAACATTCTCCGTTAAAGCACAATGATAATTCGGAATTTCGAAGAGCTCAATAAGGATATGCAAACAGGAATATGTAACAGAGCATTTGAAGGGGTTTTGTCAACTTGGCAAATAAACATGGGAATTTTAAAATAATCAAAAATAAATCGAATTAAGGATGGTAAATGCGAGAAAGGAGAACAGGAAGTAATCATTGAATATTTATAGATTCTGGCTAAAAAGGAAAAATGCAAGTCGGTAAAATGGAAAAAGTGACGTAATTTAAGAATCATGTCAATCAATAGCGTTGAAACGTATCCAATTATAAGTAGAGTTAAGAGAGACAAAATATATAACTTGGTATCATATAATATTAAAGTATTAAAATAGGAATTTTTAAGGTTCGAGAAGATGCTTCAAAAAATATAAAGCAGGTTATAACATTTAGAGGAAAAAGGCCCCAGGAATTCTAAATAATTTTTTAGATGCACGAATACATGGATTTGCGTATTACAGAAAAACATCAAACCATTCAAGCTATATATTCATTGCTCCGTGAACAAAGCAATAATACTAAAATTTTTGTCAAATTACTGTGATAAGTGTACATTGACCATGGTTAAATGATAGCGAATACTTAATAAAATAAATAACAAACAACGAAGAAGAAGTGGTAGAGTATCTGTAAAATAAGTTAATAAGCATTACTTAAATTAAAAGTAGCCCCAGAAGACTTTCGAAATCGACATATGGCCATTTCCGTTAAGGCTCGAACAGGAATACTTCCGTCATCACATGAAACAACAACCTTAGTATCTGAAAAACTAATTGTAACTTTCATTGTTCCTAGATCTACAGGTTCCAATCAAAGCTAGAGTGAAGTTTGCAATTCCATCCATTAAAAATAGATACAATTTTCAATCAAATACAATTAAATTTTGAGATAATATGAACTACTTGCTCAAACCTTGCTTAAAAATATCCAATTAAATTATCAAAACCGAAAACTTGATAACTTTTAGAGGTCAATCTTGGACTAGCCGCGTAATTTGGATAGTATGAAACACCTCATATTTGTTTTACAAAAACGCATTTAAGATACTAATTTTGTTGATAACTGCTAACTAAAGCGTAAAACCTTGTGTTAATTTATTGAGGAGTTTTTATTTAATTCTTTCCATATTTTCCAGATGTTGTGGCATTAATATCTATATGATTATACCTTTATTTAGATCTGCTATTCTTAATAGTTGCAATAATAAAAATTTTGTGCATTAATTCATATCGCTGAAAGTGTGTGTCATTGTATGGGAGGGTTAAATATGGAGCTTATGGTTATCCACATTTTATGGAAAATTATTTTCCACTTAAATAGGATTTTATAAGGTTTGCAAATTTTGCCTATGTGAATTTTAAGTTAATTCGAGGTAAAGAGTTTTAATCAGTGGGGCTTTATGGGTAAATAGGGAGCAAAATTATATATGTATAATTATGTGTCTAAACATGCCCTTGTCTTCAATATTTAATTTAGATTATGAACTTGTTAATTCCTAACAATTACCTAGTATTTTGTATTTCAGTTTTCTACCTTCACATTCGAAATCCTTCAGTTATGCAACCTATTTATTTATGCGGATTTCATTTCGTAAAAAATGAAAAGTCACATTTTACCCTTAGGATTAATTTTTGTTTTCCGATTTGTGAGTATTCGCCAGATTCGTTGAATATCACTGTAGCTCTAATCCTAAATCTCCTTATCAATAATAATTTGTGCTTTTATACCCATTTCACTTCTTCATCTTTGGATAATCGAATAGGAATTTTAAACAATTTATCACAAAGTGATGACCCACGTGTCATCAAAAATACCTTATCAGATTTTAATGAAAACTTCCAATTTTTGTAAACTCAATAAAATTTTGAATTCATTGTAAAGATGTTTGTGAAAGTCAGTGTCCATGGGAATATTATATATTTCATTTCAACTAAAATTTCTATTTCTGACTTCGGTTACGTTAAGCAATAGTTAACACTCATCTCATCCTCACCTAATACTCAAAAAAATGAAATAATCGTTGTGCAACTTTTATTAGTATTTTTGTATTAAAATGGGATCCATCTTTCCCCTGACTAAAATTGTCAGACTAGGAACGAATTAGAGATATATATTATTTTCATTAAAAATGGGAAAACAATATAAGTAAATATGAAGGTAGAACGGGTTTCAAACTTCACTCAGCGAATTCAAAATCTAATGGAAAAGCTGCGCTGGGATTGTTAATGAAAAGCGAAGCGACTTGAAACTGCAGCAATCACCTAAAAACCCTCCTAATATGACATAGATCGCAGTGAAGAAGGGCCAAATCAAATATTAAACTTCAAGTGGTCTTTAAAGCAGAAAACATCAATTTAAAAACATAATTAAGCTTGTTTCTTGAAAATATTTCTTCTACTTTTACGTGGTTAATCTGTTAGGATTTTTCTCCGTGACTTTGAATTTCACCTATATCGCCAATTTTTGCTCTTTACAGGCTGCAAATCCAAACCATAGAAGAAGAATAAGTGTAAACTCTACTTGCTGTTTTACCTAAATCTTGTTACATTTATTACCGATTTCACTCAGAAAGTGTATAGGATAAGCATTATTTTCACAGGTGATGGGAAAACGATAACAGTGAATGCTGATTATAACTTCAAAAAATATTTTACAAATTTAACAAATTATACTCTGCCTACTATATTAACTGTTAAATATTTGCCGGAAATTTATATACATGGCTATATGAAGATGTCAGAAGTTTGCTGTTCCCACGATAAATTCTCTTGGACCACACTATCCTCCAATATCTTCAAATTAATTTTTACATTCTGTTTACGTTTAGTTATAGTTTTTAATAAAACGATCCTTTAATTTATCTGTTTCTCGAAACAATTTCTTAAAATGTTGATGGGATGAGAAGAGAACCTAGTACTATTGATATATGTATTCTCTTATGTGGATTGTACAAGACGTCTTTTATCAATTTTCGCCTTTAAAAATGTATTTAACTATATGCTAATACGTTAATATTATTGTTTTATATTCTTACAAACACATCAGATAAACCTTTAATATAAATCTGTGAAGCGAATAAAAGTTGTAGCACAATGAATTTAGGCTACACACTTACCCTTTTGAACAAAATAATATTTAATAAATAAAATATATTAGCGATGAAGTTTTAATTCAAAAGTACAATAACCATTTGTGGGAGTTTTGTTAAGGCTTTTCAATAACTAGTCTTTGGCGTTGGGGTGCCCATAGTATAAAGTTCGTTTCTAAGGTTTGAAGATTTGTGGGACGCGTCATCGCATGAGCGCACAGCGTGACTTGAAGGTGCGGCCGTTCAACTTCGCGTACGAATTGAGTGCGAGGACACACAGCCAATGGCCAATCAGAAGACTCCGCCCGTTTTACTTAATCCTTTAATAAGGTCGCCTATATCATTAAAGCATTTTTACAAAAATTGAATGTAAATCCTCCTGTTTATTTTTTATTTTTGAACGTGTTTCTATCAGGTTTATTTTTTGAAATATGCAGAAATCCATCGGTGTTTACTTTAATGGATAATAATTTATTTTTATTCGCCAAAAGTGTGATTGAAATTTAGCACCGTTTATCCCGTGGTTAATTATGTTGATTTTCCTCTGAATTTGCGGAATTTGAGAATGAAACTTAATTATAACACTATTATTGATAAGGCAACTCTTGGTCGTGACATGTCATCAATTGAACTCGACTGTGAGGACTTGAAAGCTGCCAATGATCGAGCTGAAGTTAGTCTAGAACAGTATTTTGAGAAACGCAAGAAAGCTGAAGCTCAGCTGAAGTCTGCTCAACTAGAACTGGAAGAGGTAACATCAACCACTTAAAAGAATTGAATAGCTCTTAGTTATGCGAATTAATACCGTTTATAGGAGAAGCGCATTGCTGGTGCATTATTGAAGATATGAACGATGAACAAAAGACGGAGTACTTTAAGCTTAGAAACCAAAGTGATTGCTTTCTTCAACAGCTTTCAACTGGCCACAGCAAATGAACAGAAATGTTGGAAAGATGTAGTGAGCTAGAAATGGAGATTTCAACATCAAATGTAATTCCCTTAACTCGTTCAAGTTGATGTGTTTCATATTCTAGATTAAGCAGGAAGCATTGCGTATCTGTAGACAATTAAGAGACGCTGAGGCTAAAAGAGATCAATTACAAGCAGAAGAAGATAGTAAGGAAGATCCGCAGATAGGGAAGGAACGTTTATTAGCCAAAATAAAAGAAGACAACCGAGTAACAGCAAGCATGGAACGGGATTAAAATTGCTTTTGCCGCATGTAAAGTAATCGTTTATTAGAATTCGCGAACTGAATGAGAGGATTCGCGTTGATGAATTATTACTTAACCAACTTTCCACCCAGTTCAGCGACCAATCTGCTAATGAACGAAATTCGAAGGTTATGAAGCTGAAACTTCGAAAAGCCCAGATAAAAAATTTCTTCTCTACAAAATATCAAATTGATAAAGTTCTCGGACGGTGTTCTCAGTATATCGCTAATATCGAACAAGCGGTAGGAATGAAAACCCCTTCAGAAACTAATATGGACAGCATGGAAATCATAGAAGGTCAGCTGAATTTCAAACTGAATAAGCCATGCTAATGAAAAGACGCTGCGGAAGCTCATAATACTGATAGATTTATGCGCATCCACTCTCTGTCTGGGAGAATTTGAATCAGTTAATGTTCAGCCTTAAATTCAATTTTTAGTATATTTTAAAACTTGTTCTTTGCAAAATAGGCATTTTCTATTTTAAACTCCGAGATTCCTATTTCCAACATCACATAATCAAAAAATGATGATAAGAACATTAAACTGATTCTATTTTTATTAGGCACTTTTTCCATTGAGCACCACCCACCCTGCATAAACGATTGTGTCCATGATGTAAGAGATTCGTTGTCAGACTAGCCCAGTGGGTGTCGATGCACGTAAGACTAATCACAAGAGCAACCAACAATTAGCCTTCGTGACCAATTATTTGCTTTAAATAGGAACTGGAGGCTTTCAAAACAACGATCATCACAATTGAATCCGACTTGAAGAAATTTAATGCTATCTCTTCAAACAAGGAAACATCAGAAAAAAGGAAAGCCTCTGTAATGTTTCTATTTCCAATTCCTATTTAGTTGATATCTTTGATGATTTAATCATCTCCGACTTCATTCTACCATTAGTTACTGAAGGAGATTGGAAAACTGAAAGAATCTCGTGAGTCTCTGGCTGCCCTTACGTATAAACTAGAAGCCCAATGCACGGCCATGGAAGCTAATTTCAGTTCCAATGAAACGTATGTTCAATTGTGCATCCTGGAGAAGAGGCTGACTACTTGCGAAGAGAGAAAGCAAGCTCTCTCAAAGGTAATGGAAACCCGGAAATGGGCAAGTGACTTTTCTTCCACCGCTATGAAAGCCAAATCACTTTTGGCTGATTATAACGAAGCACTCAAAATTGAGCATTATGAGACGAGTACTGTTTCCTTCTGTTGGGACCACTGTTGTTATCACCCTAGAATGCCGATCAAAGTTCACACGTGTTAAACCGTATTCTTGAACGTTTCTTAAACCATTTTGTTAAATGTAATTACTTACTATATTCGTTGCTGGCTATACAGCCAAAGTGTTGTGTTTTGAGATCCGTCTGAGATCCAGGTATCATGTGTAGTACTTTCAATTTTACCGGCCCAGGCTTCACTAGTAAGAAGATGGAAATTACCATTGTACGCAAATAATGGAAGAGAGAATTGCAGAACACGAAGAATATATTGAATAAGGGAACCAATAGGAATTGAATAATGGTTCTGTCAATGTAGACGAGCGCAATCGGGCTTATCAGACCTTATGGCTTTATACATAGGAATTTGGTGAGTTAGAATAAGTGTGACCTCACACTAATGAGGTGAACGAGTCACCGTGTTGGTACTGAGTTAAACTAGCCAACATGCTGGCCAATGTGGCGAACTTGCCTTTATGCAGTGTATTATGGGTGGAGTGTCTACTGTAAACTCAGTTTGCATATTCGTCCTCGTGTCCCATGCAGTCCCAGATGGTTGTAGTTTTCAAGGCAGGGTGGTAATTTCCTCATTAATTAGTACATCAATAAGAAATGAAGGATTTCACATAGATATTAAAATAATTTTAAATGATGTATATGATACTATGGGACATAATCTGCACAATTATTTGCAACCCTTTCTCTTTGCTCTTGTCGGTTTTGATCCCCTTTTGAAGGAGCACTTGCAGTGTTTTTTAATTAAGATATTTTTACAAGTGATTTTTGACTGCAGTCATATTTAGACACCATTTTTTCTCTTGAAGTATGCTCCATGGGTCTGGAAAGGTTATGATCGCATTTGACGATGTCTAGTGAATAAGTAGGATGTAATAGAACCTTCTGTTTATTTCCTAAATTGTATGGCGAAAATTCGTGCTTTGTGGGTTCGAGCGTTGTCATCTTGATGGATTACCCCATTTCAGTTAAATAAATATGGATGTTTGCGTTTTAATCCCTGGCCTAATCTTCCCAATTTCTGGTACTTGACTTCGACCGTAACTTTTTCGTCCGATTTTAGTCATTTTGAACGAATTATTCCACGTTCCGCACATATGTGGATAAAAGAGTCTTCCGAAAGTTTAACCCTGGCTTAGGGGATGAATGGGGTGTTTGATTTTGGAACCGTTATAATTTTACCCACTAACGCTTTCGTAAAGGATCCGTTTCACGAGCCTAGTAACAATTTGGTGTTAAAAGGACGAATTCTTCGTTGTTGATCTGGCGGCACTCAATTCTCCATTATATCCAACTCATTGATGGACTAGAGAGTTTCTGCTATAATTCTTCCATAGTTAACCGAAGAGTTCAGTGCGTCCTCCTCAAAATCTGTGCGTCACTCTGATTTTAGTACATCATTTAAATTTCGACTACCTGATTGGGTTGACATCGTGATATTGGGCGCTTTAGCCCTCTTTTTAAACTACTTGAAGCATTCTATTCGTAGTTCATCTTCTTCAATCTCTTTTCCACCAAAATTCATGTGTATTAACGTTTCGCCGTCACTTGACGAATTTTACTGAATTTAATACCGTCTAATTACTTTGAATGATTTCATTAAGAAATATTCATTAGTCCGATTCAATAATCCGCTTGACTTCATGACTTTTGTGAATGTAGGTACCCATTTGTGGCTGTCCGTGTGAGACCTGCATTCACACTCATACCTACGCTTCTGCAGTCTTCGTCCTCAAATGTTGTTCTTTTCTTTTAAGTATTTTTTTAAATCCAACAAGTATTTTGAACTTGATATTAACTTGCAACAATTAACTTCAATCGAAGCCTAAGAACCTTAATATAATCTTTAAAGAGTGAAGAGTTATTCCAAAATGTCGTGCGAATTGTATGCATTTAAAGAACTAGCAAGGACGGCTCGGTAATTCATGTGACTACTGAGCTACCTGAGGCCTTAGAAACGAATAAGCATGTAAACAGCATATGAAATAACGATTTTATCTCCAGGATAGTAATTTGATGCATTTGCATTATGACATCACTTTAGTTTTACGACTTCCTAATGTCAATTCCACGAACAAGAGTACTAGAAAGTGTTACGTGTACACCGTGGCGTAGCTTCTGTCAAATTTAAATGTCAAAATCATCACGGAAATTTGAATTATTTCGAAAAAAATTATGAAAGCACTAACCCTTTGTCTATAAAACCACGCCGATTACCGTCTTTGCCATTTAATTCGCATTGCACTTTTAAATGCCATTTCGGAAAGCGTTTTCTCACACTCATAATGGCAGCGGAGTCCCCTGGTAAGAGACTGAACTCCTGCCACCTTACATTAACCCAGTGAAGTTGACCACTCAGTGGACATAAGCCGGTGGGAATCGAACATGGCAGACGACGCACACTTTACTGCTATTCGATTGTGTTTTATGACTGACCGGATAGGTATTAGTTGCAAATCTACGTCATGGTTCTGAGAATGCCGTTATCCTAATGTAATTCAGGCTTCTTTAAATTGCCACGCTGTGTGATCTTCTCTATAAAATCTATTTCAAGTAGATATATCCATTCATTCATATTCCGTAGAGTTCTACATTATATGAGTATTCAAGTCCCCGTAGTTCTACCCAAAAAAAGTGGGTTCTTCGGACAACATTGAACTGCAGTTTGTACAGTCGTAGAAATATCTATATGTAATTTGATGATCGTATAATGGTGAATGTAAATTTTGTAATCTTATCGGCTTTCTGCATAACATAAATCACCATGTAAATTCTTCGCACATCAACAGGATGCTCACCCTGAAACGGAGCACTGATTTATCCATTTACTCTTGTAGACAAAATTTGCATCACCGAATAGGTTTAAAGGATAAAAATAGATGGATTTAAGCCCCCTGTTTTTGGAAATAGTTAAACTAAACTCTCTTGAAACTCTGTCGAAGGCTACGCATCTCATGTTGCTGATAAGACCTGGGGCTAAGAGTTATGAATTAGCAAATGAGGAATTATGGGTCGCACAACGGGTAAGTTATTTGCACACGATATTCGCATAAGTCTGATCACACGTTCTTAGACTCTCACAATGCTCCACCACGCACCAATTCACGTCACTTCTACGTTATAACCGTGATGGACCACGGTGTGGTGAAGTTTAACTGCTATTCATCTATTTGCCTCTTGTCTAACTGACAGCATTCTATCATGATCGAACATTGATGACCAATGACTGATTTAATCGTCTCCATATAATAAAACTCTGGGCAAGCGCAATTTTAGGTGCAAAATCTTTATAAATTCAGTCAAGTAAGGTCTAGTTAAACCCGTCTCCACCCCTCCCTCAGTAGCTAATTTCATAACGGAGTTCTTGAACATACCATGCAACAATAACTGCAAAAGAATAAGATGAAACAAATTAGAGCCAAGTCGCTTACCAAATAGTAGTAATAATATCACCATATTCAAATAGCATAGGGATGGAGGAGAAAGAACAAGTAAAGATCAAATAGGCATTAAGACCAAGGGACAAAGTAATTAGGACAATAAAGCGTTACATTGCATGGAGTTCACACTGGTCTGGGTCCCGTCGAAGTTTTCGAATTCGCGTCGATCTAGAGGTTAGGCCCAGTTGATCGGTTCCTACATATTCGCAAACATTGCATGATCTATAACTTCCTGATGAGTTCGACTTTGTGCTACTTCTTCTTCCAAGCATTCCAATGGAAAATTCCGTGGAATTCATGCAATGACACACGGAATACTCCAGCTTGCTTCTATCACTCCAAAAAAGTATATTATAAATCATGTAATTTGATTGAATAAATATTCACTTGTAATTAACGTTGTTTCTACCGGTTTAATGTGTATCATCCGTGAAGCCATGTAAATAGCCAAGGCCTAAGTGTTGATTAAGGCGATTCAAGCAATGTCAAGGAGAAGGCCTCTACTTTATCTTCTATGGAGCCATTATTCGTCATCCCGTAAAGTGTTAACATGGGACAGGTGGAAGAAAAAGGGTAAACCATTATCTCACAAAGCTACCTTACGCTCTTTCCAGCAAACAGATCGCCATGTCCAAACAGGGAGCCAATGAGAGGCTAAAAACTGAGATACGATTAACCCAAATCCTATGCTGCTGTAGACAGAAGACGGCATGGAGCTGGCTTCCTTCTACCCTCTTCACTTTAATGTGCGCTGGTCCACCTTAGTATTTTCCTGTCTTCTATAAACCTTCATTTTCCTCCATTTATCCTGCCAAGTTATTGAAAATACCGTTACAATCTAATGAATTCAAGTCGAAATAGGGTAATTATATCTTCTAGAAGTGTTTCAGTAGAAACGATTTGAAAAATTCAACTCGCTTTTCTTGTTATGCTTCCCAGACTTCTCATTGTCACGGTCATCATCATTAAATATAAAGGCGTCCAGGTAGTCTAATCGACTACCAGCAGCTCTTAATAAGTTCATTCTCTCCTCCCTCTTAGCCCTAATTTTCTGATGTTTCTCCTCAGCTCTGGCACAAATATCTGCCAGTTTTTGAGTGGGAAGCAAATTTTTTTCCCTGAAACTGAATTTGCTGAAGTACTTCCACTACTACAACTTGAGGGACCATTTCAAGTCTCATTTTGAATCAAAACGCAAGCTCATGTAAAACTATCACAGTGATCAATGAGTGACATGTAACTTAGTAATGGTCCCGATCTACCCAGAGGCCGTACTGAACCCTCATTGGTCCTCACTCTGTACTCATAACTGTCTTTGTCTTATTAACATGTATAGCAAACAGTTTTTTGTTTCTACCCACTTCCTTTCACAATTTGAATTCGTGTTAAGAATAAATAATGTTGCACTTCACCAATGTTTAAATTAGCTAGCCAGTTTTTTCCTTGGCAGTAATGCGCTTATTACCACTTGCTTTATCCTCATCCAAAACGAAGTTCGTCTTGTCTTTTGGGAAAAACTTGCACGCTTTCATTTTCCTTCGTAGTCGTGCACGAATATAAATCTCTATAACCTTACAGAATAGCGAACTTCTGGAGCTCTTTCAGTATCGAGCTTCCATCTATTGATCGTTCTAGTTGACGTCAATAGCTATTATGAAAGAAGGTGGTCACAAAGTGTACTTCTCATATATTTGACAAAAGTAATTCAACTGACCTTTCTAAGATTCACCAATCGATTTTCAGTATTTGGGTAGGCCTTTCGTCAGTCGTGGCCTACTGACGCTAAACTGGCACATATTGACGTTGAGTGAACTACCTGGTTGATCCTGCCAGTAGCTACATGCTTGTCTCAAAAATTAAGCCATGTATGTTTAAATTCATGACTCCATAGGGTGAAACCGCGAATGATTCATTAAATCAGCTATGTTTTATTGGGACGTACTCGTCAAATGGATAACTGTAATAACTCAGAGCAAATACATACTACGAAGTCAATTTCAGCTTGCTATAATTTCTGTTAAACAGCTGCAAATCATCCACTCCTATTTTCAGTGTTGTTCATAACTCTCCAATTAAGTCTTTTTACCTACAAGTTTGTCAATGATGGAACTTATTCCAGTTTACTATAACTCCGTGGTATTTTATATTGCTCCATTGGATACAGGCAATAAGTGCAACAGCAATGTCAGTGCACTATTGTTAAAGTGTGTTACAAAGAACTCGAGAATCGTGGTGGTGAAGTTTACTTCAGCGTAATTAGTGATGAGTGGCATACTTGACGCGAAGCTCAATGAACTAATTAGAAGGACGCTAGGAAGTGTCAAAAATAGAAATGGCAATAAAAGGCTCTACCCAATCCCAAGACGAAATCTCTGCTTTGGTGAAATGAATTTTACAGTCGCATGGAGGTCTCCTTTAGATGAGTGCAAGACTCAAGAAGAGAGGTCGATGGAGAATTTCGATTACTACGGAAAATTTGTGGGTACGAATATGATTACTTATAAGTCGTTATTACTTCTATTCATGCAGGTTGAATATAACAGCAAGGCAATGTCAAACATCACTACTCCAGTGTGATGCATCGATGAAGGAACCTCAGCCACATACAAGGATTCACAATGGGCTTTAAACAAATCGTATGAGACTGAACTAGGAAGTCGTTTTGTTGAATGACTGTGCGACGAATTCAATCAGATACAACAGATATAATTACTCCAAAATTCATCGAAATTTTAGTTTTTGGTTGGCAAATATTCACAAGAAGGTACCGTGTTCCGTAATTAGAAGGAAATAATTAGAAATCAAAGAAAAAGATGGAACAGTGTTTCTCATTGAAGGGCGCGATCAATCGTAGAACATAAAGTTTGTAAAAAATGTTCAATACTTCTTTACCCTTCTCGCCTGATACTGACGAAACTCATCACGTCGGTGGCGTCAGTCTGCTGTGAGACACGCGTGAATGCGGTTGAGTGCGTTTTTAAAAATTTGATTCGGGCGTTAAAGAGTTAAGGGCCAGGGTCTCAATAATCGACTATTTACTCACTCTTTTATTGGAAATGTCAATATAACACTAATATGCAAGAATTCATTTAACTAAATTTAAGATGCCAAAATCAAGTGTTTGACAAGAATTTGCAAGCATCTATTAGATAGCCACATAATTAGATTTTTTACGAGATTTTGAACAAACAAACCGTAATATCGGTATTGCCAATTGAAAAGACCATCAATACAAGTGTGAATAACCTCTCTGGCAAACTCCTTAGACTCGTCCTGTTCAACCCTTTAGTAAAGTAAGGAAAGCAGTGAAATTGGAGAAAATGAAATGCATATACGATGGGCGAATAAAATACGCTAATGAATCAAAAAATAATTTGCTATGTTTTTCATTCAATGTTATCGAAACTAACTTTGAAAATTTCTTTAAATTATTTTTTTACCCTAAAATGAAAAAGAATTATGTTAAAAATATGGGACTGAAGTTAAGTAAAAAGAACAATTTCCTAGCACATCAAATGTGGTCAATCGGCACGATCAAACCGTCTTAAGCTCCTCCAATCACAAAACTACAAGCAATTTCATGCCCAAGGTCCGATAACTTTAACAATTAAGAGTAGTTAATGGGAATGAAATGCGAAATAGAGTGAGTAAGTAATTAAAATAAAATTGTAACCAAGGGTCTCAATGTGGTGTCTTATGTAGTTATTGGTGCCCAAGAACAGTGGTAATTAGGTTGAGCTCTTTGAAAAATTTATTGCAATCCTAAAAAAATGGTTTTGCTCTATTAAGAATAACTGGAAAAAAATTGGAATCGATTTTAAGAAAAATTGTCTACTTGAAAATGTTAGTAGAGTGTGTATAAAAGTTTCGTCGATGACTTATTTGGTTATAATTGGAAACTTAAGCAGGAAAGTCATGACTAGAATGCTGAGAAGATATTCATGTCTAGACAACTAATTGTAAGGGAAATTTACGGAAATGTAGAAAATCTAATTGTTGAGCTAATTAACATGATTTTAACTTCTAGAACTAAAAAGCAAAAATGACTTTTGTATAAAACTAATTCTCAATTAACAATTTATTGAAGGAAGTTAATAAAAGTGAGAGCAGGAATGGTTCAAAGAATGCTGGAAAGAATTTAGATGGGGAAGTAAGTTAGGAGAATAAAGAACTTTACTGTCTCGGAGTTCCGAAATTGTAACTTATATTCATGAGATTAAATAAGAACTATATGGATTATGGCTACCCTTAATGTGTATCTTTGTTTTATTACCAACGTAGGAGAAAAAACTGCCATTTCCATTGTGAAAAACAAATTCGAAAGGATTAACAGATAAGCCCAATTAATAATCGAATGATGAGAACCAAAAGTTGTTATAGGAATTACGTCAAGTTATTAGAGAGTCTTAGGTCATTTGCTTCATGAGCCAAACAGCTCACTTTCCAAAGTGATGCTCAGTGCCTAATGAAGAATTTATCAACAAAAGTCTCTCTTCTAATTGCGTTTCATTTTTGTCCTCAATAATTGAGAAGGGAAAATGACCTTCTATGATAACAAGCAGATTGCAGTTTTAACATCCCTGAGATGAAGGATCCCCATTGATTTAAGCTAATAAGGAACGTTAACCAGCAACAATTTCTCAGCAGTTTGGGTGATTTGAAGACCTTCCACTCCATTTCCCATTGTTTGCAATAAGGAAGCATTAATCCATCCATTTATTAAGGAAGTCTCGGAAATTTTAATCCCATAGAATGACCTTTTAGAAATTAATCAGAAAATTAAGCATCAAAAGGAGAAATTTTCAAAAAATACGGCTTCTGAAATAATTGGATTATATTACTTTTTTCGATATTTGCTCTAGTTTTCCCCTCCTCGTTGAATGAAATTGTGTTCGCTTTTTGCATTTTCAAGAGCACTTGCTCATGTCTTATTTTGATTGAAATCAAGTGGAATTATATGTGCAATACAAATCTTTCAAAAAACTGTCAGAGAAAGAAATGCTTCTCTCCTAATGCGTGTTGTAAGTTCTCATTTGACAAGAATACAATCCTGACAAATATTGCTCTTCTCTATTTTAGGTCGAAGGTGACTGGTTATTTAAACGCACGAAGGTGAAAGAAATTTCCCCAACTATATACTTATACCAATTAGATTTCTATACTTGCTAAATATCACTTTAAGTGAATATTTTAATTATTTAACCCTAATATGCAAAGAAGATATTTGAGACTTTGAAGTTAGAATAGAGGAAACAGAATTCAAATTCAGGTAACTTAGGATTCAGAAGTCTGTCAGAGGAAAGTATCTCATAAAACTCCCATCGCTATTCACACGATATTTCTGGATAATCTTGGTCTCGTCGTTTGCTGCAAGAGCACCAATACATATCGGTCCTGGGACCTCTGATGAGAGAGTTACACTATGTCGGCTTTGACTTATTCAAACACTGAGTACTCACAAATAAAGATAGAATTCTTGATCTCGGAGATTATAAATGCTCATGTTGCCTCTGAAGCGTCAGTGTCATTGATTGGTATTTCAGTTCCCTCCCAATGCATGGTGACTATCCTATTAATTTCATTTACTTTATCATAATTTAATCCTAACCAAAGTCATTAAAATGTTTAATCTTATAGAATAAAAAGTTGTTCGCATTGTGACTAAGGCCTCTTGCGCTAGCATAGTGAGAATGAGGCACTATTGATATGGGCTAATTCTTACCATAATTTATCTTGAAGATTCACTTTTCACCAAATTATTACAAACTGAGTGGTGTTAAGAACTTTCGAAGTAGTTTTATTAATAGACTTTTGTCCGATTTAGTTTTTATGGTGTATGAATAATTTATCTTACTGTAAGAAGTCAAACTCACAAATATCATTTTAATTAGATGACGAGGATTCTCGTAGAATTAAAGTAAAAGTGAGATTAATGAATTTATTTGTGGCAGGCTTTAACTTACTCCATCTCTAAGTTCTACTTGATTAAAGTAGTACTTTCTAATCAGACTAGTTCATTAAACCAGATCTACCAAATTAATCCTGGTTAATGTGATTATTCCAATTTATCATTAAATGATAACGCTTTAGTTATCTCACTCCAAACTCCTAGAGACCCTCTGAGCTTTAACAAATTAAATGACCCTGAATACAAAGGTCAAAGTGATTAGCTTTTTAATTAAAAGTTTTATACTTTCATCATTATCTCTATTTACTAATGACAGAGTATTGGAAAATGATGAATACAACTTCTTTGAAAAGCGGAAATGGCGAAAAAGAAGTAAATGGATCCGATAAATGCATTCAATTATTAAATGAATAGCTATTAAAATTGTTCATTTTCTATTTCCCTTTATTTATTCTGATGCTCTTCATGAGCGTCTTTAGAATTCGTGATAAAATAGCTCTCAAGTCCTACAGTGTTATATCAAATCTAGTTTGGGTATCCTCTACGGATACCCACTACTACGGCCTGCCACATTGATAGGCAAATGTAGCACTTCCATCCACGAGGATTGGGACGGGCCAGCCAGCGTGCCTCCCCACTCGTGGTTGGTCTGGTAACAGCAGTGCTAAGCCAGAGCGTTGACCATAACCATATGCATCTGATTGTAATGACGCTGCTGCGGATACTGCTGCGTGGGGATTGGTACGATATCCAATTGTGGAATGAGTGTGGAGGCACAAAATCGTTTGTTTTGTTGGGGAGATGTGAGTATTCGAGCAGCTATCACACGGCGAGGTATTGAGTCCTATCCCTAATAGACGTAATGATTTGGAGCCTTTGAGCCAAATTCAATCATTCATTCCATTTTTTCTCATTTATTCACACATTCATGCTTTCGTTTCACGCACATAACTTCATGCGTACGTATGGTGTTGACTCTTAGCCTTAGGAGTTGCAGTGTGCGTATGCATCTATTTCGTCCATTGCAGCCAAAGTCCTGGTTGGTTCATTCAAGAACTCAAGCACTCAATCGCTCAACCACTTTTAGCACCAACTAATACTCCAGAGTTAATAATGATTGCACCAATACAATGACCGCTACTTCATTAATGCATGAGGCTAGAAATATTTTGTCTTGGTAGTACCTTTATACATTGTGTTCAGGATGTATCTACTACGTGGCTATGCACGTGAGGCTCTGTACAGTACACAGCTGTGCGAGGACTGGACAAGAAATTCTCATGCCTACTCAGCAGACAGGTCAGCTCAATAAACTTGAAGCAACTTAACTCATTTCGGGAGCCATTCCACACTAGGGTATTTTGTCCTTGAGATGACTGAGGAGAAGTCAGAGTGTGCATGTAGCAATCTGCAAAATTTGCTGACGTTCAAGTGGACTTCGTGGTACTTCTATTTATGTCATTATTCACTTTGCTCAAGGCACATTTGTTGAATTGATTGAATATTTTCTTGTGTATACGCGTGTGTGGGCTTCGTGGAATTTGTACTGCGTGCATACGCGCCTTGATGGTATGCTACTGCTGTTGGTATTATTGTTGGTCTAATTTCTCCATTGAAGGAAATATTTATTGCAAAGAAAGAAAGCCTGTTTTTTAATCATCATCTTCTCTTGGGTCTGTCCTCTCTCCATTCATACTAGGTCATTATTCTTTTAGAGTTGAAAATTAGTGTGTTTCACATCTACTAGTAAAGTAGGCATAAACGAGCACATTGAATGAATGAATGAATGAATCAGTTGTGAAAGAGGCCAAAAGGCCATTTAGTGCTAAATATGGAAAAGAAATGGAAATTTTCTAGTTACTCATAAATATATAGCAATTTTGCAGAATTAGGTTAAGCTCATCATTTTTCTACCCATGGGTGTAATTTGATGTCCGTGGGTTAATGCATTCTAACTTTTCAACTCGGAAGGCAATAGAATTTTGGATTGGAGCAAACAATTGTCCTGCTATGTACTAGGAGGTGTAAACTCCGGAGGTGATGCTCCGCCAGCCTATGCAGCGCTCTAAAACTATGAATTTCAAGGGCACGCAGAATAGGAATAAAGTAGTGCTAGAGTACTTGCTCGAGCGTAGGGTATGGAGCAAATCCAATTTTGCTCTCTCACCCTCTCTCGTGTCGACTGTGGGGCTCGTTGCAACGCTGTGTGCAGTTATGAAGCCTGCCCTTATCATTATTGACGTTTGTGCCTACGTGTGCGCATTTCTTATTTCTTGATATTGTGCATATTGTTCTGAATAATCTCTCAAACTATTCTTCTATCTATTGATGGGCTCCATCAATCGTTCGTAATTGGGATTCATTTTATCCACAGCCAATTTTGATAATTCGCTACGCCTTCCTTGAGCGGTTTGTGATCTTGTATGGGGTATTCCGGCTACTCTACCTTAATTGACTAATTGATTCCTTATTTCCCGCCTCGATAAGGAACGACTATTCCAATTGCGCTAAATTCTCTCTGTAATTTTAGTAGATGCAATCTCATTTTTAGCTCCATTTCTCTTCATAAGCTCATACAATTCTTTGGCTTGCTTATAGATTTCTTCTCGTTGAAAATAAGTACTTTTCCTACCGGGATAATTAACAAGCGGGTTTTCCGGCATTAGTACTTTTGTTCTACATTGATGATAAGGTATCTGCGGAGTGTGCGTCCAGCCTGTTCATACACGTTTGCTGGAACATGGGATGTCTCCCATCCCATGTCCATCGGCCAATCAGACCGCCCCAAGTGGTTGGTGGGGCCAGGAGTAACGATTAGTTTTTGGCCAGGATGGATGGATGTGTGATACTTTGAAGCCTATGTGCATATAGTTATTGCATTCCTCACAAACGCACAGTAAGTTGTCAGGCGCATGTATAACTATTTTGTGATAATTGCTGCCAGAGGCCACTGAGAGTCTTGAGGTTGAGTTTTTGTTTTCCTAATTCGTCGTAATGGTCAAATTATTAATAAATCGCGGACAAATTAAAATAATTATTAACCAAAAAGATTAGTTTTTTAGAATATTCTAACGTAGAAATAAAAATAGCAGGCTGAGACACACACTACTTTTTGCAGTTATCAGAATCGGGAGTAAAATTTCATTAGACAAATATAAAATTATGGCGCCGTAATTTTATTTTTGCCTAATGAAATTTTACTCCCAATTAAGATTGCTGAGAAAAGAAGTGTATGTCCCTGTCCTGCCATTTCTATTTCTGCCCTAATCTCACCTTATTCACTTTTTAAAGGAACAAGAGAAAGTCTAGATGCAGTTGAGAGGCAATTGTTTGCGATAATGGTCACTATATTTTGTCTATTTGCCACTAAATATTTCCTTTTCTCGGGCGCTCCTCCTGGAAGAATAAGCGAAACGTTTTTCTTCCAAATATCTGTTGATAGAATTTGCAACAAACACGATTTAGTCTCCTCTAAATCAGCCTCTACCATGGAGAGTGCATTCAATGAAGACTTTCGCTCACATAAGCCCACACAAGCGCAACAGAGGTCAACTTCTCACGTAAATGACTCTCGTAAATTAGCATAGAAAGGCAAAGAAAGTTCCGAGCAAAGTGAAACATCCTGCTGATGGACGAACAATCTGGTACCTTCCCGATGATTTACAATGTTTGCCAAAACAAATGAGAAATGGCTTATTCTGTATAGAGTTCGAAGGACATTTCTCGAGGCTAAATTTCTCTTTACTGCTATAGTTTTCGGATGTGCGTCATCCTCCACCGAGAGAGGCGCGATACCTCTCCAGTCTTTATAGAGGGACTGCGATTAAATTCGAATGTCTCAATGGGGTTGCTGACCTGCTGTGATAAATAAGTACCGCATAAGGAGACTGCCAATAATGATCAAAAATGACTGGAGGCAATTTTTACGACTACACAAGTTCCAGCATTTGACTTCCGAACCCCTCAGATCTTACGCGATTTAATATTTTGTACATATGGGTAGCTGTCGTGAAAAGCACTAATAGCCGTGCCAATACAACAAAAGCCAATCGGTTATTTCATAGAATTAAAGCGATTTTGGAGGGCTTTCTTGGAGTGTTGTAAAACCAGCCTGATCGGGTTCAGAGGTGAAGGCCGAATAGAAACTCTAATAGAAGGTAATGAAAATAATTTTGACCAAAACTACTTGAGAATGAACGCATTTCCTTTTCTTTTGAATTGTCTTAAATATGTTAAATTTAATTTTATCAATTGTTCAACAGTCAATTTAGTTCCTTTAATTTAGGATCTAACGAAGATTCATTTGTTGCTGCAAAGTATAAGCAGAGCTACCTGAATAAAGCAAATACATTTTTAAGAATTCACAAAGTGATTTTAATTTGCACTAAAAGTACTTAAATTTTTTAAATGGCCACTTGTGGAGTTTCAGGAAGGCTTTCAGTAAACTCAACTTAAACAGTCTACTCGTTCAACCAAACCTTTTCTGTTTTATTAGTACCGAGTCCAAATAGATATAGACATGTTTGATCCAAGTCGCATTGTACTTTATTTCATAAAGTTACTTTTTCATACAAACAGTGTCCACTTGATGGTCCATTCTTCTCAAAGTACTCCTTCATGGAAATAGATTTTGTTTGTCTAGATAATACAAATCCGCTAACAATCAATTAAGTATCCTTCTTTGAACAGAATTAAATTTCAATGCAGTTATTTAAGTCACTACCAGTTTTAGGCTGTTCAAAATCGAACAAGGGGAAATGAAATTCTGAATACTTTATAGTTTAACGTTATATTTCGAATAACCTTCTACGCCCTCCTCTTCAGAAACTGAAATATTAATTTGCTGTGTGTTCTTAAGACAACCGCCGCTGCTACACATTTCAAATCTCTCTTGGATTAAATTTGACTAGACGATTGCTGCTGCGTTCACTGACTACTTTTCAGAATAAATATTAATTCATATTTCTTGTGAGATATTTTACCCTATTACCCATCCATAACACAATTTTTAGAGCAATCAAATTAAGTACACTTATTAGAAATATCGAAGTGATCAGATCCTTAATTAAAAAGATTCAACCTATTCTTCATTGCTGTGAAGAAAAGCTTTCAGGAACATCATTTTTATTGAGTGTGAGTATTATAATTACAGCGCCTTATAAAGAAGAGAACTAAGGAATTTCACTACAGAGATTTAACCCTTCAACGCCCTTAGTATTGTACGCTCCTCTTTCGAAAGAAGTTCCATTGGTACTAGACTCGTAACTCATTTCTATGAATTTCTTCTCTGTTATTTAACCGCCCTTGACATCAGCTCTTATTTCCAAATAAATGCAATTGTAATGACATGAGTTTAGAATAAAAAGCGGATTTAGGCAGCTTTGCAAAGGAGAGCCCAAAAAGTGGTTGTCTTTCGCTTTGTTGGAGCTTTGAATAGAACACCACCAAAAGAGGCATTTTATGCGATTGATCAATAAATCAATGTAGTTTCATTCTCAAATCCCACAACTTCAGGGGAAAACAATATAAATAACCACGGGATAAACGGTGCTAGATTTCAACCACATCTTTGGCGAATAAAAAGAAATTATAGTTCAAAAAATAAATCTGATATAAGCATGTTCAAAATAAACAGCTAAACAAGAGGATTTGTAGTCTATTTTGTAAAAATGCTTTAGCGATATGACCAATCTTATTAAATCAAATATGTGTAGCTTTTCAAAACTGTTGACCACCTGAAGATTTCTGACTTCCGCTGCCAGATTTTTTGACATCTTTTCATAATGACCAAAGCTTCTGACTTCTTCTTCTGCATTTGAACAGTCTGCTATTATGGCATTGAAATCTACAGAAATTGCATTAATGCGTTCCCCCAACATACCAATATAGTAGCTTCGGTCTTCGCGACTCGTCGTATTCACTTGTTTCATTCTATTCGTCTTTTCCTCAATCTCTTCGCACTTTGCATACTGACTTTCTGGAGATAGAAATGCACGGAGATTGCGAGAGGACTCGCTGCCTGTGACATCGCTAATTTCGCCTCTCTCCATCGAATCCTATATCCGCATAGGCGGGTCTTTTCTGACTCGCCCACGTTGAGTAAAACGACAAAAACGACGCGTGGTTGATACACAGTTGCTCATTGCAGAAAATTTGCGAAAGAGAAAATTTCAGCATTTTCGCGTTTGCAACAAAAGAATCCATGTCAATATCGATAATCAATTAGGACAATTTGCCATCAGAAAGGCTATCGTGAAGACAGAGAGCAAGAAGACGTGGGGCAAGCAAACTTCAGTGAACATTGATAGCAAAATATCGGAAAATCGATCAGAACTTTAATTGAGTGCCAATCAATGTTCGATTTAACTATATAATATATAATTAATAATTATTTTATTTTGTCCGCGATTTATTAATAATTTGACCATTACGATGATTTAGGAAATCGGGCCCTCTGAAATCAATGGTAACAGAATAATTATAGACATCCCTGAAAATTTACAGGGGGTTTCTGAGCAACGAGATAGTTGTATACACATTTACTTTAAGTCTAAGGAAAGACAGGAAAGGAGTACGGAGGATGGCCTTCTTCAAGATGGCGTTCCATCAGATGAAGCCAATAACGTTACCAACTCCGAAATGGGTCTTGGGGAAGGCGCGTGCAGTTCTACTTATGCTGGAGAGTTCATACATAACGAACGTACAAGAATTCCGCATACACGCTCTCAAACTGCAACAGGGCGCAGGAGCGAACTGTTGCAGTTACTATTGTAACTACTTGCTATTCTTGTTTTTGCTATTCTTGTACTGTTATTCTTCTCCCACCTTCCCCTTTTCGTTCTCATCTGTTGTATATAACTTGTTCTGTAATCGCTATTTCTCAAAAATGGTTATGTGATAACGCCAATTTGTAGAAGTTCCCCTATTCATAATCTCGTGCCGCTGTCCTCCCTCCACTCTCCTCCTTCTTATCTTTCTCATCCATTGTATATAACTCTTCCCACAACTGCTATTTCTCGCATTCTACTCTTTTTAAGAAATCCATTTTGTAAAATATCCGCGTTTGCAGCAATAGAATCGATTTCAATATTGATCACCAATTAAGGCAATTCGCCATCAGAAGGGCCACCGCAATGGTAGAGAGAAGGAAGACGTGCCGCGAGGGAAAAGTTTATGTGATAACGCCAATTTGTAGAAGTTTCGCTATTCTTGTACTGCTATCCTTCTCTCACCCTCTCCCTTATCGTTCTCATCTATTGTATATAACTGGACCCGCAACTGCTACGGGACGAAGAAGCGGACTATTGCAATTATCAATGAGCAAAAAAGACGACAATTACCAAACTTTACTCGATGCAAACAGTAGATGGAAGAGTAACCTTGGGATGTACGAATAACGCCATTTTGAATAACATGGTGAGGTCGAGGACGCTTACGTCGAAAAATACCAATTTGGTAGACGGTCTCGTCATTCATCGACAAAAATGATGCGTGGTTGGTACACAGTTGCTCATTGCAAAAAACTTGCGGAAGAGAACATTTTCAGCAGCTTTACGTTTGCAGCAATAGAATCGATTTCAATATTGACCATCAATTAGGACAATTCGCCATCAGAAAGGCCATCGCAATGGTAGAGAGAAGGAAGACGTGCTGCGAGCGAAAAGTTTATTGCAAATTATGATATCAAGAAACATGATTAGTTATCAAATCACTCTAGCATAACTTTAGTGAACATTAATTGCAACATATCGGAAAACTAAAAAGAACTTCAACTGAGTGCCAATCAATGTTCAGTTTAACTAATTAATAAGGGACTTTTATCTGATCGCCGTAGTTTTAGCCATAGTCGGTACAATTTTATCCCTGTTATGAGCCAAAAGAAAGTTGGAGTTAGTTGCGTAAGTCTCTGGCCTGCTATTTCTATTGATCTTTTTCATTCGGGTGTGTAAATCTGCCCAAATCCCCTAATTGCCAGTCCCATCTTATTCATTTTTTAAATGCTCCAAGCCAGCCAAAATTACCGTTTATGCTCAATATCGATATTCGAACTATGGTATTTGAAAGTGACTGATACAAGTCAGGAACTTGTTTGCTAGGATATAATTTATAGATCGATGGGTATAAGTTCACACATTTCCCTTTGACAAAGAAAGTGGTTTACGAAGAGATTGAAAAAGAATGAAGTTCAAGTAACTGGAAAAGTTATCAAGGAAGAGTCTCTTATTCAATGCTCTCAATGACAAGTTGGACTAACCACCCACAAATAAAGATAATTGAATACATTTTCCCATTTTGGTCAAATATAACTGCTGCGCTTTTTCATTTTGGATTTAGGTGTTTTTCTCATTGCGTATTCGATATTTGTGCTTTTCTACGAAATTCCATTACATTGCATGGAGTTCACACTGGTCTGGGTCCCGTCGAAGTTTTCGAATTCGCGTCGATCTAGAGGTTAGGCCCAGTTGATCGGTTCCTACATATTCCCAAACATTGCATGATCTATAACTTCCTGATGAGTTCGACTTTGTGCTACTTCTTCTTCCAAGCATTCCAATGGAAAATTCCGTGGAATTCATGCAATGACACACGGAATACTCCAGCTTGCTTCTATCACTCCAAAAAAGTATATTATAAATCATGTAATTTGATTGAATAAATATTCACTTGTAATTAACGTTGTTTCTACCGGTTTAATGTGTATCATCCGTGAAGCCATGTAAATAGCCAAGGCCTAAGTGTTGATTAAGGCGATTCAAGCAATGTCAAGGAGAAGGCCTCTACTTTATCTTCTATGGAGCCATTATTCGTCATCCCGTAAAGTGTTAACATGGGACAGGTGGAAGAAAAAGGGTAAACCATTATCTCACAAAGCTACCTTACGCTCGTTCCAGCAAACAGATCGCCATGTCCAAACA
This sequence comes from Hymenolepis microstoma, assembly GCA_000469805.3. Lineage (NCBI taxonomy): Eukaryota > Metazoa > Platyhelminthes > Cestoda > Cyclophyllidea > Hymenolepididae > Hymenolepis > Hymenolepis microstoma. The sequence continues at coordinate 15,087,305 of LR215994.1, forward strand.
GGGAGCCAATGAGAGGCTAAAAACTGAGATACGATTAACCCAAATCCTATGCTGCTGTAGACAGAAGACGGCATGGAGCTGGCTTCCTTCTACCCTCTTCACTTTAATGTGCGCTGGTCCACCTTAGTATTTTCCTGTCTTCTATAAACCTTCATTTTCCTCCATTTATCCTGCCAAGTTATTGAAAATACCGTTACAATCTAATGAATTCAAGTCGAAATAGGGTAATTATATCTACTAGAAGTGTTTCAGTAGAAACGATTTGAAAAATTCAACTCGCTTTTCTTGTTATGCTTCCCAGACTTCTCATTGTCACGGTCATCATCATTAAATATAAAGGCGTCCAGGTAGTCTAATCGACTACCAGCAGCTCTTAATAAGTTCATTCTCTCCTCCCTCTTAGCCCTAATTTTCTGATGTTTCTCCTCAGCTCTGGCACAAATATCTGCCAGTTTTTGAGTGGGAAGCAAATTTTTTTCCCTGAAACTGAATTTGCTGAAGTACTTCCACTACTACAACTTGAGGGACCATTTCAAGTCTCATTTTGAATCAAAACGCAAGCTCATGTAAAACTATCACAGTGATCAATGAGTGACATGTAACTTAGTAATGGTCCCGATCTACCCAGAGGCCGTACTGAACCCTCATTGGTCCTCACTCTGTACTCATAACTGTCTTTGTCTTATTAACATGTATAGCAAACAGTTTTTTGTTTCTACCCACTTCCTTTCACAATTTGAATTCGTGTTAAGAATAAATAATGTTGCACTTCACCAATGTTTAAATTAGCTAGCCAGTTTTTTCCTTGGCAGTAATGCGCTTATTACCACTTGCTTTATCCTCATCCAAAACGAAGTTCGTCTTGTCTTTTGGGAAAAACTTGCACGCTTTCATTTTCCTTCGTAGTCGTGCACGAATATAAATCTCTATAACCTTACAGAATAGCGAACTTCTGGAGCTCTTTCAGTATCGAGCTTCCATCTATTGATCGTTCTAGTTGACGTCAATAGCTATTATGAAAGAAGGTAGCCACAAAGTGTAGCTCTCATATATTTGACAAGAGGAATTCATCTGACCTTTCTAAGATTCACCAATCGATGTTCAGTAGTTGGGTAGGTCTTTCGACAGTCGTGGCCTTCTGGCGCTAAACTGGCACATATTGACGTTGAGTGAACTACCTGGTTGATCCTGCCAGTAGCTACATGCTTGTCTCAAAAATTAAGCCATGTATGTTTAAATTCATGACTCCATAGGGTGAAACCGCGAATGATTCATTAAATCAGCTATGTTTTATTGGGACGTACTCGTCAAATGGATAACTGTAATAACTCAGAGCAAATACATACTACGAAGTCAATTTCAGCCTGCTATAATTTCTGTTAAACAGCTGCAAATCATCCGCTCCTATTTTCAGTGTTGTTCATAACTCTCCAATTAAGTCTTTTTACCTACAAGTTTGTCAATGATGGAACTTATTCCAGTTTACTAATAACTCCGTGGTATTTTATATTGCTCCATTGGATACAGGCAATAAGTGCAACAGCAATGTCAGTGCACTATTGTTAAAGTGTGTTACAAAGAACTCGAGAATCGTGGGGGTTAAGTTTACTTCAGCGTAATTAGTGATGAGTGGCATACTTGACGCGAAGCTCAATGAACTAATTAGAAGGACGCTAGGAAGTGTCAAAAATAGAAATGGCAATAAAAGGCTCTACCCAATCCCAAGACGAAATCTCTGCTTTGGTGAAATGAATTTTACAGTCGCATGGAGGTCTCCTTTAGATGAGTGCAATACTCAAGAAGAGAGGTCGATGGAGAATTTCGATTACTACAGAAAATTTGTGGATACGAATATGATTACTTATAAGTCGTTATTACTTCTATTCATGCAGGTTGAATATAACAGCAAGGCAATGTCAAACGTCACTACTCCAATGTGATGCATCGATGAAGGAACCTCAGCCACATCCAAGGATTCACAATGGGCTTTAAACAAATCGTATGAGACTGAACTAGGAAGTCGTTTTGTTGAATGACTGTGCGACGAATTCAATCAGATACAACAGATATAATTACTCCAAAATTCATCGAAATTTTAGTTTTTGGTTGGCAAATATTCACAAGAAGGTACCGTGTTCCGTAATTAGAAGGAAATAATTAGAAATCAAAGAAAAAGATGGAACAGTGTTTCTCATTGAAGGGCGCGATCAATCGTAGAACATAAAGTTTGTAAAAAATGTTCAATACTTCTTTACCCTTCTCGCCTGATACTGACGAAACTCATCACGTCGGTGGCGTCAGTCTGCTGTGAGACACGCGTGAGTGCGGTTGAGTGCGTTTATAAAAATATGATTCGAGCGTTAAAGAATTAAGGGTCAGGGTCTCAATAATCGACTATTTACTCACTCTGTTATTGCAAAATGTCAATATAACACTAATAGTCAAATGCAAAAATGCAAAACTAAGCACAATTTAAGGAAAATTATAGAATTACCTAATGACCACCATTTTCACCTTCCTACTTTCATAAGTCAGCTAAATTTGTTTCGGAGTCTAAATGTAATTAAGTAACCTTCAAATATATCACAATCAAATGTCTGTGCGAAAGAGTTTAAAATAAAGTTCAAAAGCATGCAGCAATTCTTTCATTAACGCGCGGCAACAGATAAGACGAGTAAAGGATAAATACATAATTCCCGCTCGAGTCTAAGACAAGAAGAAGGTTGCCTTCGGAATATACACATTGAATGCACATGATTAAAGATAACTGGTCGTGTTTTCAAGTCTCTCATATCCTTCATCTGGTGCCTCTCAAAATATCCTATGAAAAGCTGTCTGAGTTAGTTATCTTTATGTTGATAGCAAAGGATATTGAGCAAACGCAGTTGGGAATAGTGACAATTTTATAAAGCAAGTCTATTTATATAATCTAAAACAGGCTAGCATAACATTCTCCGTTAAAGCACAATGATAATTCGGAATTTCGAAGAGCTCAATAAGGATATGCAAACAGGAATATGTAACAGAGCATTTGAAGGGGTTTTGTCAACTTGGCAAATAAACATGGGAATTTTAAAATAATCAAAAATAAATCGAATTAAGGATGGTAAATGCGAGAAAGGAGAACAGGAAGTAATCATTGAATATTTATAGATTCTGGCTAAAAAGGAAAAATGCAAGTCGGTAAAATGGAAAAAGTGACGTAATTTAAGAATCATGTCAATCAATAGCGTTGAAACGTATCCAATTATAAGTAGAGTTAAGAGAGACAAAATATATAACTTGGTATCATATAATATTAAAGTATTAAAATAGGAATTTTTAAGGTTCGAGAAGATGCTTCAAAAAATATAAAGCAGGTTATAACATTTAGAGGAAAAAGGCCCCAGGAATTCTAAATAATTTTTTAGATGCACGAATACATGGATTTGCGTATTACAGGAAAACATCAAACCATTCAAGCTATATATTCATTGCTCCGTGAACAAAGCAATAATACTAAAATTTTTGTCAAATTACTGTGATAAGTGTACATTGACCATGGTTAAATGATAGCGAATACTTAATAAAATAAATAACAAACAACGAAGAAGAAGTGGTAGAGTATCTGTAAAATAAGTTAATAAGCATTACTTAAATTAAAAGTAGCCCCAGAAGACTTTCGAAATCGACATATGGCCATTTCCGTTAAGGCTCGAACAGGAATACTTCCGTCATCACATGAAACAACAACCTTAGTATCTGAAAAACTAATTGTAACTTTCATTGTTCCTAGATCTACAGGTTCCAATCAAAGCTAGAGTGAAGTTTGCAATTCCATCCATTAAAAATAGATACAATTTTCAATCAAATACAATTAAATTTTGAGATAATATGAACTACTTGCTCAAACCTTGCTTAAAAATATCCAATTAAATTATCAAAACCGAAAACTTGATAACTTTTAGAGGTCAATCTTGGACTAGCCGCGTAATTTGGATAGTATGAAACACCTCATATTTGTTTTACAAAAACGCATTTAAGATACTAATTTTGTTGATAACTGCTAACTAAAGCGTAAAACCTTGTATTAATTTATTGAGGAGTTTTTATTTAATTCTTTCCATATTTTCCAGATGTTGTGGCATTAATATCTATATGATTATACCTTTATTTAGATCTGCTATTCTTAATAGTTGCAATAATAAAAATTTTGTGAATTAATTCATATCGCTGAAAGTGTGTGTCATTGTATGGGAGGGTTAAATATGGAGCTTATGGTTATCCACATTTTATGGAAAATTATTTTCCACTTAAATAGGATTTTATAAGGTTTGCAAATTTTGCCTATGTGAATTTTAAGTTAATTCGAGGTAAAGAGTTTTAATCAGTGGGGCTTTATGGGTAAATAGGGAGCAAAATTATATATGTATAATTATGTGTCTAAACATGCCCTTGTCTTCAATATTTAATTTAGATTATGAACTTGTTAATTCCTAACAATTACCTAGTATTTTGTATTTCAGTTTTCTACTTTCACATTCGAAATCCTTCAGTTATGCAACCTATTTATTTATGCGGATTTCATTTCGTAAAAAATGAAAAGTCACATTTTACCCTTAGGATTAATTTTTGTTTTCCGATTTGTGAGTATTCGCCAGATTCGTTGAATATCACTGTAGCTCTAATCCTAAATCTCCTTATCAATAATAATTTGTGCTTTTATACCCATTTCACTTCTTCATCTTTGGATAATCGAATAGGAATTTTAAACAATTTATCACAAAGTGATGACCCACGTGTCATCAAAAATACCTTATCAGATTTTAATGAAAACTTCCAATTTTTGTAAACTCAATAAAATTTTGAATTCATTGTAAAGATGTTTGTGAAAGTCAGTGTCCATGGGAATATTATATATTTCATTTCAACTAAAATTTCTATTTCTGACTTCGGTTACGTTAAGCAATAGTTAACACTCATCTCATCCTCACCTAATACTCAAAAAAATGAAATAATCGTTGTGCAACTTTTATTAGTATTTTTGTGTTAAAATGGGATCCATCTTTCCCCTGACTAAAATTGTCAGACTAGGGGAATGAGACAGTCGATACTGTTAATCTTGAACTAATTGAATAGGTTTCGAAATTCACTCAGTAAATTCGAAACCTAATGGAAAATGAACGTTTCTAAACCTAAAACCAATTGCATTTCAAACTAAAATGAGCATAGTGCAATAGAATTAATGTTAATTTTCAGAAACGAATTATTTTCATTAAAAATGGGAAAACAATATAAGTAAATATGAAGGTAGAACGGGTTTCAAACTTCACTCAGCGAATTCAAAATCTAATGGAAAAGCTGCGCTGGGATTGTTAATGAAAAGCGAAGCGGCTTGAAACTGCAGCAATCACCTAAAAACCCTCCTAATATGACATAGATCGCAGTGAAGAAGGGCCAAATCAAATATTAAACTTCAAGTGGTCTTTAAAGCAGAAGACATCAATTTAAAAACATAATTAAGCTTGTTTCTTGAAAATATTTCTTCTACTTTTACGTGGTTAATCTGTTAGGATTTTTCCCCGTGACTTTGAATTTCACCTATATCGCCAATTTTTGCTCTTTACAGGCTGCAAATCCAAACCATAGAAGAAGAATAAGTGTAAACTCTACTTGCTGTTTTACCTAAATCTTGTTACATTTATTACCGATTTCACTCAGAAAGTGTATAGGATAAGCATTATTTTCACAGGTGATGGGAAAACGATAACAGTGAATGCTGATTATAACTTCAAAAAATATTTTACAAATTTAACAAATTATACTCTGCCTACTATATTAACTGTTAAATATTTGCCGGAAATTTATATATATGGCTATATGAAGATGTCAGAAGTTTGCTGTTCCCACGATAAATTCTCTTGGACCACACTATCCTCCAATATCTTCAAATTAATTTTTACATTCTGTTTACGTTTAGTTATAGTTTTTAATAAAACGATCCTTTAATTTATCTGTTTCTCGAAACAATTTCTTAAAATGTTGATGGGATGAGAAGAGAACCTAGTACTATTGATATATGTATTCTCTTATGTGGATTGTACAAGACGTCTTTTATCAATTTTCGCCTTTAAAAATGTATTTAACTATATGCTAATACGTTAATATTATTGTTTTATATTCTTACAAACACATCAGATAAACCTTTAATATAAATCTGTGAAGCGAATAAAAGTTGTAACACAATGAATTTAGGCTACACACTTATCCTTTTGAACAAAATAATATTTAATAAATAAAATATATTAGCGATGAAGTTTTAATTCAAAAGTACAATAACCATTTGTGGGAGTTTTGTTAAGGCTTTTCAATAACTAGTCTTTGGCGTTGGGGTGCCCATCGTATAAAGTTCGTTTCTAAGGTTTGAAGATTTGTGGGACGCGTCATCGCATGAGCGCACAGCGTGACTTGAAGGTGCGGCCGTTCAACTTCGCGTACGAATTGAGTGCGAGGACACACAGCCAATGGCCAATCAGAAGACCCCGCCCGTTTTACTTAATCCTTTAATAAGGTCGCCTATATTATTAAAGCATTTTTACAAAAATTGAATGTAAATCCTCCTGTTTATTTTTTATTTTTGAACATGTTTCTATCAGGTTTATTTTTTGAAATATGCAGAAATCCATCGGTGTTTACTTTAATGGATAATAATTTATTTTTATTCGCCAAAAGTGTGATTGAAATTTAGCACCGTTTATCCCGTGGTTAATTATGTTGATTTTCCTCTGAATTTGCGGAATTTGAGAATGAAACTTAATTATAACACTATTATTGATAAGGCAACTCTTGGTCGTGACATGTCATCAATTGAACTCGACTGTGAGGACTTGAAAGCTGCCAATGATCGAGCTGAAGTTAGTCTAGAACAGTATTTTGAGAAACGCAAGAAAGCTGAAGCTCAGCTGAAGTCTGCTCAACTAGAACTGGAAGAGGTAACATCAACCACTTAAAAGAATTGAATAGCTCTTAGTTATGCGAATTAATACCGTTTATAGGAGAAGCGCATTGCTGGATGCATTATTGAAGATATGAACGATGAACAAAAGACGGAGTACTTTAAGCTTAGAAACCAAAGTGATTGCTTTCTTCAACAGCTTTCAACTGGCCACAGCAAATGAACAGAAATGTTGGAAAGATGTAGTGAGCTAGAAATGGAGATTTCAACATCAAATGTAATTTCCTTAACTCGTTCAAGTTAATGTGTTTCATATTCTAGATTAAGCAGGAAGCATTGCGTATCTGTAGACAATTAAGAGACGCTGAGGCTAAAAGAGATCAATTACAAGCAGAAGAAGATAGTAAGGAAGATCCGCAGATAGGGAAGGAACGTTTATTAGCCAAAATAAAAGAAGACAACCGAGTAACAGCAAGCATGGAACGGGATTAAAATTGCTTTTGCCGCATGTAAAGTAATCGTTTATTAGAATTCGCGAACTGAATGAGAGGATTCGCGTTGATGAATTATTACTTAACCAGCTTTCCACCCAGTTCAGCGACCAATCTGCTAATGAACGAAATTCGAAGGTTATGAAGCTGAAACTTCGAAAAGCCCAGATAAAAAATTTCTTCTCTACAAAATATCAAATTGATAAAGTTCTCGGACGGTGTTCTCAGTATATCGCTAATATCGAACAAGCGGTAGGAATGAAAACCGCTTCAGAAACTAATATGGACAGCATGGAAATCATAGAAGGTCAGCTGAATTTCAAACTGAATAAGCCATGCTAATGAAAAGACGCTGCGGAAGCTCATAATACTGATAGATTTATGCGCATCCACTCTCTGTCTGGGAGAATTTGAATTAGTTAATGTTCAGCCTTAAATTCAATTTTTAGTATATTTTAAAACTTGTTCTTTGCAAAATAGGCATTTTCTATTTTAAACTCCGAGATTCCTATTTCCAACATCACATAATCAAAAAATGATGATAAGAACATTAAACTGATTCTATTTTTATTAGGCACTTTTTCCATTGAGCACCACCCACCCTGCATAAACGATTGTGTCCATGATGTAAGAGATTCGTTGTCAGACTAGCCCAGTGGGTGTCGATGCACGTAAGACTAATCACAAGAGCAACCAACAATTAGCCTTCGTGACCAATTATTTGCTTTAAATAGGAACTGGAGGCTTTCAAAACAACGATCATCACAATTGAATCCGACTTGAAGAAATTTAATGCTATCTCTTCAAACAAGGAAACATCAGAAAAAAGGAAAGCCTCTGTAATGTTTCTATTTCCAATTCCTATTTAGTTGATATCTTTGATGATTTAATCATCTCCGACTTCATTCTACCATTAGTTACTGAAGGAGATTGGAAAACTGAAAGAATCTCGTGAGTCTCTGGCTGCCCTTACGTATAAACTAGAAGCCCAATGCACGGCCATGGAAGCTAATTTCAGTTCCAATGAAACGTATGTTCAATTGTGCATCCTGGAGAAGAGGCTGACTACTTGCGAAGAGAGAAAGCAAGCTCTCTCAAAGGTAATGGAAACCCGGAAATGGGCAAGTGACTTTTCTTCCACCGCTATGAAAGCCAAATCACTTTTGGCTGATTATAACGAAGCACTCAAAATTGAGCATTATGAGACGAGTACTGTTTCCTTCTGTTGGGACCACTGTTGTTATCACCCTAGAATGCCGATCAAAGTTCACACGTGTTAAACCGTATTCTTGAACGTTTCTTAAACCATTTTGTTAAATGTAATTACTTACTATATTCGTTGCTGGCTATACAGCCAAAGTGTTGTGTTTTGAGATCCGTCTGAGATCCAGGTATCATGTGTAGCACTTTCAATTTTACCGGCCCAGGCTTCACTAGTAAATATGGAAGAGAGAATTGCAGAACACGAAGAATATATTGATTAAGGGAACCAATAGGAATTGAATAATGGTTCTGTCAATGTAGACGAGCGCAATCGGGCTTATCAGACCTTATGGCTTTATACATAGGAATTTGGTGAGTTAGAATAAGTGTGACCTCACACTAATGAGGTGAACGAGTCACCGTGTTGGTACTGAGTTAAACTAGCCAACATGCTGGGCAATGCGGCCAATTTGCCTTTATGCGGTCTATCATGGGTGGAGTGTCTACTGTAAACTCAGTTTGCATACTCGTCCTTGTATCCCATGCAGTCCCAGATGGTTGTAGTTTTCAAGGCAGGGTGGTAATTTCCTCATTAATTAGTACATCAATAAGAAATGAAGGATTTCACATGGATATTAAAATAATTTTAAATGATGTATATGATACTATGGGACATAATCTGCACAATTATTCGCAACCCTTTCTCTTTGCTCTTGTCGGTTTTGATCCCCTTTTGAAGGAGCACTTGCAGTGTTTTTTAATTAAGATATTTTTACAAGTGATTTTTGACTGCAGTCATATTTAGACACCATTTTTTCTCTTGAAGTATGCTCCATGGGTCTGAAAAGGTTATAATCGCATTTGACGATGTCTAGTGAATAAGTAGGATGTAATAGAACCTTCTGTTTATTTCCTAAATTGTATGGCGAAAATTCGTGCTTTGTGGGTTCGAGCGTTGTCATCTTGATGGATTACCCCTTTTCAGTTAAATAAATATGGATGTTTGCGTTTTAATCCCTGGTCTAATCTTCCCAATTTCTGGTACTAGACTTCGACCGTAACTTTTTCGTCCGATTTTAGTCATTTTGAACGAATTATTCCACGCTCCTCACATGTATGGATAAAAGAGTCTTCCAAAAGTTTAACCCTGGCTTAGGGGATGAATGGGGTGTTTGATTTTGGAACCGTTATAATTTTACCCACTAACGCTTTCGTAAAGGATCCGTTTCACGAGCCTAGTAACAATTTGGTGTAAAAAGGACGAATTCTTCGTTGTTGATCTGGCGGCACTCAATTCTCCATTATATCCAATTCATTGATGGACAAGAGAGTTTCTGCTATAATTCTTCCATAGTTAACCGAAGAGTTCAGTACGTCCTCCTCAAAATTTGTGCGTCACTCTAATTTTAGTACATCATTTAAATTTCGACTACCTGATTGGGTTGACGTCGTGATATTGGGCGCTTTAGCCCTCTTTTTAAACTACTTGAAGCATTCTATTCGTAGTTCATCTTCTTCAATCTCTTTTCCACCAAAATTCATGTGTATTAACGTTTCGCCGTCACTTGACGAATTTTACTTAATTTAATACTGTCTAATTACTTTGAATGATTTCATTAAGAAATATTCATTAGTCCGATTCAATAATCCGCTTGACTTCATGACTTTTGTGAATGTAGGTACCCATTTGTGGCTGTCCGTGTGAGACCTGCATTCACACTCATACCTACGCTTCTGCAGTCTTCGTCCTCAAATGTTGTTCTTTTCTTTTAAGTATTTTTTTAAATCCTAACCAAAGTCATTAAAATGTTTAATCTTATAGAATAAAAAGTTGTTCGCATTGTGACTAAGGCCTCTTGCGCTAGCATAGTGAGAATGAGGCACTATTGATATGGGCTAATTCTTACCATAATTTATCTTGAAGATTCACTTTTCACCAAATTATTACAAACTGAGTGGTGTTAAGAACTTTCGAAGTAGTTTTATTAATAGACTTTTGTCCGATTTAGTTTTTATGGTGTATGAATAATTTATCTTACTGTAAGAAGTCAAACTCACAAATATCATTTTAATTAGATGACGAGGATTCTCGTAGAATTAAAGTAAAAGTGAGATTAATGAATTTATTTGTGGCAGGCTTTAACTTACTCCATCTCTAAGTTCTACTTGATTAAAGTAGTACTTTCTAATCAGACTAGTTCATTAAACCAGATCTACCAAATTAATCCTGGTTAATGTGATTATTCCAATTTATCATTAAATGATAACGCTTTAGTTATCTCACTCCAAACTCCTAGAGACCCTCTGAGCTTTAACAAATTAAATGACCCTGAATACAAAGGTCAAAGTGATTAGCTTTTTAATTAAAAGTTTTATACTTTCATCATTATCTCTATTTACTAATGACAGCGTATTGGAAAATGATGAATACAACTTCTTTGAAAAGCGGAAATGGCGAAAAAGAAGTAAATGGATCCGATAAATGCATTCAATTATTAAATGAATAGCTATTAAAATTGTTCATTTTCTATTTCCCTTTATTTATTCTGATGCTCTTCATGAGCGTCTTTAGAATTCGTGATAAAATAGCTCTCAAGTCCTACAGTGTTATATCAAATCTAGTTTGGGTATCCTCTACGGATACCCACTACTACGGCCTGCCACATTGATAGGCAAATGTAGCACTTCCATCCACGAGGATTGGGACGGGCCAGCCAGCGTGCCTCCCCACTCGTGGTTGGTCTGGTAACAGCAGTGCTAAGCCAGAGCGTTGACCATAACCATATGCATCTGATTGTAATGACGCTGCTGCGGATACTGCTGCGTGGGGATTGGTACGATATCCAATTGTGGAATGAGTGTGGAGGCACAAAATCGTTTGTTTTGTTGGGGAGATGTGAGTATTCGAGCAGCTATCACACGGCGAGGTATTGAGTCCTATCCCTAATAGACGTAATGATTTGGAGCCTTTGAGCCAAATTCAATCATTCATTCCATTTTTTCTCATTTATTCACACATTCATGCTTTCGTTTCACGCACATAACTTCATGCGTACGTATGGTGTTGACTCTTAGCCTTAGGAGTTGCAGTGTGCGTATGCATCTATTTCGTCCATTGCAGCCAAAGCCCTGGTTGGTTCATTCAAGAACTCAAGCACTCAATCGCTCAACCACTTTTAGCACCAACTAATACTCCAGAGTTAATAATGATTGCACCAATACAATGACCGCTACTTCATTAATGCATGAGGCTAGAAATATTTTGTCTTGGTAGTACCTTTATACATTGTGTTCAGGATGTATCTACTACGTGGCTATGCACGTGAGGCTCTGTACAGTACACAGCTGTGCGAGGACTGGACAAGAAATTCTCATGCCTACTCAGCAGACAGGTCAGCTCAATAAACTTGAAGCAACTTAACTCATTTCGGGAGCCATTCCACACTAGGGTATTTTGTCCTTGAGATGACTGAGGAGAAGTCAGAGTGTGCATGTAGCAATCCGCAAAATTTGCTGACGTTCAAGTGGACTTCGTGGTACTTCTATTTATGTCATTATTCACTTTGCTCAAGGCACATTTGTTGAATTGATTGAATATTTTCTTGTGTATACGCGTGTGTGGGCTTCGTGGAATTTGTACTGCGTGCATACGCGCCTTGATGGTATGCTACTGCTGTTGGTATTATTGTTGGTCTAATTTCTCCATTGAAGGAAATATTTATTGCAAAGAAAGAAAGCCTGTTTTTTAATCATCATCTTCTCTTGGGTCTGTCCTCTCTCCATTCATACTAGGTCATTATTCTTTTAGAGTTGAAAATTAGTGTGTTTCACATCTACTAGTAAAGTAGGCATAAACGAGCACATTGAATGAATGAATGAATGAATCAGTTGTGAAAGAGGCCAAAAGGCCATTTAGTGCTAAATATGGAAAAGAAATGGAAATTTTCTAGTTACTCATAAATATATAGCAATTTTGCAGAATTAGGTTAAGCTCATCATTTTTCTACCCATGGGTGTAATTTGATGTCCGTGGGTTAATGCATTCTAACTTTTCAACTCGGAAGGCAATAGAATTTTGGATTGGAGCAAACAATTGTCCTGCTATGTACTAGGAGGTGTAAACTCCGGAGGTGATGCTCCTCCAGCCTATGCAGCGCTCTAAAACTATGAATTTCAAGGGCACGCAGAATAGGAATAAAGTAGTGCTAGAGTACTTGCTCGAGCGTAGGGTATGGAGCAAATCCAATTTTGCTCTCTCACCCTCTCTCGTGTCGACTGTGGGGCTCGTTGCAACGCTGTGTGCAGTTATGAAGCCTGCCCTTATCATTATTGACGTTTGTGCCTACGTGTGCGCATTTCTTATTTCTTGATATTGTGCATATTGTTCTGAATAATCTCTCAAACTATTCTTCTATCTATTGATGGGCTCCATCAATCGTTCGTAATTGGGATTCATTTTATCCACAGCCAATTTTGATAATTCGCTACGCCTTCCTTGAGCGGTTTGTGATCTTGTATGGGGTATTCCGGCTACTCTACCTTAATTGACTAATTGATTCCTTATTTCCCGCCTCGATAAGGAACGACTATTCCAATTGCGCTAAATTCTCTCTGTAATTTTAGTAGATGCAATCTCATTTTTAGCTCCATTTCTCTTCATAAGCTCATACAATTCTTTGGCTTGCTTATAGATTTCTTCTCGTTGAAAATAAGTACTTTTCCTACCGGGATAATTAACAAGCGGGTTTTCCGGCATTAGTACTTTTGTTCTACATTGATGATAAGGTATCTGCGGAGTGTGCGTCCAGCCTGTTCATACACGTTTGCTGGAACATGGGATGTCTCCCATCCCATGTCCATCGGCCAATCAGACCGCCCCAAGTGGTTGGTGGGGCCAGGAGTAACGATTAGTTTTTGGCCAGGATGGATGGATGTGTGATACTTTGAAGCCTATGTGCATATAGTTATTGCATTCCTCACAAACGCACAGTAAGTTGTCAGGCGCATGTATAACTATTTTGTGATAATTGCTGCCAGAGGCCACTGAGAGTCTTGAGGTTGAGTTTTTGTTTTCCTAATTCGTCGTAATGGTCAAATTATTAATAAATCGCGGACAAATTAAAATAATTATTAACCAAAAAGATTAGTTTTTTAGAATATTCTAACGTAGAAATAAAAATAGCAGGCTGAGACACACACTACTTTTTGCAGTTATCAGAATCGGGAGTAAAATTTCATTAGACAAATATAAAATTATGGCGCCGTAATTTTATTTTTGCCTAATGAAATTTTACTCCCAATTAAGATTGCTGAGAAAAGAAGTGTATGTCCCTGTCCTGCCATTTCTATTTCTGCCCTAATCTCACCTTATTCACTTTTTAAAGGAACAAGAGAAAGTCTAGATGCAGTTGAGAGGCAATTGTTTGCGATAATGGTCACTATATTTTGTCTATTTGCCACTAAATATTTCCTTTTCTCGGGCGCTCCTCCTGGAAGAATAAGCGAAACGTTTTTCTTCCAAATATCTGTTGATAGAATTTGCAACAAACACGATTTAGTCTCCTCTAAATCAGCCTCTACCATGGAGAGTGCATTCAATGAAGACTTTCGCTCACATAAGCCCACACAAGCGCAACAGAGGTCAACTTCTCACGTAAATGACTCTCGTAAATTAGCATAGAAAGGCAAAGAAAGTTCCGAGCAAAGTGAAACATCCTGCTGATGGACGAACAATCTGGTACCTTCCCGATGATTTACAATGTTTGCCAAAACAAATGAGAAATGGCTTATTCTGTATAGAGTTCGAAGGACATTTCTCGAGGCTAAATTTCTCTTTACTGCTATAGTTTTCGGATGTGCGTCATCCTCCACCGAGAGAGGCGCGATACCTCTCCAGTCTTTATAGAGGGACTGCGATTAAATTCGAATGTCTCAATGGGGTTGCTGACCTGCTGTGATAAATAAGTGCCGCATAAGGAGACTGCCAATAATGATCAAAAATGACTGGAGGCAATTTTTACGACTACACAAGTTCCAGCATTTGACTTCCGAACCCCTCAGATCTTACGCGATTTAATATTTTGTACATATGGGTAGCTGTCGTGAAAAGCACTAATAGCCGTGCCAATACAACAAAAGCCAATCGGTTATTTCATAGAATTAAAGCGATTTTGGAGGGCTTTCTTGGAGTGTTGTAAAACCAGCCTGATCGGGTTCAGAGGTGAAGGCCGAATAGAAACTCTAATAGAAGGTAATGAAAATAATTTTGACCAAAACTACTTGAGAATGAACGCATTTCCTTTTCTTTTGAATTGTCTTAAATATGTTAAATTTAATTTTATCAATTGTTCAACAGTCAATTTAGTTCCTTTAATTTAGGATCTAACGAAGATTCATTTGTTGCTGCAAAGTATAAGCAGAGCTACCTGAATAAAGCAAATACATTTTTAAGAATTCACAAAGTGATTTTAATTTGCACTAAAAGTACTTAAATTTTTTAAATGGCCACTTGTGGAGTTTCAGGAAGGCTTTCAGTAAACTCAACTTAAACAGTCTACTCGTTCAACCAAACCTTTTCTGTTTTATTAGTACCGAGTCCAAATAGATATAGACATGTTTGATCCAAGTCGCATTGTACTTTATTTCATAAAGTTACTTTTTCATACAAACAGTGTCCACTTGATGGTCCATTCTTCTCAAAGTACTCCTTCATGGAAATAGATTTTGTTTGTCTAGATAATACAAATCCGCTAACAATCAATTAAGTATCCTTCTTTGAACAGAATTAAATTTCAATGCAGTTATTTAAGTCACTACCAGTTTTAGGCTGTTCAAAATCGAACAAGGGGAAATGAAATTCTGAATACTTTATAGTTTAACGTTATATTTCGAATAACCTTCTACGCCCTCCTCTTCAGAAACTGAAATATTAATTTGCTGTGTGTTCTTAAGACAACCGCCGCTGCTACACATTTCAAATCTCTCTTGGATTAAATTTGACTAGACGATTGCTGCTGCGTTCACTGACTACTTTTCAGAATAAATATTAATTCATATTTCTTGTGAGATATTTTACCCTATTACCCATCCATAACACAATTTTTAGAGCAATCAAATTAAGTACACTTATTAGAAATATCGAAGTGATCAGATCCTTAATTAAAAAGATTCAACCTATTCTTCATTGCTGTGAAGAAAAGCTTTCAGGAACATCATTTTTATTGAGTGTGAGTATTATAATTACAGCGCCTTATAAAGAAGAGAACTAAGGAATTTCACTACAGAGATTTAACCCTTCAACGCCCTTAGTATTGTACGCTCCTCTTTCGAAAGAAGTTCCATTGGTACTAGACTCGTAACTCATTTCTATGAATTTCTTCTCTGTTATTTAACCGCCCTTGACATCAGCTCTTATTTCCAAATAAATGCAATTGTAATGACATGAGTTTAGAATAAAAAGCGGATTTAGGCAGCTTTGCAAAGGAGAGCCCAAAAAGTGGTTGTCTTTCGCTTTGTTGGAGCTTTGAATAGAACACCACCAAAAGAGGCATTTTATGCGATTGATCAATAAATCAATGTAGTTTCATTCTCAAATCCCACAACTTCAGGGGAAAACAATATAAATAACCACGGGATAAACGGTGCTAGATTTCAACCACATCTTTGGCGAATAAAAAGAAATTATAGTTCAAAAAATAAATCTGATATAAGCATGTTCAAAATAAACAGCTAAACAAGAGGATTTGTAGTCTATTTTGTAAAAATGCTTTAGCGATATGACCAATCTTATTAAATCAAATATGTGTAGCTTTTCAAAACTGTTGACCACCTGAAGATTTCTGACTTCCGCTGCCAGATTTTTTGACATCTTTTCATAATGACCAAAGCTTCTGACTTCTTCTTCTGCATTTGAACAGTCTGCTATTATGGCATTGAAATCTACAGAAATTGCATTAATGCGTTCCCCCAACATACCAATATAGTAGCTTCGGTCTTCGCGACTCGTCGTATTCACTTGTTTCATTCTATTCGTCTTTTCCTCAATCTCTTCGCACTTTGCATACTGACTTTCTGGAGATAGAAATGCACGGAGATTGCGAGAGGACTCGCTGCCTGTGACATCGCTAATTTCGCCTCTCTCCATCGAATCCTATATCCGCATAGGCGGGTCTTTTCTGACTCGCCCACGTTGAGTAAAACGACAAAAACGACACGTGGTTGACACACAGTTGCTCATTGCAGAAAATTTGCGAAAGAGAAAATTTCAGCATTTTCGCGTTTGCAACAAAAGAATCCATGTCAATATCGATAATCAATTAGGACAATTTGCCATCAGAAAGGCTATCGTGAAGACAGAGAGCAAGAAGACGTGGGGCAAGCAAACTTCAGTGAACATTGATAGCAAAATATCGGAAAATTGATCAGAACTTTAATTGAGTGCCAATCAATGTTCGATTTAACTATATAATATATAATTAATAATTATTTTATTTTGTCCGCGATTTATTAATAATTTGACCATTACGATGATTTAGGAAATCGGGCCCTCTGAAATCAATGGTAACAGAATAATTATAGACATCCCTGAAAATTTACAGGGGGTTTCTGAGCAACGAGATAGTTGTATACACATTTACTTTAAGTCTAAGGAAAGACAGGAAAGGAGTACGGAGGATGGCCTTCTTCAAGATGGCGTTCCATCAGATGAAGCCAATAACGTTACCAACTCCGAAATGGGTCTTGGGGAAGGCGCGTGCAGTTCTACTCATGCTGGAGAGTTCATACATAACGAACGTACAAGAATTCCGCATACACGCTCTCAAACTGCAACAGGGCGCAGGAGCGAACTGTTGCAGTTACTATTGTAACTACTTGCTATTCTTGTTTTTGCTATTCTTGTACTGTTATTCTTCTCCCACCTTCCCCTTTTCGTTCTCATCTGTTGTATATAACTTGTTCTGTAATCGCTATTTCTCAAAAATGGTTATGTGATAACGCCAATTTGTAGAAGTTCCCCTATTCATAATCTCGTGCCGCTGTCCTCCCTCCACTCTCCTCCTTCTTATCTTTCTCATCCATTGTATATAACTCTTCCCACAACTGCTATTTCTCGCATTCTACTCTTTTTAAGAAATCCATTTTGTAAATTATCCGCGTTTGCAGCAATAGAATCGATTTCAATATTGATCACCAATTAAGGCAATTCGCCATCAGAAGGGCCACCGCAATGGTAGAGAGAAGGAAGACGTGCCGCGAGGGAAAAGTTTATGTGATAACGCCAATTTGTAGAAGTTTCGCTATTCTTGTACTGCTATCCTTCTCTCACCCTCTCCCTTATCGTTCTCATCTATTGTATATAACTGGACCCGCAACTGCTACGGGACGAAGAAGCGGACTATTGCAATTATCAATGAGCAAAAAAGACGACAATTACCAAACTTTACTCGATGCAAACAGTAGATGGAAGAGTAACCTTGGGATGTACGAACAACGCCATTTTGAATAACATGGTGAGGTCGAGGACGCTTACGTCGAAAAATACCAATTTGGTAGACGGTCTCGTTATTCATCGACAAAAATGATGCGTGGTTGGTACACAGTTGCTCATTGCAAAAAACTTGCGGAAGAGAACATTTTCAGCAGCTTTACGTTTGCAGCAATAGAATCGATTTCAATATTGACCATCAATTAGGACAATTCGCCATCAGAAAGGCCATCGCAATGGTAGAGAGAAGGAAGACGTGCTGCGAGCGAAAAGTTTATTGCAAATTATGATATCAAGAAACATGATTAGTTATCAAATCACTCTAGCATAACTTTAGTGAACATTAATTGCAACATATCGGAAAACTAAAAAGAACTTCAACTGAGTGCCAATCAATGTTCAGTTTAACTAATTAATAAGGGACTTTTATCTGATCGCCGTAGTTTTAGCCATAGTCGGTACAATTTTATCCCTGTTATGAGCCAAAAGAAAGTTGGAGTTAGTTGCGTAAGTCTCTGGCCTGCTATTTCTATTGATCTTTTTCATTCGGGTGTGTAAATCTGCCCAAATCCCCTAATTGCCAGTCCCATCTTATTCATTTTTTAAATGCTCCAAGCCAGCCAAAATTACCGTTTATGCTCAATATCGATATTCGAACTATGGTATTTGAAAGTGACTGATACAAGTCAGGAACTTGTTTGCTAGGATATAATTTATAGATCGATGGGTATAAGTTCACACATTTCCCTTTGACAAAGAAAGTGGTTTACGAAGAGATTGAAAAAGAATGAAGTTCAAGTAACTGGAAAAGTTATCAAGGAAGAGTCTCTTATTCAATGCTCTCAATGACAAGTTGGACTAACCACCCACAAATAAAGATAATTGAATACATTTTCCCATTTTGGTCAAATATAACTGCTGCGCTTTTTCATTTTGGATTTAGGTGTTTTTCTCATTGCGTATTCGATATTTGTGCTTTTCTACGAAATTCCATTACATTGCATGGAGTTCACACTGGTCTGGGTCCCGTCGAAGTTTTCGAATTCGCGTCGATCTAGAGGTTAGGCCCAGTTGATCGGTTCCTACATATTCCCAAACATTGCATGATCTATAACTTCCTGATGAGTTCGACTTTGTGCTACTTCTTCTTCCAAGCATTCCAATGGAAAATTCCGTGGAATTCATGCAATGACACACGGAATACTCCAGCTTGCTTCTATCACTCCAAAAAAGTATATTATAAATCATGTAATTTGATTGAATAAATATTCACTTGTAATTAACGTTGTTTCTACCGGTTTAATGTGTATCATCCGTGAAGCCATGTAAATAGCCAAGGCCTAAGTGTTGATTAAGGCGATTCAAGCAATGTCAAGGAGAAGGCCTCTACTTTATCTTCTATGGAGCCATTATTCGTCATCCCGTAAAGTGTTAACATGGGACAGGTGGAAGAAAAAGGGTAAACCATTATCTCACAAAGCTACCTTACGCTCTTTCCAGCAAACAGATCGCCATGTCCAAACAGGGAGCCAATGAGAGGCTAAAAACTGAGATACGATTAACCCAAATCCTATGCTGCTGTAGACAGAAGACGGCATGGAGCTGGCTTCCTTCTACCCTCTTCACTTTAATGTGCGCTGGTCCACCTTAGTATTTTCCTGTCTTCTATAAACCTTCATTTTCCTCCATTTATCCTGCCAAGTTATTGAAAATACCGTTACAATCTAATGAATTCAAGTCGAAATAGGGTAATTATATCTACTAGAAGTGTTTCAGTAGAAACGATTTGAAAAATTCAACTCGCTTTTCTTGTTATGCTTCCCAGACTTCTCATTGTCACGGTCATCATCATTAAATATAAAGGCGTCCAGGTAGTCTAATCGACTACCAGCAGCTCTTAATAAGTTCATTCTCTCCTCCCTCTTAGCCCTAATTTTCTGATGTTTCTCCTCAGCTCTGGCACAAATATCTGCCAGTTTTTGAGTGGGAAGCAAATTTTTTTCCCTGAAACTGAATTTGCTGAAGTACTTCCACTACTACAACTTGAGGGACCATTTCAAGTCTCATTTTGAATCAAAACGCAAGCTCATGTAAAACTATCACAGTGATCAATGAGTGACATGTAACTTAGTAATGGTCCCGATCTACCCAGAGGCCGTACTGAACCCTCATTGGTCCTCACTCTGTACTCATAACTGTCTTTGTCTTATTAACATGTATAGCAAACAGTTTTTTGTTTCTACCCACTTCCTTTCACAATTTGAATTCGTGTTAAGAATAAATAATGTTGCACTTCACCAATGTTTAAATTAGCTAGCCAGTTTTTTCCTTGGCAGTAATGCGCTTATTACCACTTGCTTTATCCTCATCCAAAACGAAGTTCGTCTTGTCTTTTGGGAAAAACTTGCACGCTTTCATTTTCCTTCGTAGTCGTGCACGAATATAAATCTCTATAACCTTACAGAATAGCGAACTTCTGGAGCTCTTTCAGTATCGAGCTTCCATCTATTGATCGTTCTAGTTGACGTCAATAGCTATTATGAAAGAAGGTAGCCACAAAGTGTAGCTCTCATATATTTGACAAGAGGAATTCATCTGACCTTTCTAAGATTCACCAATCGATGTTCAGTAGTTGGGTAGGTCTTTCGACAGTCGTGGCCTTCTGGCGCTAAACTGGCACATATTGACGTTGAGTGAACTACCTGGTTGATCCTGCCAGTAGCTACATGCTTGTCTCAAAAATTAAGCCATGTATGTTTAAATTCATGACTCCATAGGGTGAAACCGCGAATGATTCATTAAATCAGCTATGTTTTATTGGGACGTACTCGTCAAATGGATAACTGTAATAACTCAGAGCAAATACATACTACGAAGTCAATTTCAGCCTGCTATAATTTCTGTTAAACAGCTGCAAATCATCCGCTCCTATTTTCAGTGTTGTTCATAACTCTCCAATTAAGTCTTTTTACCTACAAGTTTGTCAATGATGGAACTTATTCCAGTTTACTAATAACTCCGTGGTATTTTATATTGCTCCATTGGATACAGGCAATAAGTGCAACAGCAATGTCAGTGCACTATTGTTAAAGTGTGTTACAAAGAACTCGAGAATCGTGGGGGTTAAGTTTACTTCAGCGTAATTAGTGATGAGTGGCATACTTGACGCGAAGCTCAATGAACTAATTAGAAGGACGCTAGGAAGTGTCAAAAATAGAAATGGCAATAAAAGGCTCTACCCAATCCCAAGACGAAATCTCTGCTTTGGTGAAATGAATTTTACAGTCGCATGGAGGTCTCCTTTAGATGAGTGCAATACTCAAGAAGAGAGGTCGATGGAGAATTTCGATTACTACAGAAAATTTGTGGATACGAATATGATTACTTATAAGTCGTTATTACTTCTATTCATGCAGGTTGAATATAACAGCAAGGCAATGTCAAACGTCACTACTCCAATGTGATGCATCGATGAAGGAACCTCAGCCACATCCAAGGATTCACAATGGGCTTTAAACAAATCGTATGAGACTGAACTAGGAAGTCGTTTTGTTGAATGACTGTGCGACGAATTCAATCAGATACAACAGATATAATTACTCCAAAATTCATCGAAATTTTAGTTTTTGGTTGGCAAATATTCACAAGAAGGTACCGTGTTCCGTAATTAGAAGGAAATAATTAGAAATCAAAGAAAAAGATGGAACAGTGTTTCTCATTGAAGGGCGCGATCAATCGTAGAACATAAAGTTTGTAAAAAATGTTCAATACTTCTTTACCCTTCTCGCCTGATACTGACGAAACTCATCACGTCGGTGGCGTCAGTCTGCTGTGAGACACGCGTGAGTGCGGTTGAGTGCGTTTATAAAAATATGATTCGAGCGTTAAAGAATTAAGGGTCAGGGTCTCAATAATCGACTATTTACTCACTCTGTTATTGCAAAATGTCAATATAACACTAATAGTCAAATGCAAAAATGCAAAACTAAGCACAATTTAAGGAAAATTATAGAATTACCTAATGACCACCATTTTCACCTTCCTACTTTCATAAGTCAGCTAAATTTGTTTCGGAGTCTAAATGTAATTAAGTAACCTTCAAATATATCACAATCAAATGTCTGTGCGAAAGAGTTTAAAATAAAGTTCAAAAGCATGCAGCAATTCTTTCATTAACGCGCGGCAACAGATAAGACGAGTAAAGGATAAATACATAATTCCCGCTCGAGTCTAAGACAAGAAGAAGGTTGCCTTCGGAATATACACATTGAATGCACATGATTAAAGATAACTGGTCGTGTTTTCAAGTCTCTCATATCCTTCATCTGGTGCCTCTCAAAATATCCTATGAAAAGCTGTCTGAGTTAGTTATCTTTATGTTGATAGCAAAGGATATTGAGCAAACGCAGTTGGGAATAGTGACAATTTTATAAAGCAAGTCTATTTATATAATCTAAAACAGGCTAGCATAACATTCTCCGTTAAAGCACGATGATAATTCGGAATTTCGAAGAGCTCAATAAGGATATGCAAACAGGAATATGTAACAGAGCATTTGAAGGGGTTTTGTCAACTTGGCAAATAAACATGGGAATTTTAAAATAATCAAAAATAAATCGAATTAAGGATGGTAAATGCGAGAAAGGAGAACAGGAAGTAATCATTGAATATTTATAGATTCTGGCTAAAAAGGAAAAATGCAAGTCGGTAAAATGGAAAAAGTGACGTAATTTAAGAATCATGTCAATCAATAGCGTTGAAACGTATCCAATTATAAGTAGAGTTAAGAGAGACAAAATATATAACTTGGTATCATATAATATTAAAGTATTAAAATAGGAATTTTTAAGGTTCGAGAAGATGCTTCAAAAAATATAAAGCAGGTTATAACATTTAGAGGAAAAAGGCCCCAGGAATTCTAAATAATTTTTTAGATGCACGAATACATGGATTTGCGTATTACAGAAAAACATCAAACCATTCAAGCTATATATTCATTGCTCCGTGAACAAAGCAATAATACTAAAATTTTTGTCAAATTACTGTGATAAGTGTACATTGACCATGGTTAAATGATAGCGAATACTTAATAAAATAAATAACAAACAACGAAGAAGAAGTGGTAGAGTATCTGTAAAATAAGTTAATAAGCATTACTTAAATTAAAAGTAGCCCCAGAAGACTTTCGAAATCGACATATGGCCATTTCCGTTAAGGCTCGAACAGGAATACTTCCGTCATCACATGAAACAACAACCTTAGTATCTGAAAAACTAATTGTAACTTTCATTGTTCCTAGATCTACAGGTTCCAATCAAAGCTAGAGTGAAGTTTGCAATTCCATCCATTAAAAATAGATACAATTTTCAATCAAATACAATTAAATTTTGAGATAATATGAACTACTTGCTCAAACCTTGCTTAAAAATATCCAATTAAATTATCAAAACCGAAAACTTGATAACTTTTAGAGGTCAATCTTGGACTAGCCGCGTAATTTGGATAGTATGAAACACCTCATATTTGTTTTACAAAAACGCATTTAAGATACTAATTTTGTTGATAACTGCTAACTAAAGCGTAAAACCTTGTATTTAATTCTTTCCATATTTTCCAGATGTTGTGGCATTAATATCTATATGATTATACCTTTATTTAGATCTGCTATTCTTAATAGTTGCAATAATAAAAATTTTGTGAATTAATTCATATCGCTGAAAGTGTGTGTCATTGTATGGGAGGGTTAAATATGGAGCTTATGGTTATCCACATTTTATGGAAAATTATTTTCCACTTAAATAGGATTTTATAAGGTTTGCAAATTTTGCCTATGTGAATTTTAAGTTAATTCGAGGTAAAGAGTTTTAATCAGTGGGGCTTTATGGGTAAATAGGGAGCAAAATTATATATGTATAATTATGTGTCTAAACATGCCCTTGTCTTCAATATTTAATTTAGATTATGAACTTGTTAATTCCTAACAATTACCTAGTATTTTGTATTTCAGTTTTCTACTTTCACATTCGAAATCCTTCAGTTATGCAACCTATTTATTTATGCGGATTTCATTTCGTAAAAAATGAAAAGTCACATTTTACCCTTAGGATTAATTTTTGTTTTCCGATTTGTGAGTATTCGCCAGATTCGTTGAATATCACTGTAGCTCTAATCCTAAATCTCCTTATCAATAATAATTTGTGCTTTTATACCCATTTCACTTCTTCATCTTTGGATAATCGAATAGGAATTTTAAACAATTTATCACAAAGTGATGACCCACGTGTCATCAAAAATACCTTATCAGATTTTAATGAAAACTTCCAATTTTTGTAAACTCAATAAAATTTTGAATTCATTGTAAAGATGTTTGTGAAAGTCAGTGTCCATGGGAATATTATATATTTCATTTCAACTAAAATTTCTATTTCTGACTTCGGTTACGTTAAGCAATAGTTAACACTCATCTCATCCTCACCTAATACTCAAAAAAATGAAATAATCGTTGTGCAACTTTTATTAGTATTTTTGTGTTAAAATGGGATCCATCTTTCCCCTGACTAAAATTGTCAGACTAGGGGAATGAGACAGTCGATACTGTTAATCTTGAACTAATTGAATAGGTTTCGAAATTCACTCAGTAAATTCGAAACCTAATGGAAAATGAACGTTTCTAAACCTAAAACCAATTGCATTTCAAACTAAAATGAGCATAGTGCAATAGAATTAATGTTAATTTTCAGAAACGAATTATTTTCATTAAAAATGGGAAAACAATATAAGTAAATATGAAGGTAGAACGGGTTTCAAACTTCACTCAGCGAATTCAAAATCTAATGGAAAAGCTGCGCTGGGATTGTTAATGAAAAGCGAAGCGGCTTGAAACTGCAGCAATCACCTAAAAACCCTCCTAATATGACATAGATCGCAGTGAAGAAGGGCCAAATCAAATATTAAACTTCAAGTGGTCTTTAAAGCAGAAGACATCAATTTAAAAACATAATTAAGCTTGTTTCTTGAAAATATTTCTTCTACTTTTACGTGGTTAATCTGTTAGGATTTTTCCCCGTGACTTTGAATTTCACCTATATCGCCAATTTTTGCTCTTTACAGGCTGCAAATCCAAACCATAGAAGAAGAATAAGTGTAAACTCTACTTGCTGTTTTACCTAAATCTTGTTACATTTATTACCGATTTCACTCAGAAAGTGTATAGGATAAGCATTATTTTCACAGGTGATGGGAAAACGATAACAGTGAATGCTGATTATAACTTCAAAAAATATTTTACAAATTTAACAAATTATACTCTGCCTACTATATTAACTGTTAAATATTTGCCGGAAATTTATATATATGGCTATATGAAGATGTCAGAAGTTTGCTGTTCCCACGATAAATTCTCTTGGACCACACTATCCTCCAATATCTTCAAATTAATTTTTACATTCTGTTTACGTTTAGTTATAGTTTTTAATAAAACGATCCTTTAATTTATCTGTTTCTCGAAACAATTTCTTAAAATGTTGATGGGATGAGAAGAGAACCTAGTACTATTGATATATGTATTCTCTTATGTGGATTGTACAAGACGTCTTTTATCAATTTTCGCCTTTAAAAATGTATTTAACTATATGCTAATACGTTAATATTATTGTTTTATATTCTTACAAACACATCAGATAAACCTTTAATATAAATCTGTGAAGCGAATAAAAGTTGTAACACAATGAATTTAGGCTACACACTTATCCTTTTGAACAAAATAATATTTAATAAATAAAATATATTAGCGATGAAGTTTTAATTCAAAAGTACAATAACCATTTGTGGGAGTTTTGTTAAGGCTTTTCAATAACTAGTCTTTGGCGTTGGGGTGCCCATCGTATAAAGTTCGTTTCTAAGGTTTGAAGATTTGTGGGACGCGTCATCGCATGAGCGCACAGCGTGACTTGAAGGTGCGGCCGTTCAACTTCGCGTACGAATTGAGTGCGAGGACACACAGCCAATGGCCAATCAGAAGACTCCGCCCGTTTTACTTAATCCTTTAATAAGGTCGCCTATATTATTAAAGCATTTTTACAAAAATTGAATGTAAATCCTCCTGTTTATTTTTTATTTTTGAACATGTTTCTATCAGGTTTATTTTTTGAAATATGCAGAAATCCATCGGTGTTTACTTTAATGGATAATAATTTATTTTTATTCGCCAAAAGTGTGATTGAAATTTAGCACCGTTTATCCCGTGGTTAATTATGTTGATTTTCCTCTGAATTTGCGGAATTTGAGAATGAAACTTAATTATAACACTATTATTGATAAGGCAACTCTTGGTCGTGACATGTCATCAATTGAACTCGACTGTGAGGACTTGAAAGCTGCCAATGATCGAGCTGAAGTTAGTCTAGAACAGTATTTTGAGAAACGCAAGAAAGCTGAAGCTCAGCTGAAGTCTGCTCAACTAGAACTGGAAGAGGTAACATCAACCACTTAAAAGAATTGAATAGCTCTTAGTTATGCGAATTAATACCGTTTATAGGAGAAGCGCATTGCTGGATGCATTATTGAAGATATGAACGATGAACAAAAGACGGAGTACTTTAAGCTTAGAAACCAAAGTGATTGCTTTCTTCAACAGCTTTCAACTGGCCACAGCAAATGAACAGAAATGTTGGAAAGATGTAGTGAGCTAGAAATGGAGATTTCAACATCAAATGTAATTCCCTTAACTCGTTCAAGTTAATGTGTTTCATATTCTAGATTAAGCAGGAAGCATTGCGTATCTGTAGACAATTAAGAGACGCTGAGGCTAAAAGAGATCAATTACAAGCAGAAGAAGATAGTAAGGAAGATCCGCAGATAGGGAAGGAACGTTTATTAGCCAAAATAAAAGAAGACAACCGAGTAACAGCAAGCATGGAACGGGATTAAAATTGCTTTTGCCGCATGTAAAGTAATCGTTTATTAGAATTCGCGAACTGAATGAGAGGATTCGCGTTGATGAATTATTACTTAACCAGCTTTCCACCCAGTTCAGCGACCAATCTGCTAATGAACGAAATTCGAAGGTTATGAAGCTGAAACTTCGAAAAGCCCAGATAAAAAATTTCTTCTCTACAAAATATCAAATTGATAAAGTTCTCGGACGGTGTTCTCAGTATATCGCTAATATCGAACAAGCGGTAGGAATGAAAACCGCTTCAGAAACTAATATGGACAGCATGGAAATCATAGAAGGTCAGCTGAATTTCAAACTGAATAAGCCATGCTAATGAAAAGACGCTGCGGAAGCTCATAATACTGATAGATTTATGCGCATCCACTCTCTGTCTGGGAGAATTTGAATCAGTTAATGTTCAGCCTTAAATTCAATTTTTAGTATATTTTAAAACTTGTTCTTTGCAAAATAGGCATTTTCTATTTTAAACTCCGAGATTCCTATTTCCAACATCACATAATCAAAAAATGATGATAAGAACATTAAACTGATTCTATTTTTATTAGGCACTTTTTCCATTGAGCACCACCCACCCTGCATAAACGATTGTGTCCATGATGTAAGAGATTCGTTGTCAGACTAGCCCAGTGGGTGTCGATGCACGTAAGACTAATCACAAGAGCAACCAACAATTAGCCTTCGTGACCAATTATTTGCTTTAAATAGGAACTGGAGGCTTTCAAAACAACGATCATCACAATTGAATCCGACTTGAAGAAATTTAATGCTATCTCTTCAAACAAGGAAACATCAGAAAAAAGGAAAGCCTCTGTAATGTTTCTATTTCCAATTCCTATTTAGTTGATATCTTTGATGATTTAATCATCTCCGACTTCATTCTACCATTAGTTACTGAAGGAGATTGGAAAACTGAAAGAATCTCGTGAGTCTCTGGCTGCCCTTACGTATAAACTAGAAGCCCAATGCACGGCCATGGAAGCTAATTTCAGTTCCAATGAAACGTATGTTCAATTGTGCATCCTGGAGAAGAGGCTGACTACTTGCAAAGAGAGAAAGCAAGCTCTCTCAAAGGTAATGGAAACCCGGAAATGGGCAAGTGACTTTTCTTCCACCGCTATGAAAGCCAAATCACTTTTGGCTGATTATAACGAAGCACTCAAAATTGAGCATTATGAGACGAGTACTGTTTCCTTCTGTTGGGACCACTGTTGTTATCACCCTAGAATGCCGATCAAAGTTCACACGTGTTAAACCGTATTCTTGAACGTTTCTTAAACCATTTTGTTAAATGTAATTACTTACTATATTCGTTGCTGGCTATACAGCCAAAGTGTTGTGTTTTGAGATCCGTCTGAGATCCAGGTATCATGTGTAGCACTTTCAATTTTACCGGCCCAGGCTTCACTAGTAAATATGGAAGAGAGAATTGCAGAACACGAAGAATATATTGATTAAGGGAACCAATAGGAATTGAATAATGGTTCTGTCAATGTAGACGAGCGCAATCGGGCTTATCAGACCTTATGGCTTTATACATAGGAATTTGGTGAGTTAGAATAAGTGTGACCTCACACTAATGAGGTGAACGAGTCACCGTGTTGGTACTGAGTTAAACTAGCCAACATGCTGGGCAATGCGGCCAATTTGCCTTTATGCGGTCTATCATGGGTGCAGTGTCTACTGTAAACTCAGTTTGCATACTCGTCCTTGTATCCCATGCAGTCCCAGATGGTTGTAGTTTTCAAGGCAGGGTGGTAATTTCCTCATTAATTAGTACATCAATAAGAAATGAAGGATTTCACATAGATATTAAAATAATTTTAAATGATGTATATGATACTATGGGACATAATCTGCACAATTATTTGCAACCCTTTCTCTTTGCTCTTGTCGGTTTTGATCCCCTTTTGAAGGAGCACTTGCAGTGTTTTTTAATTAAGATATTTTTACAAGTGATTTTTGACTGCAGTCATATTTAGACACCATTTTTTCTCTTGAAGTATGCTCCATGGGTCTGAAAAGGTTATAATCGCATTTGACGATGTCTAGTGAATAAGTAGGATGTAATAGAACCTTCTGTTTATTTCCTAAATTGTATGGCGAAAATTCGTGCTTTGTGGGTTCGAGCGTTGTCATCTTGATGGATTACCCCTTTTCAGTTAAATAAATATGGATGTTTGCGTTTTAATCCCTGGTCTAATCTTCCCAATTTCTGGTACTAGACTTCGACCGTAACTTTTTCGTCCGATTTTAGTCATTTTGAACGAATTATTCCACGCTCCTCACATGTATGGATAAAAGAGTCTTCCAAAAGTTTAACCCTGGCTTAGGGGATGAATGGGGTGTTTGATTTTGGAACCGTTATAATTTTACCCACTAACGCTTTCGTAAAGGATCCGTTTCACGAGCCTAGTAACAATTTGGTGTAAAAAGGACGAATTCTTCGTTGTTGATCTGGCGGCACTCAATTCTCCATTATATCCAATTCATTGATGGACAAGAGAGTTTCTGCTATAATTCTTCCATAGTTAACCGAAGAGTTCAGTACGTCCTCCTCAAAATTTGTGCGTCACTCTAATTTTAGTACATCATTTAAATTTCGACTACCTGATTGGGTTGACGTCGTGATATTGGGCGCTTTAGCCCTCTTTTTAAACTACTTGAAGCATTCTATTCGTAGTTCATCTTCTTCAATCTCTTTTCCACCAAAATTCATGTGTATTAACGTTTCGCCGTCACTTGACGAATTTTACTGAATTTAATACCGTCTAATTACTTTGAATGATTTCATTAAGAAATATTCATTAGTCCGATTCAATAATCCGCTTGACTTCATGACTTTTGTGAATGTAGGTACCCATTTGTGGCTGTCCGTGTGAGACCTGCATTCACACTCATACCTACGCTTCTGCAGTCTTCGTCCTCAAATGTTGTTCTTTTCTTTTAAGTATTTTTTTAAATCCAACAAGTATTTTGAACTTGAAATTAACTTGCAACAATTAACTTCAATCGAAGCCTAAGAACCTTAATATAATCTTTAAAGAGTGAAGAGTTATTCCAAACTTTCGTGCGAATTGAATGCATTTAAAGAACTAGCAAAGACAGCTCGGTAATTCATGAGACTACTGAGCTACCTGAAGCCTTAGAAACGAATAAGCATGAGTAGAGTGCATGTAAACAGCATATGAAATAACGATTTTATCTCCAGGATAGTAATTTGATGCATTTGCATTATGACATCACTTTAGTTTTACGACTTCCTAATGTCAATTCCACGAACAAGAGTACTAGAAAGTGTTACGTGTACACCGTGGCGTAGCTTCTGTCAAATTTAAATGTCAAAATCATCACGGAAATTTGAATTATTTCGAAAAAAATTATGAAAGCACTAACCCTTTGTCTATAAAACCACGCCGATTACCGTCTTTGCCATTTAATTCGCATTGCACTTTTAAATGCCATTTCGGAAAGCGTTTTCTCACACTCATAATGGCAGCGGAGTCCCCTGGTAAGAGACTGAACTCCTGCCACCTTACATTAACCCAGTGAAGTTGGCCACTCAGTGGACATAAGCCGGTGGGAATCGAACATGGCAGACGACGCACACTTTACTGCTATTCGATTGTGTTTTATGACTGACCGGATAGGTATTAGTTGCAAATCTACGTCATGGTTCTGAGAATGCCGTTATCCTAATGTAATTCAGGCTTCTTTAAATTGCCACGCTGTGTGATCTTCTCTATAAAATCTATTTCAAGTAGATATATCCATTCATTCATATTCCGTAGAGTTCTACATTATATGAGTATTCAAGTCCCCGTAGTTCTACCCAAAAAAAGTGGGTTCTTCGGACAACATTGAACTGCAGTTTGTACAGTCGTAGAAATATCTATATGTAATTTGATGATCGTATAATGGTGAATGTAAATTTTGTAATCTTATGGGCTTTCTGCATAACATAAATCACCATGTAAATTCTTCGCACATCAACAGGACGCTCACCCTGAAACGGAGCACTGATTTATCCATTTACTCTTGTAGACAAAATTTGCATCACCGAATAGGTTTAAAGGATAAAAATAGATGGATTTAAGCCCCCTGTTTTTAGAAATAGTTAAACTAAACTCTCTTGAAACTCCGTCGAAGGCTACGCATCTCATGTTGCTGATAAGACCTGGGGCTAAGAGTTATGAATTAGCAAATGAGGAATTATGGGTCGCACAACGGGTAAGTTATTTGCACACGATATTCGCATAAGTCTGATCACACGTTCTTAGACTCTCACAATGCTCCACCACGCACCAATTCACGTCACTTCTACGTTATAACCGTGATGGACCACGGTTTGGTGAAGTTTAACTGCTATTCATCTATTTGCCTCTTGTCTAACTGACAGCATTCTATCATGATCGAACATTGATGACCAATGACTGATTTAATCGTCTCCATATAATAAAACTCTGGGCAAGCGCAATTTTAGGTGCAAAATCTTTATAAATTCAGTCAAGTAAGGTCTAGTTAAACCCGTCTCCACCCCTCCCTCAGTAGCTAATTTCATAACGGAGTTCTTGAACATACCATGCAACAATAACTGCAAAAGAATAAGATGAAACAAATTAGAGCCAAGTCGCTTACCAAATAGTAGTAATAATATCACCATATTCAAATAGCATAGGGATGGAGGAGAAAGAACAAGTAAAGATCAAATAGGCATTAAGACCAAGGGACAAAGTAATTAGGACAATAAAGCTTTAGATAAGAGAAATATATTCAACAATATCACAGAAGGTAAAATGGAATGAAATGAAATTTGAAATGAACAATTCACTGTGTGACCTTAGAGGGTTAAAGGCGATGACCTAGGCGTCCAAAACATGACCTTTATTTTTGCTCTGTTGATCCGGATTTTCGAGGGGACTGAGATCTGCAAAGAATTTCATCCAAGCTTCCACATCAGACTAAAATTAGTATAGAAGCTTAATAGAATACCCATTTATGAGTAGTGAATAAACTGTCAATCAAATAGACTTTACTTAACATGCATTTAATTAATGTAAATTAGATTGAATAAACTACTCAATGACACATTGCTGCCTACGATTGAAGTAGTTGACTGAGTGGAATATTTATACTTGATACACTTTCGACTACTATGAGGAAGAGTTTAATTCAACACTTCTCGGCTACTTGTATGTATTACTAGTTTTAGATTGCAAGCAAGTGTTTTGAGAAATTCTTACGGGATCAGGTTTGTTGACTTTCTTTGTGGATTTGAATGGAACTTGATCTTGGGATTTCTGTTGGGGTGGCTTCTGAGTAGTGGAAGAACTTTGAGGCTGTAGCTAAAATGCAGATGATTATTAATATCTTGCAAGTACGAGGATAGTTATGGGAGGATTTTCTTACTATTAAATCAATTTAAGCAATTGGGATGTGGGAAATTATAAATAATATCGTGCTATCAAATATTGGGAAAAAGTACGTTTGTGCGAGTAAACGCAATCGGCAAATTCATTCCTTTTAACCGGATCCCGACTTTGAGGGTTTAATCACCCTGTTTTACTCAATGAGCCTCTCTACCTGATTTTTAATGAACTTCTTGTTTTATTTTCATTTTTATATGCTTTCTCCTCACACTTACTTTCACACTAAGAAGAGGATTTATAATTCAAATGAGTGTTTCACTTTATGCATAGAAGGAAATGGAGCAGACCGGCCACTTGGTAAGAGTGTGATGTAGTTGTGGTGAAACTTCATCACCAGGTATGTGTATGGAAGAAAAACGCTAACTGAATAACCCAATGCCCAAGGGACAAATTCCACTCAGAGTATCGAAGACCGTTCATTCTGCATTCTATCATCAGGATATACACATTTTCAACTCATCGACATAGTGGAGGTTTTCACTACATGATGACGAAAATCGTAATATTCGACTTTTTAATTCATATTTAAATAGTAGTTATATGGATCTCAATTTAACAAGTCATCTTGATCGCCACAAATTAGCATTTCATCCGGGATAGCTGGTAAACTTATTCAAAGGTATTTTAATTAAGGCTATAAAAATAATCCTAGATGACATTAGAGATATTTAATTAAGGCTAGTACTACAATTTCATTGATATAACCACAGAAACAATAGACTACCGGGATGCTAAGAACAACCCAGTACCACAACAGTGCGTAATTTAAGAATTTTAGAGTGAAGTGGGGTGAGGGTGTAAGAAAATAAATTCTACTAAGGTGTCAAAGCAATGCATTTACCATAGTACTTGACGGCTGTGCCTGCGGTGGATTTGCCGTAACCGCCGTGGGATTTGGCGATGAAAAGACGTCTGAAAGTTGACTGTCCCAATTTACTTGGAAGAAGGATTCTGAAGGGAGAAATTAAATTGCTCCACTTAGCTTTACTATTAAACTACGAACAACGGGTAAAAAACCTTACCTAATAACATAAATCACTATCATTTGCTCAATAAATCTAGTCTACCTCCAATCTTATATATCAAATGTGAAAGTTTTCTAGGAGTTTCAAAATCATAGCACTTTACGAAGCGGAGCGTATACGTAAACACAATCGTATCAAATAAGCCAAAAGAATGACGCAGCGTTCTCACAGCCACAAACACACGTGTCTCTTTCAATCTCATCATTAAATCCTTAAAGGAAAGCATGATAAAAACTTCCCTAATAGATGATTTGGAGAGTTGATTTCTTATTTTCAACACTTTACTCCTGAATCCTTATCTTAATAACGATAGTGACCGTAGCGCCTTAAGAACCTTAATCGATAAATTGGAGACTGCAATAAGTTGAGGACACAGATCATGAGAAACCTTTCGGAGCCATTACTACCTTTTACTAGCATTCATTTTTACTATTATGAATTTGGTAAAGTGGGGACAACTCATATGTATATCGCTTTATACTATGCGGTAACCCTGATCGGAATAACGAATTAAGCTGAATAATCCTTTTTAAAACTTTTTAAAAGCACCATTCTAATTCGAATGATTCTAGTTCGAAATGATTTTCCAAATTATCATAACCAAAACTGATAGTTGTACTAACTACATTAGCACTTAATTGACATCCACAAGGCTAATGGAGTCGATTTGACCAGGTAGCGAATTTGTCTAATAATCCTTAAATTGAAAGACCTTTCATTTAATTATAAGAATAATATGGAATTCAAAAGTGTACCAAGGCATGTCGTACACCTCTTAATTAGGCTGATCTATGGAGGGACATAGCATTAGTTATTAGCCTCTAAAATACAGTTTTTTACCATCACTTGAAAGCGATTACTGCTTAAATTTACGCAAGTAACTTTACCGACGTTGGGGAAAATAAATAAAAACGGAAGACTCGACTTGGGTAGAGTTGCATTATGAAGCTTCTCGGTGAGTCACGGATTCTGACACCCTCAATATCAACCAAAGCCAACCAGCGCGGCCACCATTCCATTCAATAGCCGTGACATCTGAAATAGCAAAGTGCACGCCGACCACTACACCAATGACGTACACTGGAAACATGAACTTCCTCATACATTATCATATGTCTCTAATTATTCCAATGATCAAAGTTTGATTTTTTCGAACTTTTACCCTAAATAAATATTATTAAAATTAAAATATCCCAAAAAGTTCTCACCACCCACGCCGCCACCAGGAGTTCTAGGTGGTTCATCGAAGAAATTTGGAGCTGGTTGTTCCAGCGAAAAAATATCCTTCAAAAAGTCCCCATCAGTATTACCTAAAAGCGGAAAACAAAAGTACAAATAGTATTAAAAAATTGACCATTAAAAAGTGAAGGAGAACGAGATCTGGAATGTGAAAGAAGAATTAACGTGCACCATGATGATAAACATCTTAGCTAGAATAGCGCATACTCACTGGTCGACGTCCAATTATCAAAAGAAGTTGAGATGTAGAATGGTCCCCAGGTCTGAGTACACACACACACAAAATCCCTTATTAGACATTACAGACTCCACTACAACATTTTTCCCCAAGACTATTTGCCCGTAGACACAATCGTTTGTCAAACCGCCTTCCAGTTAATCAATATTAGACACAGCTTACATCGTTAAATCATGACAGTGCTTTCTTTATGCGTAGCCTTATAATGATATTTTCCTTTGTGCACCTACAAGTTTCCAACGAAAAAACTGAAATAAAAACCCAAAATGCCCTTAGAGGAGTCAATTCCTCCAGTGCACTGAATGAGTAGATGAAAAGCTCGGCTATTATTGGAATTCCGTAATTTTCATTTGAAATGCGCTGCCCATTTTACAATTCGCCATGGCAATAGCACGTGGCTTGGTATGACCTTTCTCTAATGGGAGACCAAAATAACTACATTGTTGTAAAAAGATAAATAAAGTGAAGAGTGAAATGAATATGAGTTAAAATTCAAAACAAAATGAAGCATTGCCTAACACCAAAATTACCTAGCGTAGTGGGCCCACGTGTGGCTACCAATCAAAATTAAATCAACATAGGTAAATTAATGGAAGGTAAAAGTTCACAACAATGAAGCACAGCAAATATCAGCGACAAATTATATAAAATCATTCTAAAAAATGTATCCGCTAAGACCCATATCTACAGTGGATTATCACACATACCAGAGGCATTTTTTAAATATCTTAAAGGTGGCTAATAATAGAGAAAAAAATAAAATCTAGCAAGTCTTTGAATAACAACTTTTTACGATCTGCAGCTGACTCATCGAATTTGGTGAGCGCATGAGACTTCAACAGTCACAAGGGCACAACATTTAAAGATGGATTACTTCAAGTCTAAGATCATGGTTCAAGATTAGTGCATTCACATTTCTAAATGACTACTCACTGCATAGCACTATTGCGCGGAAATAGCTGAAGGCGGGTTTCTTATTTATTTGATTAAAATAGCAGTAAATTTGTTTCATAACGATTTTTTTTACATAATTTAGATAGTAAAACGAACAACAGATCAACCCAAAGCACAAAAACTACCTGGAGCCGAGGAAAATTCATTCCACTCTATCAAACAACTCAAGAGCTTATTAAACAACATTTTGACCGATATGATCACGTTTTAGGACTAGAAAACCCACCTTCCGTCACTTCCAAATCCTGGAAAATATCCACCTTCGAATCTTGATCCGATGTAGACGCGGTTGAAAAGAACATATCGTCCAAAGTCTTTCCAGCTCTGTCAATATCTGTAGTGGCAAAGAGATCGTTCAATTTTTTATCGTATTCTTCCTCTGGTAAAAGATCTTCTGGAGGTTTGACTGAACTGAAATAGACAAAGCAGGAGGCTTACGACCAATTAATGCATTATTGCACCATTAGCTCAACCAACTAATATTAACAATGCCAAAAGAAATTGAGCTATTAGAATGAAAGCTTTGTGCACCGGTGACAGTGGTAGAAGTAGATAAGAGATCAAGGAAATGTAGTGAAATAACGGTGGCAATAAAACTTTCAAACAGAATGGTACAAAGGGAAATATCCGTTTTAGGTGAAGTTGTGCAAAAAGCTTTAAGTAATTGCGATCAGTGATTAAAGGGTAGGAATAGGGAATTCACTGCCTATTGGAAGTCACCAAATATTTGGGGTGTTAAGAGGAGGTTAAAACTAGCGCGTTCATGTTTTAGTACCTTTCTGAGTTAGCACTATTCCCACTTTGTGTAACTTCCCTCTCTGCTTCAATTAGTGACTCTTCCGCAATATTTGTTTCGTCGTCTAATTGTCTGAAAAGACAGTGTGGATGTAATAAGATCAATCAATCAAAAGTTAAAAGAGCCGAATAAATTCAAAGAGGTCGAATCACTCACTCTTCTTCTGTGTCGAAGATTTGAGAGGTCTGCTCAGCGAGCTTTCGACTTTCAGGTGTGAGATCTTTGAGAAGGGCGAACTCATAGTACTGATAACCCTTGAAACTGTTTGCTACGGTTGTCATTGTGCTGAAAGGAAGGTAATAACATGTGGGATAATCCCTCCAACTTCCAAAAATATGATTTTCTAACTGAAAGACTTAAGAGAAGTTCGCCTTCACCTGTTTACCAAACACTGACATATTTTATCGAACTAGGAAGAGGGCATGTAGGAAATTACAAGTATAAGGAAAAAATAGTATAATAAGAAGAAATAAGATAACATGAAAAAATCGATCGTGAGCAGAACGATGGAAGAATGGGTTAAATCAACAAGCACTAGTGGATAAGATTCACGTTCGTTTATTAAAAGATTACTAAAAGACCCTTTCTCACAAAGTGAACGAGAAATTCCGACACCTTTAAAAGCAACTTACTAAAAGTTAATCCGAATCGCAAAAGGTTTATAGTATCTTCAAAGTACCATGAAATGGTAAAGACACAAGCAACTAAAAATCCATTAATTCACTTAACTGACTATCGGCCTTATATTACAGGGTTAAAAGTCATGCCAAACATTATGAGAATCAGAGGTACTAACCAACTCAGGTGCTATTGAATTTTCAACCAAACTAGATCCCAGCAGGTTGTAAAATACATTCCAAGTGAAACTTACTCCCGGACAACTGTCAGGAAAAGGAGTGTGGTTGGTAATTACAAATTTAACTAGATTTAGAAAGTAATAAAGGAAACTACACTATTGTTAAAGTGTTTTACTCAAAATAGCCAATAATAGCGTCTATTGCAAACTCAATCCAGACTCAGTCATGGCATTTGAGCAAGTTGATTTTACACTTACACTACGAAGGACTCTAATAACCGATTTCCTTCTGTCCAGTAACTGAGATTTTGTAAAAGCATTTTTTTTCGACAGCGACCGATATATGCATAACGGTGCATCGGATTAAGATCAGAAGAGCGGGGGAATTCGGAGGACAAACATTGGGACTGGTAGAGCAGTAAAAATTGGACGACAAACATTTCGAATTTCCTCTAGGGTGTGGCAGGAGGATGAATACTGCTCCCATATATACAGCCAGTTTATAAATAATAAATTTCGAGAAAAGAGAGGAAACGAGAATACGTTCAACATTCAAATATTAAAGTCAATTGAAGTTTACTTGAAATTATACGAATTTTTTCAATTCACGAGTTTCAAGAATGACATTTTTAGGTAATGACGAGGATGATAACAACTGCGCGACACTCTATAGCAGACACAAAAGTTTCAATTTTTCAATTTTCTAATTAGACCAAATTCAGAACCAAGGAAACTCAAACAAACATGCGATTTTAATATCAATCAAAAAAGCCTGTTCCATGATTTCACTCAATAAAGATTTTTATTCAGATCAAATGCACACCCCTAATTTTTATCAAACGACAATAAAATATGATTGTAGAATAAATAAAAAATTACTAACCAAGCTGTACGCTCCCAGAATTGCAGAAGTGTATCCTGATAAGCGGCCAAAACATGGCTGAGCATGTTACATCGACTAGCAGCTAACAAATCCACCTTCTGCATTACGGCCAATTTAAGACGATCAAAGTTTGCCTTATTCTTCTTAACCTGAGTTTGGACACGTCGAAATTTATCGAGTTTTTTATACATATCCGGGTCCAACTCCTCACTGACGTTTTTCATCCACATTAGAGCTCCACGATACTCAGTTCGAGCAGTTTCCATGCGCTTTATTGTACTCTCAGTATCACCAATGGCTCGGGCTCGGAATGTTTGGACTTCCTGCTCTAAACGACTCAACGGATTCTGAAGAACAAGCCTCTGTTGAGCGGAATGTGATAAAGCTTTCCCAACTGCTGACAACATTTTTCCAGCTCGAGTTTTGTCTTCCGAGCTTCGAGCATTTAGGAATCGACCTGTGTCGTTTTCCACTTGGGAAAGAACTACCCACAAACGGTTAGTACTTAACAAGTCTTACCAAAAATGCAGCGCAAATAAGCATCAATACAAGTACTCAATTCTTGACACGTTGTCTGAACAGATTTGAAAAGCTAAGCAACATTTATAATTTCATGATTATAATAGCCTACTTCAAGCTTTGCATCCAACTCCGCATCAGATGCGACAATATGTCGATCTTCTTCTTTGCCAAGTTTACGAATGACTGCTTGTCTGGTAGACCAGTAAGCACTTTTTAATTTGTGAGTTGTTGAATCATCAATATACTCTTGATAACGATTTCCAGATGATTCATAATACATTTCTGCGTCGGCTACCGACTACTTGCACAACGCGCTACGAAACGAGCTATTCAGACGAAACAGCAAATGAGGACAGCAAATAATGTAAAGCATTTCTTTTTAAAATCTTATAACACATAAATAAAATACGAAATAAACGAATGAAATAAGTATTAAATATTATACCGTAATATAAGGATAAAGGATTTCATTTTCAAATGTAAATTCTTAGATATTAGTAAATTTTGCGGTTTTTTTAAGAAGTATTTAATAAGAAAATACACTTCGCATTATCAGCAGCAAATAAGGTGATAGTAAACCACAAAGCTGTGAGTAATAAGGATTCAAAAGCCCGGAATAATTGGAAAAAAGCAACCTAATTTCAAAACTTAATTGAATAAGAGATATCAAAGAAAATATTTCTGATTTATCGTGCCATAATTTCCTGAATGCAACCGCGAAGACTGTGGCCTAATTCTACCACGAAAATCGCACACGATTTTGAACCTTAAGCTATTTTTATGAATGCGTAAGAGGTCTTTTGAGTGGATAAATAAAAGGTTTTTTAAATCGATGTCTACAAATTGGTACGGTAGCTTTCTTGATCTAACATTACAAGCAAATAGACAAATTGCGTGATCAAATAAATGCAAGCTTGTGACTAAATCGCGCGCAACTATGTATAAGTAAGTTGGAATTGCTCAGAGATTGGACTTAACTCATAATGAATATCAAGTACTAGCCTCAAATTAAGATCAAATAATTCTGGAACGAATGGTTTAATCACTTAATTAGAAAACCATAATCGGATTGCTTATGAACTATCTTTAGTCATTATTGGACATGAACTGTCAAATAACTCGATCATTGACCAATGCTAAAGCAATATTAGTTGACCAAATTAGAAACATAAATCTATGGTCCATCTTGATAACGAAGCGGAAATTTTATAAGCATGGGTCATTGATTAATCTCATTTTATATTATATAAATTGTCTGAATCACACTATTTGCACTTTACGACATAAGGTCTTCGAAACAAGTTAATTCAGGATTCGATTGCCTATTGGGACACCTTGAATATTCAAATGATTTACCAATTTATTAAATAAGCGATTTGAGGAGCCACATCTAGGAAAATATGATCTTTAAAAAATATACAATGGAAAATGAACGCACTCAAACTTTTCAAATACAGATAGCAAAGCAATAATCTTAGTTGAATTAATTTATCACGAGTATGGACTTTTAGCTACTTTGATTCGTTTTAAAATTTCTAACCGATAAGGTTGAAATATAAAATAGTAAAGGAACCAAACGATAATAAACAAAACTCAGACTTATTCTACTATCGAGAGTGGTCAAGATTTTTGCTTGAAAAAAATATTTGA
The DNA here is from genome assembly GCA_000469805.3 of Hymenolepis microstoma. NCBI lineage: Eukaryota > Metazoa > Platyhelminthes > Cestoda > Cyclophyllidea > Hymenolepididae > Hymenolepis > Hymenolepis microstoma. The sequence continues at coordinate 15,127,902 of LR215994.1, forward strand.
AAATGTTTCTTTTTTAATCTAGGGGCACCGTGAGTAATATTTAGAAAAATTATTGAAGGCTAATGAAGTTACTACCTATGTTGAATCTTTAACAAAAGTCAAAATCACCAGGTATAGATAATCTAGCGTTCAATAATAAAGTCTAAAGTTATCGACAGGCACTCAAAAGCAAATGAGATATTTGGGAAAATATTTTTCTACAAAAAAGTCAATACCCAGCAATTTCGTACGTCAAACTCAAATATTTATAAACTAGAAGTATAACAACAGGTTGATCACCATAACTTCAACTTCGAAAAATGTGTTCGATATGAGTAAATGAAGAGAGAGCTGATCAAAAGTCCTTAAATTAATTTTCAATGCGAAAAACCCGATAACGATAGGATATAAGTGCTGCGATCAAACTTTGGAATGAAAACGTGGCCGACATGGTGCTTCTGATTGCTTTGATTACTTGATAACTACTTCTTAAAAGTGTCAATTCTCTCTCCTTCCTGCGGTTAAATGTTTCCCCAATGTTAAAAAATATATACTGTGCAATTAATAAAGCGAAGCACTAATATGTAACAATATTTCAAAGTACATAAACTTCGAAATTATAAAACACAAAATTTATAATAGAAAAGTATAACATCAACTATCAAATAAGCATTTCTTAAAGAAAAACATTGGGAAATTTGTAATAGGTTTTCCGTCAGATAAATATATGGATTGTGTAGCTTCATGTAAGAATAAATTGTGCATTTAGGGATAAAAAAGTCATACTATCCCATAACACTTTTTGTCAATTTTTTGCAATTTGTTTCCATTGCCTGGGACCGTAAAACTCGCTGAAGGCGCGTTTTACATCCTCATTTTTGTTATGGTAAAATTCGAAAGTTCTGTTTTGATCTAATGCTGCTTTATTAAATTCTCTTTTTATTTTAGCCAAGAACGCCAGCAAAAAGGATAGATTCACGATTGCATAGTGGACTTCGTTTTGGTGGCTCATTTAGGGTAGTTTTCTTCAAGTTCTCGAAAATATATACTTTTGTTTTGATCATTTCATTTTACCATTAATCTTGAAGGCAAATGTAACTAGACCAAAGCCCTTCAGCTTCGAGGAAAAGGACAAGGCTATTCGTGAGTCCCGCAAACAGATGGTAGAAGAAGAAATTCATCGATCTCGTAGGCTCGCAAGTGCCTTCAGAGCACGTCCTATGCCCGATCCAAATTACGTCAGTATCCCAGATATGCCACCGATTATTCCTCCAACTTTTCCTAAAACACCCATTCTCGCTACACGTCGTCGTGCATCAAGACGCGCCAGCTTTGATAAACACCTCAATGAACGTAGGGCTTCCGCAGAACGGCGTATGAAAGAAATCGCCGAAGAGAAGGCAAAGGAGGAGGCACTTAAACTTGCTTCAGAGCGAAGAGCCCGGGAATTTAAAGCTGCCCCTATACGGAGAATTAAGCTACGTTTACCGGACATTGAGAAGAAACCAGTCACCCGAAGTAGAGCGATGAGTTTTCGCACGGATGCGAGGCTTGAAGCACGACAAACCAAATCGTCGACGAAACGTGAGGGGTGATTGAAGCTTTTCGGCTTTCGTTTTCTTGTACATATTTTCATTTTACCTAACTTTGCCTGTATGAAACGTATAATTGAACATCTTTTATGTGCTTTTCGTTATTTTTTCAGTCTTTGTTCTGACATTGGCCATTTTATTGCGTGATTCTCATTAAGTTATTGAAGAAATCTGGGACTGTGCGTGTTTCTTGTTCAATTAGCTGTGGATAATTTATAAGATGTAATAGATAAATCCCTTCCGGTTACGATTAGAAATAGACTTCTTAAAACATAATCAGTCGTAATTCTAGATTCTAACTTTAGGCTACACTCAGTTGGTGTTCAATCACCCTATCCGTAGAAAGCGCCAAACCATGCAATGCTGTAGTTGTGATTCGTCGATCATTTTGTCTCTTTGAGTGGCAAGCAGCTACACACTATTGCTTTCTCAATTGTCAAGTAAAATAACGCGAGTCAGATGAATTTGGAAGTTGACCACTTCCTTTGAATGGTATTTTGGATTATTGGGTAGCCTCGAGCAGCCTTTCTACCTTTGTAATTACAATCTGTCTAAATCCATTCAGTGAATAGACTGCAAATAAACGTGAAAGTGTCTGGAAGTTACTTTACATGATAGCCTTAGGTACATTTCCTCTAAATGTCTCAAGCCTATCAGCAGATATTAGTATCGTAGTTTAACAGCCTAATTTGGGCGTTTACGTTGGGGACAAAAAGTGGTCAGTTATACCCACGTTGCTAAGGCAAGTTAAAATTTCAAAAATTTAAATTGAAGTACCGTAATTGAGCATCTGGATCTTGACTTAAACGGGAGAGAATATCTGAATATTCTCCATTAGATATATCTAATTTTGGGGTAAAAATTGATTACAGCTTCATCTGTCCCATTACGCTTTAGAAAATTATTGAAAAGTCCTTAACTTATCACAATTCCATTAAAAAACTAAAGCTCAATTTAGCTGATAGAATGTGTTAATAGCCACATAATTTTCCGCAAGAAGAACCCGTTGAAACTTAGCTCAAAATGATGCATTCACTTGGTAATAGTCCAATGAAATTCAGGAAGGTCCATTGTATTTGCGGAATTATTATCACCAACAAAACTATTCGTTCATTTACAATATATTTTATGCTTTTTAAAGTCAAAACTAATAATCCATGTTTTGCTCTAGATGGTATTGTTTCAAGTTCGCCAGTAATCCGGTGCATCATTCGTGAACCGAGATTCCTCGCCTTCCAATTACCATTTGTTAGAAAATGAAACGTTCTGTTGACTTGATCTAGTACTAAATTGGTGTTAATGTGACCCATGATTCTAATTATTGATAATGGAGAAAGGATTTCGAGGAAAATGAGGCCTACAAAGGAATTTTTCACTGTCTACCTAAAAAACAGGGAGGAAGTCTGGCAAAGATGTGTCAAACAGCAAAGCACATGGAAAACGGTTTCAGACGAGGTATTTGGAACAACATTGAAGGGCTAAACGGATCAGATTATTGTCGTCGGAAAATCTAAAATTGCAAGGAGTAATTTCCTTTCCCAAAGAATATTTTTGTGTTGAGATAAGCGAAACGTGTATAAGAAGTACGTTAAACTAGAAATATGAAAAACACATAACCTCGGCTGCAGGTTCAGTGCTTTCAGTTGGAAGGGCGATCACTTTGAAGGGTAAAGCATGAGGCAGAAGGCTGAACACCTTTGAGCAAATCCCCAACTAACAGGAGTGAATAGAAAAGAAGGCAAAACAAGAATAGTCCCCATTTTGGGAAAGAATCAAATGGCCTTACTTCGGTTCAATTCCTTCGACATTCCTACCATTTACCATATATATACATATTTATTTTAATAGCTTTTAAAGAAATAAGAGAAGGAATCCTTACCCCCAGATGTGGCATTATTTGGAAAATAACAAGAATAAAATGCACATTGTACAACGTAATCCTGGAGACAATTCCGATCGACTCGAAGGGAGGTCTCAGTAAGTCGATTGAGCTCCCGATTGACAAGAGGTCTCTAATTAATAATCAGTGCAAGAGCTTCAGTGCTCGATCAGGCGCAATTCAGGCCAATAGTTCTGAGAATAAGGTTAAAATACTGCCTATTAGGGCACATTAACAAGACGATAGAGTGATAAGTAACTCCACACAACTCCCACCCCCATGTCTCAGAATGAGCTCTTCTTCAACTCTTAGCAGTACCTTTCATTATCCAATTTCAGGCTATAAATTATATTCTGGCTCAATATAATTCATAGAGAAGTCTTAATAACTGCAAAAATAATTGGGATTCTAAGGTAAGCATTGAATTTATTAACCTCATTCAAAGTGTATTCCGCATAATTTAGCCCTACATAGCCTGTTAATTCCAGTAGACAAACTAACTGATTCACGCCGAGAAGGCTATCAATCACACATTTGTCCAAATCAATTAAAGGAATGGCTTTACTACACTTCAAAAGTTTCTTTGAACAATTCGAGGAGGTTAATAAATTGCTATTCTATCCGCATATCAAAGTCAATAGAGAGCTTGTCAAGGCGTCAAGGTACTGTAGACCGCAATCAAAGATCTGATAACTCAGAATAGATTTGGGTTGATCAAATAAAGGCATATCAAGTCTGGAGTGTTTGCCAGATGAGCTACTTTCTGGACAAGCTATATACTCATGTCTCAGAGCTTCCAACACTGAATAGATCTGGTCTATATAATGCACATCCTCGAGTTTTGTGACCCTGCAAAATGCTAATGCAAGTATTCCATACCTAGCTTATTAATGAACCGAGATATGAACTCTGATTGACAACTTCTGATCGTTTCGAGGAAACTGAAATAAGCTCATTATGAATTTGGTCGGCATTTATATCTGCATGATAAGGACTCTGTTCCTTGATACTCCTTCCAATAATAGGGCTTAAAACTTGTCGAGTATGTCCTAAACAAATTGGAGTATTTTTATTGAAAGAAAACCATTTGACAAGGTCAATATCTTTCTGATAATCCATAAAAAGTGTCCACAGAGGGTTTTTTGTGTCACCTGCACCATTGAAAAGGTCTACGTTCATGAAATCCATGGATATGGTAAGAAGGCTGTAGGATAGTACACCTAGAGTCGCAGAATCGCAATCAGCGAGATCTTTTTTTAAGGTGGATACTTTTCTTAAGAACTAGGAAATATCTCTAAAAGATTTTTGAGGAGATGAGGTGCTGGATTGATGAAGTTATCCATCACCTCTCCCATGAGTGTAGGCACACAGGTGATAAAGAAAGTTGCAGAATGTTGACCAAAAGAATTAATCTTAGATTCGCCTTTCCCTCATGAGTAGTAGGGTTGTTAGTTAAGTGAAAATTAGTTCTACTTAACACTTGCTGATCGCATTTGTAGGAAAAGATGGCGCCCTTAACCGCCCTTTGGTTCTTAATAATAGCACTTGAAAGTGGCCAGGATTTATTCAGAGTGTGGACAGATGGGTACTCTCGAAAAGAGACCGATAAAAATATTAGGTAGCGTCGTGGACAAAGCATAATGACATTGAAGAGTAAATTAACTAGGCGAACGCGAAGTCGGGGCACATAATTGGGAGGAGTTTGAGATATGCAGGGTCAGAGCTGCCAAATTATTAATGATGTTTACTTTCTGAGTTGGTACCCAATCTCCCTCAATATGACTGTTGAAACTCTGGTTTTCTGTTTGGAACACTGTGTTGCAAAGATTCGCATTAAATACTTACAACTTCATTCTCCACTCCAGTAGTTGATCGAGTTAATTCTTGAAAAGAGAAAGTTCCTAGAATTTCATTCATTACTAACCTCGCCCTCAATAATCATTTCCGACTGTAAGTAATTTATTGGTATAGTCATAACTACATGTAGTTTAAGGTCCATTAACCATTCAAAGAACGAATATCACTCTCAGATTTATCGATAATCCTTCGCTTACTTTCACTTTAGCCTATCTCGCACAAATTAATTAGGGAAAATTAATCGAGTATAGGAGAAATGACAAATGATGAAGGTATACAACTCTTGCTTTCAGTAACATATTCAATAAACTCTTGTAGGTCACCAACCGCGTTGCTACTAGGGGTAACAGTTAGATAAGCACTAGATTGTGTAAGCTATGGTCGCTAGATTAATAGGAAAACGCATTCTTTCTCAGGAAACATGGTGAGGGAGCAAAGTGGTCACGTTTTCCACCTTTGCATCTGCATCTTACAGACTTTATGCCCTATCATCTTAATCTTTCTTCATAACAAGGACCTATTTAGACCACGTTTCTCACATTCATTAATAGGTATTATCGTGCTTGGTGAGACAAGCTGTTAATAAATGCGCCATTCTTTTTCTACTTCCATTTTTGAATGAAATAGTTTACATGAATTGTTTTATTGCGTCTCTCAACTTCGAGTTCGAGATTGTCCTTTTAATAATATGTAACTCCATCACTTCCTTCTTTCAATTTTAACTTCTAATTGTATTTTACGATGAAAAAACAATATGTTTATGACAATCGTCATTTTAACGAAATAAAATAAAATAAAAATGTTTCCTGCCATTCGTACTTCTCAATTAAATTTAAATTGTCATTGTGTGGACAACTTCGTCCTGACTTCCAGCTTACTACTGCGACACATTACTAATAATACCATCATTGGTAATTTAACGGTAATGGAGAGGTAGTATTATTTATTTATTTATCCATTTATTTCCAAAACAATATTCACTAGTTTAGAGACGATTGTATATCAAAAGATGATATAACTTTTGTAATCTTTCATTTAATCGGCGCCAGTTGGCACAAATCGCACAACTATCGCACTTTATTTAAAACATAGTTAAGAAAATCATGTATTAAATAAATCTGGCAAGTGTAAACCGGTTTAGGAGGCTTAGAAATTTTATCCACGAAACAGATTTATGAAAAGAAATTCACATTCAGGAAGAGAATTTTAAATTGCACTAGGCTTCAATTGAGATTATGTTACTTTCTGTTGATATAACAGGAGGAGTTTTCTAGCCTTTGCAGTAAGCAAAATATTCTCTCTGCCTCACGAATCAATTACCCCATTTACAAGGCTGGCGATAAAGATATGTGATCATGGGCCAAACTCGATCCTTTGCCTTAACATTGAGCTCCCGTGTAAAACTATCACGCGCCCTTGGTTAACTCACTGAACATTGCGATGATTGAAGCAATAATGTGAAAAAAGAGTAATCTTTGCTCTGTCTCAGTCTTCCTGATAGGTTTCATCCTTCCATCGAGTTAAAAATTATAAAATAACCGCATTGATTCTTAACCATGGGCAAAACTAAGAAGGAAAGCTGTGTTCGGATTAAAATATCCCATGGCAATTGGTTCCGTCTAAGTGAGATACTTAACAATTCAAAATGAAATAATGGCTATCATTTCGGAAGTAAATAGAGATTACATTGATTACATTGAGATTGACACTGAAGGTATCAAACATTAACTGAGTCATTTACTCAGAACCTCAGTAAGAAGTCTTCCATGAATAAGTGAAGACTTGTCGTAAAAGATGTTTCTAAAATTTCTCCATATTATATTAGTAAAAAATAGGAAATTATGGAGTCAGAATTGCGCTTTCAGCCCGAGCCTCTATATCAGCATGAGTATCGCTCCGATTTGCTCAAACTAAAACTGCCCATAGTATAAATAATCTTGCGAAAATTCTTGCACATGAAAAATATTAACGACAAATAAATTTTAAAATTAATGATGTTCCAGCTTCATGCTTCATCTGCAGTACAATGAATTAGATCATGATCATGAAACTATTCTGAGGAAATTGATATCCAAAGCAACTTTACACTCTGCAGACTCTGAATTTTGTGGCCAAGCGCGACAACGGGTTGCAGAAGTAATTAAAAATGTTCCTTTTTATTCTAACAGTCAATACTATGGTTATTTTTATCCACGATACAGCATTTGTTGATTTATACGAATTCACTTATAGATGAATACATGGAAAGGTTATAATAGCAAAACAAATTAGGCAAAGGGACATCTTTAGCGGAATGCCACACAAATAAGCCTTGAACTATCTTCAGTAATCTCTATAGCATGATATCAAAGTTTAGAAAGGCTCTCGGAATTGTCAAGTTATTTCAATAATATAGAAGAAGCAGACGCATAGCATTTATTGCACGTGTGGGACACGTCATCGCATGAGCGCACAGCGTGACTTGGAGGTGCGGCTGTTCAACTTCGCGTACGGATTGAGTGCGAGGGCACACAGTCAATGGCCAATCAAAAGCCTCTGCTCGTTTTACTTAATCCGCCATGGTGAATGCCTAAGCTTCCTCCTTTGTTATACTCCACGCCATGCATGTCTAGAATAAACGCGTACCCTGGATACCTCTGTCACTTCTTAGCTTTGCAATAGTTTAGCTAATTCTGGGGATCTTACGAACTAGGAGAATCTGCCACTGAGGTTTCTGAGTACAGTCGGGCTTAGTTAGGTAGCTAATACGCTACACACGCAAGCTCACGTGATTAGTAATTGAATGTTACTAACAAAACTTGAATGAATATTTATAGTCGATTAATGAAGAAGTCCTCTGAATATACGACCGCGCTCTCCAAAATGTTCGATTGCGCATGAGGAATAAGAAGGGGAACAGAGCCTTCTAATTGGTAATTAGATTCAAAATGCTGGAATTTCAGTAAGTAAGGCGCCTCTGGTTCTAACTTCGTTCTCCACTTGTGCTTGATTATCCGAGTTCCGTACTTCTCTTCATGTTGGCATGCACTGCCAACTTCGTGGATATAACTATTTAGAGGGAAGTATGAATTATAATCTGGCTCTTATTGGTTTGTGAAATGGTATGATAATTGTATGTGGCTGGCAAACCGAAAGATCAATTAACGGGTGACGAACAAGTCGTTTTGCCATACCATACCACGAATTTCAGTGCATAAAGTCACAAGTTAAACGTATTACAACAGAAGATTAGCCGATTTTTATTTTCATTCATTGACCTTCAATGTTTGAATCCGCTTCTCATGATGCAATAACCCTATCGTCTGATACTGATCACACCGAACAGATGATATGGTAGTGTTTCATTTTTTCTAATAATCTGAATCTATATTATTACTATTTTTATTATTTCATTAATATTACTTTATGTTGCCTCAATTTATATTGACACCAAAACTCGTTATTCTACCGTATTAGATGTTACAAAACACCAACCCGTCCTTCCCATAGGGGTCATTGAATCGACATGGGCAATAATAGAACTTGTGGCACTCACGTCAGAGTACAGCTCGTTGGCTCGCAGAAAGCAGTGCTTATATTTGAGATAATAGTGAGTTATTTTACCTGTGGATTTACCTACGTGGTGCGTACTACTACATCAATATTGTTGGACTTTTTGGGTAGCTGAAAGCATATAAGCAATAGTGGCACCAAGTAAAGCAGCTATAGAAAAGATCTACCATACCAATTCTGACAACATCAAGTGCCCCATACGATTACTTCTTCGAGATGGATTAAACCTTATATGCTCACAATTTCATCAAATAGGTTGCCATTTACACTAGATTTAATGCAAAATTTGAATGCATCAAGCTTCCGAGACATCAGCAAGTGGAGAAGTGTTATGACTCGGCCTCAATAATAATTGAAAATGATTAAATGTAGATATGTGAATCATAGTCGTTTGAAGTCTTGCTGAATTTAATAACCAACCTCCCAACCTATTTCTCCTAGGCAATGGTCTTTCAATCTATCCAATTCAAGATAAAAGATGTTGTATATGCCCAATTGAAAACTGGCAAATTTTCGAGACCCCATAACTAGAGTGTATTCGTTCCTACGTCTTCAGTGACAGCTTTTGCATAAACACAGTTTTCATACTTCCGTTCCAATATGCTTTGCGATAAGAGAAAGCAAAATTGGATTAGTTGGTATAGGGAGATAAATTGTAATGGGTGTTAAGTCCCGAGGTCACTTGAAAACGATATTCACGTATTTATTGATTTTAAGCATAATTATATTCAATTTTATTTCTCTTTGCAACCATTATTTCGAAAATCTTCCAGGTTAATTTGATGTAACACAATCAGTTACATTGGTGTGCAAATACAGAAAGCTTTTGCTTTGTCAAACTAACTAAAATAAAAAGTGTACTTAAGAACGTTATTGGTATGGCAAAAATAAAAAAAAACTTTCTGAATTTTTCTACATTAATTGATGTAAATTTAAAATATTGACAAAATAGCCAAGTGGTGAGTTTATCAACCCTCTAGGCAAGGTTATTGGTTGCGATTTTTGTGGATCAACTAAAACACTCGTGGAGATGCAGGAATGTTTATCTAGACTGAAAATTAATCTATCACAAATTATCGCCTTGTTAAAATGTGCTATAAAAAATTGCATTCACTTCTTCCAAATAACTGACTTCAATTCTGGAGAGGTAGAGAGAAAAGATCACAGAGATAAATCAAATTTATTCGACAATAAATGTTAAGGATATCCCACGAAATAATGGTGATTCTTCATCATTCTAAAAAGCAAGCAGATCCATATCATCATTAAAAAATATCATGTTGAAAATAATCTAACTTCACTCCACTACTTAATAAGAAATAAATAGCGTGACAGCATTAGAATAACTATTTATTCTCGGTAATGTCAATTCATGGTAGATTTCAAGATTTTCATAATTCATAGAAGTGTTCGAATTTCTAATATATTGAAATTCTGGAGTAAACCGGTTACTGCCTCGGAGAATAGGCTAGTTGAAAACGTCACATTCACGCCTTATAAGTCTAAATACAACTCAAATTTGGACATTCATCAGGCACTCCCCGCCCCTGCTCTGTTTGGGTCGATTTTGAAGGAGGGTTAATGGAACAGTGCCTTATCTCTATGTGTTCTTAGTCCTAGTTTGAGCAGTTGTGTTCCTTCAAAGCTCTGGCAGTTTTATTTAATTTGATGGATGAAGACCGTTTGCCCGCCAATAACATGGACGCCGAAGTCAAGAACCAAAAGAAAGTCTTTGAGTTTCCAACTTTTATACTTGATGAATCACTAATTTATTTTCGCTATTAAATTACTCCTAAAATGTAATTTAGGCATATATGAGTTAAAGATAAACGTAGTAAAACATTAAAGGCTTACCAGAACGAAATTAGAATGATGTTAACGAAAGCAGATATTTATACAAGGACACATACTTTTTTGTTATTTTATTTAATAATTAATATAATTTCATTCAACCAATCCTCTATTGGAAAAGTAAATTATGCAATGAAAATTTTTGGAGTATCGGACTCCATTGGACCTAATTAAGATAGGCACTCAACATAGCTGTCGTTTGCTTATACTTTAAACTGAAGTGACTTGTTGAATTGGAACGCAGATATCTTTCTCCTGGCTAGTGGAATTTACGTTCCGAATCGGTTATATTGCCAAATTGGACCTTATTTAAGTGGTTGTTTGATTTATGGGATCTCAGTTTAAATAAATCGAAGTACTTCTCTGTGACGCCATTTTCTCCTTGAAATCACGCAACTGTAAAATTTTATTTAATTTTTGAATGAAATGACAAACTCAATGAAATTCCTCATGGTACCTCTTCAGAAAACTCCAGCAAAGTCTATTGAGTTTGTTTTATTAATTTGCCACTATCTTGAATAAGAGAGAGAAAAAAACTCAATTGATCAGCTATCTAGATCAATCAACTCGAATTCACTCCTCAGCCAGTAATATTCCAAAATTTGTATCATGTAACTAAAGATCAAGTGATTGCTTTTTTGCGCCCTCATTTTGTTTAGCAGCATTTATACTCGATTGTGACGAAATCGCATCAATTCTCCCATGGTACCAATTTCATTTCTCACTGTCAGTAGAACATCTCAATGAATGAGATATTGAGATAGAAACCTGTTTAAAATACTCGTCTGATACACACTCAATTCGTCTTGAGTCACAAAAACTATGCGAAATATCTACTTAATGGAAAATACATGAGCACTGCAATTGAAGAGTGCTAAAGAAAGTCTATTGGCTTGTTTGAGATGATGGTAAATCAACTCTTATTCACTCATGTTATTAATTTCGCGACACAGAAAGGCATTCAGTCGATGCTTCTTAACCTTTTAGGATATTCAAGTCATTTCACAAGCGGTTACTTGTCTGCCGGTAAATCAAAATTTATTCACTGCCATCATCACGTGAATTATAAGTGGTTCGTCAATGGCGCGATTTTTAACTGACAGATAAACGCACAATTTGGCGTAATAATAGTGGCGTGCTGTGTGATTTATCAGCAGATGAGTTGCGGATTTGAGGATGAACTCAGCTATTCTAAATTATAAGCTAAAATGTGGAGCTAGCATCAATGCAACATTATTTTCGGAAGCCAATCTCAACCTTTTTTACATCATTCTAAGTCCTACTTTAAATTTAAATAGTTTTAATTAGATTGACTCAAAAATGAATATTCGTAAGGGTTAAAGTCGGGGAATACCACTTAACAGTTTCTAAGGTGATATGTGCTTTTTATTATCTAATTGAGATTCATGCTCCCCTTACTACTACTTCTTCTATGACCACCGAAAAAATATTTTTGAAATAACTATCAAAAGTACCTTCTAAAGTCGCTGCATCGTTTATTGGCCAGGTTTATTCCTTCACAGATGATCCCCTTGGCGTGGGTGTTGCTTGATTACTGTACCAATTTCACACCTCAAATGGAATGCATTCATTCAATCGAACATTTTCGCTCCCTTCACTTCTCACCTCTGTTTCTTCATTTCGTGACACGTCCTTTTCTCAATCCTGCTCATTTTGGAGTCCCAGGAATATCCAAGTAAATTCCATCTAGCTTGCCAACAACATAATACATCCTCGTGGTTCAGTGTTGATGTGGCAAAAATTCTCTTAAAGGTAACTTTGATACTCCTTTCATATTCTCCAGTTTTTGACATGAATTTGAAGCTACTCTAAAGTTACTGTTGTTTAAACGAAGGTTGGTGATTTAAGGAAGTGTGAGAAGTCTGAAATACATTCGATAAGTACTTTCATCTTATAATGATTTCTCCTATTGGGAAAATTGTATAAGCATAATTTCTTTATTCTAAAATTGTTCTTTTGTGTAATGATTCATATTATTATCAAGTTGTATAAACATATCAAGATATTTGTTCAACATTTTAGTCAATTCGTCTTCAATCACTCCTTTGAGGCTGTCAGCCGGAATCTGAATAATGGCATTTATTACAGCATCAGTCCATTCAATGATTTCTACTGTTCCATTTGCTTGCGGATATAACCCCGTTTCAACTGCCACATTCACCACCAACTTTAAATGCCCGACTGATAATTTTGGACGAAGGAAACTCTGTGAATTGAAAAAATAACTTAAACTTTTTCATTAAAAATTTTCAGTTATTTTCTTAGGCGTGTGCATTAAAATACACTATTTAAATATTTAAAAGGAAACATTTTATGGACAAATTTTATTAGATAGGAAAGCAAACGCACGACTTTCACTTGAACTTCAAGCTTATCCATAGCAATGCATGCGCTGATATTATAATTGATATTGGGAGGAAGCATTATTTCTTCTATTGACACAGGTGCACATCTGAAAACATTCTCCAGCCCGACAACTTTTGCATTTTCATCGCCCTGGCCAACTATGTATGGAGGCGCGTCAACCAATATGCTGTCGATCACTGTTTCTGGAGTGGATACTAATATGCTATATTAAAAATAATAAGTAGATGGACTTACTGTATCCAGAGATAAAAACAGGAAAAATGCAGAAACAAAAGTTGCGAATTCTGAATAGGGACCAGATCATTTCTGAAGAAATACTCACGAATGGCGCTAATATAAGGAGAGAAGAGGACCATACACACAAAGAGTAGGCGGGTGGTAGTACCTTAATGGTTGATTAAATGAATTACTACTACTCGCGCCTGGAATATAAAAAAGTGGAGGCTTTCGAGTTTCACAACAGTGCGGATTTTCGATAAGCTTTTCAGGCAGAAATTCCTCAAATAGGAATTTATAAATGATGAGGTATGCACCTAATAGGTAATGGATTATTCGAATTTTTCATTCTCCCCTTTGCACGCTGAATCTTAAAATCGCATATCACCAAGAGATATCATAAGAATATTACAAAGTTACCTTAATGAAGTATGTGTGCGTTATGATAAATATCAACTTCTTGATATCATAAAAATAAGTATACTTACTTAAAGATCAAATTAGACAAAATACCGCCAGCTCTCAAATTCCAGTTTTTGATTGTCTTCCTTGTTTAAGCTGAAAGTGATTTCCCAGTTCAAAACTATTACTACCCAGCGTTCGAATACCATCATGAAAATTAGTAATCAAGCCTTTACTTAAGAAGGTTCCTGTCCTTCTTGTTTGCCTTTAATTACATTATCGAATGAAACTTGTGTCTTAAAGCTACTTGTGCAATAGTCAATTACATTTCTGTGCGATACTTAAAGAAGCATATAATAAAACTCCATCCATCGTTACAAATTGCGGCACTGAGAGACCCTTCTTTTTTATGGAATAGAAAAGGAATTAATACAAATTAAATTTTATCCACAATTATCTCCACTGACGTAGGAATTAAAATGGAAATGTTGTTCGCAGGACTGCGGGAGAACAAAGAAAAGGGACGTTTAAATTTAACAGCAATAAAAAGGAAAATAAATGCAAAAATGTGTCACAATATTGAAACTGAAAGTTAAATAATGGTGATTCTTCATCATTCTAAAAAGCAAGCAGATCCATTGCACCATAAACAAATATTATGGGGGAAAATGCTATCTTCACTCCACTACTTATTAGGAAATAAATAGCGTGACAGCATTAGAATAACTATTTACTCTCAGTAATGTCAATTCATGGTAGATTTCAAGATTTTCATAATTCATAGAAGTATTCGACTTTCTAATATATTGACATTCTGGAGTAAACCGACTATTGCCTTGGAGAACAGATTAGTTGAAAGCGTCACACTAACATCGTTGCAAATATTACTTCATATTTACAGTGTTAAAGCTTAAGGACAGAGTAGCTTAAGTCAGATGTAAAGTTGTGAACGATACATCCAATACTTAGTTTATAAATTTGAGCGAACTATTTTAGGGGTTGGGGGGTGAGGGGGGGGGGAATAAATGGGACTTAAGGGGCGATATTTTTCTTGCGTTTTAGAAAATCTCAACATAAGTCAAATATGAGGCAATTTTGGTCACCAATCAGCTGCCTTCAATTCATTCTGAGGAAAATTATGCATAAAACATATGATTCGAAAGTGCTACTGATCCTCGACGTTTAGTATTATTATTTGCTTTCTATTGAATTTGCGCTTCATGCCCCACTGGATAGATTTCCTCTAATGATCTTAACATGTTTTCATTCACTTGAAATTCTAAAATTCTATCAAATAATAATCCAATACGCAATTTAGAAAAACAGAATTAATTTACATTAGACATACAATTTGTGACATTTGTATCGGTTCAGATGTATGGCGCCGAATCATTCGTTGTTGTCCAGATGTTCTTTAATATCTTTCATATTTTACGATAAATCTTAGGTACAGTTTTCTTTGCTCTCACAAAACATTGCACTCAAGTGTACCTTAACTGTAGCAAAAGATAATCGAAAGCGAATTCAAAAGTGTTCAATGGGTGGCATATGATAGACTTATACCAAGTGTTGAACGCATAATTAAATTTGCAAGTCAATCAAATTCTTAGCTTTACTAAAATTTATTTATTTATTTAAAACGGTACAAAGACCACATTCACATTTATTATGGAATGCTTATTATATAATTATTTCGGTATAGTGGAATTTTAGAAGATCAATCAAATCTAATCTCGTTTGTTAACATACTTTTAATCATGTCAGGTAACCCAATATTACATCATCGCATTTAAAATTGTCAATTGGTGTCAAGCATGGCGTGTTCCATTTAGAGTTCACTTTGAATAATATAATAAGTACATACACTAATTTAATACGAAACGTCATATTGTCACTTACAGAATACAGGATGAAATAAGATGTCATGGAAACGTATGATTATTCGTTCATCTCGATTTAAATAAGTCGAAACAAAAAAATATTTTGGCTCATTGAAAAATCTTAAAAAACTCAAACACTGAACAGATTTTTAGAAAAAACAACAATGCGAACATGATTGCACTTCATTTTAATGTAAAGACTGAGCCTCATTTATCTGGACGTTTGTTTTCTACATATTGGTAATTCCATAGACGAGGAAATTGTAATATCTACAACGCGTTTCAATCTAAATGGTTGCGTAAATATTGTTGAAAATATTTGCTGTGTCATGCATTCTATTCAAAAATAAATCCATTACCTCAACTAATTTACTTTGGCATTAGAATAAAGTAAGCTAACATATTTGAAAAACCATTGAACAAACCTACTTTTAATTAGAACAAATTTTGAAATTTGATTTACAATATGTAATAAGAAGATTGAGTTAAAAGAACTAGTTTTAATGGATCAGAGATTGAGGTGAATGTTTATGAATGCCAAGTTGAAACTGAAAGGAGTTTTCGTTTAAAATGGGCAATCAAGCCTTATGGTACTGAACATATAAAATAATAAGCAAAAATATAGAACAAATTCGACAAAACTGCATTTTAAATATAATTTAGGTTTTACATGCCATAAAATAGAGCATACATATTAAAGCCACTTTTCTTTATATTGTATATGAAATCTGTAAAGTAATTTGATCAAATAATCGAAGCATCAGAGATAATCATAGCAAACTCAGAATTACTTTTAACTCCCAAAGGTACATCTACCAGCATTTCACTATTGTATTTTCGAAAGCATCAAAAACAAAGGCTTTGTAATTTTTGCTCCCTACAATTATTTTTCTGTGGTACTGTGAGTAATAATAATATCAACTTCTTTATTTAACATACAAATTAAAACAGGGAAAAGACCGTTAAATATGGAGAACTGCGAAAAGTCGTGAAGTGTAAGGGTGATGTAATCTAGCCAAAGCTGGAAATAAAACCACAAAAAATAGAACAAAATATGATTTCCAAGCTCATATCATGCACACTTCACTTATATGAATGCCCTGTTACCTGTATTTATGTCCCAAATGCAAAATTCATTATTTCCTGGCCGGTTCGTCGATGATTTCTTCTTAGCGATTTTTACTGTTTGCTCGATTTTTGCACATTGGCGGTAAATCACTTCCATATACATTTTTCTTCTAACAAAAAATTCCAGAGGAAAGATGCTATTTAAAATACTTCATTGGTTTTCATGCCTACAACAAAAGTTCGCACCAAACACCTCAACCATTCGTTTTCTACTTCTCGTTCCTCTCTGTTTGACCACGGCCACAAAGTTTATGCGATTGTAGAGTTCAAGTTTTTAATAGAGTTTAAAAAGGAACACTGCAATACAATTCGTTCAAATTACTGGGGTGATTTCAAAGAAAAGGACAAATAGAAATTGATCTGGTGAAAATCAACAATGTCCTAAAACGAAATTTACCATTTATAACTAATTACAAATCACTGATTCAATTCACTTAACACAACTAAAGAATTTTTGGTTTATTGTAATAACATATGTGATAAATCAGAGGTTCTCCAGTGGATTGGTCTGTTTACCACAATTAATTATTAATCACTAAAGAATCAATCATCCAGTAACCTGAAAATAAAACGAACATAAATATCTTAATAAAAACGTGATTGAAAGGTATAACATGGGAAATGCAATTTCACTAATCCTTACAGTTCACCAAATAAATTTTATATATTCGCTGTATCTACAAAAATGTGCGGTACCAAACTATGCCTTAATATATTTCATTCTCAATTTCTGTTTACTTTAAAAATTAATTGAATTAGCAAGTGTAAATAACACTTTAAGGTTACTTTGTCTCAGTCTTTTAGCCGTACAGCTGAGATTGACTAAACTAGAAGGTGAAATTTTACCCTTTTTTTGACATTCAGTCTACAATTAATCAGTAAAAGGTGTTTCAAACAAGACAGCCCACTGTTTCACGAAATTTTATAGCAACAACATACAAATGCATACATAGTGTTAATCATCTGCGTAGAAAATTATTAAACAATATCTGGGCGGGAAACTAGTGTCTCTTCAATTGAATAATATTTTATCTGTTCCCAAGGTTCAGGTTCACTTTGACAGTTCTCTGGTGGAAGAACTTTGGCAATAATCAATTTCTAAAATAAAAATTAGGAAGACCGTATTAAACACAATAAGTTACAATATGCATTATTTAACTAGTCAATATTAAAACACCACTGTAAACTTTTTATGAAAGTCCTACTCGCCTTGGCAACAGAAGACGCTACCCGTAAATGGGCGGTAAAGTCACAGATACTGCGATTGATTGAACCGGGAACCACAACAACTGCAAATGCAGCATGGCGTAGATCTGGTGACTCAGCATAAAGAAGAAAATCGGCCCCACCCAAAGTGAGTGAAGGTCGCACTATCCAACCTCTGGATCGATAATACACATAAGCGGCGTATCGGAGAGGAAACTGTGTGAGAGGTTGAACTGAGCTCAAATTATTTGTGGCCGTGAGCATTTCCCAGAGATGATTGATAGGACTCTAGAGACAAGCTTAAATAAATTATCTAAATAAAATAACACAATATTTGAACACTTAACAAACCTTTTCTTCGGGATTTTTAATTAAACTCCTTGGGATCGCTATCCTTAAGACGCCCAATCCGTGATAAAGAAAAAACATCTGCAAAAATTAAATTATCCAATCTTGACCACTGCAAACCTCTGAATCGAAAAGAAAGAGCTTAATTGGTAAATTGTCCAGTCGAATTTTGCCTCCATTTTCCAGCGAGTAACCATAGCAACCCTATAAATATTTTGGTAAAATAGAGTTCTACTGGAGTTACCATGCGTTGGAGAATTGCAATCTCCTTTAGTTGAATCTCCGATTTCGCTTCAATTACCGCAACTTTAATGGGAGATGATGCCGTTCTGAGTAAGGTTGCTGTGAAAACATGAAGGTTTTCTGATTCTCCGGAATCAGATTTCCGCTGAACAAGAGGATAAATAGAATATCTTTGAGTAGCTCCATTTTTACCACCGTCACTTCCAGATGGAGATTTCTTTCTACACCCTATAAGATCCTCTTCGCCATCATTCTCAGCTCTCAATTTTCGATCATTGAATTTTCGCTTCAATGACTTTCTGTTCGCCTAAAATACCGAAAATCGGTGTAGCATGGCATATTCCAAACTTGGAATACATAACATGGTTCAACTAAACACGAAGAAACAAGTCCTGTCAATAACCAATACAAAGACTACAAAGACGAAGCTCGGTAACCGTGAATTAAAGCATAAAGCAGAAGGAATGAAAGCACAAGAGTAGATAAATTTATTTAAAATAAAATCAGCAAGTCAAAACCCAAACAACCATAAGTTCAGTGTAATTCCGTAGAAAGATTGCAATTTAGAGAATAAAGCAATTCGATTTATCACAGCCGGGCAGATATAGATTAATATGGAATGCTTCATGATTAGGATGGGGAGAACGAGAAAGGGAAGGGATCTACCAGATACTCCCATAATCAATAACTCCGTTTTTAGGCGGTGAAGGAGGAGAAAAAGTGTTATGACCATTGGATACAGTGGAAGTAAGGTTCGGTTGCGAAGTAGCATTCGACAAAATCCCGCCCCCAAACGATCGCGTTGCAAGAGCTTTCGCTTTGCTAAAGAATGAATTTTCTGGACTTCTTGGGGTAGGGCCAGGAGGACTTGAATTCGGCGATTGGAAGGTTGTCATATGCTCCCTATGAGGAGGGGGTGCTACTGGAGAATCTTCTATTATAGTGACCTCCAAATATTGCGTCAAGTTGTCTTCAAGAAGTCGACTTCGAAGAGTTGAAAGCTGTAATCGAGTCTGAGTCAGTTCTGAATTGAGTTCCTCAACTCGAGCACTCAGCTGATTCTGCTCCATATTAGCACGAACAAGTTCTGTACGAGTTGCTATAAATTAACAAGAAACTACTTTTTCACATTTAAGTAGATAGATTTAACTCTATTCAAATCCTTGTGGCTTACTAAGCAGCCGTTGTTCCAGTATAGATGCCAACTCAATCAATTCTCGTTTAGTCATATCTGAACAGCAAAAGACGTATTAAAATACCAGAAAATATTGTAAACAAAGGAATTGGAGATTTCACATACCATCTTTGGCCTTTCCAGGACCTTCTTCAGGATGGAGACCGTAAGCAGCTGTGCTTCCAATTGATTTGGGATTTGGTGCCGGCGTCATTGAAGTGGGTTGCGGCTGTGTTGATGGCAATCCCCACTCTTCTTTCACAGTATTACCTGAATCTAAATTGATGGAGTCGATGTTTTGTAAAACAGACTACTTATATTGATATGAGCAAAATTTAAGATTGTTTTCGACCTTGGCAGTGCAATAGCAAATTTTAATCAATTCCAAAATCTGCGTCAAAATAACAACGAAGGAGTTCAATGAGGCATGTAACTGGAGAGGGGGTCAAAAATAAGCAGATTATGCAAATAATAGACATATAGTGAAATAAGCTTGAGGCAGAACGTAGAGTCTATGATTGATACATAAATAAAACAGTGTCAGAGCACTGAAGAGCAACAACAAATCAAACCACTCCGAATGCATATGGTGCCACACTATATATATGGCTGATACTGCCAGATGAATGACTGTGAGCTTTCCCCAATCCACTTGTAAGAGAGAGACGCGGTGGGAATGGAATGTAGAGGGCTTTGTGAATGATAAGAAAGCAATTTAGCTCTGGCCGCACGTAAGATCAACAAAGAAATGAATAAGATGCGTAGCCGAACGGTGTATGCGGAATAAAGAAAAGAAGGTATTAAGTAGGTACCTATTGAGCATCCATCCGCGTGATTGGTAGAACAAACTCATGCAAGAATTGATAGTGACACAATAGGAATTCATCGCAATTTTTACGATGAAGTTTTCAAATAAGCTTTACTACTTAGAAGTAGCAGAAAAAATGTCTGGATAGTACGCCTTCTCTGCCATGTTGAAGACACAAACGATCGCAAACCCTCAATCGCATTCCAGCTCCACTCAGAAGAAAGTTCTCAAATATCTCCAAGCGCAGGAGCATTTAAAATGCATTAACAGATCGCAACTCGAAGCACTTGAAAGAATTTATGAATCTCCAAGTTTCCCTTTCTCCGCGAATTGCTGAATTAATTATATAATTCATAATTGAAAGTTGGAATAATGTAAATGTTGTATTAATAGTATTAGCTACCTATATAAACTTATATTAGTTAAAATACAAGTCTGGAATTACAAATATTGGAGTTCTTTTTGTATATTCTGAAGTCAAATCAAGATCTGCATTCCAAAACAGACAGAATACAGACTTACACTGAGCACTCGGTTTGATGGCATTCTCGGAGTTCCGGCCAATGTGTCTACCGTCCTGAAACCTAGACGGTAGGGTTTCATCAGTGGCTGGTTCATTCAACGGCACTGGAAAAAACCGCAAGAAAAATAACACAAGTGTTCAAAATCATTGCTCAAGGGGAGAAAACAAAACGTCTAAACCAAACGAGATGTTCAACGTGCAACACTAAGTGTTATGTCCTAGCGAAAAGGACGAGTGATTGTGTGTGCTAGAAGTGCTAAAGAGAAGGGCGGCTTACTAAGTTGTCGTAAATCAATACAACTCTGGAAACCATCAGGATTATCTTTCGACTTTCTGTTGAATCGAAAATGTGAAAAGACTGATGACATTTTCCGTCGTACACCTCCACTCTTGGATTTGGTTGATATGGCACTGCCTGAAAGAGTCGAGAATTTGAACAGATGATAAAAATTGATTTCATCAGAAACTATACGCTAGCCGGACTATCAATCTATGGATGTGAGAATTTATAAGTTAACAGTTAAAACTATAAAACTATGGGTAGCTTCATCGATCTCCACTATTCACCAAGATGCATTTGTGTGAGTAAATCCCAGATTGGTCTAAGACGATTTTTCTTCGCTTCAGACAATGGAAGAAATTGAAAAAAAGTAAGAAAAAAATTGTCTGGAAGAAAAGGAAAAAGAACATCTCAATTTATAAACCACCTATTGTTGACAAAATCTGTTCAGTAACAAAGGGAATGATTAGAGGAATTTGTCTTTCGGAAAATGAAACATTGGGTAATTATCGTACAAAGATGGTTTCCAATTTACTTCTTGTTGTTTATCGTGACTCGATTCCAGTTACTTTGCCATGAAGGAAACTTGCAATTTCCTATATAGCATTATTATAGTATAAAAATCCTTGTTTTGGGTTATGCGATCAAATGAATACGAATAAAGTCGCCCGTTGGTTCCCCTGGAAACTGCGATTTATAACCACTATTTTCGAGGTCATATTTGAGAAAAGGACTAAAGAAGTTAAGATCGTTAAGATCTGCAGTAACTTAGCTGAAATATAAAGGGGAGAAAACAAAAAAGAGTTACTTTTTTGATCATTTATACAATGACACAAGTTTAAGTTTAAAAGATTAACTGAGAAGCACTTCCATTAAGAAATTAGAGAATGAGGTCTATTTAAACAAACTTTTTTTCTATAACGGAAACACATTTTAAAAACATAAATGTAAAAATACTCTTACGTAATTGGTTTTTATTACAGGACCTGGAATCAAGACGTGTATAATGAAAAGAGGTAGTTGTTTTCCTGCACTGATTCTTCCATACAAGGTTATCCTATTTGACTTAAGTTTTACGATTCCAGGGCAGAAAAGTTTATGGGTAAGTAGAAAGAGTAGTGAAATATTTCAAGTTAAGTAAGTACCTAGGGTATTTCCATAGAATGCTTTTGAAGAGTACAGTCTATCAAAAGAACACCAGTGGAATTTAAACCAATGCAAAAATCCAACGAAAGTACCACTGTCATAACACCAAATAAGTTCAAAGTTTGTTCATTCAGAGAGCAAATAAAATAATGTCAATTGAATGAAATATAAACCATCATTTTAATTGATCAAAACATGAATTAGACATTACCTCTGTAGTCTTGGTCACATCGACTGCCGTCAGGACTAGAAACAAAAATAAAATGTAATTCGTAAGTGTCAGTATAAGTAGTACAGCACATATAATCCCCTCCCCTGCCCTCCATCAGCCCACCTTGAGCGTTTGGGACGTGCTTTATTTCCAATTTCACTCAAATTAGCCGAGCTACGAGATAACTTGCTCTTCAGTTGGCTGACCATGTGTCGACGTCGACCCTTGCCTAAGGTGTGAGAGAAAAATAACAATTAATAATAAGTGCAAAGAAAAAAGTTAATCGCGGGGGTGGTCAAAATCGAGCACATTGCTAGTAATCATATTAACACTACAGTATGAGAGTAAAGAAGGAGGTATAGGGGGGAGGCTACTATGGGTGCCATGCGCTCACCATATGAGTTGCTATGGCTGCATTGTGATATGTAACGATTCCGATACACACACGTGTACACGCATGGGAATGCAGGTACAAAACAAGAAATGTGGTGGTGGGAAAGTAGCAATTATCGATTGAATCAGCAATAATAATACAAGGTTAAAATGAAAAGAGTAGGAAACAAACCGTTAAAGGGACTGCTGTATTGGTGTGACCTTCTGGGTAATTGGCCTGCAACGTATATCACAAATTATTTACAAGACAGTAATAAGACTGTCCATATCTCCCAACACAGAGAACGTGAGTGAAATTGCTGCTGTTTATATTACTAAATAGGGTAACTACTAAGTAGTATAACGCAGAAAAATAGGCTAATTATGAGAAAGCAAGTGCTGTGTTGTACATACAAATAACCGAATGCTGTCAAGAATATGCAAATTTTGCCGAAGCTAATCAGAAAACGGCTGCTGACATGAGAATTAAAACATGATCTTCGCGAGCCGGACGCGAAATTAGCACAATTATTAAATAATCACTTCTAAGCCAATAAATGCCTAAATAACAGAGTTAATTGTATTATGGAGACGGTGTGCGCGATAGACTCACCTCCAAGTGGTGCACTCTGGGCAACCTATATTTATACGAAAAAACCGGCAGCTCACTTCAAACAACCATGACCCTCACTGTATGCCATATTCCACCACTTCCACAGTACTCACTTTTTCTCTACCTTTGTATCTGTCTCTTTTACATTTCTGAATCACTCTTCTCTTCTGTTCCCCCTCGCGACTTTATGTAATTTTGATGTTCCCGCCCTCTGTGAAGCCCAAAGTCAACTAAAGGGCTAACAATAACTATCATAAAGCCTGTCATTTGATATAAAGAAATATTGCGGAGACGTAGGCTAGTGCATGTAATAACGAATGAGAAAAAAAAATTGTGTTGTCAAATTATTAGCAAATGTCCAAAGATTGATCGAGGCAACCGTGATTTCAAAATAAATTGAGCTTTCACGAAATGTGTTTTTCCTCTCATTATAAGGACTTAAATAGATGTCCCAATAAGTTGAATAAAATATCAGACCAGACCAGAAAACCCAAGTGGAGATCATAACTTAACACGGCTTTGTTAGAATTCAAGTGTGTGACACACTCATAGGATAATTAAGATGTCAATAAATGTTACTCAATGTTGAGGAAAATCCAATTGTGTAATGCAATCATAAATTCCCGTTTGTTATCCATTTATATTATGCGTCAAATAAGTAAAAGGTGCCTATAAATTTACTGACTGTAGAGATTTGTCTCCACCGCTGGCTAGAAAGCAAATATTTAACTTAGCAACGCAAACATGGCGCATGCTCTTCAAAGTGTGTAGAAGAGTGGGAATATATAAATAATGGAGAAAATCAAATTCTACTTACGTAAATAGTTTAAGAAGCAAATGGCTATATGTAAGGAAGCCTATAATTTAGAACAAAACAGGAACCAAAGCCCGAAGGCATTCGGAATTTTAAGGAAAGCAAGTGGAGAGCACTTGTTCACGCAGCATAGAAACTTCAAAGCACCATGGAAACCAACTATCATAGCCTTCTCCGACCAAATCAAGGAGAGCACTGTTAAAAATAGATAAAAGGACATGCATTAACAGCTATCAATCTCCATATCAGGACACGATTGGAAATTTGTGGCAGTATTCCACGAAAGCAAATAGGTGTATAATCCTCGATCTTTTAGAAAAGTAGGAGGATTTGTTGAATCTCAAATCCATTAAGAGATCAAATAAAGACAGGGATCATCTCCTCCATATTATAATTAATAGGACACTTGGGTGCGTAGATCGTATTTATTTTAAACAAAAAACATACTGGTAGGCGTTTTTGCGTACAAATATTCGAGGATTATTTAGGAAACTGACGAAACTTTAAGAATAAAATGACGTGGCCTTACATCAGAAAGACATTGAGTTACCAATAGTTGAAATACCTAAAGAAATTCTGTAACAGATTTTCAAACACTCCAGAATCTGGTTTGAGTCCAGGGACCTAAATAATATTTTCATTTTATTAATAGAGTGGAACGAGAGAATTCATGACAAAAAATATTTTTGAGGAAAGCAAAAGGAAATTCGGTCCAGGGGATAAAGGATGCTGTCGCTCTGAAAAAGCTCTTTTGAAGAGAATCACAGTGTTAATTCTGATGTCAAAGATGAGAATGCCACCCAGAGACGTTAAAAATCGACTCGATTACTTCTCCACTTATTCGTCTTCTGATGGGAATTATCTTCTGGCAACAAATCCATTTAATTTAATAGTTCGTTAATAGGATGGATATCTTTAAAATCCTGCTGCTTTAAGAAAGCAAAACAAAATGATACTGCAGTGTGGATCGAAAGTGCAATATCAATGACACATCATCAAACGTTAATATGACAAGGTCAGCTTCCATTCATCTCCTAATTCATTGTCTAATTGATCATACTCTAACACATTGCACTTGGTGGGTTCAATCTTATCTGGTCTATCCAAACCAGTAAAAATATTAAAAGTGAATTATAAATATGCCTGTTTGGATCGTTCTCTGTCTGAGGCGCTTCAATATCAATACTTTGCAATAGGCGCGAAAATATTTTTGAACCGTGCGACAATAATCCTTATTTTGTAAATAGTGAATGAGAACATACCTTCTCTAATAGGAGGCTGTGCATCTGAACTCGGTGGAGGAAGATCTCCAGCAGAGACATTCCATACATCATTCGCATTTGATCTTCCAACACTTTCAGCCGCAAACATCGAGGAAGATGCACCACGACTTCCATATGTCTCCTGTTCATTTTGTTCCTGTGAACCGAGAGGGTTGTAACTGCCTCCACCATTGACAAGACTACTCTCTACAGCCATACCCCCTGTCAACTCTGACGCAGCTGAAGTCCAACCGCCGACCGTGGGAGCTAAACCTGCGTGAGAAGAAATGATTGAAGCTCCCATCAGGACAGAGCCTTCATCTGGTTGAGGTTGGTGGCCCTGTATACCGGAGGCTGAAATGAAGCTAGCTCCACTGCGATTCTCACGATTCCTATTCTTGATGTCGCGAAATTTGGCACCTAATCGAGAATGGCCTTCGGAACCTTCTGCACCGATGCCAGACTGAGATGGACCAACTGAACCGCTAGAAGTTTTTTAAGTCATCGTTGTTAAACCAGAACACAAGAAAATATAGCAACCTATGCTAATTGCTAGCGACCAAGATACGAAGCATAACACTTAGATTTCCCTCTAAAAGTGAGATAAGAAGGCATTACAAGCTGACGACTCCTCTGTCCAGGGAATGGGTTCTGTAGCAAGTTCAAGAAAAAAGGAGGCTACGAAATCTCGCGAAATCATGCCATCCGGATTTAACATTCGTAGGTGATAAGATGAGATTAGTCTGATCAAACTTTAAATTAAAAAGCAGTTGATCTGATGATGCTGGAACTTCAAGAGAGTAGGATTCTCCTCTTTTCCTTTTACTCAACCTCACTGCTCATTTTGCAATTCCAGGCGTTTAGAGATTTTGTTATAATGAAAACTTGAAAAAATCTGCCCTGACATGGAAAACGAGTAAATAAAAACACAGCAGGCTACCTTTATTCAAACAAAGAGACTCACTGTTGGGACGATTTTAGAGCCGCTCCAAGGTGAGAGAGAGATCCTCTGATAGATTGTTTAGCACCATGACCTCCAGAAGAGCCAGCGATTGGGACAGTGCCTTCCGGCCAGTAGTCAATTGCCCAAATCCAAAAAGACAGCTGACCACAGGGTGTGGGGTTGTGTTTCGTCGCTTGGAGTTCACGAACATGGAGCTGAGAGGTTACAAGTGAGGGAGGTGGGGATGGTGGCCAGAGATCGTTCAAGTTGATAACTACTTGGCCAACTTCGCGTTCTTTTCCATCCACTACTAGCATTCGCACATAGTCAACTGGTTTTGGAGGCGCTCTAAAAACAAGACAGAAGTTTATTAGAACAATTTCCAAAACAATTTGAGCACAGTCCCATTTTAAGACTAAACAGCCCAGCACACGTCAACGACCCACTCTTCATAGGCATAATTTCAAACTCATGTAAAACATGCGGAGAAAAGAATCAAGATGACTAAGCCACATTTATTCCAGTAACTTACTTCAGTTTAAGCTTGATCGGGGTTCAAAAATCTAAAATAACATCTGAATTGATAAAAGGAAAAGTAGAAACATCAAAATCATCACATTAAAACAGTAAAAAGAGGAAGGACACGTTGCATAGGCCAAATTTACTAAATACATTTAGAAAGTCTGTTCAGCAGAGAGGGCACCTGATTCTTCGTAGATATTCTTCAGGCTATAGATTCTATCTTCTACAAATATTCACAACGATAACACGACAGATAAATAGTTGATTGGAGAGCTTTATTTAGCCCAGGAGTTGGTAGATAGACCCTAAGTAAGAGTGGAACGTAGCGGTCTGGAGGGGATACTAGTGTGCATGAACGCGGTTATTTAAATAGAGTAAAAGTCATGACATAAACCATAGGAAGGTATAAAATTTAGCGGCGAAAATATTTCTGATGAATTTGCAAATCCATCGGAACACTCACGAATTATAAAACTACGATTGGTTTACGACTATCCGTTCTAAATACAGAAATGGCTGCATTTGGTTGTCAGATAGAAGAGACTTCGATCAATTGAAAAGTCCTTGTTGGATTCTTCTGGCATTTTATAGAAAACCAATCTACTCAATATGATAATTCATCCATTTATATAGGCGAACTTCTCGATGGTTTTGTTAAATAAAGAAATTGACATCATAGATTTATCAGGCTAAATCAAGCGTAAAATCGCAGATACAGTCTATATTTACTCACCTTCGATTTTAAGTATAGAAAAGATTGCCTCATTTTCGGCAAGAACACTAGGTGCTCAAGTACAGTTAATCAAAGTGCTTGAAAGCTCAGACTTATGTCGGGAAGTAATTTCCAGAAGCTAGAATAAGCTTTATTAAATACAAAAAAAGATGTGATATTGATTGTAAACAATAAAAATTTCCCAAGTAAAGATTTGATACAACGACTGAGCATCCGTTCACTAAACTCTCTAGCAAGGATAATAACGAGCCAATTAAGCATAGATTTTTATAGACGTTCTAATAGAAATTAATATGATTATTTATAGAAGATGCATAAAAAATCCGTCAATAATGAAAAAAACAGAAGGCGCCTGATTGAAATAAAAATACATAAACTTATTACTGTGACGTATAAAAATGTGAATGAGAGACCTAGCAGGACACCCACTCAACCGTGAAAATTTTCACTCTCAAGAGAATTTGGAGTACTCACATAGTAACCTATAGGCAATGTCACATGATTTCACCTACTTATATAACTCACATCAGAACTTCACAATCCCAGCGGGGAAAGCCATCCTGTTCATCTACTATCCCAGTGGCTTGTTTCTTCTCACCACCGATGAAAATAACACGCCATTTGCGGGTCTGAGGAGCTAGAAGATTAAGTGTCAGAAACTTCATATGCAAACCCACTTTTCTTGCTTCCAACAACACGGTAATCCAAGTTCCTACCGTCATGAACTAAAAAAAAGAATGAATTATAAAATATTAATTATAATCTATATAAAGTAAACCAAGATCCTGATTGACTCACCAACAATTTTAACACTTCGTGGAAGACGCGACATTAATCAAAACTAGAAAAAAGATCAAAATTACATCGATAATAATTTATTAAAACAAAGAAAACTAGCTGAGGGAAAAATGAAGTAAAACAGCTAAATGCGAAAGGGTCGCAAAGTTGATTTTAGAAATCAGGTATCAAATATATTTAGCTTTGGCATTTGTATGACAATTGCCGGAAATAATAGGTACTTACCAAGGCACAGTAGGTAAAATACAATACTGGAAACAAAACTACAAGAGGAGACCTGACGTGTGAGACAAAATAACCGCGCAATAAAGCGTGCTTAAGGCCGTATTTTAATTGATTCGAAGGTAATAAATAACATCATTATACAAAATTCAGGTTATTTACATTATAGGAAAAAATATTTACTTTACTAATAAAGAGAGTCATAAATTTATTAAAAAGTCGTGTAAATTCTCGCATTTATTATAAGTTGAAGTAAATTTTTGTGTTTACATTTTCATGAGGTTGCTTTTAAACTTTTCTGAGCATCTAGTCAAAAAATCGTATCTATAAAAATTTTAATTATTTCATTCAAATTAAAAATAAACATTAGTTTCAACTCCATATTTTTATCTTTGTCTCTTAATAAACACTGTTCACCACTCTTTTCACAGCATTCAATATTCCATAAATTGTTTCCATTTTTAATTCACACCATACTACAATGAGGTTCTCGATGTAAAAAATATATTGTCTGACTTACTTTTGTATTCTGCCTGTAAATTTCTGCATCACAAACTTTTCCAAATTTGTTTAATAGTGCGAGTATTTCAATTTTCCTACAATAATGTGGTAAAAATTTAAAGTTATTTTTAAATAGGTATTTGACGCTGATTAACTTATATAAATGTCTAGCTATTGTTTAAATGTTTATAACCTGCTATTAGTTTCTAAATAAGATCTTGACTTACTTAAAATTTTATTCCATGCTCTCCTGCTATCCAACAGTTTTGTTAGAGACTCTTGTAAATGTCTAATATCTGTTTTATTTCAGACAGCTCATTAAAAACCTAAGTAACAATTGATTTTTATAACTTTTGCGATTATAGGAAACTATTTGTTGTAACTAAACTTGCGGTTTGGCAAATTTATACCTCCCAAAGTAGATTTAAAAGTCATTCAGGATGTTCTTGGGTATCTCAACTTATTATCCGGGTTACTTATTTCTTTTTAGTAACTAATGCTAGTTGCTTCCATTTGCATATAGAGCTTGAACATTTGCTTATGACTCTAAAAATGTAGTATTTGAATAATGGAAATAGTTTTCCGTATATTCGATTGTTCATCTTGGTAACGATTTTGCACTTAAAATAAAATGGAAAACCTTGCAATAAAATTCCAGACTACCTGATTTACCATGTTCCGTAATTTGCAAAATATCAAGACCCAATTACACATATTTACCACAACATAGCAGGTGACTGCTTATTTTAAAAGGCATTTACAGATCTAAATTTCTAGTTATCAAGTTAGATACAGTGTGCTTAGAATAAAATTGTGTCGTTCAAAACGAAAAAGGTAGTCAGACTCAACCACCTAACACCTAGATAAAAATGAAGTACTAGGACAAATCAGAGGTGAGTTTGACTTTGGATAAGGACAACTCATTAAGGAATATTTTCATAATAGAGGGTATCTACGGTATGGTTAGTTGGGTGAAGATACGCCACTGCTCATGTTTTAGTTATTCCAAATGATTGGCAAATCACGAGATTTTGCTTACATTGTTTTGTGCGAGGTATTTAACAATTTTTCCTTTACTAAGATATAGGGTTACAAAGTGCCAAGCCGGAAGCTCTAATACTCAAGTCCTAAGCGTGCAAAACAAATGAGAATTTTTTGTTAGGCCTGCCTCTTCAGTGTTTCATGAGATAGTTTTAAACTATTTTTTGCATAATGCCATGGATGAGTGAAGTTAAGCGATAGTTAAAATGAAGACAGAATAGAAAAGGCAATAGTTAATGTGAGCCACAATAGAAGTTCCAAAGTTGTATATAAAGTGTTTAAGAACTGGGTCTTCTCACGACAAATATTAACAAACTCAAATAAATTCGAAACAATGCATTGCTATTCGTAATTTAAAAGCCTTTTCTAGGCATAACATAAAGGCGGTTCATGACACCCATTTTATTCTAGACCTTGTAGGTTCAGTTCTCTATTAGTGACTAAAATGTGAAAATATAAGCCGAACTGCTCCGAAATTATCACATTTCTTGTTTAAATAACCGGAGTTAAAGGCAGATGAAGAATTTTTAATTTAAACGAATAAAACCGGTCAATCTTTGCTGAAGTCCAATGAATTTATGTCATTATAATAGTACCTTTGTTATTTATAATTAATTCACGTAGCTCACTAAAGTACTGTGGGGTGGAGTTAGGGTAAACGTCCAATCTTTAGAAATGAGTAAATTCAGATGTATGTCTTGTCAGACTAATAGCAACGCGAAATTGCAAATATACTGGCAAGGAAGGATGTTCTCTCGTGAAAACCAATATCTGCAACTTCCATACAAGTCCCATATATTTTATGTTTTGTTTAACGGAATAAATCCAAAGTGCACAAATCATAAATGGATTGTAGAAAAAACGGCACCAATGGTAAATTTCATCTTAGTGACTACTGGGAGAGACAAGGAAAAAAAATAAATATTTTATTTAATTCTTAAATACATTTATTCTGAGATCAATTTTTAAGCTGGCAGTAAAAGCGCTGAGTTTATTTCGCAAGGACGATAAGGCCTCCTTTTCTTCTGCTTGTTTAAACATAATTGACTGAACAAATGCGCAGATCTCATCGATTTTCCATTACTACAATTGAATTATTCGTGAATGTGTCGATTTTTAGTGGCGTCAGCTCTACATTCGCAAAAGAAGCATTAAAGATACGCAATTGCTAAAATCTTTAATATATATTTCGATAACATGTTTTTTTGTTCATAGTTCGTATTGCGAAGGCGTTTAATTTTCGTCTTAACTTCACTTTTAGACTTCATATGACTACCTACAGTTAGGTTCATTTGGATAGAAAAGTCAAATTCTATTAAGATTTTATTTTATTTTAGTTAAAGTAATTTAATGACCTCATCTTAGTCAAGATTTATTACCTGGCACAAATTTAAATTGACACTTTCTGGAAGATAATATAAATATATTTCCCAAGAGAGCGGATTTATTAAATAAATTTGTTCTTTTTTGAATAAAACATGTCGTAAGGTTATAAAACTACAGCAAAATTTTGAAGACTGACTCTATGACTTTAAGATTGTGGAAATACATACAACATTGCCAAGACTGACCATAGGAATCTCATGCTTTCAAGAACATATAAGCAGGGTCGGAGGCATCGAGCAAGCGTGGACGTGTGTACAGAGACCTCCCAGCCCATCAGCTTTCAATATTCCTTCAACGTAATGTAAACACGATAGTAGTTTACCCATATTTGGAATAAAATCTTACCACTTTATATTTTCTTCTGTAGGCATAACCCAACATGTTCTTGGAGCAAATCAATACCGGAGGACTCGGTTAGTAGTCATTTGTACTTTTATGCAGCTAGTGGGATTTCCATGGGCATTATTAAGCTTTGGCCAACTACTTATTTGCCAATTATCCGATATAAGGGAGATCCATATATTTTATTAGCCGTACTCACCTCGGCAAAAATATCGCGCATCTTTCGGCACCTTTTAAGCAAGTGTTTCGTTTAGAAACAGCGTGGTATTGCTTATATTTAAGCATTAGCTATTAATGTTTAAGATGGAATCCCATCATCTTTAAACTTTGTAGTGCTACTCAAGCTTCAATTAATCTCAGTGTTACAAATCGACTGCAGTTCTTCGTTTCAGCATTTCTGATTCAAACGTACCAGGAATTCACTCGCACCCTTTTTTTAAATGGTTATCTTTCAAATTCTGAATGAGTTGGAAGTACGCTTGAAAGCAATTCGAAATTCGTATTACCTGTGAAAGAAATTGAAAGGTAGGGTAAGAAACGCTAAGTTAATTGGTAATGAATGCCCATTACTTTGGAAATCTTAAAGAGAGTCATAGAATATAATAATTTCAAGACAATGAATCAACTCTTAAAAGATTGGATTATTAAATTATAACTTTCTGCTGTCTACAGTTGATCGCTTCGCCTTTGTTGATACGCCTTTACATTTTTTTCCCAAAAAGATAGACCGACTACGTGTGGGCATCATCTGACTCTTCTTAATTGCCCTAAAAATTCCTAATAATTGTAAACAAAACGATGAGGACTATTCGAAACACGATTCTCTTTCTCTAGTTCCACTTGCAACTTCTATAAGGCTTTGGATTTCCTACTTAAGCGACCCTATTTTTAATTTTGGAGTCATTCGTGTATATATGCTTCTAGACTTCAGGAGTAAGTCCCACCTTCCGAGTATCGGATATTTATTGACTGTTCAATTAAAATCGTTGTCATTCCAATATATCGATAGTGATCTTACCAAATTTAGTGTGTAGATACTTAGAGTTCCACTGTTATTTCATTTCATTTAAGTGTATAGCCCATAAAGCGCGCTCTTATAGGTATAGCGTTTTAACAAAAGCGGCCAGTACATAAGCTTACATTTGCGACGGCTAACTGTTCTCTTAGCAGCCATGCCCTTGCTTTAAAATTTGCGCTTAAGTTATTCCTAATTAAACTAAGTTCAATAAAAAAATGAACTCTAAATAATGGCAATACTATAGAAAGCTTAATATTCTACTCCACAAAATCTTGCCAACTTATTATCGCTTACCTATTGAACGTTTTCAATGACAGGATGATTTGTATTTGTGTGGTTATGCGGAGTCAATTTTCTTCCAACTTTCGCAACTTATAAGCACAATCGTATTTCAATTAAATTTTTACGACTTATTTACCAGTTGATGCGCCAATGAGCTCATCCTAATTGGGAAATGCCTGTTTCTTGCGAGGATGATATAATTACCACAATTTGGTCTCTTAAGGCACATACGCATTTACAATCTCTGCACAAGTTTAAGGTCAGTCGAAATGGAAGATAAAATCTATACCAATGTTGATGCCATCTCTATTCCAGTCAGACAATTCCAAAGTCTTCGAAAGAAAGGAAAATTTCTAGACTGTGTAATTATTGTAGGTTCTTCATTTTGTTCTTGTATTTCCTCGCCTAGACGAAAGACAAACGAGAAATACCAGTACATCGAATCGTCCTTTGTACCCAGTTCCCAAGTATTGAAGACAAATTTACGGAAGATTCCAACAATCGAATAGAATGGATCAGATTTACATCTGAGTAGGTGAAATACAACTTTTGCCTATAAGTATATAGTATTGTGAAGGCAGTGGTTGACTACGCGTATACAGGGAGTGTGAACTTAACCTTGGAAAATGTCACCAATCTTTACCTGCTCTCCCTTACTATTGGATGTCGCAAGTTGATCCACTGGTGTAATGACTTTATCAAATTAAGGTGAGTTCATATTGCGTATATTTATGTGAATAGCATATCATATCAAAATCTTGAGCAGATATGGACAATCGCAAATGCAACGTCAAATAAGGGGCTTGCAACCGCATGTATACCTCTCATGGCTAATACATTTGAGGGCTTAAATATGAACCAAAGGCTTCTTATTTTTACTGAAGAGGAGAATATGCTAGAACTTTTAAAGGAGATTCAACATAGTGAAATAAGTGAAGAGGAAAAGCTGAGAACTATTGTCGCATGGATAAATGCTCCAAATACAAAGATGGAGAGAGATGAGAGGGCAGCGTACTTTGAAGAACTCTTCAGTGCCATTGATCTCGATAACTTATCTGGTCATTTTATTGTTGAAATTGCAACTGAGGAGTTCAATATTGGCCTATCGGACAAAATAAAGTAAGTCATCGTTATCTGCTCTTTTAGCTGCATGTACATTTAGGCGGTTCATTATAGATGGATGGAAAACTTCGAGAAAGAACTCTGATAGTGGAATAAGCAATATCTCGGATTTTTCAGTAGAACGAATAACTTCCAGTATCTCCGAGAAATTGCTTGTTCACGCTCTGGATGAAGATTCGGAGTATGGAATCCTTGCAGCTGTTCCCCACGTTCAAACAACGGCCAATAGCCGTTATTGTGTTCCTTATAGGACCAATAGCTGTGTCGTTGCACTGAAAGGTTGTGTACCACCTACTCGTTATTTTTAAGTACGATTTATTTTAATGTTCATTGCGTTGATCACATAGGTGACGTGTACCTAATTGGTGGAAGGGACTCCGAGAAGAATTCTGTTAATCAAGTACAAAAGGTTAATTCCTATAATGGACGAGTTTTCAACGTTGCGCCAATGAAGAAAGCCCGTAGTGGTGCCTCAGCCGTTGTCAGTAACAACAGCATATTCATCTTTGGTGGTTATGACGGATCAAGGAAAATGATATTAGGATCCTGTGAAAAATATGATCCCACAACTGACAGGTTGTCCTTTTTTATATATATTGGGAATATTTTTGGTCTTTTAAATAGGATATGGTTATCTAGTGACTTTAAGGGGAAATCTATGGACTAATATGCCTATTTAGTCTAATAGGCTTAAATGTGATCGTTAAGGCCGATGTTTTACTGCTACCCAAGCCAAGAGGTTCAGGATAATTGTCTTGACTGGATAAGATCGCGTTTTATGGGCCACTTATAGTTTTGTAAGCTGTTGAACCTCCATTAAGGGAAAAAATTCTTCAGGGAAAAATGAAAAGATTTCGCTTTATCCTGAAGCTGGGTGTCTGGCAGCATTGTTTTACTCTGGTAAGC
This sequence comes from Hymenolepis microstoma, assembly GCA_000469805.3. Lineage (NCBI taxonomy): Eukaryota > Metazoa > Platyhelminthes > Cestoda > Cyclophyllidea > Hymenolepididae > Hymenolepis > Hymenolepis microstoma. The sequence goes on from LR215994.1 coordinate 15,163,442, forward strand.
ACTGGTCAGTGAGTGACTAATTATTTGATCAGTAACTAATCTTTCCAACTTAATCTAATAATAGCGATCAACACCCCTTACGCTCAGTCATTAAAACGATGACTAATTTTCACCATGAATCTATATTGAGTCAGGAGTTATTTCTCAGTGTTTCAATATATGTATCTTCAAATTAAGATGGTCGTCATTACCACCAATGCCAACAGCTCGTTATGGCACTGGAGCGGTTCATATTCCAGACTTTGGAGAATTAGTCCTTGGTGGCTGTGAAAAACGCGGAAAACTAGCTCCGAATCTCACAACGGTTGAAATACTCTTGAACGATGCTTCTGAGAATGAGGAGTACAGTGGAACGTGGCATACCATTGCACCGATGTTGAAACCTCGAATCTGGCCTGCTGCCGTCTTCTTCAAGGGGGATGTTTATGTGGCAAGAGATGGAGATGATACTGTGGAGAAGCTGAAAATGTCTACTGGACAGTGGACACTAATTTCTGAATATCCTGGAATCGATTCTTTCCCTTATTCAATGGCAGTTTTCGACAGAAGACTCTTGCTTTCGAGTAAGTATCATCGAGTTAAAACTGTTATTGTTTTTACTTATGCAAACAATTTTTATTTTAGCTGATTGTGGAAAAATTTATGAACTAAAGAGGCTGGAGGAAAATGAAGTTTGTGGCATTTAAAAATTAAATTACATTAATATTCAAATTAAAAAATGCGCAGTGTTTTTAATTTCATTCTTACAGGACGAAAATTCGACTGAACTCGCATGGGATCAGATTTGTGAAATAGAAAATGTTCAACGAGCCAAACTTTTGGTGATAAAATGACTTCATGCCCTATTTTTTTATCTTTTATAAATATGATTAAAATTAGTTCACTTACCAGAAATGAACTATTTATTTAATCCCATTATGCCCAAATGGGAAGGGAAATCTACTGTTATAATTGGTGTGGATTTGCGTTGGTGGTTTGTGGATTTGAAAACAAAATTAGCAGGAAATGAGGATTGAAACTCCAAAATCCTAATGATACCCACTTCTATTTCGGCACGGAAGCGAATTCATATGGGCTCTCTTTAGTGAAAGCTTAGTTTCTAGCATTTGTCTATTTCGAATCCTACTTTCACTGAGCAGAAGAAAAGGAAATTTTCCCAGTTAAAAGCATCGCAAAGTGGCGGAATAATAGTAGTTATTTATGTCAAATGACAGGCTCTTGATAGTTATCATTAGCCCTTTAGTTGACTTCGGGTTTCACAGAGGGGAGAAACGTCAGAGTCACAAAAAGTCTAGAGAGAGGGGGAACGGAAGAGTGATTCACAGATGTAAAAGAGACAGACACAAAGGTGGAGAAAAAGGTAGGGTAAGGTGAGCACTGTGGAAGTGGTCGTCTATGGCACAGAGTTGGGTCATGGTAGTTTGAAGTCAACTGCCGATTTATAGGTTTTTTTTGCCGTATGAGTATACGTTGCACCACGTGAAGGTAAGTCTATCGCACACCCCACAGTAGGAGTAGTAGAATAGTGTTTATGGACACGCGTGGAATTCAAATTCATGCAGCTAATAATCCATTAAAATTCTGCTTTTCGAAATTGTCCGGTCTCAATATTGATCTACAGCACCTCATCTTCCATCAGCATCAATAAATAACATTTAAAACTAGACACTGCTTTTTAAATGATTGTGAATATTTCGGTCATGAATTGGCGAATATAACGAAGATACCATTACTATATTCCAAGCAAGTTAACGATCGTCATTAACTGAGAAGTCGTTGGGTTCATTACTAGAAACCATTGATCACTGCTATTATAAACGGACAATATGATTTGCACATTTGATAATATTTAATCTAATATTCCTAAGAAGATATTATTCTGAGTACTTTTGCTTAAACATTTAACTGAAATTTTCATCGATTTTTTAGCTTCTCTTGAAAGTTGGTACTCAGCCTTCGTTTTGGGTTCCGACAGTACATTAGACAGTACAATCAATAATTCGCATTTTCAATAAAAATGTACAAAAACTGGGATGTGAATTTTTGACAAGTGCGAACCAATAATCGAGTTGCAGGTGCGCTTTGGTCACAATGTTGGTTTAAGTTTGATAGCCTAAGCACTCAGTCACGAATCTCTTAGAGGATAGCAGAGTGACGGTTCAACATACAGTTCAAAAGTTAATCAGTGCCTCAGTAATTATGACTCGGTCAGTTCTTACCGTTCGACATCAAATTTTACAAATATTTTTCTGTAATATTAGACTGTAGAATGTACTATTTGTAATTGTTTGAAAAGTCTTTTTATTCTATTTAGTACATGATCCGCCATTGTACTATTTTAAGTTATTAGAGTGGGAAAATTAAGTAAATAGTGGTAGAATCGAGTTTAAAGGTCAAATAACGTTATTGCTGCTATCGCAAACCCATACTATTCAATGGAATAACCTGAAAATTTTGAACTGTCTAGAACTGGATGAAATCACCTGAAAACCAGATCTCAAGAAGAAAGTTTTATATGGTCGTGAAAAGTTAATTTAGTATTTAATAAAATGAATTTTTGTAGCAGCATCAGATGCAGAACGAAATTGATGTTGTAGCGGATTAGCTACCTAACTAAGCCTGAATGTACTCAGAAACCTCAGTGACAGTTTTTCCTAGTCCGTAAGACCCCCAGAATTAGCTAAGCTATTGCAAAGCTAGGAAGGGACAGAGGTATTCTAGACATGCATGACGTGGAGTGCAATGTAACATGTATGACGTGGAACTTAGTCATTATATACACATTATGATATGATGACCTCATATAACTTGGATCATTGATTGGTCGGGTAATCGTGTACCATTGATTGATCGTACTGGTATTGGTCATTGATTCTGCATTAGTCATGCTAAAGTTGCGTCACCACAATGTGAACAGTTAATTTACCTCATTGAAATGTATTTGTAAACAAATGCATAGCATATTAGGCGCAAAATCCCATTTTATGCTATGTAGGCTTTGTAACAACTAAGATTAATCATTTAAATTAAAATTCATTTTCCTAGACATAAGCCTGCCTTTCCCCTCCCATTCAATATATTTGAAAGAGCAGAATTAAGATATTAATTCTACTAATTTGTAATGAAATCAAGAGGAACCTTTATTGATCCACCATCGAGAGAGTACTGACGTTTACTTCTTCTTCGTGGAATAGATTACACGCCTACTTCAATTTCTTCCCGAGACTTAACTCCAAATGCTGCTTCGCGTCTTGCTATTCGCTTTTCGTACTGCACAGCATTTTCAGCAAATGTTTTCATAAATTATTCTTTTGTTTCATAAGTTACTTTTTTGACTTGAGAAAAGGATTTGGAAATTTGGCTGCTGATATAAGTTCTCCATTTCACAACTGCTCAGTCAAGAAAAAATTTGACGTTCTCTGTTCTACTTGCGCAAAGTTCCATTGAAAAGACACCCAAAGAGTAGGGAATTGGAGAATTTTTTATGATCCCTAACGATCTTGCCGTTGGTATAAATCATCGTTTTCTTTTCTGTGATTTTGCTAGAATTCTCCAAAAACCGGCCTTACAATCTGGTCAAAGCAGAGGTTTCCTTTTCCTCTTACTGAGAATTGAATTTATATTTACTTCTTTAAAGGAGTATACTCTATCTAATAATCCCAAGTGCGAACCCTGCTTCTGTTGGTATTCATCCTACTAGTTTTTTTTACTTATATGGCAATGTGATTAAATAAGTGGTCCCATCGTAACTAAGGTTGAGGCAAACCCGAATTAGAATAGGGTGGAAACGAATTGAGGCTCTATTCATTCTACTATGGAGAAATTAATAGGGCTGCTCAAATCACTTGAGTGCTTTACATTATACTGAACGTTTGGCAGTTTGTTAAAAATCATTCCCCTGTTTGCAACCACCCATCTTACATATTCTCAGTGCTGGTACTCTATAATACCCTTATCGTAATCAGAAGCCTGCATAATCCAACCGTTTCACTTAGGTACATTTTAAGAGGTCTCTCTGACCTTGACATCTCCACTCCTCCGACTTGCTCAACACAATTCTGCATATATCACATCTTATTTTGAAGATCGTGATAACTTAGCAAGACTCCCTGGACATTTGTGTAAGATTGCAAACAACCTTTTACATGACAAACAAAGAACGCCAACGACATTTTTATGAAATTATCCAATTCGGATATTTTCAATAAGATGGTTGGGTAGCAAAACACGCCGATAGTCCATGGACTTCGGAGTTTAGGTCCAAGCCATTGTGGAATCATTCATTTCATCATAGGAAGATTAAAACTTATTACTGCGTTATTTACAAAACTACTTTGTGGCTGAAAATGCGACAATGTCAATCTTGCTTTCTTAGGCTGTGAAGCCCAGTTTCAGAAGATTATTTTTAGTGGCTCTCAACCGAGATTTAAGATTAAATGGATCTGTCCTCAAACATATTTGTCACCTGAACAGCAAAAGAAATTTATCCCTCTAAATTTAAACTACCACCCAATAAATATCGCAAATCAACAAATCATTCTAGAAATTCGACTTTCTTTCTCACTAGCAAAAGTGTCAATCAAGTGATTTGACATAGAAGCTATCTTTTCAACTAATATGGAGATACGGGGTGCGGCGCAAACGGAGGTGATAGGAAAATAGAACATTTCAGGTGTAATTCACACCAAATCCCAATTGGAAACCAGCCTTGGGCAGGTTTTGTGGCGAAGCAGCTCCAGAAAAGAGGATCGATCCAGCCAATGGGAAGCAGTAATTGATCTCCAAGCGAACAGCACCGGCAAATCTAAGGGCCACACCTCCTCCAACAACCGAAGCAGCTACGGCCTGGCAACGCGAGGAAAATGAATCACCTGAATCACGAGCCGATCGCCATTCCCGAATTGGATCAGAGAAAAGGCAGCCTAAAAATATATGTTAGAAGTCGTACTTACTTATGTGTTATAAGTACGAGCCAAAATTTGAACTTGAAAATCGAGACATACCTGTTAGAGCGAAGGCATGGAGCCGGGCAAAGGATGTATAACCATCTTCCGTAATGGAATTAACAAATGGCAGAGGAGCATAAATATGTAATCCAGCAATGCAAGAGGCTAGAGCTCCAGTGGGACAACTTGGGGCATCTCCTGAAACTCCTGTTTCCGAAGGTCCTGCCGTATGACTTGGTAGAAGAGGCAACATTTGTGGTTCGGCAGGGCCAACACTACAAAATCGGTATCCGCGCAACTCCATTGGACCTCCAAGGAAGAATCTATCAGCAATGGATATCTAGTGTATGAAATATAGGGTTGGCATAGGATTAGATTAACTGAATCGCTGACATTAATTTAAGTAACACGAGGTATTACGGGATGGGCACTGAGAGAATGAACAAGGCCCGCGGAGAGCGTTCCTTCGGCAACCAGCCAATTGTTCAAACGCAGAGGCTTCTGGAAAATACCATCCAAGCGAAGTTGAGTTGAACGCTCATCTTCGGGCCTTAGTTAGAGCAAATTGAATAATTTTTTTATAAAACAAAAATATTTTTAGTGACTTGAAGCTTAAGTGCAACTCCCATGATTCCCAAGCCATTTTAAAATTATATAAGTACGAAGTTAGCTTTAAATTTACAGATTTACGTAACTAACGAAGGAATCTTCTTATATGTCGACAAATTATCAAAATTTTTTCCCAACCAACCCTAAGTTGTTAATGAAGTTTTTGGCAAAGCGCTATAAATGAAAACTCCGTTTGTGGAGATAAGAGTAACTGTCACACAAGACGATTGAAACGCGTTTTAATCTTTTATGTAATGGTGGACAAGACGAAATTCGCTAAAACAGCTTGGGATTGAGAAAGAATTCTTGGAGTGAAGGACAAATACCTTTTATCAGTAGGACTTTCAATGAAAAAAAACTAATGAAATTTGACAAATTATAAGACAATGAAGAGAAAAGCAGGCCTGCCAACAGTTTAAACATTTCAAATAGAAAAGTGTATTAGGATGTGCACAATTAGAGTTCAAATAATTAGATTAAAAAAATATTTACAACGGAAATCACAATTCGCGATTCCACTTTTTATCGAATCACTAGAAAATGTATCGTCAAGACTTGCATCCAATATTATGCCAATACTATACTATTTCAAATTTTGGAAAGGATGAACTACCTGAAAACCTATTCTACCTAAACGTTCCAATAAGCATACGCTGTTGAGGATAAGATTCAATTTATAAAGCGACTTCTAACCGGCTCAAAAGATGAATGGCTATGAAGGTAAGTAAAAGAGTGACAGTCAATGGGATTATCTATCCATTCAAAAGCTCTCGAAATGTGGATCAAAGGAAAATTGCAGGATTGCATTTCCGCATTGCAAAATTGTGGGAGCAAATTCCTCTAACCATCAAAGATGATTATAACTGCTCTACATTTACTTATGAAGAAATAACTAAATGGACTTGACATCAGATAACAAGCGATGTAAAATGAATGTGTTAAAGATAGAGCATTAATTATAGTGCATTCAGAAAATTTTGAGAAATTAAAATTTTAATAAACGCAAAGTCAACAAAACCGAAGCTGTGAAGATATTGTAGGCTCTCGGAGTCTAAAAGACGCTGAACTTAATGGCATGTTTCCAAGCAAGAGAATGCAAACCTACGACCAATTATACAAGATACGCTTGTACTCAGAGAACTAAAAAGGGTATTTGAATTACAATGCTAAAATTTTCAAAAAAAAACTTGAAAACTCAACTTGCACAGAAGACAATTAATTTTATCTGTCCTTTACTACCACTATGACATTCATAGTAGAACGAAACTTGTGCCAATAAAGATTAATTTTATAAAGTTCTAAGTAGATCACTTACAATGTAGCATTTCCATGGTCGGAGGAGGAAGCCAGGGGAGGAGGACGCAGAAAAGACAATTCCTCCGAGAAACGAAGTAGACAACCGCTTTGTGGAAATACACGATCGTCCCGAGAATCTATTTCAACACTGTGGCTAATATTAGTTTTTAAAGTTGATCCGCTTTCAATTCGAATATTATAAGGTGTAGAAGGACCTGGATATCGAAGAATTCAAAAGATAGAGAAAAAATATGATAAATTTCGACAAAAGTATTAAATATTGTTATTACTAGACGCCTCAATTTCTCGCCATACATTACTCCAGTGAAGCTTGTGTAAACCAAGTCGGGTAGGAGCCATGAGTTCTGCGAAAATTGAGCTTTCGTTTCGCATAAACTTCGACCACCAGTGATCATAATTACAATCCGAACCGCCAAACAGTAATTTTGCATTTGGATTCATTTCAAAGGGTTTAATAAAGGTTGCGGATCTAAGAAAATATAGAGATGCTAATGTGACGAACCTCGTCTTAGTTGCATCGCTACCGAGATTTCCTTCAATTTCGAATCTTTCACCTTTTTTAAAAATATTATTCAGAGAATAATAGCCCCCCATTCGCATTGAACCATCTGTATTGACAGACCAATTGCCTTTAATAGTTTGGGGCCGCTTTTCTTCGACATGTACATTCACCTGTTAGGAGCAACGAGATGAACAAAAAACGGACCAAAAACCTTGTATGCGTCGTTACGAAAAGATCCCTTTTCTGTATCAATTGTGACGGTGCATTCTTTGAAGATCTGTAATCCTTGAAGCATCGACCTGAGCTCACTGGAGTTTTGTAAAAGCTCAGACAGATTTTTAGATTTCACAAGTGGACCAAGCTGATTGAAATAATGTTAGTATCACTTTGACGAACCTGTTTCTTTAAGAATTCAGGACTTGTCTTCCCCAATCCGAAAAATGTAACTTTCGTAACATATACAGGAGTATTTCCAACAAAAAATGTGTCACTGCTTTCCATTGTAACAAAAGATAAATCAAATGGTAATTGGCTAATAGAAAATTTGCGTAAAATCGCTAACCACCTTAAGGATTTAAACTAACACGTTTTTACATAATTTATTCGTTTTGCTTCATAAATATCATTTCATCGGCCGTTATAGCAATATATAACATAATTAACGGTTTTTACTGATGATCACATTTTGCTTACAAGGCAAATATGTCTATTTGTTCTCTTTTTGCATTACACAGTTCCCCATTGCCCAAAAGCATTTCAAAATGTATACGTTAATTTTAAAATATATACAATTGGATGTGCATTTATTTAATTTTTTATACAATTCAAAGTTGCTCTTTTGCGACTAATAAACATTCATTCCGAAGTTATCTTAAGTTTCTTTTCCTATTTTCTGATACTATTGTCGCGTTTTGCCTCGCAGCCAAGTGTCAAAATTTTATTAGTGAGTTTATTTTGAGTAAATTCTCTCAAATGTTCTTAGTCGAACGTTAAAATAATATTTCATCGTTGGTTGGCCAATGACAGCTCCCATCGTTGAACCATTATGAAAGGTTAGACTATACAAGCTATTCTTCTTGTTAAATATAATCTTATGTGGTGTTTTTATATGCCTCTATTTTATTGCAATACTAACAATGTAGGATCCGAAGAATTATAAATAGTTTTATGAAAAACTTGGTGTGCGGATTTCGTTAGCTAATGCTTTGTTCTGAGGTGCTTTTACATAAGTTATTCTTTAGTTAATTTAATCCAACTAATATATTTAAAACTATAAAAGTGTGAGTTATGGCACTTTAAAATCCTTTAAATTTAAGCAAATACATGGTTTTCCAACTTTCGCGTTACAATATCTTCAATATATATTAAATTACACATTTCTATCTCGTTAAATAAAAAAAAATTTTGATCAGATTTAAAAATTTCTCTTGAATCATGAAACCTCTTTGATAGAGCGATGGGTTGTGTTCTTAGTAGTACTTTAATCTTAGAATACGCATTCTGGCAGATATTACTTTACCAATTTATTTGTTATCCCACCTAGAGTTAGAAGGATCCAGTGCACGCAAATGCAAAAAACGATTGTTAGAGTCATTCTCACTTTCTTTTCAAATACAAAATCCTTACTCTTACTCGTCTTACAAATTTTATACTATCAACGGTATGCGTTATTTGAATAATCAGCCATCTCTCATCTACTTCTTCATTGATCTCTTGCGCTAGTGCAAAACACCACCGCACAATATTATCTGCTTCCAAATTTGCGATAACAAAGATTCAGAGAGTAATTTCTGCCAAGAGACGTCTGGACGCACCACAAAATTCTTCAAACCACACTCATCATGGCTGCTGTTCCGATTCAGATAATGGCTTTAAAGCTCGTCAATTCGTTCTCATGTCTATGCTTTTAGAAGCATTTAAATACAGTCCAGATGCCTTAAATAAGCCATTGTCATTTGACAGTTTAAATACAAAAGTTTTATTGAGAAAATACAAGTGGCGTCTTTTACAGGTACACTAAAAGTCAATTTAGCATAACACAACAGGCAAACACAAGGAGTTTTGACACAAGAAAGTTTGTTCATTCATACTATTAAAAGTTGACTTGAAATCCAAGGACACCGACACTTTGGTTGAATGATTCTTCGTGAAATATTTGTAATAGGCAGTTATGTAGATGAAACGGATGTAGCATCCTCCCTTCGGAAAATTTCACCTGTGTCCATTTTTATGCTAAAAGATAAAGATGACATTTTGAAATACTGTATCGGCTGAAATGCTCTAAGTGCAGATTTTTCACATACTCGTGTTGAAGGACATGTTCATCAACGCACATGGCATTCACAACCGGAGATGTAGAAATAGTATTGCTGGAATGTGCATTGGTGTTGTTGGACACGTTCGGTGTATTCATTAGGGGCATAGGAATAGCCGGTGTCGAAGCCGTTGAACGAGTAGATTCGGCAAACTCGGCAGAATTTGGATTAGCTGTGGATGGTAAGTTGGAGACCTGCTGGAGAAGAGTGCGGAAATGCTCGTTTTCCAACGCCGAGAGACTGTGATTTCTAATCGATTCGACATTCGTAGCCAACGTTGATGGCAATGGACAAATGGGAACTGGTGCCGCCTTTAGACGACCTCCATAATTCCTACCCAGTACACGACTTTCACTAAAGAGGAAGCAGTAAATTACAGCCCCAAGGTGTATTAAAAAACTTATTATACTAAAATGACGCATACACCGTCTGTCTATTGTCTTTCCTCTGCAACCATTCGCTTTCATCAAACACCCAGACGGAACCTCCTGGAGTTTCCACACGTCGGAAGCATTTGTGCAACGACAAGTTGTGTCGAATTGCATTCTGGAAAGAAACACAGCGTAAGTAATTTCGTTTAAATATACTATATAAGTGAGCAGTTTGTACACTAACCTTCCAGGTGGCTTCATTTTGTCTGAAGAATAGAAATTCCCTCTGAAGCCACGCGTAGATCTCACTTAGTGACAGACACTGATTAGGAGACTCACAAATGGCTTGACGAATAAGGGATGCATATGTAAAACGGGGCCGAATAAACTGTGTGCGGTAAAACTGACGCTGCGTTATGGAACACTCATCCGAGAGATTTTGGGGTTCTCGCTTTGACGAGTGGACGACGGATGGATTTTGCGGTGGGGAAGGTGTTCCAGTGGAAATGGATTTCGGGTCATCTTGCATCACAGAAGGAGATGATTGAATATCTGTAGCCAGGGAGTTTAATTTCATTAGGCTGGCGGCAGAATTGTTGAATGCATCTAAAAGAACATTCAGAACAGGTGAAATTGAAAGAAGCAATTATTATGAATCCATGATATGAATTTTGGGCTAGAATTTGCAAAGGAATTTGTTTTGATTAATGTTCGATTAGACAAACGCTTTAGAGCTTTTAAAAATATTCCTACTTTTTTTCTATAGAGAATGATAAGATTTTTCAAAGCAAGATGCTTCGCTCATGAGCATGGACCCCAGCTACATAGAGATAATCCCATTGAAACCAAATTACTTCGAAGGCAAAACTTTTGAAAATCGTATGTAACCCTTGCTGCATCTGAGTTGTTTGCGTAAAGTGAAATTACTATTTTTTGATAAGATAATAACTGAAAAAGAGAGCTTTTTCAAATTGTTAAGTTTTAGCACACTGATCCACGAAAAAAGCTTTATAATCCTCACTTAGAATAACGTTAAATGAAGTTTACTTTTCAACAGAGAAGTGTCTGAGAAACGTTATTCGTTGGAATCTATATAACTAGGTTTCAAAAGTTGTTGTACTATTGTGACTGACAAATACGACTCAATTTGACTAACTGATAAGCATTTAAGCGAATGGAAAACAGGTTACAAATATTCTGAGAAATAATAGGCCATTTGAGATACACTTTCTTTCCTGATAAGTGCTTTCAAAGGTTATTTCAAAGGCGCAAAACTACAACATTCAAACACATTTTGTCGAACTCATTTCAAAACTCGTACAGGATAGAAGAAAACAATTAAAAAACCACCTTTAATTAGGTAATTCTAAGCCCGTCATTCAAACTTGGAGCAGTATTTAAATAAAATGGGATCATTTGTGGCGTACGCAACCCGTACACGAGAAAGCGCGCTCTCAAACATTTTGGAGTGTGCGGGCGTACGCGCAGGGCACCGTTCAGATATACTGCTATATGCTAGAACTATTTGATAACTAATCACGTCTCTCTATTTCATAATTTACGATAAGTTACAATAAACGCTTCGCTTGCCAGGAGTCTTCCTTCTCGTTATCACGTTGATAGCTTTTCTGAATAGGAAGAACTGCCACAGAGATTTCTGAGCATAGTCGAGGCTTATTAGAGTAGCTAATCTGCTACACATTCCAGAGTAGATTATTTCAATCCAAAGACAAATTACCGTTTTTAAAGCCGACAATTGTCGGCGGCGATGTCTTCGATTGGACACCATTGGTATCAGGAAATGAATCACCATCATTAGAACCGTTCAATCTACAGAGAAGGTTGCTGAAAAGAAGAAATTGGTCTCGGCTACTTTGTGGCAGAGCCGCAGATCCATTTTCAGCGGCGCTCTGTAAAAGACCCAGAGCTCTTGCCCACTGTCTTCTATCTTCTTCTTCTGGTTTTACTATAAAATAAATGGCTACTTATTAAAATTCAGCACCGATTTATATAAAACATTTGATAGTGTAAAGTACATTTGGTCGGCTGGGATGTCTGAAATGAGATTAAAGGAGTGCCGGCAGGAGGGTTGGGGATATTTGACGTCGCCTGTGGATCTGGAGTGTTCTTTTCTTGATGATCAAGAATTTTTGAAAGCTTGAGGAGATGATCCAACATTTTTTGTACACGTTGGGATTCATTTACGTACTAAAATAACATTAGTGTTTACTACTCACTTTACGAATTTAAGCATACCTGGTTGAAGGTCATTTCTAGGTAGTGAATTCGTAATTCTAATTGAGCCACATTTGCTGACGTTATATTATGGACGTCAACAGCATGACTAAAACAAAAGAAATACAAGCTTTTAACACTTGAAGGGAATAAAACGCGTATTGATTTACATCATCTGCTTAGATTGGTAGCGAATCAGAGGAATATCTTTTACCCAACGTGATGTCTAAAAGGACCCAAATGAAGTGTCACTACAATCTGAGGACTGCAAGAGAAGTTCACAAGTCGAGATTACCTCCTTTGACTTCTTTACTGACGACCAAGTAAAAAGACAAGAAACGGTTCGCCTCAACCCCATTTCCTCAAACGGTGAAAATTGGCAAGTAAATCAGGAACTAAATGGATGCCGCCACGACAATTTCAAGAAATCATTTCTTTACACGAGATTACAAAAAACTGCTTCAAAACTCGACATCTAGAGAAGGACCTAAAAAAAGAATTTTAAGAATATTCTCTCACATCCCATTTCTTTAATCCGACAACAAAGATTGAGAATATTAGAATTCTCTTGAGGGGTGCGCGATAGACTTACCTCCACGTGGTTCACCCTGAGTAACGTATACTCATGTGACAAAAAGGCTTATAAACCGGCAGTTGACTTCAAACTACCATGATCCGACTGTATGTCATATCCCACCACTTCCACAGTACTCACCCCACCTTACCTTTTTTCTCTACCCTTGCGTCTGTCTCTCTCTTACATATGTGATTCATTCTCCTGTTCCCCTCTCGACTTTTTGTGACTTTGATGTTCCTCTCCTCTGTGAACCCCGAAGCCAACTAAAGGGCTAATAATAACTCTCATAAAGCCTGTCATTTGATATAGATAAAAATTCGCTTGTAAATTGCGTCTAAAACTCATTGGTGCATTAGTCATAATGGGATTGAGGACGGTGTGAAATCATATCAATTCTCTAAACATACTCATAATCCATACACCAATGACGATTCAATTACAGAAATAACTCGATTTCATTAGCTTTTAATGTTTCTGATGGATGTATCCTTCTTCACACAAATAAGAACCAGTTTATTGATAACAGAAATGCAAGAATGTGCACACTCGACTATTAGTGTCAGCTTATTAGACTACAAACAAAATTCATATTTAACTTATAAGCCTGACAAAATTGAACTGCTTATAACCAAAACTCAAGGAAAATAGCTACTGTTCTGAGACAAATTTATTAATTTTGTTCTCAATTCCCTAAAATTTTCAATACCCTAGTCATGCATGTTCTCTCCAACATTTATGAACCCTATCTTTTGGGACAAAGATTATTTGGATTATAATTTTGGATTGAGTTCCATATATATATATATATATTAGCTCAAAATTAAATGGCTGATTGAGTGAGAAGTTTCGCTGACTGTCGATGACGGTCTACCACGTGAGTCAGAGAAAAGACGCTCAAAAAACCGGTGGCAGAGTAGATGGTACACCTCATCGACGCGAAAACACATAGTCGGAAAGGAGAGGCAAACAGACAAATAAACACACACAAATGCGCGCTCATAGGAAGTAAAAAAAAGAACAAAATAGGGAAGTAAGCAGACGTCGCCGTTGACAGTGCGGCAGTTGCAGTAAAAAAAGAGGAGAGTTGCATTCTCGCGGAGAAACAAGGGGAAGGGGTGGGGGAATTAAGCAATGACATTGACGCGTTGTAAAACGACCTTGAGAGAGTTATGAGGTGGACAAAAAATGCCGTAGCGCGCAAGCGGTGTAAACAATAACGGAGACCATTTAGCCTACGGTACACCGCCCGCCCCAATGCCCACAACAAACCCCTTCGTTTTTTTGTTTTGCATCTTTCTCACCCCCCAATGTTCTATTTCTCAACCCCTCCCCCTCTCCCTTCCTACATTTCTACTCTCTTTGTCTCTTCTACACCCAATATTTGTAGCCCCAAATTCTTATCTTGCTTTATTAACAACACGGGTTACCGTTTACGGTAACACTGCTTTTTAGGATGACGAATATACGTCAAATAAAATTAACAGAACTCAGGCCAACACAGAGGGAACCACTCATCCTTGAGATGAAAAAAGCTAGAGGTGTAACTCTGTCTATGAACAAAATTTTATTATATATTTTTTATTCTATTGTCATGCATATCCTAAAAAGGATGAATCATCAATTGGTTGCAATGTCAAGGGTCAGTAAGTAGATTAGAATACCCTCACTGAAAAAGACTCGTCAGAATTTGAGTTTTTCATCTTGATACCTCCCCCCCCCCCTCCCATCTCCCCTACCCTCTCTCCTGTACCCAAGTTCAAGGCTAGAAAACAAAGAATAATGTTTAAACCATTGGAAAATAGCCGTCTTAAAATCTCAAAACGTGAAGAAGCCTCTTCAGTTAACTTACGAATGATTGCGATTGATTGGTAATCCAATCAACGTGTTTTCACAAACAAGCTTTCAGTTTATTGTCAAGTAATACCAAAAAGATATAAGCTTCTCTAATGTAACAGTTAAAATACCTGTGAAGACTGATTTCAGCGTGTTGCTCTCCAATTAGAAAGACTAAGAGGCGGAGCGCTCCTGAGATCGAACACTCAAAAAATCTACGGCAACAGAGACGGTGGAAAAGCCAATTTCAAGTTTAGAAAGTTGATTTAATAAAAAATTTATTATTTATGCTAAATTATACATTAAGGTATTCAAATTTCTGATTTGGGAACAACTTCACAATTTTATAGCTCTCATGAAACAGGTCAAAAGAAAAGCCTCATTCAGATGAAAATTGTCTGCGAAATCTTTCTGAGGTTATTCACAAAAATCTCATCTTTATACACAAGATAGCTTGATGGGCAACAAAAAAACTGACTCGAAGAGGGAATACGTGCTCGACGCTTCTCGAAATAGGACAATTCCAAAATCACATGTCCATACACCATGACGGCCTGTTTACTCTTGCTTATTTGTTTGTTTACATATTACGCTGTGTTTTGTTTACAGATTATGTAAGTAGTGCGTGATGGTGGCTTGTTTAGAAAACTCCTCTCCGAAACTGTCAAATAATTGCAGTGAAACAGTGCACTTTCAATAGGAGCTTTAAATCTTTATTGAAACTCAGTTTTAGCCAATGATTGTTCTTAGATTGTCAAAATACATAGTGCTGTATAACAAGCATTGATGAATGTTGTCAAGCGTCAGGATCAAAGTGAAATAATTTAAAGGAAATAGCGAAAAATTTTCAGAACAATTCGCCTCTTGTAAGCCTTTATATGGAGGGGGAGGGGGAGGAGGAGGGAGGAGAGTTCCATTCGAAAATTAAATAAGTGAATTCATGTTTATCTTTAACTGCACAGACGTCAAGTTAGGTTAACTGAATAGACACTGGATGACTGACTTGCTCTAACTTACACAAGAAGACACCATGCAATCCGCACGGAAACATGCTTGAAGTTTCACATTTGACGATTACAGTGATTATTTTTTTGTATTCCCCAAAATGTCCTTTGTCTAGGCAAGGAGCCTTTAGGTAAACTGATTAGTCAACCTTAACGTTAACATTGATGGTGTAGCGGGCGAGTCAAATCGAGGCTATCAGTTAAACAAGTGTTAATGATAACAGATTTAAAGATCACAAAGCCAAGACACCATAGGTTGTGTTGTTAAATACGTAAGAAACAGAAATCCCGAAAATAGCACTATCTACGTGGAGTAGCGTGAAGCAAGATTCATTTTCAAAGTATGCTGGTTCTAAATTTTTATTCCCGTTGTAATTTAAAATTATTTAAAGGTCGAATTCAACCAATAAAACTTACGATTGGAGATCTGCAGCAGAAGATGCAATATGAGGACAATTTGGCCAGAAGCAAAGCTGCCCATCTGTGCCATTTGATTCAGGAGAGGAGATGACGTGATTTCGGAGATGATTAGATATACACTGCATTTGGGAAGGGGAGCTGGTTGGTGAAGACTGGGGAAGAGAAGGTCGGAAAGTGAGAAGGTCCTTTTGTACCACCATGTCGCAAAGTCGGTTAATTTCGGAGAGCAGGAAGGAATTGCATTCTCCTAGGGCAAAATCAAAACAATTGATTGGAAACACTATTTTTATGTAGTCAATAGCTTTAATAGGATTAAGTATGACAGTTTTCCCTTTCCGCAGCTCAAGTTGAATAAGATTTATTAAAAATGAGATAATATTTCAGTTACATTTTGCAGATCTTTTTTTTTAAATCTGGACTAAAAAAAGAAGATATGTACACAAGTAAAACGCAGTGACCAATGTGATCGTCGGCTGACTATAAGTCACAAGGTCGATAGCCATAGGCGCAACACAGTGACATGGTAGACTAACTAAACCGGTTGATTTTGATAAATTAGGCGCAGTGACTCTAAGCTACCCGCCTCCCTACCTAAGTCACTGGGTTTAGGCAGCGTGAATACAAAGAAATAACAGTTAGTGATATTACATGAGTTGTGATTGCCACGTTCTCCAAAATGGACAAAGCATTTTTCGAAACTAACTAAAAGGTTAAATTAGTCTGGATTCGATAACAGATGACTCGATCCGAAATCTTCTTCATACAATACGGAGGTAGGCTATATAACCACTGTAATATCATATTGCCGATTAATAGAAACTGTTGGATAAAAAGGAACTAAGATTTTTAATTTCGTTTGCGCCTCCAGACACTTTTACGTCTATTCAGCATCAGAACCATGATATTAAATACGTCTACTTACCGAGTCACTAAATAGAATGAGAGCTCGTGTTTGACATATTTCAAGTGACCTGGCAAGGTCCATTTCAGAAAGAGTACTTTAATATGCAAAGCATTGACGTGACAAGATGACCACTAGATAAGAATTTATTCCAAGTAGTAGCGTGCTTCGAAATGAGGAAGATAGCATAAGAAAATCAAATTCAATTCGCTCCTCAATCCATAATACCACGTACACCTAAGCCTACTATTGACAAGCGGGATCATCATAGACCATGACAGAAATTCCGGTTGTTTATATCCGCCATTCACCGGGGTTTGGAGGCAAAAATGTCAATTCAATGGATTAGTATAAGAATTTTTCCCGTTTTGGTTCATGTAATTGACTAAGAAATCTGACTAACGGCTAAGCACAATAATGAAGATGGAAAGACGTTTTCTCCCCTCTAATATCCTGCCAATAAATACAAATTAAATTGGAAAAGTCCTGGTTTCTAAAATCAGCTTTCATGACAATTTTCACCCATTGACATTTTAATTAAGCTTCAGTCTATTTAAAAGCGGCGCAATAACGTTGGGCAAAGCATTTTTGCGAAAAAACGGTAATCGTGACTTCAGTTTAAGAAGGTCTTAAATTTCAGAATTTTTAAACTGCACACTTCTTCCAATTGCAGACGATATCGAAAGTTATGAACCCCGAATTTAACTCATCTTTGTTTCGATCCTTAGTTGATTGATGGTTCAGGAGTCTAGGAAGTCAGAGACCATAGATTCGACGTCCTTTAATACAGCCCAGTTGAGCAAAATTGCGTTGCAAACCTCTTTCCTACTAATTGTAGTACATTTCACGAGATAAATGTAGCACACACAGTCTTCTGTGACTGGAATTTGTTGACTTCACAAAATTGTATTTCTACGCAAACAAAGCGGCAGAGAAATACTAGATAGAGAGCATAAGTAGACAATGAGAAGGGTATCATGTGCTATCTGGGTGTGCTGTCTCTCTCTCTCTCTCTCTCCACTTATTATTTCGCGTACTTTTCACCAGAATTTGAGTGTGTCAGTTCACAAAACAAAACTAAGTCATGTCTTTTCGCGATTAGCATTGGCTTTCAAGGAGTACAAATCTGTGTATTTATCCATATCCGCGCATATCAATTTGATAAGTATCATTGCCATCATCATCGTCACCACCATCATCACCATCATTATTATTATTGATAGTAAAACGTCTTTAACTCCATCGAATACTAAATGATTGACAATACTCGTGATGTTTAGAATTTAGAAAAAAACACTGCGTCTTAAGATGGGAATAGCAAACATTAACGGGAATATTAATAAAAATAGAAATTCAGCTCTAAAGAAGGGTAGGGAAAATTTCACGAACACTCAGAGATAATGATTAAAGGCTAGCCCAAAGCTAAATCCTAAAGAATCGGAACACCTCAGAAAAATGGAGTCTTTTGAGAACCTCGTTCTGGACACTTGCTAACCGTGAGGTGTTCTCTGCTGTGAGAGGGAAATTTTAAGTTCATCAATACGAGTCGGTGTACCACTATTTGGCGAACGACGAAATGAAGGCTGAGGTAATCTAGAGTTTATTTTCATTCTGGAAATCTTTAAATGCCCATCTTCAACAAACACCTCAAAGGTTAGATGCTTCCACGATGCTTTAAGAGCTAAGAGAATCCATTTTAAGGCTCGAATTGTTGATAAATTAATGAATTTGCGTCTAGGCTTTTAGACAACATAAAAGCCAGAAGCACGTTCAATGGTTTCCCATACATGCAGTGGCAATATATTGATTGACGTTTGATGGCCTCTCTACACAACTGGTCTGGTCGAGCATTTTTTTAATCTTGGCTGCTTTTTTATGACAGTTGACTCACTTTCCCATGAATCTACGACAGCTGTAAAGTTGGGAATCGATAGGCCCTGGATTTGAGATCCGGTGGGATTGTACCCATCCAGTCCAGTGACAAATAAGCTAGCGACTAGACACAAATGCCCAACTCCACAGTGTTTACAAAATTATGAGTCATCCCACTAAGTATAATGGCTATGCGCGAGGCTGCGTTACTTCGCGCGGAAAATGACTCATCGTTTATATATTCTGTGCGGCAGTGTTTGTGTATGTATGCGTGCCATTCTCTGTACACAATTCGGACAGAGATAAGGGGTGGGGGGAGGGAGATGGGCAGTCGAAGAGGGAGAGAATCGTTGGATGGAGGAATTCTGGATATGTATTTGTCCATGTGATTTACAGACTACCTTCTGGCTCTGTTGTATGGGACTGATTGTGTCCTCTATCCAGGCACAGGACTCTGACCTCCTTCCAAACCCAACTTCAGACTTCGGTGTTTCCTTCGGCATCTAATAAACCATGAGAAAAACCCACGCTCGAAGCAGAAATATTGTGCCGTGAGGCACTGAGGTACCCCCATTCCTTCTCCAGACGTTTGTTTGATTATGATTTAACGTGGACTCTTAAGTGTTGTATGTTTACTTTGCGTATTTATCACAAAGAACACACCTAGTGCCTTAAGCAAATATTCCACAAAACTATCAGCCAATGCAGATTGAAATGAACTTTCCGTCATTCCAACAACACTCGATGAATTATTTGTTTCTAATTCTTAAGCTGGAACGGCATTCTAGCGAATCGAATCGGACGAGCTTTAAAGTCAAGTAAGGAGCAATATGAAGTCACTAATTCAACTATTATGATAGTCTCTTGTTGTTGCAACTATAAACACTTACAATTTGAGTTGCTGACCCATGGCAGGCAAGAGGTGAGTTTAATTTATTTAAAAGTAAAACATGCACAATAGAGAGAGAACCCCTAAAAGTCCACCCAAATAATCTACCAAAATGAACTTCATTTATAAAATATGCCCTTTACGAGAGCACTACCAATTAAATGGTTATAAATGACAGCAAAACGAGACCAATTTATCATATCTTAATTGCGATTAAAATTCTAGACGCATAGGGAATAGATGATTAGCCTTTATGGTTTACAAGGACTTCACCATCCGTTGAAATGGTTCTAATGAAAAATTCATCAAAATGAGACATTAGTAATGAAAAACGAAAGTAAACTATTAGGCAATGGTTACCTCCACGGGGTGAAATAGTTCAGTTATGGCGAAATATTGTAAATAGTGGATGACCGAGTACTTACTTTTGAGAGAATCTTTTTTCCGCTTACCATCAGCTTGCGAATCGATGGAATCGCAGTTGTCTGATCGTTGAGAAGGAGGGTTGGGAGGGAGGAAGGGTTGCAAGTATTGTGCAATCCGACCAAGTTGGTCCAGCATCGAAGGATTGATCCTCAGAGGGTAATCCGCTTGTGAAGGGTCAAATTTTGGGACATCCATTGTGGGAATGGAAATATCAAGTTCAGGTGTACGCAATATGATTGAAAGAAAAGTCTCCTCAGGAATGATATATAAATGTGTGAAATACGGGGTGTGTTTGTGTGTGTGCGTATGTCTCTTATTGCTTGTACCGTATAAGTGGTGTTTGCGAGGCTTGTTTATTATTTGAGAGTGCGTACGTTTTAACGTAAAAGCGTGTAAAGCTGTCTGACCTTGCTACAGCCAATAACAGTGCTGTGAAAGGACCAATGGCAGACGAATGCGAGCTGACGTCACCGCTAGTACCTCACAACCGGCGTTGTGTGATACACGCCAAACTAATAAACGTTGTAGCGCAATTGGGATTCCAACAAAGGTTGACCAAATTATACCTCTCCTCGACTGATTTCAGTGTTTTGTTGTTAAGTAAGGTAGGAGACCTGTCTCGTAGAAACTGTACCATTTCAAACAAATGTACTTTTACTGATGCATAAACACGAGAAAAGTGTTAGTGTTTTTTTAAATGTCAGGACACATTCAAGTTTGCTAAAATTGTCTATTTTTCATTTACTATTCTTAGCGTGAAGTACACACTGACTGAATTTTATAATTTTCACAAGTTTAATCGATCGAATTTGATCTGTGTTTGATTAGACAAGAACGGAAATTTTTAGAGACTGAAGTGACTTAGCTAATCGGATGTTTCCTTTTCTGCGTAGTATCCTTTGAAATAAAGTTTTCTTAGTGCTGAATTTCAGACTAATCAATAAACTAATCAAGGTCCTCCTTCCAATTGGTATATGGAGGTGTCATTTCTCAATGAACAGATAATAACGATGACGAGGAGATAGAGAGAGAGTTCGTTGAATGACGAATTCTTCCATCATCCGGATCGTAGCCATAACACCCAGTCGATTTAACATCAGTAGCTTCGTAAATCTAAATCAATAATCACAAATAATATTATTTCAATACGTTGAGCAGACAGTGTTTGGAGAGAGGAGGTGATAAGATTTAAGCCAAAAACAGTATTCTTTAAGATAATCATAAAGTGTTAACAGATGGCAACGTATTATTGCACAACCCCCATACCGGTATGTAAAGCGTGTCGAAGCTTTTGACGTCACACAGAATACATTGCGAACATCTAAGGTGTGATAGTCCCATTGACAGAAGAAGGACCTCGATTGCATCGATTGGGTTTGACGAGAACAAGACCCGAGTGAGTACTGGTAATGCAACGTGCTATTCTCGTAAATAATCTGCTAATTAGTTGCAAAATTCTTACCAAACAAGGACCGGGGAGTTTAATTGGCATATTTCATGGGAGTCCCGAAGCGCGCTTTGCAAAAATAATAAAAAATAATGCACTCATATATATGTAAACAACTTTGTAATTATAAATGATTGGTGTGCTTGAGATGCGTGTGCATGGAAAGGGAGATGTCTGAGAATTTTTGTGAAAGTACCAGTAGCAAATTAATAATGGCATGCTTTGCCCTGTAAGGTGGGTCTCGAGTGAGTTGAGGGTCTAAGGAGTAGAAAATACAAAGTTAAATCACCACATCAGCTACGTTCCCTTTTACATCTTAAAATTATTATTTCCTGAGTCATTTCAACATAAATTCATTCCAAAAATTACCCTACTTGCCAAAGGGGAATTAAATTTCGAAATAATTAAGTAGTAGCGAGTGAGCACTGTAAATACGATAAATGAATTACAAATATTGCAAATTAATTGAACTTCTGAAGTTATTAAACCATATTGCATATAGCATTATAACAGTCAACTATCAAGACCGGATTTAGTCGGTGGTGTAGGCCATTCCGCTCCCATGGGGGGAATTGAGCCGATTCGATAAATATTTTGTATGTAAAAAAGTTGTATTAGTGATAATTTTGATCACATAATGAATGATTGATTCATGAAGGATACGTTCAGTTAGAAGCGCCTTTGAAATTAAGAGGAACAGCGCTTAATGAATTCCAATCTGCTCATTGGTATAATCAAATTGGATTATGTTCTTCACTATTCTAACTACTTAGTAACGCTTCTGAGTGGTAGTGCTCTAAAGCCAAGTATATTTGGCAATATTTTAGACATTTATTTTTCTCTAGTTTCAACCCTCAAAGGTTACCTGTGGAAAAATTGTACAATTTTTAATTATTGACAATCATTTAAATGGTCTCGTAATTGGGGAAGGTGAGATACTTGAGTGGAGGTTGAGTATAAGGTCTAGGCAACAAAAGGATCATATTTCAATTTACTTCTAACTTTCATCTTCTGACCCCTTAGTTTTGAAATTAAACGCCATTTATCTGAGAGACCTCATTGATTAGCTGATTTCAATAACTGATTGTTAATTTGACCTCTCAACGTTAGTCTCCTCTAATGACAACGAGAAAATGGCTAGAAAAGTGTTGAGGAATCTCAAAAGTTCATTCGGACTAAACCATTAATTTTTTTTCGGCTCAAGCAGTGTGGGTTAACATTTAGAAGGTTAGAGTTGTGTATCTGGGTCAGTTAACCGCATTGAACAGAAGTCCAAGATTATTTTCCTTGCTCCAAATATGACTCGACGCCTTCGACGAGCGAAAAATATTGAGCTTTTTGCTTTCTTTATAAAAATCAGTGTTTACTATTGTCACTCTTGTTTGTATCCGATTCGAATATGGACAATATTGTGTTCGGATCAGAGCGCTTTTCTTGCTCTGTCTGGTTTTAGTCAGATCAACTTTGAGATATGCATCAAATTTACCATTTTGAGCATATATGTTTAATGGAAGTTCTTAAAATTCCCTTCTCGTAGTTCAATCTTCTAAAACTAAAGCCTTTGACAAATGGTCCCTCACGTAAACTTGTTATGCTTACGAGGAATAGTTTGTTGTGAAAATATTTCACGTCTATTCTGGCTACTTCAGGTCTCATAGATGACGTTTGTGGAGCAAGGCAATACATCACTCAGCCGTGGTCATTTGATGAATCTTCCGACTTTCAAAGTTCACTCTCATAAATATTGTTCAACTATAGACTTTTCTAACGCCCCCATTTACAATAAATTTACAATTAATTATTTGATCACTTTTGCAAAGTATGACTCTTCTTTCCTGCAGTACTAGCATTCAGTTCGGCTCCGGTGGCTAAAATACATCCGCCCACTAAATATTATTAGACCACAGTTTACTCAGACAAGCGACAAGGTTAGAGCCGTATACAGTTAAACCAAGACGTTCTACCAATCAAACAAAGAACTACAATTGGCCCAGAGGTCAAAACACTGCCAGAATTACAGGGGCATTGTCCCAAATAATTGCCGAGTTTTCAGGAGTTATGATCCATATCATCTTGATAAGAATGATGGTCAACTTTAAGACAACCTGTAGGATTTGTCTACACCACTTCCTCCCCCTCCGCGAATATAACAAGCACCGTGGAGATTAATTTTGTCTTTTCGGACTCCTATCAACACTTTCTAGAAATTGTGTCAATGGCTTTTAATTTAATTTACTTT
Organism: Hymenolepis microstoma; assembly: GCA_000469805.3. Lineage (NCBI taxonomy): Eukaryota > Metazoa > Platyhelminthes > Cestoda > Cyclophyllidea > Hymenolepididae > Hymenolepis > Hymenolepis microstoma. The sequence goes on from LR215994.1 coordinate 15,187,345, forward strand.
GAGCATAGCCTTTTAAAAGAGGCTATTTGCAAATATTCTTTTACAAAATTTCATTTTGAAGGGACCTGTTTACTAAACGTTGATTGAGATACTGCTCAACATTAGAAAAGAGTACTGTTGCTTAATTCAACTTTGAAGATTTACTACATCTTGTCAAAGTTATAAGTTAATTTCTTCATAATGGGTGTATGCACACGTATATGTATAGAGATCCACTGGTCCACATCCATCACATTGGCTATTATGTCAAAAATTTTCATTTCATAAAGCCTCACTTCAAATAACTGAATCCCGGGATTCACTCACCTAATTTACACTTGCCCACTTTCTATCTGCTTATCCTACCTGACCAAAAAAGAACCAGATTTGAATTGACTTGAACAGAACAAAGAATGGCAGTGTTATGAAGTTCAGCTGATTATTACTTCTACATTTTAAGATACAAGACGGACTTCCACTATTACAACTAATGAAACAAGTTAATTTGAACACCTCGATCAGCATATCAGGTCAAGTAGTGAAATTTTAATTCAAACTATGAGAATATGATTCAACAAGCTCGGTTCAGAGTGCAAAAAAATAACAGATTTTATCCTTTACCTTCGTAGCTTAAAATAAAACACCTTTGACGTTCATACATAGTACTTAAATGTTCTAAAAGACGAAGCTACATTATTACTTCATTTCATTTCTAGAGTCGAAATTTTCAAATGTGGCAAAATTTGAATTTAAGGTTATGAATCGTCGTCTGTTAACTTTTTCACGACTATTCCTTATTAATTGTTGAGGATTGTTTCACAGACATCTATTTAGTCCTTTTACACGGGGGGAATATTTCTGCGTCTTAGTAGCTCAGATGACCGGATTTTCTTTCTCCTTGGGCAATCAAAGCAGTTTTCCACCTGCACGATAAGACTACGCTTGGTCTTTTATGACTAAATCACAAAAAGACGTCGACAACCGTGTGCTCTCTTTTATGGGCGACATTGCGTCGTAGCAGTTGCCATCCGCGACCCGCCCGGTTCTGCACGAGCGCGCCATAACGATGAACTTATCTTTATTTGGCAATGAAAAGAGAGGGCGAGAGAACAGTCGAGAAAGCAGCGATTGAGTGGAGGAAAGATACCGTCCACCATCGATTAGGGCCATAAAATACTTGGCACCTTCAGGCGTCTCACTCAAACATCCCGAAAATATAACACACGTATCAACGCGGTTCAGAGAGTAATTGCCCATTTACATGGGGCAATCAATCGCCTGAAGTATTTGCTTAATATTATACGTTGACATCACATGAGTTTTGGGGCGTAGTGGGCCGAGAAGTGGTGTTAATTTGAAAGAATTTATGCCAAGTATCTTGAGGAGTATTTTTACAACAGATAAGAATGAAAGAGTCATTTAATTATTGCTATTGTCAAATTGATTGAGAAAACTGAAACCTTATTATTAGAAAAATGTGTATTGTGCAATTTTATTTGGTAACGGTTTATTTTAACTCCCAAAATTCTATTTTGTATGTTGATATGAAATAGAATTATGAATAGCCAAAAATGCATAAATTGGACAGAAATTGAAACAAAACCAATGAATAATATCTATGTTAGAATTAATCCTGAATGAAGTCCAGGACGTCCACCTATTTGCAAGTTGCCTCTATCCATATTTATCGGTAATTGAATTCGAAGTGTTCGATTAGTTATTCCATAAGATTAACCATTCAACAAGCTTTGCATATTGCAGAGATAAAAGTAGAGCTTTTGAACTACTGAACATCGTGACTTGAACCATGTGTATTTAAAAAGTCGTATAATTTCATATTTTGGATAAATTTGAACTGTTGACATTCTGTTTTTCTCTTGTTCCCCTGTTCTTCTGCCATTAATGGAGTGTTTTGCTGCTTCGCCTGTTTAAATGCTATAATTATTAATAATAAGCAATACTTATGTACTCGTTCGAACACTTTTTGTGTAATCGTATAATCATATACAATTACTTGTATAAAGTACACCATATTAATGAAACACTAAATGAGAGTCGTCATAAAATCATCTAAATCTCTTCTTCTTTGAATGAAACAAGGCAAGATTTGTAACTTTGATGATCGTGAAAGTACACACCAAAAAAATCCTTCGTAGGTGCAAATGAGCATCTAGAACACTTTTACTGAACGGTCTTCAGAGTCCAGCTATGATCGAACTCAATACCCTTGACTATCTGTATTTAAGATGTCTTCAGGTAAACTGAAGCATCAATCACAACTCGAGTGAACTGTGCTAGGCTCTATAGGACTTTGAAAGAAAGAAATGGAGTGTAGGAACGGCTGCAGTCGCATGTATCATCATGGCAACTAAGACATGATGAAACGTCGTGACCTAATTTCAAAGATGTAACCGACCTGATCTCGATTGTTTACATTTATACATTTGCAGTGAGTCAGTCAGGCCATGAAATTCCCACTAAATGAGGTCAGTGGTCTTATGATATTAGCTTCAGAGTATCTGCATAAGCAGCATCCAAAACCTCGAGATCAGCTTTACGCTTGTGACAAATATCCCTCTGGGGATTTGTAACCAACTCCCAAGCAGGAAAGCAAGTTGGGATTATCTCTAACATCCTAGCGTATATTTAAAGTATTTACACTATAGTTAATTTTAGGGTCATTCTAAAATGGAGCTAAAATTTTAAATCTAAGATTTTCAATTTTGGATATACTCCTTTTGTTCACCTGTTCTCTTTCACTGGTGTTATATATTGCATCTCCCGTAACTAAGATGAGTAAATTAAAAAAAATAAATGAGAATTAGATAATAGTTTATCCTCACGTTCTTCAAAATTTTCCAAAAATTGTAGATTTTCTATTTGGAGCCGGATGCTCTGGCAATATGACAATGGGATTACACATTAACTTATGAATGAGAAGGACTAACCGAAAGGGTTTAAAGGAAAAATTGAACTTTTAAGAGAAAATATTCCTGATGGGTGTCCTGTATTTCTAGATAATAAAAAAACTGAAAATATTTTGAAATTAAATTTTAAATGCTAACCGGCACAATATTACTAGAACCCTAATTCAATTGAAGTACTGGCATTAAATCGCCAGTAATAAATCATTGAATTGTCTTTCATTTAACTTAATTAATGTCAAATGCCATCATTTAACTGAGGAAAATAGAAGAATCTCTTACTTCTCTTGGCGAACTAATATTTGTCACATGAGCACAAATTTGACCTGAAAGTGCTCTTTGAAGTGCGTAATGCTACCTGAAATCCATTAATAAGCAGATGCTTTGTTTAGCTTTCCAAACGGCCTTCATGTTATTTATAAAACCAATCAGATTTAACTTAAATCCATAAAATGTAGTTCTTTAAAAGGTTTTTTTCAATATACGAATAAGTCAACTTTTCATTTATCTACAACTGTTATAAGAAGAAGACAAGAAGATTTTGTCAACTTAATGAATTAAGAAATTGCTAAATTTTTTAACTCTCCTTAAACTTATTAAATCAACTTGAAAATTAGAATGACGTGGAATTCTAGCAGACACAAGCTTAAACAAAGGCAGAATGCAAAGCCAAATCGGGTCTTAAAAGCCAATATCTTTATCATACCAGCGTTTCTTTGTAACAATTTCCATTTAAGAATATCAACATCTTCACTTGCTTTTGTAGGTAAAAATTCAAAGTCTATATCTACTCATTTAGGGAAATATTATTACCATATTCAAGGTATTTTTAGATAATAATGTTGGTTACAACTCGATACATCAGAATGTCATCCACAACACTGATATTACGCTTTGAGGGGTTCTCTTTAGGCGACCTTCAGGAAAAAAACAACAAATATGCATTTCAGAGGAGGGATTAAAAATACAAATTCCGATTCCCGAATCTTCTCAAATTACATGCATTCGTTTTTCCTAATAAAATAACGCTAATTAGCTTTACCAATAAATCGAATTTCTTAATGATTGTAGCATGTAATGAAATTTCGTCATAGGAATTACATTGAATAAGTTTTAGTACTTTGTGACGAGTTATAATTGTACCTTTTATCAGGGTTAGTGTGATGAGGAATTTTCCATTGTTGCAGAGTCTTTTCCAAAGTAAACACGTTATAATTTCGAGCCGTCGTGTCGATATTCAATGAGGGTAATAGAAGAGCATTCTTAAATCCTTATCATATCAAATGTTAATTACACATTTCATGAAATATTCTTTTTCGAAAAAGTTTAAGATTAAAAATTTTCTTTTGTAATTCATTTTTTATAACGTAGAAGGCAAATTTATAACTTATACCGACGTCTTCCTTCTAGTGATCAGAAAAACAGGTCTACAAATAGGAACACTACATTTCTGAAATGAAGAAAGGAATGTTTGAATCAAAACTCATCAGTATGGGTAAATAATTATACTTTTATAGTTTGTTCATTTCAATCTGCATTTTACCATTTTAAGTGATAGTTATGTTTTAAAATTCATAGGTTTAGTTACCGCCTTTATTTAAAGGTAAAGGTATTTAAGGATTTTGACGACCATTTGCTCTCATTTAATGGTTCCGTGAAGAGTGCTCCAACTAAAATTTGTTTATTCAAGGTGATATTCTACTTAATAACGGCAAAATGCTACTACCACTAATCATTTTCGAATTTAATATAATTAAATTCTTAATTGGCAAACAAATTATTATTGGCTTCTGCTTTCAACTTTCTCTATTTTGCAAACTTTATTTTCTTTTACAGTTTTGAAAGAAGTACAATGCCCATAATATCTTCAATTTATCTCTTCAAAGAATTTTTATTTTTTGCAATTTCATTTATTTTTATTTTTATTTTATTTTATAAATTCCAGTTTTGTTGACAGGCGAAAGGCGTTGACTTAATTGGTCCGTCACTTGCCCAAAAAACACCGCTTACCGAGAAAAAAAGCGCTTCAGTGAAAGAAAGGCAAAACAACGGTTGCAAAAATCTGGTGCTTTATTTTGACATTCAAATTTTAATTTGCTTCAGAACGCTTTTAAATAAATTTGAAGGCATATAAGAGGTAATATACAAATAATTTTACTATTTACAAGAAAATTATTTAAAATGGAAAACTCAGTTTTACTTGCTCAAGTTAACAATTACTCTAAAATTTTGCTATCTGCAATGTACTTAAAAATGTATGTTGTTAGAAGTATATTTTTGAAATTTCCAAAAGTTCTTAACGTAACAAATAATCAATTTTTGGACTTAGTTACCTTTTGATAATCACAGAATACGGTAGCCATTATAATTGTTTAAATTAAATTTTTTAAAACTGTTGTTTTAACTAACACATATCAAGCCAAACTATGTGCCATTAAAGGGCTCGGTGACGATTCAATTGGGGTCGTGTTTTCTGTGTGCCTCCTTGGAAAAAGTGAATTTTCGTCGCTATTCTTACTCTCCTTTGAGAGTTGACACCTCTGTAAATGCTACAACTGCTAAATTTAAAAATTTGAGTTTTGAATTGAGTTTGAGAGTTTTCCATGATTCATTAGTAATTAATCCCAATAGAACTTTAATAAGAAAAATGTGCTCAGCTGTGGATATAACACATCTGTAATCCAGAAAAATATGAACTTATTTATGGGTTCTAAATAGCAAAGCAAAAACATTTTCTAAATTTTAATCATTAAAAGCAGTTCTTTTTATGATAGATTGTGGATAATAGAAACGATCAGAAGTACCCCACTTCATTTGAGCCACAAAATCATCAGACCGACTACTTTGCAATTAAAAGTACGTTAAGACTTGGTTCATTTATCGCGATCTTTAAATTAAAATAAAAATATGAACGACATAATTAAATAATACTCAACCATCTGTCGAACATGGAAATTTACGAGTTGGCAGATTGTCTTTAGACCTTCAGCACTCAATCTCTCAAAGCGTTCTCACCCTACTTTCAACTGTTAGTGCCCCATAATACCAAGAGTCCGTATATATATGTATATTAATTTTAACAGTTTTGGGAGCAGATTTCACTGTAGGAATTTGTATTATTTTTTATACTTTACTTTCAGAATACCGCATTTTCTCGCAGTCGTCTTTATCAATTACTTTGTGTAAAGAGAACACTTGGAGGGAGAGATTTCGGAAAAACATTAAAATATCGACATTTTTCTCTCAGCTGGGGAGACATTGGTGCACTCTTCTCTTTTATTCCATTCTTTTAATGCAACATAAATCAATAATTACCTCGAAAATTACTAACTTTATTTCTATGGTAAATAACCTTGATAGGAAGAGAAAAGATACGCAATTAAATCAAAACTTATGCTCGCAGGTGTTTTGGGAATAAATTGCAATTTACATTTAAGGAATAAGCCAACATTCCAAATAGGTCGACAAAGTGTTCCAAAACTGGTATTTACAGGGCAATAAATGTAAAAAGTAAAATGTAAATATTAAATTCGTAAAATTATTAAAATAAACATTTTTAAAAAAATAGAAAATGCATAGCAAATAAACTTGGCATTTAATAAACATAACCATTTGAAAGCTAAAATACTGGAAACGTGTTAAAAAAGCGGAGGAAATATTCAATATAGACGTTAACAAGTGTGTACTTTAACAAAAATAAAATACCTATTTGCTTCCTAATAAATAGTATGATTGAAATTAATTTTTTGAATAAATTTACTAATTTATTTTCATGCTACCTCGCAAATTTAAAAACGGTTATATACTGCTCACTTTAAATGATTTAGTTGAAGTTAATGTAAAAAATTGTGCTTTTCTAAACGGAAGGAAATTACCACTTTTTAAAACGCTCCCAAGAGGATGGAGGTAGATCAAAACAAACACCTTTTTTTCTATAAAGTTGGTTTTTACTCAGTCATTTCTTTCTAGGAGTTCCTGTTTAAATTCACAACTTTGATGAATTTAAAGCTCCAAGGCCATAAGCTAGAAATCTGTATTGATTCGCCTTGGCATGACTCTAATATTCAATTTACTTAACACAAATACATACACACTGTCCTATAAAGCATTTCTTGCGGTTTATTGATCAAAATAATAATCATTTAATAAGCTAATACGATGCTCGATAGTAACTGATAATAGATTGTCACAGGATTGAACTTTTAGATGGATTCAATCGTCACACAATACTGAATGCCAGATTTTCTGCTTTAAGAAGCTGCTAGAGAATTTTTGCCTAAAAATTAAATTTCGAATTAAAATTTTAAAGTTTCTCAATTGTTTCCTACAAAAGCTGCCCTTTAGACTCAGGAGAAGGAAAAGAAAGGACCTTATCGTTTTAACAAAATAAAAGAAATTGGCTGTCTGGTTAGCCAATAATTGCAACGACGGCCTCTACCGGTGCTTACTTATCCAGATGTGAATTTGAAGCCCAATAATCGATAATCCAGGGCGGAGAGATGGAAATTGCTTTCCTCTCGAGTGTAAGAATAATCGTCGATGGGCTTCTCAATAAAATCCATTAGTTAAAGAGTGAATCAGAATTTGATACCTAGACGCTCTAATAAATAAATATTTATTTTTAGTCAGCCTACCAAATATAAGATTTTATGCAGAAGTTGTTCAGGCAGTGATAAAAACTCTGGCTCATTTCAAAGAGTTCTAAAAATTCCTTTAAAAGGGATACTGATCCACTGAAGATAATTATGCATTATAGAGACTAAAAATATTAATAAAAAATTTTATGAAAAAATGGAAATTTTTCGTGACTTGTTTTAGGAATATTACTCATTCACATCAAGATTATCTCCATGATGATAGGCTTGAACAAAAATATAGTTTAGGCTTTGGTATGGAAGCGCTCGAAGCGCATTTCAAATGGTTATTCTGTTGTCTTCAATCTGAGTTTATATAAATGGCCCTCCTCCATCGTCCAAGAGTCTAATTATAGTTTGTTTCAAGAAATGTGGGTCGACGAGGTTAAATACAGTCCTTTAACAATAAAAGAGCCCTATTATTTGTGCGACAGCGTTAATATTTCCGACCTGGCGGAGTTCTCCAAGGGTACACTCAAGCTGATGAAATTGCATACAAAGAAAACCCATTCCAAAATTTCACTTTGCAACGCAAAGCTCCATCACGCATTTCCATCTCAAATGTTTCGTATGAAAGCAAATAAAGCATCAAATGTCTCGCTAAGTGTGGATAAATAAGCCCTTAAAGTGCATTCACAGAGTCACAACTGCTAATGTGCATCCGAAAAAAACAGATCATCCACAAAAATTGTCTGCAGTTGCAAAAAATAGCAAACAACAATCAGCAACTCGAAGTGTCGACTAGCACGTTCTAGCGTTAAAGAACTTCAACTTTAATTAATGGTAATTTGTTCGAGATTTTCTAGTTGCTTGAATAGGAAACAGGTAAATGGATATAGTAGCGACGTCATTAGTCAGGTGCTATTTGGAAAGTTTTGTTAAATAGTTAGATGTATAATTAAAATTAAATTTAGTTCGAAAGAAAATAATGGCCAAAATCAATACTCTATTTCTCAAAAGAAATGGTCAATGGTTAGGTTTTAATGATCGGTAAGTTATATTGTCAATCAATGGCGCACAACTGAGATGTACACCCACTAATCATTGCTAATAATATGTGCAGATGGAATAGCAGATAACTCAGCGGGTTGTAACAGAGAGTTCAACGTCTTTCTTATAAAATAAATTAAGATCAGATCATCAGTGAATGCGAAGTTTGATACATTCAACTACATTCTTTAAAGATGCTTCGATGGGCAAATAGGAGGGTTGGTGCATTGCATAAATTTTAAGCCTCTTTCTCTTAAATATCACGGTATTCTCCTCCACCTTTTTTTGTCAAGATTTAGGCGGAATTTTTATAATGAATCCAATTCTGAGAAGCCAAAATACAACACTTTATCACAATAATTTTTCCCTCCTGATGTTGAAATAAATGAACATGTTCAAATATCCTTCATTGATTCACTCTTCTGTTTAATAAACAAATGCCAAAGTTTTCTTCACTGGTCACTGTGAGGTCTTTCTACTGAAATCAGATGACTATTCAGGAATTTTTCTTTATGTTTGCAGCCTCTATTTTAGGTATTCACATTACTTCACTTTTTTCAGGTCATTCCAACTTAAGCTGAAATTCCTTTTTTTTCATTGTAAAAGAGTATTTTTCAAGAAGAACTTAATATGATTAGATATAAACATTTTAACAATTGCTGCGACAAAAAAATGCTGAGGGGAAGTTCAAGGAAAGCATCTTTTAATGGAGGGATGAACAGTCGTAAATCTCTTAAGTTCCAAAACTGTTGAAGATGTAAGTCAAAATGAAATAGTAAATTTGCACTTGACATTAAAATTTCAACTTTTAACATCCCCAGTTCCTCAATGGGAAAATTATGGGTTTAAAACGTTGGTAATTATCGTTAGTAGTTTTAATAGAGTAGCAGAATAAATTTATTCAATACCAAGAGTTTGATTTAAAAATTAAATTTGACTGTACCTATCGTGCTACAGTTTTATCATTTAAAATTTACTGGGCAGATTTCAAAAAGGACATCGATGATCCACTTTCCATAGCTCTATATTATGCCAACTGGGGTGCGCGATAGACTTACCTCCACGTGGTGCAACCAGGGCAACGTATACTCATACGGCAAAAAAGTCTATAAACCGGCAGTTGACTTCAAACTACCATGACCCCACTTCCACAGTACTCACCTCACCTTACCTTCTTCTCTACCTTTGTGTCTGTCTTTTTCACATCTGTGAATCATTCTCCTGTCCTTCACCCCCTCCCCCCCTTGTGAAGTCCGAAGCCAACTAAAGAGCTAATGATAACTATTTAATATAAATAGATATTATGTCAACTGCAACCGTTTATTATAGACACAGCAGACTTCTTTTGGAGTGGAAGCAAGTCAAGCTTACTCAACCTGTTCTGCTTAAAAGAGAGTAAATCATGTGGTTCGATACTGAAAATATAAGTTTGAGCTCTCAGATTCCATGTTCTTTAAATTCGTTAAAGACGGTTCTTGGCATTTAAAAGGTCTTATAATTGCACGTCTCGTTTATTTGGTCTTGGCTTTGAAACATACGAATTAGTCCATGTGGCATCATCAATCAATGAATAACACCATTTCGAACCTAAGAGCCAAATTCTGAAGATTGAAAATTAAGTCCTAGATTCTTCCCTTATGGAAATGTAAATATCACACTTTACACAAGTTCAAATAGATTACCTCAAGTGATATCTCGACTGCATTCTCCAATCTTCATTTAATCTCTCATATTGCAGATCTAATTGAACCGGTTTGCTTTTCTTCAATTTGCATAAAATCCAATGTATAAATAATATGAAAACCAAACAAAATTACGAAGAAGTATGCTTTAAATATTTTGAAATTTTATCGCGAAAAAGTGTTGCTTGCTCAGTAACATGTAAATTTATTTTTAAAAAATAAGTGCACTTATATGAGGGCGCGATTTTTTTCGGCAGCAAAATCGGATAATTTGAGATGATAATTGCTATTAGGGGGAAAATACACTCCCGTTTCGAAGGGTTATTTTTAATTCTTAACAACAATCTCCACCCACAGCTTTATTTACTCATAAATAAATGATTTCTGAAACGTCACTTCATCAGTGGAAAGTACGCATTCAACGTTTTAAGTACTCACGTCTTGTTTATTTTATTCTTTTTTTTGAATGATTTAAATTTATATGTGCGACATTTAAGGGAAATAATTTAACAAATCGCATAGTTTTACTCTGATGCAGCATTTTGTTCGCTCGTTAGAGGTCCTACTTTTTTAAATAGAATTCGAATCACAATAGTACTAGTATCGCCAACAGCAATAGATTTATAGTGTTCATACATGCCGAGAGAGGGGAAAAAATCTCGGAGAGACAATTTGAGAAAATTATCTTCCGAGATTCAATCCACAACTCTTGGCTAATCTTAATTATCACCATTGACAGAGCCCGAAGGCATTGGATACAATCTAAAAGCCCCGTAATATACTGGCCAGTGTTGCAGTTATTACTTGAATAAGGCCGTAACAGCTGAAGTCTGGTTTGGGATTCCCAATTACAGTAAAAAATTGTTCGCTTTTTAATCAGTTTATCGCAATGGCAATTTTTACGCTTTGTTAAAATAAATTCGCCAACATTGTATCTTAAAATACGTTGATCCATGGTCTCCATGGATTGGCGAAAACGCACTCCTCAAGTGAACATTTTCGCAGCTTTCGAGTGAGTGTTGAAGCAGCCGTTTTTATTATACATTTTTTTACCACTATGGATAAGTCACGGTATTTGATTTGATCCTGTACCTTGGTTCAATTCTATCTGGTAGGTATGAACATTTTAATTATATTGAGATGATTACAATGTCGCAAATTGTAATATGAAAACATTTCTTATAGTAATGAAAGTTTCTGGTGGTAATTGATCGGTATTTTTCAACAAATTCACCCTTCTTACGAGTTGACCATATTCGTCTAGCGAAATTACTACAGGGCTTTTCTAATAAATATCATTCATTTTAATCAACTTATAAAGATTGACTTAAAATTCGGATCCTGAGGTAAATAAAGACGATTTAATGCTCTATTTACGTAGAATTTTCCACCTGAGCACAAATTTATGGTTCAACTTTTTCCCAATTATTTCCATCACAAACCTGCTTTTTCGAATATTTTTCATCTATAAATGCACTAAATCGGCGACATTTTGTTCTTACCTTTTTCGACCTTAAAACAATTCGCTTTAATGGTATTTCAAAAAAAGTGGCCTGAAAAGCTAGCAAAGAGTAAAATTAGCATTCGTAAAATTTTAGTAATGCATTTTAAATAGATATTATTAGCGATTCCGCAAACCTATATGTGCACGCTCCGATTTACGCAAATCTTTGCGTTGTTTTTTTTAAGTGCAAATTCAAATTTTACCGTTTTCTTGCCCAGAGAGATACGATTTGTATTCGAGTAGGTTTTAGCGAATTCGATGGTGTTTGAATAGATGAAGTCTCAACACAACACGTAACATGTTTTGGGATTTAAGTTGGGAGGGAAATTTCTTGAACGAAAGCTCTTTGCCGATTTCTTGGAAGTGCAATAGACCAGATTTTATGATTGGCAGTGAATGGGTAAAAGTATGCTTCCTGATCCCTGTTAACGTTTTTGCGAGCCGTATGGGAATATACACGATAAGAAAAGCCCTGTTCTTCCACTATCGCAACTGGATCACTGTTCCCTAGAACTCATAAGGACCTCCAGTATCTGATTTATGATAGCATCAAGCCAAGACAAGGTTGGTTGAAACGACACATTTCAGAAAAGAACTTTTAACATTTCTATCAGATTTAAGGCAAGTATTTTTAGAAGATCGCTTGAAAGAGAGAGGGAAACATTTTTGGGCTGAAAATAGAAGAGGAATTACTCCAACTCCTATGAATCGAAACTCATATTCCTTTCGCGAACAGTTTCCTCTTGAGGTTCACAATGCATTCGTTTGGTTGAATAATTCATACTGCATATTAATAATTAATAGACGTAAGAATATATTTGTTGTTTAAATTAAATGGGTATTTATTCCACCACTTCAAATTCGCTTCCTACTTTGTATTGATCGATTTGTTGAAAAGTAAAATGTTGTACTTTGTTTAAGAGACGGCAAATGTTATTTATACAGAAGGCAGCAAAGTATCGCGCCATCGGATTATTTAGGCAAAAGAATTGATATTTTCAGCCAAATAGGGTTAGAAAATCATGTCTTCTTTTCACCTCCCATCCATCCAAAGTAAATATTGAAAAATAAACCCTCCGCAAAAGTGGTTTGTATGTTACGCCAACATTGTTTTTCTCCGGAACGACGGCTCAATTCCTAATTATTTTCTAGTATTAGACGTTTTGGTTTCGCAGGAATATGCAAATAGAGCACGTTGACCATTGCAACCATTGGTTCAAGGATATGAAAACTATGGACGGAGACAGGTGCGTAGAGTGACTTTTAACTATCAAACTCTTTTAAAGCGTTTCAAGATGCAATGCCAAATGTTAGACTAGCATTACTCATGAAAATAAACCAGAACGAATACGTTATTATAGTAAATTTATTTAAGACAGAAAATTGCGCAGAAGTCCAACAAGAGAATAAATAGAAATTAACAATAATTTTTAAATGAAATGAATAAATGAAGATCATACTTCACTGGAATTATTAAATCGTTATTTTGTTCAGCCTTCATAAGGAGAAAATTTCAATGTTTCCATTTCTGGTTTTCTTGGTGAGATAGCCTCTAAGGTAAGCGTGAATTAAGGAATCACAGCTCCCCGGCAGCAAACCCTCAAGAGGAACACTTAGGTGGTGATTATAATGGAAAGAATGATACGTTTGACAATTTAATTGATACCATAAATCAGTAATTTAAACGTGGGCAAAAAAAATTGTAAATTTTCGTCGTGATAAACCAGTAAAACAAAGAATACAGTAATAACTTCCGATACAAGGTGGAAAAGGGGTTTAAATAGTTAAGATATCAAACGACTTTTTACTTAATTCGAACCCCAGACTCACGTAGTTAGTCACCGCTTCATACAAAAATGCCTCAAAGTTCGTTTTTTCCATATTTTCCACGTTATTCTTGAATAGGTTCTCTTCTCTAATTTTGAAATCTTGTAGGTCTCTTGAAAAATGTTTGAGTGGTCGCTCCTGCAACCTCAATAGATTCGTCGCTATCAGCAGTTTGGGGAAAATAAGTAAAACTAGGAAATACAGCTGTGCCTAATCACATCTCGTTTCATTCCCAAGCCTATTTACCAATAGGAAATAAGTAATTATTGCTTGAAAATAGTTTCTTTTAGTTAAATTGAATTACGCAGCAAAAACTTTGTGGTGAATTGGGAAATGGAAATAGAGGGGCATTTAGAATTGGGTTTGAGTACTTTTTCCGTGTGTCTGTTTATCCAGTTGTTTTTATCAAGCGTAATTTCCGTTTCTCCAAAAATCATTACTTAAACTGTTTATATGATAACAAAGTGTATTTCGATTACAATAAATGGCTTTTTATTGAAATTAACGAACAGTTTAGTTCAAGTGGCCAAAGCATAAGGATTTTATTCAAAATCCCGCAATTTCTTTTACTGGCCATAACCTTGAATTCGTATATTTCCAAACAAATGATGATTAAGCAAACGAAACTGGATCAGTCATCCGAATACGCCTCTGAAGAAGGAATATGTCAGCAATAGGCAATATGAAGCCAGAGGAAGGAAGAGGAGTGAGATGTCAATGGTAAAATAAATTAAAAATTAGTATTAACTAAGCCCCGTTGACAAAATTTATATTCCTACGTATTTTCCTCCCATTTTACGGAATAACACTTAACAATAATTACTGAACTGCAATAAGTTTTCGCTAAAACAATGAGAACTTGCATTTTCCACCTTCTGGTTGGAATATCAGTTTGTTTTTCTTGTTTTCCAACTTTGCTGAATGCAATCGTGTAATAATTAAATTGGCAAGTATTCGCACAAACCAAAGTTCGTATTACTTCAGAACTTTTATTTTCTTCATTCATTGTTAGCACTTTTCTCAATAACACTTCTGTTATCACGCTCATTTACTGTGTGTTATTTCAAATCGTGATAGAATAATCATAATTGGGTAAAAAATGGCTTGACTGTTTGATTACAAACCAATAATTATTTGAGAACTGAATCGTTTTATGGACCAGAGTTCGTTTTGGACGTTTCTGATTTGTTAATGCAGGAAATATAAAATGGATGTTTCTTCTTTATTTAAAAACGCCGTGATTTATCGTGATAATTTACTATTTCCATAGAAACTTCACGAAAATATTTTGATTAATTGTGATTTTAGAGAGCGTGTTTCTATTTCCTTGAGTAAAACGATAGTTTAGTTAGGACCAGTACTTATCCTTTTCACGGAATATATCCCACTACATTCTAATTAATTTTACTAAAATAGCATCTTAGAAAGGAGATGGGTATATCAAACGGGCTTAAAGACAAAAGAATAGGCAGGATGAATGAGTGGATTAATTTTTCCGATGCTGAAAAATGTAGCATGGAAATGGAGTCATCATCGGTTTTGTACCGCTTAGGAGTCCTAGGATATAGCAAGAATTAATAAAATGATTTGAAAGATTTGAGGATCTATCTGACACAGAACAACATCTGGACAACTAAAGTTTAATTATACGTGTTTGGCATAATTAACCGGTGTTGGGTAGCTGTATTTGGGATCTATGCATGAGTTATGGTGCTCGAATCTACCCTATTTGTAAACGCCGTCATGATTAGCAAAGAACATTTGAATTATATGATTGGATGGTTTTACGCGCTTGACTTTGAAAATACAATGGTCATCACCGGAATCACTCGACTGAATGCTTCCTTTTTTATTTTTTCCGGTTTAAAAATTACGAGAAATAAATTTGCTTGATAATTTTCCAAGATTGCAAATCGAATTACAGAACTTTTAGGTATAATACACAAATAACTTGGTAAAATGGCTGAGCCGAAAGTCGTAGATAGGGACCGAATTGGCAAGAAAACTCCTAATGAGGTCCCGCGTAGACGTCCAATCAAAAATTGATTTGAACCATAAGTTGTTTGAGATTTCAGAAAGCGCTAGGTTCTTCGACCAACAATTGAAGTTGTAATGAAATCAAAATAAAAACCACTTCTTATATACAAATAATACCAGTTAAGTTATTTTGCTTTCACTACCATTTGTAGAGCTGTAAAACTTCCAATGACTTTTAATAATTATAGTAACTAATAATTCTTTATCTAGCTTTGGAAACAGACCATATTTTGGATATAAACAGGATACAAGAGCCATCTCTAAGTGAGAAAACTGAGGATTATTTGAGCCCGCGTGGAAATGATCGATAGGTGAGAGAAGATGGGTTGAGTTTGGTAAGAAATAGTGGGCATGGAGAACCCAGTCTGTAAAGTACAAACAAAGTGAGAAATTACAAAGCGGTTGGTAGATTTTGCGTACTTTGTTCGTGATGGACCATGCCATCAGATACGAAATATATAGAGACAAAGCAGCGGATCTCTATGAGCTGCCTCATCCAAAAGCCACATACCAAAAAAAGAGCAAAATTTTGGAAACAATCTGTGTTTAAGAGGTGCATCATTAGGAACTCAGGAGTTTATTTCAAAACAGAAAGCAATTACAATTTTCGCTAATCGATACTTTTCCATAAGAAATAACAGTTTTATTCACGAGAGACAAATATTTACTTTAAAACCATTCACATTAAGGCGTAATCAGTGCAGATCAAAAGTCTGAAATGTCACTGGTATTGTCTGCAAAAAACACTCAAAATCTTCAAAATCAACTGCAACTGTCTAAGTTATCAGTTGTGAAAGAAAATAAAGTATCTGTCTAGGAAGGTTTCGAAGAATATTTTGATGTCAGTGGAATAAATTGGGACTGTGTATTAGAACCACCATTTCTTTTGTGAATAAGAGATAAGTAAGAAGTTAGAAATCCTATACTAACCTTATTAAGTCATAAAACCTGCTTTCAACAATATCTCAGCAATCAAATTTAAGAATAATCTGGCTGAAAATGACAACTGCATCTTCTGCTTGCGCTTATAAGTGTGGTAAACTAACGCGGAGACGTGATATTGAAACTGTTATTATTAGACTGTAATAGTTTTCGGGTTAATCATGCGAAATTCAACTAAACTATCCTATTATTTTATGTTTCTAGCTTATTGATCTAAAACGGTTTGGGATAGCACTGCTCAGTTCAGAATTGACTCAGCTACTCCTAAAATGAGCAACAAAAATGCCATTTAAAAATCCTTTCCGGTCCTCTGGACACCACTTAGGAATTAAACAGTTACCGAATGGTTAGATTAGAAGCCAACGGAAGTAATGATTCTCGAACTCTATTTTCAGAAGGCGTTCTTGAATAGAGAGCAGAATCACCCTCTTTATAATAATGACTTAATTAGTGCAGTTGTCTACTCCAAAAACTGGGTGTGCCTCGATACTCATCGATGATCTACCAATGGGCCACAGATGCGGTGGGAAGAATGGATGCGTGCCAAACAGCAAATTTGCAACATCTTGGTGAGTATATTTTAAAACTAAAAATTTGACATACTATGGCCGTTTAAGAGCAAAAGGCGTCACGCTTTTATGAAACACGAAAGCCAATCGTCATTTTTGGCACGTGCAGTGGGATCAACACTTTAAAAAAATGTGCATTCACTATTATTACAAAATTTGAATTGCGTATCATTTACCATTTATCAATAGCATTGATAAATGTCCTTGCCTGATCTAGATAAAATTCATAGCGCAGGTATTTCGTACACACGCGCACACACAAACTCTCTATCACTTCGTTGTTGACTCGATGGTGGCAATAGTGGCACGAGGGTGGAGGAGAAAGAAGCAGGAAAACACCCAAAATGCACATTATGCACTCTTCCCACGTTCTGAGCAAAGTGTGAGTGTGCGAGTTTGTGAAATGTCAAATTTTGTCAATCACTAAAGGCACGATAGCCCTGTGTACCGATTCGCTAAAAAAATGTGATGTTTTGAGACGTCTCGCGTTTAAAGAACAGTAATGGTAGATAATCACTTCACTTTAACCTTGAAACATGGTAAAAAGTTTGTCGTTAATTTTGCTTAGCAATATCGATAGTGTGGTGTAAAACGTATTACTATGGAATAGGTTTCGATATTTTTGTAAAACTAACCTCAAGAATATGCCCATTACTTCTCAGAATTTGCTGATCTGTTCGATCTCCTTTTGAATTCTAATTCTGCTTATACGAAGTGTTGTTTGCCTAATCTATAGTAAACCAAATCTCTCTTTCATCTAACAGAGGTTATACCAGTCCATGATCTCAGAAAGTGAAAAAAGCATCAATTCTCCTCTACCTTAATCACAAAGAGGTGTTGAAATAGCCAGTACGCCCGTCTGTGAAGTTATATACATTCCATGAGAGTCGCTCTACCCAAAGTAGGCTTTAGAAGTCAGTGTTCTTGACCAAATGGATTCGGTAGTTATCCATCATCTGTTTAATGATGAAACAAATTAATTTCAAACTTAATTTAACTATTGGTCAACAGTATCACCAATTTCCTTGATTTGGGGGGGGGGAGGGGAGGGGGGCGGAGGGGAGGGGGGCGGAGGGGAGGGATGCAGCAACTGTTATTCCATAGGCGGTGTTTATATTTTATCATATTTCAATGCAAAAGCTTTGTGGATGTGGTCATTGCACATAGTTATTTACATATTTGGACAATCTCTGAATATAGTAATTCTTCAGTTTGGAGGCTGGGGCTTGGCAGTTGTGACGTTCTTAGTGAGCTATTGGAAAGTCATTCTGAATATATCTACTGAGCTAATTTCATTGCTATCTTAGACCATTTACGAGTACAAGGAGAGAATAAATTAATCAATCAGAGGTATTAAAAATTACTACAAACTGCGTACTTCAAAAAAATCAATCGATATTATGCTTTAGTTAATATTGGCAAAGATACAAAATAGATTTTCTCTACTTCTGCTAAATAAGTAGCAGAAACCCTTATTTCTTTTAATGTACTCATAAATCGTCGTTGGGCTTTTGAAACTACGCATACTTTTTTGCCATCATTTGTAAATAATGACAAAGGCAATTCATAGACAAAGAGCAGACGCTTTTTTTCAATTTTTAGCTTTTCTTTTCTAATGAATTCTTCGTTTAAACTTTTGCGTTTTCTTTTTTAAGAAAATAGTCAATTTTTGTATGTATTGACTTGCACGGCTATTGACATAATAATAATAGTTATAAAAATAATTTAAATTCGTTGTTTGCTAATTTAATTTGACTAGAAAATGAATTAGTTTAGCTTGAAAAAAGCATAAGATTGACAATGGATGATTAGCATTCAGTGTAGTGTACTTACTGAAGCAAGCAGAGGTGCTAAAGACTCGAGGTTTCACTGATATGCCTTGCCAATAGGATCTCCAAAGCTTTAAATTTCTGAACTATTCATTCTTACGCCTTTCCTGCAGACTGCTGATTGGATAATTGTAATGAACAATGCCTTATAAAAGCAACGATAGGTATTTAGGTGCATTTCGGTAGTAGTACAGTTCACAAACTGATGTTGATTTCTTCCACGAAAAAAATAAGATTAGAAACTAGTGCTATTACAAGCTTTGAACCAATGAATACAGATACTGTGGGAGCACTGTCCCGATGTGAATTACGTTACCAGTTTAAACCTCGGTCTTAACTGAAGTCTGAGATGACATAGTTTCATCCTTCTGGTTTGCTGTCGGAATTGATACTATATTTATCCTTAACTGAAAATATAATACTTTTCACAATATTTGTCCCTAAAAACTCATTTATCAATATCAGTGACATGTAGGCAAGTTAATCATATTGCCAGTAAATAAAGGCCACAAAGTGAACTTCCATCCGGAAAAGCACACTTACGTTCAACGTCAGATGAGACGTGATACGGCTCCACGTTTTGACCACAAATACAATACACGCAGTGCTTTCTTATGTATCTGTTTGCTTGGATGACTTGAAGGACCGAGGTGCTTGTTCACGTGTCGAATAAACAATTCGAGCTGCATGGTGATCGGAGTTGTTTACGAGAAACCGAGTCTAGACTGACCAATAGAAATACACGCTTTTCTAGGTTAAACATTCTAACAGCGCTACATTTCTTCCCATACTCTATGACTTTTATATTTACATATATACTTATAACAGTTTTAAAACTCAAACTTTGTCTTAAATAAATAAATACAATGATGTTGCAGATAATAAAATCAGATGTAATTGCAAATCTAGGATCGATTCATCTATTATAAATGAAACGGGTGAAGTGTGTACACATGAATCAATTTCGTTTTTTATGCACTAATTTTAGCCCACCTTATCATCAGCAATCTAATCTTCTCAAATCAGTAAGGTCTTAATACCAAATAGACACTAAATTCTTCTGCAAGTTTTAATAACTAATTAATTCTCTTAGTACATCAGTTTAGGAATAAACACTTTCTCACTAAACAGGTTATCATTCTAAGTTGGGAACTGATTCGTACTTTTCGTGCATCCAGGTATTAAGTCAACAAAAATCTTCTGCGAAGTATATGCCAGCATTCAAATTTCCCATCTGTTAAGAATTTTTCATGCATTAAAAATTGGAGCCACGTTGCACACAAATATCGTGAAATCCGTGAAAATGAGTAACTTTAAAGAACTGAGACTAAATACTGATTAGTATAAAATGTACAGAAGCACACCATTTTAAAGATTCAGGAAACAGGCATACAGGTATGAAGTTTTTTTCCTTTGTGACCACGTATTCATCGTCGCAAACTCCAACCATTATAAACATTTAAGGCAATGAAACAAAGTATTAATAGAGAGATTTATCTCAAAAATATACTGATTTTTTTAAATCAAGCATTTACTTAATATTGTCTTCACATGAATGATCTTGAAAATTTGGGCACCTAATGAGTTATGCGAAATCGATAGCAGTAGAATGAAGTTACTTAAAGTGTTTTGGATTTTATAAGCTGCTGGACAACTTTTAGGTGAGCAGAGTATGATTTGTGCGAGATCGCTTGAAGTACTGACGGCTTTAACTCAACCACTGATCAGCTCAAGTTATGCTATATGACAAACTATGATCAAACAGTGTTCTTAATTGAGAACAACATAGTGATCCGTCCCTTCTCGAATATGCTGTGCTAAATATTGCAATGTTTGCCCATGCAGTATAAATTTTTAACTTTTATTGTTATCTCATTCACTTCTAATTAAATTAACATTTGAAAAATTAACAAACTTTCTTTTCGTTTTCTTTTAACTGTGTTGTTCATGTTATTTCAGCAAATATGACACGTCGTCAGTAAAATCACGTTACGCGAGCGAGCAAGAAAGATCGGCAGTTCATGTGCATAGTCAATTATGTCACGTCCACATTTGCTACATTGTTGACAAGTCGCACCTACTTATGAGCTAATTTATATGGGTACCTCAGGTGACAACACGCTATAGCTTTAAAATACCCGGTATCTGGAGACATTATTCGGATTTGCAGCGTCACTAGGTAAAGCCAATTGAAGAACTAATACAATTTAATAAAATTTGCACTTAAGGGCTTCTTTAACTTTCAATCATCAGCTGTTAAAAATCAATAATTGAGGCTGTAGTAAGTTGATGTAGATTGTGGCGAATCCACCGGTTTTTAATCTGCATGAATGCAGCTGAGAACTCTTGGGATGTATTTTTACTGCAAATACTTATTCATTGCACATTAGATTTATTGAAAATATTTTATTTTGAGCTATTTCATTTTAATGTATCATTACCTGAAATTTTAAAATATACAAATAAAGAAATAAAACACGTCATTTGTTTGACCACTAAACTAAGTCAAATATTGGCTTAGGTGTACATCAGTGTATCATAAATATGGACACCCCAATCTCCTGAATAAAGGAAAGTTTTACTGATGAAATAAGTATTGACCCTTCAAACCGTCTCTTACCTCCCTAAACTCCCTTATTTCTCACCTCGTCAAGGTGCCTTACAATGATCACGGCCTCTAAACGTTTTTTTCTATTGCATGGGCAGTAAAAGTCGTGTCAATAGTTAAAAGCTCTCAGTCGTGAACAAATTATTGTGAAAATTTCAATATTACTTACAAATACACTAAGCTCTTCAGAGGAATACTTATCAATCTTAATCGGAATCAGTTCAGTCCAATTGAGTTCTTTTCCATGAAATATTAGTGATAAAAGTATCCTTTAGAGGCCTTGAAAAATTAAAAAAGGTTTTCCTTTTGCGCGTGCAACCGGCGATATGATGTTTTATGCTATTTTAGATGAAACTGATAGAAACTAATTTTATTTTGTCTTATTTACTGAAGAAATAATCAAGTAAGTAGCTAAAAAGTGAGGTAAATTTGATTAAAGAGTTTTGTCGCCAGCATCTTCTTTCAATTTCATATTGTATCAAACACTAGGAAATTAGTTAATATTTAAGCTGTGCTAAAAGTACATGACGTTGGGATTGCTTCCTTCCACAATGTGCAGTTTTAAACGAATTATTATCAATTATTTTATCTTAATGAAATGTATAATTGATAGCATTTCTTAATACATCACATGCCAAAATAAATATATCTTCTCATTTAAATAAGTATTCAAATTAAAAAGGGACCGGAATATTTCTTATAATTTAATTTAAAGAGAGAAAATGTATTTTAAGCACTCAATTTTTGCCTGCGCCTATTTATTCAATATTATATTAAACTAGATTTTTTCCAAATATATTTCCATCTGCATGTAAGAATTAAATCACATCTCAAATTTTGAACGTTTTATTGGTGAAGGTGGTATACATTGTACAAGCAGATGCATAAGAAGGAATATTTGCCGAGAAGCCGTGATTAGATCTGGCGCATTGGCTATCGGATAGTCGCTTCTTTTCTTCTCAGTTCGAATGCACTTGCCGACTATATTTCAAACGATATTCGTGGTGCTCTAAACCCAATCCAACATTAAGGATGACATTTCGTTTCAAACATCACTGTATTATATAAGACTTAAAATAGTCGTTATTTTCCTCTGGGTTAAAGGGAATTCAGAATAGTGCCCAAATATGATATTATTGACTTTATTATATTCGGAAGGTTCAGTTCGTGTTTCATTTGCGTATACAATTGCTCTAATACCGCGGAACGTGCAAATAGAAGCTTTTTAAAGAAAACTTCTCATATGGATAACAAAGATGTGTTCTTTTTTCAATTTTATCTTAAATACACAGAAAATTACTAAAGTAGGAAGCATTGCACTCAGAAACTAATGTTCGAAAATAGTTTTTGCAATGAGTAAATTTTTTATAGCATTTGTTATTTACTAATATTAATTATCACGATATTTAATAAAATAATAATGTCCCAAAATAACGTTGGATTGAGAATTAACACAAAATATTGTAAGTAAAAGGACTTATAACAAAACTAAAAGCGTTTGATTTAATAAATTAATAATTCCTTGAGAGAAAGAATATATTTTAGGATTTTTATACCCAAAAGACTCAAAAGGTTTGAAATTATTAAAGTGCTTTATAGTAGTTATCCATTATCCTCCCGTCTAACAGTGAAATACCTAATTGGTTTATCGGTAACATTGGTTTGCAACAAGGGTGTGTGCATCAAATTTGAATTCAGCTTTTTGCTGCGCATGACAAAAGTCTCTCCGCTCATTTTCATGGAATTGTAATTCACCACTTGCGAAATGCAATTTAGCTGAATATATCGTTATTGTAGTAATTTGTTCTCTTGAATTATTAATGAAAAACAAATTGCATCTGAGACTACAAGGTAAACCCAAAGTTAAATTTTGAATTTATCCCTAAGAAATGTCTAGAGGTCATATTTAGTTTAGATTAAAGGATTAAAATTAAAAATTTTAGTCTGCAAGATGTAAGAATTCAAAATTTAAATGCTTATGCATTCTCCTGAAATCCCTTTTAGGAGCTAAAAACTTGAAACTGGTATTTTTATACTCATTAAAAGTTTCGCCTTGATGAAGCGAACATTAATTTCACAATATTCAAAGTATCACGACCTTGAGTAAAAACAGCCCACTGATCTCTTCTAAAAACAAATCAATAATGGAGCCTTCTCGGATATCTGCATGTAACTGTAGACATGTAGACTTTGAACTCTCAAGCAGCGAAAGAAAAAAGAAGCGACCCTTCTTGATAGTAATTATTAGAACCATTTAATGAAATCTATTATGCGTGTTTGCATTCTTGAATTTGAATAACTGAATAACTTTATAAACTGCACAACACTAATCCAAAACTAAAGTAAAACACGACTCTTGGCTCTTAGTACCTTCTTTCTTATTACCCACCAATATTGTTTGTTTAGCCTTTTATTAGCAAGTTAATTTGCTTTCCTCAATTAAAATTGTGCTTTATTTTTTTATACCATTGTGAGTAACAATAAAGTCTAAACGAAGTAAGCCTAAAATATCATAATTTGCCCCCGAATCGAAAAAATACATTCTCTTCAATTAATTGAATCTGCATACTACTGTATTCAGGTTCGCTAGTCTGGTTAATTGGTGTTTGGTACTATAGTGGTAAGAAAACGTTTACAAGTTAGTCAACTGTTCAGCAAAGTCGATTTCACTCAGCAATCCTTTCCAGACCTTTGAAATTTGGAATGTTTAAAATGTGCTACAGTTAAGTTGCACATCAGAGAAAAGGTTCGGAAGAAGTGCGACTCCTTTAAAATCTCAATTTATTTTATAACTTTAATCTTCTTCTTTTTCACTTCAACTACTGTTAACTTATTTCACAATTATGAGCCAAGATGCTTGTAAATGATAGCCCCTACTTTGTCATAGGTTGGGATAATCAAATTATCATTTCAATATGAATTAACCTTATAAATAAACGACGGGTTTTCATGTCAACAAGAGAAAGGTTTTCATTTTGAAAGTATCGCGCGTCGACTATGATAGGTAGCTCTTTGTATCCGTATGTTTTATTGCACTATTCGATTCAGTGGGCGTTTTCTTGCTCTAGCAGGTAAAAATATTGTTGATTCGCCTCGTGTGTGTGCGTGTGTGTGTGTGTGTTTAAAATATGTGCGTGATTAATTTGCAATAACGGTAAAGAGTGCATACAATGTGGCATTACATACTAATCGCTTTTCCTTAGGATCACATGATCGCACTAATTGTTCTACTTTTCAGACTTCCTCGTTTTGTTGTTGTTGAAGCACCGTTAAAATCAACTATGTACATTAGTATTAGGGACCCTATTTGAGACCTCTTCGTGGTATCGTGAAATGAAAAGAGTATTCCTGAAGCCGCCTTGATAGTTGGGCTGGCGATTAAATAGCAAATCGCATTTATATTAAAACGATCTTTTGAATAAACACATGACCTTGTCTGGTGTAAGTAAAGCAAAAGAAATGATAAAATAAAGTTTGTGTTTTGAAATTTACAAAAAAAATCAAAAAATAGTATTAATATATTTGTACTGCAGATTTACAGCTTTATTAAAGAGATGACTTTACACAATGAAGTAGTTAACCTATATTAGCCTCTTTAATGTTTTTTTTCCATATTTTTAAAAAGACAATAAGTTAATTTGTTTCCACTTTGGTGTTCCAACAATACCTTTTTATTTATTGCCCATTAGTTATTACTGCAATCCTCTGTTGCCATCAATTAGTAAAACAAAATTGATCTGGGTCTTTGTTATGAGTTTGTTACTTTGCAGTTATGGGTATTCAGCCGACACCTGATCTTTAAACTTAAGAAGTTTGGGAAGTACGCTCCTTTCGGCTTTCGAATGGATTTGGACTAGTTTCTGAAACTATTGAGAATCAAGACGAGAAAGTTCGGATGAGGGATAACCCCTTACTAGTCGAAATAATTGACCGATAATTGAAATTATCATGTTAGTACCGATTATCCAAAATAATTAAACTTACCTTATCTCAATGAATAAACTAAATATGCCATACGATTTCAACTTTCCTGAAGGCGAAAATTTAAATAATATTGAATATTTAAGAAATATTAGTTCAATCAATAGCTTATAGACCGGTGTGAAAATTGTGTAGTCAAACGGTGAACGTGTGACATACTGCCAATTCCCCTTCGAATTAAAACTTATTTTAAAATCTCTAATGTGACATAGATAGCGTTTATTTTGATACAACTAATGAGACAGCGTGGAACCATTTGGAAGGATGTACTAGCAACTAAGTTTCAGTTTAGTGTCCCTAGCTATTCACGGGACTACACCATCTATCTTCTATCAATCGTCACAACATCAACAGAGCAGCCAGCAACTTCTTTGGTACAAATCTTCTTGGTGAAATGGAGTACCACGATAAATAATTTTGTCTATTGTTGCTGGCAGTCATTATTGATGCCGCAGAAGGAAGATATGATAAATAAGTAATATGATCTATGAGAATTAAATATTTACTGTCTTAAGATAAAAATTCGACCAAACGACTGTAAACGCTCGGTCATTCGGGATGCACTGACTCTTTGAGCGAATTGCGCTGAGTTACCTGCATTTGGGAGCAGTTTTGATTATTTGATTGCGAGCTATTAGTGACACGGAACCTTAGGTAATGAATGGTTGATAAGATCGTGTTGACTCACAGTATTGAAATCTAGAAGTAGTTACCATGACGTAAATATGAAAATGTTTGTGAAATAAGGGATATAGGTGAAAAGTTGCCATGAGAAAATGCTGGTGAGAAGTCTGATTCGTGGAAGGTGCAAACTTTTCCTAGAACTAAAATTGCATCATTAATGGATAAAAATTTTACAACAACGATTACTCTTGTCTTCCTAACCACGGCTGCAAAAAATTCAAATGAAGCCATGTGTCATGGCCACTGCGTATTGTGGAAAATTGTTTCATCCGGATACCCAGAGGTTGAATTAAAATAAATTTAACCATATACACTTTGGGAAAGTGGAAAACTCAATGCTTTTTAAAATTTATTTTCGATTCCTCCGTTTCATTTGCTTCGGTATTATTCTGCTATTTTTTATGCTCAAGCGTCATTGTATAAAGCGCACCAATGGAAGACAACATTTGAAGAAAGTACATTACCACCTTACATGGAATTATACCTATATTGATGGATAGGCAATAGGTTAACTGTGATACTTGAGACAATTTTTAATTCATAAAGCTTTGTTCATATATTAATTGGGGCAGATTGAATCCATTTAACAGGATTTTGAATATTATAACCTGCAGAATACGTAATTAAAAATTTTGTTAATTATAGAAAATAATCTTTTCTAATTAATCCAAGATGTATTTATCGGTCCGAAAATGGCCCAGTTCCTTTCAAAAAGAGCGCTGTTGTGTTGAGGCAGTAGTCGCGTCGCTTAGTAACGCTTGCCGCTCATCAACAAAAGTGGAAAAAGAGAGGGGAAAATAAAGGGGGTTTATTAAAAGAATGAATGACATAGAATGAAGATCTGTTTAAACTTACGGGCAAGGCGGGAAGTTGCAAAAGAAGGAGAGCGCTGTCTTTTTATCTGAAATTAACTTTTTTTGTTATTTTTCTAAAAGCATAAAATGGGGATAGTTTTTTACTGCAAATTTCATTGATGCGAAGCGGCTTGATTAAAGAATGTTAATTAATGAAGGCGACTAATATTACGATTTTTAAAGCTCATAACTGAACTGGCGTAGTGAGGTAAAACCATTATGCCTGCTACTAAGAAGTCAACTCTATTTATTCAAGGCCTTACTAATTATCAGTAATCTTATTTACCTCGGATTGAAAAAAAAGGAACTGAAATAAATGTATCTATTTGCTTTTTTTCCAGTTATTAATTTAAATTAGATGGTCAAGTGAAATGTTCATTAATAGCCAGTTCATTTGAGTGGGTTTAAACATAAGGAGGTATTAAGTTTTCCTGAAGGCAGACAAAATGTTTACTTGAAAACTGGAGAAGATGTCTCCAAAGATCATTGGTAGAGGGGTCTGCGTCGCAATCAGCTGTCAAAAGGATATAATATTCCGATTTGTTGTTCCAGACATGGGACATAATTGTCGGAACGAGTTCGTTTCAGATAGAATAACTTGATTGAATTTATACAAATGGAACAAGACTTGAGTCACAATGAAGGTTTTCGAAGGAATTTTTGGCACTTGTTATAGACCAGGTTTCGAAGTTTGGATTTTCTTCCTGGGAGATTAAGGAGTGGCATATCTGTTCAAAAGTCCCACGAATTTATCATATTATTTATTCTCATTCCATGCTCTGAATTTGTTAAAGAGAAGTGATTTTAAGTCCTCTATGAATTCTCCTATTCACCTGCCTCCTTCCAACCATTAAGATTATTCATACCGTTTGCTAGAAATGTCCCAGTGGGTATCGAACCCATAACTCTTAACTCTGCAGATTCTACGTTAAATACTCTTCAGACTCATGATTTTCAATAAAATTGCAGAGAGAAAAGGGGTACTTCTAAGGATGTTCAACGTCAGAACATTGATTTAGATGCATTGAATTTCACGTTTGGTAATTAATAGAGAAGTATACGGATAACCCTTCATATTTAATTAAAGGAAATAACATCTGATTACAAGTTGGTATTCCACAGTCTCTATGACAGTTCCTTGTCATGTTATGCTTGTTTAGCTCTCTTATGCTGTCTAATTTGCCAAGCTTATGCTATCTAGGTCAGATTTATGTACCTATAATGAATCACTATGAACTAAAAAGTACATGATTCAAGGTATGGCGTTGTAATTGCCCACGACCAGACAAAGTAATACAACCTCTAATCGTTGAAAAGAGAGTAACTTAAGAACAAGGCGATTAAGAATAAGTAGCACTCGACTAATGGGCAGTAAATTGTTTTTCCATCCAAAATTATTATTGAAGCCCAAAGCCCTCATGCTGGAGAGCATATTCTGCTGAGGTTTCCAGATTTTATTGGTCAGTTGGTTTGTTAAGACAGTTGGTCATACCATCATGGTAAAATGTGTAATTTTATACGCGTGATACTAACCTACGTAGAGCCTATTAGAGTTTGCTCAATGAGTGATATTAAAATTGATTTGATATTGATGTTCGCTTTAGCTTCTCTCTAATTAATTACTAATCGGGGTGCTCAACTCATAAGTGAAATACCGAACAAATCAGCCATTCATTGCGAAAATTCGAACAAAGTGACAGTGGTTTTTTAGAAGTATTTGTTTCCTAAACAGTACTAAGCACTGTCCCTTTGAAGTCATGTTTTGATCAATACTCATATGGCCAAAATAATCAGTACATAAATCTTTTCAAATTTACGCATTGAAATAAAAAATCTCCTCGAGTGTTTTTATTCTCTTTGCGAAACAAAATGCATAATTATGACACTTTTTACATTCTTAATACTTCGCATTCAAAAAATATCCATCAATCTCCATAAGCCCATCAAGAGAGCACATTTAAACAAAGGTCAGAAATGGCGCCTTTATTTGACACATTCATTTCTGAAAGAAGGGTGGAGGGTGTGGGAGGAGGAGGGGGAGGCAGGATGAGGGCTATTTTGAGGATGCAGTTGCGAACAACAATCTACCAATCAGATCATACTGTTTTTTGTATGCAAACACACACACATATATGCTCGAAAGCATGTATTTGTAAAACTTCGAAAAGAAGGGAAAAGAATGTTGTTTACGTCTCCGCTTAGTCTCTCTCCCCCTCACTCTCCGCCTCAACTGTCCTCCGTTCACATTTGCGCAAAGTACAAGAAAACAACTATTCAAGGCCGGGAATATCCCTCCCTGTCTTTTCTGTTTACGCTACATTGCTAACATCATTCCCTTTTTGCCCACTTCTACTGTTCTTCCCTTCAATCAGGCATTGAGCCCTAAAAACGTCCTCCGATCGGCAAAATGATCCAAAGTGTTTCCTTCATTTCTAACTCTATTTTAGATTATCGACTATTTACCCTAAATTATCTTTCCCCAAATACATGACTACAAGCATGAATCTAAAATAATCAAACAAAATGGAAAAATCATGCAACAAATTTGCTATACTCTCATAATTCTTTCAATTGATTGGGCTTTTATAAGAAATTCAGGTAGAAAACTTACAAACCAGATAACATCGTACTAAGTTACCGTGAATTACAACGGTGTGGGGAGAAATCGAAAGGGCAGCATTTTGCTAATTGGGAGTTTAATTACATTCAGTTTGTGATACCATGAACCGAATGCATCATATAGACTCTGAGGGCCTGGATAACGCAAAGATTATTCTGAAAAATATTAATTTTAATAAAAGAGGTTATTGCACGTACAAAAATGAATTCGTATCTCATTGGTGGACACCCTAGAGCGAAATGCTCAGGAGAGTATTAGCAGGTATTAAACAGTTCAGACATATTTTAACGAATTACAAGACTGGATCTCCATAGTTTTTGATTTTGCTGTCCTCTGCACGTTTCAACTTGATTATTATGAAGTACTGAAAATAGCGTGAACCAGAGAAATTAATTTAAATAATAAGCACTATTTTGTCACAACGTCCACCAACTCCTACATTATATAACTACTGATAAACATCGAGTAGCAAAATGTCCCCTCATTAGTGTAATTGTGAGTAAAATGAAAATGCATTACCTTCTCAACGAAGGTATATAAAAACATAAAACAACGACAAATAGTAAAAAATAGAAACTATAATGTAATATATTTAATCTTATTTAGTAGGGGATTTGGGTTTCTGGGGCGTCTTTTCCGGATCAACTTTTGTTTCCTCAAGTTTTTTCATTGTCTCCGATCCACTTTGTTCTTGGTGATCTGGACTGAAACCTTGTGGTGTCAATGATCCAACGAGAGTGCTAACGCTTTCCGGACTCGTGTCAAACCAAGCTTCTATGTTTTCTACGTCAATCGAAAGAGGTTTCAAGTTGCTCGGTTTGACTATGGGAAGTTGAATATCTATAGAATCTGTCAGTGGAATGGATTTAGAGTTTTCTGGAAGGATCGGAAAATTCGATTCACTTGGAGTATCGGAGGGTTTCGACTTCTCAGACATTTCTGCTTTATAATGTTTAAATAGACTATGCTTAAATAAAAATGAATTGCATAAAACCAGAGTCCTGATCAATACTTTCTTGAAAAGTTGTCATTTTCTATGTTATCTCTGAATACTACTAATGAAATTTGACCAATAGCGCACAAGGATATGACAGGTTTAAAGAAGATACTTGCCCAAATGGAAGTAGAATCACTTAAAACTATTTTAAAATTTGGTCATTAATAGTTAATTTAATGTTATACGTTTAGATGTGAAAACAGTTCTCTTAAATTGTGGAGGAAGTAAAAGTCGTCCTGTTAAAATTTTTTGTCAATTACAACAAAAGAAGCTTATTTTCTGTTTCTAACAGTTTGATTGCCTGAACTAATAAAATATAATAATTATTAACCTTCATTATTTCTTGGGGGATAGGAATTTAATGATTGCATATTTGATATTACTCAATCGTCTTCACCAATTCGCTCGAATACTTTGCATAAAAAGCCCTACTCTTTGATTTTTCTCTGGCTCCTAGAGATTAGAAAGAATAAACCGACGTTAGTAGTTCTTATAACCGCCAACTAAAATCTCCCACTGGATGCAAAGTATCTCCGTGACTATTTGTTCATATGTTCCCACCAGTTTAATAACATTAGTTCCTGTTCGCCACAAGTCCAAAACCTCGTCCTCTGCTATTAAAACACGAGATTGAATGATTCCTTATCGGCGATCATTTCTAAAACTTGCTTAATCACCTAAACTTTTCAAGACATATAATTAAAAGGAAGAGGGCTAAATGGACATGAGGTGTTCGATGATCTTAGGGCCATTTCAGATCAAATTTGAAGAAACATTGAAAGAGACTAACCATGTTGTGGTGACAAAATAGCAATGAAGGTAAATGTAAATAGATTTTTTTCCACGAGATAGGATTGAGTAAATCTAGATGCAACTCCATCAGTTATTTATTGAGGTAGATCGGCGTAGTATGAAGTTCGCCAATTTCAAGAGTTAAATAGCTTACAGCTTACGACTATCAAAAAGTCTGCACTTTGTTCCTTGAAAATTCGCTGTCTGAACACATTAGATCGGATGGTCTGCTATGTAGCTTTCATTTAGCCACATTTCTCCACTAAATGCCGATTTGTTTTCTGAGTTTTTATTGACCGCTAAACAACTATCATAATCTCCTTATTCTGACGGCTGTCGAGAATCTTCATGATGTAAATTATTCCTTTCTACGATTCAGGTGGGTTCCTGTTCTAGTGGTTATCACCAGTATGAATGGAGAATGATTTAATTTTTAATGCTTTTGAACACTTTTAACGCACCCGGAAAAAAAACAAATAAATATTAACCTGTAAAAATTGTTCCAAGCACCCTGTATACTACGATTGTTACACGTATTTAAGTGTAGATCATCCAGTTTAGAGAAAACCAGTAACAAAATTGTCTAAGAGCAGTTGTAACCTCTTCATATGTTAGCCAAGATTCTGCAAAATGCACAAGTGAAGAAGGCCTTAGTCAAATCAAATTAAGTAATCAGATCTTAAAGGTAAATTTAACTGCTCAAAATCAAGCTGGAACACTTGTGCAAGGTGCTCAAAATATAGCCTTAGTGGTGGGAATAAATAAAAGATGTTCATTAAACATTTGGAAAAGAAAGGATGCAGCAGTTTATAAAAACGTGTTTTCCAATTAGTAAATTAGTTTTGGAAAAAATAATCATACAAAGTTACTATAAGTAAATCCAAATGGCGGTAAATTTAAAACTAATATACTACTTATATTAAATAGCAATGAACAAATATATTTCCCACATTTTAAGCGTTAATGATAGAAATTAAGGGTGATATAATGAAATATTTTCCATTATCTCAAGAAAACTGGTAAAGTGGGCTGATTGATTTGACACAAAGTTTAATGATAAGAAGAGTGGGATATTGGAGATTCTTCTTCAAGAAACTAGGATTCTGAACCCAGTCTACCTGGCGGTGGCTCGGTGAGCGTGCGTCGGAGGTCATTAACGGCAGGTAGTAGCTGAACTGTTCACTCCGGGGCAACTCTCTGGGTATTTGGCAGAAATGCCCACGGTTAATGCCGTGTTCGCCGATGTGCCTGAAGGTCATTTCGCAGCGGTGTTTCTACCGAAGGTGACAGAAATGCTCGCAAGTTTCCACAATGGGGGTTGCACGGGCCGCCGCACTTTAAATGTGGCTTACTCTATAGTAGATGAGCCTACCAAGCACAAAATTTATATACTCACAAGCATTTGGGTGTCCCTTCAAAACAAGTTCTGCATCTAACTTGGAATTATTTCAACTCTACTAACCGGTCGTCTGTTAACTAGACTTCTTTCTGTTCCCACGGTTAACAGTAGTAAGTGCTGGAATACTATCAACCTAGATTTTTGTAGGGGTTTGGCATCTACCCGTTTGAGCAGATCTGGTAAGCCCTAACAACAGTTTACACAGCTGCAAAATTTTGACAAAAATATGTTCGCATTTTCACCATTCATTTCTGCAGCAAGATACTATTTCCTTAATTTTAGCCCGTTCATTGATACTACTTACAACTTTTGACCACCTGAATCGCATCTTCACTATCTACTATAGGTTAGCTGATATTTGTTTCTTTCAGAATGTTAGACAGGTGAGAAAACAACTTTAGTGTTCGAAATGATGATGAATAAAGTCAATCAGGGTGAGTCAGACAAGTATTCTTTACAATATATCAACACAGTTATCAAATTCGAAAAATATTGAACTTAAATTCTAAGTTACGCAAAACAATAAATGTACTCAAAATATGCGCCTCACCATAGCGTAATTAACTTTGCACAAAATCCCCCGGTAGAACGAATGAAGCCGACAGTGATCAGAGCTCAAGAAATTTACCAAATAAAAACATGACCCAAATCAGAACTCGTCTTCTATTCGAGAGCGGTTAAATCGACAAGCTCAATCTAAAGCAACACCATCTCGCAGGACTTCAGAGGAACTACTAATTTTAGAAAATTCACAAGATAGTACAAACCTCAGAACTTATGCTAAAAGAAGAATAGGCAAACCAGCTTTGTAAATATAATTAAACTGTGGGACGTCTGGTCATTCACACGAATAAAATTTATCTCGTCCCTAGATTTACCCACACTCTTTTTATTAAACTATAAATAAATGATTCTACATGAGGGCACATCATTGCCTCTTATTCAACAGATTTTACTCTACGAAAGATAAGAGATTAATATTGATTATTCACCAGAATGAGATCGAAAACAGGACAGGACGTTGTATTGATAGTATAAACTATACCTTAACAAATATCTAAGAATAATAATCTTTACAACCAGGCACAAAATCAAAAATGATACTGTCGTTACTATGTAATATATTATTACAAAATACTAAAATGCGGGTCTACAATGAGGAATTGATGCGAAAAAACTAAAAGATGGCGACACATTATTTTATTCCGTAATTTTGCCAAGAATATCAGACTCGCGGAAAATGAAATAATCCTAGATTTAAAAAAAATTAATTAAAAAACAACGAAGAAAAGACGAATTACCTGATCATCATAAACAACTTTGGTACCGCCATATTCAGGAAGCAAAACATGGTCACCAACTTTAACGCAGATTGGAATACATTTACCATCCTGAAGAAAAAGATCACATTTGAAAGATCCAACAAACCTCACTAACACGACCTGGTCCGGCAGCTACGACGGTGGCCTTCAACACCTTTTCTTTTGCTTTGTCTGGAATTATAATACCTCCCTTAGATTTCGTAGCTGCTTCAAAGCGTTGAACAAGAACGCGATCAAAGAGAGGTAGAAACTTGGTAAAAGCCTTAGATGCCTATTATTTTAGAAACAAAAATAATATCAAGGAGTATAAGTGAAGCGTACCATCCCACCACGTGCTAAAGGGAAGAATGTTCTACTTAAATCAACCTTGGTTTTAATCAATTCAAACACATTCACACTGTTAATTTTTTAATAAAGTTAGATAATAAATACGCAAAGCAAAACTCAAACCTTTCTTCCTAAAAATGTAATTATTTTTCAATAAAAATGAGTTTTAATTTATTTAGCTATGCATTTGTAAATTTGACTAATTGCACCAGTAATACGTATTCAAACATTTTATCTTATTTTCTGCCCTAGGTAATGATTACCGTGTAATTTAATTAATAAAATCATATAATTATAAAGAAAAATTTGAATATTTAACACTTACATAGATGTAATATTGAAGTCACTACGTAAGTTAACAAAATTAGTGGAGATATCTAGCTAAAATTTTAATGGTTGGCATTGGAACGTTCTTGATAATAATCGTTAAACTGACCTGCACTTACCTCAGATAGTAAGATTTATTTTATCCATTCCTACATGGACACATGCTTGATCTTCTTTGCTCTTACAACTTTATATAATCTGAATCTCATAATAAATTAAGGATTAATGGATCTTGCAAACTAAATATCGATCTTCTTCAAAGATCAATTCACCATATCTTAGAATTAATAATATTTATGCACTGATCATAAACTATTAATTTAATTACTTATACTGCTACCTTATACCGAAATACATTTTACGTACTTCAAATGCACCTGATTTTAATCATATATGGTTTTAAAATTCATAACATTTAACCAGTATACCGACTACTTTAAGTTTTTATTAATACATTCTTGTGCTCTGAACTGAACGATAGTTTAATCTTATCCATAAAGATAAAATAGATAGCAATACCTATTTTTATTTCTTTAAAACCGTTTATATTTTGGGAAAGAAAAGACTTTAAACATTAATAGATGGTATATGACTTCTAAACCATTGACAGTTGTCCATATGCGAATTACCTCTCTAATTTGAAAATTACTTACTAGTGCCAAATGTTCCCTGTTTGAATATCATCAATTTTCGAACATCATAGCAGCTTCAATAGTCACTCCCCCTGAAGTTTTCCTGATTGTCAGTAAGAAAATGAAAATATGTAAATTCGCAAATGCCTGTTTCTTGGACGATATTAACACTTTTATTTTATACCATCTCCTTTCTTACAGTGAAAATGGCATTTACCTGTAAACTCGTTTATATTGTGGTTTTCATATCCAAAATTCTAGTATCTTTAAAAAGTTTCTTCACTCCTTTCCACAACCATTTATATATATATTTAGGACTTATAGCTAGAATGTTATTAACGTTCATTGACAAATAATATATTAAGAGCCAAAATAATAGGGAATTCCTTTTGTAGCGGATTGCCACACTAATAAGCCTTGACTTATGCTCAGTATTCCCTGTAGTTTGGAATGGTTCCCAGGATTAGTCAAGCTACTGCAAAGCTATAAAGGAAAATAACGCATGACGTGAATACGTTTATTTGGGATGTATCCCTGACAAGGAGCTTAATCATTACAATACCAAGAAAGATTTGTTAAGTAATGCAGGATCCATTGATTGGTGGCTGGCTGAGAGGTCTCTGTGCTCACGATCGCACTTGTTCCTTGCGTGACAAGTAGCACGGTCGCACCTTCGAGTCTGCATGAGTGTGCATGAGATTTCACTGTGCAATCCACACTGTTAGCTTCTTACAACTGCAGCTAGTCGTCATCAAATGACCCATTTTTAAGGTTTCTCTGTCTTAACGTGATGATTAAACTGCTTTATTGGAATCGCTTCATTTGGAATTGAGCAGCAGATAAATATCCAATGAAATGCTCTACCTAGAATAGATTTTATGTGAATTTGACCTTCGAATTCGAATACCTTCCTTGCTGATCAAGTAAAGATTTCCATCTATAACAATATGTTGCTATAACGCATACCATTTTTTGTTGCTATTATGAAAACGCCGGGAAAAGTAAATGGTCCTTACCAAAATACTGAAAGTAGGCATAGATACATTCATAAATTCATACTACGGTCAAATCTTTTGGCTACCAGAGATGCATGCGGCTTTTTTGTAGCCCTCATTTGGTATTAGGAAGAAGCATATTTAAAGAAACTTATGCTCTATCATCCTACGCTTGGCCATTTTGACCATTACGCTACACTTTATTTGCGTCAATGAGTGCATGAAAGAATGTACTACTGATAATTGGCAAAGTCTCCGGAGGACCATTAGGCCACTTAAGAAGAGCGAATGATTGGGGACGGAATTTCAACTTCCGCATGAAAGGCCCCAGCCAGATACAACAGTTATCAAAACCAATTTAAAAGTATCTTTCGGATTTCATGCAAATATATACATCTATATATCTCTCCTAGTTTCATGAAGTTTCATGCATAAATTATAACTCTCGGACCAGTTTGCTTAAACGTTCTCTAAATTTTGTATTGGAAGGAGAAGTAGCATTATGAGGAGTTCTTGCTAAGAAGATTGCATTTTGTAATCTCATTTATTAGCCCAACGTAAAAAGCGCCGTGGGCATAATGTCCACTGGGTGTGTGTCGATGGGAATAGAATCCAGGACTTCGAAGACGAGCGCATTAAGTACCATACGGTCATTGCGCAGATTAGCAATTTATATGCAAGCCTAAGAAATACCTTCCTAACCAAAGCTTCCTAGAAAGATTGAAGAAAGTGAGACTACAGCACGCACTTTCGCCTTATAAAATTGTGGTCCATTTGGTGAAAAAAAGTACTGCTAAGTTCAATACATACGAGCGCTTCTTAAAGACTCGCTTATACTTTTCAATGACGCTATAGTTATGAAACGAAATTTAAAATGGATAATATGGGCAGGATTATTGTATCAACACCAATCAGATATAGATATGTCATTTGAGTGGGAACTACAGGTGACACCAGTGTACAAGAAAGGAAACTAAGTTAACAACTAGCTTGTTAAAACCAGGTGATAGAAAGGCGAAAGCAGAAGGAAGCAACTTTGTAAATAGTAAATTGGTAATTCGCGGGGTAGATAAAGGGGAAAATCAATGAAGAATTTTTACTCCGAGGGATGCCTAAGAGAGTAGTGAGTGATGGTCAATATTGAGGTAAAAAAAATAGAAAAAATCGATGAGAGACAGTGGAAATCAATGCGGATATTTTGGTAAATTTTACAATTTCTGTTCAAAAGTTGTACAAATTCCCGTTCTTTGTTGGTAAATGCGCTGAAGCTTGATAAACATGAGATGAGAATTAAACAAATGTAGAAATGATCACGGGATAAAGGAACCTCGAGAGATAATAAATTTTTGCAATTATATTGAAGCATTTTTCAGTAGAATAATTTAAATCAAATATTCAGATGAAAAAGTACTAAAAAGCCGAAGAATTTCAAAGAATATTAGAGTATCTTCACATATTCTTCAGTGATATTTCCTAGTTTTGCAAGAATGTGCTCACGTTTTTCGCCCTACCGAGGAATATATATAGCGATATAAAAAAATTAGGAAAGATTAGACCAAGGGTTTGCTACTCCCTAAAGTACTCAGTCATACGATCGGGTTCCAAACAATCACGTGCGATAAATTGCTATTTTTCATAGCGAGGAAAACACTCAACCTACGTCAAAAGGCTATGTAGCATGCAGTGACTGAACGAATTTACCTTTTACCAGCAGTACAGTAATTTTAATGATTTTTTTATCTAAAAGAATCATTATTTCATTAAATTCACCTAAAGTGACTCTTCCATTTTAATTACCACATGTTCTTATCCCCCACTATTTGCGACTTCAAGAGAGGTAAGTATAGCTTTATATGAATAAAGAACGCTTAAGAACTGATATTTTAGAACTGTAATCCGGCAAAAAATAACCTGTGAAGACCTTAGTCTTTTGATTTGAGAACAAAAGAGCTACGAGCGAGATGACGAAACGCGATTTTATAAGTTCAGTCAGTGCCCGGACGAAATAATTTCAAAGTTTATCAAGCCGACTCAACTGTAAGCACTCTGAGAACAGACTTTCGAGGAATAATATGCTGCTTCTTGGTGGAGGGCAATACATTTATCCAAACGGAGGATCAAATTCCTCTAAACTCTCTCCCTGTAGAAGGCAGCAACACTATTGTGTTAAATTAAACAATGTAAGCTTTCGCTGAGTTTCCTTGATTTAAAATTCCCAGGCATTTCCAATATTACGCGAAATTTGCATAAACGAAGAGTTAGTTGCGACGAGTTTTGGGAAATAATGCAACGGGATTATAAATCCACCATTCCTAAACGTCGATGTCCCTGTTCTAGTACACAAAGGCCTCACGCACTAAGCGACGAATGGCTTAATGGTCATCATTGAAATCAAGACCATGTGTGGTTAGGTTAGTCATGCCCATGAACCGAGCATTGGCAAGGATAGTCTTAGGGGCGGCGCATCACACTAACTAGGGCAATCGATTACTGCTGTTTTCACACAACCACCAATTTCGAAACAATTTTAACACAATAAGCAAGTCTTGAGTACTAATATGATAACAATAAGAAATTAAATGAAAATGATGCAGATATACCCATGAACTTACAATATTCATCATCAAATAAAGATAATTATTGCTTTATGAAAAATCGACGCAGATAAACTCGAAAATCTCTTCATGACATCGACGAAAATTAAACAATCTCACTGACTTAAGCCCACATTTTTTCTCTCATAACTTAAATAAAAGACTGATAAGCAAGCGCATAAAGTGCATCGCTTTGAAACAGCACTAATTCCTAAATGATGACTCATAAATGGGAAATCCAGCTCTAGATAAAAATCAATATTGCAGGCTTACATAGAAACCCTCACCTCGGAGTTGACGCAAACATGAATGTCCCAAACTCGCGAAAATCCGAGAGGTTAGTTCGGAGGTAGAGTATATTAAGGGAAAGAGCAGTAATAAAAAGTGCTAGTGACAAGGGAATTACTAAAAGAGAATGATGGAATGCATATAAATATATACCTAAGGCTTCCATCATTTCTGCATTATGGTGATAGCTAACATTTTATACGTATCATAAGAAAACTTAAGCTTGAGTAGAAGAGGAGGTAAAATAGGAGTTTATATGAAGAATATGACAATGGAATGTATAAAAGAGTGCTA
The DNA here is from genome assembly GCA_000469805.3 of Hymenolepis microstoma. Lineage (NCBI taxonomy): Eukaryota > Metazoa > Platyhelminthes > Cestoda > Cyclophyllidea > Hymenolepididae > Hymenolepis > Hymenolepis microstoma. Next base: position 15,226,976 of record LR215994.1, read on the forward strand.
AGTTTGTGTGCTAGGCACTCATATTGCTGTCCGAGTGCTTGCTGCAGCACCATTTGTTGTTGTGAGCTTCTTTGGACTCGAACCTCGACCACCTCCGTTTTGTTTACCAGTATGGTCTACAACCACCAAGCCATTCCCATTAACTCCTGCACCTGAATAGATAATAGGCTAAAAGCAGAAATAACAAGATGTTAGATACAAAGCTAAAGCCTTATACTCTAAATGGACGTCTTTTCTTAATACCACCTGGGGAGCTGGAGTAGCATACAGATTCTGACTTTGAGGGGTTTGACTGGTCCCGTTTGTGCCGTTGGTAATGATGTGACCGTTAGTATTAGAAGGAGAGACAATTTGCCTGGCAATAACCGGACTTGAAGTTGCTGCTATTCCACTATCGAAAACAGCTGGAGCGAAGAATGGCAGAAGAGTTGGTTGTAGTGGATGTTGCGGTGGGCTCATTGAGAGGCCCTCACAATGAAACATACCTGGCTATAAAGGAGAGGGGTAGATAGATGTATGTGCACAAGTGAAAATCAGAAAGGGAAAGAAATAAACGGAGATAGCGACGATCACCAACTTTTAACCGAGATGACGAATTTTAAAAGCGAAAACTTGAAATAAACTCGTGAACGTAGTTCGTGCCACAAGCAGTGTTTGACAGTGGAAGATAACTAATAATAAACGTAACTCAGCTATAGCAATACCAGCACGAACACTAGAACTCAAATTTGGTATGATGACAGCGAGATTCTGTGATTTCAACTATCATACCTCTACCGACTCCAAAAGGCCCGATGAATGGGCACTGTGATCAGTGCTATAGTCGCTTGTCGTAGTTGTATTCGGCAGAAAAACCAGCTGCTGTTGATGTTCGCCAGAATGGATCTACATCAACCAAATAATAGGAATGAGAAAACCAGATTAACTGTAAAATTTATATAGAATATTCAAGCACACACGCATGCATGCATATTTTAACAGGGATTTAGGGAAAGAATATGAAAGCGTTAAATACACGAAGAGGGATGGGGAAATGAAAGAGAAAAGTTTTGTTGCACATTTTATTCATCTTGTTTAAGACGAGGCCTTTTTGCAGATCGCGTTTCCTCCAAAATGCCCGAATCGCCAGAAACAGAAAGAGCTGATTGATGCTGCTGATAAAGTAAGCGGGAGAAGAGATTCTCGTAGAGAACTCCACTCACCTGTTGCTGTGAAGCGGATTGTCCACATGCAGCTGTTGGAGAGGATGCTAAAAGAGTTCCACTTCCGTTGTGCTGTGTAACAGCAGCAGGAGAAAACCATCTCCAAGCGGCAGCTGCAGCAGCTGCGGCCAAAGCAGCAACATTTGGTGACTGAGTGGCGTCCACAGTGGTAGGAGCCGTGTGCTGACCAACTGGCGCTGGCGTTAGGGATGGTGGAACACTACCAGAAGTGTTATGACCGTTCACTGGAGTACTTGCTGCATTCGGCCATTGGGACGCTGCTGCCATTGCTGCTGCTAACATTGCTGCTTGTGACTGACTTCCAGTCGTTGTTAGTTGACCTTATAAATAGATAACGACTTTGAGCAAAGAGTAAAATAAGGTGGTATTCAATGGAACCACCAGTTAATCACTTAGAATTGGTAGTCTTTGAGGGATTATCCTTTAAATAAAGCTTATTAAACCATATTATTGGCTAAATAAAACTAATTGACGAAAAGAAAATCACATTTCTAGGTAAGAGATGTGATCTATTAAATCCATGAACATTTGTAAGTGAAATAAATGGTATCTCTATAATTAAAAATCCAAGAAAGAACATCATCTCGAAAATATTAATCAATTTTAAGAGAGAAAAAAGCAATTCCTTGGGTTGGGTAGTTGATAGGAGGGTCAAGAGCGTACCAGTAAGGGAAGCAGCTTGAGGGTACTGTTGATGCTGCTGTTGCTGTTGCTGAAGTGTGGCGTAAGCGGCGGCATTTTGTTGAGCGGCAGCCAGCTGAGACTGGAGAGCCGAGTACTGAACGGCCGCGGCTGCAGCAGCTGCAGCTTGTTGATTTGCCGACTGGGGAGATAAGTACATTGCAGCTCCATTTGCTTGTTGCAGCAACATTTGTTGATATGCTGATCCCTGCTGAAGGACGCATTACACTTAATTAGTCCATTTTATCATTCGTAGACAAACAGCAATAACGAAAATAAACGAACTTGTGCAAGAACAGAGTAATCCTGACCAGTTAAAGGAAAGACAGGCAGTCCACTTTGAAAGCCACAAGGAATTGCGGCCCCACCAGGAAAGAAAAGTGTTGGTGCGACATCAGCTAGGAAAAGAGAAAAAATACGGTATTTAATGCTTGAGGCGTAGGAATGCAATGCAACACTTATTTTCCGTATAGCTTTCAACGCGAAGTAAACCAAAAAAAAAAGAAAAGAGGCCACTAAACAGGCAGAACGAGGAAGCAAAGCGCGAAGTCATGCACATCATCATTCGGGACTTTCACGCAGTCGGGCCGGAGCACCAACAACATACCTGGACGTGGGAAGAGCTGCTGCAAACCAAAACACAAAGAAGGAACGATGCATTCAGAACGTAAAATGAGGATGAAAAAACATGCAGTAAACACACACCTCAATAACAATGACAATCTTAAAACATAGAATCGGAGAGATTACCTGTTTGCGAATTGCGTGCCCTATGTTCAACTTGCGGTCCTTGAAGATGAGCGTCTCCGATTCATTTTTGATAATTTTCTCAGCCACTTCTTGACATTCAAATGTAACGAAGCCGTAGCTCCTATAAACAAAATGAATGCAATAAGCTTTGAACCATTTTTAGATTGTAAAACAAAACATGCTTACCCCTTAGCGACACCGAGCCTATCATTTATTATTTTCACATCTTTTACTTGACCAAAACTGGAGAAGTATGCTTTGAGCTCCTGTTCAGTTGTCTAAAAGTGGAAATAACTAATTTTAATTTAGTTCATCTAAAGCGCTTGGAACTTGAAGAATGTAAGATAAATAACCTTTCCCTAATTTTAAAATAATTAAAATTTCGCTCGCACATGAAGTGAAAAGTAATTTTTAAGAGCTGAATAAAATAAAAACATTCAGCCTAAATAATAAAACCTACGTTTGAAGGAATGCCACCAACAAAAATACGATTAGGAATAAGAGTGCCGATTTTGGGAGCACTTGGAGACCCTGATCCGAGAAGAGCTTGGTTTGCACTGATCGGCACCCCTTCCGGGTCTACGTACCGCGCTGCAAACTCGGCCGCCTGAGCATTTACAGTAGTCTGAAATTAAAAAATAGAAAAAACTTCAACTTGAAGTTACTCAACAGAGGAATCGGACGGTAAACAATAAAAAATTTAAAAGAATGCATGATTACCATGAAATTACTTACCATATTTGTAGGAAAGACTTGAGTATGGCGCTAAGATACAAATGAATAAGACAAAGAATAGAATTGAGGTAGGACGAACAGGAGCAGTCGCGCGAGTTACGCCACAAATCACGGATTGTTGAGATTCGCGAAATAAGGCGCCGTCGCTAACGATTGCACGCAGATCGATTGGGCGAAAACACAAATCTCCAATTGGAGCACGGCTAGTGGCGTTTCACAGTTGGTCAATTTTAGCAGCCACTTGCGCACTTCATCAGCCAATTAGCAGTCAAAGTGCGCGCACTGACAATTTTATCCCTGATCAGAAAAGTAAGCCAAGTTTAGCGGTTTATGTCGTAGTCCAACAAACATTTGATCAAACTATCATATAAAAATTTTAACAAAATTGTTTTAAATGTTAATAGCTACTTCGAAACGCGAAAGTTTAGTTAAGTCGTAATATTATGTACACGGATTCTGTCGTAGAAATTTTGAAATGTTATAGAGTATTTTGTGGTAAATGTAAACAGCTTTCCTTGAGTAACTTGATTTAATAGACTTCTGAAAAATCGCCAACTGCTTCAAAATTTTATAAATTAAGTTAAAGACTCTGCAAGACTTTTAATATAGAGCGAGTGCTCTTTTCAATAGATATGTTTTTAAACGTTTTTGAGTGTTTTATGGAGTTCGAATTTTTAAGTGATCATGCTTTCTACTCAGACAGGTAGAGACCAAATTTCTACCAGTATCTATGACGCTTCATATAAGCAAAATTTTAGTATGAGTGATAACCAAAGGACCAAGTCTGCTAAAAAATTTTGTTCTTGAACTCAAAATCTGGAATGAAAAAAATTCATCCAATCTTTATCAGTTTTCTTAAATTAAGTTGGATTTTTATTCAAATGCATTTAATTCAGTAGTTGCCAGGGTTTTCAACCTAATAGAAAAAATGCAATTTTTTATTTTCTTTTAGGAATTTATGCTGATTAGAATTCACATTATCGATTTAAAGCGGACACGTGGTCATCGATTTTTTCCTTCTTTCGGCTTCAATGCACTCACCGTGGTAGGTTGAAATTCAAGTTCGCAAAAATTATTGAGATTGAAATTTTTTTTCAATTTCTTATTAACTTAAAATTGAAATAGTCACCTAGCTAAAATATCCACATACATTTTGAGAACGGCAATTGACCAGTGTATTTAATTTAATTTTTGAGGGTGTATTGGATTAGTTTGTGATGCATCTTTTGGCTATCATGGCTAAATATAAACGCCTATATAACCAAATAAATAGGAAAAAATAGCCGGAAATAAAAAATGGTAGTTTTTGGGTTCAAACTCTATCGAAATCTTAGATACAAAAAATACATTTCTGTACTTTTATTCATTATTTCCTGAGCTTGTATTGGAAGTTCAACTTTTTCAAAACCGATTTAATTCGGTTTTTAATAGTATTTACTGAGGATCAAGGACCTTCTAGGCGATACAAATGAGATTTGAAATGAATTCTACGTTTTGTTACAAATATAATTTCAAGTAATCTGAAAACTGAGTTTGCTTTTAAGCTTAAACTCTAATTGGCTATTTTTAAGTCGGGGGTGAAATAGCAATATGGGCTTTTCTGTTCTACTTTCACGTCAGTTAATTTTCACTTTCGTGGGAATTCATTTACTTCTTTCAATATTATTAAATTAAATACCACCATTTACAACTTTTACACCAGTCGAGTTGTGCTCGGTGAATCATTCCTTGCACGTGCAAATTTTCGACCAGATTCGTATAACTGCGTTATTATCGACCAATATCAACCTAAATTATCGTTGAAAATATTGATCGCCACCAACCGAGCAAATCTAGGAAAATAACATTAGTGTAAATGAGCTTGAATCAAATTAGGTAGACAAATTACGGGCGAAGATTTCCAACAACTTAATTTAGTACGAATTATATCTGTCAGGCAATAGTTCAGGTGATCAAAATATTATCCACCCGCTTTTCTCAATCAAATATCTTAATGTTCTGGATGTTAAGTTAGTATCAAAGTGTGCTTCTGGCAAAATTACTTTTACAGAATAAATGGCTACCTTATTGACGATTTATCCTCGCTAGATTTCTAAAGGGAAAAACTGAAAGAAGTTTGGGAAATAATGTGTAAAATTATTTTTTTATTATTGGTCACTTGAAATTAATGAAACAAGTATTTTTGGGGCATGATTAAATGTCATCAAAATATCTGATTTTGGTCATACCAATAAAGATGATGACAGTTTCTCGTCGTGAAACTGAGGGGGGCTTTAGAAAGCATTGTTCCTACTTGAACGCAGGTAGTTTTAAAATTACATCGAACACAGGTTGGTGAAATACAAATACGAAACCTAATCGTGCATATGGCATTTTATGCCAATGAATGTGTGCTTTCGTCAAAGTGCTTCAAATGCTGGACCATTCTGGGAAGTGGAGAGAAAATCTTTCCCGAACCTTACCTTCAAAAGTGCTCATTGCAGGTTATGTCTGAAGGAGAATTACAAAATGTACCAAACGCAACCATAAAGCTTTGCAAATTTCTATTAAGTATTCAAAACGCAGAATCTATCCATATTTCTGCCCGATTTGTATTCTTAATGCAGTATTCGAATATACGGACCTGATAAGTATTAGTAATTGAGCTTCGGAAGGTAAAAAATTAAAATAAACACACTGATTCAACACTTTTGTATTTAGTGCAAATAAAAAAAGAAAAACAAACATTGAGCAATTTATTATTTTACCCATCACCTTCGTTTTCGATGGAGAATATCTTGAGGGCCCATCTGAGATAAGCATCAATTACTAGGATAAGATAGCTAAGAGTTTTTAACCATTTAATTGGGTGTGAAATTTTTTAAATTTCTTTCGATGAGAAGTTCTTTCGAAACTCCTAAATAGGGTACTTTCAAGATAGTATTTTACCATTATTTAGGTAACTATTTCATTACTAATGAATGGCTGAAATAAACTCTAAGACATGTGATCGTGTTTCAATAAGATGAATATAGTGTATGTAATCATGATAATGTGAATAGCTAGTGCAAACATATAACAATTTATCCTACAAACAAATTTATAATAAGTTTTTGACCCAGTCTTTGCCAATTACTTTAACGATACATCTCTTGTATTCTCCCAGACTTTGGGGTATCTACTTTAAGCGTCTCGAAAATGGCAATTCCTGACAAATTAAGCCTCATGTTGTTTTTGTGACAATAGAAATGAATTGGAGTGTCATGAAGAAATTCTAACCGTTTGCTCCGAACTGGACAGTCGAATGGTATCTACTAACAGAATCTCTGAGAATTTCATTTTGGCAAAGGCTCATTTTTTAAAAATCAGTCTATTCTGCAAACAACGGGATTACTAATCATTGGACACAACGTATAACACAGACTTCCAGTTCTCGATTGTCGTTTGTTTGGACAGTTATAAAGAATAAAGGTGCTTAAAACAGAAATCCACCCTCAAAGCAGACATCGGCATGAGATCCCTCAAATAGTAGCAGCTTATTTTCCCTCGAGCTGAGAAAGGAAGTTAAAAGTCTTTCATTCATAGGTCATATCTCCTTACCTATGTCTATACTATTTCCACTAACTTATAGCGATGTATTGAATCTCCATTTCATACAATATATACTATCTTTATGAATAAACCGAAGATTATCTATATTTATTTGCTTTTACTTATTTCATAAAGCACTATTGTTATGACCATATGTGGCCCTCAGCTTTACAATACATTAATTCCCAACAAATCTAAGTTCGGATTTTGTTTACAGTAGCGCCAGAATAACGCATTTTATTTTAGTTTGAAAATTAATGCAAGGTTCGACTTGATATTTGGAATTTCCATTAATTTTAAATAATTACTCAGATAGGCCTAATTATGATCTAGGAACTTTTTGGGCCCTTCGTCCAGAATGTTCTAGAAATTCGATAAGCTATCACATCTGACCAATTCACAATCGATCTTCTTTAGACATATTGAAAATTCAAGCTCAAGGAACTCTACTCAAAATACTAAATGTCAGTGTTTTGCTATTATTCCTTATTAAAACATAGGCTAAACTTAACGAAAATTTTTTTCGTTTCTAGGATATTTCACCAGGATTTGTTTAAGGCAGTCATTTCTTAGATAATACTGTAAATCAGTGATAGAGCTTTTGAGACCAGAAATAAGCTCGGTAATAAATTTAAATAAATGGCTTAGCAGTTCATAATACTGGCAAATTATTTGAACGCTTTAGTTGCTATTTTTGATGTTTATAAAGGTGCATTCTTGTTACCTGAAAGGAGAATATAATAAAGTAGCAGTGACATACTTTAAATGTCATACAATTTTACGACTTACTTACGCAAATTATAAAATTAATTTATAATTTTAGAATTTAATTTTATTCTTGAAATGAATTTAGTAATAAATCTGCTTTTTATCTCGTGACTATATAGTCAATAGTATTAAACACTCTCACTGGTGAATCGTCAGATAACGTACATGACTGATGGTAAGGACTACATTGAAGGACGTTCCAAAGAGAAGCCTCATTAGCATTCTCTACTTTGAATTACAGTAGCTTAAAGAGAGCCAATCTTCCAAAGTTGCAAGTTTCATGATACCAAATTGATGATTATAGTACATTTAAGTAGATTCTTGACAAAAATTCGATAAATTAAAAATGAAGAAAAGTGAGGCTTTAAAAAGAAGCAATCAGATTCTATGTTTTTACAAAAGGTAGTTACTTCAGATATTGAATAGTTGTCTTCATAATCAGAAAACTACCTTAGTAATTCATAATCCTGTACTTCCAGGTAATTTTTATATTACGATATATTATACGTTGAATATTAATAAAATAACATGATTAAGAAAGTTAACTTAATGACATTAGATGATATTGATTAGAACATGTGTATTTCTGGGAAACTCTCCTGACCTAATAACGAATTTTTAACCACTTTAATTAAACAGTTTCCAAATATGCTATTGGAAAGATGTTTATATCTGAACATGTAACAAGTCTAATTGAGGTTACAGCATATGAATGGCAGGGATAACGGCAAGAAATGTCCTTCGTTGTATTTCTTTGTTTGATGAAAGGCGTCCTTAAAATCAACATAAGTAATAATGGCGCGATAAAAGTTTGTAAACTCAGCGTTCAGTTAAAGGCTTATGCATCGTACCTACGATCAAAATTTTCTTCAGAGTGAATCAAGAAAAGTTATTATATGGGTCCTGCTGTAGACCCGCCATGGAAATGCACAAAGGTCTGGGTTACTATTTCGCCCTAATAACAGAGATCAGTTGGTGTTAGAACTAAAGGTTAAGGATATTCTTGAGAAAATTTTAATATCCGTCCATGAAGTGGATTTACCAAGCGCGTTACGTCAAACTTGATTCTTAACTCAACTTCTGTTAAATTACACTAAATTTTTTTACTTCGTTTTAGGATATATTAATTTAAAAGCTTTTTTTATAATGATATTGTCGTTATTTTCAAAGTTATACCGAGTATTAGCTTAAACATTCTTTTCAAGAACACTGTACTTTCATTTGGATGAAAATAAACATTAGGAATAAAGATATTTGATTTAATATTTAGTGAATTTGAACTGATTCGCAAAGTTGTCACAACAGTGGTAATACGCTTAGGGAATCTCAACCGGTGTTCATCACCGCCACAACTCCATGTAAGAATGACCAATTTCTCAATTAACTATGTTGTTTTAAAATATTTATTTTCAATCCCCTTCAGTTGATGGCAATCTCAAAGAAAATTTGAAAATATTTGGTATATTCGTCTTCAAAATATGCATAATTCACCTAATATCCTTACTAATTAGAATAAACTTTACATTACATAACGCAGCATAACTTTTGTCTTTAACTGACTTGCTACATCCATCAGTCAGGCAGATGGAAAGAAATTGAGCAAAGAAGAATGCAGGAAAGAACGGGAGAAAAGGGGGAGACAGTGATGGGACTTTTTAAGCCTTAGTGGAGGATGTTTTTTAACCACTGCACTGACATTTTGGTCCATTTCGCCCTCGACTTCCAATTATGTGCGCATTCTTAGTAAATCACTTCGCAAATGTTGCTTCTTAAATGTAAATGCACTAAAATGCGTAAAATCCTTATCTTAGCATAACCAGCAAAACATCCATCTGTCCCATATTGGGGTAAAATCGAATTTCACCTTGCTATTCATATGACGTCGAAGAAACTTATATCTTACCATTTATTACCTTAATCAACTTTTCGCGGTATTTCTAATCTCTTAAGAAATCCTTCTTCTTCTTCACGATCATCAATAATCGCGTGTATATTAGCAACATATCCACTTGCTTTTTATAGCAGTAACTAATTCACCATAATAGTATATCTCTGCCAAGACATTTTGCATAAAATTTGATAGGTTCATTGGGAAGAAATATTCATTCAGAATAATAAAATAGAATGTTAGAGGAATTTGGTTGATAGCAGTTGTGCAATGAAGGAGGCTAAAATTCTACTGGTCACATCAATGTCAAACCTTCTGTTAATATTTACTGAACTTTTTGTGATGTTTGTGGCATATGTAGTTTTTTCTCTAATATTATGTTTACTAATCTCCAAAGTTCATGTAGCCTCGTCAACTATTATTTTTCACAAATTTGGTTTAAATTGAATTTTTTTGATTAAGAAATAGAATGGAGTTGCTCCTATTGATTCCACTGACTGTTTGACCTGCCATAGAGTCGGTTTTTGCCTTTAAGTTGGGTAGAGATATTATTTTTTTTCAATAAACACGTTTATTATGTCTTGAGATTGATGTTAAAAAACGTAAGATCCTTTTTTGGTGTAAAGATTAGAATATATTTACATACTCCATTGGCAGACAAATAAGAAATGGTTGTGGACAGGTTAATCATGAAGAGACTAGCTGATGTAGAAATTCTCGCTTCTAAAGCCATTTTTACTCAATAGCCTCCGAACCTAAAAATTTAATGAAACTTTCAATTATTCGAAACTATATGGAAATTTCTGCTTTCAATATCCAAATTTTTTGTTTTCTCTTTCCTCTAGATACATTCAATATTACTACTAAAATAGGTTTCCTTAGATCAATCTGGCTTTCAACAATTTCGCGTTTTTTTATAATGTGAAATTAATTAGTCCCAGGATTTTGATCCGATTTCTTCTCCAAATTTCTACACATTTACTATAACAGGTTAAGAAAAGAAATAGTTAGACAAGGGAAATTTCAAAACAGTACAATAAAACAGTCCTCTGAACAATAGCCTTGAAGGAATATATTAACCACTTTATATTAAGTTATCAAATCTATCCAAGTGTGCTTAAAACAACGGCAACACAACTGTTAATAATCTAATCATATTTATAAATCGAAACAGGTAAGCTCTTTTAATTCAATTTATAGTTAAAGGTCTATTTGAGATCAACAACTTTCCGTGGCGTCCAAGTTTTCAGCGCTTTATCACATGATGAACTCCCACTGGACACACCGCCCTTTCCCTCCACTCCCAATCTTCAAGTTTATCTATTTTGCCCATCTAATGAGTTTTAATTGACATAAAATACTGAATTGTGATCCAATAAAAATTTGCTTTTTCTGAATCTGTTTTGCGTGGTTGCCCATATTTTGTCATATTATATCTGTCGTTTTTGCTGTTCAATAAAATCTCCCATCGCGTTTATATTTTGTGGACTTTTTATCGTTCGTTTTGCTAATCCAGTTGTAAATACCACATTCACAGCATCTTTCTACCTTTTGCGGTTGTTACCAGATTGCCATTATTCTGTCAATAATGATATCTTGACAGGAGATACTCTTATTGTAAAGGTTAACGCAAATCCGATTTGCTGAAATTGATATTATTTTACAAAATAACTCGATTTGTTGCAACCAAGATAAATAGCGTTCCTTAAATATGAAAAGATGACCCGAAATTATTCTTATATTGCAAGTTGAATCTTTACTTTAACGCCTAACTATTACTTTCGTAAAACTGGTTTACCAACTATTAATAGACTGAACAATGGGCTGTCAACGCCTCAAATATGACTCTATTTATAATGGAGAGAAAAATTAATGAAATTTAGGCATTGGAATATTGAGGAGTACAAGACGCCAGGGAGGTGTACACTATCCAACAGGAATTCAAAGATTAGATTCTCTGTGACTCTTTTGATGGACGGTGTACAAATACTATTTCAATTCAATGCTCATATTAATCCAATTATTGTTCTTTGAAGGTTAGTGTAGTGTAGTGGCCGTCAGACTCGGTCTCAGAAGGAAACTCGCATTTTATTTAATTAGGATAGCAAAAGAAATATGTCTGACAACTTTTAATCAATGGGTAACATTCAAACACGAAGAAGTGAAATATATATTGAGAGAACCTTGCTTCCTATAGACCTCAGGTTAATAAGGACTGTAACCCAACTAATTGTTTAATATAGATTCACTTTCTTGTTTTTTTTCTGTCATAGGTGGATAATTAATCGTCTACTTGGAGTTGAGAGGAAATGATTAACTATTTTCAGGCATCAATGGGATATGTTTCGAGTCAATTCAAGCCTACCTCCTCGATTGTTCCACGCATTTAAGAGCATCGATTGACTAAAGAAAAAGTGCATATCAGAATTGAGCAATTTTATAAGCGACATAGATTGATTTAATAATTATACTCTTGTTATTTTGTGTTTTTTCTACAATACATTTGCTTTTTAGCAGTTTTCGAACTTTGATAATACGAAATCCGGTTCTGTGTGTTCATCTCCAATGGAAAGATTTGAATACATAAATAATATTTGTTGCTTATTTGATACTTTAGATGGGCCTTTGGCAAAAACCTTAGTAATCTACTTGAATGTTCAACTGGTACAAAAACACTCTGGCAGAGTTGGTGGCCAGACTGCATCCTAAAGTAGTGAGTACAGAGAGAGTGTGATGCGAAGGGATTTTACGGAAAATATTTAGTTATTATGAGTACAATCAACGCTAAGTTATATGAATTTCGATCGCCGGTTGTTTGGGAGGTCTCTGCACTCCTGCCCGCGATAGCTTGACGTGCTATTGAGAACACGCCCACACTTTCGGAAATGTGCTGGCGAGCGCGAGATTCCATTGGACATCCTCACTGACTTTGTACTTTCCTCAAGATCACCTTTAAAAGCACCCAGTAGATGTATCATATATAATATGTATACATTATTTGAATAGTCTCAGTCAACCTTAGTTTCAACACGGAATTTAGTATTTGCATTAATTTAATAAGAATCCACATTTGAAACAGAAATAGGTCCACAGTAAAATAGTGAGGACTAAATAACCTATATTAACTTTGAGCTAACGTACATTTAAAAAAAAATCATATTGGAAAAAAAAACGATTTCCCAATTGCACTTCCAATTCGTGACCCATTTGTGTCGATGCAAGCTACCCTTGACCACAAAAGGTGACCATTCTAAAGATTTTTTCACATTGTTATTCATGACAATTTTTTACCCAAGTTTTCCCAATTCCTGGCGAATGATGAGGTCCTTAAAAGTGGAAAATGATAGGATAAAGGAATTCAGATTTCTTACTGGGGCAAGGAGTTCTGGATCGCACGCCTTAGCATAATGTAATAATATTACTATATGGACATTATAAAAGTTCCTTCATTAATTGTTCTCAGAATTAAACTACCCCAACAGTAATTAGTGCTATTTCGGATTCTGTTCGGTGCAATAGACTAAATTATTGATAAAATATATATTTTCTGAAAATAATTTTGTTTTCACTAATTTTACAATGGCATATTAATTAATTATTATTTCACTCATGCAGAATGGTTAATCGAAGAGGGACAAATTGAAATAGGACAAGAGCGGAGCACCAAAGTAACCATAAAAGTTGATTTTTTAATTTTAACTTATTCACATCTGCGGGATATTCGGTTGCTTCAGGATCTGTAGCTTCAATGGGCGAAACTTAGGATTCTCAAGTGAATTCTTGTTGGCGGGGTGCTGCAAACTGGCAAACGATAGGATATCGCTTTTCTTTTAACAGATAAACCTTCCTCAAATGAACCTTTGTGAGAAAATAATTTTATTTGCATGTTTGTAAGTAATCCCGGGGAAAGTCTACTTTTTAATAGCTAACTATAAGGAAGATTTTCAATAAAATCTAAGCATAAGAATTTCGGGGATAATACCCACCCTTTGGATCAATGATCTGATCTGTTTTTTGTTACCTGTTCGATTGCGTCCCATTCGGAACGTGTCGGGTTCAAAACACCGTTAAACTGATCTTAAGAATATATGTAATCACCTGCTCAGGACTATATACCTTCTTACTGATTACGTTGGCCGTAGGGGATTTTAAGTTTAAAATATGCCCCATTTGACCTTTGCATTAAATACCATTCGTGTTTAAGTTAATTTCCTCCTTTCCATCTCACCCAAGTTCAGTTTTCTGCCTTGTTTACAACCAATTTTACAAAAAACTACTACTCCGTTTTGCTTCATTTACTTCTTTTGGTTTGGTTAACGATGCACGGACATAAATAGACGAGTAGAAAAACAAGAAGTATAAGAAGTGTGTACATATATATACCTGTGTGAGTGATTTACTTTCTTAAATTCTGCTTCGTAAAGAACGTGGTTAGGAAATTAAAATACCTGGTGGCAAATAAAAGTACTGAAGAACTATATGATATACTTCTAAATAGTGACGTAGTGAAGGTATTCTCACTGAATCCTTTTCCCCATCTGATGCAATCGGTCATATTTCTAGAATGTTGCATTAAATAGGATGAAGACAATGGAAATATGATGTGTATTACAGAAAAGACCTAAATGCATCTACCCATTTTTTCCACTTTACTATTGCCAGTAGTACGAGATAACATTCTGCTCAGAAGGGTATGGGCTGTTGCGCACACTGATTTTGAGGTTAACACTGTAGATGTGTTCTCTTTTTGAGTCTTTATGTCAATCTTAACTTAAAAAGAACAAAATAGCAACCGCCAATACTGTATCTGAAGTTATATTCGGTTTTGGCTTCTAAGGAACAATGATTCCGTCGATCAGCCATAAAACACTTGGTTCCTTTCTGCTAAGTTCTCATGGATTCGGAATCTCCGCACTATATGTATGGTTTCTGTTGCCATTATTCTTTCCTACCGCCACTATTTCACATTAAAGTCCTTGAAATTGTTTTAAAAATAAATGCATTCAAAGAAATCCAAATTGTAGATTTAGTCATCGAAAATAAGTACAAATATGCTACAATTCCTAAGCAGTACTTTAGCAGAAATTGTTCGTGAGCAATTAAACAAGTTCGAACTGTTGCGGTGGTTGATATAATTCCTAATATCATTATTACTTCCTGAATAATATAAACTCGAATACATTAGATTCGTCTAAGGGAGATATATTAGTAATAATCGTATTCATATTTGGAGTAACTTTGTTCTGGAGGGCTTTATTCGGACTAGAGGACGGTATCAAATATTCCCATGCAAATGGATTAAGACTCTTAACTTTTAGAAGAAGGAAAACACAAACAATAATTTCCCAATAATTTATTTGGCTTATTTCAGTTGACCTTATTATTCTAAATAATATGTATAGCAATAATAATAATAATAATAATAATAACACTTCAGGAGTGGTAAATCGTTTATTCAAAATGTATTCATGCTAATGACGGACTTACCAGGAGTTTGTAAAGTACCCTCCCCTAACACAATTGAACTAAGCACTCTCATGAGCCCTCGGACATTCTAAAGAATGAGGTCGTACGTGCAGAGGACTTCTCAGCTAGACAGCTATTAATACTTACTCAAGTTATCTTAAATGTATTCAATTACTAATTATGTTTGCAGTGAGGGTTTATCGTATTTCTACGTACCCTGTACATTCGTGTTAAATTAAAATTTGTTTCCAAAAATACAAAAGCATTTTCATTTTATTCATAGAAAATAAAATAAAAAATAGTAGTCTTCTCAACTTTCTGTGCTAAATAAAACACCTGCTGAGCAAATTAATGAAAAATCGATGGAATGCGGACGATTTGCCTTCTTTGCTAGTAAAATTCTTCAAAGTGCACTTACACCTTTTGACTATGATAGCAATGCATTTGATAAGGACGCTTTGCTTACTTTTATTATTGTATTTACCTCTCAGTTTTATTTCTGGGGAGGATGTCCAATTTGACACTGATTTGCTGCATCTAAAGGAACTTGGCCTTCAATATGGATATCCGATTGATGCCTTTGGTAACATGTTTCCAACATTCACAGTCGAAAACGAGGGCGGTGAGTGTGATACTAACTATAATGAAATTTGGTACTTCCACTACCTTGCGCAGCGTTGTAGATATGCCATAGCAATCGTTCACGGCACCTTTGGAGCCACTAAATACATCGAAAGGAAAAATAGCATCCATTTTGATACTTACATTGGAGAAGATCATTCTGCCAATAAATCGCTACCAGCAACCTGGACAAATGATATCTATACAATTGGGAAAATATTCATGCCAGTTTACTTGCAAAACGATATATATCCAGCTCGGTCTCATTCAGAAATTAGTGGACTCCTAACTTCAAAACGTTTAAAAAAAATTATAAGTGCTCTAAATGAATGCATCCCAAAGCTAGTTGGAAGAGTTAATCCACTCAGATTGCGACCTTTGGCCTGCGGCTATACTGAATTTTTATCGTCCCTGTTTGGGAAAATCAATTTCGGCGATGGCAAAGAAAGTATACTAATTCCCCCAGTGGATAACAGAACATTATCCTGTAGGCCTCTGGAATTCCGTTTTATTAATTATTTTAGCACTCTTTTGGTTTCTGTTCTGCAAGCACACTTGGTCTAGCGTAATTCGGAGACTGGGTGTAAATGGTTTAGAATACAACTACCATCCATCCTGCCCTAATCCATGTGCTCGTTACCATGATAATCCGTGTTTGGGCAGGCCCAATGTCTTCCAATTAAAAAAGGTAATAGTGGACAGGACCGATGAACGTCAAGATCGATTTTTCGGGGCTCAAATTTGCCGTCAAGTTATGGATCCTCATGGGCTTCCCGGATATGCGTCAATGTCCAATCAAGCATACGAATGCATTTGTAAAACTGTAAAATACCTTCTACTTAAACTGTATAAGTAGCATTATTCTAGGGCTACAGATGGTCGAATCAGACTAGAAGTTGCGTTCTCGTAAATGGATGCGAACAAGAATTAACTTGTGACCCTCGTGGAACACGAATCTGCATTTCATCAGTTACTACTATCACAAGCATTAAGGCTTTGCCTTTCACCTGTTTGTGTCATCCCGGATTTATGGGTCCCAGATGCGAAAAGAAACGCGATGCTTGTATTGAGGTCAAGCCCTATTTCATTAATACTTGGCTACACAAATAATTTTCTTCTCACTATATATTTACATCTTTCTTTTTTCCATTTTATCCAACCAATTAACAATTCGATATTTTCCATTATTATTTTTATTAAGTCTAGTAAGCAGAAATTAATAATTTTAAATTTATGAAATCCCAATTTGAACATTCGTACACTTTTGCCTCTTTCAAGGCTGTTAAGGAATATTTTGCATGACAAATTATCTGTTTTAATACTAAGATGGTTTTTATTCTAAAAACCTAAACTTTCAAATTTTGGCATTCTTTAAATTTCAAGTTATGAAAACTGGACTAGCTTAAACTATAAATAATGAAGAATAGTAATTTATTCTACACAATTTGAATGGTTTGTTTCATAATTTTAAAATGTGAGGCAGACCGATTAGTCATTAACTGAACTGGCTTTCATGGTAGTAATTTATCTTTTGCATTATTTTTTCTCATTTTAAAATTTAGAATGAAAACCCGGAACAGATGTCAGGCAATCAAGCATGCCGTGTATTTCTCGGTAATACTTGTGAGCCTCGAATCGGGACTAATTTCTACACTTGTTACTGTGGTGGCTTATTCACATCTGATAAAATGGTCTCATTTCCAAATTGCTTTCTGCGAAAACCTATTTGCTCATCTGTACGTCAGACCGAACTATTTAAGTCATTAAAAGATGAGTAATACTTAACGTGCAGTAGTTTATTTCGCAAGGTTATTTGCCATCGGGGTGACTGTGTCGCTTCTAAAGACCAGCTAAACTACATATGTGTTTGTCAAATGGGCTGGCGTGGACGACATTGCGAAATTCCCGACATCAGAATGTGGTAAATTGGATCAGTTTTTAACATTAAAATTGCATTGCTACTTATTTGTATTTAAGTAACACGTTTAACTTGCACTTCAGGCTCCCTTGGGAAGGATGGAGTGGCTGTTCGGCTGCAGTTTGCACCGGACTTGGTTGGCGACATCGTATTCGACATTGTCGAGCGAATCTTTCGAAATTGGAAGAAGAAGGGGTGGACAAAGGCCTTTGTGAGGGTGAAGCTACCCAGAGACAACTCTGCAAAGCTACGTAAGTTCACCTCCATTATTTATTGAAAATTCCAATAAAAAATTGTGCCATACTTATGAAAAATTCCTTCTTGGAACACTTTATAGGGAAGTAGTCCTTTCGTCTGTCATGGTAAATAAAATGTGTTGATAGTATTAGTACTTAGACTTTCAAATCAAGGTCCTCTGATCTATCATGTGCATTCCTGTCATTTGGCAAAGTATCTATGAATGAAATGAGTGCTAGTGATGGCGTTAATGTTAATGCCAACCGAGTAGTAGGGATCCACGGGCTCCTTATCATTTTGCCTCCAGGATTCAATCATTCGACCCAAATAAGAATTCCAAACCCCTTCCCTTAAACTCGTTTGAGAACCAATGTAGAAGCTCTCTCTTTTGAGTACAAAAGAGCAATGATCAATTAAACAATTAGAAATTATAGATTAAAATATTAAAAGGGAAGTTTACAATTAAATAAACATTGAAAATTAGTAAACTAACAATCAAATGAATTAAGATGAGAGAGAGAAAGAGAGAGATATGAAGCTAACAAGTCAATCAATGAAGGACTGAGTGAAGAAGTTCGCCGACCTTTCAGCGGATTTGTTGGGGTAACAGGGGTCGAGGTCACTAACTTATCATTCACATAACTTGAACGAACAAATATCAAAATCAATTGTAAATGATCATACTTACCATGTACGGGGAAAAATTACTTCATGATTTATGAAATCATGCAAGCAATCTTCATATTCAGGAAAAATTTGGGAATCCATTTCGAGTGGATCAAATAATCGGGCGAATAGAGATTAAGGATAGACAACGTGAGTGAAAGAAGCAATAGTAAGTAAGTAAGCAGATGTAAGGATGGTTATCAACGCATTTCAGATTGAAAGTTTTTGTTTGTGTTCTTCCGTACACAAATAGTACTCATTGATATACCCAAATTATTGGGAAAATAATTGTTTATTTCGTAGATGTCCCGCTGCAATAACGCCCTACCTCCTCTGCCTGAGAATTATAGTCGTGTTCTGCCTTGGGTGTGTCATTCTGGTTGTAGCCGTTGGAATGATGTTTCTCCGAGTTAGGGTCGAAGTTGAATAGTCCCTTCATCTGCGACTCGGCATGGATTCTAAAAATCATTGTTTGTTTAATGCTGTTTAACACGATTTGTTGCAGTTGTTACTATCACTAGATAAAAACAGTTTATTACTCTGAATGTGTACAAGAATTGTCCAAATAGAAATAAAAAGATCAGGAGATACTAAACAGCTGAGTTTCTTCTATTGCATTTGAATTCAACAATAATGGACCAGTGATTAAAAGGAGGAGCTGGATTTCCCATCGCAGCTGTTATAATCAGTCATAGGAACGTCAGCAAATGTAACAACAAAATGGTACAACGAAAGGGGAAATAGGAGTCCAATATGTGTCTGTTGTAAAGTTATGAATTAAAGTCTTTATCTGAATTTGAGATGCATTGAGGTGTTTAAACTTTCCTAAGGGAAACAAACACTTTTGTCCTATCCAATTGTACTAAAGCTCAGTTTTCATTACTCAATCGCCGTGATTTTTAAATGAGCTCCTATTCAAGATATGTAAAGCTTTTGATCAGTCGATTTAATTCCCTCGAGGTGATTTAAAAGACTCCACCATCAAAATTGTTTGACCAAATAGTAGTGGCAGTTGTCATCCCCATTTTACTATGGCTTATTCGCGTCATGGAATTGTAATTAATCTCCTCTCCCCTAATACGCAATATTGCATTGAGAACTGCCTGTAAGTAGATAAGTTCCATTATAATGTGGTAGAAAACTTACGATTCGATCTGTTCACTGTTAAGTGCGATTCCCACAATTTTAACCTGCTAACTGGAGGGCAGTGATGGTCATTATAGAGGCGCCTACCTAGTAACTCCATTAATGCCCATAGTTGGCAGTCTAAAGAAGTGCGATATTGGGCCTGTAACTGAAAGCTTTGTTGCCGCATCGTATTAGCGGACACGGTCAAACTAATTGGTGTCTGGCAATGAGTTCAATATAATTATTATAAAGTGGAGTCATTTGTCCGTTAGAGAGGCTTCCGATATCCGATACCAACTTGACTTGAAATTACCAAAGTTAATAGCGGATATGATTTCAAACCGTTCTCAGACTGGATAGGTCAATTAATATTGGAAGTTAAAAGAGTTGGGATTTAGTTTTATGAGAATCACACTTCAAGTTTAAAGAAATGGAGCCTCACGTCATAACGGATCGCTTTGGGATGCTCGTTTATATTAACTTTGTCATTTTATCGCAATTAAAGCCTTTGATTTCTAATCAAAGAGTTACTTATTCATTATGCAAAGTGCTGCGTTTTTATTTTCATCGTTTGAAAACACTTGAGTCTAAAGAAAGGTAATGTAGTCGGATGTGGGCCAAAAGGAAGGGTTTCTTGTGCATTTATGTCTTACCGCTTCCAGCTCTAATTGGTCACTTAACCACTTTAGATAATTGGTCAGATATTTGAGCTTATTTTTCCTATAACTGACAAGATGCCCGCAGAAAGATAAGGTTGAGCCTTTATTGGACCTGAGAGATGGACGATAATGACGATACTGTTGTTGTTGTTGCTAATGATGATGATGATGAATGGGACGCATACAAGGGTATGCTCAAACCATAAAATTGTCACAGGTGGTCTTATCCTTCTCCTTTTCTGAATAAGGCCGCAAGTTAATCTTCTTTTTCTTGAGTTCCCAAGCTGAATGTAAGGATTTATGGTCAGAGAAGGCACTGAGAAGGAATAATAATATCATCAATCAGGGCAATATAAGTAGGCATGTAAAAGTCTAAACGAGAAAAGATTGCTTGTCGAATCACGAATTCCCCAACTCAGGACAATTGGAAAATAGTTTTTCGATGCCGTATAAAATTCTAAGCCATACTAATGCTTCGACCCCAGGCAATATACTATTTCGGTAACTTAGCAAAAATATATTTTGACTTGAACAATGAGTAGATTTGATGGTAGAATACGCAGCGGAAAGTAGCAAAGCTCCTCAAATTCACATATTATCGGTCAAAATCCAACACAGTTGCAAGTAAAGCTCGGACCCTGACGTCAATTTTGACTATCTTTTGATCTTTGCATGTTTCTCAACTTTCAAGATACATTACACCGATATAGACTGCCCCACGTGACTGGTTCTAACTTGGGCTTATGGATATGGAGCTATGTAAAAGTTAACTGCATTGAAAAGCTGTTCTATTTGTGCTCTCTTCACCTGAAGAGTAGGGTGTTTAAATAGAGAATAGTGCTTGTCGCCATTATATGAAAGTAAGCTCATTATTCTCAGATATCAGGTCATCACGTTGTCTACAGTGAATGAATTAATATATGGCGCAAAAATTGCATTTACCTGCCAAAATGGTACAAAAATAATGAATATACGTAAGTTTTTCTGAATATAATGGATTGTGGCGTAAGTAACGAATCACTTATTTCAAACCAAATTTAAATCATTTAATAATTAACATAATTAAAATAATTTTGTCGAGATTTTCATTTTTTATGGTTTTCATGGTAAATATTTCATACTTTTTATTTTCATCATGATCCTCGACAGACCAATAAGAGTTATATTGTGCTAATTCCTTAAAGCGCTTAAGATTCAAATATTATTTCTACAATCAATGAAGCAGTTAAATTCAGCTCAAATTCCCTCCGATCGAATTGCAAGCAGGAAGCCATCAGTGACTAAATCTCCGGCTTAGAATGCCATTCTGTTACTTATTGTTGAAATCAATAAGCTTTGTTGTTGTTATGGCAACCATTCAATGAGCCAATGCCTTCAAATTTTGTTATTTTAAAGACAAAAGAAGATTTTGCTGTTACAATAACGATAGCTTGAGAGGTGCATGCGGGTTAAATTACTCTGATAACCATGACTCCTCCACCTTAGTGACGTTTCACTTGGCATCAACTTTTGCTTGTCAAGTTAGAAATATTCCTCTAGATTTGTGTCTATCACTTAACTTACGCTAATAGAAATTGAACTTCAATTAAAACTCCCATTCAAATTTGTTTTCTATAATAGATGATTTAGACCTCCCTTATGAAAACTTAGGTAATTTAAAACTAGACAGTATAAGAAATCATCTAGAATGGCAGCAGTTGTTGGAATTAAATTTTATTATTGTGATATACTATTAATAATACCCTAATACCTTTTTGAGCTCAAGTACATGTTGCTCAAGTAGCATATATCGCCTACTCGAAAGGATTGGCGTATTTCCCGCACTTTTCAAACGATCAATATGTAGTGTGCTTAACAAATAGCAAGTTTACAATTACCGGTAATCGAAATTAATGTGTCGACGTTGTCACTGCCACTTGGAGTGCTTTTCGGTAGCACTTTGTTTAATTCTGCTGAGAGGCCTTATTTTAAACACTTTTCATGAACGAGAACGAGAGAAGTGCGTACCCAGCACGAGCCACTCTTTCTTCAATGCTTGGAATACCATTGTAAGTTCTTTAATGTTAAAACACCTGGAGAACGTAACAGGGGTCTTACATTCAATCACCTCTCATGTTCAGAGTAAACCATTTAACCAAAATTTGATCTAATCTTCTGCTGTTATTAATTACTGAAAGCTGCCCAATTTATTTTTCATTCAGTCGTTCAAATAACCACATTTGGCACTATGATGTTGATCAGTATTTAATCCTGAATACTCAGTGAATATTGAAAACACTTGGCTTGGCATATATTAGACCTACTAAAGCTTGTTGCCATTTGATCAAGATTGAAACATCGTGTGATAGTGTGGCTCCCGTCTTTAGAGTTATGGAATCGTTAGACAGTGCTAATTAACGGTTCACTTTCCGTAACGTTGAAACGATTCCCTCAAGTGAATAATGCTCTTTCGAATTCACAAAAAAACGTTATAGCTTAACTATCTCTATTAAAATTAATGGTTAATTGAAAAATGTTTGCAGTGTTGTTCCTTAAATGTGAGTAAATTATACACTTTTTGGAGAAAAAATTACCACACCCACGTAAGCCATAAAGCGTGAGCTAAATGAGTTTTTTTGCATAATCTTAAGAGGCTTGTCTTACGTGTTCAGGTGTGACGCAGATCTATTTTGAAGGGATACGATGAGCTCACACGCACAAGTTTTCAAATTTAGTGGCTTTTAAATGAAACAAGTTGCACACCTTGTTTACAACCATAATAATACAAAAACCACTGCATAGATATGCTCTATGAAGATGATATCTCGACCTCAATGTGTGTGCGGGTGTACGTGCGCGATCACATTGATATCTAAATAAATGCCGAACTCCATGTTGAGACATTGTTGACGAGTTCTTAATCCAAATCCCTTAAATCAACAGGTCATATTAAAAAACCGTTTGGAGAGGGGATGGTGTATTATGTATGATATGTCTAGTCCGATCTGTGGTTAGCGTCGCCTAGCCCATATTATCTGCGTGGTCTTAAAGCCCAATTGTAAAGTGTACTTACAGGAATTAAAGATATTGGTTCTTAGTGGTTTAAATGCGCTCGCATTTCCGTAATCTCACTTTCCATAAATTAGTATAAATGGTTGCATAAGGGTGTCTGTGAGAAGTAGGTGAAGAAAGTTTTATCATACAACTTTGAAAGTAATTAATTTCTGAGAAATAGACCACTTATCAAAGACGTATGTACTATCTAGGTCTGAAGACTCGTTATTTTTCGGCGCGTATTCGGTAAACACGTCGTGCTGTTTGGGACTGGACGAGGAATTCCAAGTCGTTATTTCTCATTGTAATTCAGGCGTAAGACATGGTGTCGTTGAAGGTAAATTTGACCAAATTATGTTTAAAAAATTATGTTGCTTTATATTTAACTAATCAATTTACAAGGCACGTGCAATAAACCCAGTTAAACAAGCAGTTCCAGCTAATGGGCTGTGTGACAGCTATCAAATCCCATCACCAGTTATCATTAATAGATTGTCATTGGAATATTTCTTTCAGAGAAAATTAAACTAATAGGGTGATGAGGTGTGAAATGTAGAAACGCAGTTGATCCGATTAAATGTGAGCTCGAATAAAGGTTTCTCTTGAGCTCTTAGATATTAATATTCCGCTTTTCCTATCCTTAGTATTTAAATTTATGCAAACTCATTGTTTGGAGAACACAATAAGTACTATTTAACTATTCAGTCGAAAACTCTGGAAGTTATCCAGATTTGGCTTCACTATTAGATGAAATGCTGCGTGTGTGTGTGTGTGTATGTGTGCGCTGTGCGCTATCATTCCTTTAATGTTCTACTCGTGCAAACCTCTCTCGTAGTTTTGACTTCATTAGCCATTAACGAGTAAACACCATAACAAATCGTGCAATTTTAAATCAATGCCGACCGAAACGCTTAGTTATTAACTCCAATATCTACGTAGTCTGCATTAGAAAGATGTGTTTAATTAAAAAATTGAGGAACTAATGCTAATCTTTGCGTGGAGTACATTTCTCTCATGCTTTGAAAATCTCCGTGTTGATAGGAACAGATGTCTCTTGAAAGTAAATGGTTCAGCACCATTATTATGATCCGGAAGTAAGTGAAGCCATAAACTTTGACGTCTTCGTGTTTGCAGTCTTAACTACGTTTATGAATCAGTGGTCCAGTTATTTATTCGAGAGTTTTACTGTAGCGACAATTTTGTTAGAATTCCTACCAAATCAAGTCAGACACTGTAGAAGCTTACAGAAGGCTTCGTGGCAACTCCAGTTGCTTTATAGATAACAATATAAACACTTTTTGACCTGTGGAGGGAGTTATCAGTTGGTCATCTAACGATGAGGACGAAAGTGGCCCACTCTCCGTATTAAATGAATCACTGCGTCCGAGAACTGGTTAATGAAATGCACTCGCTACAAAACTGAAGAGGTGGTATCAGTATAGACTGGTGGAAGTAGTCAGGAGAGGAAAACAGTGCGTGTGAATGGCAATAAAAATTGGTTAGAGTTTATAACTAAATTTGTACGGATACGTGCACCAGTGGTACACTGGTATGGACAGCCAGTCGTACTGCTTAATTCTGTCAAGCAAGAGGAGTGGCAAAATGCTCACTTCTAATAGGTGACATTCCCGGGTATCTTCTCGGAATTCAGATCAATTGTTGTCAAAGCTATTTACAATGAGCTTAGGAAGCTTCTATACCGGTAGGTCAAACTTATTTTCTATTCAGTATTTCACTTTAATTAATATACAAGCAGGCAACCAATTCTAGTGTTAAGGCCTCTCACAAGCTAAGTCTTTGGTATATGAGGAAGGAATGACAAAATCAGATATTATTTCCCCCTAAGAGGATTTTGGAAAACGCCTTCGGAGTTGATCATAGGAGTTAGAAGTAGATTCAATCAAAGTTAATACCATTTCCATCACAGTATGTCGGTCTTTTCAAAGTTAGCATAAGTTTGGTATAAGATATACTACCTCTACAAATAAGCGGATCTAGATGTCCTCCATATACTCGATTCGAATAATTAAGTGACAGGCGCATTGTGTTCCCACTGTTGCAAAACATGGCTTTAAAAACAATGTTTTGGTGAAATTGTGGAATGGTGTAATTTT
Source organism: Hymenolepis microstoma (assembly GCA_000469805.3). Lineage (NCBI taxonomy): Eukaryota > Metazoa > Platyhelminthes > Cestoda > Cyclophyllidea > Hymenolepididae > Hymenolepis > Hymenolepis microstoma. The sequence continues at coordinate 15,252,433 of LR215994.1, forward strand.
TTTCAAAAAAAATCTATGGAGAACATTTTTCGGAGTTCTCGACATGGGTCTTAGCGGTAAAAGTAGAGTTGAAAGTCAGTATTTTACACGTATGGCAACCTTCGATGGTAAAATTACTCCCAAAAAAGTTAATAGCATTTTTTTATAGTTTGAGTATTTTTAAAGTGCAACCAGGAAAATAGTTGTTATCACTTTAGGACACCTGAATTTGTGTTGCGATGGCAGTGAACTTATTAGAAAGGTACATCAACAATGGTGTACTTCATTAGAACGCACTTGTTTAGCAGTTAAAACTCTATCATAAAATCACCATTCTTATATTATAAGGTTTCGTGGTGTCGCTCAGAATTACGATCATTTTGAATCCAGATATCGGTCAATGCAGTAGGAGGAAGAATATTTTGACCAGAGCCATCTAGTGGTTCAATATTTGACAGCTTTTATAAGTACTCAGTTGTCTCACTTATGCCGTAATACTGCAGGAATGTCCTTCTCTGTTGGAAAATATCTGCCCACTAGATGTACTAAACAGCAGTTGACTCAAACTTGAGACAAGATTAAGACAGGACTGTCACAACCCAATACTTTAATTAATCAATATTAATGGTATTACTGTTCCGAGAACAAAAAGGCCGCCAGAACAATGCATTTTTTGTCCCACATAACGGTCAAGCTGTCGGGAGCGATGTGCACTCACGTCTGGGTAAGGGTATAGGCAATTTTGAAACAACCCGTGGGAAGTGCAGTGCATCTACCACCTTTGGTTTGTCTATCACCTGCCGCCAAGCCCCTTTATGAAGCGTGTTCAGCGGGTACCTTGCTAAATGATATATATCAGTGTTAGTTGGTCTAATTAATGAGTTAATCTTACGTCTGAGTTTGCAGTCCAAGGTCATTATGATAGGAGGTCCAAGGATCGTAATGCGTAGACAGTGGGAAGACTAGTATGAACTTTAAGAAACTACTTGCGGACGTTCGTTTGCCCTAAAATGATAATCACCCCACAGAGCGAATCTGTACAGTAAAATTGGTTCCAACTGTTACCCTATTTTTAAAAGAAGGAAGTACTTTCAGTATTTCAATCGATTTCAATTGTTATCTAATTATACCAGATTAAAAAAGGAGAAGAGATAGGTTGTGAAGAGACACTTCCTTGATTTTGAATGCAAAGATGGTTAGGGATCATTACGCAATTGCGCGATTAGATCGATGCGAAGATCATTTGAATAGTCACGTGTCCTTGTGACTTAAGATACGGCATTTGAGCATTTATGTATAAGGCTTCATATCCACTTCGTGAATTTGTAAGTTTGCACAATGGACCAGAGTTGTAACACTGGAGGAATCCCTTATGATAGACTTATCTTGCCAAATATGGATTAATGTCGTATTTAGACCTAATAAAAGATTTAGGTCCGGTACGTAAAACGGATAATTTTTCTGTTTCTTTCTCTCAACTGCCTTCAGGGAAAGATGAAACCGTCAATCTGCCCTGACCAAACTTCTGATCTTCATCCTTGCAACTTGACCTGCAATTCATTTGAAATGTCGACTATTCCGAATTCAAGTTTTTTTTCGTTGCACGTAAGTCGATCATGTTACTGGCTCTCGATATTAAAGTTGAATTAATTCCAGTTAGAACAATTTGAAGTTCCATTTACATATGAACATCGAGTAGCTGAGAAATACCTAATCAGGGAGTTTTTTTATATTTACTAGGAATCCAATAAGCATACAACTGTTCATTAAAAGGGTTTACCTGCTTCGGTGACTTTATTACTTTGTAATCACTATCCTTTGCAGCACATGCCCTCCTGAGCATCATATTTTTTGGGTGGAATTGGAAATCACACGAGTTTGCTAACAGAAAGTGTAAGTTGCTAACTTTTGAGTTAGAAATTGAGGCAACGGCTTGGTTCCTTGAGATGCCATGGCTTTCAAGCCCATCCACGCACATTAAGGGCAAATACATGATGCTTTTATCAACTGCATTCACATCTTTAATGATTCAACAATTTAAATAACTGCTGGTAAACGTAACTGAATAAATATCCTGAATATCATTATTCCACTTTACCAGAAGTTATTCGATACGCATCAATATATTTTTGTAAAAGTTTATGGGGAAGTCAGAACTAGATGTTCCCATAAATTCATTCATTAATGCGTTAATTGATAAAGTACTCTATTTTGGCTCCTTGAATTGGGTTCAAAGTCGCAAATTTACATTCTATTTTAGCTTAATTTAATGTTAGTATATATATTATATATAAGATAGGCATGAAGGAACATATGACTTCAACGGGGTTTTAAACAATGGAGGGACAAATTCAACGCGAGTCTCTTCCGAAGATCTTTGTAAAAGCAGCAAAAGCTAACACCCTTACCTCAGATTATGCTCTAATAGATATGTGTCAGTTTGCCTGAATAGATATTACCTGCCGATGAGTGCATTGGTTAGTGTTGACCGAGAGTTGAATGGCAGAAGTGTGCCTTTGCAGAGACTCCAAGCCTCCTCTCAATGTGCCTGGTTAATATTATAAAGAATTCATAAGGCATTCGTACATTTTCCTCTCGTAGTGTTTGTTAGAGCAAACTATTAGTTATATCCATTCCCTGTTCGCTCCCCTCTTCCAGCCCCCCTCCCCCCACTCCCCACACCGTGTCCTTTAATTAAACGAAACATGAAAATAATCTATATAACAACAATTGCTGCTAAATGTATCATGTGACGCATATATTCAATATGAAACTCCCCTTCATAAGGCCCTTATTTGTGATTTTACAATAATATGTCCAGGAGACCAATGGGAAGAAGGTAAACCTCAACATGTGGTAACTGGCCTTCCCCATGTCCTCAACTGCGTTGAGCTTGTTTCTATATTCACCTATTATGGTTAACAAAAACAAGACGACATACACCAGACGTACTCACTTTAGGCTACTGCATCTACAACCAGTGTAAAACCAATAAATTTAGAGTTTTCCAAATTGACATGTCGACTGAAAACAGAAATACTTCGCAAAATGTGGAAGTTCCCAGAACTTAGTCGGTTAATTTTATGGAAAACAAAACTACAAATAGCTTCATTGAGGAATTTCCAAATCTTAGAATTGCTATCATCAATGGATTTAAATTAAACAATAAAACGAAGACACTGGATCTGGTTCCAAGCCTCTTAGGTTTTCCTTACTTCGATTAAAACTGTACTTTGGATCAATAAATTGTCCCCATCTTCAAAGGTGACCGGCGCTGGTTTGAGTACTGATAAAATGTGTTCCTTAATATATATATGGAAGGCAACCAATCCTCTTAAATATACCAGAATAGAACCTAATTAGGAATTGCACATTATCCAATAGGGGTTGGAGCCGTTAAGGTTAACTGACTCCATGTCTGTAACCCAAATAGATCGAAGTGTTAAATAAATTAGGAAGTTATCCCACCTTGACTACACTGAAAAACAGAGCATTTTAGTATTTGTCAGGCAGAAAAGGAGAAACGCATATCTAATTAACCAGGATTTCCTCCACGTAGCTGTGAAAATGGGATTAGTATTATCACCCAAACTAGTATACGCGAAATTTGCCTTTCGGTACTATTTCCAACTTGGAATCCCCACTAACTAAACTTAACCCGAATCAAACACCCACACATACCTGAGTTGAAGCCTTTGAATCTCAGTGAACTTTAATTCGAAAATTGTACTTCTGACAACTATAGATCTCTATTCGAATACTAACTGATTGCTTCTCAAAGCGACGAATGAAATGGATTTCCACACTTATTGACTCCAACATTTGTATTAGACTCAGCAGGTAAGCTATACGCAAGTATACGCTGGTAATGAAAACCACTATGATTCGGAAGACAAGTAAATTCCCTCCCGTTTTCAGTCGGTGCAATGTAAAAGTTGCCCCTTTTCAAGTCGAAAGCAGCTTAGTAGTTGTCAGTTGAAATTAAACGGTCTCAAAATCGATTCGCACGTCTTGCAATTTACATCTATCTGTAACTTAAACGCCTGATTGATAGTTCTTTCATGCCTAATACTATTACATTTCATGAAACGAAGAATTCTCACCTTACTCGGGACCAAATTTGTACATGAACAAAAATGAACCCACCGGCATAGGTTAGTTGAGAATAGGCATGGAAACGAAGTCGACAAGCTCTGATTTCAGAGTATATGTCAGGAACTGGGTTCAATATGTATGGCCTTCACATCTAGTTGGATTGAAACGCACTACCTCAAAGATCGATGGTCTGACCTCATTGCACTTAGAATCAAAGAAGCACTTGAAATCAGACCCATCTCAAATGGACTCCTTGTTTATTTTTACACAAGCAAACATGCATAGAGGGAAGGAGGCGAGGAATCATCACTTGGGGTAGTGATTGAGGTCACAAAAAGGCAAAGTGTGGGAAATAAGTGTCCTAAACAGAGGTACGGAAGGGGATCAGAAGAGAAAAGCGAAGAATCTGAAACAAGGCGTCATATTCTTATACACACTCATTTGCATAAGCGTCCACAATACAGAAAGATTAAGATTCAATCACCTACAGTAGAGGAGAGGAGGGATGGTAAAAACGAGACATCCAAAGTGCTTTCAGTGGCGGCCAATTTTAGTCCACTTACTCCGCTTTCTTATCTTTAAGAACCTTGCCATTCGCTTTGGCGTCAGCTGAACCTTTGTACACCGAGGCGGCTGCTTGTTCTTCAATAAGAACCTTAGCCAATCGCCTTCTGCGCCAGTATGCCTGGACGTAGAAATTGCCAAAGAGAAATAGGAAGATAATTGCGTAGACGACAATAGCTAGAGGAAAGACCTTTGGGAAAGAGCACTCCCAATTGAAGGGGGTCAGCACTTGGCCTTGATGTACAATGAAGACGCAGAACTGGACCATCTGGAGGACAGTAAGGTACTTCTTCCACCACAAGTAACGATAGAGACCCAAGGCGGACATACCATAGTAGGTATACATTATCACATGCACAATGCTGTTTGCCAGCGGGAACATGTACACCAATCCACCTGCAGTAATGACATGCCTTGAGTGTTAATTAGTTGAACATATATGCCAATCAAATACAACCCATTGACGAGATGGACTAAGAGGAATAAAAAAGTACGCTACTCGAGCACTTCAGAGCAACCACTTTGAAGTCAATACTACTCATATGCTTACTGGCATTAGATGCACAAGAGCGACCAGAGGGCGTTCTTTTAATTAGCCCAAACTGATTTCAAAGAGAATGCATTCGCTCGAGAAGCGATGACTGGCATTTTAATCAGTTCGGGGACCTTAAATTGCTGCGAAGGTCATGAAAGTAAGTTGAATAACATCTCTAGACAATGTTCTTGTGTTTAAATGTCTTTAGAAACTTAGATGAAATTGGTCAATCATGGCATTCAAGTAATAGAAGAACGTAATATACTGACACACTCAATGAAGGGAACACAATATCATTACATTGTTTTGACTCTATAAATGCAGCCAAAAAATGTAATATATTCACTATGTTCATCAAATAAACCACTTTTATCTCACTATTTGATTTGTAACCAGTCTTCCAACCAAACTATCGGTAGTGATAGCGAATAAGTTGTTGCTCATACCAGATTTCATTTTACATGAAGATATTAAAAGCAGATTGAGAAATCCAAACAAGGAAGAAAAGCGATAGAAAGTTTCGAGCTCTTGTAAATATAACTTGAAGTCGAAATTTGGAAATGAGGTCATATCCAAGGCATTTAAGAAATGCATAGGCTCGCCACCGATCTTTCAGGAATCGGGAAAGCGTGTTTTAAGAAGCGACGTGCAGAAAAAAACATGGATAGAAGAACTCCAGGGAGATGTGCTTATTTGGTTTTAATCCAGTACAGTGAACAAAGCAGGTAATGGCATCCACCACCCCCACCCTCCCTCCCCCCACTCCCCTATAATACGCACACGCGAAGAGTTTAGCTACCTCCTCAAATAGGCAGCACACAGCCAAACAGGCTAATACGTGACTGTTTGAGCACTTACAGGCTCAACAAACAAAATCGACTCAAGACGTAGGGCACTATACTTAAACAAAATTCCGAAATCCACTTTAAGCAAGAGTTTAACATTGCATGAAAAGCCCAATAGGCAAATACAAAACAAACTCTTTGTAATGTAATGCAACAAAACAACTAGAACGTCAGTTACTCGTGTAAAAAACTCCTAGTTTAAAAGAGCAATTGTAGTAACTATTTGGATTTAAAAAACAGAGACAGATACCCCTGGTGGTTAAGAGAAAATAACAAAGCCAGTGCAAAATAATACCTTTTAAGAAACTTGAATGAAGTTCAATTAAGATGTCTTACCAGGAACATATTTTACTCCCCACCAAATTGAAGGCGGCATAGCGCCGTGATGGAACACGTGGAGGAAAGTGACTTGATCAAATTTGCCTCGGAGAAGGAAAAAGAGCGTATCGAGGAGTTCCAAAAATTTGGAGAAGTAAAACATGTATCCCATGAAGACGAAACGCCGATGTATTTCGATATCAATTGGACGGAATTCCACACAACCCAAGCCATAGCCAGAAACCCACAAAAGATGAAATATTCCGACAACCATGTATCCAGAATACATAACCATTGCGAAATTATATATCACCATAAGACATTTGAGGAGATCGAATTTAGAGGAGGCTGGTTTTAACGCAATTCCGTTGACTACAATTCCATTGCTAGCATGACCGTTTGATGTTCCTGTCTTCTTTTTCTTTGGAGCGCCGATTTTAACCCAAGTATAAACCCCAACAACGTAAAAGAGAGTTATTAGGGCAGTGGGCCAAAAGCTGTTCATTAGGGGGTAATCAGCGACTTGAGAGTCTGGTTCGCTGGGGAACCATATTTCAGAAAAACTTTTTGGCATTGTCTGAATGTGTAAAGTATAGAAGATATCTGGAGGCACAGACCAACCCGCAAGCGAGACAGCCAAAACTAAAGTGCACGAGCCACGATTTTCTGTATGCGCCTATACGCTACTGGCGTGCGTACGTACCACCCCATTCACCCAATCAGCGCAAGATTCAGGAGCTGATTGGTTAGTCACTCACATGCTTGGCTTTAATTCGTCATTACAAACTATCGATTAACGCGAATTAAGGCACGCTAGCTTTTATGATTGCGTTTTGCTCATTGGTTGGAGATTTTTGGAGAGGAAAACTTATTATTCTGGACGGCATTCGAAGACGGACTTATTCATTACCGGCTGTACTTATCTTATTTCCAGACTTTTAACCGAAATTTCGCAATTTTTGGTTGTCTAGAATGGTAAATTAACTATTTCAACGTGGTCATAAACGTGATCTGCAGTAAATTGACTATAGTTCACTTAAAAACAACATGATAAACTCATAAGTTAGAAGTTAGACGATTTTAAAACACATGATTATGGCTATTTTGGCCTCTCACGAAATTCTGCTTTATATTTCAGGGTCATTTGGTGCATTCTTTCGTACAAGTGGACGCTTTCCTCAGATAGATGAACACAACTCATTTTCTTATTACAGGTGGTAAAATTGGAGATAAGGTTCGCCTTTTACAAAGAAATAAAATGACTGCAGGTTTGAGTTTGCTCCTACCTGTGCTCACGTATCCTGATAAGGTCAGTACGATCCGTACTCATCTATTGCAATATTTCAACAATCAGCCAATAAAGCCGACAAAATATTAGAGAATCAGACATAAGACACCCCAGACTTTTCTGGACCTATTTCAACTCGTTTAAGAGATCCCCAGTTAAACAGTCGAAATGAGCTGTTTTTAGCATCCAGACTACTTAATTCACATTATTCAATGAAGTTGGGTATGCCTGAAACGTGTTGGTGATTCATTAGACAACGTGCGCGTCTACTACGTCAGAAGTTATTGTTTCAATACACATTGACGCGCACTCAGTGAGCGGAATGATCAACCACGCTGAATAAGTCTGGCTGGCGTGGAGTATGACAGTCTTAGAGTCTCTCATCAGGGAGGCTCCACGAATGCCACTCTACTCAGGAAAGTGCTTGAAAAAACTTTTCTTAATAGTCTTGGGGGATTATAAGACTGTAGGGATCAATAAGACCATGGCGTTAGGAAGCTTAAACTTACATTTTACGCTGAAATTACAATAGCCTTCTTTGAAACAATGCAGAAGGTGAGTCTCCAATGGTTACCACTAATTCTCGCCGATTCAATGACCCCCATGCATCTCATATAAACAAAATATTAAGAGTCATTTGCGCAACTGAAATGCTTTTTAGAATGAATAGAAGTAGCTATTTCATTTGCGTGTGGAACCGAGATTGACTCTTAAGCACGAATACGTAATTTTTAAAAATGGAATTTCACTAAAGCTTCGAAGTTTGCATTTACTTGTAATGTGCATAAATATTTACATATTTGGATAGGAGGTGACCATAAACTAATGTTAGTGCAATAAAATGTTTCTTTGTATGGATAAGTTTAATTTTTAAGTGAAATAATTGGTGCGGAAGTCAGAAACTCAACTGTTGACGAAATAACCTTGAAAATTTGATTGTATTAATGCATTGTTTAGGGCAGTTTGGGGGGAAATAGGATATTTGTATTCAAATTGATAAATATAGTCTCCCCTATTCCTTATAATACTTTTTGCACGCATCCCTTTTGGTTTTTGTTCTTGAGTAATGACCTCATAGTTTCAACCTGCCAGAGAAGAACAGATAGATTTCATTTGAGTTGCGCGTTCCAAATCTCATTCTTAAGGTCATTTAAACAAATAGTTTAACTTCTAAGTTAATTAACAGTAAGTTTTCCTTTTCATGGACCTAATATCCTTGATTCATTTGGAAAACGGATCTTTAATTCTTCGGAAAATTTTGGTAAAAGTAGATAGGCAACGTATTGTGTTTAAACAATAGGTCTTAATGCGTAGACTTTGACCCACCTTCCTTGCTGTCTCATATTTGCAAGTCAAGTTATCGCATATATGTTCTTACCCTAACACAAATTAATAAAAAAATGATGGTTCAGGATGCTAGTTCTCTGCTCAAGACAAATTAATTTTTGACACGAACTTGGGGAATACCATATTTAGTAAATTAGAAGTGTTGTAGGACTCATTCAATCAACATCAAACTAGCAAAGAGGATAATGCCTATCTGTCAGGCAAAGAGTGTAACTTAAATCGGCTTCCGAGATTACTCGCACTGTCCGTGGTTGTCTAGTAAGTCTCATGCCTAATTTAAAAAGATTATATCCCAAAGATATTTTGTCGAGTTGCTACTATATTTAAGTAGCAAATTGGTCGAAACCAATTTGTTTACCATGGTGGCATTTAATTTCAGTTTTACATGGCTATTTGATTCTGCCTATGCCAAAACCACGTCTATAGAAGTGAACATAATCCAAGTACTCTTAAGTTTGGTCTACGATCTGTAGCGCATACTAGCGCAAGTAAGTCTTGGCTAAACCTTAGCGATCATCTATGGTAAAATGTACCCTTACAAAATTGTTCCGAAATCACCTAAGCTTCATTAATAGTATCGAGGATACAATACGTAAGGAGTTAACAGCGTTTAGTACGAATTATTTGAGACTGCCACAAAGCCTAGTCATTAAAATGCAATTAGGGCTACTCTACGTTGCAGAGGCTATTGATTGCTGGGTGGCTGAGAGGTCTCTGCACTCACATCGCACTTGCGCGCTACGCGATTAGTAGCACGACCGCACCTACTAGTGCGTCAGAGATTCCTCTGATCAGCCTTGGTAGCGTTGTGCACTTCTTAGATCTCCGGCAGACCGACACCGGTTACTATTACACCAACATTTGAGGTCAGAGGTTGACCTCAGACCATCCCAGATTTAGAAATTCACTTTTGATGAGACATGATTAAAGGCCAACTTCAAATTTATGTTTCTGACCGCTAACCTAAATCAGACAAATTTTTTCAAGACCTACAAAGTTAACTTCAAACTACTTATAAGCACTAATGAAGTGCAAAGATTCGCATCTCAACTTCCTGCTGTAAACATATTTAAGGATTTTGGTAAGTGTTTTAATTTTGTGAAACGATGAGAAGTTCCTTAAGTCAATCAATGTATAGCACTGGGCTGAAGGTCTTTCAGTGCACTTCAGCGTGAGACAGATTTCTCAGTGAAAAGAGTAAACTCTGTTTACACTACCCAGAATTATAAATTCCGAGAGAAAAAGATAATTATCTGAAACAGATGCTCTAATGCCAAACCTTTAGGCAAAGTCTTCACACCGATATCACTACAATAGTGATTATTCAGGGGCTTTATCTACGGTGCACGTAACATTCCCCATACTAGCTGTTTTCTGAATGGCCAGAATCACGGTTTTGCCCCGCCAGCCATTCCCCAAGTTTCTCTGTTTCTCTCATACACAAGTTAGGAGATGTTGGAAGTGTAAACCTCTTTACTGGTGACTTTAAAAAGTCACTTGTTCATTTAATAGTCATTTGAACCAACTAAAAATTTAGAGTAACATTCCCCAATTCAATTTTTCACTACTCATTGCCTTCACCTACTTTCCAATGCGTTATGTTAAAGTCTGAGTCCATTTAAATTTCATAAGTTTTTGCGCAAGAACTTTATGAGTGACAACACTACTTTGTTTATTTGCCGTTGGATTTAAGATTCTTATCAGGTCAGAAAAGGTCCTTTGAAGAGGCTCGCACTGGACTTGGTGGTAAAGTTAAAATGAAGATGCTTATTTGCGATGCTTCATGCACGCTTAACTTTTATAAGACGGAAAGCGCATAGAAATCAGGCAATTGAGGTTCGTATTGATTGCTGCGACGGCTGAATTTGACCTTGTTGGGAGTGCAAGAGCAGTTCCTTCTTTTCCGTTAGCATGCACATGCAATTGATAGCTTTGAATTCACCCACTTTGGCTTTACTTCCCATGAGATGGGGATCTACACTTTTAGCGAAGGAAGTGACTTTGCCAACTATTTAAACTATGATTGTCTAATGAAAATTAATGTCTTTGTTGGCGTTTTGATCGATGGCTATTACTTTATTAGGGGAATATATGTATTTAATATATGTTGAATCAACATTCTGGACAATCGGAGGATTTAAATAGGCTGAACCATCGGTAACAATTTATATATTTAAGAATACTTTCTAAAAAATGACCCTAAATGTTGAATCGAAATATTGAAAATAAAGTTTCAATACTCCATTTGTGGCGTTGACAAAAATAAGACAATGTAAACAACGTTGTTCTATTAAACTACCCTCCAAGTTTCGATCACGTTAGAAGTCACTACATATTTAAAAAATCACTCAGCTCGAACTGACTCTAAATTTCACATGTTTTCTTTTGGTCTCATACTCCAAGTGACCAAAAAAATCGGACCACCTTACAACGGTACGTTCTTGAATGCAAATGCAAATTATGCTATCTCTGTATTTTGCGAAAACAGGCTTATGGTAGGTACGCATAAATGTGACAGTTAGATAGTTATCATGCAATCAAATGACCACATCTTTGCTCAGTCGTCGAAGTTTTACTAAACTTCCGAAAGAAATGTGGGCTTCAACCAGCAAATCACATCAGCGCCTGTAAATTTTTGCATTGAAAAACGCCTTGTTGATTTGAGACCTACGAAGCTTTCCTGAATGCCTTCCATTTGCGATAATTAAAGAAAAGGGAAGCGATGAGTCCCTTACTTCTTTTATAGAAATATTTAAAAAATTAACAGTGGCGCCCTAGAGGTAAAGCAGTACCGTTTCACGTTTACACCAGTCAATACATGTCTCCAGGTAGCGAAGAAATGAAAGGGGAAAAAAGCAAGTCATTCTAGTGCATAACCGGCTAAAGTACATCTTCGGAATGTAAAAACGACAAAATCGTATTAATTTAAAGCAAATCTAACAGGATAAATAAACTGATCATATTTTTAAGAAGAATACCATTCATAAATTGAAATTATATTTATGCCCTCACAATCCCACCCCCGCTCCCATTGAAGAATCTCCACATTAATAGGAATCCTTTGAATTCGCTTGAAAACTTGTCATTTGTTGAGCTTTATTTACGGTCAAGTCATAAATTACCGACCGAAAATATGACTGGTACTTGAGACTATCCGAAACCTTAACCCTATTGGGCTTCCACTCAGGTTTCTACCCGCTATTAAAAGTTTGGATTTTCTTTGAGAGATTTCATTCAAACATAAATTAGTTTTCGTTCTTTTATAGACCAGTACAAATTAGATTGGTTTAAAAGCAATGGGAACGTCACTGTGATTAAAGGTAAGGACATTAAAGAGTCGAGAATAAGGAGTGTTTTGCCCAATATAGCTCTGATAGGCAATCCAATGTTGGCTTAGCAATAAGGTCGGGGTCTCATAAATCAACAATCCCTTTAAAAACATAAGTATGGGTGATCTAAACCAATCAGTCTCATATAGCGCGCACCAATTTAATTCACAAACAAGGTCATTTTAGACTACCAAATACATATACTTAATTAGCAAAAGCCTTCGCAGTGCATGTATGTAATAAATGGCTCCGAAGATGGACAGAGAACCACTTTCAAGATATGTGAGCAGTGACTGGATTCGTTTAAATATTTATAATACCTAAGTAGGAAATGTTAATGATTTTCGATCGAGCGTCTATTAAATGAACAGATGGACATGGCCATAGCATAATCTATCCACGGATGAGTTTACAACTATTTATCTGACTATGTTAATGTAAATAAATTCCAACTCAGTGATCGATGAACTATAATTAAACCTCAATTAAATTTTATTACCCTTACTCGAGAAGGTTAATATCATGAAAAAATGAAAAGTTATTCGAGTTCTCTAAAATAGGTTCAGATTACATAAAATACATATACAGGCACTCAAAGTAAAAAATGGAAAATCTATTTATCTATGGAGTAGTGGACAACGGGAAGGTAAATAATCGCATGATACCGTTAATTTTAAAGTTGCTATTCCTAGTAGAATTGTGTAGAGATTTATTGCCCCTTTCAGAAGTGATCATGTGTATTCGTTGGAACTAGTGAGATGCTAGTAAGTTATTGCTCAATATACCGCAATTGGAAGTTGATGTCAATTAAGCGTTTTTTAAGATTAGATAATGTTCATCTTTAGTAAATCTATATGGAATGTTTGGAATAATGAAATAATAAAGCATATTAATAGATCTAATATAAACGAAAAAGCTTACAAAAGTTTATAACCTTCGTTATTTTGCGAAGTGCTAAGAGTCTAATAAAATATTAACGTGTAATCTGGAGTTACACAGTGACGAAAGTAAAAAACAGTGAATATTAATAGATCAATCTTCTAATATAAAGCCTGCCATTTTATATATATCTCCAGATTTCTTGATTTTCATAACTGCCCAAAAGCTAAGACATTCTTTGAGCTTGTTCTAAGTTTTATATTGAATAAAGGAGAAAATAAATTGTTTTAGCAATGGTAAAAAGGAATTTTGGTAATTGTAAGCTAAAGATAATAACACAACATTGAAATAAAATAATAATTACAAAACCTAAATTATTTATATCAAAAGTATTGAAAATAAATAACATTATTTGCTATATTCAAGGTCATTTTTTAGACGACCTGCTGTCTTGTTTTAATCAGTGACACAAATAACACCAACTTAAAAAAATTTATAGGCCAATCAGAGCGGAGGTGATGTCCAGATATTACAAAGATTTAGTTATTAATTAACTTAATGAACAGGCCGATTTTATTGCAAAGTTTTGATATAAGTTCTTTAATGACTTTCACTGAACACAAAGTGACGTTTGTAACTCTTTTTTTGTGATTGACGTTTTGTGAATTTACTTAAAAATTATATTTTTATTACTAGTGCCCATTTCAAATACTTGAAATATGGGCGTTAAGGGGCTATGGTATATTCTGGAGTCTGTGCGAAGAAAAGTTGACTTTGAGCAACTTCGAGGCAAAAGAATAGCTATCGGTATTGTAACGGTCATATTTCTTAAAGAAATGTACTCCAGACATGAATATATGGCTTCACCAGGCTTTAAAATCCAACGCCAAAGGGAATCGCAATGTTCACTTTGCCATTCTTTTTCGACGAATTTGCAAACTACTTTTTTATGGTATTCGACCGGTTTTCGTTTTCGATGGTGCTGTGCCTGCTCTTAAGAAAAACACTATGGTTAAGCTTATTTCTATAATGTTTTCGGTCAATCTTAAGAAGGACGAAATTCTTAACTGTTTTCTATTTTTAGGCAAACCGTAGAGCTTACCGTAGCACAGCTCAGGAAAGGAGCCTTCGGGCTAGAAATATTCTCTTAAAGCGTCTTTTCCGTCGATTAGCTGAAAACGCTGTCAGTCCAAAGAAACCTAATGGAGGTTATTTGATACTCTTATCACAAACTACCGAATTTTTTATTAAGTAGCATTAACCATATTTGATTTTGCCAGAGCTGACTGCGGAATTTCTTAATCGATATAATACCACCGAAGCTATAAGGCGAGCTGAAATTGATGAGGAGATTTTCGGATCCCAAAATTCCATTCTCGAAGCTCCGTATGTGAATATCATTTTATATTTGCTAATATTTATTTTTTGTTATGTCTGATTTTACCTCCTAAGTAGCCAAAAATATAAGAAATCAATTATGACACGCAAATTCTTGAAGGTAACCTTAACTTCAAAACTGCACAAGGCATCCACCTTGGTATTTAGTATATTTTAACAATTACGGGTACTTTATCATTTGTAAAGTAATTATTATTCATCCTGTATCTCTTGGCAGGAGTATTTTAATCATGCGTTTGTGCGTTGGCTCCACCTTGAATTTTTCCGGGATTCCAAGGTGATGAGATATTACCTACGTTTGCCTTTTAACATTGTCAATAAGTTACTTATCCCTGGTATTGTAATTTGTCGGACCGTGTGAAGGGAAGATATTTAGACTATGACAAAGTTAGGAAATCGAGTGGAAGAGAACTGGCTGCCATTGGTGCGCCCTTAGTCAGAAATAAGTAGTGAAGGGTACTTTGAACAATAATCAAACAGGATAAGAGGTTCTTAGGATAAGCACAGCAAGACTGAAATCACTGTGAAACAAAGGAACTTTGTTGAGTGCAGTCGTTTGTTTAACTTTGTTTGCGCTTTGTGCAGCAACTTTTAATACGGTTTCATTAGGGAGAGAGAAATAGGTTTAGCAAGTCTGATTTCTTCCGGTTGTTTGCATTTTTTATGCACCAGTTTCGATCGCCCAGGAATACAAACTAACATGTTCTTAGCTCGAATGTACTTACACTGACCAATCCATGTTTGGGATTTGATCATATTGAATGGTTCATGAGATATGAGTACAACGAACCTCTTTCTGTTCATCTAGACCTATTTTGTTTGGGCTCTGTTGGCCTGTGAAATTCCATGGGGTGTGTGTGTGTGCTCCCGGTGACGATGAGTTGACATGGAGCTTAACCATTAAATACTGTTTCTGTGCCTGTAATTCCTTTTAGTCTGTGGTTGATCGAGGGGTCTCTTCACCCTAACACAATTAGCATATCGTTGCTCAATCTCAACTAATATATCTTTATAGCATTTCAGTTTTAAAACTGATCTATATTTTGAAGTTGTAAACTTTCTTGCGGAAGGTACGCTTTTAAGGCATGTGTATGTTATAACAAGATAAATCATATCATTATTAACAAATTTTTAATTGAAGTTTTTACAAAGCCTTGTTTTCTTCCTATAAATTTTCCTGATTGCTTGTTTCCCATTTGTTTGATTAACCGATTTTGGCATGTATAATCTTCCTCAGAATCATCTAGAATATATTTGGAGTGTGCCTAAAACTCGTAACATTCCTAAGTGCTATGATGTTCAAAAGGTGTCCAAATGAATGGCATTGAAACTAAATTTTTTTTCTATATATCACCATTCTAGGAAATAATTTCCTCGACCAATTAGCAATCCTTTCCTTGTTTATAACTTTGAAGTAATTGGCTACTTTTTTACTGTAGACTGCCCTCTTCCAGTATCCTGCATTTGGAGTCGGAGCAGGAAACAGCTTTAGAATTAGCCAAGGATTTTGTTGTAAGTCCACTTATCACTTTGCTAATTAATCCTATTTTCTAACAGGCGAGCAGTTCTTCAATCGACATTTACTCCGATGCTTTCGATGCCCTTCCGATTCGAGCACAGCTTCAAGTTATTCTCATTCTCCAGGACACTTCTGTTGATACGTCGCCCCAAGTGGTAGGCAAACGCAATTCTATAAAATGACTGCTACTTATTAAGGTTTAAGTAGAACATACGTTTTACCCTTAGCATGGTGAGACATTTTCACAGGCCCAGATTAAACGACTGATGATGCGTCGGGAATTATCGCGCAAGAAGGAGGAAATCGAAAGCAGAATGAATGAGTCATTAATAGCCGAGGCGGTTCCGAAAGAAATGCAATCAACATCTGATATGGATGTTAGGGCTTTTCGGATAGCTTCTCAAGATGAAGGGCACGCGATTCTGCTGAAAAGACGGTCATCTAAGGAAAAAGCTGACGATTTAAGAGCACGACTCAATAGGTTAGATTCGCTTACTGTTATCTTTTACTTATGCATATGTATATTTTGAAAACTCAACTAGTAAAACTGTATATTGCTTGATTGCTTGCAGATCATAGTAAGTACAGGATGTCCCAAAAACATGTATACACTTTAAAATTACAATTTACTCTAACCGACATTATTATTGTTCTCTTGAGATCGATTTTTTAGCTTTGGGATTAATTACCATAATAAAATCTATACGCTTTTGGCTTAACCTTTTTGGGCTTCACTTTTTCTTCATTGGGTTGGTCGCGATTTCGCACTCCTGTTTGCATAAATTGATTGTGTAATTTCGAGTGCTTAACTTGTTTTCAATTGTTCAAATTATGGAATTTAAATATTTTATTTCGCAGAATTCTTGTTGGATCACCTGGAACGGATTTGAATTCAGATGAAAAGGCAACATCTGAACCAAACACAGCTGCTGAACTTCCAAAAACGGATCCGGACTCAACGAGTCATAATGGTATATTTGAGAATGATGAGATCGAAGTGAAGGAAGAGGTGCCAGAATCCGAAGCATCTTCTACCGACACGGACGACTTTGTCGATGTTAAAGCGGGTTCGGAAGACATTAAGACTCTAGATAATCTTGCTCTTCGTCTTATTCAATCCATAGAGGCTGGGGCTGCATCAGCTACTAATAAAAATCAGGTTATTATTGCCAAACAACCCGCCAAAGCAGGAGATGTCGAGTTCATCAAATCTGATGAAGAATCAAGTTTAGAACAATCCTCCTCTGAGGGGATTCATTTTGCTGATGTTACTGAGCAATCGGTCTCCACTGAACATTCTAATGACTTTGGAAATTGTATCGATCAATCAACTTCTTCCGAGAATTCGCAAAATCATCTGAACAATGTTCAACCATCTCCTGTGAAAAATGTTATCAAGGAGGAATTGTCTGCAAAGAAAGCGGATGGGGAAATGACATTTGTGGGGAAGGTTCCAAAATCAGAAGTTAAAGATGAGTTTAATCGAGATGGCTCCTTTCCACAAATTCCAAGTTTTCTGGCATCTGGATTTGACGAAATAGATGACAATTTGGAGATTGATGATTCAGTTTTGCGGTCGGAAGCGGAGAGATTTGAGCGTCTTGCACAGGAGACAACCTCAGATTATGTTGCCGAAGCCCAGGTAAGAAAGAGGTATCAATACTTCCATTTGGGATGATTTGTTCACATGAATCTCCCTAATCGTTTCAGCCAATATTTAATATAAAAAATAATTTAATTTTAGCGCTTGGTTGAACTTTTTGGATTTCCGGTGGTCACCAGCCCCGAGGAGGCGGAAGCTCAATGCTGTCGTCTTCAGCAACTGGGATTAGTCGACGTAGTTGCCAGTGACGACTCAGATGTCTGGGTTTTCGGTGCCAGTCTCGTCTGTCGCCACCTATTTGGCAATGATAGTGGAAAGTCTAAGTCAAAGCCCACATCACTGTATTCCAATCAGGACATCAAAAAGTGTCTGGGTGGGTTTTGTAATCGAGGTTGACTTGTTTCATTGAAGTGTCTTCCTTTTTTGTATTGATCTGCCACACTTTTCGTGAAGTGGACTGATGTTTATGGTGTTTGTCTACTCGTATATTTACATCTCTTTTGATTGGACATTTTATCATAATCGCCGAACACTGTTTAGAAGTGCGCTCTACATTAAATCGCTAGCGAGTAGAATTTGTAGTAGATGTTGGCTTTTCGGGAAAATAGATTTGCATTTACAATTTTTTTAAGTTTAGTAAACCCCCCAAATAGCCTACAAATTCCAGAAATCGATAATATGCCAAATCAAGCAAGCTTCAGGAATTCTACCAAACAGCAACCCTGTACTTTAACACATTTTCTGCAAATATGCAATGGGGCTACTTCCACCTTTTTATCTTTGTACATTTTTTATAATCATTATTAATTTACTAAATTTTATTGTAAGACCGAAAATTCCCTATGTGGGCGCTCTCGCCATGGCTCCGGTAGGGAATATATCAATCACTTTAAGAGGAATTGAGTGTAAAATACAAGATGTGTCACAACTACACCTAACACGAATACTAACTTGCTTGTTCTTTCTTTTCTCAAGGATTGGACAGACGTCACTTGATTCAATTAGCCATGCTCTGTGGAAGTGACTACACCAATGGCATCGACAAGGTCGGCCCCATTAAGGCCGTGGAAATAGTAGCATTTTTCTGTCGTTCTTACAACTATCCGAATTCTACTGAGCTTGATGCGGTTCTCCAGCCTCTTTTAGAATTTCGCGAATTTTGTCTGAGAGGTACTGATTCAAGATGGAAAAACATCAAAGTTCCAGATGGTAACATGCTGTTCAACAGAAATCAGTTTAATCTTCTTCTATTAGATTTTCCTAATGAAATGGTTGTCAAGGGATACCTCTCCCCAAAAGTTGAAGAACCAAATGGATTCCAATGGGATACACCACAGATGGCATTGCTTACAAAATATCCTTTTCAATAACTGTTTTTACGTATTCGCGGTTTGAGTTTGGTTTTCCCACCTAATTTACTAGTACAAATTGTTGATTAATCACGAGATATCCGCTATTTATTTTTTTTATTTTACAAACGTTTTCTTTAACTTTTGGGTTGATACGTATGCGATGGAAAAACTCGGTTGGTCAAAGCAAACAAGTGAGGGAACTCTCACCTCTGTTTTGAGCAAGTTTAAGGCGTCTTTAGAAGAGCATATAAGCAGAACTCCTCAAATCGATGAATTCTTCCCTCATGTTGACACCAAACTAAAGGTGGGAAGTTGATTTATTCTTTTTTAATAATGAACATCATTCTCAATCAATTTCTCCATAGCCCACTTCTAGACTTAGTCAAGCAACGGATAAGCTGAAATATGCGAAGGAGTTTGAAAATCTGCCTGATCTTGACGGTGATTGGTCTGCAGATGAAGAAGATAAAGGGAGCAATTCGGCAAATTTTTCGAAAAAACGAAAGTCTACTGAAGGTTTGTTCATAATGGCTCAACTACCAATGAGTTATGAGTAGTAGTGTTACTCCATATTATTTTAAATTTTAGAATCCAAGGCAGGTACCAAACGAAGACGCAGAAAAGCGCGACTGAACACAAGTTAATGTATATTGAGCTGATTATTTATATCTTCAGAACTACTTTTAAAGTGAAAATAATACCAAGCTTCTTTCACGACAAGGTTAACTTATTCTTTTATCCTTGTTAAAAGGGCTCATTGAGTTGTACTATATTGTAAAAGTTAAAGTGGTTTAACATTTTTCTTTGCTTCGTGCTTTTTGTAATAACACTTGGAAGACGAGTTATGAATAAGATTTCAGTAAACAATTAGCAAAATGTACAAAAAGTAGGTCAACCATAGTATCACCTGGACCAAAAGGGCCACCCCCCAGCTTTAAAATCAGATTGGATTCTATATTAGCTTAGACTCCATAAGCTTTCTATAAATGATCATGTTGAAATGATCCAAATTTCATTGAAATTCCGAGGCTCTAATAGACGTCTGAAAGGATCGAATGAAAGCCCGATATATAGAGAGAATTCTCAATCCCCCATAACAAGAGTCTAGAGGCACGATAAGAACATTCTTTTAGCATACAAAGAGCCTAACTGCAGAAGGGACACAAAATCCTAGTAAGATAATGAGAGAGAAATAAAGTAGGAGTCTGTCTTAGCGACAACATTTTACATGCCCAGAGGGGAATTTCTATTAAATCGCCTGTTGTTTTTTTGCGTTGTCGTAAGGTCCTACAAGGTAATTTGGGAGGGCGACTCAAGAAATTGTTTGAATTCTTTTAGCCATGTTGCTCCTACAGCACCGTCCACAACGCGGTGGTCACAACATAAAGTCACTGACATCTTTGTCACCGTCTTGAATCTAAAAGTCAAACATTGAAATGAGGAGAATTAACAATATGGTACAGTGGAGGTTTTAGGTTTAATTCTTTGTATACTTGACTGGTCTTACATCGAACCAAGACGTCTAAGAGTTTGGCTTAAAGTCTATATAGACCTGGATGTCCTATTCCCTCACATGCTTTAGACACAATTGATCCTATATTTTCCTTCAACCTAGAGTCTGATAGTAACCTGAATACTACTGCCAAACCCTTTTTCGCATTTTTTTCATACTATATGGCAGGGTAAGAGGCTTCCAAACACACAAGAAGATAAAATTCACGGATCCTCGCAATTATGAGGGAGTATTTGGGCCGTAGAAGTGGGGAACTTAGGAGAACGCAACTTCATTTGAAGTCCGGAGTTATCAGGCCAACTATATTTTGAGCAGTCCCCTTGACTAAAGACAAATTGCCAACTGTTTGTCTCCTTTATCGAACAGACGGATGGTGAAATAACTTCTTCAAATATGATGAAATGATTACCATAAGAGGAGTGCACCATAACATGGTAACTCTAGGCCGCAAAACCATGGCCTCTGCCTGTAAACGAATGCGCTATCCACAACACCACCGATGGCTTTCGTACCCCACTATACACGAAAAGAAAAGTTAGCCATTATATATTGCAGTGACCTGTCTTAACTTCGGGTAACCTCATCAATTACACTTGAAACCTATTTTTACCTACGTTACCAAATTTACGAAACAAAGTTTTCCTCATGTTAACTCACCTTTTGTCTCCATCAGGAACAAGAACCTTCTGGGAGCCGCCGACGGAGAGAATGCAAGCCTGAGGTGGGTTGATGATGGCACTGAAGGAGGAAATGCCAAACATTCCTAAGTTAGAGACTGTGATCGTACCTCCCTAGAAAGATTACAAATAGAAAAATAAATATGTAAAATTTTAGATTGTAATACTTATGAATCTTTGCGATTATTGTTTATAACTTGCATACGAACCCCTTTTATGATAATCAATATCAAATAATTGATGGTTTATATCCAAAAGTCCTTTATTAGAGCTCTTCACCGAATATTACAAATACCTATAAAACAATTTCATCCTGAATGGAAAACTCGATTAGAAGGTCAAGGGAACTCCTTACTCGTAGAGAACACTTTCAAGCAAGTATATATTCTTTTCACAATTCTAAACCAATGTTAAAAAATAAAACTTTAGCTAGAAAAGCCGCCTTTTCATTTACCTAAAATCCAATTGCAATTGACAAAAATTCCTCTTGATACACCTGACAGGAAATGTAAAATGTGATTCAGTAGAGTCTGGCACTGATCACACAGTCCCATTAACCGAAGTACAGTAAACAAGCTGATAATTAATTGCTTTAAAGTGCCTTTTTTTCTTCACATTGGAAATGCTTTCTGGCTTAAACACGAACCTAAGATTTTTCACCTTCATAATTTCAAGGGCTTGTGCTTCTACCTTTAAAATGAAGGCTCTGACTGAGAAGTGGTTGCAATTCTATCCTTAAAATCACACAAAGCATAACACAGCGAAAAGTAAAGCTTTTAAAAAGGAAATTAGACCCTACCATGAATTCGTTGGGCTTCAGCTTGTTCTCCTTCGCCCTTTCTGCCAAGTTACGAACTTCTTGGTTAATAGTTGAAAGGCCCTACATAATAGAGAAAAGAGTAATAACAACTTCTCGCCAGGCAAAAGATTCGATCACTTGCATTGCTCCTAACCTTTGCATCGGCATTAAAGATTATGGGAGTGATGAGACCGTCCGGAGTTGCTACAGCAACACTCACGTCAACATTTTCATACCTACAATATGAAGATCGTAATTTTAATCCAATTATCCACAGCACATAACTACAGGTTTCGCTGAATTAATAAATGAACGAGTAGCGATTACAATGCACTCAGACCCTAATTGGGAATATGTCAAGAATTAATTAATTATTTCAAAATGCCCCTTTTCGGTAAGAGACTGACAACTACTGCCGCGCCATTTTGATATCTTATTGCTCTGATTAAGAAAGCATACAACAACATGCTTGAAACACTTCGACCTACCTATAAACTTTGCAGACCATAAAACACCTTTCGAATCCTTTTCTGCACATACAATACATTAATTAAATAGTCTGACTTCTTATACTATACAAAGATTAGAATTCTTCGAACGTATCAGTTAAGCCCAAAACTTTACTGGAATCGAAATTGTGCTAACGCTCACAGCCTAAGCTATTTTATAGTGGAATAACAATTCAGTTGGGGCAATTTACCGTCGAATGGAGTTACCCATCCAGCTAGAGTTACAGTCGGGAACGGCTTTGTTAGCAAGAGCCATGGCTTTGATGACAATGTCATTGACGGAGATTTTACGAGGTTTAGTGCCAGGGGCGGCCTGTTTGGCTAGGGCAGCGTTCATCTCCTCTCGCACCTTCATCACCGCGTCGAGTTCAATGTCTACGGTGAGGTAGTAGTGGGGTATGGTCTGTTTGGCTTCTGTCAGACGCTTTGCAATCACCTGAAATACAGGGTAAAAGATACTTTACTCCAGAACTAATTGAAACAGAGTAATTGGCATACGCTTGATGACAAACAAATTGAGAAAATTCGATGTCCAAAAATAATAAAAAATGCTACAAAATCACTGCCAGCCTTAAAATCTGCGTGTGTTGATTTTAAACTGAAATTCCACGTAGAACAAAAAACACCCTGACTCAACACAGTGGAAATGAAGCCTATATTTTCTGGGAGTTGAATTCAATGAAATAAGGTAGAAGACAGTGCAAGTCACACAAGAAAGCTAATTATAGATAATTGCTGATTAGTAATTGGGAGTTTATTGTTACTAGTTGAGCAAGTGAAGAGAGAAAAGTAGTTAATAGAGAGATAAACAGACGGTTTTGATGGGTACCACTCCACGAATAAAAGTGATTAATAAAATGGCGATTATTTTGTAAAATCAATTGTTTGACTAACATGTAAAGTATCTATTACGAAAAGTACATTTTATTGAAAATTAAGTAACTATAATAACAAAGTATACATGAAAAGTTATCTTTTTAGATAGTCATTGAGTTTCGAAACGCACGGCAAATCTTGGGCAGAGAGAGTAGGGCGGAGGGGAGGGGGAGGGGTGGTGGTGTTATGAAGCCTTAGTCATGAGAAACGCCAATTCGCCTTCTCCCAACATAGTCAGTCAACATAGCCAGTATGCCTGGTCATTTCTATTATTGAATGTGGACAAGTGCACACCGAACACAAGATCTACGACTTCCCGGACTAGAAAAAGTACTACAATAGTTCACGGCTATCATAAAGACGAACTTTAAGCAAAACATCCTCAAAATAAGATTAAGCTTGTTTAACTCAAAAAAATAAAAGAAAATAATCCATTTACACTTAGTCATTTGGTACACAAACCACTGCACACCACGGAATCGGTAAAGTCAAATATTCCGAGCCATAAGGCAGCTATATTTAAAATGTAACTGACCAAAACTAGCAAAATACCATTTCAAGTACCTCATTGTCATGTGTAAGTCAAGATTTGTGAGGTCCAATGAGGTACGAGGAGCACATCACAAGTTAGTACAATTCATGAATATAAGCACATGCAATTCATATATCTCATAATCATACATAGATAAGAAGGGCTCCGACAAAGAAGTAGTGAAGTGCAAAGCTTAGAATATTGTTAAATTACCATTGAATTGTTTTTTTTTTCAGAATCATAAAATCGACTGTCTGATCGAAACCATGATTACATCTCTTACCGACTCTTAAGCTATAAGTACGAAGAACACCGCGGAATTAAGTGAGTTAGCTCACCTCTCTCATAAAGGGCACTGGGGTATCAGAGTATGGTGAATGGTTACCACTGGAGCCGGGAGGAGGAGGAGGCCTAGCAGCCTTCTTCTTCTTAGGTGCACTAGCGGGGGATGAGTTTGCAGCAGCAGGTATATCAGCCGCAACAAAGGAACCAAGTGGACCACTGCCACCGGTCAACTTCAGAGAGGAGAGATCAATTCCACGTTCTTTCGCCAAGCGACGAGCCAGAGGAGAGATAAAGAGACGGTTACCTGTGGGAACTGATTCTTGGTGAGGTACAACAGGTGGAGAAGTGATTCTGGAAGATGTCGAGGGAGCTTGGGTCTCCTGTTCTTTTTTTGGTTCGACAAGAGGCGATGGTGGCGATGTTTCTTCAGCGGCAGGTACAGTTCCCTCAAAAGCAAAATAGTTGACAACTATTCAAGAATTTGAAGTATGAGTGTCCAAGTCGCTGATCGATATGTCAACCCGAACAAGTTAGTTTCAATTCTATTTCCAAACCTAAAAAAAATCATCCCAGTCTACCACGACAAATGGATTACATACTACAACTATCTCATGTAGGCACTAGACTGGTCACAATAGTTGTTCACTACAACTAATGCAATCCAAGTGAAGATTGAGAGCAACAATTAAGACTTGTCCACTATCGAAACATGTCAGATCAAACATCAATCTAGACTTGACAGTATACATAATAAGGTAGTTCCGCTTAATAGGATTGATAGGAAGGAGGTAACGGAAGATAATGCACTATAGGAAATGCAAATCAGGAAAAATACTCGAAAGTAAAATTTCGGAATAAAGCCAACATGCAGCAAAATATATTAAAAGAAATGAAACCTAAAAGAAACTCACAGAAGCGGCGTCATAATAATTAAAAGCAGCAATTGATGTTTTATCCTCAACAATGATAACCAGTGGCTAAATTAAAAATAAAGTAAACGGGAGGAAATAACTCCTACCGTTCCAACGGGTAGACCTTTTGTGCCAGCAGGGACCAAAATCTTAGCGATGTAGCCATCATTGCTGGAATCCATCGACATGGTGGCTTTATCCGTTTCAATTTCTGCTAGAAGGTCACCTTCCACAACCTGGTCACCCTCGTTTTTCGCCCAGCTGACTACATGACCAGTCTCCATGGTAGGAGACAAGCTTGGCAGCTTAACAAGGACATGAGATGGCAAAGCTAATCATAAAAAGTTAGTAATAATTTCGAAAAATATATACACGAGAAAGACCGAGCGATAAAGAAATACTTTGGCCGCTGGCTGGCAAGATCTCTTTATAAACAAATTATACCAAATTGCCATGTAAATACCTTTGTCCAGAAAATATAACCTGGGTGGGTTTCAATGGAATAGAACCATAACATCTACTAGCCGCAGTAATTGCAGAAGCATTACTAAGTAGTTGACGATTGAGATTCAGCGCTAGCCGAGAGAGCGACATGACCGAAGGTTACTAGACGATTCGTTATGTCCGCAGAAGTTTCTATATAACTAAAATAGGTCATTTATAATTTTAACGAATCTGGTGGAACCAAGTTAATTAATACGTTAAATCGACTAAAGTAATAAATAATATTCTCAAAATACACGATTATCTTAAGTAGGCAAATTTAAATTTAAATGCAAATATTATAGAGCCTTGTAAAAAATTTAACAAATTTATTCATAAGTTATAGAAGACTCCTACAGTAAGAATAACGCTCCGCATTGAAAATATTAATTGAGGTTAAAAATTTCAATTTTTAATGTTTACACTAATTGTTTGGTTTACTTTACATAAGGCTACGCAGGAGACGTTTCTTCATTATATATTATAAAGCATATAGAATGATTAATTGTAAATTTCCATGTCCACGCATAACATTTTCCTTTTTCGCATCATCTTCCATTACCTTTTTTCGTAAGTACCATCCTCTCCTTCCTATCAGTCCTATTAAGCGAAACTACCTTATTGTGTATACTATCAAGTCTAGATTGATGTTTGATCTGACATGTTTCGATAGTGGATAAGTCTTAATTGTTGCTCCCAATCTTCACTTGGATTGCATTAGTTGTAGTGGACAACTATTGTGACCAGTCTAGTGCCTACATGAGATAGTTGTAGTATGTAATCCATTTGTCGTGGTAGACTGGGACTATCTTTTTAAATAGAATTTTAAATGAGAGGATTAAGACTGTTTCGTTTACGCATCTATTCAAGATAGAGAGGCTCTATTTCAAACTTCGATTTTACTATCATATCAACTATTAAAATATAACCATAAAGTTTGTAGTCATGATTGTATAATGTCAAATTGACGTTTTTGAAGATTAGACTCAGAAATATATTCTATCTACTTGAATTTTTATTATGCCAGAAAAGTTAGTAAGTGACCTATTAGTGTAACGTTTTTCAATATAATTTTCATAAGAGTTTATGGATAGCAAAACTGCGTAGTGCCTTGGAAGGTATATATTAGAACGTTAGAACAAGATGACTTAATGTTTTTTGGCTTTTGGCCTTTACGAATTTGAACCGCACTAAATGAACATATTAAAACAATTGCTAAAATAATTTAGGGTCACTATCTGGTTCTAATAACCACACACCCACTAGACACCGCTAAGCGACGGTTATTTCAGATCCAGATTCAATTGTGCAACTTTTGATTTAATCCACGCTATCTTAACATTTCGAACAAAGTTGACATTCAGTTATTTGCTATGTGAAGACTTAGTTCATCGTCTGACCTAGGAATTTTTATTAACTCTTAAGGCTTTTGATGAAGTCTGTCCCACCATATTTAGATGAATTATGACCAAATTGGTAATCAAGGACTGTTCTTCGATTCGCAATTGAAATTTTATTTTTAACTGGAACCTGTGGTTTGCTTAGATCTAGATACAGATGTCTCTGCAAAGTCAGCACTTAATGGTTATTGATCCGAATCAGGAATACGAACCACAGTGGAGCTAATTAAAAAACACCTTCACTGCTCTCCCAAGCCGATTTTCTTTTTTGGTCTTTTTAATAATTTAGTAGTATTCTTAATTTCGTTCACTAGTGAATGGTGTTTTTGTCAGAGGTACTTTTGTGAATCTCACGTTTTCAGTAATATTGCTTTATTCTTTTGAACTATGCTTTATGATTATATCTCACCGATCCTCACTTTCCATATTGATGTAGCGTTGCGGTTGACATTTCATATTAGGAATATATTTAGAATGAAGATATAGGATAATTATAAACCCGCAAATGAAATTTTGCTAATTTTAATTTTCACTTTTCTGGTGCTGTTAAAGCTCACTTAACCTCATCTTTACCTAAAATTCCGGTTCGATCTCCACTTGAACAGGCCAATTTTATATGCTTAGCTAAGAACATTCTGTGCATACATTTAATCAAGCACGTTCAGATTTCACACCACCGGAGAAAAGAACTTTTAGAGTCACTAAATTTATCAATGATTTGATCGTTTAACGGACTTTGTGAATTTAAAGTTATTGAAATAATATATGGAATTTAATATAACAAATGTTGTACTAACATATTATTAGTAGTATCTTAAACTATTAAATTTAAAAAGAAAAATCTGTTTTTTTAATAATAAGGCAATTTATAATATCAAAATTGCATAGATTTAAGCTCATTTAGCAAGATATTAGTTCAAAATTTCTTCAGAGAATGCATGCTATGAGTTGGAAATATGTTGTAACGAAATGGGTGTACATGACTTCTTGGTGCCCTAAATGGTGGTCGGATCATAAAAATTTATCGTAGTCTTCACACACAGAGTAGCAAAGAAGGTGGAGGTTCGAAGAACATGAAGCAATATCATGAACAACTTCTTGATTTTCATAATCAAAGGCAAAGACATTGGCGACATCCATCAAATAGCTAGATGTCCAACTTGCGCATGTTCTTCGGTAGCCATCACCAAGCCAGTAGTATTTCCAGTTCCTAAATTCCAATTGGATAAGTGGAGTAAGTTAATTACTTATAGTTGGGTTTACTCGGCACAACCCTATTTAAACTACAATTATACTTCTCTAATGATAGGTCAAAATACACATATCTTAAATAATTTGAACAGACCGGTTTAAATAAATTTAAAAATTATTGGTTTGTTCTTAAGCACATTATAATTAGCTTAGAGCAGCGTTTTAAGTTTAAACAATTAAGTTTCCTTAATTTTCATTTTGAAAACACCTAGAATGATTGGTAAATGAATTACAACTGGAACAACTAACCATCGGGGAGAAATTTGTTCTTTGGATCCATCCATTGAAATTAATGTATTATTGGTCAGGCGTCCTTGCAAGAAATCTTGCCAATCATTAGCAAGAAGATCACCCTAGGAAATAAATTATGAATACGAGACAGGTCTAATCACAAAGATACCATCAAAGTCATAACAGCACATTTTATGAGTTACACGATTATCTGTAAATGCATATATGACTTATAGATTCTTCCAGTTCCTATAAAATCTTCATGTCATTATGCAATAAAGTTTTCTGGAAAGAGCTTACATGAATGGAACAGATGAAATTTTTAAAGTCTTACCTACCGCTAGGTCGATATGAGGGTGGCCGGATTTCTATACACAAAGTTCTTTGTCAGACATCCGTCCATTGATTGTCTGTTGAGTGGAAACAAGCATATGCATAGCTGGATTTTTTACGAATACTGAAGTCGATATCTAATCGTCACCCACTCAACTAAAGCGATCGGTATTGACTAATATCTGGTGTTTATATCACTTCACATTATAAATCAAGTGTTTAAAACGATTTACTGAATTATATTATGTGAAATTTAGTGCCTTAAAATTTGCATCTGGATGAAATAGTGTTGTAATACAAAGAACATGACTATTCGTTTATAAGAAAAAAGCCTAAGTTTTGAATGAAATAGTGTTCTATTTCTTCAGATGAAGGTTTTACAAAAATATCTCGACTTAAAAGCATTGTGCTAGCCTATGAGTATTTCGTACAAATCTGAAAATGAGAGCTTGAAAACCCAATCAGTCCTACAGTATCTTTTTTCACATTTGACGCTACGATTTTAGTTAAATTCCAACTTTCATTCGTTAAAAGACTGCTCTTGGTATTTTTCCCATAAGCTCATACAGTAATGGCCAAGTGTACCAAAAAAATCCTCCTTTTTGAACATCTTTTGTTTTGTTAAAATAACCTTTACTATGCCCTACATCATGAATATTGTATCTCTGGAAAAATAAAATCTTTTCACTACTGAATAATTCGGCAGCAATCATTAGATGGAGGTATTGAAAATAAAGAAATTACATGCAAGTTGACAAGAGGAAGATTTGACAAGTGGCGTGGCATGATTCTACTTAATGGACGATGATGTGAGGTCAGAAGGGCTCGAAAGCCTCCGTCACCGAAGAAGGTTTCACCAACCTCTCTACAAGCCATCTCAGCCATCGCAAATCCATGAAGCTCTCCTCCTTGTAGCTTATAAGGATATGATCCCATGAATATCTAGAACATTATTCAAGGAATTCTTTTATAATTATGCACTTGACATTTTCAGTTGTATTAATTAAGATGGCTTTACCAGTCGACATAACAGAACCATTTAATGATGTGTTGAGCATATTTTAAAATTATTTCTCTGAATTTTACTCTATTAGTCTTTTTATTTTGTACTTTTATAGTCATAAAAGAAATATTTTCAGTGATGTACTTTAATTAAAAATATTCGTTTTGCAACCATTAAATAAGCAAATTGTAAGTATGGCAACGGTTTAATATTCACAAAACCTGTTAGCTAACTAATGCCTAGTATCTTATTTCTTATTCATATACGTAAATTTCATAAAAAAGATATGTGATCTCACCTTTTTGGATGTTTGCAAGGACTGCCCACTTGTTTCAGCTTTGGCTACATCGGATTCCTGATTAAATATTAATAAATTGAGAGATATAGTGGTGTAACATGCTTTTTGTGACTTTCAGTTTTAAGTTTTGATCGTCTTACCTTCTGGACCGGGAATTTCTCCTGTTTACCAAGTTTCTGTAAAATTAATGACAGTTAAAATGTTCTTACTTGTACGAGATTTTGTGTCCTTCACTACACGTTCAAATGTGAAGAATATTTATATATTATTATTATTAGTAATATTAAAGGAAATCACACTGTACTTTTTGTAAATATGAATTTGCCCAATGAAGTTCCGCTTTAGTTTTAGAAAGTTAAAAGAAGTTGGACTCGACTTTTAATCGATATCTAAAACGAACTATCTAACGCAAGCGATGAGGATCTAAAACAAGAGAGCACTTTGATGTTTCGAACCCATCAAATACGCAGCGATGAATAATAATCTTCCATTTAAGAGGATCATAAACGTATTTGTTCTGCCAGGCAGTTCATTTTCAAAAGAGCCTGATAATTGTAAGCATATAGACAGATACTTCTCATACTTTGCCAAAGCCTCATTGAACGCTACTTTATACTCATCGGGTGACTATGTAATCTTTCAACCACCTCACCATCAATTTGCATCGAGTAAAACAGGAATGGAGTGAGGCACCTTCGATCACTACTTCACTTTCAGTTAAACAGTTCCATTTCGATAGGAAAATGCTTCATTCGGCAGTAAAAATGCAGATAGTGAAAATGAATTACATCTGTTAAAATAGTTTGGACTTGATTATAATATTATAATTTATAATTTATAATATTATCAAATAATAACTTGCAAGTGTTTCGTGGGAGCTATTTAGATGGCAATACAAAGCGTTAAAACCATTTGGCAACTGGAAGTGGCTATGGACTCGTTCGTAAGCTAATTATTGTTAAGTATCAAGTAATTAATTAAAATGTAGCTACACATAAATGTGTCAAATAAGAGCCAAAATTGTCATATGCGTTGTTTGGTGAACATAGGCAGAAATTCTACTAATTTATTGGACCAAGTCGTCGTACACCATTGCCTCAGTGGTTTGCGTGCGTCTTAAGTGAGAATCTCAACATCGATGCCTATTCGGAGTTTAAAATAGCTAGACGATCCAGTCAAATCGATTTCACCAAGTCGGTTAAAACTATTTTCATCCAATGGCCTATGATATTTTGTGCCACCAGGAGGGGGCAATAACTTCCAATCCCATTTGTAAAAAACTTTCCCCTGACTGATCCGATTTCCGAACACTGCTCATTAAGGTGTTACGAACAACAGACAACCGCAGAAAATCACTTAAAGGGGTTTGTAGACTGTTTGAAAGAGATAAATAGAATAATTACCCAAGGGAGAAGCAGCCAGAGTTTATCCTTTTCAACCAAACCTGTAGCAAAATTCCGAAGAGGCTTTACAAGAGAATTGCCTTCCTTTCGAAGTGGACGCCTTGGCCCATAGGTATGAGTCAGATTTAGGGGTAAGACCTAAATTATAAAGGTGTTCAAATGAAACAAAGTCCAGTAAGCAACTATTATTAGCAAAGTATATTCAGAGTATATAGAATCTGCCCTTGATTAAGTTTAAAACTCAATTACATTCAATCAATTTTATTGGAATAGTTTTAACTAATTTTAATCGATTTATTTGCTCACACAAGACATATTCGAAATAAAGTCTTCTTTCTTTATTTTGTATAACAAGTAGTTACTTTATTTATTTGTGGAAATTTTTTTTTACTATTTACTTTATTCGAATAAAAGTTCTTTCACATGTACCTAATAACCGTTATTTTAGATATTATGGTTCCAGAATGGTTCAAAATAAAATAAAGGCGTTATTGTGGCTCGATATTTTCTATGTGGCAAATTTGTCCTTGAGAAAGTCCAGAACTTCTTGATGATCAGTTAAAATGTCTTAAAATGAGACATTCTGTTTTCACTTAATTATGCTTATATCGACTGATTGTAATGAAAATGGTATTAAATAAATAAGTTTAATAGAAAATTTTCGACAAATAATTTTACAATATTTTGTTAGAATCTAAGTTATATAAAGGCTCCTATGGATTAGACATGAATGCAAAATTTTTAAAAATGTGTAAATTCCATGGATTGCGCGTGCTTTGACCAATATGAAACGAGTCTCCCCTTTTCCCTTGGAAATCTTTGAAAAGTATACATTCTCATGAATTATTGATTAAATATCTGAAATTCTTAAAAAAACAGATAGTGTCTATTTGATATTTATAAAAGAAGCAGACTTTAACAAATGACATGATTGCTTTTGCAAGTTAATTAGTCCACTTAATCTATAAATGCATTTTATATAGGAGAATGTGCTTGAAATGGATACGTTTTGATTTTGATGGTTAAGTGATATTATTGGGAGTATTTTTCGACAATGTCTAGGCTTAACTACACAAAGTAGCCTTAAAGTAAGAATACCCGTTTCGAAAGTATATACCTGCTGGTGAAAGGAATGAAAGAGTGAATTTTTTGTGACATCCTTCCATCAATTCCATGACTTTTTAAGTTAGTTAACCCATTAATTTTCTGTGATAATTTAGAAAAAAAGTGATCTACGTCACCTACAAATAATAGACAAAATATTGCACATATATTTAATTAAAATTACTTACCAAATTTTCGTCTTGGTTGAGATCATTAGACTAAAATAAATGAACAATAATGTATTATTTCCTTTATATACCGTAATCTTATAGTGGCAATGATATAGCATATTTGTGGCTAGAACATTTTTGAAATACATCTTATCGTTTTGCTATATTCGAATTTTACATTTATTATTATTAATGCCAGAAAATATCTTTGTCCCATTTAGTTAAACTGTGATGAATGTAGATTAACAATTACAATAATGCCCATAACTTAAGCTCAAATAAACCACGAGGGAATGAGTTATGTGGGAATACAACTTTACAATGACAAATGCAGAAGCCTCGCGACCAATCAATGACTTACGTCAATACGATTAATCATTGGTCAATTCCAGTATTCGACTACCCGACAGTTATGAAGTTATTTAAAAAATGATGTCAAAGGTGGTAAATCCCTTTTCAAGCACTTAAATTATTACTCCTGACGAAGTCAACTACACCTAATGAACAGCTTTCCAATAGTTAATGTTGCGTCTGAAATGGAAGACAGTAAAGAAAATAGTCTATCAGCAAATAAAAAACTCTTTGAGGTTTTCACTTAAAACGAATTGGCGATGATGTAAATGTTCGATCACATTCCAAATGGAATATTAAATTAAGATGACATTGATTTAAGATAGCTACTTTTCGAAGCACTGTGATCAAAAATTGCGTGTGAAATTTACAGGTCCATATATCCAGCTTAAATTAACTAAAGTTTAATGACATCTATAATTTAATTTTAAAAATGTTTGTCTTAAATTAAAAATTTACCGAATTTTCAGATTTTTAACATGAAATAAATCAAAATTTATAATATGTTCAAAATTCTAAACTTTTGATAAATCGACTTTTCTAACATCATTGGTTTTTATCTGTACTGGGACAGAAGTTTGAAAAAGCAAACTCAAAATAAAGTAAAACAAATCCAAATTTTTTTGCAAGTAGAAAATGAAAGAATATAGGAACACAATTTTTCTTCACCAAGCCGGCTGTTTGTAGTTGTTGATATTTATCCTGAACATGAAATTTTACGAGACATCAGTTCACCATCGTCTAGTCAAACGCCATGCGGTTTTTATTTATAGTTATGCAAATATTCATTTTCAGGAGGCAGGAAGTAATACTCTAACTCTGTGTGCTAATTTTAGTTTCACTGCAGTGGCCTCCATCTCATAAACGCCTAGCAAAGCGTTAAGGAATGTTGTAACAAAGTGTTCCTTACCTGACCTTTAATTGTTTTGCACAAGAGTGCATGAAATGGCTGTAACGAGACTGTCGTTTTATTTATATAAACGAAAAATGTGTTTTTCCAAGTGATGTTTTGATAGGGTTTTACTGACAGATTTTTGAAGCTTATGACAGAAATATCAAAACAGAATGAAATGAAATAAATGATTTGCCCTCGAGGACTATAATACAACATCTTGAAGCAGAGTTCCTATTGAGTTTTTTAATCGCTAACAATTAAAGGAGATTATATGAGTTTTCAATTTTTTCATAAATGCACACTGTTGCCAAAAATTGTCTTACAAAATAATTATGGCATTGATAATATGAACGCTTTAAAGTATCTTTCAACCGTTAGGTAGGAGGCCTAAGTCTATTAAACTAGTTCAAAAAAGCCTTCTGCAATTAAATATAGAAATTTTAAAATACGTCTTTTCACCATATTCAATACTATTCCGCATAGACGACACATCTGTTACACATTTGGTTTTCCAAATTGCTTGAGTTTACGTAATTGCTCTAGTCAAGACGAAACAATAATGCAAATAATTCTCCTCAATAAAAGAAAAGCAGATAAATATAGAAAACGATTTGTCGCAAATGTTTATCTCAAATATAATTTGAAGTAATTTTTATAAAACAAAATTCCTTTACAGTTCCTGCTACCCAAATTCACCCAAAATCAAATGAAATAGCAATTTTAATTTTCAGTTCCCTCTATTTCTCTCTGGACTTCACTTTTCTGGTCACAATAGACTTCACTTCCTGAGGTTGTAATAATAAAAGCCGAAGTGATTCCAAATGTTCTTTAAGCACGGCTTTTAATTTCAGGTGATGGCAAATGGTTCAGTGGTTTTTGCTTAATCGGAGTAATGAATGATAGCGCATAATCGGTGCAAATTAACAAAAAATAACATAACCCAACAGAATACTCTGCAAACCTAATAAAAATAACTAATTAGAAAAGATATTTCCAATTTTGTAAATAAAACCAAAATTTATTTTTCCGTGATCCAATTCGAAAATTTCAATATCTGCCCCCACGTTGACTATTTCACCCGTGTAATTACATTCGCCTTCTAATTATCATCTGGGTCAAAAACAGAAATATATCTTCTC
The DNA here is from genome assembly GCA_000469805.3 of Hymenolepis microstoma. NCBI lineage: Eukaryota > Metazoa > Platyhelminthes > Cestoda > Cyclophyllidea > Hymenolepididae > Hymenolepis > Hymenolepis microstoma. The sequence continues at coordinate 15,287,647 of LR215994.1, forward strand.
TGCTGTAAATATGTGAGTTAAAAAACCAAATTCACTTTGGTTAAAACTGATTCACCATTGGTAAATTGCAAATAAAGGAGATACACCTACACTGAAAATTTTCTTTTTATGATTGACAAAAAAGTTTCAAAAGTTCAAAGTTGTCCCATCTGAGCCGATTATGTAGCCTCTCAATAGATACACTCCTTAAGCAATTTTATCCTAAGCAATATTAAAGATTGCAACGATATCAATTCGTGGTTCAATAATTAATAAATTAAAAATATCTTGATAATAGATATGCATTCTGTATTTACAACAGCTCTTCAAAATTGAGGTAAAATGTCTAACTTAGCAAATATCGTCTAATATTGGTGATTTTACAAACAGGCTGTTAATAGAACTGCGCTTCGTTAAGATAAGCAAACAATGAAATTACTTTAAAAATAAATATTTTTCAATTAAATTTCAAACAGTAAGTTGCAAATGTTAACGTGGTTGAGCTAGGGAACTTAGCAACGTTAAATTCGACGAGAGTTGCCCACCGTCGATTTTCATTCATTTAAAAAATGGTTTATGACGTAAATTAAAAACTTTAGTGCATAAAAACGATTTATTTTTGCATAATAATAAAGGACTCCCAGCTTGCAAAAACATAAAAGTCGTATGATTAGATCAAATCTCAAAGTTTCAGTTTTTTTCCCTTAATAAATTTGACAGTGAAGTGTTTTATGTCTCACCGATAAATTTATATTTTACTGCGATTTTATGGTTTCGTAAACCACGTAGGAACAAAAATGTGCGGAATATTTCCCCTGTTTTGCTTTAGTATCTTCAGAATGTTCAAGTAAACGCTTTAATTTCATTAAGTATAATGATATTACTGAACTTACTATATCGTGTCATTACCCACACCGTTTGGACCTGTCCCACTCTTTAAATTTGTCTAATAATGACAAAAGGCCTTAAGATGCAATCCTCTTACGGGAGGCAAGTGGTATTAAATGCTCTTCTAAATAGGTTTGAGTACAAACGTTTATTATTAAAAATTAATCCTCTTTACAAGAGAAAGATAAAACCAAGCATCCATGGAAGATTCGGACTTTTAACAGATGAAAAGACCGTCAGGTATAGTATTTTTGCGAAAAATTTAACATAGCAATCTCTTGCGAAAGTGAGCATTTTAAAACTTCACATAAATTTTAAGCCGTAATCAACTTTTTCAAATTACAAATTGTAAATTATTTATTATTACTTTCAAATTTATTCAGTAATTTATGGTGCTGGTTTAGGTAACAGAGTGTGGGGACACAACTCAGCATGACTAACTATGATCATTCAAGGTCAATCTCAACACAGAATTGATGATCAACACGAACGACAACACAGAATTGATGATCAACACGAACGACGAACATCCAAGGTCATGTCTCAACCACACGATCTTCCGACAATGAGGTCAGCGTGTCTCAGAATGTATATAATGACTAAGTCCCCACACCCAACAGACACACACAACCACAGAGACCCACTGCACACACCGCCCCCTAGTTACGGCGAATAAACGTCTCTTCTCCCACTCGTCTCCTTCTTGACTTTGCAGTAGCTCGGCTACTTTAGTGGGAACCAACAACCAGGAGATTCTCTCACCGAGGTTTCTGAGTACAGTCAGGCTTAGTTCAGTAGCAAATCCGCTACAATTGGTGACCCTGACGTGATCAAAGCCTGAATATCCGCTCAGCAGCAACACAACCTCTCAAGGCACTGCAAGCTCTCCTATCACACAACTCTTGCCATCTCAACATGTCTAAGGACACAGAATCGGCAATCCCGCTGCAAACTCCCGCATTCGATCCTGAAAACTCCGAATCTTGGTTCATGCAATTTGAAATGGTTATCCGTCTAAGAGGCATAACCAAACGAACAACCTGGTTTCAGCATCTGGTTCCCATCCTCCCAACCGCAATCGTCGCTCAGTTCGCAGAACTGACTCCTATGCCGCCAGACAACGACTCTTATGATCGACTTAAACAGGCGATCATCAGTCGTCTTTCTGTACCTCGAGAGAAGCGCCTAGACCAGCTCTTCGCTCAAGTTGAGCTCGGCGACCGAACACCCTCTCAACTCCTACACTACATGCGATCCCTGGCAATTGGTTCTCCTTTGAACGACGAAATCCTTAAAAAATTATGGATGAAGTGTCTGCCCAAATTCTTGATACCATCTCTGGTTACCAGCCCTTCGCGAGACAACCTGGATAACTTAGCGAAGGAGGCTGATCTAATTTACGATCTTCAGGACGGGCCAGGCATAAATGCAGTCAAAGCCCCAACCGCTGCAGACTCCATCATGCAAAGATTGAACGAACTCGCGGAGCAGTTGCAGGAATTGAAGGCATCACGATTCAGCACTTCACCACATATCAACAGACGGCGTCCAACCTCACCTAGGAGATGGAGAAACCCGGCGAGACACACTGATACAGTCTGCTACTACCACCGAATGTACGGATACAAAGCCAAGAAATGTCAGCCAGGATGCAACTACTCCAGTACTGACAGTGCTTTCTCCAACTTAAATCCCACAGGTCCGGAAAGGAACATTATCCCTCGCTCTGCGGTAAAATCCTATCTTCAACTCACCAATCTGACCTTACGTCCGAATAATAACCACCTTTCAAACATTTGTACCTCATCCTCTTCAGTTCATACCATCAAACGCCAGAATTCGGACATGGTAGAATCTACGGAGCCTAATTGTCAACAATCCGCAGCGATAGTCAGTCCAGTGAAGGAAGTTGACACGGAGCTGCTCCAAACAGATGCACAAGAATTCTACGAAGAAATTCCTGCTCACTCTGATGACTTCAACTCTATACCTGGGGATATTCATAACTTTCTGACGAAGCATCCTACCATTTCAACCAAGAAACGCAACAAACGCAAAAGAAAAAAGATAGCAAAACCAATCGCTGCAGACCATCAAAATATATCCAAATTATTCATCCAAAACAGAAGCCCTAAATACAAGCTTCTACTATGGAGACTCGCAAGCAGACGATCTCGTTTGATCCATGCATATCCGTCGCCGGATTCCAAGAATCACATTTTTACCAAAAAGTACGGAGCACAACCTCCAGTACTACATAAGCTGTATAGATCAACCTGTGAACATTTTCAAAAACTCCCTCGCTCTCTACCATACTGCAAGCCATCGAGTATAAAAAGCAATCGTCAAGTTAATCAGAGGCAACATTCGAGAGGAAATACAAAATCTAGAAAATTCTTGCAGTTAGTGTTAAGCCAAAGTTCAGCTTGGAGCCGACGAAGAAAGAAGAGACTATGGATGCATGAAAATCTCAATCTGGAAATCAAGCAGCCGAACCGCCACGAACTAATGCCAGCTTCCTTCTGAGAACACTAATTTTGTGTACCTAACTTTGGCCTCCTTAGTATCACTTATAATACTTTCAACTCTTTCATTTGCAGTCTTTGTCCTCTAATTGTTAACTTTACTGTCCCAAGAACTTTCACATCTCGATCCCAACCTTCTACACTTTCCGTCTAACCGATTATGTACACTCATTAGCTTTCGAGCGTTTCCTTCCTCCTATTAGTTACCTGCAAACGCTCTAGAGGGGGAGTATTGTGGGGACACAACTCAGCATGACTAACTATGATCATTCAAGGTCAATCTCAACACAGAATTGATGATCAACACGAACGACAACACAGAATTGATGATCAACACGAACGACGAACATCCAAGGTCATGTCTCAACCACACGATCTTCCGACAATGAGGTCAGCGTGTCTCAGAATGTATATAATGACTAAGTCCCCACACCCAACAGACACACACAACCACAGAGACCCACTGCACACACCGCCCCCTAGTTACGGCGAATAAACGTCTCTTCTCCCACTCGTCTCCTTCTTGACTTTGCAGTAGCTCGGCTACTTTAGTGGGAACCAACAACCAGGAGATTCTCTCACCGAGGTTTCTGAGTACAGTCAGGCTTAGTTCAGTAGCAAATCCGCTACAGAGTAAATTTCGAAAGAATTTTGAAATATCAGTCCCTATGAATAATTACAATAAAAACAAACATGTAAATAATTAAGGTAAATTTTACAAATAGAATAAAAACTCGTGCACAAAATTGTAATAATCATTTGTCCGAGAAATAGACAGCCATTAGTGGTCATCATTGATTAAAAAGGGTACTTAAATCATAAAGTGACTGAGGTTCAGCACGTGAATACGTTCAATTAGTTGTCATTTTATTAAATCTGAAATGTAAAATTCATTCCATTTGTGAAGATTAATGCAAATATTGTTGCTTGCAGATGAAAATATGTTTTCACCGAAACACTTGAATTCAGGTGAAATAGATTCATTTGTCTGGGATGCATCGGTAAATCTTGTCCAAAACCAAACAGTTGGTCTTTCTCCCTTTCAGTACCATGAGAGGCAATTAGTGGTGAAAATAAATGCTGACTTTCGCAGACTTACCTCTTCTTAAACGTAAGTGGAAAGTCAACAGTTGATCAAATTTGCTAAAAATTGGGGGCACAGTAAATTCAACTATCTTTGAATCTTTTAATTTCACGTGAAATCGAAAAAAAACATTATTCCAATTTTAATTGATAGGGAGATGGTGTCTTTCATATTATAAAGTAAATAGCCTCATATCTTATTTCTTCTGAATGGGGAAGATAGTTAAAAGGCTATATGGATCAAATGAAGGTTTTTTATTTTTCAATATCAACTCGGGGAAATAAATAAATGAAAACGTTGTAATTAAGAGACCTTCAATTTTGTAACTACAGCTTGGATAGGTGATTCGTTATCATAACGACATTCGCGACTATATTGAGCATAGTTTAGGTCAGATCTTAATTTTAAAGGCAAGTAATTATTATTTTTATTATTAGTTATTATTATTAGTTAATTTCAAAGTTAATTACATTTAGAAGTGAGTGCAACTCTGTAATTGGACAGGCTTAAGGACCGGAGGTTTGGATCATGTCTATCTTAATAACTACTGTGAGTGGACAGTTAATATAAGCTAAGCATTGCTTGGCTAGGATAATTATTTATGATGGTATTTGTTCCGAAAGTACATTATATATGAGGAATAGATGCATTTAAGGAAACATACGGAAAATCAGCTTATTACGGAACTCCATTATTAAGGCACCACCTAAATTGATAATTATAGAAAATATAAACAATGACTGAAAGTATGCGATTGGTGCATTTAAATAAGTTGTCTTAACAAGTAATACATTTGACATTTGGAAAATGAATGCATGAAAACAATAAAAATACTAGAGCATTTAGGAAAATTAAATACCATACGGTACAAATATTTATAAAGTATGTACCAAATTAAAAAAGTTGAATCTCTGCCACGTCTAAATATAGGGTAAAATAGATTTTTTACACGAATAAAAAATAACGTTGAAAAAATTTTTTCAAATCTGCTTTATTACCATCAAAGTGTTGTAAAATAAGATAATGAGATATAAATAGGCTTACTGAGGTCACAAATTGCAAATTAAGCGCAAGAAAAATGACCAAAGCAGTGGATGAAATCATAGTTTTTGCTTGTGAAGAGCACTACCTCAGGTGCTTATTTGCCCAAGCAGGATGTATTCCTAGTTCGTTCCCTGTGGATGTGCGTGCATATAGGAAAATGCCAACTTCTTATTGGATAATTGACTCCTTTGAATACCACCTTCATGATTGTGTGACAGGCTGACAGTAAAGGGAGTTCTTTCATTTGGAATGATTGTAATGGCTACACAAGAAATACAAATATTTTTTAAACGAAAATATTCAACAAAAATTATTAATAAAAGTATCACCAATATATTCTCTCCCTTTAGTAAAGGAAGTGAAAATCTACATTTGGTTCAAGTATTAAATTTGATTAATGTTTCAAGACAAATATTAATAACTACTTTTGAAAAAGTGCTTCTTTCACTTGGGGGGTACACTATGGAACCGCTGTATGGAGGCCTGAATTCTTGACGTTTGATGACATAAATAAGCTCATTTCCTGCTGTTTCATCCACCATTAACTATAAAATTTATTTTCTATAAATCCATCAATGGGGAGAAACACCGAGCTCAATAATTTTTTATTAATTCAAAAAAACTCCTGAAATAGGTAAACTTTTGTAAAATTCACTTTCATTTCTACTTGAATTGTGAAAAATTTGGGCTTTGCGCAAGTTGAAAATAAAAAATTTAGCAGATTTAAGTAATCTAGTGAATTCCTTTGACTGTGCCATACAGTCAATTAACAAAGAATATCATAATTTGTAAGCATGGGTAACAAAAGTACTAATTTTCACACAACAAAGTTATATAAGCCTTATAAAAAAGGGATATTTAAAACGGTGCACATCAGGGTGTCATCAGCTTCCTTAATGTCAAATTTAGTGGAAGTGTTTTTTCGAAAAAAAAACAGTTTGTAAACGCAATAGGGAAAGCGAAACTCACAACTTCCTTAAATAAAATGACAACGACTTCACTTTTCTGACTAGAATATCGTAGACCATTTTTATTAGCAACACATGTATCTATTTGTGTCATTATGTGGCCTGTGCATGAGGAAATCGTATCAATTGATTGGTCGCATTCGATTGAAAAGTACCAAATTAAATCATTTTTAGAATTTTAAAATCCATGATGTATGGAGATATAATCATGTTATGCTACATTGGCAACTTTCTTAATGAATATTGTGTTAATGGGCATGTCTTGTGTACTTTTACTCAAGTAACTTTCCATATTTACCCTATCGGTCTCACCAATTTAGTCTATTTTAGTCTCTAACGACATCTTCCATAAAGATGTCATTCTTTTTACTAAAGTGTGAACACCGAATGGTACCAAAACACTAAGCATGAAAAAGTCTGCAGTCACCCAAATTGTGGGCCACATTGAACTATACTTAAATATTTCTTGGCGCCTAAATCGTAACCAATGACAATACTCGTGTTATCATAATTAAGCGTATTGTAGTAATTGTATTGTCATTCTCAATTTTATGTAAAAAATTAAATCAACATCAAACATTTTGGGATTTAATAAAAATGCGATTTCTTTCAAAATATATATTTTTGTTTAGTTCTAATCACTTTGTACACTTGTTTTGCATATACTTCTTCCTAAACAAGCTGTTATTATGTCGGGTCTTAGGGAAAATGTCATAAACTTACTTCATGTATTTAACGTCAAATTTTAAAAGCCACAACAGTTCTTCAAATTCTGTAAATATGATTAAATTCCTAATTCCAAATGTCTATTTAAATAGCCAGATATATTGGCTTTCTACCTGGAACTCAGAATGTAATTTTTAATGAATATAGTATGTAATCGCAATGAGTATTTGATTCGTTATATTTTTTTAAATCACAACTGAACTCAAATAAGCTTTTTTGTAATTTCAAACATTTGTACTGGTACCTATTAACTAACTTACAAACGATCGCATTAGAGCAGTTATCTATGAAAACTATTGATTTTCAAACCATTTTCATTGGCACTCAATATGCAACTAGCCTCGTTTAAAGAAGGCCATCATGCCCAATAGTTGCATACATCATCCAAGTGTTGCCATTCAGCCCGAAAATTAAATTAACAGGCTTTAGTGGTAATGCCTATTTTCAGCAATTGAATTTTAGAAAATAGCCAATAGGCAACGAGGTAATATAAAACACGTGAGTTTCGACATGCACAGTTTTTTTAAACAATTATTAAAACAAACAAATTCAAATAACTAATGCTACTAAGGGCGCAAAATGTGAGCTAATCTCAATAAAAGCTTTTTAAATATAATTGTTATAACAAATGATAAATAGGGACGTTTTAAAATTTTCATTGTGGGAGAACGACGAAAATTAGTCTGTAAAATAATTACTTAATGAAAAACTTACGATGAATAGTTCAATTTTCATCATTTGCTTTCCCAGATTGATTGTCATCTGCATTCAGTGCTTACTCGCTGATCGTTATGAACTGAAGATGGTTAACTTTGCAACTTTTGGGAAAGAAGAAGTCCTAGAGTGCCGGCATAATCTTAAATAACCAAAGTCATATATATTTTTCATAAGTGCTTAGTCTCCACAGCAAGCACTTATGATCAAATTAGCCAAGGTTCATAAGGCCTTCGCTAAAAATACAAAAAAAACGAAGAGCAATGACACCAATTTCAGTGTTGGCAAAGAAATTGTATTTCAATTGAACAGAAACCAGGTTTTAATGTTTATAAATACTCTAAATTAAAATACTGATTATTCAATAACATAGTTTGTCTGGCGAAAGTGATGGAGAAATATTTCTCAAGTAATTTTCAAGTTATGATGACGTATTGAATCTTTTTCGAACATACGCATCGGCCATTTGGAAAACTATTCATGTGTACACTCGGTTGTGGGCAAGTACACATGTTGAGTCTTAAGTGAAATGCTGGATAAATGTCAGGAATAGCTCTTCAAAACTGCCGAAAAGCAGAAGAGCATGTGGGCTGATCAACAGTAGTTTAAAATAGACAAATTTTAATACGCATCCTGTTTAGGATATGTAATAAAAAAATGTTCTGATTCAAAATAATTTAATTATTACATGGTCCTGCTCTGACTCACAATTTAAAATTTAAATTATAAAAAATACGATTCGCTTAAATACTACAGTTTTTAGTTAAAATCTCAGAGTTAAAGGTTTCTTTTTAACAAGATATTCTTGCCAAAATCTAAGCTGAAACTTTAGTTGTTCATTTCTATTTTGCCAATTATTCCGGTTTTGTTCACGCTTAAATACAAACCGACTTTTAAATTGAATTTACTTGTAATTTCTCACAGTTGTAGTTGAATTCATTCAAAATGGAATGTGAGATAGAGTAGCAGATTTTATCCTTTTCACAATTTTTCAAGCAGTTGGACTCTTTGTCAAGGAAAAATTGTTGAGAGGGAGCCGACATTGTAGCAAATTACTTGCGTCAAGCATTTAACCCCACCACCCTCAATCTAAAGAATTTCAGCTGAAAGAAAGAAAGTAAGAGAGAAAGATCTACAGTGTATAATGTTTTAATTGAATTGTTCTACTATTAAATGAGCCATTGATTTATTCCATTATCAGATTTTCTATTGATTAAACAATTACTCATCAGTAAAATTTAACTTGGTGTGGCCGTGCCTACAGTCATCAGAGTTGGCTGATCTGCTTTTTTTATCTAAAGATACGTCATATTCAACGTTGCCAATAAATCGCCTCCAAGAGATTAAAAAAACCTACATACGTGGTTATATAAATAGCGAATTGGTCTTATTTCGAGGTATTAATACAAATGTTTAATTAAGAAGTTTGAGTAAATAATGAATGCAAATGAGTTGTCTCTTGGGTTAAGTTTTGCCCTTTTGATACCTCTGTATAGAAGGAGGGTACGAATTGATGACGCTAGTGAAGACGAGATTTCAATAGCAAAATTTATTATGAGAAATAACAGAATGAACATGTTCAATACCCAATCCCAACGGGAAAAGCATTAGCCACTTTTGACTTGTGAGGCAGAAGAGAAATTGTGGAGTCACTCTTATGGCAACCCATACATTTTGAGCTAAACAGTGTCATATGCCATTCTCCTTTATGGTAGTCAATATTATCATCTTTGATATAACTGACGAGCAAATTGACAGTTGTGCCAACGGTACATTAGAAATCGAATTCAAAGCATTCCATTTATCCATGTAAGCTATCTATAGACAAAATAGATACCACCTGGTGAATAAAGTGTGGATTTCACAGACGACTGCTTTCCTTCAAATATATTTTAGAATTTAATGTTTTTACAAAGATTGCGTGAAACTAGAATCGTATGGTTGAGTAGCAGTGTAATATAAGAGTGGATTCATGCACATTCTGTTAATTCATTCGAAGTTGAGTAAAGTATTTTAAATGGAGAGGGGGTTTCCATACATTTTCTTACTTTTATTTTTCAAAATTAGTCGTCAACTATGTGCTTTTGTAACCGGTAGTATTATAGTAATTTAAATCAGTTTCACATCAATATTGTTAATTCACATTGTAGCTTATATGCAAACTACCAAGTCTATTATCATTAACGTTTGATTGTAGGGACAGAAATTCTTTCCATAAATGGTATATAGAGTTAGTGACTTTAATTCCACAAATTCGGTACATTGCTTTCCATCATTATAATTTTTAGAGTTTTGTCGGCTTTATCGATATAAAACACGATGTTTTCACTCTTCTTCGCCAATGAATTAACCCTTTAGCGCCCTTAGGACCGTACGGTCCTCTTTCAAAATAAGCCCCATTGGTACTAGACTCGTAACAGAAGGCGCTATTGAGCCGTTTGAAACATGTTCAATACGTGTCTATAGCCTTTGCCTGATACCACCAACACTCATCACGTTGGCGGCGTCAGTCTGCTGTGAGACATGCGTGAGTGCGGCTGGGTGCATTTTCAAAGGCATTGAAGGGTTAATAAATTCGAACTCAAATGACAGTTCATTATCCACCACTTCTATCCTTGGTTTTCTTGAACAAGATATTCATTTCTGTTTCTCTTTGATAAAAAGCATTAATACCATTGAACAAATTTAGCCCACACATTAGTGATGCGCGAAATTGCCTTCTTTAACACCAGCATCACGGCATCAGTCTACTTAAGACTATAAAAGTACCACTCGAAGAATTTTAATTTATTGTTTTTTTGTCACTATACTGGATTTTAACATGCCCGAAGTTTGATAGAGCAATTAAAAGAATGCTTCATAGTGCCTATTCTACTTAGTTAAGGTTCACTTGCTTTTAAACCGTCAAAGCAGCATTCATTTTGGCCCTCCCATTTTCACCTTGAATAAAATTACAGTTTGAAGTACGAATACTTGATAGGTCCTCCAAATTTGAAAGATTTTTAGGTTCTACACCAGCATGTGAATTATCAAGAACATCCATTTGCTACGCGTACTCCCACTGTGCCTTGTGTAATAAGAAACCGGCGAAAGTGTTTAGTGCGTCTAATAGGTACAAATAAGAGTCCTTGAGGTTTTAGAGCAAACTAGATGGGGCTTGTCATTGCTCCTTCACAATGCGAGAAGGTGACTGCCGAGTAAAAGCATATCACCGCTGGCTAAGTGAAAGTGATCACCAGCGACAGCACAAAAAACAGCAAATAGTCACTAATATAAGAGGAAATTTTCAAAATTTGATTAAAAGTAATTTGGATTGGTCCAAAGACTTATCTTTTAAGAATAAGGTCTAGTAAGAGGTAAAGTGGAAAGAACTTGGTAGGTTTCCAGTTAAAGTCAGAGCATGAAAGGATCTAGCTTTTTCTGAATTTTAGCTTTATATTGCACAATGTTTTCCTATCGACCATTTTATGGTTTGACATTTGAATTTCATTTATATTTCCCTGGATTTCTGAGCGAATTCTTGTCTTCGCTAATCAGTGCTTATGGATCGCAACTCCTCTCTTTTCTTCAAAGGACCGATTGAGCTGAATGACCTCGCATGATTTTAGACAGTTGGCAACAGCTGTGCCAATTCTAACGCACATTCCTGCTCACTTTACAGTTTCATATTCTTTAAAATACATTGCATGAAGATCCGCTGATGTCAAGGCTGTTGATTCTCATGCGATGGAGTGATAGACAGCAAAATATTTCTGCTGAAATTTTATCACACCAATTCAGGTTTTTGCCAATAAAGCATCCCTTAATTTCAACCCCAAAAAGCTAGACAGAGCCTACACATATTATCATGAGCAGGAATAGTTCTTCAATGAAAATATCTAGCACTTCAAGTAATTGTAATCACTACGCATTTGTTCCGTAAGTAAGCCAAATATAATTCCAATTGGAAAGCGGAAGCCAAAATTAAGCGGATTTATTGAAACCAAAATACCGTAAAACTGCTTAAATGCATACGCAACGTGACATTCAATTTCATAGCCATTAGTGTCTAATTTTCTGGAACTTCAAGTCAGAATATTTTCGCGCGTAAATATGCGTCAGTCAGTTCCTTGATTGCAATCAAATCTGGTTTCACTGATTTTCGTTCAGCAAGTTATCTCCATAGAATCACTATCTGTACAGTGCCACCGTTTTGACATTCAATCACTCCTCCTTCACTTAGCTGTTATATCTATCAAAAAATTACCATCTAAAATTCGTGTAAACTTGTACAAATATTTACTTACTTTCTGCCCTAAACCATACGGAAGAATAGTTAATAGATCCTTCTTAATTTCATCCACTTCTATTTTTCTGTCCTATAAAATCATCCAAAAATACTTAGCTTGTTCTAAGCCGAGATAACTAGAAGTGCAATGGCTAGTGTTTCATGGCAGTTAGTAAAAATACCTGCTCATGTATCATGTCCTGAGTTACTACGTAAATTAGTTTCTTTCGCTTTGCAACACTTCGAAGCTCTCATTTTTGAAAATCGTGATAAGTTTGAGGGGAGAGAGAGAACACACACGTTCATATTATGTTCTTTATTTGTCAGAGTAGTAAATTAAAAAAAAGACATTAATTTTGACCAAAATTAAGATTTCAAATATCTTTCACGTTAATCGATAAAATTATTTTATTTCTGGGTAAAATTAAAATGAGAGATTTTAAATACTTGTCTTGAATTCCATCTGGCTACCCCTTCGAAGAAACTGATTTAAGATTCAAATATACAAATCCCAAAAATAAGATCTCTTTTTCTTAATAGAGGTAACCTCTTTATAACTTTAGACAGCAGCCTTGGAGGAATTTATAACTCCATTTTCCATTTCCATAATTCTTGTATATTTTATTGAGAGTCTTAACATTAAATTTGAAAAGATGAATTCTATCCCGAGTCTACCAACAGCCTCTTTATATAAATTAACTTGCCGTCTTAGTCTCTAATAAAGTGCATTGAAATAGGAATTGCATTTTTGTGAGGTGAATACTTTGGGATCCAAGTCAAACCCAACTCATCCACTATCTCTTCGCACAATTTCGGAATTATGTGCCTGCGATGGCCTTCACATATTTCCTCATTACACATGTCGTTTACAAAGGTACTTTTCACCTCGCTCTATGTCTGTAATTATTCGAGATAATTGCACACACACCCTAATATAGCCCATGATTTGGCATTTAAGTGGCCACTAGAATCGATGAAATATTGCCCATTTAGTGAATGCTTTCACGAGGAGGCGTAAATGGAATTCGGGATGGAAATCGATTTTTGAAGAGGGAGCAGTAGCCTATTATTTTTTCGCTTATCTTAAACCGCTGCCAATAATTTCATCGGCCTGTGAAACTCCTCGATCGATATCGTCCGGTGCATCTGCTTAATTTGTCTTCTTGATCTTCCTTTCATTTCGAAATGAATGTACTTTGAGAACGCGGGTATGCTTACTCAACAGTTTTAGTACATTCCAGGTTTGTTTGTGTATAGGAGGCCAAGTTGCCCGTCGTTGATCTCTGCGAGCTGGGTCACAAGATAGGTCCACAAACTTATTATGACTAAGGCGGTAAATAACTGTAAATGAGGACTTTAAAAAGATTAGAGACAATTGATCGAGCTTCTGCACTTACAAACTTTAACGAACCCCATCGCAAATATCAGCAATAAAATACATTGATGGTAGATGATTTTGGAGAGAATGAAATCTAGATTGAAAAGAATCGCCTCTTCATGCTGTTTCAAACCCAAATGGGATTTAATTGTAGACATGACAAGCAGGCAGTGGTTCGACAATTGGCTTAACTTAGTGCTAAAAGCGTGGAGAGGAAGTATGGCCATTCAGTTATATTCATTCTGACTTGTTGGGAACAATCTTCGAACCTGATTAAAATGCCAAGGCTCTCAAAATGCTTTACTGAACACGAATGATTGATCCATCGCGTTCCATGGCCAACTTCGCACCAGGATTGTCTCTTTGGTTAAAGTTGATAGACTGTAAGTTCGGTGAGTTGCAGCAATGAGTCATTTTTAAATCCTTATAAGTGGAATTCTAATAGTACTACCTTGAGAGAACTGGAGTATTATCCTTTCATTCACCTGCTAGCAGATGTTTTACAGTACTCAAAGCCGATCTCGAGGCAGCGTAAGCAATAATGATAATTAAGATAAGATGCCGGATAGTAAAACAAGTTGAGTATTTTTCAGTGGGTGTAGGATGGAGCCTGCAAAAGATCAAGGAGTGAACTGAAAGAAGTTTTATCGTGTCCTGCTTTCAAGACAGGCTAGAAGAGGCTAAAATGCGTGGAGACTTGTGTAAGTTTTATTAATGCCAGTCATTCAGTATTAGAAAACTTGGTCTCCAAGATGTTCGCCTTCAGGTCACACCGGACTTCTTCCAATCTCTTTAGAATAAATTTTATCAAAACATTGATCTGCCATTTACCTCATTGTACTGATATTACTTTCAATTCGTACTTGATTGGTGGTTGGAATGGCAAGAAAACGAACGTAATATCGAATAATGCCTATTAATTCCTCTCATTCATGAACATGGGCAGGCACATAAGCAAACTTAGTTGAGTTGTATGAAGTGCTACATGATTCCTTGGAGTTTCTAGCAGAAGCATCCACTTGTAAAGTCGACACACAATCGAGTCCTCATTGCCATGACTCGTAACTTTGCGAGGATGAATCAGGGTCACATGGTTAAACTTGATACGGCGCGGGGACGCGAACCATTAGTACATAACAAAATTCCCTGTACTTGATTGTTGGTGTCCTGTCTAAATTGAGATAACATGAATAAACGCCACATTAAATTGAACGGCCGTTGACAACCGCAAAATCTACCCCAGAACATGGCCAACTCTATGCTTCCACAATCCAAACAAAGGAAGACTCCTGATGCTCTGACTTGATTACCTTCTCCTACGCGATCATTTTCTCGGTCTCAAAATTTTGTATCTCAAATTCTTCCGCCTAGTCAGATGCTTCTCATCTTCAAATTGAAAGTACTTTTGCACTGGTGTTGGTAATAATAATAAAATATTTACTGTAAACACTTGATAGAGTTTTAATATTTACCACACGGTTAAGCGCCAATCGCCTCATATTCATTACCATGAGGTCATGTATGAAAGGTCGTGTATGAGGACTAAGATCCAGACTATGATCACTGAGAAGTTGAACTGAATGGGTATTAATGTTAAAACGCTAAACACTTCAGTAAATGACAACGGAACGCACTTTTCATTGCTCGATGAGACGATTTAATCAATAAGAGCATTCCCCTAGGCACCCTTTCTCGATATTATTGCATACCTTCAAGTGTGTAAAAACCATCCTATTCTTGCTCGCTTCGTTCTATGCAGAATGTCCTTACAATCTCACCGGCCTGTCAATCAGGCAAGACTGAGAGTAGAGAGAGTGAGAAAAACGCCAATTGAGATGGGGAGTATTTGAACTTCGTTCTTCTGGTTTATGTTGAATTGAAGCATATTTGAATTGAATGGGCATCAAGTGAATCCATGGTAAAATCGTGTTACATATATATATATATATATATATATATATATATCAAATCAATCAAATTAATCCTAAAAATATCTTAATCTAAAAATTAAAACGAAGAAGCTTTATTAGGGCACACAGGAGGAAACAGCTTCCTCCAAATTAGAAAAGTTCTGGAAAGCTAGAAACTAGAACACTGAAAAGCGGAAAAACAACGTGATCATAGATGTCTAAACCGAATTTTAAATCCCCGGGTTGTATCATGAGGCCCTCTAAGTAAAGAGCTCGAAATTCTGAGTCCCCTTCTTCTATCAAATCCACTTACGAGTGTAGTCAGCTATTGTGCTCATTGGCTGCCCACTGAGGGTATCAAAACTTTGACTTCGGACTTTGTACGTAGGCACGCTAACCACTGCGTCAACGAAGTTCGCACACACACACACACACACGCACACACACACACACAGGCAGTACCAAATAGGCATGAAAAGTGATTTTCACATCCCTTGAGTGTATTCATAAATTTAGAAAATATAAAACAGTGGGCTCAGATTTGGGATAATCTACAAGACATGTTTTCTAAGGGTTAAGTTTTGGAGGTTAGTTAACTCTTTTGGCATTTTGGGAGATCCAGAAATGTGACATTCGTTTCTTCCCTGTCCAATACGTAGTTGATCTTGAGTAGTGGAATTGTCGAAATGTGAATAAATTTCGATTTACTGGCAGACAAGTAACCTCTTGTGAAATGACTTGAATATCCTAAAAGGTTACGAGGCATTGACTGAATGCCTTTCTGCATCGCGAAATTAATAGCATATGAGTGAATAAGAGTTGATTTTTCTTCATCTCAAACAAGCCAATAGACTTTCTTTAGCACTCTTCAATTGCAGTGCTCATGTAGTTTCCAGTAAGTAGATATTTCGCATAGTTTTTGTGACTCAAGACGAATCGAGTATTTTCAACAATTTTCGATCTCACTATTCCGTTCACTGAGATGTTCTACTGTCAGTGAGAAATGAACTCGGTACCACGCGAGAATTGTTGCGATTTCGTCACAATGAAAGCAATAAAGTCGGTGAAACGCTCTATAAGATTGAAATCCTAAAATGCACTGTTTTCTCACTAATTGACTTCAAAACCAGAAAAAAAAATTTTTTTTCGTACGCGATTCCAGATTCGGACGAAAGAGAACGCAAAAAGGACGTTAAGTTGGCCAGTCTAAAAAGATGTTTATAAAAACCTGGACGTGTGAGTGTCTTCTGAATTTATGAATCCGGTCAGAATACGTTTAGTTTAAAACTCAACCATCCTCAATTAGTTACTTCTCAGCGCCTACATCAAATTGTTATGCCATTTATTAGTGGAGCGAAAATTTTTTGTTCGCTCATTCCTAAATGATAATAAAATTCCTTCTCAAGAATTTTAGGTTTAATAAGTTAATACAGAATTGCACTGTCCCTTTCACATCTTAGGATCAACCATTTATTGGACCAGGGCAAAGCGCTTATCATGGTCTTAGATTTGCCACAATGCCAGAAAAAAAGTGTTGAATGATCTCCAAAACTTTTCCTTTTGGAAGATCGGCTTTAACGTATCTTATAGTATATCCCAAATCTGAGCCCACTGTTTTATATTATTTTTAAATTTATTTATACAACCAATGGTCTTTTCAGCATTTTTCTGTCTCATTATTCTATTCACCTAGACGTTCTACTGTTACTGAGAAACGAAATCGGCACCACTCAAGAAATTTTGCGATTTCATCATAATGAAAGCAACATAGTCCAGCAACGGTTCCTTCCATTTCGCTCTTAGTGTCGTCTGATCAGTTGTAATGAACTGAGAGGAGAAATTTGTTAGTATAACATGGTTTACTGAGTTAGCACGTGACAGGTAGATTGCATGCTACCGGAGATATGCGCAAACACCTTTACCTTTCAACTAAGTTCTACGTTAATACCTTCCACAAGAGTATCAGAAGTTCATACTTTTAAAAACATTTACTGTTGCGGTATAATGAAATATGAGAATGAAATATTTTATAAGCATATAGGAAAAATGAAAATTTATTTAGAACATGATTTGAAATTTATTTTTCCCAATTAGTCTGAATAGACAGTTTTAAAACACACAAGCAT
The DNA here is from genome assembly GCA_000469805.3 of Hymenolepis microstoma. Classification (NCBI taxonomy): domain Eukaryota; kingdom Metazoa; phylum Platyhelminthes; class Cestoda; order Cyclophyllidea; family Hymenolepididae; genus Hymenolepis; species Hymenolepis microstoma. The sequence goes on from LR215994.1 coordinate 15,305,256, forward strand.
CAAACTTGAGATCTAACAAATCAATGTCCTGTAGATATGAATTATAAGTGGTTCGTCAATGACGCGATAAGTAATAGACAGATAGACGAACAATTTGGTGTAGAACCAGAATCAAAACGCTTAAAAGTGGTATTCTGCTGCACCATTTGCTGACCAGGTTTATTCCTTCACAGATGATCCCCTTGGCGTGGGTGTTGCTTGATTACTGTACCAATCAATTTTCGCCCTCTTCACTTCTCACCTTTGTTTCTTCATTTCTTGGCGCATCCTTTTCTCAGTCCTGCCCATTTTGGAGTCACAGGAATATCCAACTAAATTCCATCTAACTTGCCAACAACGTAATACATCCTCGTGGTTCAGTGTTGATGTGGCAAAAGTTCTGTTAAAGGTAACTTTGATACTCCTTTCATATTCTCCACTTTTTGACATGAATTTCAAGCTACTCTAAAGTTACTGTTGTTTAAACGAAGGTTGGTGATTTAAGGAGGTGTGTGAAGTCTGAAATATATTCGATAAGTACTTTAATCTTATAATGATTTCTCTTATTGGGAAAATTGTACATGCTCAATTTCTTTATTTTAAAATTGTCCTTTTGTGTAGAGACTCATGTTATTATCAATTTGTATAAACTCATCAAGATATTTGCTCAAGGTTTTAGTCAATTCGTCTTCAATCACTCCTTCGAGGTTGTCAGCCGGAATCTGAATAATGGCATCTATTACAGCATCAGTCCATTCAATGATTTCTACTGTTCCATTTGCCTGCGGATATAACCCCGTTTCAACTGTCACATTCACCACCAACCTTAAATGCCCGATTGATAACTTTGCACGAGTTGAACCTATAGAGATTTCATCATAATGAAAGCAACATAGCCCAGCAACGGTTCCTCCCATTTCGCTCTTAGTGTCAACTGATCAGTTGTGATGAATTAAGAAGGGTAAATTGCTAGTAAAATACGGTTTATTGGGTAAGCATGTGACATGCAGATTACATGTCCCCGGGAATATGCAGAAGCGTCTTTATTTTCAAAATAATTTCAACGCTGATTACTTGCAGTTAGCACTTTCAGATTTTCAGAGGCAGGCCGGTGAGCACCCAATTTAATGCGAAAATTTTGATGCCCAGTGCAATTTTCCGCTTAATGAGTCCCCACTTTTAAAACTTAAAATTAGCCTCCATCACAACATTGCTTTTTTATAAAGTAATAATTACCGAAAGTGAATCTCAAGGTTTTGTAACTAGATTTAGATAACATTGCTTATAGACGGGTCATCGAAAAAGTGAAGGTCGGAGAATAACGCTGAGTACACAAAAATCAGTGGTTTAATGGCATACGAGAAGTCTGCTGAATATTTGCTTAATTATCTAACCATATTTCATAAAGCAATAAGTCAATTATTAGTGAAAAGGTTTATTTACAATCCTTTAACTTGCATCATGCTTAATATTATCAAAATTTTGAAATAAAGTTCGTAGACATTTCGTCAAGACTGCAGACAAACCATATTCAAGTATTCCTTTTAAAAAATCAATACCAACTTTGACAGATAAATCCAAAGTAGGATTAGTCCATTCAAGGATTTCTACTGTTTCTTTTGTTTGCGGATATAACCCCGTTTCAACTGTCACATCCACCGCCAAACTTAAATTCTCGGCTGATACGATTGGAAAAAAAATAGTAAACTGTGAAAAAAAAAAAAACTTAAACTTTTCCATTAAAATATTTTTCACTTATGTTTTTATAAGTTTGAATAAAAATTTACTAATTAAATATTTAAAAGGAAACATTTTTATCGACAAGCTTTCTAACACAGGAAAACAAACGTACGATTTGTACTTGAACTTCTGCGTAATCCACAACAATACATACGTTGATATTATATTCAATTTTCGAAGGAAGCAATATTTCGTCTACTGACATAGGTCCACATCTAGAAATATTTTTCAGATTGATGACTGTCGTAGTTCCATCGCCTTGGCCAATTATATATTTGGCCGCGTCAACCAATATGCTGTCGATCACTGTTTCTGGAGTGGATACTAATAAGCTATATTAAAATATAAGCCTAATGACTTACTGTGTGCCGAGAGAAGAGCGGGGAAAAGGAAGAAACAACAAAAGCCAGAAATCGCAAATAGGGACCGCATTTCTGGAGAAACACTCGAGAATATTAGTCATAAAATGAAGGTGGGTGGTCGGCACAATAGTTTAATGAGCGACAAGACAGATGTGTAAGTATTTAGATTTTACATTTTTATGACATTGATCACACCTACAGTGTTATTTTAATTCGAATAAATCAATTATAAGTTTAAAGTACGAAATAAACGAAAATTCACAATAATTCTCAACATTTATAATTCAATAACTTAGGTGCTAGCTTTATTATCACAAATTTTAAACGGTTATTTTACACTGGAAAAATGTAGATAAAGACATTTATACATTACTCTTAAACACTTAACAATAAATCTTGAGTCACATCTCTTATATAACCACTGTGACAGACAAGGTAATAAGTGCATTAAGATTGATTGATTAGAACAAATCATTAAAGACATTTCTACGTTATTAAGTAGGCTTTAGCTGATGAAGTAAAACAGAGCAATGATCTTTGCTTGTATGCAAATTAATTATTAAATTCATTAGTGTTTTTAAATCATTCATTGTTCAGTATTGTTCATATTGAATTATTATGCCAATATTTTTTCAGTCAACATAATTAGCCTTTGGAATGAGAATTGGGTTCTTTGTAAAATGTAAAACTTCCATATTCTAACTTAATTAGCAGGAAGTTTCATTTGCGTATCATGGCAATAAATAGAAATATGATGAAAAGTTTTACGTAGTCTAATTTTGCAAACTGGGAAAAAATTCCATTTGTGCGGTCTTCTACTTTCAAATTCTATATTGAAGCATGCTTTAAACATTTTAAGATTCCATTTTAGCTTCTCTAGTTGATGTGGAAATACTTCAACCATTCCTTTTACTGTGACTCCATCAGCAATAGAGGACTTTTGATCTTATGAAACAGACAGATATCAAGTAATATTATTCAAATAATAGACGCCATATAATTGAATTGTTTGGTAAATCAAGAAATGTTTCATCGTCTTCAGTTTGATGAATGACCCTCAAATTTTGTTTGTGACGACTAAAAAACTCTATGGCTTAATCTAAGTGGTTTTACTTACTGTAAGTGTTGTAAAAACTAAATAATTGCCTTCATTTGGTTAATAGAATTCACAAATAAAAATTTTCACATAGACTTATCAATTTCACGCGGAAACCTTCAACACAACTGAAAAGGAAATTAGTTGAAATTAAGCAATGAAAATTATTACAATATAAATCCATGTTGGGATATGAGAATAAATTCATGTCTTTCTTTACCAACTGGGTGTTTTACCTTACTTCATTTACTCTTCTTTGTGATAGCACACTAGTACATCTTGAAAAAGAAGCGTTCTTGTTTTTAGTCTTTTCAAGGAAATCTACTCCGTGAACATAGTACAATCATATAGCCAGCTACGTTTCTTTCTTCTAGGCACAAGAGCCTTGAAGTCTCCACTGCAATTCAAGTTCATCCCGAACTATTTTCACGGTGTTGGGGAACATTGAGTAGTAATCCTACTCCCTTTATTTTGATGGCCAACACGAATCACCACTGCACAATTTACCATCTTCTATGATTCAGATGGGTTTTAGTCATCCATGCTAGTTGTACCAACGCATATGAATGAAGAACCACTTGAACTCCCGAAGGATGTGAAGCGCGTGTAAGCACCTTTAGCGCACATTCTCTAACTTTTCCTCAAACGCTCTGTTTACTTAATCAAAACTACAACCATTTATCTGCAGCAGCTCGCTAAGTTGAGAGCTGCCGATTGGTTGGTAGATTTAGGCAGGAAAATGAAATCGCTTTTGCACAGAAATTATCACTGAACGAAATGTTCTAGTAATTCATAGTCAGCTTCAAGGAGAGAAAATATATTAAATGAACAGCAACATGGATGTAGCATTATAAATATGGAACGTTGAAAGCAATATTACAACAAAAGATTTGACTAGTGCAATAATTTATGTGGTCTTTGAGTTAAATCAGAAAAGCGTATGACATTTTATGTGTGTTTGCAATCTCTAGCAATAAACGATTCAATGACCTCAATCTGTTTAGAAGAGAACTTTCGACGATCCTCAGATGGCAAAAATTTGAAGACATTAAGGTAATATTCGTTCATGGTTGTGGTGATCATTTGGCCAATAGGATGAGGATCCGTGGCATGCTTCGCTACTTCAGCAATCACATCTGGCAGGTAGTCTGGAACACTGGAAGGATGAGCCCGAATAATTGAATAGAGACCTAAAACACCAGCACGCTGATTCCTCAGCATTGCTTCCCTTTCTTCCTCCGTGCCAGTCTGATTGGTTGCTCGAGATTGCTCCTTTAATTCACTCACCCACTCTTCATCGTACTCAATTATTTCACATTCCAAAGCCCAGGAGAGTCTTTTAGATGCGGCCTCGGCCACATCGATGGAGGAATCTTTGAGAAGATTGCAAAGGCCTTGCTTTAGGCGGCACCGTAAGACGTCAACTGCATCGTTCCTCTTCCAGAAGGTGGAATAGTGAATCCTAATCATTTTCATCATTTGCAGACCATAGTCCCGTGTTTGATGACTTTCATGCAACAGAAATGCATCTAGGAACTCCAACATTCTGTCAGCTTGATTTATTTCCAAATCAGCATTAGTGTGACCTATTATAGTACTATTGTAGATTGGGGTGAGGAGATTGGAGATTTGGGTACCTAGAGAGCTGTTGTCCTTATCACTTTTCATGATAGGGATGCAATCTGCCAAAAGAGGTGCTAAACGACAAAGTACATCGAAGACAGAATCGAAGGAGGTATTCGGAAGAACGTTAATGGGATAAACAGACCAGACACTTTTTGTTAGAAATTCCAACATCTGTAGAATTCTAGGAGTAATTTCCTTTTCCAAAGTGTGCTTCGTATGTTGAGAGAACTTCATTATTTTCTGCAAGGCGAAAAGCGCATTAAAAGACGCATTGTTTTAATTGGGTAAATGGCAAACATGAAAGATGTGTCACCTCTGTTGCGGGTGTAATTTTTTCAGGTGCTTTTGAAAGGAGATCATCTTGAAGGGCAAAACTAGCCTCAGATGGCCGAACACCTTTGAGGAGAAGGTCAGCCATCACATCTCTTACCAGCAAGGGTAGATACTAAAAAGACGGTAAAAGTACTTGACCGGTTATTTTCTTGTTAAGATCGGAGGAAGATTAATAAATTATTGGTAAAATTCCTGGTACCAGTCAATGCTCAGGAGGTCTAACAGAACATATCTCGTTGCTGTAGCGCAATTGAAACCCTAAAACGCCTTCTTTAACCTATTTGATGCCGCGTTTATCGAACAGGGAATATAAAAGTAAACTTGAAGGCTAACTTACTCGTTTCATTATAAAATCTGGACCGATGAGAGACATAGCTTTTAGTTCTGGGACTTCAAATTCAGTCAAGGGATAAATGAGTTCGGTCACCAGTGGCGACTCATATAAATGTTGATAGAATACAGGTGCATCTCCACCATTTTTATAAAACCGAATTGTAGGGGGAGCCGTGTTTCGAATCCTATTGTAATCAGCCCTTGCAAAGGAGTAGGACATCGCCATGGCCTGCTGCCGTGAACTCAAGGAGTTTCTGCATACCATCTTCTCCCAGGGCTCCATCCCCATGTCAGTAAAATGCTTGATCAAGTGAACTGTATCCCAATGCGTTACAGTTAGAAGTCCGACCATCATTTTCTCCTTCAAAGCTCGACGCTGATCCACTCGAGGAAACAGACGACAACCAGCACATACTGGGCACACCCCGTTATCTCCGGGGATACCATGACCACATTCCGGATCTCCAACCTAATCAGCATGAAAAGGGATCAATTACTGAAGTTGAAAAAGTAACAAACAAATTGCATTGAATAAATTACTTCTGAAAAGTGGCTTAAATTTCCAACTGAAGCGAGCTTGCCAATACTTTTCCATATATAGGGCAAATAGGCAAATTCAATGGATTCAGCGGAAAATTTTCTTAAGAATTTGAAAATTGGAGAACAAATTTGAGTACATTGGCCACAATAAGCGGGAATATCCTCCTCTTGGAAACAATGGGTCTCATCATTCTCCCAATCACCAAAGCGGATGGCATCAGCAAGGCGACTATTTGCTGGACTGGCCTCAGTTTCTTCTTGAGAACTCGAATTGGATTCATTTGCATCAGCTGATCAATAAATATAACTCTGTTAAAAAAATACTAAAATTAGCGCCATTGTCTAGGATAATAAGCATACCAATATCTGCATCACATTTGGTTGGTTGTGCTAGTGAAGCGTTGCTGAGACCGAGAGGGATGAGTGGATTGATGTTGAAACCAACGGATTTTGAAGGACATTGTGGTGCTGCTTCGGCATATAAAATTAATCGAGGTAATACTCGTCCATAGAGCTCTAATTTCATACCTCTTGGCCAAGAAAAGGAACCAACCGCCACATGGTATAAAATCTCATTTACAAGAGACGTTCCAACATGTTTTTGAAACTCGTTTTTGGCATTTTGCATTAGAGCGGGTTGTAGGAGAGACATAATGAAATCTTCAACCCTTTGCAAGTATGGATGAGGTCCAAAGCCCAGAAGTATAAATTGAATGAGTATTTTCAGTGCTTCGATGAGATATTTGGAGATAGGTCTAGAAGAATTGAGAAGAAATTGGCTCATTTGGATCCATGAAGCTGGTGAAGCAAAAAACTCAGCAATTATTTTTATTCCGTTCTGCCAAGACAAGACTTCCTTTCGGGTTAATTCGGACAAATCAATGTCAGATCGAAATTTTAGCCATTCTTTATTACAAGGGTCTACTTGTAATACATTTTCGTGAAAACCAGAGAAAGTAGGAAAAACTGCAAACGAATAAGGATCCATCCAGACGGAAGTAGATTGAAAATAACTGAAATGAGTGAAACAATGTAGAAGAAATATTAACTTACTTTGGGGAATTAATTAGACTCAGGATATGATTCCGGAGGGTGTAGTTTTTTGAAGAAAGGCAGTCATATTGACATTCGTTTTCGAGGCCTTCACATTTCCTCGGTATCTCAACTGATCTCCAATCAATGCAGACATATTTTCTATCTCGTGCTCTCAGATACCATTCTAATAAAAAATTGACAACAAATCTGCTAGCTGCAAATGATATGTCATTATTCTCGGAGGACATGAGTGCGAGAGCTTTCTTGATCGTCGATAAAGAAGGTATGGGTGGTGGGGGAGCTATCTTGTGAACTAATTCCACATCTGGAAATGAGGCATAAACGAAGTGGGTATTCCAAAGGTCAACTTGAAAATTAATTGAGAGTAATTTTAAAATAAGATAAACTGATTTGGAGTCTAGATTGTCATTCTTCATGCTCTCCTCATCGATTACCTGAATGAGGTACTTATGGGCATCTCGACGAAGTTTTGCTGTTTTCACCAGAAGAAGGGGCCTGAATTTCACAATCGTCTCCTTACAACCACCTAGAGTTATGAGCAGCTTTTGAGCAGAATGGATGAGATGTCTTAGTGGTGAGTCTTTTGAGTGCGCTTCGAGTTCGTATGACGCATGGAAATAGAGGGTGAATTGGTGTGTTTCAAGAGTGTTCATCGCATGCAAACATATTTCAAATATCTGATCCTGATCATTGACTCTTTCTTGAAGTTTTCCACTAGTGAGTCGTGCATGGGGAAAGCTCGAACGCATACAGAGTCTCAGGAGTATCGCCCACATCTCCGACCAAAGTGTGGGGTCATTGTTGTACAATTCAATGGAGAAGGCAGTTTTTGTGACAAGTAAGTAAATTATCCGAATAACTCGTTTTAGACGGAAAATGAGCGTTCGATACTCAGCATCACTTTTGGCGAAAATGTCGCTTTCAAAACAAGATTTCATGAAGTCCACAAACAGTCGTGTCAATGTGGTTGTCATCTAATTAGGTAAAGAGAGGAAATGAGCTGTGGAAGAGACAAGGACAATAGCTTAACTTATTAATATTATTTGTACACATAGAAGTGAATTTTATTAGAACAAGACCGTCGAACATGCTCTGAATCTAAAAGTGGAGATGCTGCAATTTTTCTTCCACTGTTTCCTCCTTCCAAAATTTGATTCGTCCGTCGGCCTAATAGCCTTTAACCTGAAGTCTACCATTTTTTCTAGCCTTTACCCTCCTTTCGAATCGTATTTTCTTCTCTCGTGTACGTTTTAAAAGCGATTAAAGCAATCCCCTTAAGTTCAGATTGTAACAATGATGAAATTCATGCAACCAACAACCACCCTAGGTGATCAAAATAAACTATTGTAGCTAGCCATTGGCATTGGGAATCAAGCAGGTGATCTCAGAGTTGGTGGATGTACACACCAACCGGAGAACCAGGCTGATTCGAATGCCTGCACATCAAAATGAAAATCTACACATCATTAGTTTATGGTTTGCTCTATATCCATCCGTTTTTTTAACTACTCACTGCCTTTTTAATCTCTCCTAACTCAACTTCAGTTTAAATTTCCCACTAAAACTGACTTAATTTTTTATCGAAAACGAAATAATGTTGTAGTATTGCATTAAATTACGATTCTTTAATTAAAATAATACCTTTAAACGGTAAACTGAGGATGAATCTCCAGGTGAATAATGGTGAAATTTTAAGTTAAGCGGAATTGTCTGAATTGTCTAGAGGAAAATTCTTAAGAAATTGTGCCTTATCTCAATCATTGACCGAGAAAAAACCTCGCGTTCCTCTCAGCTTGTGATTGACACACTCCTCGATCAGCAGCTCTTTGCCTCCTCCTAAATTTGAGTGTAATTTGTAATTTGTAGGCCACTCCATTCAAATTTGGAACTTGCCACTTAAAACATTGCTATAAGTTGCAGAGCTAATGTAAACAAGGAGGTTTAATTGGTAAAATATTATTTTCGGTATTAAGCCAAAGAACAAGCAAGAAGAAAGGATTGTCAAACCACTTTAATTACAATTAAATCTTCTTTCTGTCGTTCCCCCCAAACGGACAACTGATTGTGGAGAGTCAATTCACCCCAACTCACTTTCTCATAAATAAAGTGAAGTTTAAAGGCAACGATTAACTTATTCCCATGTCATCTTAAGTTCTCAGTTGAAATCATGAGGGTGGAGCTTAACGATTTGAGTAGCAATTTCTTTTAAGTTAGCTGGTGAAGAAAAGTGAAAGAATGAACTCTTACTCCGGGAACTTCATTGGAGGTCAGATAATGGATATTCACAGCAAATTCCTCAAGGTATATATTGCTACAATTCAGAGCGATCCTAAGAGAACTCTCAACAAGTCGATTGAGCTCCCGATTGGCAGGAAGTCTTGGGTTGGTAAACAGTGAAAGAGCTTCAGTACCCTCCCAGACGGCATTCAGACCAATGGCTCTGCGGATGAAATTAAAGTACTGTCGCCTGGCGCACATTAACCAGACGATAGGAAGATAGGAAGCGCCATAAATTCCCCCATCACCACCAAGTCTTAGGGAAGATGTTTCTCCTCTTGTCAAACATGCGAGCAGTTCACTTGATGGGCCAATTTTGCCACACAAATCATCTTCAGGTTCAATGTAGTCTCTGTAGAATCCTAAACAGTATGTTTTAATCGGAATCTGAGGATGAGTATTGAATTTACACGCCTCGTCTTTCGTATATTCAACATAATTGAACCCAGCATAGGCTACCACTTTAAAGAAAAGGTTTAACTGTTTTGGATCAAGAATCCTCTCAATCATACTTTTACCTAAATTTACAATAGGAAAAGTCCCATTACTTCAATGGTATTAGTAAAAGACTTGAGGAAGTTAGCGAATTACCAACCTCGTGAACCGATTGTCTGTTTATCAAACTTCATAGAGAGTTTTGCCAAGACGTCAAGAAATCGTAGGCCATATCGAAAGATCTGATCTCTTAGTGTGGACTTGTCCTGAAATGACGGGAAGTCAAAGAAATCTAAGTCAGGTTTGAATTCACGGGAATCTAAACCAATCTGCTGACAGGCCACGTTCTCATGCCTCAGTAGTTCCAACTCTGAACAGATTTTGCCGATACAATTCAAATCTTCTGACCTTATGTTTCGTGGTTTGAGACCCTCAAAAATACTAGTGCAGATATTCCCGATCCAGGTAATTAGAGAAATGAGATATAAACGTTGATTGGTAATACCCGGTTGTTGCGAGTGAATTGTAATATGTGGAACACGAATTTTTTTGATATTTTCATTTTCAACGTAAGCGCTCAATTCATTAGTAATACCGCCTAGGTTCCTCAAAATTGGTATTAAGAACTTTTTAATGATGCGTTGAGCTATTGAGAATGTTCTTTTCGTAGGCAGACACCATTTGACAAGGTCCTTGGCTTTTTGATAACCAACAAATGGTGTCCAATGAGGGTTTGTTGTGCATTCCGCACTATTGAAAAGATCAACTCCCTTGAAATCCACGGAGATAGTGAGAAGACGGTAGAGGAGTACACCGAGACACTCAGACGCGTATTTAGCGAGATCAATCGAAGGAGGGCGGCTTCCACCATAGCCCAAAGATGCATTGCACAAATCAAACAGAATATCAATTACTGGATCGATGAAATTCGTCATCACTTCCTCCGTGCGCGAAGGCACGAAAACGACAAAGAAGGCTTGCAGTATGTTCAATAGATGAATCAACGTTATATCTACTTGATCGTCTCGACTAAAGCATTTTCCTATGTAGCGAAAAGGTACTGTTAATGTGGTACATTTAACTTTTCAAATTCCTAGGTAAATATAACACTACTAACCAGCTTTTAAAGCACCATAAAGGCGTAGAAAAAGCGGCCAGACTTTGTGGAGGGCATGAAGTGCAGTATCTGACTCGGACAGATCAGTGCCATCAACAAGAGGTCCACTGAGAAGCCAAATAAGGATATCAGGAAATTTCGAGAATACGGCTGGAGTCCAGGGAGTATGTAGAATAATTATTAAAAATGCATGCAATAGACGAACGCGCTGCTTGGGCATGGAATTAGCCGACATTGCGATGTAGATAGCTAGAAGTGACAAATCGTGGACGATGTTAGGTGGTTGAACTACGACATGTCCATTATCGATAAGATCTTGGTTAAGCCGGTTTTGTCTTCCCATTACTTTGAAGATTTTCCGGAAGATTAGCAGAATAAGATCTTCTACTTTTGAAATTGATGATGAAGAATTTATTCCCAAAATGTATTTTATTGGCATATTCATAACTGAAAATGGAAAATGTGCCTAAATCAGTTTTATATCCATATATTATTTTGTACATTTTGATTTTCTGGATACCATGCAATGACCTTACAGAGGTAAGAAGATGGATCAGTTTAAGAAAGACTGCTTCTGTGGATCTTCAGGTCATAATTGCCAAAACATATGATAAACTTTCTCTGAGACTCAACGACTTCTCTCTATTTTGTCTACGCAATTGCTTGAACTGATGGAGTAAAGAAGAGATCGTTCTGAGAGCTTTGGAATTCTCTGCTCAATCTCCAAAAATAATTATAGGGCAGACACAACTTAGGAATACTGGAGAGGGGAAGGTAAGAATAAGCAACAAGGAATTTGCTATAGCAGACATGATCGATTAATTTAACTTGCCTTTTTATTTTTGTACTAAAATAAAGTAAGTAGCATGCTAATGCTTCCCATTCTTTAAAAACCATTTTGATTACGGGCTGTGTGCTAATACTTTGTGAAGTAGACTGGCCTAATTGAATGGAAATATTTACTACCCAGATTTTAACTTGTTGTAGAATGAGACTGGCAATTTTGTAGCATGAAAGGAGGCCTTGAACTGTTCCGGAATTCAGAACTAGTAGCCTGTTTCTATGGCCGTCTCGGTTGGCTGTATGAAACGCTAATTGTCTGAGGTAGCAAAATAGTTTATCTATAATAATCTCGAGTGGACTCAAGGCTTTCATAATAATATATATATATCTTGTATATTTGCTTATCTAATGTCTTTAAAGTGTTTTGCTTATTCAAACCGAACAAAACAGTACCTGGCGACTTAGAAGTTTAGTAAATCAACATAAATACTTACATATGTTAGAGAGAGTATAGATACTGTCATGAATGTAATACTCCTGATCCAAATTAAGTACCTTCAGACAAATATCTAATACTTTTGGCACCTGCATCCGCAATTCTGGGTAGATCATTGCGGAAAAACTCGAGTCCCATTGTCTTCTTTGTTCAGGAGTCTTTTTATGAGGATCCGTTTGCTTAAATGGTGAAAATTATAACACACATTATTAAACTTATGCTATTTGGTATTATCTACACGCAGATCAACCTACATTATCAAGAGGAAAATTCTGAAGTTGATCAGTCGGTTGAAATCCAATGTAGTGATTCCAAATAGGAAAGACGTTTGGACGACAAAATAAGGTCGAACAACTGGCCAGAAATTTGAGGGACTTAATTAGTTTAAGAGGAATTTGAGGTGTTAAGGAGGCCTCCTCTAAACTTTCTATGACACGTGGGATAACATTTTGTGGACGTAGAAGAGCCAGTGTTTGTATTGCATCACAAATGGAGCATTTATCTTCAATGAAGAAAGCATCTTCAAAACAGATTGGCAGAAGAATTTCCACAAATTCATCCACTTGCTCCTTTGTAAGTCTCGCCTATTACAGAGGGGCACAAATGTTTAACAAGCTGATCCTCAAGAAAGTTGCTAGTGAAGAAGTAAAAGTAGGTTCGTAACCCTGCTAGTCCAAATGTAGGCACTCTAACACGAAGGTGGCATAGACGCAGAAAATACACCCGAGAGAGCGTGGGTAGGATGTGAAAAAAGACGTTTGGTTGAATTAGGAGATATGCTCATCTATGTGTCCACTGCTGAGAGAGGGTTGTGGCTATGCTGGTTACACCCTCTCACCTTCTGTACTACCTATATTTCTTATCCTTTTCCGTCTTTTATCTAAACAAGCTTTATTTATCAGGTGTTTTTTTTCACTAAATTTGCTTCCTAGTGGAGAAATTGTGACATATTTGCTCTGAACTGGGAAATATCAGGTCAATAAGAATGATGCACTTTTGCTAATAGGGGTTCCTATCATCAAATTGATTAGCCGTTGAAAAAAAAGAGCAAATTAATGAAAGTAGACCTACCCATTCAACAACTTCACCGATATGTTCCCTCATTTCTGCTATCCAGGTGAATTCAAAGTTGAATCGTTTGCAGAATAAGAAGGTTAGTTGGGAGCAAAAGAACGGTAAATTGACCTTTGCAGCCTCTTCCTTGTCCTACTTAAAGAAGTGCACAGTGGTCATATGAAACTTATGGTAACCTATTGTGTAAGAGTTTTTCAAGGCTCAAATTTTTATTCATACCTAATATAATGAAAGACCAGACGAAAATAACGGCTGCATGGCATTTTAGGCAGTGAAGTAGGAATTTTATTTCGGAAGCCGTTTGTTTAAGTCTTTAAAATCTCTCGTCTTAACTTTGGACACTACGGACAATTATCTTTTGGTAAGCAATAATTTTTTCTCATATTATTGAAGAAACTCTTGATCAATGAAAAGGTTCGAAATCACAGAATGGTAAATTAGTTAAAAAATTTATAGAATAATAATAGGTTAATAAGAAATATTTAAGAATTTTAAATTACCAATCCAAATCTAATATAACCATGATCGAATTCAGGTTAAGTTAAAATCCATTTCTCCAAATTCCATGACGAGTTGATGCCTCTTTATTTTCTCAAATTTAACTATTATTTCTCCATTTTAGCTTTCTTTATAAATTTTCGGATTGCTTTTACACGTTTAGTTATTTTTCACTGATAAATGAAAGCTGATAGTAATAATGAAACCTAATGCCTATGCGACGAACGTGGCAAAGAATGTGACTGCTGTAAAGGTCGCTTAACTTTGGCCTCCTCACAGTGAGGACACTGAAACCAGTGGAATGCAGATAACTTATGAATGAAGTATTTGCAGGAAGCAGAATACATGGTCAACTCATAAAAGAACTTTACAATACCACCTAAGCTCAGCCTGCACAACGATTCTTTTGGAATTGCAGATACTTGTCGTGTATCTAACTTGGTTCTATGAACAGTAAATTCGTGAAAAAGGTTTATATATTTCATCTGAATCCTAACTAAATCTTAATTTGTTCAATTTAATATATATATATATATAACTCATAGCACTGTCGCGAGTTTCATTGCAAAACACAAAGTCTGTTTTGGACGATTTAATTAAGACTCCAGCCTAACTGACTAAAAACTCAAAAAAGCCAGTTCTCAACTTTCAAACTGTGAAAAAATCTTAAATGGAATTTGTCCAAGAACAGAGACAGGAACTCGACAACCAGAAAAACTTATGTTCTGCAAATTACAGTTAATTCAAATCAAAGAACAAGACGTTGGTGTTTAAACTGTCAGAAATTGGGCAATATATATGTCCAGAAATGTGTTCAGCTCTGTAGGGAATAAAGTCCTGAAATCGTTTTTAGGACCAACAAATGCTCATAAATTCGAGCTGACTATTGAACATGGTTCTGAAGCTTATACCTTAGCTTGTTTACAAATAAGTGAATTATTATAATTTAAGCCAATATTGAAAATCATTAAACTACCAGACGGAAATCCAAAGCGCACACTTTGAGGAAATTTCGCAAAATGTTGAACACATTCGAAGTAGGTACAATGGAATTGACAATCAATTCAGCACTAGATGTCAATGCGACTCTGTCTGTATTCTTATCGTAAATGAATGTGATGAGAAAATTGAAAATACGATCCAAGTGAGGTTCCATGTCCAATCGGCCCGTAAAATGTCGAGAATATTTAGCCAAGAGTTTCACCACAGCCTAGGAAACGAAATAGGCAAAAAGTCAAATTGAGTTTATTTTGGCAAAACAAAGGATTAAAACAGGAGGTTGGGCATGTTACAACGTGAAATTCGGGAGTAGGATATTGATACCACATGTGAAAAATCTCTTCCAACCATATTTGCCTAAAAGAGGAGAAGATTCTACGTACTACGAACTTGATGTGGTCGAATTGGAGAAAAAGCATCATACTTACTTAATTTCCTCAAAATTGCTCAGTTCATTTGGCGTAAATTTCTGCAAATAGTCAAAGATTCCCTGGAATGACTCAGTAGAGAGTGAGGTGTAGATACGGGATCTTTCAGATTCCCATATTTCTTGAACACACGACGAAGTAAAATACCTAAAAGAGAAATTTAAATTGCGGCACAAAATTTCAACTTAACCGAATGACTGACAAACTGATGAAATACTCACCTATTCGCTTTATCGATCAATACTGAATCCAAAGGTTTGATTCTAAATCATTTAAAAAGGAAGTCAATGCAAATACCAATACCAACCTTAAAAGGCTCAAATTTTAAGAAGCTTACTTATATGTGTAATTGCAAATACCGAATTCATTTGTGATTCTCATGAAAGCATTTTGGAAGGTCTTCCATTCGAGCTGCAGTTCTTCCTTCTTAATGTAATTATGTGAAAGACTATAAAAGAACAACTTATTTTACTTACAAACCGATAGCGAGCATAAAAAAATTTTAGAGACAGATTAATTTCAAAATTCAAAAATTTCGATTATAGATTTTAAAAAATTTGCAAAATTTCTAATGGCCTCCTTCCTTGATCCCACGCTCAGCTTAATCGAATTGTTTATATTTCATCACCCATCTTTGGCATTCTGGCACAAATTAGGTTAGCTTTAACTGTTGTTAGTTGGAGTATTCAATAGTGCTCAAGTGATCATCTGCAACCTCTAAATTCCCAATGCCAAATACTTACTTTAGATCTGCAATCACCTCTCCTTCTACGCCCTCTCTCTCTCTCTCTCGTTGCGATTAAATTCGATCAAATAGTGTCCCCGTCGTCTAGATACTGCCATTTGCTATAAATTGGTAACAAACCTATTCGAATCAGGCAGTAGGACTACTACTACATTAGCAGAAGTAAAAGGAGGATAGAGCCCGATTAAAAATCACAAATAGAGCAAATGCACTGAACAAGGAATTGTTTCTTGAAATAAACAGATGGTGAAATTGAAAAAGAGTAGTGCGGTATTACATCGTGGCCCTTGGCAAATTGAGTCTATGCACAGTACTTTAACTTTTTCTGCAGGTCTAATAAAGTACGTGTTTTAAAAATGTGTGCAGAAATGACACTATGTCTAGTGAACCTTTGATTGTTTAAACCTAAGTAATTGCACATAAACAAAGCAAGAATTGTATAGGACTTTTACTTGGCACTAGTGACCATAAACGTTTATTACTAACTAATTAAAAATATATTTATGTCACTCGAACTCTTGTTTTTGCGGAACTTTGAAAGCATAAAGAACCTTATTACGAAACTTACGCCAAAAGAAGTGAAACGCACTGTTTCCATTTGCTACGATTAACTTCGTCCACCTGAGGGCAGAATGCAATGGCGAGGCCAAATTTAATGATGTCTATCAACTCCTTCTTAGTGAAACGCATTCCAAAATGCACAATGTACCTAAAGTGAAGACAAACAAGCGTTTTGTTTGAGACCGTTGAATGTAATGGTATTTTGGTAAAAGATAAACCTTATAAACATACTTGTGAATGAAATCCGGAAATTGGGAGAGATGAGACAAGTACGTGCTAGAAGAAATGAGTCGCATTAGAGACTCTTTCAATCCATTGGCGGCAGTATCTGCATAGGCGTCTAGTTGATCTGCGTACGGAAGGAGAGGCAAAATGCGCGATATCTCAATAAATGGATCCTTATCTTTATTACGTGACATCTTTATCAGAGCACGTAATTTCTAAGCTTGAGGCCAACGATTCGTAAATTGTGAAAAAGTAAGGGAATTATTCATGAGCTGTACTCACTTAAACTGATTCGTACTAAACGGTATTTCAATTTGGTAGATCAATGCACTCCATATTAAGGTGGAAAAATTCGGATTTGGGGACAAATTCATTTCAATAAATGGGAAAAATTAAATTGGTAATTAGGCGCAGATAATCACAAAGATATTTTACACTGTTAAAAAAATAGCAATCATGTTAATGTATTAAGTATTTCTTTTAGTGAGATCTGCACAAAAGGAAAGTTGTCTAAATTTGACTAATGATAAGTAGTCGGAATTGATTTGAAGTGCTTAGAAACACCTAATGCTGGAAACTACGAAATCCATCCACATCGAAAGGTGTCAGGATGTCAGCTCTTCATGTAATTCAAGTCTAGAAACATGTGCTCTGTGGTACTTATTGAGACAAATGTGCGTCCGAACCCCCTGAATTGACTCGAAATTGGACATGCAGAAGCTCACGTAACCTTCCACGATAAGGTCCATGTTCATGATTTAAAGTCAAAGTCGGCGATCCCGTATAGTAAATCCTCAGCGGTTTTTTGGCATATGAACTACTTGGCCTTACTGCAAGAGTCTTGTTAAGTAATAGCACAAGACTGGGAATTGCCAATATGTTGACAAACTCTTCTAATGAACTTAAGTGTCCCGATTCAGTCAAAGATCTGTTTAATGCTCCCCTTAAGATATTCACTATATAATGGTGATCGCATTAACTATTTAGTCGCCGTTTTTCATTTTACAGTAAATTTTACATAAATGTGTGTTGTAAAATGTCAAAAGTAGGAATCATTTATATTCACACAGGGAGACAGGGCTTCCTGAGAGTGTAAATAGCCTGAGAATTCCGTCCGCATATCTCCTACGTTTAGATGCATTGGGCTTCTCTTTCTGCACATGTTTAAATTGCAGATGAAACAGTAATCCAAATATTTAAGAGATATCTGATTTGGCTTCATAGTTCCTTACTACTCTTTTGTAATAATTTGTGATGTGATTCTTAAGTCTCCACAGTCCCTGCCTACTAACTCGTACCTTTAGCATTTAAATTGGCAGTGAGGTAACTATTCAATCTCCTCAGATGTAGTAATTTCAAATTTACCAAAAATTAGAGCACTAATATTGAAGATTGGCCGCCATTCATTCAAACTCAACGGGTTTGCAGTTTGTATACTGTTGTATTATCTTAAAAATGTTAAGAAGATACCAATTCGGAGCCTATCTTGTTGTCTGCTATCTCAACTATTTAAAAATACCGGGACACGTGCGTGGGTCTATGTATGTGTTTTAATCAAAACACCAATGTAACCTTTCGTGAAATGAAAGATAGAAATGCCACTTTTTACAGCCAACACATTCACATTATACAAGGATGAAGTTCTTGTTGAATAACCCTCATTTCAATTAATGCCTTCAATGCTGTTAAATTTTATATTATTAAATAGGGAGAGTTGCTAACTGGACAGAAATCACCTAAAACGCACACCCCCGCCCCGGTTTTTATCAATATTAAATTCAAAGATCTAAATTTATTTATCTGTTCAAATCAAATTCTTAGTACGAGGTATTCAATTCATTAAAAAATCTTTCTAATATTAAATAATGGCGGTCACAACATCGTATAAAACCAATGAATTTGCTTTCGAGAACCTGAGTAGGTTTACCTAAAGTACCCACAGTATCAAAAAAGGAATTGCAGTAGATGGGAGAAATGAGAGACCATTTTTGAAAGGAACATATTTATTCGGTGATATTCAGTTGCCACTGTAAAAGGAAACCATAAAATGGATGCTAATCTTGTCGAAATAGTATATTCAATTTCTTCTTGACAGAATGCATTCCAAATCAGCGAATAAAATAAATAAATAATTATGTGTTGAATGCCGTCATTTGTGCCATAGGAGATACTATACAAATTAGCCGTAATTGACTAACCTACTGCGATAGTATCGAAGACACAAAATATTTGGAGTGCATAGCATATACAAGTCCTATAGCGAATTGTACATGACTTAGTCATTAACTGTTATTAGAGCTATGCTACGTTGCAACATCAATTGACTGCTTATTGGCAGAGTTGTGCACGCATCAGTGTCTACTCTTTGGTCACAGAGATTCGGATGCATAAAAGGGGTTCGGTTTGGTAAATACTTCAAAAATTTGCAATAAATTTAATTTAAAATTGGTTCCTTTACAATTGCCATGTACTGAGTGACCTAAAATTCTCCTACTTCCCCAATATTCTAATGTGTGGGACACGTCATCGCATGAGTGCACAGTGTGACTTGAAGGTGCGGCCGTTCAACTTCGCGTACGGATTGAGTGTGAGGACACACAGTCAATGGCCAATCAAAAGCCTCCGCTCATTTTACTTAATCCGCCATGTTGAATGACTAAGCTTCCTCCCTTGTTACACTCCACGCCATGCATGTCTAGAACAAATGTGTTTTCTAGGTACCTCTGTCTCTTCTTAGCTTTGCAACTAGCTTAGCTAATTCTGGGGGTCTTACGGACTAGGAGAGACTGCCACTGAGGTTTCTGAGTACAGTCAGGCTTAGTTAGGTAGCTAATCCGTTACATATTTCTTAAGTGCTTGTCTTTCACGTATTGAAAATGTTTAACGTTATATGAACAAAGCTGCTCGATAACAGTTGTTCTACCAACTGCTTTACTCGAGCTTAATAATATTACTATTAATATTATTAATAGTATTATATTATTATTATTACTATTTACGATAATACAATGGACCTCCTAACTAATTAACCAATAAGAAGTATTAGGCTTTATTTTTATTAGCATTTAAAGAGGACGCTAAAGACTATAAGGAGAGGTGTCGTTTATGATGAACAGAGTTTGGAAAATTTTCGTTACACTCCGACTAATTAGCCATAATGAAGGAAGTAAGAACAGTGATAGGGAACTAGTCAGTGAAAGGCTGTAACAAATTCTCGCATTTGCGAGAGTTAATGCGATCCCTTATTTTGCTGTTCTTTCACAAGTACCACCACGAAAAAATTAAAAAACGACCATGTCCACAATAACTTTTGTTTCAAAGCGCAAAACATTTTGCCAAACCATAGAACGCCAAACAATCTATTTAAATGTATTAAGAAACTGGAATATTTATTCAAAACGAGCACAAGAATAAAATATGAAACAATATAAGATATTATCGATTAAAAAACTAATTCATGGTGTTCGTACAAAAAAGCATAATATAATTATAAGTAAATACTATCAAGGTTTTTGACTAAGTCATGAAAGGATTGAAATTAATTCCTCGGAGATGTAAAAAATATGAAACAGCACAAAAGTACATTTCATTGATCTTACAATTTTAGAAATGTTAAAGTCGACCATCAACAATGCTATAGATAATATTTTCGAGTTTAAGTAGCATAAAGGCTATTTAAGTAAATTAGATCCTTTGTATACTTTTAAATTACTGTATTACATGGAAACAATTCATAATCTTTAAATAAACAATCATTCCAGCAACCAATTATTTTGTACAATTTCACTTCACCACAAAATGACATTCTAGGTAATAAAAGCGATTGTTAGTGAACTAGAACAAGCAAGAATATTTACAAATATTGAAACTTTATTTCTTAAATTAAAATAAAAAATGTGAATATTTTAATAATATTCATCTTATATTATGAAGGATTACTCTGAACTTCCAATCAAACTATTTCACATAAGTAATTATCAAAAATTACTTACAGTAGCCTTAATTAGAGTTTAAGCTGTGCAATTTATGAATATTTTGAGAATTCGAATTATTGGAATACCTTTTAACATTTCAATAGTCAAATAAAAATCGGAATTGAAATAAATTATAATTATAGCGATGTTTTTATCACTTGAAGTCCAATATTTCAATTGAGTGTTATCAAAAAGTAAGGTTAGTTTGATTACATTGAAGTAGCTATCAGGTTATAAATGCCTGTTTTGAGTTTTCAGTATTTATTTATTACCCGTTACGTCTTGAAATAGTAAAATTGAACGATACTCAAAAAAGACATAATAAGGTTCCTCCACAATACGAGTCTGCTGTCAACAAATGTCAGCTCCTACAATTTTCCATTCTAATGGATCAATCGTATCTGGTCTAATATGTTTGACTGTGAATCCCAGAAACCCGGTTAATTTATTTGAAACCTTTATCAAAACATACCAATGGTTACTAACTAACCATAACAGCATATTCATCCAACATTAATAACAAGTAATCTCACCAATTTACTGACTCTTCGATCATATCTGATATTTGCAACAAACTATATGCTAACACACAGCCAGCCACTATGAATCTCTCAAGAACTTTAATAAATAAATGGCCAGTTATGAAGCTAGAAATCCAAAAATAGCAAACATAGGCCCTCTATTTGACGTACACAGAGGGATAAAGAGGAATACATATTATATGCAGATAAAAAATGAGTTTCCATCAACACGGCCTATCCTCATGTTCTCCGACTGCTTCCAGAATTAGAACCTTCAGAAGAAGGAGCACCAGATGTCGTCGACTTTCGTCTAGCCAGAATAGTAACAGCCGAAGGAAGATTTTTTCGACGAGCCGAACTCGATGTTGATGTATTCAACTTGTTCGGTGTCCATTCGTCATCACTATCATCATCTTCATCCTCTTGATTCGAATCAAAATTCTCGTCGTCCTCATCTTCAAAATTTACTCCCTCAGAAGGTGCACCTGTAGAAGAGGAGGCTACAGAAGGAGATCCATCCTCGTCTCCAAGATGAACTCTTCGTCGCTTTTCTCCTCCAGCGTTGCTTCTTCCACCTCCACGTCTGGCAACATTTCTTGAATGAGTAGTAACTGGTGACGGTATGGTACTGGATGACAGTCTAGCGGAGGTACGTGTACGCAAATTGGCAGATATAGCAGATAACGATGATTGTGATTGCTGTACATCACTGGGCCCAGTCTGAAAACATCATGAATATTACTTACTGTGTTACCCTTTTTATTACAAACACTTTCAAACCGGTAGATTCCCAATTTTTCACCTCGCTAAGATCGGTAATAATGAATGGAATAGTTAACGGCCTACATATGAGGTCGAAAGTTAGAAATACTACTTGGCCATTCCATATAAATCCAAAATGCAAACAAAAATCTAATACCCTTCATTTCAACAGACCCTTCACCCATTCCTCGTCCATTTTACTCTACATTGCCATGATGGTGGTTATAAATACTCAAATTGCAAGTATGATAATCTTACCCCTGTTAAGGATGAAACATCAGAAGCTAAGGAGTTTGAAGCCCTGCGTTTAGCGGTACTCTTGAATCGACTTGATCGCGAACCACCTCCAGTACCTCCACTTGTAGAGTCCTGACTAGCATTAGTTGAAGTAGTGCTTTGTGGAGAGCCAGCGGAAAGAAGACTGCTCAAATGTGGAGATTGGATCGGATTCGAGCCTATTGTTGGAGGTGGAATGACCGGTTGAGCAGGAACTGCAGCAACAGGAGCATTCACGGTTGCCGCACTCTTTTGAATGGGAATGGGAACTAAAAGATAACCGAAAGAGCTCAACCGTAACAAAGCAAGACTGGGAGCCTGAGTGAGCAACCAGCTCTGAGCGAATAATTAATCTACTGAAATCAGAATAAGCAGCATATCGTTAATTCGATAAACCTCAAAAGAAATATTCTACGATTGATGTTACCAATATTTCGATTACCCACTTAGTAGAAGTGCGTATTGTGCCACGCAAGTAAAAGGCAATTGTAGCAGCACTGTGTAAATCCCAGCGGCTTCGTCAATAAATCTTCTTTTCATGACATTGAACTTTGTTTTAACTGGTCCTTGAAATTGTGTAGGATAAAGTAAAATCTTGTATTCTGTAATTGATAAGGCGAATATGGTACGGCATTCATTTCCAGGTGTAAACGTATTTAAGATTTCTTTTCATAAATTCACCCTAAAACCATCCGTTCTCAAGAAAGTGTGGTTCTTACACACTTCCAATTAAGTTTTCAAACAAAGCCAAAAAGGTGTCTAATCGAATAGCATATAACCATGTTTAAAAGCAAGAAAAAAGATATTTGCTTGTAAAACATCGTAATTTTAATAAAAAGCGGTCGTACGTTTAAAGCGAGAACCTAAAAAGAAGATACACAGTTATAAATTACCCAGCCTTACTATTCGCCTCGAAATTTGACAATCCTCTGTATTCCCACGGCTTGTGAACAATTTAACTCGAAATTCAATAATATACTGTCAATTCAAACAATCAGACCTGACTTATTGACCACTGTAATCCTTCGGACTCAACGCTAAGCCGTATATACCCTCTCTTTAAAGCAACCCCAAAAACCGCCGCATCAACTAATACACGCATTAGGTGATCAGACCAATTTCCTCTCCCCTTTGCTCTGACAATTAGCAAATACAACAATGCTGGTGGTCCTCCCATTCCCATTTATAAGACCAAAAAGCACTGATCAAGGTCAACACCAATTAGAAGGTAAATCGAACTCCTTGCCATCAGTGATCAATTTGATTATAAAGCACTCTTAAATAGGACATTATCACAATAAAATAGTAAATGGAAGTACACTTACATGAGTGGAGGGTTGCACCAGAGTTCGACTGAGTAGTTGGAACAAGGACATATCGAGCACCTTCCATAGAGCTGAGTGAAGTAATGACACGAGGAGCTAGATTGGGAACAGTAGGGGCTACACTAATTGTAGCAGGACCAGGAAGGGCTGGCTTGGTAAGCTGATCTGTATGCTGTGATGTTGGTGGAATGACTAGATAAGGGGTACGAGGAGTGGAAGGAGGAGCTGATACTGTAGTTGATGGCTGTGGTTGTGTAGGTGGTTGTACAAAGGGAGGTGAAAAATGATGAGAAGCTGTTGAAGTTGTTGTTGTAGGCCCACGACTGTGTTCAACCCGAGTTGTCGGAACGTCAAATTCGTCATCATTGTCTGACGTTAGGTCTACTATCTCACTGAAAAAGCAAACAAGATTGTGATTAAATCACTAAATTTTCCAAAGTTGCCAACATAGCTATTCTAAACAATGCGAGAAGACAAACCTCAAGACTTCACTGCCACAAATACCATAACAATTAAAGACATTGTAGGCACTATTCCATAGGAAATAATGCGATCAAGTTTCAACAAATCAAGCCTCACCTTTAAACTACTAGGCGGTCATTCTAATTCAGAAACAGCGAAACAGAGGGTGATGTGGTAAACGGACCACAAGTCAAAAACCCCTTGAGAAGGCGTCATGAGCAAGATTGACTGTTCCTAATTCTTGGATGCTTTAAGTCATATATCAGAATACCATTCCCGACGAGTTTATCTCAGAAAGCAACGAAAGATAATAGCTATCTTCTTCTGAGATGAATGTAGCCTAAAAGTTATAGATCCACTTCTCCGAGCAGTACAATATATGCTAATCTAATAATGAAACCGATAATTATTTAAATTAGTACATTCTCTTACGAACTTCTGGATTACCCAAAATTCACACTTCTATATTTTGACCTAACTCTTCCTATTTCACACAATTTCAGCTAACAAGCTACGAGAGTTATGTTTCATAATTACTGAAGATACAACTCCATTTTTTGTAATACAGATTCCACCCTGTCGGAGCAGAATAGATTGTGAATAAAGATACTTAAGTTTGAAAGTTCTGATGTCAGATATGACCTGTAGATGAGCAAACTAGCACAAATGAAAAAATCCATCAAAATAACCGAGAAGCTTACTCAGAAATGATGGGGGCTCTATGAGGGATCACAATCGGACGAGCAGAACCAGATAGTGGTGGTTGAGTTAAAGTAGGAGAACCCATTCGTGGTGGAGGAGGGGGGTTGTTTAAGGTATTCAAATCACTAGCTGGTGGCTGTTGTTGAATCTCAGTAGAGACACCAGCAGGTTGTGTAGTGTTCAGTTCAGAAGGAATTGAAGGGGCCTTGTCAAATCCACTTGACGTCTCCCCATTAGTCCTGTTCTGTAGTTGTAGTTCCTGTTCCTCATCAGAACTATCGTCAATGATTATCACCTCCTCAGAGCCGAATTTTTTGGGCTGAGTCATCGCTGGCAAGCATGGATCAATTTTGAGTGGAGCTAAGATTTCCTTCTTATCAAAGTCTTGCTTGTTCTGAGATTTTTGTGACTCTCCGTGGTCATTTTCAATGTAAATGACTCGACCACTTGCATCAATTTTGATTTGGTTGACAGAGCTGAGAGCAGGATCCTGAAGAAGTTCTTCAAATAACCTATGATAAAAAAGATTAAATGTTCGAGTGGATAATAAAACTACTCCAAAACCATACTGGAAATAGGCCGTTGTTTTTGACGTTCAACAGAGCGTAGAAAACACTTCAACAACATTGAACCCGAAACATACTGGTACAACGATTCGATAAAGTAGAATCGAGCTAATTTGATACAATGTAATACGGTCAAGTTTTAAATGTTATTTTTTAGGGAAAAGTACACATCATGAAGCACAAAATCTGAATGTTATATCAGGATAGTTTGGAAGGTGTGCTAAAAATTCCCATTTCCTCTTCACAAATGAAAGTGAGTCAATAAGGCACTGGCAGGTTGATCAACGCACAAATCAAAAAAAAAATCACATGTCTACTACAACATGTGCAACATGGAATGAGGAACTAAATGAAAGACCACGGTTTCTGCGATTTGATTTGAAACTACTTCCCTATATAAGCAGTAAATGCGAAATGACGGCGAGAATGGAAATAAGTTATATGGGAAAATCCGATGATGAAATAACACTTACTCGTCTCTTCGAAGATCCCTGAAGGGAACCGCAATCTTGCAAACGGGGCAATTCCATCTCGGCCGACATTTAACTGATTTTAAAAATGCCACCAGATCAAAACACTGTACATGTGTGCAAATACGAGATTTAACAGGAATCTAAAAAAAAAACAAAACCATTGCTTATTTTGAAGTAAATAGGATATTAAGACCAGAAACAAGTGTTCAAATAACCCGGATACGCAGCAGTGTTAGGGGGCAGTTCAAAGACGTGGGGAATGAATTTTCGCACTGGATTCCATCTTGATTGTCCAATTTTGACTTCAACATTTTCTATCGAGACAAATATAATGATAAGATACACATGTACTTATAAAAATAAGTAGAGTGGGACATACCAATGTTGTTTGTTTGGGGATAACCCGTTCAGGGGATACACAGAACTGATAAAGTCCGAAAACTGTGTCAAGTTTGAAGGGAGGGAGGCTAAACTCTCCCAAAGGGCCAGGATGCTGAGGTTGATACTCAGCTTCACCTGTAGAAACCCCGGGTTTTGCGCTGACAAAAGATTTAACAATACGCTGCACTGTTTCCACTCGATCTAGAGTGACTTGGATTAATGGAAGGTTAATGAGGGAGTTGATTGCTGGAGTTATTAGTCCAGTGCCAACAGCATCCAGCAATGCAATACCGCTGTCTTCTAATGGAGCTTGGACCCAGCCAATTTCAATTTCAATATTCCGCGGGCGGTTCGAATTCTGTGGACGTAATTGGAGCTGAAAGGGAAACAATAACATAAATCAACAAACACTGAAGGAGAGGGTACTTAAAATTGCACGAGGCTTTACAGACCCGTACCATATGGAAAATCCCAAGGTTGCAATAGAAAATCTATCGATTGAGTTCCAAGAAATGAGAGATGTATTGATGTTCGATTAGCACCGAACACCACTGAAACGTCTGAAGAATTTAGCATTGTAAAATACACGAGTAGTAAAGGCCCAACTGATGGCTGCTTCATAATGATTATAGAAATGTTGAATAGGTGACCAAATGCAGCTACCTAACAGATACCATCCTGTATCTCCGTTTGGAATAATTTGATAAGGGCAGCCACTAACGACTTGAAATATGGGAATTCGTTATGGTCTACCACGAATCCAATGTTACAGATATGGGAAAGCCTGTTACGAATATGAAAACATAGAAGGGGAAACGGGTCATTAACCCTTCTTCTTAAGCATAGCAGTCTGATGTAAATGGAAGACTAGAACTCTTCAACGCCGAAGGCAGTACTCAGATTGCACACAAGATATACCTTCTAACAAAAGGGTGGAATTAAGAAGACTACCACGACTCCCAAATACCGGAAGACTAAAAGTGGAGTAGGTGAGCAAAGAATTTTTACAAAAATGAAAGAGAACAGATAAAAGCATATGCAGCGTGTTGTCTGTCTAGTATTCATTTGATAATTAGCTTAAAAAATATGCACTAACTTTTAGCGGGATAATGGCGCGTCTATTCGATCATTTTAAATATGCATTACATTCACTAGAGACCAGCATCGAAACATGGCTTTGGAATAGAATAATTCACAAGGTTCTTCGGACGAACCCCCTCTGCAACATTCCTCTTGGAAAAAGACATCCTTCATGCAATAAACAGCTGAAAGTCAACCTACCATTAGAACCGACGAGGTGCACGGAGTAAAGTACGCTCGTATATTTATAAGGCTGATGGACCCAAGGGAGATCATCCGCTGGACGCGAATTGATCATACTGAGACAAAGCAGTCGTGTTTGTCAGCATTGTTTCTGATATGTGAAGTTGATGCCAAATAACATTTGGAGATCAGAAATGATTATCCGTCACCTCCCCCCCCCCTCACATCACACTGCACGAAATTCAGGCACAGAAATCTGCATATCTACGAACAGGCATGTAAACCTCATGCTATTAATAAATTTGAATGACCCTTCCGACCAAATTCGAACTGTTCTAAAGACTCGAGTGAGTTAACTTATTTCTCCCATATAGTTTAGGTTCACATTGCATTTTCATACGGGAGTTCCGGAACTTTCTAAACCAGAATATCACCCTGATTTTTATTGAGTTTTCGAGAAAATGTCTAGTCCCTATCTTAGGCAATCACTGTTTACGGTTTGTAAAGCCGTATGGAATAAACCATGCATTTAATAATAAGTGATAATAAAATACTTAAACGGACACCACGTTGATAAGTCCATCAGCGTACATTACCGACAACTGTGGACTAATAAGGTGTTGTGAAATTCAAAATGAAAAAAAAGGTAAAACAGAGATGTTTAGAGCAGAATTTTTTCATATACAGGACAATTGAATAACAATTTTCGGTAGCCACAAGCTTCAGGTCTAACTTAACTCTTCTAATGCGGAGCCAACGAAAAGAAAAGCTTACAAATTACTAATAAAAAAGATATACCAATAGTGGGCACTAAGATGTAAGACATGCACCGATGAGTGTGGAATCAGTAACCACCAGATGCAAACTGGACATAAATTCGATTTTGTCAAAGAAGAGAATGGGACCTATTTTTGAATTAGGGTAGGATGAAATGTATTCTGGAAGGCATGAACGTAATTTTTCCACCAGTATATACACTTTCAAATAAAAGAGCATTATAATTATTAGAATTCTTTAAGAGTATAATAATATACATTAATGGCATATTAAAAAAATGAAAGACTACGAAGTTCAAGACCAAGAGTTCAAGAGTTGCAAGCTACGCGTAAAACTGTGAGAAATGGCTTATTTCAAAGGAATAAATAATAAGACAGTCTAAAAGAGCCCCTCCGATCAATAAGTACGCATTCAGTATTCTATGCGCCTACCACCATTGAATGTTAAATGTCCACCGAAATGCTTTGAGCTCCCACTAAGAATTACAGGCACATAAGTTATCTCCCAGTCACTGACGCGTACTGATAGTACTGCTCAGATATATCAGAATGTACGTTGGAGGCGTTGCATGACTGTAATGGGAGAGAAGATTTGTTTTAAAGTGTAAACAAATGCAAAATAATTTAAGAATGAGTCAGCGGGCTTCCAAAACGATGCTCGCTGGGGTTATGGGTCAATCATAATATCGACCGCAAGAAAATTCATTATCGCAAGAACCTAAGCAAATTAACTTTAATCTCTAAGTACTTCACAACTTTCAAAAAGGTGAATAAAATCTAAACTTGTAGAAAACAATGCTCAACAGTTGAAGCGAATTCAATCCTCATAATGAGATGAAGTGTAAGCAGGTCTATAAAAATATGACAAAATTTTAAATAAAACCCAAAAAAACAAATGAAAAACAATAATTCATAGAAAAGCAAAAATGACACCTAAAAACGATATTTGCAGTTTAGGTAAAACAGCACAAGCCAGTAGTAAAAAGGCATAATTACACTTTAAAATAAGTAATAAGCTCACTTTGTCGGTGATATCAATAGAGTAGCGTAAACGGTGGCCGAGTTTAGTTGCCTGTCCACCGTGAAATGCCGGATCAGGTAGTGGAACTTGTTTTCGACCAACTTTGATCGTTAAACTCCGTGGAAGTTGATCAGCAGTCAATAATCGACGAGCATTCGACTCTGTCTTGAAGGCGATCAGTGGCGTAGTTGCCCAACCAAGCCGCATTACTACTCTGTATTGATCTCCTCTGAATCACGGAAACCGCACTTTATAAATACAGAAAAATATCGATATTTTGTAAAACCGAAAACTCACTTCATAGTTGCCTCCCTTTTAGACTGCTCATTGAGATATTGGAGAAGGCTCACATCTAATTCAAGATTAAAGGAATGAGTCATAAAATCTGTAGCAAAGCCCATATTCGAAGCACTGAATTTGCATGGATTGGCGCATAAGATAGGAGAGGCATGCGGATTGCACTTAGCATCAGCTATATCCTTCAACTGTCGAATCAAACCATCCGAATCACTGAAATGCGGGGAGGCATTGAAAGGATATGCAAATTTGGTCTCCCTGAGGATCATGACAGGTCGTAGGAAGGGTGACTCGGAGTAAATTCCAAAAAGACAACCACTACAAATTTCATTATTCACTGCCCTCAACAAGGTTGCGTCTGAATCAACTTTGCTCAGGGGGTAGAAACAAAGAGCTCGTTGACATGCTGGATTTCTGATTGTTCCTATCAAAAGAAAGCAAAAAAAGAAAATAAAGAAGAATGCCTAGATCATCAGCATCAGCTTCAACTTACTCATGACGAAGTTCGCAAACTCAATGGCGTCGATCTTGTTTCCTGGTGTGAATATACTATTTGGATCCTTCGGTAGGTTTTTAAGACGAGGATTAGTTACATTTTGAAGGAAAAGTTGGCCATACGGTATAGTATTTGCTAAAACGCAAAATGGGTAAATAGTATTAAACATTATATATACATATATATATACATAACATTAAAGTAATTTGACAATTTGAGCTCAGATAAATAGATGTTGTCAGTTTGTAATATGAACCATCACGGATATTACAAAGTGAGAGACCAGGAAGAAGTGAAAACAGAAATCTTATGACTGCAAGACCATATATTAGAAACTCAACAGTGGTATAGCATTGATTGGCCGGAGAAAATAAAAAAATAACAATTACTCTTGATTTGTCTCGAGAGAATAAACAAAACATTTAATCGCAACTGATCGCGTCATACTGTGACCTAAGGTGGTGAGGACATGATGACAATTCAATGAAGAGGTGATATAACACCTTCTATGCGCGACAGCTTTTCTGATTTTCCTATCCCCATTAAAGCATTATAATTCCTTTATTTACAATATTTGACAGCAATTACAAAAAATCGGAAGATAAAATAAATACGATGCGCAAACGCATTTTATGCAAGAGCACTTACTATTACAGATTCGATGTTGTCTGAATAATTCCACAGGCAACTACAGAGGAAGGGTAAATTTCAGCTTTATTCCGAATATCTATCCTGTCAATCCAAGGTAAGTGATGTGACTACTTCACCTAACAGGCCATGAAGATCACTAGTAATACGACGAGCTACTAGGAAACCAACACTTGCAAATTCATTCATTTTTGAAATTCGTATATTAAACAGTGTTTAGAAGTACCCTAGAGCTCACATTTGCACCATTCAAAACAACTCATCGTATTGGACTTAAACTAGTTTTGCCAAAACCAAAGTGATTTTCAGTCAGGAAATGGGAAATAAAAAGTGAAACTAATAAAGAAATATCAATAAATTTACTAATATAGAATTATATCTCCACCTGACCTTGAAGAGAAAACTTTAAGAGAGCCAATTAAGAAAAATAGGCCAATTTGTGAGTCTCATTGGCTAAAAGGAGCAAGGTTATACGGTAGAAACCACTTTAGCCAATGATGACTAAGCTACGCATTTACACCACATGCAAGCAAGCTTACCTAACCAATTAAAAAAAAGGGCCAATAAAAAAGCGAAAGTAAGGTGCAGACGCAATTGGGCCTATCAGCATGAGGCTAGAGCACATAGACACGCACGCCAAAATGTGAGCGATCAATAATGGCGCGCCTAATAGATCGAACTTTAACAAAAGGCGCAAATTAGACCAAAGCAAAATAGACTATACTCAAGTACAAGCAGTAGAAGTATACTTAGTGCGTAGCTTATACTGAAAAGCAAACAGGACAAAAAAGGCGGAAAAATTAGTATAGGACAAAAGGAAATATTTACTCGGAAATCTAGGGACGGGAATACTTGGATTGGGAGCGATTGGTGTCCGGGACACGGAGTGAGTCCTGGCCACAGATCCCACAATGTTTGTGGGAACAAGATTACTATGATTATTGCTGCAATTCATGAAACAAAGACCTAAAAATTGAAAATAATAATTATCCATAACAAAAACGAATTCACATATTAATTAGGATTAAAAACATTTAAACTCCAACATTAGGTAAATCAATTATATAAATCAATAGAATTAAACAATACAAATGACAAAACTACTAAAAAATTAGCGGACCTCACAGGAAATATAAGATTACCTCGCAAGATTTCAAATTACAAATCTGAAAATGCAATGCACTTTCAGGTTATATGTTACTGACCAATTAGATGTCAGTATCATATTAGCCAATGGGAGCCTGAGTTGTCTCGCATCATCGACAGCATTTTATGGAATAAATTAAATGTTCAAATGCAAATTTTGTGTATGATCGTTATGAAATTTATGAATATTTACATCATATATTTTATTTGTTTGATATCCATTAACATTTCAAATTAAAATACCGATTGTTTATTTTAATCAATTATGAAATTTCAAAAGATTTAAGAATTGACTGAATTTTCTGACTCAAAGCACATTTAAACTTTTCTATATTTATTTTTACGAGCTTTTCTACCCTCTGTGTTCCAAAATACACATAGGTGCAACGTAACCGCTGCAATTTGTACAAGTAACGTAAAAACTATGATCAGAAAAATTGTTTCGGATAATGACGAAACATTAAATCCTCCATTTTCCAGATATTCCGGTCGATATATTTGAGTCTTTGTATTTCGGTCTGATTCTCGTAATTTAGTGCATGGATAAGGTGAGCATTCCTGTGTCGCGTATGTACTTCCTACGCATCCAAAATCACCAAGACAAAGCCGCCTTTTACTACGTTGTCGGTGAGACCCGCAATAAGGGTAGCATTCACCCCATTCCGACCATTCTAAAATTTATTATTCGCAGTATAAATAAATGAACACTAATATTAAAGTGAATATTTCCTTTGCCTGTCTTGATTATTGATAAATTAAGTACATATTTATATCCTTATAATATTGCAATATATATTGAAGTAGCATTCATTTCATTTACACTCAAAAAATTATTCGACTGGACTCATTTTTACATATTCAGTGTCATTTAATTTCGACTCACTTGACCAAGCGTTTATTGTCCTGTCGCAATGATCACCAGCATATCCAGGTGGGCATACTGCAGCTTTCAAGGGATAATCATTTCGAATTTCTGAGCGTAGACGACAATTGTCCAAACCAAGATAATTTAAA
The DNA here is from genome assembly GCA_000469805.3 of Hymenolepis microstoma. Taxonomy (NCBI): domain Eukaryota; kingdom Metazoa; phylum Platyhelminthes; class Cestoda; order Cyclophyllidea; family Hymenolepididae; genus Hymenolepis; species Hymenolepis microstoma. The sequence continues at coordinate 15,338,062 of LR215994.1, forward strand.
TCTCGTTTTGAACCCTTTCTGCATTCACAGCGATATTTATACTTTCCTAAATAATTAAGTTCAAAATTTTAAAAATGGTTTCCAGAAATAAGCCTGCAATAGCAACCAAACGAATAGTAATTTCATTTTCAAACATTATATCAAAACGTAGAAAGTCGAAATACATGCCATTGGAAGAATGATCCGGTAAGCAATAGGCATTTGGCAAATAACCTTCACAAAGCCAATTCGCTGTGATTGTACTGGGTAAACCTGAAATTATTTTAATTAGCAATGTTTATTTGAAATTATATTTCAGAGTTTCCTAAGTGAACTATAAATTTTAAAATTTTATTTGAACTCCAATGTCATAGTGGCTTTAACGTTAAAAAAGTTACTTAGCAGCAATTCAAATAGAACTTTGTTTTAAATAGCTAAGCATAATCTATTTATTTGATACTTAATTTTGACATAAAGAAGAGATTTTTAACCTTCATAGTTTCCTTGGAAATTTTTAGTTTATTATACTGGTATTTTTAGTTTATTATACTGGTATTACTAAGCAGTAAAAAATAAAGGCTGTGTTGAAAAACTATCCTTGACATATTTACCTCGAACTTTCTTTTTGAGTTCTTTCAGTTCTTTTTCAGTGATTGGCAGTGGATCTTCACAAACATTTAAGCGCCGATCACACCTAACTCCAGCATAACCCTCCTTACAGATGCATGTCGGCCACAGTGATGTTTTGGTAACTGTCATATTCTTACCTTGAAATAGATGCCTCGAGTTCTTAAAGAAGCATCTTTAGAAGATAAGCATAAAATAGTACTTTTTGATATTAATGCGCAAAAGTAATATATCATTTTACTCTTTCGATCCACTAATACTGCAAAAGAACTCGAACTCTGATTTTGAACATGCGAATTTTTTTGAAACTCCTGATGGTGATTTCTCAAATTCAGCATCCTTCGGTTCACACCGAGGAAACTCGCCTAATACAATTTTTCCTGATTCCGTGAACCACTGATAAGCCGACGTTATGCACTCACAACTGGGAAAATGTGAAAGTAAAGCCAAATTAGTTTTACGCATGAATTATCAGCAGCAGCAGTTTTGTAACTTACACGAATTCATGGTCATAAATACCCTTCCCGTAGACCCTGCATGTTCCAGGCATGGCATAAAGAATTTGTCCACAGACGTCTATCGTTTTTTGATGTTCCTCAGTTGGGTGCCAAAGAGGTTCACCCCTGGGGAGACAGAGGTTCGGACAAATGTGGTCAACATCATAATGTCCGAATGCTGTCAAGTATTTGCAAATTAGTTCGGTATAAGTGGCCAATACATGGTCATAACTTGTGAAGAACTCGGCGCATCGCTCGGGATATATTTTGAATTGAGCTGATATGGAAATATGTTGCACACTTATATGTATGGAAATTTGAAAGGGTCATTCAAAATACTTAATATGGACCTTTGATTAGTTTTTATGTAAATCTATTCCGAGTGGTAATTTTAAAACTTCACTTGAACTATTTTAACATTATCCACAAAACTGCCTTACTGTAACATTTCGCTTATTTTAAAAGTACTTCATGTTCAAAACTCTACTAATGCCGTATTATAATCAAGTAAGTTTCATACCGTATAAAATTAAAAACAAGTGTTAAAAGGACACGGTACAGGAATTTTGCAAATTCAAATTTCAAATGTAAAATGTAAAAAGTGAAGGCTAAAAATGCAAAATCTTCTGAAAATTCTTATTATTGACACCTTGCTGGATGGAATTCGTTGGTCATTTTCAAGAGTGGCATCAATCCACTGTTACGAAATTTTAAAATGGTTCCCAATAACTTGGATGAGTATAATAATGGAAATATTGAAGAGGACAGTTTGTATGAACCTACCACTACTTTTGCACGTCCTAGTAACATCCAATAAAACTCGATACACATCCACAAAAAAAGCTAGAAATATTCTTGGGCGCTCGAATTCCGCCAGTTCAATTCGTCGGGACGTGCTTAGTGGCGGCACGTTCTCAGGTACTTCCATTGAAATTTCTTCATCAACGAAGATTAGTTCGTTTTCCTTGTCTTCCACGTAAAGTTGTAGTAGAGCATCCATGAAATCCACCATATCGATATTCTTTTCCATTGGCCAAGTTTCCTTCTACAATAAACGAAGTAATTATTACTTAACTGTTCAAAGTAACATTATAATGAGTGCAAAATTTTATAATGGTAACCTCAATACACAATTTTTTCTTATTTACTAATAATAATTGTCTACTTTTCATCAATAACACAGGGCAGTTCAGAATGACTTATTTATTGAAACTGAAACATGAAACATATAAAACATGAACATATCAATAAGAGTGAGTAAAAATTCAATTGTTTTGCTTGGGAAATCAGACGACCGTTGTGACTATTCACTCCATATCTTCAAGGAAAGATAACCGCTACCAATAGAGCAAGAGAATGAATAAAGACCAGTCATGATTGTTTCTTTTTTGTCGGAAACTAATATGTTTACCCGTTTCCTACAGATATCTACACTGGTTCCCGACAAAGGGGCTATTAGACAATAGTTTTTGTTTCAGATAAGTTAAACAACCCGAAATTGGCCCTCAAGTGGTTTAGTGATTAGGACCTTTTAGAGTTAACTATTGATTGGTCAATTTCCATAAACTCATTTCAATATTACACCGCGAAATAAAGAAAAATCAATCCAGGTAAATGTTTAAATGGCAGTACAAATCAAACAAAAATGAATATTTTTGTATGTCTATTTAAATTTTTATGCATTTGTGAATGAAATATAACGTAACGAACATATAAATTACTTCAAACAGAAGTAGGACCTACTTTAAGAAGGATAAATTGGCCTTCTCTAAGTGGTGGATACAACGCGATTTCCTCATCATATATTTTCTTCTCAGTAAATCCATTTTCTGCCAAATGCCTTGACCTGGGATCGCTGGAGAGAGACAAATGCTGATAAAATGGCCCATTGAGAGGTTTGAATATATCGATTGAATATTTATCAAATAGTGGGTTGTCCGCAACTTTCACCAAGTTATAAATTGCCCTCACATATGGAGCATCTTTTAGCTTCCCTGCTAGAATTCCATTAAAAGAAACTAGAAAGAAAATAAATGCTTTGGTAACAAGCATTATATTCTTTAACAAATTTGACTTTCGCTCGCTGGACACTTTATGAGAAATCGATAATTCAATATAACTGAAAATTATGTGAAAGCTTACGATATTACAATGAATTGGTAGAGATATGTTTACAGATTTTAAAATTTGGCTTTAAACGTTTCAACAACAATAAAAAGCGAAAATCTTCAACGCTTTTATCTCTCCACAAAGAAGTAAAACCAATTTTTTAGAAATATTGCACTCAAATATGTGGAAATAATGATAGGATATTAAAATGATTGAAAAAAAACTTTTTTTATCAGCTCTTTCAGTTGGATAAATCCCATTTGTCTAAGATGAAATTACGGAGATGTTAATGGCTGTAATTCAAATGCTTTGATTATCGCCAGTTTACCATAAACATATTGAATAGAAGTGGTTATATTAGTTGTCAGACCAGACTATTTAGTCATTTGTGCATTTGTGCGAAAGCTAAATAAAGAGCACATGCTAAAAGTCACCATCGGAAAGGTTTTGCTTACTTTTACCGTTACTTCCGTTAAAGTCATGACTTATAAATCATTGGATTTTGTGACTGTTTGTGGATAAATTTGGCAGTGTTGCCTTGAAATACGAGTATTAGTATAAATTAATTAAAAAATTTATTTGAAATGTCTGGATTTATTTTTGATAAAAGATTCGACAAGCTAATCAATTAATTTATTTAACTTAAACTCAGTAAAATGTTAATGACTTGTAATATTTAGAAAGACCCCAAGCACATTTAAGGAATATAAAGCCTAAGTAGTAGGATTTTTCCACATAAATTCATCTTACTTCCAATCTTTTACTTTTTGTGTTTTCGACAACTATTGTCCATCAAAACACCCGAGTTCCACTTTTTCCCATAGACCATAAGTCAGTTTGTAATGGCTAAAGGTTTTAGAAGTCGGTTCCTAGGGTTTGGCAATGTAGCGGATTGCAATCGAATAAGCTTCGACTGATCTACATGACATGAGTTTTACAAAGGGCGTGTCTAGGTGAGTTACACATTCTTTAGAGAAAAATGCTTTGTATTGCTGTAATAACAGTGATTGTTCACCCTATGATCGATTTTTGAAGTAATATGAGTTCTAGAGTTAAAACTACAATTGCAGGTACAGTGCTAAAGGGCAGTTTCGAAATGTGGAAATGCAGCAAGAAATGAATACGATGAAGTTGGAAAATGGTAAGAGTATAGACATTCTGATTGATTATTGGAGGATATTCTGATACATTACTACGTAATTGTTGCCCGAGGTGTTCTTCACAAATGCAAGACGAACCATGAAATTTGTTGTTTTATTACCATCCTCTTTCAAGGTCAGTCCATGGTCACCAGTTGTGAATGATTAATGCCACCAGTTTTTCCCTTGAGATTTTCCTCTATTTCACTGCACTATAAAATGGGACTTGGCAACTGATGAAGCCAAAATGTAGGTCAGTTAATGACCTCAACATCTAACGAAGGAAAGGCTTGTGGGCAGTTCTCGCTCCGTCTATCCAAAATTATACCTCAATTCCAATTTGGAAAGAAATAACTGATCCAGATTCTGAATTTATTCAAGTTCTGACAGCAACTGGATCATTGCAAAACGTGAACTTAAACAAATATGGATCTGTTGAGTAAACGTTAACGATAAATTAAGTGCAATCAATACTAACATAGTTAATGCAACAGAATGTTGGCCTCTTAATATCCGAACTCATTTCATCGTCAATCAATATGGATACATGGGGATATTCCTGAACCTCAATGAGTTCAAGCACACTATTTCCTCAAACAATGCAGGATTTCTCAGCTTCTGTCTTAAGCACTAGAAAATGAACAAGGCAGACAATTAGTAGAGTGAAAAGAAACACACCACCTGAAAGTGCAAGAAATTTGTGAAGACGTGGAAAGTCGAAAGGTCAACATGTATGTTACATCAAAGAATTAGAATTTTTCTTGCATTTTTATCCGTTTCTGTACCTTAAAATTGCTTCAGCACCTCATGACAACTCAAAACCCCTACTATAATTCTGCTCACTCAAGCTGAAAATTTGCAATTACTTGGTCTCTCTCATGCGTTGTTACTTTCACCACCGCCTCTGGAAAACATGGCTCAGACGTCGTCTATGAGACTATCATTGAATAGATTCTCGCAATGAAAATGGATACAGTTCTGTTAGAACGTGCTCCCCTTCCCTTCCACACGAACCAAGACTCGTCACCTCTCCTCTTTGGGTCTTCTCTTCTATGTGATAAATTGCCTTGCCAATGACTTATTTGACCACAGTTCCGATACTCCCAGAGACACATTTGTGGTTAAGAGCCCACACCACACATGCAATCTCCCCATCACACCACTTTAAAAAGCATTGCCAATCTTTCATCGTGTGTTGCAATAATGCATTTAAGAGTGGAGTGGGTGGCTAACCTAGATACTCACTCATGTGTTTCAACACCGAAATAAGCAAGTATCTGAATACTGAGACATTGAAAGGATTGTTAACTACATTCTAATAAAGGGAAGAAGAAAAGACCATTTAGGGTTTCAAATAATCTGTCACCCTTTCAAGGAATTGACGGAGAGCTCAAATGAAGTTGTTCTTGATTATAGAAACACGAAAAGCGTCTTTTATTATTGGTTGGCCATACCATGTCACGTTATTGTAGTGAATAAGGTTACCAAAGTCATTAAAGGCGAGAGCCGTTGCTGTCTACCTTGGTGATTTATGCATTTCTAGGACATCCAGCAAGTGTTGAGTCTAACTTTTAATTTTGCAAAATAAAACCCTCAAGTGTTTTGCAATTCGAAAGTCGGAGGTAAAGACTAAACTATTAGCACAAATAGTGATCTGAAAAGGAGATTCAGATGTGCAGTGAATATGGACTTATAACATGAAGCTGTAAAACCAGAGTTAATTCGATCAATCGGATGAATTGTAGGCATATTTGTTTGTCTCGAGGTGGTAAGTGTGCGCGAAAAGACATTATATGTGACAATATTTGTGCTCGGAACTACCCCATTTCGCTTCCAATGTTCTATTTGAGAGTAGCGCGTAATAGGTGGGTGGGATTCCGTGTGCTCGGCTTTCCTTCGTGTTGTTTTGTTCTATTTCGGACCACCCATTTAGCATGATTTAATTCTGTAAGCCACGCACAAAGATATAATCGATTAGAAGTAGCCATGGTGTATTAATTAGCAAATATTTGATCATCTATGTCCAGTTGATGTATAAATGGGAAGCTATGCACGATGATATACAAGTTTCAAATGTTCTACAGTGCAAAAATTTAATTCGAAATATTCTACACAGATAGCGGATGAGTTGTATTTTCGTTCATTTGTTACTAATTAAAGCAGGTAAATTGTAGTTAAGATCAAAAATTTATAAAATTTATTCACATGAAAGCAGAAAAGAACCTTTACTTTTACTTTTACTTTCGATTGTATTTATTCATTATTTTCTAACAGAAATAATTTCAACCTTTACTATTCCATTTGACCTCAATGTCTCATACTGCTAAATCGACTTCAGAGGTAAAATTAAGAGCGGAATATTTGACTTCTAAGCTTTATTCAATATCGATCAGCCGAGTCATAATTGTTTAATGCGTAGATCGCTCAACACTAATCCCCTCTCCCCCCTTCCCACCAGAAAAGAGTCTAACAACCCGGCAAAGTAGGCAACGATACATCCAATCAGCCCTTTTCCTCCAAATGTCGCTTCGCCTACACGATAAATTCCAAACACGCGTCTTAATGGCTCGCCAATCATAAAACTCCAACAAGCCACGCTTGATAACGTTTTGAGGAGGTCAAGTTATATGAGGGTACTTAATTCCACTATTTCTGCTTTGCAGCTTGTACATTATTAACTCATTCCTTTTACATATTCACAATGGCTGCATTTCAAAAATTTTTTCATGCAATTGACAAGAATAATACCGGTGTGATCACTAGTGTTGATCTTCGCAATTATATGCAGAAGATGAAATACAAAGAGAATTTCGTTACCACTTGGACAAGTCTTTTTGATCCCGAACACACTGGAATTATTACTTATGAAAAATACTGCAAGGTCCTGGGTCTGAAACAGGAAGATCACCCTCCTCCTCCTCCTCCTTCTTCTCCTCCTCAATCCGAAACAGGACCAAATACGCAACCAACCGAACCTCAAATCCAACCAAAGGATTCTGAACCAGTTAAAGCGGAACCGGTTATGCAAGATCCAGGGAAGTTGAACTCGGAAAATTCGGAATCCCAATGTCAAAGAAATACTGAATCTGTGAGCAAGGAAGGTTCAAGCTTGGACCACCCGAAATCACAAGAGCCATCTAATGGATTGAATTCGAAATCTTCCAGTGTTAAGGCAATCGAACAACCAAAAGAGGTTAGTGCAAAGAGGTCAAGAAAGCGGAAATATTCGAAGTCTCCAAGTAAAGAGAGTGTAGTAACTCCAATCACATCGAAGTCAAATGTTGAGACTGATTCACCCGAGAATTGTGGATTGGAAGTGAAATCGGAGCCAATGAATTTAACAGTGGATCCACAGGCAACGGAGTCCATAACTTCCCAGAAAGTGGAACAACCATCGTCGGAAAAGCCCTATCAGAAATCGAAGGTAGACAAGTCCGGAAAAGTGAAAAACAAGGGAAAAGACAAAAATCATAAGACATTGGGAAAATCAATACAGGAATCTCCAGAAGTGGAAAGTAAACCCGAAGGTACTAACGAAGATGATTCAGGTGCGGACATTTTTGATTTTCTGATTGCAACGAAATCGAATCCCATTCAGACAGTTGATGAATTTTCTGATGAGGAACCATCTAGGTCAATAAATGAAGAAATTACACCTGAAGTGGTAGAAGGTGAATCAGATGCGGACATTTTTGATTTTCTGATTGCAACGAAATCGAATCCCATTCAGACAGTTGATGAATTTTCTGATGAGGGAGAAGTTACTCCTGAAATGGTAGAACCAACACAAGCGTCTAAATCTAAATCTCCGAAAAAATCGGAGGCCAAGAATTCACCCAAACCGGTGGATGAAAGACAAGAAAAATGTAAAGAATCTAAGAAGAAAAGGAAACCGAAGCCATCTAAGAGTACAGAAAAGGAGCCTTCAGATGGAGAAGAACAACCTGAAGACAGTGGAATGGATGTATTTGATTTTCTAATTGGTGGTAAGGATATTCCAATGGATACAACCGATGATTTTGATGATCAACCATTGGATACGGTAGTTTCCGAAATTGTGGAACACACAATGGCTGCCAATCCAGCTTTACTTCATGAATCTGAGAAGGATAAGCCTGACCAGAGGACCAAGAGCAGGTCCAGGAAAGTGTCCGAGAAGAGTGAATGTAAATCTCCAAATGCAGTAAAGGATATTTCTTCCTCTAGTCAAGAACAGCAAGAATCAGGAGGAGATATTTTCGATTGGCTTATAGAAACTCAAGATCACCCAATGGCAACAATTGATGACGAAGATATGAAACTGATTCCAGCTGCAACTTCAGAAAAATCAATCGAGAGTAAATCAGATCCGTTGAAGAATACAGAGAAGTCTGAAGCACCTGAAAGTGGAAGTGAAGATGTATGCAAAGGGGTTAAAAACATATCCGAAGCATCTGAAGGAACTGAGAATCCTCTAGAACCGACCGTGAGTCATGTGAATCAAGCTGAGGATATTTCGGAAGAACAGAGTAAAGATGCAAAGTATCAAATGCAGATATCCGAGTCTTCAAAATTCGAAGAAACAAAAGAACTTGCTCAATTTCAATTCATCGGAGAGTGCTTAATAAAGCCACGTTCTTATTGACTTCCATTGAAATTTCTTCATCAACGAAGATTAGTTCGTTTTCCTTGTCTTCCACGTATAGTTGTAGTAGAGCATCCATGAAATCCACCATATCGATATTCTTTTCCATTTGCCAAGTTTCTTTCTACAATAAACGAAGTAATTATTACTTAACTGTTCAAAGTAACATTATAATGAGTGCAAAATTTTATAATGGTAACCTCAATACACAATTTTTTCTTATTTACTAATAATAATTGTCTACTTTTTATCAAAAACACAGGGCAGTTCAGAATGACTTATTTATTGGAACTGGAGCATGAAACTGCTTACAGTCATATATCCAGTCAGTTACGCACTTAACCAAATAGAACTTTATTTTCTGTTAATATGCGAGTTCAGTATCCATTGATGCGAAGAGTAACAAAGTTTACCTTTCTACCCAGAATATATCTCGCCTACCAGAATTTTACTGCCGAATTATTTACAAGCGTGAAAGATAGCCATGGAGCCTACTTGACCTAGAGTAGTAAAAGGAAGATCTGAAAAAGTGTACTTATATTAAATGATGAGCTTTGTGACAGTTACCATTAACCCTTTAGTTGACTTCCGGCTTCATGGAGGGCAGGAACATCAAAGTCACAACAAGTCGAGATGGGGAACAGACGAGTGATTCGCAGATGTACAAGCGACAGACACAAAGGTAGAGAAAAAGGTAAGGTGAGGTGAATACTGTGGAAGTGGTTGAATATGACATAGACTCGGGTCATGTTAATTTGAAGTCACAATACAACTTCCGGTTTACAGACTTTTTTGGCGTATGAGTATAGTTGACCAGGTACACCATGTGAAGGTAAGTCCATCGCGTCCCCCAGGTCTGCCAAATTAATAACCCACTATCTTACCAGAAATCATGTGACTCAGTTCAGTGTGAATTTTCTAGAGAATCTGCCATCTAATCCTTTAAATTTTCCTTAACTGCACTTCATTCACATGACTTCAAAGGTTCGTTTTATTTTGACACAAATAACAGCAAATTGCCGTTTTCATTTAAAAGCCATCACTACTACTCTTCTTAAAGGTATCTGGCCTTTTAGGTCTGCAGAATGCCCGATAGTAAATCACAAATGCTATCCTACACCATACGAAATCCTGCCCCTCAAAATTGGTGGACAATTTTGACTGACGGGGAGTGAGTGACTCATCCCTAGTTAAGCTGATGAGCCATCCCAATTATTCATTGACAGGAAAAGGCGCTGACCGTTTAGTTAGTATTTTCAATATGAAAAAGGCCACTATCACCTTAAGTTGCATATTTAATTGATTACACTTCAACCTAATCTCTGAATGAAAGTGAGTTCTCAAAGTCTACACATTTACGTACATTAAAGTTATTCGCTTATCCCATAGGTTTTAAGAGTAGGAACTTAACGGTTTCATAAATTGAGTACTCGTAAGGGAGGACTGGAATATATCACTAATAACACTTCTCAAATCTAACGAATATATTGGCGTAGTTATTGGTCTTACCATAACTGAAATAATTGGAGAAAGCTGAGCGTGCTTGGAAATGCGCGAGTTGAATACATTCTTAACATGTCGTTTCATTTATGGATTAAATGTGGAAGCACACGAATCACAAGATCACTCAAACATTTATAGTATCACTTGAGGTCTTGTCATAAGGCAGTTAAGCAAGATTCACATTTTTCCATCCTTTACTACCATCCTGATTCCACGAAGTAATGATTCGAATAAAGTGGTAACATATTCATATATATATATATATATATATATATATGTATATGTATGTATGTATGTATAAAAATCCCCCTTTTTAACGATCTCAATACGAAGTGGAAACGATCATAACGGCTAATGAAAGAATTGATTGCTCTAATCTGTGGGAACTTCAAATATTTGGTTAGAACTTTACGAATTTTCAACCGAGAGAATTAAAACACTTGAAATGACACATGGCAATAGTAATCTAACCTCAATTTCCTCGATTCTATTCTATTTAATTAGGATCGAAAATTATTATTGCACTTTTACGAAATTAAACATGCAGATAGTCCTTGGTAGTTCACTTTCAATTAAAGCAAACAATAAGGCGATAGGGAGTTGCTGTAATATAGTGTCAATCTGTTTTCATCGAATGCTGAAATTCAGTAATGCGGTTTGGGTAGGTTTTAACATTGTACATTCGCAACGGGACATCATCTCGAATTCACCAACACTTTTCCTAAAACATGAATTTCACAATGGATTTTTGAAGTAATATGAGTTCTAGAGTTAAAACTACAATTGCAGGTACAGTGCTAAAGGGCAGTTTCGAAATGTGGAAATGCAGCAAGAAATGAATACGATGAAGTTGGAAAATGGTAAGAGTATAGACATTCTGATTGATTATTGGAGGATATTCTGATACATTACTACGTAATTGTTGCCCGAGGTGTTCTTCACAAATGCAAGACGAACCATGAAATTTGTTGTTTTATTACCATCCTCTTTCAAGGTCAGTCCATGGTCACCAGTTGTGAATGATTAATGCCACCAGTTTTTCCCTTGAGATTTTCCTCTATTTCACTGCACTATAAAATGGGACTTGGCAACTGATGAAGCCAAAATGTAGGTCAGTTAATGACCTCAACATCTAACGAAGGAAAGGCTTGTGGGCAGTTCTCGCTCCGTCTATCCAAAATTATACCTCAATTCCAATTTGGAAAGAAATAACTGATCCAGATTCTGAATTTATTCAAGTTCTGACAGCAACTGGATCATTGCAAAACGTGAACTTAAACAAATATGGATCTGTTGAGTAAACGTTAACGATAAATTAAGTGCAATCAATACTAACATAGTTAATGCAACAGAATGTTGGCCTCTTAATATCCGAACTCATTTCATCGTCAATCAATATGGATACATGGGGATATTCCTGAACCTCAATGAGTTCAAGCACACTATTTCCTCAAACAATGCAGGATTTCTCAGCTTCTGTCTTAAGCACTAGAAAATGAACAAGGCAGACAATTAGTAGAGTGAAAAGAAACACACCACCTGAAAGTGCAAGAAATTTGTGAAGACGTGGAAAGTCGAAAGGTCAACATGTATGTTACATCAAAGAATTAGAATTTTTCTTGCATTTTTATCCGTTTCTGTACCTTAAAATTGCTTCAGCACCTCATGACAACTCAAAACCCCTACTATAATTCTGCTCACTCAAGCTGAAAATTTGCAATTACTTGGTCTCTCTCATGCGTTGTTACTTTCACCACCGCCTCTGGAAAACATGGCTCAGACGTCGTCTATGAGACTATCATTGAATAGATTCTCGCAATGAAAATGGATACAGTTCTGTTAGAACGTGCTCCCCTTCCCTTCCACACGAACCAAGACTCGTCACCTCTCCTCTTTGGGTCTTCTCTTCTATGTGATAAATTGCCTTGCCAATGACTTATTTGACCACAGTTCCGATACTCCCAGAGACACATTTGTGGTTAAGAGCCCACACCACACATGCAATCTCCCCATCACACCACTTTAAAAAGCATTGCCAATCTTTCATCGTGTGTTGCAATAATGCATTTAAGAGTGGAGTGGGTGGCTAACCTAGATACTCACTCATGTGTTTCAACACCGAAATAAGCAAGTATCTGAATACTGAGACATTGAAAGGATTGTTAACTACATTCTAATAAAGGGAAGAAGAAAAGACCATTTAGGGTTTCAAATAATCTGTCACCCTTTCAAGGAATTGACGGAGAGCTCAAATGAAGTTGTTCTTGATTATAGAAACACGAAAAGCGTCTTTTATTATTGGTTGGCCATACCATGTCACGTTATTGTAGTGAATAAGGTTACCAAAGTCATTAAAGGCGAGAGCCGTTGCTGTCTACCTTGGTGATTTATGCATTTCTAGGACATCCAGCAAGTGTTGAGTCTAACTTTTAATTTTGCAAAATAAAACCCTCAAGTGTTTTGCAATTCGAAAGTCGGAGGTAAAGACTAAACTATTAGCACAAATAGTGATCTGAAAAGGAGATTCAGATGTGCAGTGAATATGGACTTATAACATGAAGCTGTAAAACCAGAGTTAATTCGATCAATCGGATGAATTGTAGGCATATTTGTTTGTCTCGAGGTGGTAAGTGTGCGCGAAAAGACATTATATGTGACAATATTTGTGCTCGGAACTACCCCATTTCGCTTCCAATGTTCTATTTGAGAGTAGCACGTAATAGGTGGGTGGGATTCCGTGTGCTCGGCTTTCCTTCGTGTTGTTTTGTTCTATTTCGGACCACCCATTTAGCATGATTTAATTCTGTAAGCCACGCACAAAGATATAATCGATTAGAAGTAGCCATGGTGTATTAATTAGCAAATATTTGATCATCGATGTCCAGTTGATGTCTGCACAACTGTCATCACTTCCTTTTCGTTTAAATGGAATTGACGGAGAGCTCGAATAAAGTTTTAACTCAAGAAAGTTGGAGGTGGGTAGAAGTTTTTCTCTTTTGCGTATAAAGCCATGTCATTTACGACAACTACTCAGAGATTTATTTCATATGATGAAAAAAACTCGATTTCTCGTTGCTACAAAACCAAGATTTAACGTTAACACTAAGATAATATTGAAAACCAAGGAGAATTGGTTTACTATCTTGAGATTCTTCAACAGAGCTCCATTCGAAAATTTCCCATCTTATTTCGTTCAGGTTTGGCCAATCATGGCGCAACCTTGTGTAAGAATAACATAAAGTAATGTGTGCCATGATTGGATTATTTTAATTATGAAATTAACCACATAGTTTGTCATAATCGCCAATAACTTAACGCTGTTCTGACGTAGTCGTCCCACTGAAATTAAAATGCAAGTCTTATGGAATTAAAAAAAGAATCTGTACAGCGATCTTCTAAGCCACAGGTGTCCTGTCTCAAAGGAGCTTCATAGAGGTGACTAACCGAAGATATTTCTAATCAGGAATAGCAAATATAATTTACACAAAGGCCGAATTATGTATATTGAAGTATTGGGTGTGAGGCACTTATTAGCAAATAGATAAGCTTGAGGCTAAGCTATGGGGATAGTGTGTGTTTGAAAAGAACAATTTTGAGATAGCATTCAACCTTGTACACGTATGATCAATACACCAATCAGGCTTAATAAAAACTATTTACAACACCTGTATTGAGAAAAAGATTGATCGGTGACACAAAGCTAGCATTATTTCATTTCGTAAACATTTATGGCACGGTTGCTTGGTGGAGTAGTGTGCTAATTAGAATCGAATCAGCAACTTCCAAATTAGTAGAATTTTATGGAAAACGTCACACCAGCGGGTTAAATGAGCTTATTTCATAACTGGTGTGCTAATAGTTATGCCATATTCCGAGCTCTTTCTCAATGTAATTGTGGTGGGAGTCATTTGAAATGTGGAGAATGAGACTGCCTCTCAAAACGATAAGCAGTTTTACTCCGTCCCAAATTAAGGATATGTCGAGATCAGACTCTCTTACGAAGTTTAGTGTTATACTCAATGAGACCGGCATTTCAGGCGCCCATGATAGGATATTCCATTTACTATCGTTCGACCAAGATAAAGATTTCCCGTCTTCTATATCACAGTAAAAGTGGCATTGAGCATTTGCACGGTGTTACAAGATGTCCAGCAGCCATTTTTGTAAGGTCGGTCGTCATGTCTGCTGCGTTCATACAGTTTGTTCATTTGAAAATATTCAACGCATTCACGAGACTCGGTTAAGAAGTGAACGGTGATCATCCAGACGGCTCTCCTTCCAACGTGTCAAGTAAGAGTAGGCAAACATTACAACTTACGCACTACACAAAACGACACCAAAGAGTTGAAGATGAAAATCCGCAATATAATTGCAGAAATCACAACAAATGAATTTGCATTAGATTTCCAAAACCATGTTAGCACCTACCGAGTTGTGTATCGAAGTTCGTAGTAAACACTTTCAACCCCTGGTGTGAACTATTGAATGTTCAGAATGGTGTTATTCGTGATATTCCGTGTTTGTTACTTTTAGCTAAAAATGTACCACTAATTTACCTTTCTGTTTTCACACTGAGCCTCTATTACCTCGCCCACCAGGTAGTTGAAACAGCTGTTCATATAACCGAAAGGAACCAATCTTAAGGTCATAAGACACGCCTTTAATCATGTAAGGTGTCAGCCACTTCAAACGTCTCGTGTCGAAAAATCACCCGTGAACAATAATTCCACTTAGATTCTTCGAAACCATTTAATGAATGCTATATGCTAGTTAATAATAATAATAACAATAGTAATAATACTATATTAATCATTAATTAAGTAGGATTGATATTAGACATAGTTAGCAAGAAGCTGATTGTATACACACGGTCGATGATTTTTTGGTTTCACTAATGCAAACTTCATAGTCAAGGTGACTTTTCTCATCAAGCATAAGTCACTGGTGTGTTTATTTGTGGTGCACTAAACTGACTATCAAAACAAAACGGCATGCGTGAAATTGACCTAAGCTCTCAGCGAGTCAAACCAAATGTGTAACGAATGACTGACAGTTGAATATATGGCACCCTAGCAGCAAAAAAAGGCACGAAATGCGCTTATGCAGTGTTGCAACATTGGTGCAAGTTTCAAATCGCGATTCAGCGAAGTTTTTACACTTATAGACTGGAGTCGGAGTGATTGAGCTCTCTTGAAGGGAAATACCTACTCGAATGTAACCTATTCATTGTGCTATTGTTATTGCTCTCGGCAATAAAAAAATATGCGAGTTTCAGCCAGAGGATGCCAGAGTCCAGAAAGGGATCGCGAGAAAAAGGTTTGAAAGGAAGTCAGACCACGAAGGGTCGAACTTTATTTGAGGCATTGAAGTGTTGGTTCTGCCCACTTCCTCCTATGGGCATAAATCATACTGTTTCGTACACTTTCGGGCGAGTTTCTTTGTCAAAACTGATCACAATGTTTGTTTAAACGAGGGCGCTTAATTTTGTTCTTTTGAATCCCGATTACCTTCTATCAATCAAGAACAGGAAGAAGAGACAGCAAAGGTATTTTACATATAGGAATGCTCATTAGAAGTCGGTCAAGGCGATTTCTAATGGTAAAAATGTTAAGTGGAAGTGGATCAGCTAATGGGGAGAAACAGTGGAACTGCTCGGATGTTAGATGAAGGCGGAAACAGAAGTGAAAAATAAAAGTGAAAAACGGCGAAAGGGATTTCTTCATCAGAATTCTAGACTTGTCAAAGTACCCCCTACATGCAAGTTATGTAACGTTTTCAAGTTGGGAAGGTGAAATAGTGTGTTGTCTAGTGCAGAAGTACAAAGGTCAATTCCAAATCATCGCATTTTGGAGGTCCAGCATATTTAACTCACTCGTCCCTCACTGGATCGGTATGCTGTTCAACAAATCAATCACGCTTATGACGCATATAAAATCAATACCTGTTAGGAATTTGTCCTTGTTGTGGAATTAAGTTCACTTGGTGCAAAATTGGTGAGGCGTGGACACTTATTCCTTGCTCATATTTGAATTATAATCGCCCACACTTTCACATGCATATATTTGCTAATGGATTGACTAAATTTGGTACCGTTAAAGTATGAAAAAAAACAAAATTTAATATCATAATACTAAATTACTTCAAGTAATAAAGATCACACAATGTATAGGGGTGAAATGTCTACAATCAATGGTTAAACGATGGGTTAAAATGATAAGAAAATTAACTTTAACGAGCAAGGAAAAATTCCTTTGCTTAATATTTTATAACGCACATTCTTAATACAAGCCCTTGAAATGGCAAACCTGTTGACATCAATGGATCTCAAATTTTGAAATCTAATAAAATGGAAACTAGAACAATTCCAGAAATGGTTCAAGCGAAACGAATGACATACCATAAGGCGAACTGCTCGATCCGTGAACTCCAGGTTTCCTTTGACAAAGGACAAAACGAGTTGCTCGCAATATTTCTCATAGTAAATCAAGATTTAAAGGAAAATTGCAGAATTATAGTTCTGAGGCCAGCTGTGCACGCTTTAACTTAAGGGAGATTCAAGTGCTATCACTTCTCCAGTCTGCCTAAAAAGGTATTGAAGTAACTTCATTTGAATTGCCTTCAACGAGACTCTGGAACCTCTACTAACAAGTTCATATCGGCAAAATGGGGGCTCAGAATATTGAAAAAGTCAAGTTATCATTAAATTACTGGATTGATGGTAGAATTCACGTAGTTTCAAACGGGAAATGACTGCAGTCTTAGCAGTTGCTCTTAACACTTAAATCAAATTTATTATGATATTGATCATGCTACGTATTTTCCTCTCACGGTGCACATTTGTGGCCACGATCGCCATTGCCTTATTAATCTGTATTGATCTCACATGATCTGCACTTAACCGCAGATGACCGCTAAGTTGGATATCATTGATCTTAACCGCAGCTTGCTTTATGAAGGTTATTCGGTCATAAGTATGCAAATGAAGCATCTGAAAAAAAAATTTTTGCGGTACGTTGAAGTATCTGATTAGAATATTAGATGCAAATATTAGGCAAATGACAAATTAGAGAGCTGTTAATATGCCTTCAGCATTGACTGATAACTAAAATCGGGATTAATAATCATGAGAGAGATTTCATAATGAGCTTCGAAAATCCGCTTAACTCGAGTGGAATTGGAAGTTACTAAAGCCGCAAAGATAGGACACGAAGTCTATTTCTGATTGATACATTCTTTATAAAGTGGCACTAATAGCATTGAGAATGCGCTTACTTTATATTCACTGATGAACATAGACTAACGACCGCATTTACAACTCAGAGGACACACACACACGTGCACGCATCGAAATGCGTATGAACAAGATAATTTGGAATTCACTTCTGTTTTAATGTGTTTGATCTAACATACTGCATTTGACTTCAACATTCACCTAATCTTGATTCTAGAAACGCGAAAAACGTCTTTTATTGGGGGTTATTGTAGTTTGAATAAGGTTATCAAAGACATTAAAGGCGAGAATCTTTGCTGTCTGCCTTGGTGATTTATGCATTTCTAGGACATCCAGCAAGTGTTGAGTCTAACTTTTAATTTTGCAAAATAAAACCCTCAAGTGTTTTGCAATTCGAAAGTCGGAGGTAAAGACTAAACTATTAGCACAAATAGTGATTTGAAAAGGAGATTCAGATGTGCAGTGAATATGGACTTATAACATGAAGCTGTAAAACCAGAGTTAATCCGATCAATCGGATGAATTGTAGGCATATTTGTTTGTCTCGAGGTGGTAAGTGTGCGTGAAAAAAACATTATTTGTGACAACATTTGTGTTCAGAACTACCCCATTTCGCTTCCAATGTTCTATTTGAGAGTAGCGCGTAATAGGTGAGTGAGATTTCGTATGCACGGTTATAAATAATGTTGTACATGGTGTTGCAATTAGCGGCTTTTTTAATTCCAGCTCAAATTACCTATCAATTTTCATTAATTTAATACTATTTGTCAACCTCTTCACATTATGACATTTAGAATGATGGTACCTGGCGATTGGGAAGTGAAGAAATATCCTTAGATTTGCAAATTGCCAAACCGTGACGAAATCGACGGATGGAAAATGAGATTTTAAGTGACGAGAATTGAGACCATTTATGAGCCAAGAATACCCTCCTTCTAAGCTGAAGTTAATATTGGTTTAGAGATCATCGGCAACACACATGGGCGTTCTGATTGATATTTTTCTTCAATTGAGGATATTCAAATATAAAAATTTAACTCCAGACACATTATATAAACCTCTTGGATCTTTGAACGAATAAAGCGTCCCCTCCCTCCCCACAACCCTCCTTTTGATGGTTAGTTGGGTTTTTTCTCTCTTTTTCCTTTCTATCCTTCCAAGGTCGAAAGTACTTGGACACCTAGTAGCATGCAGATTCAACTACGAAGTTGCATTTCTTAAATTAATTTCCTTTTAAACGCAGTGATATAAATAGGACACCTTAATCAGAGTTGGGGGGTTACTTGAAATCCGTGAATGGTGTAAAGAACCACATCGCGTGAGTGGAAAGTAAATTATTAGCTAGAGTAAGCAAGACAGGCAGTCGTGCACTGACATAGAAACAACAATTTCGTGTAAAAATTTTGACGCTAATTTGTCAATTTCAAAATTATTTTAAGTTACTTTAAATCGAGTGCCATTCAGAAATCGATCCATAAAAATGGGATGGAATTCACTTGATCAGTAGAAATGATGCTTTT
This sequence comes from Hymenolepis microstoma, assembly GCA_000469805.3. Lineage (NCBI taxonomy): Eukaryota > Metazoa > Platyhelminthes > Cestoda > Cyclophyllidea > Hymenolepididae > Hymenolepis > Hymenolepis microstoma. Next base: position 15,357,291 of record LR215994.1, read on the forward strand.
GTGAAGTAATTTTATTCGAATTTGGGAGGTTGTTTTAGGTTTATCAGCGTAGACGTAGGTGGAAAACTTCCTGGCTCGATCTAAATAAATGCCACCCAAGGCGACCCATTGGTAGACGTTTGCTTTCTTTCGCGTTGTTTTCCTTTATTTCGGACCACTAATTTAGTGGGGATCGATTATATGAACTGCCCACAAAGATATAACCGATTGGAAGTGACCAAGGTGTATTAATTTACAAATATTCGATCATCGATGTAATTTGATCTCTGCACTACCTACATTGATGGTGTTAATGGCGAAGAGGAGCTTAACTAATTAAGAGCGAGATGTAATCACATCCAGTTTATAATGTTCGACTTTGTTTTTAAATGATAAGAAATAGGGTGGGAAGTTTGATTGATCTAGCTGTGGATTTTTAAGGTGAAAGAATTTAATTCGGAATATTCCACAAATAGCGGATAGTTGTGGATACCAGTTACTTTAAAATGGTGAAAATATTCGACAAAATTGAGTAATTTTTCTATTTATCAATAATTATTTCATTTTTTTGTACAAAGTGAAAGCGATTTATGTGCTTAAAATGATTTACATTTTGGTTCAATTGTCTCTAATTAAAGTAAAAAAATAATAGTTAAGATAAACATTTTTTGAAATTTATTTTCATTAAATCAGAAAATAATCTTTACTTTCGATTATAATTATTCATTATTTACCAAGAGAAACAATTCAAACCTTTTTCTATTCCAATAGATTACAATGCCACTTTTTATTGCTAAATCGACTTCAGAGGTAAAATTGAAGACAATTTTACGTAGAAACCGATCACCCAAATAACACATTTATATGAATTCTTCTGCTCCATTTTCTGCTTGGGTATAATTGTTACTTATTATTATTAAAATAATGGGCACAAATCAATTTTCATGTAATTTGACTTAGTAGAGTCCAAGCTTTATTCATTACCGAACAATTGAGTCATAATTGCTAGATTCGTAGGTTGATCTTAGACTATTTACGTATGTATCAACTCTAAGCCCCCAACTAGAATATAGCCTAGCAACCCGGCAAAGTAGGCAGCCGACTAATAAACGATTCATCCAATCAGGCCTTTTTCTCTACGTGTCGCTTCGCCTACACGATGCATTCAAATCACGCGCCTTAATGGTTAGCCAATCATAAAACTCCAACAAACCACGCTCGATAACGCCTTGAATAGACCACGTTTTATGGTGGCACTTAATTCCACTATTTCTGCTTTGCAGCTTGTACATTATTAACTCATTCCTTTTACATATTCACAATGGCTGCATTTCAAAAATTTTTTCATGCAATTGACAAGAATAATACCGGTGTGATCACTAGTGTTGATCTTCGCAATTATATGCAGAAGATGAAATACAAAGAGAATTTCGTTACCACTTGGACAAGTCTTTTTGATCCCGAACACACTGGAATTATTACTTATGAAAAATACTGCAAGGTCCTGGGTCTGAAACAGGAAGATCACCCTCCTCCTCCTCCTCCTTCTTCTCCTCCTCAATCCGAAACAGGACCAAATACGCAACCAACCGAACCTCAAATCCAACCAAAGGATTCTGAACCAGTTAAAGCGGAACCGGTTATGCAAGATCCAGGGAAGTTGAACTCGGAAAATTCGGAATCCCAATGTCAAAGAAATACTGAATCTGTGAGCAAGGAAGGTTCAAGCTTGGACCACCCGAAATCACAAGAGCCATCTAATGGATTGAATTCGAAATCTTCCAGTGTTAAGGCAATCGAACAACCAAAAGAGGTTAGTGCAAAGAGGTCAAGAAAGCGGAAATATTCGAAGTCTCCAAGTAAAGAGAGTGTAGTAACTCCAATCACATCGAAGTCAAATGTTGAGACTGATTCACCCGAGAATTGTGGATTGGAAGTGAAATCGGAGCCAATGAATTTAACAGTGGATCCACAGGCAACGGAGTCCATAACTTCCCAGAAAGTGGAACAACCATCGTCGGAAAAGCCCTATCAGAAATCGAAGGTAGACAAGTCCGGAAAAGTGAAAAACAAGGGAAAAGACAAAAATCATAAGACATTGGGAAAATCAATACAGGAATCTCCAGAAGTGGAAAGTAAACCCGAAGGTACTAACGAAGATGATTCAGGTGCGGACATTTTTGATTTTCTGATTGCAACGAAATCGAATCCCATTCAGACAGTTGATGAATTTTCTGATGAGGAACCATCTAGGTCAATAAATGAAGAAATTACACCTGAAGTGGTAGAAGGTGAATCAGATGCGGACATTTTTGATTTTCTGATTGCAACGAAATCGAATCCCATTCAGACAGTTGATGAATTTTCTGATGAGGGAGAAGTTACTCCTGAAATGGTAGAACCAACACAAGCGTCTAAATCTAAATCTCCGAAAAAATCGGAGGCCAAGAATTCACCCAAACCGGTGGATGAAAGACAAGAAAAATGTAAAGAATCTAAGAAGAAAAGGAAACCGAAGCCATCTAAGAGTACAGAAAAGGAGCCTTCAGATGGAGAAGAACAACCTGAAGACAGTGGAATGGATGTATTTGATTTTCTAATTGGTGGTAAGGATATTCCAATGGATACAACCGATGATTTTGATGATCAACCATTGGATACGGTAGTTTCCGAAATTGTGGAACACACAATGGCTGCCAATCCAGCTTTACTTCATGAATCTGAGAAGGATAAGCCTGACCAGAGGACCAAGAGCAGGTCCAGGAAAGTGTCCGAGAAGAGTGAATGTAAATCTCCAAATGCAGTAAAGGATATTTCTTCCTCTAGTCAAGAACAGCAAGAATCAGGAGGAGATATTTTCGATTGGCTTATAGAAACTCAAGATCACCCAATGGCAACAATTGATGACGAAGATATGAAACTGATTCCAGCTGCAACTTCAGAAAAATCAATCGAGAGTAAATCAGATCCGTTGAAGAATACAGAGAAGTCTGAAGCACCTGAAAGTGGAAGTGAAGATGTATGCAAAGGGGTTAAAAACATATCCGAAGCATCTGAAGGAACTGAGAATCCTCTAGAACTGACCGTGAGTCATGTGAATCAAGCTGAGGATATTTCGGAAGAACAGAGTAAAGATGCAAAGTATCAAAGACAGATATCTGAGTCTTCGAAATTCGAAGAATCAAAAAAACATATTCCAGAGGAAATACTGTTAAAAGAATCCGGAGGGTACGAAGAGAAGGGTCAAAAGAATGAAAGCAATATACCTGAGTCGTCTCGGCGTCTTTCAGAAGATAAAACAGTTCCTGGATCTTTAGGCAAATTTCAATCGACTAAGAAATCCAGGCAAGATGGAAAGAAGCGTGGTAAAAAAGTTTCAGATTCTTTATCTCAGAGTTCAATAGAATTTACTATGCAAAGGGAAAAGAGTTCCTCAGAATCATCTAATGCGAAGATGGAGATAGAGCCTACAATGGGTTCTTGCTCTCTTCAATCGATACCTCCATCTGAAGGAAATCAAAATCGTTCACACTCTGGAAAGAGGTTAAAAGGTTCTTCTGAACCCAAGAAGGCTCTCAAAAATAGGCGACAAAAGAACTCATCAGATGTCGAAACGAATAACGTTCAAGAGGTTCTTTTGCCAACTGCTGAAATACCTGTAAGTTCAGATAATCTTCATCTCCTTAAAATGCATCCAATGGAAATCACGCCGACTCCTATGGAAATTGAAATAACTTCGGTCTTAACAGAAGACCAAGGATTTTCCAAATCACAGGAGGTTCCTAAATGTGTAATAATGCCAAAGGAAGAAAAAGCGAAATTGCCCGAATCTGATAAAAAGAGAAATATGGAAGCATCTGAGTTCTCCACAAAAGGTCATATGAAGCGATTCATTGAAGAGACATCTCCTGAGCAACAGCAATCATCTAAAGGTGCGAAGATATTTGGAGATAAAAAGAGTAAGAGAAATATGAAATCATCGGAATCATCTCCAGAGGATAAAGAACTAGTTCCTCCTATTGACATAGAGATAATTCCATCAGCTTCAGCTCCTCACGAATTCTCTATGCCTACTGTTGAAAGTGGTATTGTCCCAATGAAAGAGGATGTTTTGGAAGATCCAGTTCCATCGATCGGACGGAACAAATTAAAGGAAAAAGAAAAACCGTCGGAATCTTCAGTTGTGGAAATAACCGAAAATATACCCCCTGCTGCAGTGTCTACCCAAGAAACACCCAAGCACTCAAAACAGGAAGATGGGACAAAAGCCCCTCAATCTGTTGAAAATGAAGAGATGGAAATTAAACTACCAAAGAAAGATGTATTAGAAGCAAAAGTTGTGCCTGTAGAACAGGGAGCTAGTAAGAAACCATCTAAGTCGAAGAAAACGTCAAACTCTCCTCATGAGAAAGGGGAAACCCATCACGTGCTAAAGTCTTCGGATGAACATAAAGATGACAAGAAGCAAACAAAACCTAGGAAAACTTCTGAATCTACGAAAGATAGTGAAAAGAGGTCCCCAGGGAAACACAAACCCGTTGAGGAATTAATACCATCATCGTTCTCAGCTGTTCTGGAATCTGCAACAGTTGAAAGCCAAAAGGATAAGTCTTATATAGCAAATCAAGATGAATCAATAGGATCCGAAAAACAAACTACTCAGAAAAGCGAAGATACTGCCAAACCTACTGAATTTAGATATGAATTGACAGAACAGAACGAATCTAGCAAGAAATGTTCAGAGTCACAAAAACAGCCTGAATCTTTTTCAGAAAAAATGGAAACCGAGGCCATAATGAAACCTTTAGAGGGAGTTAAGGATGACAAGAAAATCAATCAGTCGAAGAAGCAACCCAAGCCTACAAGGAAAAGCGAAAATGAACCAACGATTGAACATAAACCTTCCGAAGAATTGAAATCGGTTTCTCCTGAATCGGCAATACTTCCTTCTAAAGTCCAAAAGGAGTCATCAAAAACAAATTCCATTGGAAAACAAGATAAACCAAAGGACTCTAAGAAAAAGGCTCTTCGAAATAACAACGAAGAATTAAAAGCAACTACCTCGAAAATGGACAACTCTCCAACAGATTCTACTCCGACCAAACAATCAGAAACGGGCAAAACTGGAAGCAAACGGGACAGGAGAGGAGAAAAGAAACAAGCAAAATCTTTGAGAAAGTCTTTAGAAGAGAGTAAGACGCCTCAGACATTGGAATTCAAAGAGGGTGGAATAGAGATTACGAATCAACCTCCAAAAGAATCAACACTTGCAAAGAGGGAAGATGGTGCTGAAACCAAGTAAGCGAAGTTCTATCATCAAAATTCATTTTATGAACCCGTTTCAATAATCATCTATTATGACTTTTGATTGAAAAATATTTTTATGCGTTTTCAATATTCGCATAGTTTAACCTTCATAAGCTCTTTAAAATTTGTAATATGAGGTGAGATAATTTTGAGAAATGATATTTAAGCAGACACACGAACAATACGTCTGAAAACTCGGACATTTTTGTATTTTGTTATATAAAGAATCTTTCGGAAAACAATTCACATTTTCGTCAATAATTTGTTGCGAAACTTCAAATATTATAAATTTATGATGTTAGTTCATATTTTCGAAATAACTTTTTTTATCCCAATAATATAATTCCATTAATTATACCCTTTTAAAGCAATACAGACGATCGAATTTCAGAGCAGATAAATTAAGAGCTTTTATGCATGGTTTATAGTAGAAAAATGATTTTCACGATTAGATGACAACCATTTTTTGAATCTGCTCGTCCAACCTTGAAAGTGCTTCAATTAGAAATGGTATGATGTATTGATCTTGTCGCCGTAGAAGCGGTAGAATAGTTATCACTCATAAAATACTTTTAAAAAAAGTAAAATTTACCGGCATGATTATATTTTGGCAGTTTTCTATGGCAATCAGCAAGCGTTTATGATTATTTAGGGAAAATTAATCAGAGTATTTTATGCATCGGCACACTACCATAGAAGACTATGATGGTTTTATTATCTAAACCATACAGACCATATCAAAAACCGATGTTGTATTTCTAGGTAATAATAGCACTTTCCCCTGTCAAGGGCTCAGTCTTTTGAGATTTAAGCATGAGTAGTTTGAAAGGGCGAAGATTAATGCCATTTAAAAAAAGAATTTATTTATATAAAATGGCAGGCTTTATGGTAGTTATCATTAGCCCTTTAGCTGACTTCAGGCTTCACAGAGGGGAGGAACATCAGAGTCACTAAAAGTCGAGAGAGGATTCAGGCGAGGGATTCACAGATGTAAAAGAGGCAGACACGAAGGAAGCGCAAAAGATGAGGTGAGGCGAGTACTGGAGAAGTGGTCGAATATGACATGCAGCCGGGTCAGAGTAGTTTGAAGTCAACTGCCGGTTTATAGACTTTTCTGCCTTATGAGTATACGTTGTCTAGAATGCACCACGTGAAGGTAAGATAATAACTCTAAATTGTGTTTTATTTAAAAGATTCAGTTTTGGATTCTTGTTAATAATCAAATTAACTCATAATGCATGTGTAAATTATCAATTATCTCCGAAACACCTTGGCTTCAGTTTACATCCAATACAAATAGTTGCCAACGTGATTAAATTCATCGTCATAATAGTTTGACAGGCTGTTTTTCACATCTTTCAACTTAACAACATCCTTCAAAGTACTTTACTGCGCAGACTACGGGTTCTATTGTTGTTGAGACTAAAATTCACAAAATTTTGGGACAATAGTTGTAGATATGTTTGACAATGTTTCCAAAAAATTTGTTTTCGTTTTGAGTGAAAACATCAAACTCACGTACTAAATACAATGCTGAAGTAATCTTCCCAAATTGCAATTAACTTTTACCTCATGATAATGCAAAACCTTTGGCAAGTTTTAGTCGTGGAATAGCATCTGGTCGTAGGAAAGTGTAAATCATTCAATTGAGGAATTAGATAGAGATTCAACTTGTCTTCTGGTGTTCTAGGTGAGTTGGTAGACTCTCTAGTCTGAACATATTGAAAATATCAGTTAATCGAGTAGTTGGTCATGTCACTTGGTTTAATTCTGAGGATTTACGTCCATAGACAGGTCAATGACTCTTATGCCAATGATGGGAAAAACCGAAGCAGCTTTAATATTGACATTTCCAATTGATTCTTTAACTGAAATTTAAATTTACAGAAAAGATAAGTTTACACCCAGTTTGTATAACCAAAGTAAGTAAAATTTGGGGCGCAGAAATTTGGCAGCCAGCCAGAAGGCAATTTGTCTTTAATGTCGAATATTGTGATTTTTCGTTACGCGGACGGTAACAACGTAAGTATCACTAAACACAAAACGCTAAAAATGCTCGTTAATTAAGTAATAATTAAGTAATCATGGGTGAATAATCTTACATATAAAATCATTTTGAACTAACAGTGCCATCCGCACTTTCCAATTAAAATTTTCATCGCGCCCTAGATCTTCGCAATTGCCTAGTCGCTCTATTTTGATGGATTTTCCGCCTGTTGCCCTTTAAACAACCTGGGTTATAATTAGTTCTGATTAACAAGATGGCCTTGTTTTCAGAGTGTGCGTGGATAGAAATCAAGACCTTTATGTTAAATAAACGTCTTAAAGTTCGCATAATTTATTATTCTATATCTTTTTACCAATGTGTCGTGGTTATAACCACATTGAGATGATTCTTCCTTTAAATTTTTTCCTTGTTTTGACATAAAACATTTTTTTGGCAAGCATCGTGGACACTGCAGTGTTTTGGACATCTCACGTCTGCTATTTTCATTGGTCAGTTTGGTTGCATCTTTCCAATCTCTGGGAGGGCAATAAACTTCTCAATCTCATTTTAATACGTGAACACTCTCCATTACGAGTTGAGCCCTTGAATTTCCTCCTGCCAACCTCTTGCTTTAAGTATTGCATATATTTACTTATTTAAAAAGTTCACTTAAACCTCCGCATCCCATTCGTGGAGGCTTTATCAATCATACCCAAGACAAGATCACTTTTTTTCGCAATGTTGGCAGACTGACTGAAACAAAGGCGAACACGAGGAATGGAGATGAAATTAAAAAAACCAATTCTTCAGACTGCTGCTTACCATTTAATAACAAAAATTCATTTTATTCTAATCTAACGCGATGGAATTTTGACGTTGTGGGGTTGTTATACAGGTTCCACGAAGAAAACAATCAATGCACACAAAGGGTTCAGAACTGATTGAGAGGGTGCTCTCACTTCCCTACCAAATCTCGCCCTTTGAATAAACATAGCCCAACTTAATGGTATTTGACAAAAATGCCTGTGTTCATGAAACAATTTTTTTAACGCAAAGAATTTTATATTCAAATAAGTAAAATGCTATTAGTTGCGCCAATTTAGCTATCACTCTGCCCTATTGAAATAAAGGTTCCAGAAGGAATGCAATGCAATGGCAAATTGACTAACGCCTTTTAATTTTTTTTGCAAACAAGTTGGGACAAGTCCGTCTGGAGTACCTTAACTGCACCACGAGTTCTTGCTGCACTCATCAATGTGTGTTCGAGTTTCTACTCGCCAATCTTCATCTCCAGAGCATATCTTCTCCGAATTGAGGCAACAATAGTCATGAGTGCACCTTGAAATAGGTGCAACGTGCTTAAGCCTGTCAGATGCAAGCTAGGTAGCCACCTGAATGGTCATCAAATGCTCCTCATTTAAATGTTTACTTACTTTATTAACAGCTCATGCTATGCAATTGAGAGAGGTTAAAACGATAATCGTATATTATATTATTTGTAGACAAGATACACGTGCCACCATGCCTTAAATCCCAATTCTATTGAGCAACACCAATTTTTGATTATTCTAATTATCCAAATATCATTTCTAATCCTATAAAATTACCAATTTAAAAAATTAATGTCACTTTTAAATGAAGGCTATTACTTAGTTCGCTCTCAACAAGCGCACCATTTATTATGCAGTAATTTTATACATATTGCACCTTTGTTCTAGATTAAAGTGCACCGAATTGTTCTCTTCAGCATTAACTGCAAAGTTAGCTGTTTATAGCATTGTCTGTTCATCAATAATAAACTTAATTATTAACATCATATGTCCCTGATAGCACCTCATTCCTGCCTCGTAGATACTGAGTTCGTGCAGTTAAAAAATTACTCAGTATTCATATTTCATTAGCACCTTTTAAATTAGAGACCTGCTTCTGAGCAATTTTCACATATCCATGTCATGTTTAAATAGCTTCATTTTAATGGTTTATGCAATTCAGTCATTCATATTGCTCCGCCATATTTCAGACCGGAGGGTTTCATAGACGTTCAATGATTTATTCTTCTTTCCCTTAATTACAGGCTACTTGAGAGTTGCAATAATAAAACTAAATCACTCAAACAATTGTTCGATGAAATTAAAGATTTTTTTTCAATTAAGATAACTCGTTAGTTCTTATTAAAAGCCAATGTTATGCACCATTTTGTGCCTGAAATATTACCATGTTATTCAAAATAGCTAGTTCCACTTTTAAAATAAAACTTTTTAAACTCATTTAATTGCACACACAAATTAGCCAATAGAATCCTAGTAACAGCTGTACTTAAATGCTCTTGAAGTTGTAACTAATCTCAGTGCCAACGAATGAAACTGCGCTGACGCCATTAAGTAATTGTCTCCCCCACCCCACCCCACCCCCCAAAAGAACAACATACAGAGAGGCGTTCAGTTGCACTAATATATAACTCATAATTCGCCTACTGCTTACAAAGAGTGGAAGAGTAAAGATTCGATGGTAAGCTTAAAAATAGCGCTCTCACGAGGATAGGGTAACGCGTAAATTATTATTCCATGTGAAATTTTATTGATTAATCAAATTGACTTTGATGATGGAAAATTCACACAAGTAGATTAGCCAAACAAAACCTTCTGTAACGGAGTCGTAGCAGCTTGAAGAAATGCAGGGTATAGGAAACTTTGCAAATAGTGTGTCTGCCTTAACATTCATTAACCTTTAACCTATAACCTCCATATCGATGTTTATGAACCATCAACTGGGAAAAATAAATGCAGATGCAAATATACTTAATGATTTTTAACTTTCTTAAGATGTAATCTCAAACTAATCGTCAAATTGTTTATGAAACTACGCGAAAATACATCATATTTGCAATATTTTTCATTTAATTTCTCGTTTTGTTATTGCATGATAATCCTATATTGATTCTATTTGTTGTTTTACATGTTATTTGGAAAATTCAAACACACATTAAGGCTAATTTATTAAAACCAGTATAAACTGTTCTAAAATTACTCCAAGGTACATACATATCGAATGTTTTTTTGGGTGGAATGCTATGATATGGAAAATATCTCTACATAATTGCCTGATGACGAATTGCAGACGTTACATCAGCCACGTTTATAACAGAATGTTTCAGTGCTGCAGTTAAATCAATCAAATGACGGTTGCATAATTCATATAAACAAGCTAAATTTAGCATCTTCCTCGCGAGAGCGCAGTAAAAGTGAGAAACGGTACGTGATGCAAAATACTAAGCATAATGTCATGTTTGAAAAAAAAGATTGTAAGGAATTGCAAATAAATTAGAGTCTGTGCAGTTTAAAATAAAGTTCTCAAATTGGAAATTACTTAATAATTGAATTATTTTGAAAATAAAACACTGTAAAGTGCGTTGCACGCCGCTTTATTGTAGTATTTAAAAATACGAAAATAAAAAAAAGAGTTGCGCAGTTTGGGCTAATTTCTGTAAATTTTTATGTCTCTTTGAAGGCATGCAACATCAACACAATCATTTCTGTCCTGTGTTTCTATTTGCAGGCAACGCATCAATAAAAAGCGCAAAGCTACTGATGATGATGATGATAGTTCTGGTAAAAAGTACAAAAAAGCGGCAAAAAATTTGAAAAAGAAGACTGATGATAATGAGAAAAAAAGGAAGAAACGAAAAAGACCTCAGCCAGAAAAAGAAAGAGATGAAGGCACTGACAGGAAGTCAGCCAAACGTCCACGTATAGGCAATCTTGAGTGTGGACGATTTCCGAAAGCCTTCGCCGTGCAAGTAAGTCTACTTTTATTTCTTAAGTAATAAATTCGATAAATTCAAAGCTAACCAGTTGCTAAATGGACTAAAATCTAACCATCTGAAAGGCATAGAATTCTAGAAGCACGATTCCCCCTATCATTAACGGAAGTGGGACTAATTTTTATGAACCACGCAATTACGAGATTGCAATTAAACATTAACATTCTATTGGAGAAATATAGTACTTTGCAACGACGCACAAGATCGTCTTCGAAACTAAGTTCTTTTATTACTCAATCATTGGTCAAGCATAGAAATCGACTTAAGGAAATCAATTCTGCTCAGCAGCAAAAATTGCAAACTTACATAAACTTGTTAACAAAATATTTATAAGTAGATTTCACAAAGTGTTCTAGCATTCAGCTTATTCAATGTCTATCACTTTTAGTGTAGGGAGGAAGAAATTTCTTTAAATTTATTTTAAAAATTTATCCAACTATATTTTTGGTTGGGAAACAAAGGTGTATTAAAGTGATATTGTGAAATTGTTTAACGAGTCTTTTAGAAATGATATCCCGCAGAAGTTAGTATTTTAATTCCAATTGCTAAAGGCGAGATGGATAAAACAGCCTCATGGATAAGAGAAGTGACGCTATTTGGGAATTCCTTATTTTTAGCTCTGAACGCCATGAGGCTTAAAATAGCCTCGTCGTTTATTTTAGCCGTTTAGAAAATCGTTGTAGTACCCATAATACTCATGAAAGCTTTCAGCTTTTTAATCTCTTCCTCAGTCCTTAAATTTGTTGGGAAATTAAAAGCGATTCGTGCTTGGTTAACCGAAATATGTTTTTGGAATTTAAACTTGGTAGCATAAGAAGGTTTTGAAAAATCTTCTCTGATTATTATGAGAAATGAAGGATTTTCTCAAATTCTAACCATCATTTAAGGTTCCCCACAGAGTTGCCCAGCACAGACGTGACGGTGCTCCTGTATCAACTCACGCCCTCGGAAAAGCCACCAAAGGTTTCACTACAAAGATGAGCGTGGAAAGGCGGAACAGAAACAAACCTAGCAAGGCGATTCAACGATGGAAGCTGAGAAAGTCCCTTCAAAGAGTTGGTACCGTCGTTATCCTGCTAGCTGGTCGTCACAGAGGTAAGAGAGCCGTGGTAATTGGTCGTCACAAATTTTCCGGTCTCCTACTGATTACTGGACCCTTCAAAGTGAATGGAATTCCAATCAGACGAGTGCATCCTGACTACGTTATTGCTACAAAGACCGTCATTAAAATGGATAAGGTAAGACGCTGTAGGGTGTGTAGGTTTATTTTAGAATATTTAATAAAAATAAGTAGGATTGAATGAAAGAGCATAAGAGTCCATATAAGCCCAGTAAAAGAGTAAAGAGAAGCAACTATCCCATGACCAAAGCATCTTGGATTTGCTGCTGAGTATAGCACATGTCCTAATTCCTCACTGGTCCTCTTTATACCAATACCAGTCCGTATGCTAGCAAATACTTTGCTATTTGATGGCCATGTTGCCATATTAGCCTACTTCAAATTGCTAAGTAGAATCAGGCTTTGTACCTTACGCCACACATAAACTTCGGGAAATTCAATACCCACCTTGAAAAGTACAAAGGTCAAGGGAGCTTCTCTCTTACCTTGCAATTTGCGTAAAATAAGTTATGGATGATAAATTTTCTGATTTCCGTAATAAAATGTTAGAATTAAGTTGAAAATCGTGGTTCATTAAATGAATAACTAACAGTTAGCAAACCAGCTCACTTACATGAATGAAAACTTAGTTTTAATTGAGAATAATTGTTTGGTAGGCATTGTTTCGTCACTTTTGTTTCCATGCTTTTTTTGTCCTAAAAATAACGCAAACCCCAATTAGAAAGACGTCAAGTAGTAGAAACAAAGTGAAGTTCTGTGTCGACGGTTTTAGTGCTAAGATCACGGAGGGTAAATTTGCATTTAGCGCTGTAAAGGTTTCGCCCTAATTTTATTAAACCGTCATTAATCCGTTTACACTCCCGAAAATTATTATTATCCAAGTCAAAGAAAAAATTCCCATTTTAATCATTACTGGGGATAGTATTACTAAATCATTGTGAAATTCGAGTGGTTAGATGGAAAGAGAGGATTACCAATTTCACTTTACCTGAAATAAGTATATCTTCTTGCAGGATAAACAACGTTTTATTATTTGGACTTCAGAATTTGACCAATGGTACTTGAGTTTGATATAAAGTGGAATGGTTATATCTCGTCTACTTTGCTGGAAACTATTGGCTGGGATCTGTGCAGAACCAATAATTTTGGCAAATATCCACTCTAAATGAAATTGCAATTTTGCCCTTGATTTCAAGCTGATCATTGATAGCTTATGTAACAAGGCTATGATATTTGCGGCGGGCCAGTGGCGTAATTCATAGTTCCGATTTTGACGTGCGTCGAATGACCAACGGCGCTAGTTAAGACTGGTTGATAAGGCGGCTGTCAAAGGTCGCGTTTCTCACTTTGGTGGCTACAAGCTGTCTCCTATCAACCCAGGACAGATAGTGACCACTGTAGAAAATTGAGATTACAATTATTCCTTACTGAACAGTCTCAGTTGCTAGAGAGGAGAATGAGATCAGGGTTTTCAAACAAAAGGGTTACTAAGAGAGAACATTAGGAGGGGAGGGGGCAAAGCTTTTAGTAAAAGGGATGAATAAATGACAGAAGGTAATGAAGAAAAATGAAATAGCTAAGGTACGGAGTCTCTATGCTATACAAAAAGGTTAAGCCATAATGTTTAGCAATGTTGTCACAGCAACCAGCAGCCATTTTTTCTCGAAGAGTGGCATTTCTAGAAGATTTAGAATAGATTTGTAAGAAAGATATAAAAAAAATTTTTGGTGGCGAAAAATGTGCATTAAAAACCATTTCTCTTCTAGATTCGTCTTCCAGGTCGAATGCAAACTCGTGAGTACTTCGCTCGTCAAAAGCCAGACGATAAATCAAAGGGCACTGCAGATAACCTCTTTATTAATTCATCAGCAGACAGGAAGACCTACGTTCTAAAGGATGAACGCAAGGAGGATCAAAAATTAATTGACAAGCGCGTGATTGCAGCAATCAAGCAGACCAAAACTGCCAAAATGCTCTTCGCCTACCTCCGATCACAATTCAGCCTCAGTCGCACGGACAGGCCCCACAAAATGGTCTTTTAGAGGCGCGAAAATTTTGCTTCCCCTCAGTAGTTGTCCCTCTTTCTCATTACTTGGCCTTAAATTACTATCTTATTGTCACTTTCTCGTCCATCAATGTAATTAATAATCGATTTTGTCATTGTTTCTCCACCCTAGATAACGTTGCTTTTCTTCTCTCCTCCTTGACATCTGTATAATTATCGACCGAAATGGACTCCCTCTTCAACAACCTTCCAGCCTAGTACCTCTTCTATTTTGTCCTCTTCCTCAACGTCTTACCTCTTCCTTCAGTCGCTCCTATTAATGTTAATGGTTCTTTTCTTGTTGGCTTTTGTTTCCCTTTGTTGGTTGAAGTGCGCATTTGTGTAATTTTGCCTTGAATGCTGAGATTGTGGGAAAAAGTGTGCTTCTTTTAAATTCTTCAAGGCAATAGCCGTTTGCTATTTAGTCGGTTCTTAGTTTTCGTTTAAGACAATGAGCTTTGGGTATTTTTCTATGGGGCGAAGGTGCTTAAATTTTGCTGATGGGATAAGTCTAGATCCAGACTATTTTTCCGTTTAAATGGGCTAATTTGTTCTAATTTATACAGAGTGTAACAATTGAATGCAAATATGATAATATAGTACACACATTTGGGAGCTCAAACAAAAATTGACAATTGGAAGTCGTTACCTCAATTTGAAAACAGTTTTTTTTGTATTCTGTAGAAAAGCACACTAAATAATTATCCAGCCCTGACTGCACGTAGAAGCGGAGATTACTGCTGCTTTTATAGGTTGCGCAGATGTCATCTTAATTGCTTAGAGCTTTCAGAGAGTTGCATGCCACTTGTTAGAGAAAGCAGGACTGGTACAATGGTACTTTCAATTATTGTATCTGCGAAGCTTCTGATCTTACCCATTTTTATATATCATTGAGCACAGAGCAAGTGCTAGACAATTGACTCAACCCTATTGAGAGTGAGCTCGTATAAGTCAAACATTATTTTTGAGAGTTAAAATAAAATAAGTAGAATAAAGAAGGAGATATTTTACAGAAAAAAGACTAATTACCTTAGGCAATTACTGAGTTAATTTTACGCTCTATTCATACTCAAATGCCTATTTGAGGGAATAAAAAAGGAATAAAAGTGGATGCCACATATTTGCCGAAACCCCAAGAAATTATGTGGACGAATGCACTTTAAATTTTAAATTTGTTATCTTTTAGGTAACGTTAACTTTACTTTTAATCTTTTCCACTTGCAATATTCATTGTTCCAGTACTGCTGGACATTGTGGGACACGTCATTGCATGCTCGCGCAGACAGGCTTGAAGGTGCGGCCGTGCAACTTCGCGTACGGATTGAGTGCGAAGACCACACAGCCAATCAATAGCCCTCGTTGGTTTAATCTAATCCGCCATGCTGATTATGACTAAACTTCCTGTCATACACACCGCGCCACATACACCTCGAATAAACGTGTTCCTTGTAATGCCTCTGTTTCTCCTATGGCTTTCGGGTAGCTTAGCTAATTCCGAGAGACTTACCAACTAGGAGCATCTGCCATGAAGGTTTCTGAGAGTAGTCAAGGCTTATTAAGGTAGCTAATCGTTTTGGGTTGGCTGTTAAGTGGCATATCTTGAGGAAAGAATATATTTTAACCCTGAGATCAAATCTTGTTGACTGGCATTCCTTACTCTCAGGACGATAGTTTTGCTGGTCAAAGGAGGGCTCATTGATTTGAATTTATTAAAAATGCAGTAAATAAATGTAAGTTGAAAACTTTGTGGAGTAAATTTTGATTCAAACGGGCGGATTAAGGTTAGATTAGCACACGTCTTGTATTCATTTAATAAATTTATTAGAATACGGATGGAATACTACTTAATACATTATATTAGTTAATAAGGGGTGCGCGAAGACTAACCTCCACGTAGTGCACTTTGGGAAACGTATACTCACACGGAAAAAATGTCAATAAACCGGCAGTTGACTTCAAACTTCTATGACCAGTCTGAAGACCGGCCAATATCTTTCTACACAATGAAGACCTTAATCAGGAGAGAATTCAAGACTCTAAGAAGCAACGAACTTAAAGCCCGGACAAAGGAGAAGCAGTGGACAGCGGCACTCTCCAACATAGCCGACTGGCCAAGAATGGAAGCTGTTGCAGAATTTAGACAGTGTACCGGACACGATTGCCTGACGAAACATCTTCGCAGAATACGAGTATACGCCCAACCATCATGCCCCACCTATGTGACCTTCAGGAGGAAATGGAGAAGACTCATCTGATACGGTGTCCAGCCCTATAGACAGCGACGGAAACCCAGAGATTCTGGTAAGACAGAAGTCAACTAATGGTCTAACGATAACTATTATGAAGCCTGCCATTTGATGTAGGGCATTATTAATCATAGTGCAAAATTAGGAATAAATTAAAGGAGCATGATTTTATCAATGAATTTAGCTCAAATAGCTGAAGATTCGTTGTTTATGCCAGTCATTGATCCCTGTTTGATTGAATCTGTGGCCAAATCTGATTAGCGAATCGACTTCTTTTTGCCGCACGAGATTTCCGCCGGAACTTCAAGAGAGATTGTCTGAGTCGAATCTTTCCTCCAACTACGGAGGGTAGGCTTAAGCAGGACAAAATATGATTCTAAATAGGTAAGTTCAAGGTTTAGCGCTCGAACCTTCAGGTAATCAATTAACATTCCCTTTGATACGAAAAGGTATGAAAAAACCACAGTACAAATCTAATAACTTAATTATTCCATTTCATTTCTTAATTAAGTTATGAAAGAAATTAATTTAATGTAATTGAGATTTTTATCAGTTGCTCAAAACTGAGGCGTTTCATTGGTAGTTAACAGCTTACCTTGAAGATAGTCCGGATCTTAATTGATTATTCCCTTTAGAATAAGATTGCTTCATAAACGTAAGATATATTGCTGAGTATTACGTATGATTATTTAGGGTTTATTACCAGTTGTCAAAATTTATTCTGAGAAGTCACGTGATTTGTTGGGTTTAATGAGACCACGTACAACCATTTTTCGTCCACAATAAACGCGCAAACCGATAATGACCTCAGGTGGAAAGCACTAATACCAGACACTGAATTCTAAAGTCTGAACAATATAAAATAAATTAATGAAGAATGATGGGTCTAACTTGGGTAAGTATGAGTTTCCTTAGTCAGAATCAATCATGAAATTAAATAAAACTTCCGACGCTATACAACTGCAGGCTCTCAATTGCTGATGATCTAATCTACTCGAGGATAATTGGATCTATAAGTGCAAAATGGATTAGATGTAGACTGGCAATCTTGCTGGACCAATTGGGAAGTCGAACTGGGAGTTCAGTGTGTGACCATTGGCTTGATTTGGGTGCACAGTCATCGGTTGCTAGCGCACCTGGTGCAGCCAGACGGACATGAGGAAAATAGCCGCCTACACTCCCCATTTATAATCTTTATACTTCTCCTTATTTCCATCCTTCATATGACTCATCGACCTAGTGCCCTTTGAAAGTTACTTGGTTCATGTTTACGAAGCGACTTAATAAAGGTCAAGTTCGACTACACTACTAAGAGTTCTATTAAATCATTTTAAAAAATCCACTATTCAAGTACATGATCGTTGTCTTTACATATTCAATACAATCTCGTACATAGCACCATTCTTGTATTTTAAACATTCCTGAGGTTCTATGCTCTAATAGAGTACTGATACCGGTTATGTTATGGGCTGGGATATACTGCATGCAGACAGTATGCTCACGCTATTGATGATTTTACAACAGTGAATTATACAGCATTAATACAATGTAGTTCAGTGAAAGGCTAAATGTTTTCAGGGGATAATGGAAATATACGGTAGATGATTCACGAGAGTATTGTTCTTTTATTTCCCCACATTCTCTTCCAACACTGAGGTGGATGCTAACATTCAATGAACCTGATTGATCACCGTAAAATTGAGACCAGTGTGGAAAAAACCTACGAAGCTTTACTACGTTCAATAAAATAACCATTTTGATTACATTAAACCTTAGAGTTTAGGTGCTGGAGAATATTAGAAGTAGAATAAAAGAGAGAAGGAAGAAACCCAAGTCGATGGTGATGATTTCAATAAGAAATTCGACAAAAGCTTTTCAATCTTTAACTCAACTAGGCGAATGTTTGTCTTCTATCTCAATTTACTAACACAGCAGTTGTAAAACGATATTTTTAGCTTCTCAGAATCTAGTATTAAGCAGAAAAAATAATATTCATACCATGTTTTGTTACTTTGAAAAACTGATGCTTTGCAGCAGTTAACAGATTCATTACATGATTGTCAGATCACTTCCAGGCCAAACAGTTTACCACACCAACTTGGAACTGTTCCGGATCATGCGAATTAGCATGAACTCTTAGGGGTGTAGATAATTTATTCTCACTAAAATTATTAACAGTTAATAGCAAATATTCTATTTTCTGCAAATTTAACTACACGAAATAAGTGTCATTTAACTTTAAATAAGTGTCATTTAAAGTAATTTATTACTCTGGTGAGAAAACAACATGAACGATATTGATTGGAATCGCAAATAATTCCATGTGCAAAAGTTGGTCCTATCATAAATCAAAAAAGGTTTTATATTCGTGCTTTTTTCAGCTAAAATTCCTCACCGATGATTTATGGTGTCGACTAGAAAGTTATTTGTTTCAAATTAAGCACTAACAGCGCATTGAAGTGATACGCGTAGAATTTGAATCAGTTGACAATTTAATCACTCAATTTGCTATTACATTGCATGCCTCATATTTAGTCCATTTACTTAACAATATTTTCAGCTCACCTTTTTCTCTACCTCTGTATCTGTCTCTCTTTCACATTTCTAAATCACTCTTCTCTTCTGCTCCCCCTTCTGACATTTTGTGACTTTGATGTCCCTCCCCTCTGTGAAGCCCGAAGTCAACTAAAGGGCTTATGGTAACCATCATACAGCCTGCCATTTGACATAAATAAATATATTAAAAGGAAATCTACCAGGGTGGGTATATTACTAAAATTCCCACACGAAGCTTGAGCACAAAAGATATCAGGTAGACGTTTAGACGAAATTCAGATAATGACACCCACAAAGAAATTTACTCCATGAATTATTAAACAACAATCAACATTGCATGTGTAGACTCTAGATGCAATCGAATATGCAAGTGAGGAGACATTGATGGATCGATCGTCACAGACCAAAAAAAGTAACTTAGCAACTGGTGGACCTCTTTGTCCCGTCGATGGACGCTTCAAAACTGAATGTGCGTGAAAGCGCATGAAAGTTGGTCACCCAGATTTCCCTTTTGAATAGCAAAAAAGCTTTCCCAAATCCATTGATTAATTAATAGCACGCAGAAGCCAACAGAATATATGCTTTTTCGTGAACATGACGTGTCTCTTTAGTTACGAAATTTCCGCATAATTTGATACAATCTTATCATGGCAAGCATAGCACGAGATGAGATAATAAAGTCTCATGCAAGTTGGTGGTAGGGGGAAATTGAAAGCGTGAGAGAGCGGGATGCTAAATTGCAGTTGCCGATAAAGATTTTATTAAAAAAAGCTCTCTAGAAACGTTTTGGTTTTATCACAGTGCGGACTATGTATATCCTTAAAGCCCACCGAAGATAACTATCTAGATTCGTTTAGAGAAATCCTATTTTGAGAAATTGTGCAAGTCTAGATCTATATGCGTATAGGAAACGTCTACAACTTTGCTCAAGCCGTTTTTTTAAAATTTGAGGCCTTATTACAACAAAACGATTACATACATTAAGTTTCAAAGTATTGTTCATCGTTAACTACCACTTTGGCCCATCTCTCGGGAAGCAGGCGAATCCCGCGATGAATAAATTTTTCATTTTTCCATAAGATCCATGAGTCGAACCAATTTACACTTCTTTATACGAGCTGAAGTGCTGGTGAGCCAGGCCATGTGCCATTGAGCGAGGTGAGTGAGGTGAAAAATCAGACTGAACAACATCTGGAGAGTACAGTGGCAGGCGAGGTAAAATTTCCCATTTCAACATTTGGAAATATTTTTTTCCCACTAACTTGGCAACGTGGGGAGGTCTAGCATTATCATGCTGTCTCTCGTTGTACTGTGGCCGTTTGTCTTTTTTCTTGAGCACTGCTCAGGGGCATCAATTGCCTTCTATAACGATCACAGTGCTCACCTAGGATGGTTTCATCATACGGTTTCAGAAGCTCATAATAAATTATGCCAAGCTGGTCCACTCGCCAAACGCAAAGCATGACTGACTTTTGAGCCATGAATATTCGGCCGAGGTGTTGACGTAGCAGTTTGACCACCGGGCAATCCCCATGATTTTCTCCACTTGGATTAGGGTTGGGGTTATTGTAGTGTACCTATTTTTCGGTCTCAGTAACAATACGATGGAGAAATATCTTTCGAGTTTGCCTTTCCAACAGCTGTTCACAAGCAAACAAACTTCGTCGCTCGAAATCTCCTGGTTTCAACTCGTGGGGTATCCAAAATCCTTCTTTTTCAATCATTCCCAACTGTTGCAGGCATTTTGAAATTGCTTGCTCCTCAATGAGTCTGACAATTCTTCTTCAGTTTGACACGAGTCTTCACTAAGAATCGATCGCCTTAAATTCTGCATCTTCAACAACTTTTTACACTCCACCACTATGCCGGTCGGTCTTCAACAGCAAAATCACCACTCACCACTTTAAATGTTGGAACCATTCCCGACGACGCATTCTGTCACTAATAGCCAGCCGTTTTACCATAAGTATCTGAGATGATCTGGTGAGCCTCAGCCAGTCTGCAGATTTTTTTCATATTGAAATAAAAAAGTAATACTTCCCACAAATCACGAGAATTCGGTTTAATTTTGGACATATTTAATTAAAAATGTTGTTATAATGCGAACACAAATTAAGTTTTATCAAAGTTGGGTTATATTTACAAATGTCAAAACAACGTGTTCGACATCTGTGATTAATATATTCCAACTACTATCCTCTACTATCGCCATCTTTTGGAAAACGGCGTGAGCAAAGTTGTGGACCTAATAAAAGCAGTAGCAACAACTGAAATTTTCATTTCATTGAAGCAATTTACGAAATGATTTTTTTGCCTTTCTGAGGTAAGACTCTTATTCGCTGCAGTAATGCTAGAAGATCTTTTCCTACTCCTCCCATATAAGTTTTCAAAATATATCACCCGGACTTCAAGGAAAGAAGACAAAGCAAATGCGCGGTTATTCCAAAATTACTTTCTTAACCTTTGCGCTAAAATTTCTGATGGAGGATATTTATATGAAGTGGGAACATGTCAAGTATTCGAGATATTCGAGCCAGCGTGCACCCATATAGTAAATTGGCAAATAATACCCAGGGTGTAGTGTAGACTCGGCACCACAGTCAGTGTTCCAAACGCTCCTAAATACACCAAGTGATGAGATTGTTAAAATTACAATCAAATTTAATCCGTTATCACGAGTACCGATGAAAGGAATAACTTGTTGATTGTACCAAGAGTAAAACCAACACGTTTAGAACTGAACTCCATGTTGTTTATATTTACCTTCGGGTCAGCCTTGCGTAGGTGCCTCGTTGTTACCATGATCAACTGATCAACTGACCAGTGATCGGTTTGGGCATCTCTAAATGGTATTCACTTCGTATTTTAAAAGTAGTTAGATCTGGTCTACTCTATTTTTCCTCACTCTTCCTACTCAACTATTATTACTATGACACTAAGAGTATCAAATGTGGATATATTAAATGATAGAAATCAGAAACCAGGAATGTTGTCCCTAGAATACCAACGTGCTTCTCCTAATTTAAGGCTAGACAGCTCTACCATCCATGAACACACTCTTAATCAAGAAATGGTGTATGCTCTAACCTCAGTCGGATTGATTCTAGTATGAATATGCCTATTAGTTGGCTTCTTTCAGCTCACCCTGAGAGTTATTCTTGCTACTTATCTTACGGCTTAAGTCTCTTTACCAATTGCGAATTGTTATAAGTAGCCAAAATTGAGACAAATCGAGCCATGAAAATCACAAATTTAGGACAGTGTTTGAAATACGTCTTTTGTTAGCTCCGTTTGAATATCTACTTCATCGACATAACTGTCAATGAAATTAACTAATGAATAGTAAAGTGATAGACACGCCATATTTATGTTCACTGACAGGAAGCCACTACACTACTTCAAATTCTTATTTAAGAAAGAGTTCAGACTTATGAAAAGAGTAATTCCAATACCTAAATGGATTGAGAAAGCTTGTATTTAAATTATTCATAAGATTGTAAAAGGGACTTAGTTTGACAACCTGCTATATCTCCATTAATTAACCAGTTAGCGCAACAGTTTTACCCAAAGTGCCACAGTGTGGCATCGAAGTAAGAGGTGTGGAAACTGGTATTAAGTCTTTCGGATTTTACATCCAAGATACTCTTTGACCCCAGTGGTTTAGAGTGCAAATCATAATGTGTTCTACCTGTCGACTTCGTTCTGACCTCAATGTCACTAGTTAAATCAATCTTAAATGTTCAACCCCCATTTAGAAACGGTCACCACATCAGTGTAATTTCACCAGATTAATTTTCTTAAAATCGATTTTTAAAATCATTAAAAATGGCCAATGCCTACTATGTCGAAATAGCAAGGAAGTTTGATCAATATTATATACACGCAAATTTTTAGGACGGTTAAATCGCATAAAACATACATTTACAACTAACAAGGATAAACAGAAATAGATGATATGAACATGTGGCATAAAGGAAGCCGCGTTTATAATAAAGTAACGTTGGCAAACGTTAAAAAAGTGAATGAAAATGAGACCCAGTAAAGAGGGGATTTAATTCAAAAAAGAATATTTGTTTTCCCTCAAATAAGTAACCCTTCCCGTTAAAGGAGGACTTTTTAAGCTTAATCTGTTCACAAAATTCAAAAATTGAATAGAGTAACTATTGAGATAGCACATTTATTTATATTTTAATTTTATTAATTTAAATAACTACGGTGGCAGTTTGTAATCTTACTTTAGCAGCAAAATGAGACGATTAGCTCGGATGGTTCCATAACTTTAGGAGCCATTCCTCTATTTCTATGACTTAAGTCAAATCACGGCACATTGAGTGCTTTTATATCTCCTTTTTTTAAACTACATTATCCTAACTAAGTATTTATTTATAGCAAATGGCAGGCTTTATGATAGTTATCATTAGCCCTTAAGTTGACTTTAGGCTTCACAGAGGGGAGAAACATTAAAGTCACCAAAATTTGAAACGGGGGGATGGAACAGAAGAGTGATTCACAGATGCAAAAGAGACAGACACAAAGGTAGAGAAAAAGGTGAGTTGAGGTGAGTACTGTGGAAGTGGTCGAACACAACATAGATTCTGGTCATGGTAGTTTAAAGTCAACTGTCGGCTTATAGACTTTTTGCCTTATGGATATACGTTGTCCAAGGTGCACCATGTGGAGGTTAGTCTATCGTGCATCCCATGAAAATATCATATAAATTTACATTTCTATATTTACACGATGTCTCTTTTATCTCGGCCACCCTGTAGCTTTGCCCAGGGTTAAATTAAATTATGTTTAATTAGCAAATGTATAAGAGAGGCCAAAGTATCAAGAATTTGGATATTTACAGTCACTAGAGTTCGTTGCAAGTTCGTCATTAAGAACTTCATAACTCTGCAAGAGAAATGATTTTAATTAGTTCATTCGAAGAAAGTATTTATAAAAATTTTATATTTAATTCTATAAGTAACATTTCTTTCCGAACTTAAGGTTTGGGTTACTCGTCTGGATTTGAGATATTTGAGGTCACTTAGCTCAGTTGAAGAGGTTAAGTTGTGTAGAGTTGACTGCCAAACCCACTTAACGAAACATTTTCCCATATTCGCCTCGGACGAAGAATCAACGACATTGTGGTTGCTTTATCACTGCACTAAAATCTTAAGGGAAGCTAAATTCTTACCATAACTCATAACCATGTATTACACTTTTATCAGAAGTGCATATTCCATTTTCATAGTTGGCTAGTGTTTAGTTGATTTAAATTAAGGCATCAGAATGCTTTCATATCTCCCTTTTTTAAGCGACATTATCCTAACTAAATATCATATTTCTGATTGGCTAAATACCAAACCACTCTCGGTTTCACGCCATGGATAAATAAAGCCCTCTCTATGTGCGCCTGCGTTGACTTCCACTTATTTCACCTTATTATTAACGTATTCAAAATATTTATAGGCAGCTTTAATAGAACAAAGCCCATATTTAAAGTAAAAATAAAACACATCAAATGGCTTTTACTGTCGCTAAGTTAAGTAAACTTTAGTTTTTATCAAATAAGCTGCTTTGATTTTATGACCTTGAACATGCCAGGTTTTATTTTTGATAGAATATATATTGAAAAAAATTAATTGATGTCTCTAATGGTCGACAAAACAGTGATGTGCTAAAATTATTCGTCACATTTCCGTAGATAAGCAAAGACATCTTTCCCATTTTAAGTAATTAACTTTTAATTAACTCTAGCATATTTTCAGAAATAAGCATAGACAAGTGTCCCGAGAGAGATCAATTTTTAGACATAAACAATATTCATGAGATAAAGCTCATTTCCCTTCTACTAAAGGAATTATTTTGAAGGCGATACAAATTATTTTTATTTCGCAATTAAAATGTGATGGTATTAGTCATTAAGATATTAATGAGGTGGTTTACTGCTTAGTGCAATGAAAATGAGTTTATGCAATCATATTAGTCCATTGTGACTCCAATATTCCTTACTTTATTTTAATTGAAATTATAGTTAAAACAATTCTCCATGGGAGAGTAGTGTACTCAATCGAATACCCCAATTACTTCCTCTCTGTTCCGTTAGAATTTAAGGACTTAGTTAAGGGAAAATAAAATTATAGTAAAATTGATCTCACGAATATCAAACTCGGGAGTATTTGTCGTCTGCAATCCCCAAAAACCAGAGAGGTTTCAAAATATCAGTGACAGCTATCTCTCCTCTCTACTCCTTGCTGCATGGCTACGATTGTATTCAGGTATGAAGAGCGCCATGCGCTCATGAATAGTCAAAATAAGAAGCGTCACTGCTAAAATCTTCATTTTTCAATTACCATTACTAATTTATTATCGGTTATCTTCATGATTGATTACAAGATTACTATTAAACGATTATTTAAAAATCAAAGGAGGTACAGATAATTGCTAGTTTAGGAAAACACTCAATAGATCAAAAAAATATTCCTTTTTAATTTTTTTGCTATTTTCTCATGAAAACACAAACATTTACATTTAAATTTAAAAGAAAAGAATAATATTAGTAATATGATTTTCATAATTTTCGACACTTGTAAATTTAATTCATTCTTACCACCGAAACCCTCGAGTTCAAGTTTTTAATTGATTAGCTTTTACTTCTGTTCCAATAAACTGCGAGAAGGTGAACGCAAAATGCAAAAAGCAATAAGTAAAATGTACCCCTTCAATTTACGTT
The DNA here is from genome assembly GCA_000469805.3 of Hymenolepis microstoma. NCBI lineage: Eukaryota > Metazoa > Platyhelminthes > Cestoda > Cyclophyllidea > Hymenolepididae > Hymenolepis > Hymenolepis microstoma. The sequence goes on from LR215994.1 coordinate 15,383,071, forward strand.
TGCGCTAAAATTTTCCCATTAAAGCCCTTAATCTCTTGCCAAGAGCCAAGTTAAAATCAATTTGAAATTCATGTGAATAATAATAGTGGGGTGTTTTATCGCCTTATCTCCTGATCTTTCACAGGACACTTAAAGATAAGTTAAGACGAAGTAATTAAATTTTCCAAGTTTTGTAGGAGATTTAATTCATTCAAAATTAATATTTCAAAATTGTTCCTCCTTTTAAGCCTTGTTTTCACTTTAGTGGGAAGGAAGTAATTATTACTCCTCACGGAAACGCATTATTATAAGTTGATTTTTCTAACCGTAGTTCAAAATAGATACGTATATTTATTCAAAAATCATTATTTATACAATTTTTATTTTTCTAATGTTTAAAACTTGCAATTATTATAGTTGGTGGAAGTATAAAATTGGCTCAGATTATATTTTTCAAAAACATTTTATCTTATTTAGGAATAAATGTACCGGGGTTTTCTTTACTGTACCGTATAAACCATCCTTTTGACTACTAACTTGAATGACAATTCTCCTTAAACAAAAATATTATGTATCTTACAAAATTCTCTTCACTTGTGCTCTACTCTGTAAGCTCTGCTGTGTAATGATCATCTGACCTCATGCTAATCTTTCAGTTTCAGAAAATGAAAAAACGACTGATATATTAAAAACAGTCTAAACAATTAAACGATCGGTAAATACTTATTGGTCTCCGTGAATAAAAACTTGGTTATTATTCCAGGAGAGTGCAACAATAAAGTGTCCACTTATTGATTAGTTAGTCGCCTGAACTGGAAAATGAAATAAAGCAGCTCTTTTGTGGTTCTCTTTTCGACCCCCTCGCAGTATCTACTGCCGAACCCTAAATCCTCTATCTCAGTTTCTTTTCACAGCAAATAATTGAAGGATTTGAGCAGTTTCTGGAGGGTAAAATAACAATAAACGATGTAGTGAGCTATATTTAACTTAATGTTTCAAACTTCGTGAGACAATTGCTTAAGGTTTTCAAAGAGTTCAATATTTTGGTTACTCAATGTTGCCCGAGAATTAAATTGATGAATGCGTTGCGATAAATATTGCTCATTAATAATAAAGCAGAGTTTAAATCAAGAAATTGAATATATACTCTGATAAGACTTCATTGCAGGCTGCTATTGGTCAAACCAATTTTTATTAGCTGGACGACTTAGCAAATCATATTTTATAAGCCTCATTCAACTGCAAAATTTGCCATTTCGAGTGGGTCATTGATAAAACCGTACACATTACTTAAAAATGAATTAATTTTTCCCGAAGTGTAAACAAACAAGGTACTTTTCATTTGTTAATGTATCAATGACTTTTGAGCAATCCTTGCAAAACTGTTTTTTTGGATTTCATTTCATTTATTTTTTGATATAAAATAAAATTGTTCCTTTTATTTTTTCGGTAATTATTTTGCATACAATTTAGATTTAAAATAAATGAGAACTGGATTAAATAAATACTAAAATATTTATTGAATATTTATATATTTATTTAAAAAGGATCCTTTTGAGCTTATGTGAAGACAGCGATAAACAATAAAAATATAAGTTCCATTTAAGAAAAGTTTTGCAATTCCTAGTTTTTTATGAGTTTCTAAATTTATAAGTAAAATACTTAGGACTCATGTTTTGACAATGCTCCACGCTAGACGTATTAAATCACAAGGTATTTGTAAGAAAATATTTAATTATTTGAAATTTACATATTATTTGGGTAGAAGGAAACATCACTATTTGGCCAAAAACCTCTCTGTAAATATTATGTCAATTAATTACGAGTATTTAAAATATATAAAAATTAGGAATACTAAAATATGTGCAATTTAATTTGACAGATAAATAAGTGTGCGAATTTCTACTAAAGGAAGAAACTGGTCCTAAAAAACTATTTCCACTTACGATGACGAGAAAGCTTACTATTTTGATTGAAACAGCGTTGACAATATCAACAATAGTATTAATAAAATTTAAATACGTTCTTTCGATTCAATTTATCAATAAAATACCTAACTTTATTTCGCTGTTTCTTTCAGAGACAGTTATACTAATTAGCAATAATTAATTCAATATAATTATAATTGTTATTTGTTTAGACAACGCGGATTTTAACATGGACAGTAACAGTGTGATAAACGCCAATTCGGGTGTAAAATCTAATTCAGTTTCTACCAGCAACAGCAGCAATCGTGTGATTCTAAATGTTGGTGGAGTACGTCATGAAACCTACAAGTCGACTCTAAAGAAAATACCAGCAACCCGACTTTCCCGCTTAACGGAGGCGTTAGCGAACTACGATCCACTGTTAAATGAGTACTTCTTTGACAGGCATCCGAGTGTATTTGCTCAAGTCCTAAATTACTATCGAACAGGGAAATTGCACTATCCCGTTGATGTTTGCGGTCCACTATTTGAAGAGGAATTAGCATTTTGGGGCTTGGACTCAAATCAAGTAATTTTCAAAATTTCATTCATCTGTAAAATAATTGCGCATATATTACGTTTATTATCGGTATTAATTAATAGGAATATGCATTTCTTAAGTTATATTCTTAAGTAATTTAAATAATCTGATAAGGTAGCGAATCTTTATTTGATAATCCTAATTGAAAAATCATTGCTAGCTTCGCTTTAATATTGTATTTGCGCAATTTTAATAATTTTTTCATCAAATATGGTTGACTAATATTAGATTGACAGAAGTAGCCTGAAAGTAGACAATATCTGTTCAAAGTCTTATTTAATTCGCCGTTATTAAAAGGAATTCCATTTCAGTCGTGCTGTACTTTAAAATTTAATTTATTTATGATGAACCGCGTTTCCATCTTACACTATGTAACAATAAAAAGGGCATAATTAAATCCTTCAAAAATATATTCTGCTTTTGTAAGCAAAAGTAAGAGATTGATAGAATTTTATCCAATAACCGAATAATCAATTCCTTGTAGAAGCGTTCAAACAGGACATCGTAAATAAAGATTTCCGGGTATTCGAAAACCCCTCCAAGTCTTTGTTGATCAAATAAATGACGAACATCAATACATTGGAGGTTTTATTCGTGTGAATGTTGATATTTGGATTATGCCAATTCACTGTTGTCAAGAAACGACGTTTCCTCCTAAGAGGTGATGTGGCGAGGGGATCCATCACAATCGTGAAAAGTCAGCAGGCGGGTGAATGAAAGTATCACTGAGATGATTGACACATAAATATAAATTAAAAATTTTTTGCATTAATCTAATAAAGTAGGTGACCTACAGAAGCATAAAATAGGCGAGAATACGTAATCAAAATTGAATTTTCTGAGTGTGTTGTATAGATTTTTTGATTCACATATGGATAGAAAAAAATCAATAAATAAATGTATTTTAATTCCTAAAGACGACTTTTTGTAGCAAATTTTAAAACAAGTGATGTCTTACATTTTTGATTTCGGTTTAATGATACAAATTTTGCACGATTAGACACCTTATTCATTTGTATTTTAAAAAAAGAAAATTATTAAAGACTTTGACAATAATATATTCATACGTTCCAGTTTTCATATTGAGATTTGGAGTCTAATACAAGATTCTTAGTAAATTGGTTAAAAATGTAAATTTGTTTTAAAATTTTGGGATCAGTGTCTACACGGTACACAAGTGGGGAAAAATTAAAATGCATTAGATGTCAAAATTATTTTATCAAAAATAATATTTCCTACACATTTTAATAGTGACGTTTTAAACCATTTCTCAATATGTTCTGCCCATAATAGTGGGAGTTATTTATGAAGTATCAAATACACGAAATTAAGTATTTCTTAACAGAACAAATAGCTATTAATAAGTAAAAGTAATCAACTTCTGTAAATACATTTCTGAGTGGGAAATGACATCAAAAGTGTAAAAGTTGAATAAACTTTGAATGGGTCAAGTGGACGATTAGTCAGAGAGCATAATAAATGAAACTAAGAGAAACTCGTATTATGGGTTTGAGAGATATTTTAAACACGTTTCTTTTGCTGTTCAAAGGAGAAAAGAGTTTATCACCATCTCTTAAATGAAATTTTGGTTTTTTCTCATGGATCCTCGAAGAAGTGAACGAGTTTATTTTTCAAAAATCTCTAACTCTAGTAAAGTTTTATTTCATTTGCTCGAAGTGATGTCAATAACATGTCATTTGTGACGAAACGGGCTTTAATCGCATTTTCTTAGCATGGTATCATGATTATTTCAAATTTGATTTCAAAATGGAAGCAACTCATTGAAAGAATATAGAGTTAATTCGTCAAAACAAAAGTATGAACGAAAACATGAGGGCCAATCAAATCCCACTAAGAAGTGCTCAATTTCATAGATCTGACATGTCTAAACCGCCACTAGTGTCGATTCCTTTAAACTGTGCAAATTTTCCACTCACGAAAAAAATTTAACCAAAAACGTCGAGGTTGTCGGCCGCCATTGATTGGAGAAAAGAACGAGAGGCGTTAGAACTTTTGGTATTCCAAAATGCAATGACTATTTAGATTGAAAGTATACTTTATTATGAAATTAAATTCTTATGGAATGGACTCCTCATGAAAGCAGTCAGTCTGATTAATAATAGAAAGAATGCGTCACTTTTAAATGAATCCTCCAAAAGTTCGATAACCATAAATCCGCCAGCTATGCTATCATAACGTTTACAAACACAATAAATGGGCGGGCATTAAAGAATTTACTGTTATATATTAAAGATCAGGAAATTTAACATTTTAGATCATTCAATGGCCATAATGATTTGTTGCAAATTATGTTTTCCTAAAGACATTAGTCAAAGCTTTAAAACTCCCAGGATATGATAGAATATCGAAAAAATTCAAGTTTCATTATCAATAAAATAGCTTAGAAATTATGAAAAGAAGATTATTGCTCTCATCGCTGATAGGAATGTGTGCAAGTTCTAGATATGAGACAGTACTTCAACAACATCTGGTTTGTTTCAATTTTAGAAATTTAAAATTAACGGCGTTTTAACACTTTAAAATGCGCATATATTCCAACTCAAAGGCCGTATATTTTCATATTTTTCGCCAGAACCCAACACTTTTCTGGTCATTCTAATTCTCTTACGGAAACTAATACTCGTTTGGGGCCTTCTACGTTATGATGCCTCTTTGTTCAACAGGAGAGATAAGAAAAAATTATAAAATTATTTTTGATTAAAGTTTTACTTACATCCTGCACCAGATTGGATAATGTTTGGATTTTCTTTCCCTTCTTCTAATAATAAAAACGTATAAAAATATTGAGTTGAGAAGATTAAAAATTGAAAGATAAATGTATTAAATGGTAACATCATAGTTAATATTAAATTCATCAGTTGTAAATGTCCATAAATGTGTACGAATTGCAGGATTATCAGCAACTCTCTTCGAACCTTAATATTTGTGATCAAAACTAATTAAATTCATTGATTTAAGTAAATTCTAGTCCAGTAAATACTATCCCTCAATCAAGTTAACATTACGAAAACACCTTTTCAAAAGAGCAGAATAATGTTAAATTGATCTACATGTGATGGAGGTTAGTTAATCCCTTTAAAATACCAAGTTTGTATCGTCTGTCACGTCGTTAACTTAAAGTACAAAATATTGGATCCTTGATTTTGTTGATCATTTCATATAAGTCTCATTATTATTCATTTTATATGCGTTATGAAGATTTGTTGAGCAGTAGTCAAATAGAATATGAAGAAGAATGAAAAAGAGAATTGTAGGTGACATCACAATTTGAATTAGTGCGTTATGAGAGTGCATAATGCAGTGGGCAACACAGGTGATTAATCCTGTTGTTTAACGGTGAGAATTAGTGCGTTTCGAAGTTTTAGCAAAACGGGCTTCAACGTAAACTCATTCTCAAAAGCACACGTTAACAATGTATAGATATTGGACTGACACTACACGTGATGTTTAGCGGTCAGAATTGAAGTCGAAAAAAAACAGTCTATTGTTTTGGTTAACTGACAACAATCAGTTTATCCCACAACGTTCTGCTTTGTAATAAGAAAAGTCAAATTATACATGAGCTTTTCTGATAAAATAACTGGTTTCTTTTAATAGGTTGAGCCTTGCTGTTGGATGACCTATACAACTCATCGGGACACTCAGTCCACTCTCAATATCCTAGACGAGGCGGATATGGATGCGGTTGACTACACAGATGTTGATCTCTACAAGCGATTTGGTCTTGAAGAGGAATATGAAAGGAATAAACTCACTCCATGGCAACGGGTTCGTCCACGGATCTGGGCTGTCTTTGAAATGCCGAGATCATCTCTTGCTGCCAAGGTAATTCACCTCTCTTTTGTATCAGTCTAATTTATTTAATCTTTATAAAACTGACAGCAAAAACACCAATTTGATGCATTTAAATTATTGAATGCTCTATCTGCACACTGTAATTATGAATTAGTAGTGAATTAATCATTTCAATTCCATCATAAATAATATGAATGTAAATATCTCACTAACATGTGAGACAGTGACGTAGCGGCTAGCGGATATGCCTGTTGAAATGTCAAGTCAGTCACGAAATAAAATAAATTAAATTTCATGTCGGAAAAGCTCCCCTCCCCTCCCCATTTTTTTGCCTTTAATGATTGGTAGAAATGCGGCTCTTCAGGTGCTCGAGTACGCACAGAAAAATAAAAGAATATGATTGTTCAAACCCTTCAAAAAGTGAGTGAGACATTTTGAATTTTCAAATGTTTTAGCACTAGATTATGCAGGTTTATCTAAAGACTAATTATCATATTCTGATATTTATATTTCAAAATCAATTCCCGATTGTTTCTGGTGCTGGTAAATTGCCAATCCACATTTTTTAAATAAGCGGTCAATAGGCTCCAATTATTTCCCCAAAACAGGATGTTTTAGCGTCGCAAAAAATTTACTCCCTTCCAACTAATAAAACACATATTTCAAGAACAAATTTCATTTCCATTAATAGAGTTATCAAGCCACAACGTGTATATTTTAAATTTGAAAAGACTTGGTTTGATATGATGAATATTACAAGCATGGAGAAATATTTAAATTACTGTGTCTTATAACCTACACCTTCAGAATTATTTTTCAGGTTTTATGGGTTCAAAATAAACTTGACTGGTGGTGTTTAGCTAATTTTGACCAAATAAATTATTTACTGTCGATTATTAGGACTTTAATATCACCACCTCCTTGAAATTTCCAATTTAATAGCATTACTTGCATTTGGGGAATCCTTTCTTGGCCAAATTAAATCCACTTAACTTTCTGATTTTCTGAAAATAATTCATTATCTAATTTAAGATTATTAAAAAACGCCATAATGTGAATATTGTTTACAGATTTGAGCTAGTTGACTGTCCTCTCTTTGTGCAAAGCGCGATATTTTTCAAGGCCTTATCTGCTACGGACCGTAAGAGCAAATATTACAGCTCAGACAAAGATTTGGTATATTAGTTAAAACAATCAAGTCATTTATAATTAGGAAATTATTTTGACACAATTTTTCTTTCAGGGAAGGCTTCTTTCCACTTCTTCGCTAATGTTAGGAATAATGACCAACAGTATTTTTGGGCAATATATATTTTGCCTCAAATCGGTGCAAATAGCGCAAAAAATATTTGAGAAAGAAAATTTAAATATTAAAGGTTTCGATAACATAATTTGACCACAACGCTCAAAATTGATGGCAATGCACCCCTCCCTCATTTTGATAGTACTAAATTAAAATTTGAATTTGCTTTCAGTCAATTTGAACTAAAGTGACACGAGACCTTAAAATAATATATACTGAAGGACGGGAAGAAATTTAATTTCTAACAAATTGCTAAAAGCGATTCTTTTCACAAAGCACTTTATCTTTGAACCATTGAGATTATCTTTCAAGACATGAGTATGAAAATTGTTACAAGTTTTAAATTTCTAGTGAATGCACCTGCATTCGTTGTACTTTCCTAATCTACAAGCCGAGTTTAAAAGACTAGGCGACGTGACACCTACTATATTTTGAGTTTCTGCGTTACCATTTTGAGAATAGACACCTTTCTGATAATGCTAGTGACGGGAAGACAGTACCAGTAAGACACAACGTATCTGAGGCACTTTATTTAAATGGTTTAAGGTCGGTGTACTGAAATGTCTTCATTCGATAAAAGGCGTGAATATTCTACTTCAAATAAAAAATAACTTTTTATTTGGGTTGGGTTTGTATTTTACAATTTTTTGGTAAAAGTATATATGAACGAATATGGCAATTCACCGAGTAAAATACTCTCATAAAGTGAACTTGATTATTGTATTTGGATAAAAAATTTCAAATTTGTTAGAAAAAACAATATGTACACTAAAATGTTTTATTAAACTGTGATATAACTTTTGAAAATGTAAAACATTAGCAGGCATTATTTTGGGTCTTTAACTGTCGAGGTGTTTCACTTACTATCGCATTAAAATGGGCTCATTCGTCTGTCATATTGACACAACATTTTAAATTTGTGAAAAGATAGAATTTGGTGTAGGAACGGTCACCGCTCCTTTGAGCGACATTAATGATTGAACCCCGACAAAGGTTAACGGATGCATTAACCAGGACGTAAATAGGCTTTGTGCATTTTCGACCAATTAAAAATTTTTCAAAGCACTATTCAGAGTCTTGGATTTTAGAAACTTTCCCACAGTTTAAATTTGTAATCTGTATGGTAAAAGTAGCGATATGCTAAACAGAGTCTGGTCACAATGAGAGGCAAATTCTTCTCCCTATTCACGATGTAAATAGTTGTATCAGAGTGCTGTTCTCATTCACATTAGAACTGCAACGAAGGCATAATTAGTTATGGCATCAGAATTAAAAGGGAGAATTTATTGAGTCAAATCGTAAACGGATAAACAAGTTGGTCTTCAAAATTTCATGAAGAACCTTGTGAAATCTCATCCAAATTATAATTTTCTCCGTTGTAGGTACAGCTGGTATATGAAACTAGCGTAGTTAATGCACATATCTACTGCGTTTCTAAAAGACAATATTGACTGTAGACATTAAAAACAGAATTAATTTCTAAAAGGTTTGAATATACACCCTTTTAACGCTTCCTCATAAGCGCCTTTCCCATTAGATAATCAAATTGATGGGTTGTTTTAAAGTCATAACAGTATTATTACTAACTCTGGATGTTTACGTATTTGCGCAAGGTTCAATGATAATTTCCAAAATATTATTAACAAATGAATGTAAAAAATTTCAAAGTTCATTAAAATGTATATGTCGATAGAGAGGTCAGATAACTAATAACTGGAAGTTAAATTGAATTAGTTTTTACGGCGTCATATTTATGGTTGCCATATATCGTTATTTTAATTATTGATTCGTGCTCTCTTCGGACACAAAGAACCAAGCGGCGTAAGAAGAGTTCCTTAAATCGCTTTTTTTTCTCTATATTAAACAAAGGTACACATGATTAAGGGCCTCTGCATTAACCATTCGAAATTCTTCTGTCTTACCTTTCAAACAGAAAGGTCACAGAAGTCACCTATTTTGACAGCCCTAAGTAGTATCCATTTATACCCACTTGCTTTCCTATTATCTAAAATGCCTTATGAGAATGCTTTCATATGGAAAAATTTGATTTGGAGTTGAAGATTGTGAGCAGGATGCACAAGCTGAGATTAAGTAATCGGTTGTTAATAGCGTAAAGTTCACGAAACTGGGAAAACAGCAATGTGAGTGGTCTTCCCGTGACCTCTCTAGTTACTAAATTTACACCTCTGTATGTATTAATACTTCCCGTTCCAGGATACAAACCCTGTTTAAAGAATAAAATTTACTTCCCAAGACCAGAAACAAATTTTGTGCAGCTGAAAAAGATACACAGGTATGGTTCCATTTTCTTCTTCATGGTTCAATCTAGAGTTAAATTTTATTAAAATTCAACCAACTTGACTTAAACTTCCTTTTTACTTCTTCTTTCTCACTTGAACAATTCTATTATTTTTTTTATTTTAGTGCGTCGCGCTGATTTCTATTATTTGCGTGATTCTTTCCATTGAGGCATACTGTTTCAAGACCTCTCCCTCCTATACCGTTCCGTCTTTACAAATTTCCACTGGACCGTATTATAATATCTCGATGAATTCCTCATTTCTTTCACATCCAGATTCTGTGTCTCAGGACTTCAGCGTCGATTCCACGGATCCACCCAGTTTTATCTACCACTCATCATTTCTTTATATTGACTTGGTTTGCAATGTATGGTTCCTTATTGAATTCCTCATTCGATTGACTGTAACAGACTCCATAATTAGATTTCTCCGATCCCCGTTAAATCTTATTGAAATAGCTGCAGTGATCAGCTTCTACACCGAAATGTTTGTTCTAGTCACTTTCAAACAGCATCCTCATACACCTCCCGCCTTCGCAAAATGCGCATTGGAATTGTTCAGCATCGTGCGAGTTATGCGGTTGTTCAAACTCACTCGTTATATCTCCGGCCTAAAAATACTTATTCTCACATTCAAAGCAAGTGCTAAGGAGTTATCACTGTTAGTGTTTTTTCTCATGGTGTTTATTGTTCTCTTTGCGGCGCTTGTCTTCTACGCTGAGAGATTCTCCCCCTCGCCAACAAATGATTTCACCTCGATTCCCATTGGTCTCTGGTGGGCAATCGTTACTATGACCACAGTTGGGTACGGTGACATGGCACCAAAATCGTATGCAGGTGAAAAGCCATTTCATTCATTTACTCAATTAATAATTAGATAGTATTTAATTAATATTTAATATTTAAGTGTAAATAGGAGAAAGTGTCTGTATGTTCAAAATTACTACAACCTATTTCGAATATAATGGATGTATAATTTTTGAAAGAAATATATTAGACATCTATAATTCTTTAAACAAGCATTCATCTTTTAAAAGTGTTTATAAAATAAATTTGAGTCGTCAATTATACTGTTTTGTTAATTTTACTTCACTTTACTAATTTAATTACTTTATTAAAGCTTAGAGGTTTTTGTGTCAAAAATTAATCATTCTTCCAAAATGTGGTAATCCTTTCAAACGTGGGAAATGATATTTATCTAATTCATTATAATCATCCTGGTATTTGATCTTGGTACCAATAAATTAATTTTATTTCAATCTGATTTTTAATTTCATTAACTTTGTGAATAAATCGTCTTCTATAAAAACTGGAGTGAAAGAAAAATCAAGGATTAAATTCGAAATTTTTATCTAGACTGTGAATGTATGCACAAAACTTGATACTGTTTAGGACGAATTAAATTTATGTTAGACAGAAAGCCTTTTAAGTCGAATTTTACTAATTTACACGCTGCAACAGTGAATGCACGTGAAAATTTTATAGGTTGCTTAGAGGTGGGATGATCTACTGGTGAGATCGTCTCTATTATTAAGAACATTTACTAATGTCAAGAGACGCATTCTGGTAGATTTTGTTCTGAAAATTTGCTTCACTCGCACAATTTGAAATAGCCAAAAGTCATTTGAAACAATAGAAGTTTGTTTATAAATTCTATGCGTGATGTCTATTGGTCTCATGAAAATTCGATTGAAAGAATAGATCACCTTAAAACTCTTAACTTATAAAGAGCACATTATTTGAAAAAAATAATGTGCTCTTTATAGGGAAAGTAAATAAGCAAGCTTTAATTAATTGGTACCATCAACCATCCTAAAAGAGTTTGACGTTTTTGTTTTTTATAACCATTGTTCCAGGAAGTTAAATATAAATAGGCTATGAGGGGAATGGAATTTTTATTTTATGGCAAGGCCTTATTGAATCCACAAAAACAAACTTCTTCGTCTTCGCTTCAGCTAATAGAGAATGCATCAAGTAATTTTGCATTCTCCATGTTTTGATAACCCTTTTTATACTCATGTTGATAAAAGTATTCAAACTATAAACTGAAGAAAAGGCAGGTCGACTTATTTGCTATGCGTAGTTATTTGCTAGAAAGCGAACTTGGTTTCATGCTAGCTCCAACCACCAAGAGAGTACCCTTCCAAATCAATAAATTGAACAAGAGGGTTTAGACGATGGCTGCACAAATTCACTAGGAAAACATAGAAAATATCCAGCAATAATAAATGAAGCAAGGGAGGGGTGGGGCGTGGAGGGTGGAGGGGTGTTGGCTGTCGTACATCTTCTTGGTCTCTCCCATCCCTCCCCTTCCACTTACCTCACATTAAGCTGACTTGCTACTCGAAATATCAATATGCTTTATTATTGGTAACTTTTAGTACTGTTATTAGCAATATTTGTAACTATTTGATATTACTTTTAAGTAATATTAATGCCATGTTAAATACAAATCACGTAATATTCTGTTTCTCAATTTCATCCATTTACTTTACAACATCTGCCCAGAGAATTCGAATTTCAAGGACACCAATTTTCTAAGGCCTTGTTGGCTTAAATTAACACTGTGCAGTGTCAAATTCATTTCGAAAGAAACGATTTGATAGTGCTCTCATTAATTGCACATGTTTTGAATTATATTTGGTGATAGGTATTTAAAAGAATCTTAATTATGTTAGCGCAGCAAATACCTGTATAAGTTTTCGAAGGAAATTTTAAATGGACACTTCGAAAGTATTTCATTTCACTCGGAATTACAGGATTTTTGCATAATTTGGATGGAATATCTGCTGTTATGACATTTAGTAATTTGTACCAGACAAACTTGACTCTTTAACAGGGAGTTCTTTCTACTCCTTAGTTACTTTCTAATTCCAGCTTTACATAAGTTTATGAGAATAATTTTGCCATGACTCGCTAATCTGTCAAAGTGTCTTGTGTCATGCCGAAGAATGACCCACTAGTAGCTGTTAGCAAATTTGAACTGAATGTGGTCAATCTCCTTATTAAGAAAAAGCACACTTAAATGATCTCCCAAGGAAGGAATTATGCCCATTTCATGAAAATATTATCAAGTACGTTAGCACCACGGATACGGGGTGCTTGGGATAACTTTTACAGAATGATTTTGGTTATTTTTCCAGAGGCCTTAAAGGAGTTTGGCCAAATTAAGATTTCATTAAAAGTTGGAACCACGCTTAATTCGGCTATGTGACGACAAAGAGAATAATGATGACTGGACTCCATTTAAATTATGAATAACTACCGATCACCAAATATGGAGAGTTTATGATCGTTTCTCAATGCTTACTTAACATGATGAAAAGTATCCGGTATAAAGAGAAGAACTGCTCTGGGGACTATGAAGCCGCTGTAAACAGAAGAATACAAAAGGACCAAACATCCGAACTGATTGTGCTCGAAAAGCAGCTTTTCGTGAGAGTGTTGGAGCACCCTGACATCGGAAATCGGGCTCTGTAGCCACATTTAATTGGATGTCTCAGCTTTTACTATAGAGCTTTCACTCAATTAAGGCAACTATTGCTACCAGTCATAATTACGTCACGGAAGTCAAATTCTCACACAAAATTCTCTGACAAAACCGAAAAGTTTCTAAACAAAGGGAAACCTACTGCTGAAGCACATACAATCGATGAAGAAATTTGTTGTCAAGATCATAACCATAACTCGCAAAATAAGAGATGACTTGGTTTAAAGATGTCTCGAAGCTTAATTTTTATAGACTAAGAAGTTGGTTCAATTGGGATAATCACCAACTTAATGCTATCATTATTGATAGGTTAAGTACGGTGACGAAACATCGAAATGTATTAATTAAATAGACTTGGTGGACACAAAATGGAAGCTAAATTATTGCTATTTTAAAATAGCTATTAAAAACTTAAATTTAATTTTTGTTGATAAATTGGAGTTACGCAGCCATAAATATGTTGTATTCAAGTCAATGTAGCTCTGATGTGGGCAACTACGATTCGATATATGACTTCCCAACTCGCAGAAAATTATAAAACTTACAAGTAGCATAATCTTCAAAAGTGGTCCAAAGAGGAATCACTTGGATCGAAATTGGGAGAACCAAAACAGCCCTTTATTAATGGAGTTTCAAGTTATTTAACTGGAATAAAAATGTACGAAATTTTACGAAATTTACGTGGAGTTAATGGCGAAACATATTTGTATAAATAAAAGAAAGTTATCGTATTTGTTACGTGTTACAAATTTATTTCTTTTAACCTAAAAGTGTATGCCAAAGAGATGCTTCTCTTTTGTGTAATTAGTGATGAATGAGATGTGTCACAAATCCATTAAGATGACGGGCTTTTCTTTTCTACTGCAAACAAAAAGTATTTTATGAAGTTACTTTAATACAAGGCAGCCAAGTTAAGTAGAACTTTTAGGGATTATAACAAGGTATTTTGAAAATAAATTATTGCGTTTGGAGACTGCTTAAAAGTAAAAATATTTGAAAAGAATGCCGTAGTATTTTGGGCAATGAGAAATTGGACTATTGGACTGAAAGGAGTTGTATTTTTATTCATATTGTTTCGTACTCTTGGTTTTCGATTTTGGATGTTTGAGTAGACGAAATTCATCATTTTTCGAGTAGTCCTTCGTTAAATGTTTGATTTCATTTATTCTCAAATTACTTTAAAAAAGCCAAAAGGGTTTGAATCATGGCACGGTTCTCTATTCACTACTTAAAGCAAGTGTAAGAACAATAAAATGTAAGAGCACAACAGTCCTTCTCCAACTATTTAACATGAAGGCTTAAAAAACAGCTTAAACCCTCTTTTCTTTCAACGTTTCAATGTTCTAACCTATCTAATCATGGTTCCATTGCATGGTTTATGGATCCAATCAATCATTCGATAAAGTCAAATTCTAATCTAGGCTGAAGACGTAACTTCATCCAGGTACCCAGGGGTCAAATTGCGTTTGCAGACATTTGGAGATTGCGATATACATCAAACCCACAGAAGAAAGTGGATTACTTTTCAGTTCCGCAATCGTCCTGATCTCACCACATATTTCAATTGCCATAATATTTTACTGATTCAAATGTTCAGACGCGTTAAAATACAGAATTGTCAAGAGCATTAATTCAGATATAATTCAGATATTTCAATGTTAAAATTCTCCAATTTTATTTTCAAAAGGAAGCTGTAATAGCAGGAACTGTCATTTTTATTTCCTTGTAATACTTAATCATTCGCCAGCATTAGATTTCGGAATGCAAAATCTTCTTTAAAAGAATATATACTTCATCAGGGCTTGATAGTTAATTAATTTTTGTGATGTTAATCATTTTACCTGCAATCAATTTAAATTATTTAAGTGAGTTTGGCCACAGATACCACTTTCAAAAATAAAAAAATAAAAGTTACAGTTACTTGGTGCTCCAGGGTGTTTTAAAAATCATGAATTTTTCTAATAATCTGGCAAATTACGTGAAATTAACAAAAACCAACTGAAATTTTACCGAAAAAAGGATTAGTTGTGTCGAAACAGCTTATAAAATCCGCAGTCCGTAATCAGATGCAAATTTTAAAAAGAGTAAATCAAATCTTTAAATAAAAATGTATTTGTAATAACAAATACACGCAAATTAACAAATTATTATACAAATTCGTTTGAATTTTAGGGAATTCGGTGCGATATTTTAAGAGTAAATATGTTGGATAAACCGACATTTTTAAGAGTGGTTATTACAAACAAAGAAACAATCCAATATAATTTTAAAGACAGTTTTATTGAGCTTTTGTTTAATATCAAAAGATATCTATTATATTATTTTATATTTCTCTATGAACATTTTATAAATCCTATGGTTACTTTGAGTTCGTTTACTTCAAACTGAAATTAAAATGTAAAACGTTTGAAAAGTTTGAGTAAAAAATGCTTATCTTAGGTCCAACGCAGAATATCTTCTGCATTTGTGGGTTGCATTTAAAACAAATTAGAAAAAAAATTAAATATGTGATGCCAATTGCTCGACAATGCATAATAATGGCTTTAAGAATCAAGGAATAAGGGAAATCTCTTCCATCACAGCTTCAGAATCGTTATATTGGTTAATTTTAAAGGTGGAGTTCCTTCTGACTTATCCTTCCACCTTTAGATCTTACTCTAGTGACAAAAAATTTGAGTGGCATGTTATCCTCTTGTTCACATAATTTTGCAGCATCCATATATCAGGAGACAAACAATTTCTGATGATCAATCCACCCTGCCTACTTATCTCAATTTCAGTTGCAAAGAGTCGATGGCATCTTGAATCCACAAATGCAATTTCCCTTTCAATTGCGGTTGATATTAAGTAATAAAACTTTTTGTGGGATTCATACTTCAACTTTTCCGATATTTTCGGCAAACAAAAGTTTTGCTTTCGACAAAACTCTTTATGTGCAGATCTAAAGATTGCAGACTTTGATAAGTGAGATTTCAATGGAAATTCAGCCATTTTCTCACTTTTCAGTAAAGACGGTTCGTGGATTTAGTCGGCGTCTTTATAATTATGCCTCAAGCTAACTTAGAGGGCCTTTTCACTCAGGATACATTTTTCTCTATTTAACTGTTAATCAATAAGTATTCTTCGCAAACGTATTTGCTTAATTCTGAATGCCTACAATTGGATGTTAAAATGTATTTGATTAAGGCCATATAAAGATAGGAAATGCCAAAAAACTCAATTCCTTTTTGCAAACCGACTCTCAAAAATGTGGATAGTTTAGCTGCAAGTACTGCAGGATATCTCTAATGACTATATAATGTATTTATATCCGCTTCACGGATTTTCATAATAGAGTCTTTTTTTGAGGGATTTTTAAGCAGGATTTATCAGTGTCATAAATATTATTATGTAATTTGCATCCCGTTAAACTCACGAATTTATTCGAAAGTCATGAAATATTTAAAACAAGTATTTACTGGCAACGCATATCTTGTTCTCTCATGAAACGCCCTTACATGACAGTTAATTGGACTTTCAAAGAACGTAAGTTATTCCGCCTCTACAAACTTAACTTTTTTAACTTACATTGCCTATGTAAGTGAGCTAAGGCATTCCCTGGACAATCTCATAATTTTTCTACAAAGTTATTTATATGCTATTATATATCAGTTTTTCTTTTGATTACAGGAATGATGGTAGGAGCCTTGTGTGCCATTACAGGAGTCTTGACAATTGCCCTACCAGTACCTGTCATTGTATCGAACTTCTCCATGTTCTACTCACATACCCAAGCTCGATCAAAATTGCCCAAAAAGCGTCGTCGTGTATTGCCTGCTGAGTCAATTCACACGAAACATAAGGTATCTGCGGATCACGCACGAAACGGTCGGGTGTTTGATAGACGGCTGTCACCAACCATTGCAGCTAGCATCTCCAGCGTGGTATTAATGAATAAACGACTTCAAAGTAAGCAATAAGAGTGGGAATTGAAATACTTTGAAGTGTATGTAGGGACACCTGACAATGAAATCTAAAGAATTAACGCCCTTAGGACCACACGGTTCTCTTTTAAAATAAGCTTCATTGATACTAGACTCGTAACTAAAGGCGCTATTCCCGTTTAAAACATGTTCAATACGTCTATAGTCTTCGCCTGGTACACTAAAAATTGTCGCGTCGGCTTTAGTCTGCTGTGAGACACGCATGAGTGCGATTGGGTGCATTTTTCAAAAAATGATTCGGGCGTTAAACCTTTAAGATAGAAAAGTTTCTAGATAGGTTTAATCTACGTGAATTGAATTACAAGCCTATAATCCTACGTTCGTCTTGCTATTGCCAAATATGTTATCACTCTCAATTTTAATTTTGCCACACATTTGTCATTATATTTAAACGTCTGTCGGCAGATTTGAGGGTTGAAATTAACGTAGGCTTCTAATTACAATCGGGAAGTTGGGTTAATAAAATTTTGACTAAAGCTAAGTCCTCGCTAATCCTTTTATGTCAAGCAATTTGATATAGAATTTAATAAAGCTTTTGTTGGATAAATTTTGAAATAACCTGATTCTAAGGCTTAAAATTAGTTTTTAACTTGAATTCAAATGGATAAGCATTATTTTCTCATTGTTAAACGATGCAATCACCATAGTCACAAATGGGAATAGATCGAATTTCTTTCAGACAGAACATGACTCACAGCATGGATTTGTATTTGGTTCAAAAGTTTTTTACAAGTTTTGATGATTTTGATTTATTTTGTGAAATAAGTTAAACCTCTCCACTTAGTAAAGGTCAAATGAAATTCATGTATATCCTATGTTGAGGCAATAAAAATGAAACTGATCCCTAAACGTTACACGGATAAAACAGCATTAATACTAAAGATTATCAGAAGATAAAGGATAATTGTTTGCATTTATAATTGCGTTGGTTTGTCAAACCAGATGACGCGTAGTTGATTTTGATTGACGTAAAACCAGTGATTGGAATTGCCGATCGAACTGGTCATGTCTGGGTAACATGGAAGGTGACAGACTTCAAGTCCCTTAACGGGGAGCACCTATGACGCCATTCCAGGCTGAAAGTGAGTGTTAGAAAACGCTCTCCTAGTTGATCCTGGTGCACACAAATTTCCTTAATACAACAGCATTCATTGTGAACGGATTAGTTAAGAGTACCCATGTTAAGCCAGGAAACCATGTGCAATTTTTAAGGAATAATTACTTAGTGGATAAGGCTCAGAGTACATAATGAAGTCAGAGGAATCTCTCAAAACTTTCGTTTCATCTGAATTATAAAATGATCAACTTTTCCAATTACCCCTAAGGGCTATAGTTTACTTTTAATATTTCAATATCTTAAAACTCGCTTTCATAATCTAACTCCTGAATAGATGATGAATTAATGATCTCAATATTTAGACCTTGATGAATTGTCTATGTGAATAAGTTTTTGGCCATGCTATCTCAATTTAATTGTCATTTTGTGGCAACGAATTGGAAGGGGAAAAATGAAGGGTATTTGAAGTCTAACAAAGTCCCTCACACTTGCATTTTATTAACTCAAAATAAGTAATCTGATGATGAAGCAACGTAATTCAACAAATTTAGGGTAATTTAGCAGATTTTTAAGAAGATAATAATAGGTTGTTTAAAGGAACCCATCTAAATAAAACTTCAAAATACATATAGGCTCAAGATCAGCCTACATATCTAATCTGCAAGCCATGGCATAAAACGACGATAGGATTTGGCATTCAGTTCTACCAGGACTTGTTAACCAGCCGTCAAGAGCAATCACCGTCTAAACTACGACACTTATTTCAATGGCTTTATGGCCATAAAAAAATCTCTGTAATAAATGGTATAACACGTTAACGTGTTTTCTGTGCATTTATTATATATCAAAGGTTTGACCTTTTATTGATTAGTATTTGAACTATAAAAAAACATTATATTTGAACAGTACTAATACATTAAAATGGTATTGGTTTCAAAATATTACTAGGTTTAATTTGTGGAGCTAATAATTTCATCGATTGGATTTGAGGGTGAAATGTCGTGAATGGGTTCACTTTTATCGCGATCACTCTAGAGGGATATCGAAAATATAAGGCGATGCGGCTTGATTTCATTCGGGTAAAATGCAGAGAAGAGGCATTGAGAATTTTTATATTTTAATCATATTACCTATAAGCAACAAGCCGATCGGACTTATAACATGATCATGTTGCAAAGTCAATACCTACTAAGATTGGTTACATGAAGTCATAAGTAGACGTAGAGGATTCAGGACATCATGGTAGTGATAAGTCGCTGTCATTCACTATCCCTAAGCGAATGTCATCGAACTCGTCTTCTCTGACTTTGCATTGGTGAGAGATATGTTGTCTGTATGTAATTGTTGAACACGTAGTTCATATGATTTCTTATACCAATGGTCAAAAATTATTTACCAAATTTTGTTAATTATCAGTTACTGAGGTAGAATAAGTAAATAACTGCAAGAAATATTTGTTTTATGTGAACTAGGCGCCCAACCCGAAAATCCTGCCTTTCTGGAAGCTACTGGGAAAGTAGGAGTGGAAGATACAGAAACCGAAGGTCCCACTACCGCACCAAAAATTTTCAGAACTCATCGAACTCCGGTTATTGATTTTACGGAAACTGGAGATGAGGAAGATGGGAATTTTGGAACGTGTGATGGTAACTTTAGTTATAATTTCAATTACAAAAGTGACAACGTCTGATTTACTGTTCAATTTTGGAGTATTGCATAATTCTTTATAAAATGCACATTAGAAGGTATTAAGCTGGAAAGAGTAGTATTTATATTTTAATGAATACAATCATCTAGTCTTTGAAAAATTATCAGCTGTATCAATTTATATTGGTTTAATCTTTCAAAAAATATTCACATTCGTTATTAAGTGACTTAATTTTATTTATTGTCATAATTTACGGTAATTACACGGGATTCGATTTTGGAGTAATGTAAAAATAAATCCTATTGAAACAACTTGATAAACAGCGCAACTTTCGGATACATATCAGCCAACAAATCAGATTTTATGCGAGAACTGTGCAATTGAGACATCATTTCTACCATTGAGAGAAAAAAATGCGCATTGGACTAGTGAACTTTAATTGAGTACTTTTAGAGACTTCCACCGGACAAAAAGTAAATGCATAAGAATTAGTAAATTAAAAATTTGAGATTTTTGGGAATCAAGGCCCCCCAGATTTGTTGAAGCTCAATTCTATCAGTTATAGGTATTCACTTAGAGTTCAAGAGGTTTCCAGTCTTGCCTAAAGCAGGACATTACAGATTGAGAGGAGACAAGATTTAAATCAAAATGAATTGTGAGAATATTTTTGGGAAAAAAGGAAAATAGTCAAATAGTGATTAAACAATTTGAGTGTGAGAACAAAGCGCTCGCATAGTACCTAAGAGCGGGTCACAGACCAATTAGTAGAGACGGGAGCAAATCAATTTTCGTACGCCAGAGGACTGAAAGACTTTATGAAAATATCTGTCATCATTCCCATTAATCTAGGCAGCAGAAACGCCTTAAAACAAATTGTGATTTTAACTTACTATTTGCCAAAAAATAATGCTAACCACCAAATTTTTTTAGAAAACAAACATGCACAAACAATGGAAGCTCATACGACCACCAACGGTTTCGATAGTGCTTGTCACGACTCTTCCATGGACATTGAGTTCGATGAATTGTATTCAAATTGTCAGTCCCCTCCAAGTCTCGCTTTTGATCGAAGTCAATCAAAAAATTCCTTGTCAGTATGATGTAAGAGAAAACAAAAGTTGTTAATTTCCTATGTATCTGGTCATTACAGCATGAGAAATACATAAATGTCATGCGCGAACGTAGAATTTTGTTTTGACTGTGGCCCGACTTGAATATGGTGGGGGCGGTTTGTTTGTTGCCTTATTATCACCGTGTAATTGGTGGTGGTTCTTGGATCGTTTGCACTATTTCGTTTATTTATTATCGTTTTATCTCACTTTTCAGAAAGATATATTTTCCAGGTCATTACTTATTGATTTTCTTTAAACTTATCCCACTATTATGCTCACTCCTTTCAATGACCGCAAAATTTGTTTTTGTAAGTTTTAATCAAAAATTTCATGATAGGTGCAGTACTGAAACACAATAGAGAATAAGATGGGATATGGAATATGAATTTCTCACCCATAATGGATTTTATGGCCTTTAATTTGATCAAATTCTACAGTTTTTGAGATGTCTAATTCCCATAACGAATTTAATTCACTTGGTTATATCCCAAAGATTTTACAATTCATTTTTCATCAAAATCGATGCATTTCGATTTCTCAGCGAATTCTATTAACTTAACTTTCTCTTTAGTGAAACAAAAAATTTCTCTTAATTTCTTTTCTATAATTAAATTAAGCTGGTAAGTTCAGGTCTACAGCAACGCATACGATGACGAGTGGATAACTTCTAGAAATTCAAATATCATGCAGCTAATTGAATTGGAGTTCACCTAGAATGAGCTCTGATATGTTAGTAAAATTTTAACTGCTTAAGATTAAGTGAAATGATGATACTTTCTCCCTCTTTGAAGGGAAAATTGGCTTGAAGTGGTGAGACTTTCATTTTGAAAATAAAAATCAACACTTTCGCCGTTCTCTTTTTATTTTCCTCCCTATTCACTATTGAACTTTTCTTGCCTAATTTTAGTTGCATCCAATCAACCAACAATTGAAAATTAAATAATTAAAATTAAAATATAATAGTAACTTTAGATGTGCTTTTGATCGTAAGGTTATAGCTTCGAATGGCCAATTGCCTTTGGCAAGGAAGAATGTAGTTTGGCAGATATCGATCCAGGAAACAAAACATTTCCCATTCTCTTTAATATTTTCAAGGTGTATTTTTGGTTAGTTTTGAGGGAAGTTTTGCATGAAAATGTGGCTTTGAGTCTGGCTCTTGCAAACAAATCTTGCGACCGTATGAGATTTTGCACTTGAATATTTTAAAATCTGTTCCGATTTCACTTGATACAAAAAGTAAACATGCCTTTTGAATGTCTAGCATTTGCATGATTGCATACTATCTTAAGTGTCACTGAGATAGATAATAAAACGGCTTTCAGAATTCAGTCGAGTTGGGCTCAGATCTATCCTTAAAAACCGAAACGATTCTCAATCAGAAGAGTAGAATTTGAATTAAAATTTGATATACTGTACAATTGTGGGGGAATGGGAGTGGTGTGATGGGGAAGAGTCGTAGTAAGCGATGACAGGAAAGAGGGGAGGAGTGAGAGTAAATGGCTACGGTGCATGTTAACGCGAACTTACGTGAAACATGTTGAAATAAAGTATAACGAAGGGATTGGTTGGTTTTAGTTTTTTTGGGCATTCAAATGGCCAAGACCAATGAGATATCGTGTATGCACTACCTTTAATCTATACTTTTATTTATTGTCACCTAAAATATGCGCTTAATTTGTTCCTATGGTATCAAAGCCTTTAAGTGGACTATTCTATGGGCATGTTTTTAGTCTTTTCCATTTATTTTCAAGGATACGTTTAGGAATAAGAAGATAATATGTATTATAGTTCAAGGATTATTTTGATTTTACCTTAGTTTCCAATATCAAATCCACTAGTGCTTGCAGTTCTTGGAATTGTGTTCATATCAGATTAATTATGTGGGGACTTTGTAAACTTTGTTAAATTTCATAGGCAGAATTTTCTGGTTCATGAAGTACTTACAGTATGATATAACACTCCCATCAAAATTATTCAGATAAGTGAAGTGATCTCTGCAGTGGCAAATGCGAGTGTGTCAATAAATAAATATGAACATCATGAACAAATATGCTTACCCTCGCTTTTAACAACACCAATTTATTCAGGTTTTTTGCTACAATACACATTTATTCTTCATGAAAGAATATCAAATTTGTGTTTACAAATTAGCATCTCGTATTCTATCTATCGTAGAATTAGACGACTAGTAAACTTCGTAGAGGCTATTGCTAGGAAGATGCAAAGGCGAGGTCTACAACTAATAACAGTCGATTAAAAGTCTCGGATCAAGAATGCAGAGTCGGGAGTAAATTAGAGCAGTGGCGGTTAAAAGAGAAGAAGGCGAGGAACGAGGAAAGAGAGGGCGCGAATGCCAAGTGTTTGCACCACGAGCCTTGAAATTAGCGTGTACGGGATATAAAATTTAGTCACGTCGAGAAAGACTATTGAAAAATCAATAATTTTTATTCCAGAACTGTAATCTCGACATTCAGTGAAACCAAATGTGACTGTTGTACTATATCAAGGATCGACATGTAAAACTAATCTTTCACAAAGGTACTAAAAGTACCAATTGGTTCCAAAAGTTATCTTGCGAATCGTTTTTGGTGAATACTTTAACTTGCAAAATGGCTCCTATCTATAATCAAATATAAAATTTTTAATCATAAAAGAAGGTAAATCTACTTAAGCCTTCAGGTTTGTATAAACTTTAAATCTAAGAAGTATTTTAATTGAATTAATCGTAATTCACAAATTTGGTGGATAATTAGTATGTATTCATAATTTAATTAATTTAGAAAATAGCGAGTTGACTTACACACATTTCAATTCGATTTCGCTGTTTTTCGGCAGATAACTCTAACTCACTTGTTGGATAATTAGTAAACCATTTGGCGCAGTTTCACAATTGCGCCTCTCATGAATATTTCATTTTTCAACCTGAAATCAATCATCTAAAGTCGGATCTCAATTGAATTAATAATTTTATTTCTTATCTTAAAATATTTGGTTAAAATATGGTGAAGTAAACTTCGAAACTCGAAAATGGATGCATTTAGAGCCTGGAAGGATATAGAAGCTTAAGTTTTATTAATAAATCGCCAACAAGACAGAATCCAATTTTACAGCTAACTAAATGCTTTCATGTCATTTTATGCTTATAAGGAGATTAGTTGTGGACTTTATTTTGACTTCGTAAAGTCCACGTGCTTAATAGGGAGATTTATAAAGAGACGACAGAATTCCATCTTATTAGAGTCTGCTAAACTATAGATCGGAGGAGCAATAAAAGATGATGCTTAATTAAGCAAAAGTGCTCAAAATTCTTGAATGCAATAGTTGTTTTAAAAGTCCACTTCATTTTGCAACTCATCTTGATTTCTACCAATGGAACAGGTGCTTCGTTCTTTTCTTTCAACATTATCTAAATTTACATTTTATCAAGTCTGAAGTGCTCAATTAAGTGCCAATACATTCAAAAAGCAAGCGTCATTATGACATAGGATTATAACACTTTCATTTGTTTGAAATAGCCTCAACTAAATCTTCATTTGATCTGGGTTACTACTTTAATACTAATAGGAAGGTAAATGTTATGAAAAGGCGAAAGAATTATATGAGTATTATGTGGAAGCACCATTGTTATTATTATTATATCAAATTGCAGGCTTTATTATAATTATCATTAGCCCATTAGTTGACTTCTGGCTTCCCAGTATCTCTGAGCTCCTGTTGTTGCCTGTAGGGCTGGACACCATATCAGATGGGTCTTCTCCATTTCCTCCTGAAGGTCACATAGGGGGCATATTGGTTGGGCGTATACTCCTATTCTGTGAAAATGTTTCGCCAGGCAATCGTGTCCGGTACGCAGTCTAAATTCTGCGACAGCATCGAGTCTAGGCCAGTTGGCCATGTTAGAAAATGCCGCTGTCCACTGCTTCTCCTTTGTTTGGGCTTTAAGTTCGTTGCTTCTTGAAGTCTTGAATTTTCTCCTGATGTTATTAAGAGGTTCATTTGATTAAGGTGCCCTTAAAATATTTCGGAGGTGTTGGTCTGGCCTCTTTTAGAGTAGTTTTATTTCCTAACTGTCTCTCAAAATGCTTATCAATTTGAATTAAATTTGACATTTCCTGACAAGTGTAGCGGAATTAGCTACCTAACTAGGCCTGACTGTACTCAAAAACCCCTATGGCAGATTCTCCCAGTTGGTAAGACTCCCAGAACTAGCTAAGCTACTGCAAAGCTATAAAAGAAACAGACGTATCCAGGGAACATGTTTATTCTAGACGTGCATGACGTGGAGTGTGAACAGGGAGGAAGATTAGTCATTCAACATGGCGTATTAAGTAAAACAAGTGAGAGCTCTTGATTGGCGAATGTCTCAGGTGCTTTAAAAATTATATGTTTTGTGTTTGTTTATTAAATATTTGGAAATAGGATATTAGACTTTAAGAGTACTCTCAGTTCGAAGAGTGGGTTTCAGGGATTGATTCTGCCCAAAAGAAATAGAAGGAAATGTAAGTGATATACTTTCTTAATCTTTCAACACATTTCCACTAGCAAGTTCATGGGACAACCAAATGCAGTGCCATCGTATTTCCACATTTATCTACTTTCGCACTATTATTAATGTAGATGTGCATAAACGCTTAAAATTACTATGAAGTCACAATTAATACTGAATATTTTCTTCTTTAAATTTGCAATAGATTAGAACTCTAGGTAAATTTATCTAACAACTTTTTTGAATATTTTAAGGTTTCGTCAGTGGGATGTATAGCATTCTTTCATTATTACCATTTTTACAACCTACAGCATTGCGAAGAAAATGAATTTGATTACATAAAGAATAATGGAAGGGTGTCGAAGAGAAAACTTCATGAATCCCACTTCAATTGATTTTCGGGTCCGGATTCCAGAATGTTCACTTAATCGATACCTTACGGCTAGCATTCCAAAGTTCAAATTTTCTAATTAATTCTCAGGTTTGTTGGTGGTATTCTAATCCATGATGCCCACTCAGATCGTATATTTGCTCTTACAGCAGTTTTATTGTTGCTTTTTCTTTATAGCACTAAGTCCAGGACGCTAGCTGTAAGATATTACGTTTCTATACAATTTAATCTATTAAAGTTGCCACTATTTTTTATGGTCTTAGTGGTCTGAGTAAATGAAAATTGAAAATCGCTATTGAAGTCGAGTGAGGGAAAATAGCCTTAAATATTCGTTTTCACGAGCGAAGGCTTGTATTTGTCAATAATTGGTAATAATCGAACTCATCATAAACGGCTTAATTCGTACAATAATAGAAGATTAATTGCACTCCAAATTGATCAATTTCAATAGATCCTTAATAATACCAATTATTTTTGAAGTTAAGTATCTGTTAGGTGAGTTAACTTAATATGTACCCAGTGGATGTTAACTTATAGCTAGACTGACTACATTAAAAGACCTGTAGTTTGCTTTCTAGTAAATTTGGCCTTCGAATAATAAAGGTACTTTCAAGTAAATATGAGATTATCTTGATTAACGCTCTTCCACATCGTGTTCGAATTCTACAAGTTAATTTGAGTAGAACCGTTTATATAATATCGATTTCTGGCGTCACTAACAAACACTCAACTCGAAATGTTTGTAGGCTGGATATACTTACTTAGTAGAATGAATTTTTTAGGTTTTATAAAGACTAAAATTAATTAACAAATACAATAGGATCCAATGCTGCACATTTTATATCGTAGCTTTTAATGTAATAAGGTAAATTATTTTAACTGATTCTGCAAGTCAGTAGAATGATTTTAGTTGAAAAAGCCAAATTTTGCTTGCAAATTCATATGTTAAAATAAATTGACTATCCTTAATTTTGGGAAATCACATTTAGAACATCATTACTCAAGTAATAATAACCATAAAGATTATTAGTAACGTAAATTAAACAGCGTCTTGATGTCAGGAGTTTTAGCTTTCCAAATATGCGTCTATTCAAGTATTGTACTAAACAATGACACCTACTAATGAATGTCCAGTTCTGGGGCAGGAGTTAAAATTGGCATTTGTCAATTAAACAGCGAAGGTACAAGTGTCATTCCATGCGCAGTGGGGCAGTCACCGAAATTACTAAAATTTCACTCAAGAATTGCGCACCTTGGAAGTATATAATGACCCTGGTGTACTCAAGAAGAGCAAGCAAGTGAAATTATCAACAAATTAATAACACAATGTGCTGTGGTTGCGGATGCGGATGTGGTTGTGGCGGCTGTGGCTGTGGATGCGGATGTGGAGGCTGCGGTTGCTGTCACTGCAATAACTGTTGTACCTACTGTTGCAAAACTTGTTGCTGTAAGACATTTAGTATAAAACAGTCTAATTTACCTTTTATTTGAAATTTTAACAAACACATACACCCGAATTCATAAAATAATTTAAGAATTAAGTTTTTGCAAAAAAAAATTTGTTAAATCGTATATACTGAGTAGGAAGAATACGTAAAAAACATCGCCAACGTTTAAAATATTTATCTGACCTCTTTTTAAATTTTGTTTAGGTCGACGAAACTGCTGCCATCATTGCTGTTGTTAATTGAATTAGATGTATTACAAAATTTCGCACTTGCTCCCTCTGTTTCTATTGGCCAATAAAGGTTTCGTCTTGTAGCACAGCGTTTTCTGTTTCCCATATGTGTTTCTATTTTAAAATCGTCTTTTATATACTGCTGTGGTTTTAAAAATAATGCTAAAATGAATTAGTCCTAAATCAATAACGCCCCCACTAATGTGGCATTTAATAAATTGGATATTAATTAATGGTTGTCCAGGTTATAATATAAAGGAGTTAAAGGCATTGTTCAGAGTTGGTTAAAAATAAGATTGCGGAATATTATGTTTTAATAAAAAAGAAGGCTTTAGAATACCGAATTTATGGAGCTGAAAGGGAAATATAAAAGGAATAGGAAATTGTCCGCCCACTTAGTTTACATAAACTACATTATGTCAAGATACTGGAATGCCTGTCCCTGCGTCCTCTTTCGTTAGACGAAATGAATTGAAGCTCCCCTTGGAACGCGGTGTGATCATAAGCTAACAGGTTTGCAAGCTATTGACATTTTGACTTTGTCTACTGTCGTCTGTTGCTTATCGATTTTATTATGGTTTCCTTCCTCTTCATTATGTCTTCAACCTCTGGACCATTTATTGATTTTCCTGCATTACCAGACACTGGCGTAATGATTCTCGCTACCAATTAATCGCAATTTTCTTCTACCCTACTTTCCCAAAAGTATTCTTTCCTATTTTGTCCTATTGTGTGGCAGCTGGGCACGTTCAGTTGGCAACGGCACATTACTTTTCTATTTTGCACTGATATCTACGTACCAACGTTTTGGGTAGGTTTGAGCATCTAATTCTGTTCCATGGTGTTATGATAATTCGGCTCCTATTATCTTTGTCCCCAATTATCTGCATATTTAACTCTGTCTGGTTTCCCAATTAACATAACTGAAATGAAGTACCTAGTTAATCACGAGTATAACCAATTTACCAACCTATTGATGATTTATCAATTATCTGCCAGTACGCAGTCATTGCCTTTCCTATGCTTAAGTGTAACCAAACTGACAAAGCAATAATTAGACTTTTCACTTGTCGCCTCAAAATCGAATAGTGGGCCACTGATCTGCGTTGCTTCCACTCTTCCACTCACAAAATTATTGCAGTCGTCCTACATCCCGTGGGCTTCATGACCAGATCCCATGATTTTGACTAGTCATGTAGTGCCGGTAAAGGGCCCACTTCTTCAGAATGCTCCTTTCCGGCGAAAATGCAGGTTAAGAAGCACACCATCTGTAACAGTCAAGTAACTTACCCTGAAGGTATGATGTCACGCTTTGAGATAGATTTGATTTTAAACAATTGTTTACTTTTTAAATCGATCTTTAGAGCATTTCGTATTTTCAAGTTATTAATGTGTTGATTCAACTTCTGTTGGAGACAGCTCAATTTCAACTTCATGTACAATATTTCTGGTCATCAGTCAGTCAAGTCTTTCACCTTTAAAGGTCATCATTTTAAAAAGAAGCGTAAAATGACATCTTGTGCTTAAAAGAGCACAAGTTAAAAGCATATTAGATGCTATGCAGAAGGGAAACAGCTTAATTGCACTCTAAACGGGGTGTTCAAGTTTAAATAACCTGAATAGCTTACATTAATTCAACATTTTCGATAAAAAGACAATGTATAATGAACCTCTCGCAGTACGCAACCAGAGCTTCCTAGTACAAACCGCGATGCCCAAAGTAACGAGCAACTAACTGTAAAAACTGAAATGGTTAAGCACTAACTCCTTACCCATGACTGCAAATTACCAGTTCGAGTCTACCCAGAGTTAGAAGACGGCGAAGTAATTCTTACTGCATTATATGAGTTACAAAGTAGACTAGAAATGACAGAATGCAATTAAGTTAATTTCATCTATTTAATAAAAACTTTGCAAAGCAGTGAGCCTACAATTTAGTCAATTTCAGTAAATATCTAATATTAGTAAATATTTAACAGCAAATAGTTCATATAGATTAACATTGGATATAGAACCGTTTGAAAACTGGAAGCAACGTGAGCCTTTTCTGATCTATTAAGTGTTCGGAGTAGTGAGCGAGCCGATAATTCCACTGGATCTCTGGGATTGTAAGGTAGAAGGGTAAGATTTGATTCAAGAACAATTCCTGTTGCGTCCGTTTTGGTTTCAGTAGATACGGTCTCAGAAAATGGAGACGCTTGCGATAGACCATTCAGATTTGGACATTCACATGAGATATTAGCCTTCTACTTAATATGCAAAAAATTAGAAGTCTCTTTCACGGACCCCTCTCCCACCCTGTGATAAGAGAATTCGCATTTTACACATTACCATCGAGTTGCTCTTTCTGATTATTGAGATTTAGTGAAGACTGTAAAAGAAAGACGTTCTAGCCGCAAAAAAATCTTCAAACCGAATAGAAGAGAACTGGATGACTATTCTAGGTGCGATCAATTCAAATAGTCCTAAGTGACGATTGTTTGACGGAGATTGTCGATAACAGTGGGTATAACCTCAGACCGCTTTGCAAACATATCCACCTGGTAAGGGGAGGGTTAATTTAGATAGGTCGATCAAGACTAAAATCTATGTGAGACGAAGGCGTTAAGAGCACACAGAGAGATCTTTAGTAGAAGTGAGTGATGCCCATTGCTAAACTATATCTTTATTGATTTCTGACAACCGAGGGCTATTTTAGGATGCAAGAAAGATTATAACAGTGGCATCTGATTATTATCTCCTATCTCTGGCGATTTCTATGACCACAACGCCAAGAATATCTTCGATTTCTTGAAAAAACAGTGGATTATTTCATAATTTGGGAGCTTACTCGGTCAGTACAGCAAGCGCTATGTTTTTGTAAGCAATGTATTTTAGCCACTCTTTGATATCATATCTGAATGCGTGATGTGATTCTTTCGAATGATTGGTCTTATTTCGAGATAGCAATAACTGTTCTCCATTTTCTACTGCTATTGAAGAGCAGATCCAACAGTTAAATAACACTCAATGTTTGCTTTTTTCGAAATGTTTTCTTGTTTAGTAGTATTACCTTTCTCCTTTCCTCTTAATATAACCATTGATAATTTGATCCCTGATCTTTCGTCTTTTCCACTACTGAAGCACCTGGAAAAAGAAAGGTGCTATGTAGACTACCTACTAATGGCACTATCAACTGGTTAGCATAGGATTTGTTTTCTTATTTTAACGCCTATTTTTAAATTTACAAAAATTCCGACACAACCCGATTCTTACAAACTATTTGAGTTCAGTTTACTAAATGGGAATTGCATATAAAAAAGCAGTTTATTCAATTACTAATCCGCTTGACTTTCAGAAATTCAATACATTTTCTGAATAAAAATTATAAACAGATGATTTATTTACCACTCATAAATTTGAAGTAATCATTCCTGAGGTAACGAATTTTTCCCGATTCATATAACCCCAAAATCAACGGAACATCCCAAATAAAATGAAGCCCACTTGAACCTGCCTATTAATATTCTAGTGCTCTAGTATTGTTAATTCGTCTAGGTTCAAAAAAACGCTACTCTATTCTAATTAGATAAGTGACAAATTCGAATAGTTTAATTAAGGCTACACGAGTCAATCAGGATTTTAGAATGGAATTCCCAATATTACTTATAAAATTAAGTAGAAGTGAGAAAATGACAAATATTCAATGCTTTTATAAAATAAATCGGAAGAAACAAAAGTGACTAAAGAACGAATGAAAATAATAATAGTGAATTCAGGTCAAGAGTAATCTTCAATAAATGCAACAACATCAACACCCATTTGAAACTCGGGTTTATGGTTTCTAGAGAACAACAAAGAGACAACATTTATGCAAAAAAGTAACGAATGAAATGCAATTTAATGCATCCTGGCAACAAGAAAAAAATAATAAACTGATATTTCGCTATTATAGCTATAGCATATCAAGAAAGTTGAAAAAAAGTATATAAAGGATTATTACCTGTTTTGGCCACTTGCAGTAACATCTTGATACATTTTCATACAGGCCTCTAAAATCTTCAACGTATCTTCCAAATTATTGCGAGCATTAGAAAAGGTAGCGATTGCACTAAACAGGAAAACATCATGATATATAAGAAAATCGTACTCTGAACTGTTATCCAGATCAAAACTTGCAGCTTGCAACTTTTCTGAAAATACTAAAGCCCTCTTCTACACGAAAAATAAATAAGCAATCGGAAAAAATTACCCGCCCTTCAGCTATTTCCGGTGCTGTCTTGCGTATATGTTCTTGAATCCGGTAGAGTGCAACTGATGGTTCATCAGCTAGACTGACGGCCACTTGAACACAGCCATTATGTACTAAAAAACTCAGACGCTCATGTAAAATCAAATACTTTTTTGACACCACTTATTATGAGTGTTATTGAAGACATCACTCGACATTTTACTAAAACGAAAAAAGCTTAGTCTATTTCAAATACAGTAGATGCCTATGAAAGGTAAAAGCCTAATCTAACTAAGCCTTGTATTTGTCAATACATGTGCCGCCTCGGAATTTTGATATTCGACTTTCATTCCAGTGTGCTCAAACACGTTAATTGTTCATTTAAATATACAATAAATTTATTCATAAGCAACATGTTCTATTAAGATACTAATAAATATAATCTTTTAGCAACTCGCTTGCATACTCTTTCGGAATTTTCATAGGTATAGCTTTATCGATTGACAATCAGTGAGATAATTTGATGATTTTTCTATATTTCAAACATTTATCTCTAGTTGTAAAAAACGGAATAAAATTTTCAGAATATATATGAAAATAAATTACCATCTGTTAAAAAATACTCTACTTCCTTTCCTACAACTAAATAGTGATGAATAACATGGTAGTAATTGTAGCTCGAAATGTTAATTGATTTACAAATGTGTTAATCGAGCACCAACATCGATCCACCGTAAAGAACATTCGTATTATTTTAGTATTATTCCTTTTCTCTCTATTACTTCAATGTTGTTCGAACTGACTTTATTTAATGCGGTTTAATGTGTGCAATTGCTCTTATAGGAGTAACATGTAAACATTAACTAGCTACTATAGGCACTTGCCTATTTGGCTGTTACAAATGGTCATATAATTGGCCGCTTTTTCATGTAAAAGATACACACTGAAGTTTATCGTTCTGTGATGACAATTGAAATTATGGCAGACTCTATAGTTACCTTTTACATAATTTAACAGTTTTCATATGTGCATTCGAAAAAAATGTGAAATTAGTTAAAGCGCAACATGATCCCATAAATTAGATTTTTCAAATACAATTTAGTCGCGAAATACTGCTATAATCTGCTCTTCTCTTCAGCACACCCTAGCCGACACCTAGAATCTCTGAATTTGCACTTGTTACAAACATAATCTGATGACATCATAATACGAAATGAGGGCGCGCGATAGGCTTATTTCCACGTGGTGCAAGCAGCGAACGTAAGCCAAACCAATAGAAAGGCTTCGTTTATCAAAGTGCCCAATAATGCACAGCTAATAATTAAGTAATATTAGCAATTTTGTATAATATCGACATGAACAGCATTGCAATCCTATTGTCTTCTTTGCTCTCCTCCATTTTCCACAATATCTCAATGGATATTTGCACACTCTATGTAACATATCTCTGATAATATAACTGAAAGCTTTAGAATCCAAAACTGCCACAATTACAAGAAAACGGTAAAAACAAATAAATGCCTCAAAAGTGAGGATCACTCAGAAACTATACAAGGCGATTACTTTGTAATTGACCACATCTTAGAAGATGAGTTATCTTAAGGAGCAATTTGCAGTAAGTCGTTAATTCATTTTGATAATGACCATTCATTTTATCCAACACAAAACCATACAAGCGCAGCCCGCCTTATAATAAACCGATTTATTATATATTTATTCGTATGCAATAGCCACCTGAATTAAGCATGTTTGAACAAAAAGTTACTTATTAGTGGAGAATGAAGGACCTTATGCGTGAGAACTACTTATGTAGCGAATAATAGTACCACTCTGATTAACGACCAAAAATTGGAGTTGAGTGATATTGGCCCGTCTCACCAATCACTTTCTAAACTGTTCGAGCCTCCTTCCATTTAGAGAACCATATTCCATACTTGATGCTAATATAATCACACAAACAATATCTACCCTCTTTCAAAAGAGTGTGGACACTACTTTGATCTTCATTCTCGCCGCCATTCTAATAAATGCATTAAGTACTTAGTGTTATAAACTAAGAATTAACACAGTGAGATATATCTGCGATTGTATTTACGAGTCCAATAGAAATGAATCCCAAATGCATTAAGATGTGCACCGAGTGAATGAAAGTTGTACAAAAGAGGGCAAGAGCTAACACACTACATCAAATGGTAAGCACCTTTTTCATTATGCAGGAAAAGCAATTGGAAATACCTCCGAATAGTGATTCACAAAATGAACCTCAAGATCTGACTTGATGAAATCCGCCAAATCATCGTAGTCCTTCCTGTTCATCTCGGGTAAGATTACAGTAGTCACACCAACTCGTTTAGCCTAAATACGAAAACGTACATTTCAGCGTACTTCTTGGGCATATGTAAGGGCATAGTTTTCACTTCGAAAAAAAATTTACCGCGATAACCTTTTCTTTAATTCCTCCGACGGGCAGGACTTTACCAGTAAGGCTGATTTCACCAGTCATTGCCAAATCAGGACGCACGGGAAGATTGCAAGCTAAACTAAGCAACGCTGTTACCATTGTAATGCCAGCAGAAGGACCATCCTTGGGAGTTGCACCCTGGGGTACATGAAGATGGATTTTAGCATTCCGGAGGAAATCGTGAGCTTGGGAGGAGGTGATGGGACCGTTTTCCAACCTACTGCGGATGGTTTCATCTGATGAGACAAAGTTGCCGGCGAAAGTATGTGCGATAGCTACTGACTCCTTCATAACGTCACCTAGATGACCGGTTAACTGAAGACTCCCTGTAAAGAGAAAGCGTTTATGATAAATAGATGCGTGTCAGCAAGGCCACTTAGTATAAGGTAAATAACAGACAATATTGAAGAAATTTCCACTGATATACGTCACCATTAAATCTAAAATTTGAACTAAGAGACAAGAGTCCTCATTATTTTGGAGATGAAAGCACAACAAAAATTGAGAAGAGTACTTTGAAACATGTGGTGATGAAGCAGTGGAAGTGCAAGTCTACCAAATCCGGGGTCACGAAGCACCTCCTTTAAAAAATAGGATAGCCGACCGTGAGAGGCACTTTGATCATACCCCCCTGTTTGCGATTAGCGTTGGAAAACGCATTCCCCGACCATTGATGTAAATACAAGGCATGAAATAGCTAGGATGAAAGTTGAAAGAATCCTATTGTAAGTGAATATGAGTTTTATCATTTTTACAACTCCAATATTACTTAACGGTAATCCGCTCATAATTGAATCGAATAACGAGGAAATATTTCTGACACAACTCTTAATTACAGTCAGAATGACTAATAAATGCACACGATCAAAACAAAAAGGTAATCTATTCACTTAAACATTCAATAAGATACCCAAAAACATCAAAACCTAATGGAGGCTACTGCAAGAAAGACTTATTCTTACAAAAATGCTACCAACATTTAGACAAGTCTTGTGACCACTAGATGTATGTAAGTGAATGACGTAACTATGTCCCCCATCCCAGCACTCATCACCAAAGGAAGAACAGGCAACCGCAGTCTTCACTTGCCTTTGCCATCAGCCTTTTCTTCTTCATCTCTTTCCTTTTTGGGAGACTTTGTTAGTACCGGTTCTTTATTGATACATTCAATGAAGAGCACAGAGCCTCCCATTGCAGTCCACGCGAGACCCATCACAACACCAGGAGGGGTGACTGCCGGATACAGTCTGTCCGTTGTCCAAATTGGTTGTCCCACGAATGAGGGTAAATTGTCCTCATCCACACGCAGTGGTGTTTCAGCTTCTCCGTTTACCAATTTGAAGGCTGCTTTACGCAAGACCTGTAAAAAAGAAGGTATTGTGAGGATCACATTAATTGACCTTTTAGAAAATAAAAATTTCCAGTTAATGCCTCTAAAACTCTTTCTTCAAAAACATCTCAAATTATCAGCTGAAGGTCAACCCGACCTTACTATTTGGTTCGAAATTTGAGACTCTGCTTTGTCTTAAGAATCGCCTATCAAGTAATCTGATTCGCATTAGTATTGGACACTCGATTTTACCAACTCACTGAATCAAATTAACCCTACCGGTATACCCTATATAGCTGTCTAATGACAATAAGCAATTTGATTTTATTTTGGAGGCTAATTAAGCGACAGTTACCTCCAATCGGAAGCTGTATGTACCTTTTATGCAAATCAAAACACCACACGCTGCCCCTGCTTTCGGATTCGCATAATCTAAATCTCTCGCACACCTGCGAACTTTCTCTTTGAAATCAATAAAAAAATATTCAACCAGCGATCTCTCTTTCCCTACGCTTTGTCATTTTTTTGCTATGCAACTCGAAAAATAGGAGGGTGAGAATTCGGTAAAAAAACTTTACAGCCCCGTAAATAAATTGCAATGAGATACTCATCCCACAGCATGACCAGTTTCCGAGATCGAAGCATGTATTTCAATAATTCCGAATTCCGAAAATTCGTTTGATTTAATCCGAGAAGCCAAGAAAAAGTATACTCGAAATGATCAAGTGCAAAAGACTGCATGGCGGCGTCACTTCCCACCACAAATACTATTGAGCCGAAATGTATAAACCACACACATACATTCCTTCCTATGGTGAACTTCAATACCATTTTGTTGGAAGTTTAAGGTGCTAATTGATATTTAAGTACGTCGCATTAAAGCACCATTCACCTTCTCGACATGCTTTTGGAGATTACGAACACCAGATTCACGGCAGTATTGCTTTATTAGACGTCGAAGAGCGCAGTCGGTGATTTCGACCTGACCATCTTCAAGACCAGACGCTTTGGAGGCTTGTGGAAGAAGATAACGCTGAAATTAGAAAAGGTCGTGGTTTATGCGAATCAATTATTGATGGTGGTTAGTACAATAAGGAAAAGAAGTGCCGAAGTTACTGACTAATAAAAGCAAATCTACAAAGATATTCCGCATGAATATATTTGACTGTTTGAATAAAATGGCCTAGTATTTCTGGTTAAAAAGATAAAAATTCCATACGATTATATCTTTCAATAAGACACAGACAATAATGATGGGATACACGAAAATATTTACCTGAGCAATGGCCATTTTCTCTTCGGCCACATAACCAGCGACCTCGATCAACTCCATACGGTCTCTCAGAGGTTCTGCTATTGCTTCAACCTGATTAGCGGTTGTGATGAAGAGAACACGAGAAAGATCCACAGTCACATCAAGGTAGTGATCCAAAAAGTTGGCATTTTGTTCAGGATCAAGAAGTTCCAAGAGAGCAGATGAAGGGTCACCTTGCCAACCACGGCCAAGTTTGTCTATCTAGATGTAAAAAATTGAACTTAGCATTACTACTCTAAGATATAACAAGTAGAAATTTAAGTAGCAGCTTATTAGCACAAACTATCAACAATTCATGCAAGTTAATCGATCTTACATAACGCTTGTCCATATATACATAAATAGCTCACTTCATCAATCAGGATAAGGGGATTTTCAGTGCGCGTCTTCTTCAAACACTGGATGATTTTACCGGGCATTGCACCAACGTAGGTACGACGGTGGCCTTTGATTTCAGAGACGTCTGACATACCACCAACCGAAAATCGAAAATACTACAAGAGGGAAATAAATCGATCAAGATAAAGGCGAGAAAGCGAGCTTTTTAGGAGGTGAGGCACAAACCTTTCGATTCAGAGCTCGAGCAATAGATCTGGCAATACTGGTCTTTCCAGTACCCGGTGGG
Source organism: Hymenolepis microstoma (assembly GCA_000469805.3). Lineage (NCBI taxonomy): Eukaryota > Metazoa > Platyhelminthes > Cestoda > Cyclophyllidea > Hymenolepididae > Hymenolepis > Hymenolepis microstoma. Next base: position 15,420,762 of record LR215994.1, read on the forward strand.
CCGTAGAAGCAAAGAATCTTTCCCTGCGTTGTTCCTTTAAGTTGACTGATAGCAATGAATTCCTGAAGAAAACAAAGTTTCCTGATCAATATTCGAGAAAATCAAAATGCCTATTCATACATGGTACGAAATCTACTGCACAATCATTTAAAAAGTCTTCGTTAGGGCAAATTCATCTATGCAAACCCTAGATGTCGTCAACTTGGGAAAAACAAAGAGAAATCAGATAGCATTCGTTTAGCCTAATAGATTAAAATAAAAATCGCCTCAACTTCGTATCACTGAAACAAATTGGATATATGTACCTGACAATGATGCATTTGCAGGAGAGAGAGAGTAAGGTTACATTGGAAGACTACAATTCTGTGAAGCAAATCTTTCTTTAGCTTAATAGCTGTCTTTTTGTCTTTAAGGATTTATTTTTTTGAATTTGACTTATTTACATATGGTGCATTTTTGCTTAACCCTTTAACGCCCGAAATACTTTTTGAAAAATGTACCCAACAGCACTCACACATGTCTCACAGCAGACTGATGCCGCTATCGTGATGGGTTTTGGCGGTATCAGGTGAAGGCTATGGACACGTACTGAACATGTTTCAAATGGCAATAGCACCTTCTGTCAAAAGTCTAGTACCAATGTAGCATACTTTTGAAAGAGGACCGTACGGTCCTGCGGGGCGTTAAAGGGTTAAATACACCACGATGTTGATAAATATATGGTAATAACACAATTGTCACACAGAGTTCTCCCATAGCAAAAATGAAAATGTGTTGTTTATCAGACAATCGGCTTCAATATGACCAATACAGGAAGAGGAAGAGAAATGGATTGTATGAAAGCTTGGCATTTGCACCTAGCCAACCTAACCACAAGACAAAGACAAATGATCCGATATTCCACTCAGTCGCATTCAAAGAAAACCTCAACTAAACCCAAAAGCTTCAAATATTAACATAAGAAGTTTGGTAAATAGCATTAAAGAGGCGAAGTGATAAATAAAAAGTAAAAAGATGACTTACAAGAATTCGCTTTTTCACATCGTCTAGACCATAGTGATCTTCGTCAAGCACAACCCTAGCTCGAGATAAATCCAAATTTTCTTCGCTCGTAATTCCCCATGGTAGATTTGTAAGCCAATCCAGGTAGTTTCGTGTTACGCTAGAAAGAGAAACTTACAAAAAAATTGAATGAATATATTACTTGAATTCGGAAGAATGGTTGTCCAAAACACTGAGTTTATTAAGTTCCTCTTCAATAACCTCCATAACTGCTTGAGGGACCTTTAGATCCTGAAAGAAAACATTTTCAGATTTCACAAATTTTGATTCTGTACAAGGAGTAATTTCCCCAACTTACTGCAAGACGAGTTCGGAATTTCTCATTAATAGTTTCCTTGTCATCTTTTTCCAAGCCAAGCTCACGTTTGATAACCTTCAACTGTTCCGCCAGCATGTACTTACGATGTTGGGCCTTGACTTTCTCCTCAACCTCTCGGCCAATTTGTTGTTGAAGCCTGCCCAATTCATGCTCCTTTTTAACCAAGTTCAGTGATAGACGCAGACGTTCGGGTATACGCAATTCTTCCAGAACTTCCTGGAGTTCCGCCGGTTCAGCAGCTGCAGTTATTGCAGCACCTGCAAAAATGCCAATTAAAATTAAATAATCTACTCTACATTTATGAAGATATAAAGGCAATCAGCAGGCAGACTAACCGAGATCACTGAGATAGACCGGGTTGTCTACTACACGTTGGCCAGCTTGCAACATAGCAAGGACGTTCTCCCGGTAAATTGGATTAAGATTGATTATGTCACGAATAGTCTTGACAATCTCTCCACTAAGAGCTTTGATCTCTTGAGTATTTTCGAAGGGCTCATTGTAGATATTGATCGTCTCAGCCATGAGGACATCTTCTGAGGTGGGATGTGGAGTAGAAAGTGTTTCTTCATCAGAGCTTGAGAAATTGGAAGAGGAGGATCCAATCTTTTCTGAATGAGTGTTTTCTACATTTTCAGTGCTGTCTGTTGGCGAAACGCCCACATTAGCAGCTTTTCGGACGCGTCTGAGTAAACCGTTACGCTTGTTTCCTATAGGCATGAACAAAATTATAACGAATGAATGCAACAATCGCTCACAATCTAGCTCACAATCAGAGCCCAGCTAATATGAAAGAGGAAGACGGTATTTACATTCCGACCGACTTACATTTATTTAGGCAATCTCCTAAAAGTATAAACAATAAACTGCTAAGCCCAATGATAACGTCTTTGAGGAAGTTATTAAATACGATAAATTAAAAGTAGAAAAAAGATCTGGAACCTTTCCCATTTAAAGAAAATCTAAGGAAATTCAGATAATTGCGTTCGCAGAAATCTCTGATTTAACCAGGGATATATCAAAAAAATGTTGTAAAGAGATAAAAAGAGACGAAAAGGTGGATGGCTTTAAGTGAACTTAGATAGTATGGGCCAGAAAGAGTAATAAACGTCATTATTAACAATCATAAAAGCACGACAAACCAGCAACTTTTAGAGATCAGCAGAAATAATTAACTGTTCCAAGTGTCTTAAAGCAAATAGGGATCTTCAATTTGAGTAATTGCAATGAAGGAAACCAGGAAAATCCAGGCTGAAAACCTAAAGGCTATTAAAGCCCCTAAAAGAGTATGAAATGGAATCCATAAAAACATAACATATTTACACTAAGAAAAAAATTAAAGATTCAAACTACTATACGACAAAGTGTGACACAGCAATAGCAGATATCTAGAGAAAATTTGATATCCACAAATTAGAGCGTTGATAAAATATTCATATTAGTTCGCCACCAAAAAATGATAGAAAATCAACCACATAGCAAAATTCGAGGGTCCAAAAACAACATACGTGATCTGTCGTCGACCAAGGGAGGTTCGGAAATAGTTTCTTCAATCGTATCAGGAACAGATTTAACTATTTGGATTCTATAAAAAAATAACAAAATCTATGGCAAACAACAGGGGTAGCTAAAAACATTTGAAAATGACACGAACCTTCTGTGTCCAATTACGAGCATTCTAATTTTAGTTCCCAAATCATCCCACTCCGGAATCTGGACAAAAGTACCGACACGATAAAGATCGTCCAGGCTCTTGACGACATCAGAAGTACTAGAGATTTAAATGAAAATTATAAAACGAACATGATAAACATATTTATAAAATGGACGATTACTCATTTGGGTTCTTCTTCATGAAAACGCCAGCATAAGGCATGTTTAGCTTCATTTTTCGACGAATAAGATCCATTAACTTTTTATCACTAATTTCAAGCATTTTGACAAACTTAGGAAAGAGTGGCGGCCCACTTATTGGAATGACAGGGACGCAGGGAAAGTTTTCAGGAATATTCTGAGTGGAGAGAGCGAATGGATGTTGGGGTGGATAATCTGAACCATCATTTGGGGGAGGCGGCGGAGGACAACCCTTTGTAGCATCAGAAGGATCATCCCCAGTAGATTTAGAAAATCTTGCAAACTGACACATTTGAATCTGAAAACCATAATGCAGGTTAACACATATTTAGCATACCGGTGCATGATTCTGTTGTGAAAGTACATATGACGAGATGCTTGATAAGTATCCCTTCGTGAATCGGGTTTGATTTAACATCAACCCACGAGTTATGGCCAAATATCTCGGATTTACTAACGGACGAGTAAGCCTTGAAAGCATTTCAACTTAGCACGATCTGTGTTATTTTTCTGGAAAATTCAAGGTCAGTTATTACAATGACCTATGGCCTTGAAGTAAATATACACTGCTCCAATATATTTGGTATCGTTTATTAAGCAGTAAACTTATTTTGTACATTATTTCTGCAATTTAGCACAGTTTCTGTGAGATATTAATTTGATTTTAATAAGTCATCCCTTCAAATTAAATGATGATAATTTTATGAATCTCACCAAATTAACTACCCAATATTCGACCAATATAAAGCGAAATAAGATTATCTGAAACGAACTATGAGTAAATTAACGAAAAGGAATATATCGAAACTACTGCAGCATATACGAAGATAATCCTCATATGTCGTATTTTTTTCCCACTGGATTTAATTTATGTGTTGGGCTACTAATAATGGAAGAAGAAAATGTGGTGGACGAATATAATGGGAAGATTAATCTCTTAAAAAGTTGAATTAGTGGCGCATGTTGCCAGTATATATTCTATATCTAAAATAAAAAAGATTAAGGAAACATTAATTTTCTAGGGAATAGAAAATATTGAAAAATTTGATTGGATTGAATAAAACCTTAATCATACCTCTGGTTATTCGAAATAATAAGCGTTAACGGAGCCTAGAATGTTTTTATAAGCTTTTTTGTAACCACATACTTGTTAATTTGAAAAGATGAGATTCAATTTGTAGAGCTATCTAAGTAAATTCTTCCTCTCCCAAATAACCGATATCCACTTTGTCTCATTCATCGTTACATGCTTACGCTTATTAGTGTAGGTGAAAAGCTCTATTTAGCTGTTTTCCGCCTGCCAGTAGTTCTGACGCATCTTCGTTTCAATGACGCGTACCAATACTCTTAATGCTGAGACTTCGCTTAAGATGACTATATAGTTCCCGAGCAAATAATGAATTCCGATTACACCTAGTCAGAGTAGACACCCCTATCCTGAACAAGTTCCAAGCTGCCAGTCCACCCACTGACCAAAACAAGTCAATGCGATTGACCATCACATCATTTAGCGTATCACAATGAACATTACCCTCATGATCTCCAACCACCCGGTTTGTACCTCTAGCCGCTTTCACCACCCCTTTGATCAGACTCATTAGGCTTTCATCACCATCTTCGTGTCTATACAACTAATAATACTCTAACATCTCAGCCAACTGTACCAAAGTGTATCCACTAAGCTTTGTGGTATTTGAAAACAGTTTTCGAATTTAATCATTATGCAACACAAGAAAATCATATCCAGATAAATGAAACAGCACTAATCGGTAAATTAATTTGCGCTTAAAGCCACTGGATACAAAAGAAATAGTGCGCTGCGTTGGCGTAACTTAGGGGAGAGGAGGAAAAAGAAAGAGAACAAAACCGTCATTTAATTGTTACCAGCAGCAGAGTATAGACGAAAGTAGAACCAAGGGAGAGAGAGAGTATGTTGTGTGGGATGCGGTTTGATGTTTTATATGACAACAGTTTGATAGCACAGAGGTGGAAAAGCAATGACAAAATCGGTTAATCGAATAATCACAAATTTAATGGAAAGCAAATCCCAAGATCCTTTTTTCCTCCTAGCGAGGCGTTTAGCTCACGTTGTAGGATTCGGTCGGTGGTTGGTTAGTGGAATTGGACTGAGAATGTCTACAAAGAAAAGAAGGAGGTCAAAACTAGGCAGTAAGCTACCACTTAAATCACAATGAGTAAGCCGAATACTAGAATTGGTTAGGATGATTATTTCTTACTTTGATTCGTCATCCTCACTGCTGATCACACAAAAAGGGTGGCATTTTGAATGCAAATAGAGTTAGTCAATTATTTCCAGCAAGCATTGATTTGAACTTACAATCTATGTTCACCATTTGAAGAATGACTAAGAAAGTGCATTGTAATTTAAAACCGCTGTTTATTTATAAAAAGTAAATAATACTAAATTACAATCTTATAATGTTATTTCAAATCCAATCTAACTGGTGGCGAAATTGGCCAAAACGAGGTTAAAGAACAGGGTAAAATTACTCGTTAAGTAGAATAACAGATACAATTGATATAAGCACAGGCATTGTATTTAATTAAAAGTCGAGTGCCTAAATTGTTTAGATTCAGGACAATGCAAATATCCGAAGAACTGGTATATGAACTATTTAAAATGCAAAATGAGAGATAGGCGCCAATTAGCTTAACCGATTCAATAAATCTAAAAATCTAAACAGACGTAATTTGCTTTTAATGAGTAATACGCAAGCTCTCATGATAAAGTCGATCCCCCCTTTGTAACCCACATCTCAAACTTTAAAAAAAAACCAATGCATGTCAGAGTATTCAGATAATCTCCTTGACCATGCTTAGAGTTATTAGCAAATTCCCAGTGATTCCAGTTACCAATAATAATTACAAAATCACCTCAAAAGACCCTTAAATTGTAACATTCTTCCATTAACAACATTACTTATATTTCCGCCATATAAATATATGAACACCACAAATTACAATTTCGACCCTAAGTCCTGGTTACTCAACGTTTACATCGGTTCCAGACCCATCCATGCTACTCGAGCCGAAGTGTATTGGCCATCTCTTTATGACACACTGGATGGACGTTCCTGTATAATAATTAAACAAGTTCAAAACAATAACACAAACAAGGGAAAATGCTAAAAGCGAACAAACAATAAACAGAAATCACACATAAGTGGCTAGCCAGCTTTAGCATGCAACTGCAACAAAACCTCCGAAAGCTTGAGGAAAGGGAGAACATTAATCTAATGACATACGTAACTTACCCATGATATGCAACAGAATAAGGATGTCGTGGATAAGAGGGATGACTGCATTAATCAATTAAAATAAAGTGCTTGAAGATGCAGGCTTCTTTACTTTGAGGAAAAGAGAAGGAAATGTATCAGGGTTAAAGGAATAACTCACCCATAAGCTGGGGGAGGTTGCTGAAGAGGAGTTTGCATTGCTGAAACACCAGGTGCGGGTTGTTGTTGCCATGGCAAGTTGGGGTCATAAGGGAATGGATAGACGGGTTGTACAGATGGATAACCATAGACCACAGGCTGGACTGGAGGAACGCCAGAAGTCCCATTGGACGGCTGAGCCATACCACCAGACGCCATCATAGACTGAGGCACTAAAAAGAGAGGAAAAATGCAGTCTGTTTATTTCGTTCACGTATAGCAAGACTAGCATAATCCAACCGTTCTTCAACAATTGACATATATCTATTGGTGTCAAATAGAATAAACGCAAATACAAATAGCCTTTTAGCCATCAGAAGTGCATTCATAAGATGTAATAAGAACTTTTCTAGAAGCATATAAGGCGCCTCTCTAAGGAGGTCAAAGTTGAATACGAAGTCCAGATAGGTTTTGATTAACTAGTTAAAAGTTCCTTCAAATTAACGAAGTAAACATCAGGTTCAAGAATTACTGAACTCTGCTATGTTAGTATCATGCCAGTATTGTTATAAAAAGAACGACTTTTTCTTAGGTTGTTAATCAATTATTCAAATTAATAGTGGACGACGGGCGCGATAACATGTATGCCCTTAGGATATTCAAACGTACCTGAACATTAAGTGGCAGGCTATATACATACACCAAACAATTGGGTTGTTTTAATATTTTCCCTATCCGAATATGCTTTGCCAGGACGACAATTTTAATAGTTGACATTCGCCACACGTAATAAAAAAACGCGGACAAAAACCTATAATTGAGGAAAAATCCTCATCATCCGAAGAGAATTTTAACAGTTAAACAAAAGTGAAAAGTGCAGGGTGTGAATGTCAAAAATACGAGAGATACTAACAGATTTACCCACTCAATCTATATTTAATAAGACGTTTCGTCTTTTAGGGAAATAAACACTTTAATCGCCCTAAAGAAACGCCTACAAGCCCTTTTAAGCAAAAGTACAAAACAGGTTTTTGTTGTGGCTGCAAATAACAAAACGACTGCTGTTCACTGTCTCAATTAGAAGAATTGAAATTATCAGTCACCGGAATCCATTGCCAATTCAAATAACAGGAGCAGATTTGGGCAAACACTCCTTATTTGTCAACGAACAGGAATTCTCTCTAATTTTCCTGCAATTAGCTTGAAAAAATGCACCCTTTTCAGCATTTGGTTAATAAAGAATGCAATTCTTTCTCTCAGTAACAGGCACATTCAAAGATTATCAATGATGACGCGTTAGTGTCATGTGATCAGAAAGCCATAATAAAATCAAATAAATTATGCATGACCTGATGTAATAAGCATATTTGCACAAGTTCAGACATTCTTATATACAGTTCTATAAGAAAGCTGTGCGCGAACACGACTGATTGAATGGTAAATTAGATAGTATATTGTACATCATAAACTTTCAAACTCCTGAAAATTCCCAACCACTCACGGAACCAAACACCTGAAATACTAAAATGAATACTAAGAAGTCTGTTGGCGGCAACTAACCTGGAGATGGCTGGTACATTCCCGTAGTTGGGGTTTGTTGAGGCTGCGGCGGTTGTGGCTGATAGACCATAGCAGGAGGATAGACGGTAGGAGGCATGATACCAGGTTTTAGATAACCGTACTAAAGGGGTAAAACACACAGATGACTAAAACGCTAATTAGATGAAGCTTAGAGACCACTATAAAATGTCTTAAAATGTCAATTCGCGCGTGAGGGCATTTCCAGTAATATTGAACTCAATAAGAGACTAGTGAGAGATGCACTTTTCTGAATATTAAAAGATAAAAAGGGAATCAGCAACGATTCTATTAAGGAATACTACTTGAACCGATTTCCCAATCAATCTATTGAAATTACTCCAGCCTTATTCAATCACATTTATTGCATACATTAGGGATATCTATCTTACTTCGCCACTCTTTCGTCCAACATTTTGACTTGGATCGATTCTATTGAAGTTTAGGTTAAAACATAACTGACCTGAGATTGCTGGGGCATGGTTGCATAACCCCTCCCAGAAGCCAGCTCATGATATTGGGCAAGAGCTTCAGACAATTTCTGTTTGAGAAGATCCACTTCACTGATTCGACCGTAGACAGATTCCAGCTCGGCTTCGATCAGAGGTTCCATGGCTTTACATTTGGCTTCCATCAATGGGAGGTCCTCTGGATCTGGACGTGAGACACCCGTTGTGTCTGCATCGCCCAACATCTCGAGACAGTTTTCAACCAACTCCGGGTCGATTTTAACGGCCTCCTTTTGAGAAGAGGAGGAGTCAGACTTCGTGGCCTAAAATAAAAGGGACTGCCTAGAAATTGGAAATAAAAATAATAAATCAAGACCGCAATCAAGTTCTAAGAGATGGAACTTTTGAAGTCATTGATGCAGAAACAGTTGGCTTCTAATCATTTGACCAAACCAAGTTTCTCGATTCCATTTTTGTGAAGGTAAAACATCAGGCTCCTTCAAAAAGCAAATAAAACCGAGAAGAGAAGGACGTTGAACTACTTTAGTCTCAGGTTGGCGTAACAGACAAGAACATCTCTATCCATAGGTGGAATTGAAAATAAGAAAGTTGACTGTACTATGAACAATGAGCATGATGAACAGTGGTTTCAAAATAAAAGCAAGTAGATAGCTTTAGCGACTTATATAAGAGATGTATATAAGTTGAAGGGCATCCACTAAGAGCAGGCGCTTTACTTACCAACCCTCTTAAACGCAAAACATCTATAAATCAACGCGAAGGTTAGTAATAAGCACATGACTTATTTTAGTTGGCGTTTAAATGAAAAGAGGATTAGTTACTTGTGGGGTAATGACCTAGCAAAAGCTCTGATAGAATATTGTTAAAGTTCTGATTAATGTATACCTAGGGGTCTATTAAACGCCCAAACTACTTACACAATGGCAATTGAGAAGCTTGGAAATATACAAGGAAAGTGGCATCAAAACTTCTGTCAAATTACCACTAATGACTGAGACTAGAGAAATGATTCGTACAATGGCTGAACAATAAACAAATTGGAATCCGCATTAAAAATGTCCAACTAAACTGTTAAACTTTAAAACGGAGCCTTAGAATAGTGAAATATCGCACTCACAGAGGTTCAATGGAAATAAAACAATGTTCCAATTTTAATAAATAAATCACCAACTCAACTAAGGCGATTTCAAAAAGAAATTCACTCAACTACTGAAGCAACGCTTTTTATGGATGGCCATAACCAACGGAACATTATAAACCCAATTAGAAAAGCCCCTTTATAAGTTAGGCAAAAATGGACTTAAAAAAACTTGAAAACTTACCCCGGGAGCCTTATTATCCGTTCCAGCATCCGCAGATTCTCGAATGACGAACTGAGCAGGGAACAGACCCTCAGTTCCCCGAATTCTGCCCTTCCACCAGTTCTGGTCCGAGATATCGATCAGAGTGATAATATCACCCTCTTTGAAGGAGATTTCATTATCCTCCGCTGCTTCAAAATCGAATTGAGCTCTAGCAGTGCCATAATTTAGGTTACCATTCGGAATAGGTGTAGTACTGCTTGTGTTTCCCATACTTTGGAGGCTTGGATAGACACTCGATGAGGCCTGTGGTTTCTGGATTTGTTGTGAAAGCGGTTGATTTTTTGATTGAGCAGCGTTGGCCTCATTCTCCGAGAGGGATAAGGCGATAGCTAGAAATGAGTATAAGATGGCGAGCAATGATAAGACACTTTCATTTTCTTAAATTCGAGTTTGAAACTCTACGCTTCATGTAACCGAAGCAATAAATACTTTCCTGGAACCTGAAGAAATATAGCATAAAATAATGTGAATTTAATCACAAAACTAACATAAATTGCTCTATTTTAGCAAGTGGACGAATCACAATAAGAAAGTCTAGTCGAAGTTTTGTTTCACTCGGAAGAAACTCCCAAGCTTCATCTTTTATCGATTACTGGCTTCCCACGATCACATCTAGATATATGTGAATCCACCTGGAGAGAAGCCGTCGCTGAAATTACTCGTTAAGCAACCAGCCAAACAAGTTATCACCGATTGAAACGGTCGAACATATAAATTTTGACACCACAAGTAAAATCTTTAGCTAATTATTATGAGTACCGGTATAATAGCTAGTGAACTGAAACTAAGCTAAGTGCAGACTTCAATGACAAAAGAGAAACACCATGGTTACCGAAAAATACAACTAATTTGGCGTGACATTGTAATGACTTTTTGACTAGTTAATAGCGGTAAGTCAGCCTAAATAGTTGGGAAAGGGCAAGCCAATTAAATATTTGCAATTTTAACGACTTTAAGGGGGATCAAAAAGTTAAATAAGAGTGGCAATACCAAACAACTAGTCAAAATATGCTATTGTTTCTATCTCTGAACAACTGCCCACACTGAAGAATATACAATTATTATAGAAGTTCAGCCTATTTTAAGACATAAACATGGCGATGAAGAAAAAGACTAAATTCAACATGAAATCGAAACTTAGCAGTCGGAGAAATAGCAAAAAAATTAATTCTTGGAATAAAAAATAACCTATCGTGTTGTACAGAAGATAAAAATAGAATCAAGTAAAGTAATGATCTCAACAACGAAGCGACATGCTTTAAAACGTCAACTATATAAATAACGAGAAATTGTTCAATAGTGAAATTGAAATATTGATAAGACAAACCTTTAGCAAGATCCTCCTCTTCCTGTGCCTGAAGGTTTCGAATCTTCTCCCTATTCTTCATTTTATTTTGAATCTAATGTGGGGATAGAATATTTTATTAAATATGGATGTGATAAGTAGATTGGAATGGTATGAAATACTTACATTCATTGAAGCTTCGTATTCATGAACATGTGTTGGATGTTCCATTTGAATCCACGGATAAAGTCCAGCGAGAAGACTAGAATAAAGTGAAAAATCAAAAAGATGAAATACCTCATTTCTGGATTAGAAGAGTAATCCTTCCACCACCCCTTTGAGAGATCGATAAGCCTCATTCGAGGTTTCGTTTGAAGTTTCTATGAAACCACAAATAAGAAAAAAAGCACTTACTGGATATCCCTTTTTAAAATTTTGTATGAATTCCTTTGATGACATTTCACGGACGAATGAATTTCCCGCATTTTTAATACAGGAATCAAGAAGCTAAAGAAATTAACACACACTAAAATAAAACAAACTGTAATGGCCTTCATGGACACATTGGGATTTTGCTGAAAAATCTTGCCCGTTATGAGTTTAAGACACTTCTTAGGCCTAAATTGGAATAAATTCCAAAAATGCAAACATACTGTCCCAGAGCATAAGTGTCCGCAACGTGGATGATTTCCGCCCAATTATCATCCAAATTTTTTAGATCACAGCATTTTTCTACATCATAAAATGCTTAAAAAATGCTTACCAATAGCTACTTCCATCCCTTGCAACAATTTATTTGAACTGTCCTCCTTATTTCTTGGGCTCTTTACCAACCTATAGAATTTCAGGACAATGGTTTATTGTCTTTCACAACCTATCTTAACAGTTACGAATGCTCAAATTTTATGGAATAATTTGACGTTTTTATATTTTTTAAACAATAAATGAATTGTTTTTAGAGCCAAACGCGAAGTTTTTTAATTTGCTAATATTATAACTACAATAACTAGTCATATAAATATAATAATGAGATCAATCTCATGACACGATAAGTAAAGAAAATTAAAGTTACAGTGTTTGCTAATCTCTATTAATACCCATAAATGACTGATGTAGTAGTTCACTAAAATTTCCCAATTGGCTGCTTAATCGAATAGTGCTAGTATCTAAAACGCTCTAATTCACCTTAAATTTATTTTAAGGCTTTTCCAGATCACCTCCCTTATTCCGAAAAATAAAAACCTGACTGTAAATTTGTTAAGAAAATGGTTCTATTGGAAAATTTGAATATAAAACTGGCAAGTCATTAGATCTCTATCATTTTTAATCGTGAGTAGCACAATAGATCCTCTGTTTTCTGAATTCGACTTGATGGATAAACAAAGAGTAATTTAGTACCTAGAAAATAGCTACTTCTACCCCTCTGATAGGCCAAAATAAACTACTTTGAGCGTGCACCCCCATTTATAGTATTAGGAAGTGAAGCGAACTGAATTGTACCAAAGAATTTAATGAAGGCTGAAACATTCTGGAATGGGTGGAGTGTTACTAATTTCGTAACCATCAAATGTAACCGTATTGTTGATGGCGTCAGGACCATGTGCGGCGGTGATTACAATCGGCAACCAATAATCATAGCATGGTTAGCATAATGTCCAAGCTCTATGTCAGTGACACGCAACCATGATAAATGGTCTTCTCACCATATGCTCCGTTTCCTCAATATTGTTGAGATAGCCCAGAAATTCCTCAAGCAGTTCCATACTAGTGGAATTTGGTACTGAGATTGATGTGGATTAGTCAAGGCTTATTTGTGTAGCATCTGCTACAGACTCAAATCTTTGTGTGTCATATTTACTTCTTTTCTCTAATTTCTCGTTTCGTTCAAAAGCACATCTACATTCACATTTAAAACATATAAAACCTGACTTCATACACAACACGAACCCCCACGTTTGTCTGCCCTAACAATTTATTCCCTAAACTTTGACCTACATAATCCTTCGTGTTCCACTTTTTGGAACGATTGTTTGCTGTTATTAGATGTAAGCTTTAGTCATAGTTTCCAAAGTCTGCTGCTGGTGCATTAACCTTTTAACGCCTGAATTATTTTTTGAAAATGCACCCAACCGCACTCACGCTTGTCTCTCTCATCAGACTGATGCCGCCTACGTGATGACTTTTGGCGGTATCAGGCGAAGGCTATAGAGAGGTATTGAACATGTTTCAAACAGCAATAGCGCCTTCTGTTACGAGTCTAGCGCCAATGAAGCTTAATTTGAAAGATGATCCTATGGTCCTAAGAGCGTTAAAGGGTTCATTCATTCAATTAAGTAATTGCAGCAAGCTAGCTACCTTCTTTCCTGACACCCGACGATATAATCCAGTAGCCGTAGTTGTTTAGGGACAATTTTTTGCTACCGATTCGGTGGGAATGAGGTAAAAATTAGCATTGAAATAAAATACAAAATCAAGGAAATAATTTGGAAAATACATTAATTTAAAGTAAATTTACTCCATCAGCTACAATAGAGCATAAAAAATAAAGTTAAAAATTAATTGATTTACTCTATTGAACGATTTTTACTTGTGTAATACTTGTATTCATTATGAAGTAAAAACGTAACAGAGAGTACGTAAGTGGAGCTTACAACTTAGAATTGATTAAACTGAAACTAGGTGTAATGTAGTTTGTAGCGGATTAACCACCTAACTAAACCTGACTGTACTCAGAAACCTCAGTGGCAGATTCTCCTAGTTCGTAAGACCCCCAAGAATTAGCTAAGCTATCGCAAAGCTAAGAAGAGACAGAGGTACCCAGGGAACGCGTTTATTCTAGACATGCATGGGTTGGAGTGTAACAAGGGGAGAAGCTTAGTCATTCAACATGGCGAATTAAGTAAAACAAGCGGAGGCTTTTGATTGGACATTGGCTGTGTGTCCTCGCGCTCAATCCGTACGCAAAGTTGAACGGCCGCACCTTCAAGTCACGCTGTGTGCTCATGCGATGACGTGTCCCGCAAGTTTCAACGCTGTTGAAGTTTAAAAACAATTTGAATGACTTAAATAGGTAAATAGTAAAATGCGTCAGTTTGCAAAAATTCCTTTGAGGTAACATACATTCTCAAAACTTTTTGAAAGTTTTTTAAAAAAATGGGAAGGCCAAGAATAGAGGAACTTGGCATCGTCGGCATTTTTATTTCATACTATAACAAGTAACTTGTATTTCGCTAGCCTCGTATCTCCACAACATTCCTTTCTAACTGCTAGTAGGAATAACCCACTTTCCGTTCCTAACTAGTTCCTCATAACAGAATAACAATTATTTACTGGATACTTGCATTCCTTTGTACAGTAGTTATTCAACAACGCTATAAATAAACAAATAGGTTGTTTATCCACACATTTTTAATTGACAAATTTTTATTTATGCTATTCAGCTATTAAAGTACCGGCAATATTGATTTCTAAAGTATTACTATTAATTTTTCTCTACGATCTTTAAGTGGTCGTTTTAAAAGCATACCTATGGGTCACGAAGAACTTCAAGCGTCAAGGCGAAATCGAAAGGTAATTCAATCAAAATGTCATGGAAATTTTTCGATTTCACCGACTTTTACTATCAAAATAGGTTCCATTTGTTGAAACTGCAAATCATCAAGAGAATTCGGGCAAAAATAGAGAAGTTCGAAGTCGCCGAATGGAAGAGATGGTTGAATATTTGACCAGAATATAAATTCTTCAATTTCTGGATACTTTCAGGAGTGTAATAAACGACAAGTACGGTTTCAATGAGGTATCCGCAAAACGGATATATTTAACTTAATCTTCATCTTCTCAGGGCAACTTTTAGGAAGAGCGCAACTAAGGAAAGCATGGTTTTTCCCAAACTGAGGAGTAAATCAGCGAAAATCTCTCCAGTGTTTTTCACAACTACATCCTCACGGCTATGCACCCGCTTCCCCTAATAGTAAAATGTACACAGCTATTTATCTAAGCAATCATAATGTAGTTTATAATCTTAGCGAAATCACAGCGAAATCCTAAAGTGCCAATTTATTGTTTCAAATTAAAGAATGGACACGGGCGCCATAACAAGAAATAAAATGAAAAGAAACTTTGGGAGAAGCAGCAAGAAGAGGTGGGAACAAAAAGGAAGCACCAATAATGGTCGCCAGAGGTGGTAAAGATAAGTAATCAACCACTTGTCAATACTGAGTATTTTCTCTTGATTTCAACATTTTTAGCGCGAAACAGAAATCAGATAAATAGCACCGAAATTAGGATGGGACTGTGGATAACTTCAGTTATAGGATGGCGATATAGAAGAATTGGGGTTCGAAGAAACGAGAAAGTAAAAGCATCTTCTGCAAACTCAGTGAGAGTCGTTGATATGACGAATTGCACCAAATGACATTCCCGATTGTGTTGCGACCTGAAAATCAATTAGTGATTAGTACTGAAAGCATTAAAGAATTCAAAGGCGAATGGATCTTACCTGACTAGCACCGGGACCCATTTGTAATCCAAGATGAGAAGAGCCTTCGGCCGACATTTGACCGACTCGGATGTCGGCAATATGGCGAACAGCACCAATTGAGGTCATACCCGATTGAGAAGCGAACTTGTTGCTACCATACTGAAGCGTGATTGTGGACTGACCCTCACGAGACATGTTATCGCAACGAATATCAGCGCCATGGCGAACGCCTCCCATTGCCATACCCTTTTAAATTCAATTACTTATAGTTTAGTTTAAAGCATCTATTAAAATCGAAATAGGAATTTTAGTGTTTCATTTATCTCGTATTTATACGGAAAATTGGTAAGGTTAAGCAATGAGTTGATTATTTGACAAAGTTCACCATAAAATCGTAAAGTATATTTTACCTTTTGAGAGGCGCATTGATTGGTGCCCATTTGAAGGGTAATAATACCTTGTCCATCCTTTGTGACATCATCACAACGAATATCTGCAACGTGACGAACGGAACCGAAAGACATGCCCTTTTGTGAGGCGAATTTGTTTGTTCCCATCTGGAGACTGCAAATGCCTTGACCTTGAAAGGAAGGGGAAGTTGTTAAAACAATTCTCTTCTTATTTCGAATGGATTCAGATATTCAAATTAAATCTTACTCTCCAAACTCATGTCATCGGCCTTAATATCAGCACCATGGCGAACACCACCGAAGGTCATGCCCTTTTGAGAAGCAAACTTGTTAGTTCCTGACTGAAGAGACACAATGCCCTCACTGGCTCTAAGCTGGGCTTCAGTCCATTGACGCTGCTGTTTATTAGTTGGTCTTGGTCCACAGATTGGACCAGAGAAACCATTTCTTTGACACTAAAACATAGAGATATCAGAGCTTTTTTTAATAAATAACACAAATTTTATAAAGAGTAAATAATCTTAAAATGATTCAATTTAGTTTGAAAGAAATTAATGGTAACATACTTCAGTACCAAGTTGCATGATGGTGTTGATAACTTGTGACATATTTCGGGCTTCATAAAGATCAACGGTTTGGAAAAGGCTAGTCTTTGGAACACCATAAGCTTCGGCGGCATCCAAAAATATTTGGATATTCTCCATCTACATATTAGTCTGAAGTTACTACATTTAGTTCCATCGATCAGTTAAAATGCACTGTTTCTAGGGCATACCTGTTTAAATGGGGCGTTCATGGTGTTTGGTTTCAGCGGTCGGCGGATACTTTGAGCCTCTGGTGGTAGATTTGAGGTTCGCTCATAAATAGCGTCAATGAGTCTACATTACGATTAATTCATTTTGTTTTAAAATTAACGCAAAAACCGTAATTTCTAAATCCACGAAACTAACCTCACGAGAATCTTGCCATCCTTGAGTGCTCGTTGAACATTTTCTCGTCCGAGAGGTACGTTCTCCCCAACAATTTGATTAATCCACTGGACAACCTCAGCTTCAGCATTTGTGTCATATCGACTGTTAAGCTAAATTAAATAAGATAAATCGTTAATTCCACGTGAGATATGTCTATATACAAATATTCTTAACTAATACTCAGTGATGTAAGCCTCCACCCATACAACGATCCTGCATGCACTCTAACCTCTTTATCAACATGCGACTTCACTATTGATTTATTCTTAGATCTTAGTGAAAACCATTGGATATTCTACGATATCATGCTTGGATAACTGTATGATTTCACAGGTGGGGCCGTAACTAGATTTTTAGGTTCACAAAAAACATACCGTGGAGTATAATGGCGTTTACTAAAATGCATGTGATTTATTATTAAAATAATGTTTAAATGAATCCGGTTAAATTAAAATAAATCTAAAAATAATTCAATCTGGTAACATGTTGTCCGAAAGAGAGGGTCATTAATATATTTCAATGTTATAAATTTGTTTAAAATGATTGACTATGGTACAAGGCATAAATTATCTTTGCCATGTATTAGAATAATGGTATAATATTTTGATAGAGTTATTCCTACGTCAATAGATTTCAATTGAATGCTTACGCGCAAAAAGGCACTGGTATCGGAGTATGTTTCACCATTGGCTTCCTCCATGATATGAAAGAAATCCGAAAGTAGTTACAGAGTAGAACTTTAACTAGAGATGCACAAGGACAGGCAAAGACTTTTCTCTTAGAACGGTAGCTCGAATTCCACATAATTGCGTCCTCCTACGCCAACCCGTTCCTCGATTGGTTGCCATTTGCCCACGGGCAGCCAATTGCACGCTGGCACAATGCAGGCCCCACGGTTGCATCTTGATATTGATTTGTTTATTGCGCACAAAAGCACCAACGCACTGTAATGGTCCCCTTGTGAGATAAGAACCATCAGGAGAATGATTTATTTTGTTGTGGACAGGCGATATCAGCAGGTCAATAAAACCGTATTTTTCTAGGTGACCTTAGCCGTTATATTTGCCACATATCATTCTTTAATAATATAATCGTGGGTAACTAGTACAAGAGACCCATTACGAGAAACATTAGCCATTTTAAAAAATTGCAAAGACATTTTAAATCTAATTTATTTTCCCATTAAGCTCAATTCTCAAAGAACTCCCTCAACATTCATTCGGTTTGAGATCCTCTACAACTTCAACTTTCCACGTTCTAAAAATGGTAATATATTCTATCACTCAAATGTGGACATTGTTTTTGAACAAATAATATGCAATTTCAGGGTCCTGAATTTATAGTTTTTTTATAGATCATCAAATTGTAATTTTGACCAGTATTAATACCACTTCTTTTCTCAATCGATCATTTGTAAAACTTTTAAGTCGTATCTACCTCTTTCATATGTGCTATCAGATGTTACTGGTTTTCGGTTTGCTTTCGTGTTGAAGTATCCTTGCCCATGTAAAATCAAAAACAAGTTATAAATTGAAAAATGTGATTACTCCCGAAATAGGAGGGAAAAACTAGAAGTTGAGAGGGGTGATTGTGCTTACTTAATTTGTGCTTTAAAGTCACCGAGTTGGTCGATTTCCAATAAAAGGTATGGTTCTATGGATAAAATCTTGGTAACAATTTCTCATGATTTGACTAGCAGATATTGTCAAAATGTTTTAAGAATTTTGTGATCGGTCGTGTAACATCGGTCGATTTTTTCTCTCTCCCAGTAAAGAGTGGAATGTGTAGTTATAAGAGGAAATATTAAGGTAACAGAGATAAGAAAATGGTTTATTCAAGATAAACTCGAGTTATCAGCAGTACTGAGTCTATTCCTTTACATCCAACGCTTAAGTTTCGTTGATGTCCATAAAAATATTGCTGCATTGCATTTGCTCGATCAGATATTTTGCGTCCAGTAGGCATTCATTTCTGTGAAATGACCGTCATAATTTTCTCTAAAAATTTAATGTGCGATATTTTTCCGACTTTTTAGTGTTAGTTTACTTAAATACTTATCCCTCCAATTTTTGCACGCACATGATCAACATTCGCACTTGGCGACACGAATACGCATTAGAAATAGCCAATGCTGTTGGGCGTTTTGAATTGCAATTTCTAAAATGCTTTTAAATCATGTATTTGTCATAGACAGATTTCGATTATAATGATTCACCTTTTTGGTGATAAATTTGTTACTATCTAACATTCGAGGCAAAAGCATAGCCATTCCATAATCTAAAATTTAGAATTATGTTTTCCCTACTCTGAAGTAACAAAATTTCACATTTTGATACTAAGAAGTTAAATAGTTACATAAAAAATTGTTTAAAAATAGCGATGGCTCAGGTTGTAGGAATGTTTCACGTAAAATGGCTGAACTGAGTAAATAGAAAATAAAAATAGATGTACAGATTTCTTCTGCGAGCAAGGAACAAAATATTACGCCAACGCATGTACTGCGCTGCGGTGAAAAAGATCCAATACATTTTTGACCCTTTTTGAAGAGATGACCATAGTATGTTAGCGCTAAAAGCGAAAATTTCGGGCCTCCAAAAATGGTTCATTATAACACTTCATGACTGGATTTCCTTCGACATAAAAAATTAATAAGTGTCATAATATGTATGTGAGTTTAACTATTACAAATCTACAAATGCTAGAATCATATAAATTGTTTATTGGATTATTGAAATCCAGGATAAATTTATTTCGTGCACTGAAACTGTGTTTCTACTGAATTGTAAGCAAGGTCGTGCTGAGTAAGGTATATCATCTAAATTAAGTGTATTTAAATGTCTCAATAACTTAAAATAATGAATAAATAATAGAAATCTCTACAGGGAAAACTCGATTAATTGGTTAATTAGAGGAAAAATTTTGAAAATTATATTTGGAAGTAAAAATCCTGAAATGGTATACATATTTTATTTTATTACGAATGCAGTACACTAAACTCTTAACATATATCTTGAATATTATGACAAACTTTTGAGTTGGCAGAGTGATTAACTTACTGAAATTTATCTTAAAATGTCGTGCTAGTATTTAAGCCCACCCGACAACTGTACACTGCTTCTACTAATGTCCTTCTCGAACTTCAAAAAGGTCGAGCATATTTTATAGTCTATCTCCAAACAAAGGCTAATCTTTCTCTCACGCATTTCACCCAAAACATGGTAAATCAATCGTGCTGACCTTTAGAATACGACCGAAGGAAAACCATTTCTCATAGTTACGATTTTCCTCACCCTCAACGCAGATCTTGGATTCGCGTTTTGACATGTTGAAAATCAACACAATTTAAAAATAACACTATTTAAAAATAATTATAAGAATCCATATTCAACTTAAATCATGAATTTTTAAAATTTAATAATAGATAAGGTATTAATACAGGTTGGCAGTACTAATTTACTTAATTTTAGTTTGAGTATTTCTGTTTAAAGAATCCTTCCACAAACCATTTGCTCTAATGCAAAAATAGGTGGTAAGCAATCACATTATTAATAGGATCAATAGTATACAGGTCAAGTGCATGCGTTATTAATTTATTTATTCCTCTTAGTTTCATGCTAGTCTAAGAATACCATACATTAATACGTTTATATCGGATGTTTGCTCGTAGGATAAGTTGAAAAGAATGGAAGCTAAAAATGTTCTTTCCATGTTCATTTGGTCACAAATCGTCGAGAAATGGAAATTACTTTCCATCATGACAGCAAAAGTAATTCACCGAGGCTTAATATTAAATTTATTTATTTATAGCAAATGGCAGGCTTTATGATAGTTATCATTAGCTCTTTAGTTGACTTCGGTCTTCACAGAAGAGAGGAACATCAAAGTCACAAAAAGTTCAGAGAGATGGAGAACGGAAGAATAATTCACAGATGTAAGAGAGACAGACACGAAAGTAGAGAAAAAGGTGAGGTGAGTACTGTGGAAGTGGTCGAATATGACAAACAGTGAGGTAATGGAAGTTTGAAGTCAACTGCCTGTTTATAGACATTTTCGACGTGTGAGTACATGCTGCCCAGGGTGTACCACGTGGAGATAATTCTATAGCACACCCCGGCTTAGTAATTAATTATTATCAATAATAGGTTGTTAATAAGTATGAAAAGTCTAAAGTTTAAGTGTTTTTTCACAATAAATAAACATTACATTATTACATTAACCAAAACCCACCATTTAGGAACAATAAAATTTCCACAATTGATTAAATTTGAGGCATCTATGTAGTAACTAATGCTAACAAATGAACATGTTGGAAAGTGTAACTTAGGAAATAACGTATTGAGTTACATAAATACTAATAAATGTGACAAATTTTAAAGATTTTTAGAACAATTAAAATTACATGTCATGAAAATGTCTACATTTCATTCCAAGTCCGAGAAATCAGACCACAACACAAACATGTTTTGCACAACATATCTTTTTGTGTTCCTAATTTCGTTGCCATAATGAGGATTTTCACCATGGGGATACCATCACGATGATGCATTTAAATACTCTCAATATAAAGGCATGAGAATGCTTAGTGGACTGGCATGCATATATGCAAAACTCGTATATAAAAATAATATTGTGATAAAGTGTTTTGTTAATTTTTGATTAGCTCATTTGAATTTTAAGATAAAATTAACTTTTTATAGTGCAATACTTAATTTACCTGTAATTGTATACTTTTAAAATTCGAATTAATGAACTGTACGCTTACTTCAATTGTAAAATGCAAACTGCACATGTAGCGGATTAGCTACCTTAATAAGCCTTGACTGTTCTCAGAAACCTCAGTGACAAATTCTCCTAATTGGTAAGTCTCCCAGAATAGAAGAAATAGACGTATACCGTGGATACGTCTATTTAGTATGGTGTGCTGTGTACTGTGTGTGTATGACGTGGAACTTAGTCATTATAAATGATACGATGACCTCATATAACTTGGATCATTGATTGGTCGGAAAAGCGTGTACTGGAATCGACCATTGATTGATCGTATTGGTATTGGTCATTGATTCTGCATTTGTCATGCTAAATTTGTGTCCCTACACAATCAATGATTGACTTTCATTATTTTAGTTTTAAAATTAATGGATTGTTGATTTTGCATTTACCAAATTTGCTACTTTTAAATTCTAAATTCTCTTAGAATTTTTCATAACCTATTAAATTGTAATAAAAAATGCAATTTTGGGGACCCAGACACACCTTAGATTCGTCAAATATACAGCAAAGTAGCAGGCAAGATGTATGAACATGTACACAAAATGTCGTTTCATTTATGGCAAATTAAATTAAAAAATTCGCACTATTCTTTTACAAATAATTTAATTTTTCAGAAAATACGTAGCCTTACCAGAACAAGGGAAGAGGAATAGGATTTACGTTAAGACCCATTAAATTGTGTTCAGCATAAAATACACATGAAATTTAGGAAGTTTGGGATTATTTTCTTTTTTGAGGATTACTTGTAGATAAATTCTGTAAGGATCTCGGTTGGCAGAACTTCTCCTGAGCTAGAAAATATACGCAACTTAATTTTATCAACATTTCATCTACTGTTGTTGCGCTCTCTTGTTTTACTTCAATGAACATTAGTTTGACTCAATTTATCAGATCCTTAAATTAATGGGAATTATGTTGCCCATTATAACTGTCGGGTGTAAAAGCAATTTAAATTGCAAATTTAAGAAAAAAAGAATCACGGGTGCTTTGAAGAAAGGTGCGTTTTGATTGCTTTATCTATTTTAAACCAACAAGTAATTAAAAAATAACTCTTGCTTATTGCGTTTTCATTTCGCAACTTAACAATTTCATTGAATTGTATATTTTAAAACGTCATTCGTTTCCTTCTGCAATATTTTCTTTAAATAATTTGGTTAAAGTAGAATGTACAAAATTTTGTAATGATTTAGAAATATTGATCCCTGCTCTGCAAAATCTCATTTTATTGTTTGATTGTCAAGTAATATATAATGGATAACAAATTTTACATCTTATAATTCCGAATAATACAAATAACACGTTAAGTCCAAGTTAACGGAAATTTGAGTAGAGGCTTGAATACTACTACTACTAACAATAATAGTAGTTATAAGATAGGGTGGAATAAACTGTCGTTTTGTATAAATTGGTTAAATGTGAACTTTTTACAGGAAATGCCATTTTCTTCTATACCAGATATATTTTTGGAAGTAACGAGCTTATTACCGTGTTGAACAGCTATCACCTGAGTTTACAGTTAATTTAAACAAAATTTGACTACAAGGGCGTCAATCTCGAATAATATCAGATTTCACTAATATTACCCTTCAAGAAGGCAAAAAGAAAAATAAGCTTTTATTAATAATTTGAAGCATTTCCTGTAATAATTCATAAAATAGTTATAATATATTTTTTTGCACTTCATTGAAGCTGAGTCAATTTTTTCTATTGTTTTAAAGGCAGATTAGTTGATTTGTTACTCCAAACCTTTTCATTTACAGTTAATTATTTCGAATATATATCGAAGTAGACGATAATTAATGACCAAATTTGCAGTCTTGATAAAGCTAAAGCTGGGTTGCATGATGTAACCATTAAATTGAGGTATATAGAGTATGAGTGATAGCAGCAAAATTTAAAGGAATCTTAGTCCAATAGCAATACAATCTTTCGGTTCGGTAAATAAACTGAGTTTAATGTATTTAAATCTCCTATCATTGTGTCTTGATATTACAATATATATTCGAAAGTTATTTGTTTAAAAGGAAGAGCTTATTATAAAAAAAGCAAATTAGAAAACAACAAATCATCTTAAAAATAAAATATTTTTTAATAATTAATTAAAATCATTTATAAATTGTTTGCCTTATAATATCAAGGAAAAAACAAAATCCAATAAATATCTGTTCCTTGTTTTTGAGATACCTAAAAAATATATCATTAGAAAGGAATTCAAAATAAATTGATTTTTGATTCACTATCAACAGTGTACTTAACCGACAGAAAAGTGAAATAAATTTTGTAATAATTGAGCTTATTCTAGTATTCTACTAAAAGCAGGCAAAATCTTATACTTGCCTACACTTGAATTAGGACTTGCCTTGGATGAATTAAGCTGATCATATGTGAACAGTTATTATTATTATTATTATTATTAAATTTTCCACATAAAGTAGAAATGCAGCTACTTCCCATCGGAAATTATACCAGTTAGATGAAAATCCTTAAATGGCATTCGATAAAATGAAAGATATCGGCTCATTCGAGGTGATATATAGATCATTGTTTACACACAAAAGTGGCTTCACGCTTCAACGCAAAAATGAGTTCACAAAATTTCAATTATTATGGAGACGCTTATCTCCATTGATTCGTAATGCATTTTATTAAGTTCAAGTAACAGTGCTACTCTCATAGACTTTAGAAGTCATTAAAAATCAACGTGGAACCATCTCAGCAAGCTCGGAATCAAAATATTCAAGGTATAAATTTTTAGTTTATTTTTAAACTATGTGGAAATCACGTTGCAAACTGTAACCTCGATGAGAAGCTGAATAATTTAAGGTCATTTGAAGTCTGGTCAATTCAGTGTCTTAATAGACTTCGTCATTTTGTGGCTCAGTGTACAATTTAGTGGACAAAACTTGAGGCAAAATTGGTTAATCTTCAAGACCAGGACCGATGCTGCTCCATTGAAACTAAAGCAGCGATAGTTATGGCCATTATAATCGGCTTTTTTACACAGAACAGCAGAGTTATTACTGTCGAAAAAAACCTCGACATATTTTTGCGCATTGTTGATTGCTATACTTTTCCATTGAAGGCTCGCAAAGCATGCATGGTGCCAAATATTGCCCATTAGCGATGGGGTACGGCTTGGCTTCTTCCAACTTTGCACTCTATTGATGCTTAGGCAAGTGTTGTATGATAAATTACTAAGTTAGGGTAACAGTTCTAGAAAGACTATGACTAGTTTTTCTGTTTACAAGACCAAATGATCTACATGGGAGGGTGAATATTTGTAATGAAATTGAAATTATTAGAATAGAAAAAAAAGTTATTAATGGCTAAATGAAATAATGAGAGAATCAGTGGCTAATCTCAACGAAGAAAAGCTTTATTTTTTGCATGTAGACTGGAGCGTATAGGTTGAAAATAAGTGCGCCCTTATTTAGACCTGCTCGTATCCCATCTTAACATCCTCTATCGACCCTGTTATAGTTGACAGAGTACTAAGATCTTGTATTTTAAACAATGTAATTTTAGTTCAGAATTGCATTTTTTGTGAATGAAAGAAAGATGATAGATGTTAAGCGTAGAGTAGCTGATTAGTAAGAAGGTCTCGTTTCAATAACCGAACTCTTTGTTCTAGTGGGAAAGCTTTTCCTTCGCATATCAGCGCAACTAACCCTGCTTGTACAGCCACGATTTAGTTTTCACGCATTTCTTTCATAAATTTTAGTGTTATGGGTAAAATTGAGTCAAGGATTAACCGCAGTCCTTTTTTTCAATTTTACATTAATTGAAAATTTATGTCTAATATTTTCTAAACATTTTTGCGCCAAATCAGAAATTACAAATGCATGCCCTTTATCTTACAAAATTTAACAATAATATAAAGGCAACTAAAATGAATCAAAGATAAAACGAAAACGAAACTCTGCTCATTATCCAAGAAGTAAAAAGTGTATAACCGGAATCTGAATATCAAATTTTAGGGGATTCTTTCGATGCTATAATAAAATTTAACTAAGTAATTAATAAATAGATATGAAAGGAAGTATACTTTGTACTTTGCCGCGAATATAGAGACATCTGTTATTCACCGAAGAATTGTGATGACTAATAAAGAAAAAGATAGGCCCAAGAAATAGGAATAGCTTTTCCCTTGGTGTTGAAAGCCCGACATCTTTTCATGTTCTTTCGCCTGATCTTTTTACCAAAGAGAGATGATCTATTATGAATGCTAAGGCAATACATCTAATATAAAGTCTAGATTTTTGTTTATTTTGATTTTAACATTAAAATATAAATAAAAAATGATATATAATTTTACTCTTCAAACTATCAAGCTGGCAAGAAAATGTTTGTCAGTATAAAATAAGTTTTGGATAGATTAAATTACTAAGTAGATTTTAGAAATTTGTTTGCCAAATTTTTATTGCAATCTGACATAAACTGAGATATGTGAAGGCCCGCCAATATTATGGCGCCATTGTGTTTAACCGGGTTAAAACACACTTTAATGCCGATAAGTATAATTCGAGGAAAAATTGATATTAGAAGTGAGTTTGTGTCCAACACCGATTTAATCATCTTATAATACACTTGTATTAATGAGATGATGGTAGAGTGTGGTGTGTAAAGGAGTTTCCCTGGTGTCTTTGAAAACGTTTGTGTAAGAAACGGGAGTTGTGTTAGGAAGAGTCCTGGTTTTACAATTTGGTACTTTGTATTATGCAAGTTGCGCATTAAGCATATTTTTTACTCAGTAGTATTTAAACGCACATACTTGCTGCAATAAATAAGCGAATTGTTGCGGATCTTTTTGCTCGTGTAAGCAAATATGCATAAATCCAAAAATTAAGTTGTTGAAACTTTTTGTCGAAGTAAGCAAAATCTGTGCAACAGTGCTTGAACGAATACCGTGGAAACACAATTAAGGTGAATTAAGAATTGTTAAAATAATAATAGTAATGTTTAATTGAATTCTTGACGTACCAGATTCAGAAAAGGTAGAGCAGGGTACACTTTCATAGTATTCTCTTAGCACATTGATGATCGATACGAATGTCTAATTTAATCAATAATATTTACAGCAAAATGTAAAATATTGCAAAGGGCTTAACCTCAACAAAGGATGAAATGTACCATGACGTAAAATAATTATGAATGAAAATTATTTTATAAATAGTCTCCTTTTTGTGACCGAAAAATCGTTTATTTGTCAGTTTGAAGAAAACGAAAAAGGGTCTTAGAATATGATCGGTAGGAACATAACACTCAGCCTTGAAAATACAATAATGTAGCTGACTCGCATAGCACCTTAAAATAGAGAGGAATCCCAAGACCTCTTTCATGAGAAGCCCGATTTCTAGTTCCCCTCTCCTGACTAACATTGGATGATACGACCAATCAATTTTGTCAAAAATGTACATATCATAATATTCCTTTGATATCACACTTTATTGAATATTTATAGTCTATGTTCCAAAATTTTGATATTTTGTTGAGGAGAATAACTTTTATCAAGCTTCACTTCAATACCCTGAAAGATTATCGCAATTATTGCTGGAAATTTGAAACTATGATACATTGGAAAAAGTTTACAAATATTGAAATTACTTCTTTGTTTATGAGAATAAAGACTGTTTTAATATAATAAGGAGAATTGGGTGTGCAATATAATTGTTACAAAAAATTCAATTATTGAAATGTGTAATTTAACACCCTGATACTTATTCTATTGTCCTCCAATACACAGACAATAGAACCGACAGCGGAAATACGAACATTCGCTAATTGAAATGGGAAAAAGTAGGGAAAATTTAATTGCATGACAAACAGCCCTGATTAGACAAATATAAAATCCAGTCAATTTGAAACAGTTTTATCTTTTAGTGATCATTACGCCCACGTTCAACAGCAATAGGAAAGATATGACAAATAATTCCTAATATTTTTAGCTTAAACTATTTCAAGGTTGAAGGGAAAGCAGGACTTTATTGGCAATCATAAAAAGGAGGCGTCCCATGTTGCCTCACGTGGTTTAGAGAGCCATTTTTGGAGTTTATTCAACCTTTCAAAATACACGTCCATCTTTTAAAGAATTTAGGCAGGAATAAGTCTTGACTTAATCCTATTCTTAATATTTTGCTCCTGAATCAATTCAACTACTTCAATCTCCACATTTCATGACAACAATAGTTGTAATAATGCCTTTTTATTCATAGTAATAGAAGAGCCAATCATAATCATGGTAATCGATGTCGTGATTTAAAACTAGCTTCAAATTCAACAAGCAAATAGTCTTTTTTAAGACATCATATGAACTAGAATTCCGCATACCACTCGGACTTTGCTTGAGCGTTTACCTGGTAATGTTTACGCCCCCAAGAACTCCGTTAAAGAACTTCAAGAACAGAGTTTTGGCGCGTTATTTCATGCCCAACTTTGAGTTACTTTAAGCATGAGCTTTGTTAATGACCTTTCACATCATTTTACAGGTGAACACTTAACTTACCACTGCCTAACTTAGACACCGAATGATCTGTTTCTTAGCAGCTCCCTTCCATTCATCCCGCATATTAAAGCTGGGAACGGTGTTACGGTAACGACTTTACAGTATGTTAATAAAGTAGTATCTGTGTAATGATTTTATGCTTTTTTTCTCAGACAAATACCACAACTAACTTATTTAACAATTGATAATATCCATTCTTCTAAATAGTCTCCATTTGTGTCTATACACTTTTATAATCTCTATTTTCACGTGTAAATCCCTTCATGGTAGAATTTTGGGGCTGTCTCTGACACCATAAAATTTCATGCCTTTTCGCTTCATCTAAAGACCCAAATCAAATGTTTTTAAGGCGTCCTTCCAGTTTTGGGAAGCCAGGTCTGGACTATAAGAAGGATATAGAAGTGTCTCCAATCGAAGGATGTGCAGAGGTATGGTCATGATGGAACAAAATTTGACTGTACCGTTTTCCGCGACGTTTGTTGGCGAGAGATGTCAACTTCTTCAAAGCGTCTTCATAATAACATGAGATAGCCTTTTTCTATCCTTCTAGAAAGTCTATCTATCGTACAACTCCTTTTGAATTCCAAAAAAATAGTGACCATGACCTTCTTATTGAACCTTTCAGCGTAGAACACGGAAAAAACGATGCGAAATTGGCTCGGTAACTACAGTAATGTATTTTGCATTTAACACAACTTCTGAATAGCTATTAACACGATAAGGTTTCTTGTGATGTTGCGTGCGAAATTAATGCCGACATCAAGAAATTCGTAGATTGGACTAGAAAAATTGTAACCCCCGCGTTTGTGCTATTAATTCATTTGAATTGCGCTTGAGCAAGGCCCTACAAAACTAAGATGAGGATAGGAAATGATTTGAATCATCAATCGCCTGAAGCTGGCTGGTCGATATAGCGTCATCTTCATTTCTTCAAATGAGCACTTGCAGGAAGACCCTTATGATCGCAAAGCCAACGATTAGCCAATCTTGAAAGCAAAGGAATGTTCATTGATTGTATATTTTATGACTGCTGTATATTAAATGTTTTCCATGAAGTGCTTAGAACCAAATACTTCTGGCACGAAGAAGCGACCCAGGCAAATTTAATGCCTTGTGTGTCCTATTCATTCTCAAGTTGCGCACCTTTAACAAGAAAGGCGAATTCTTGGATTCACAAAACACAAGCTAGATCGCTGGAAATTTCTCAAGATAATGGAACTATCAAACTTCATTTACTTCAATACTAATTGGGAAGATTTGGGATCGGAAATGTTATTCTTTCATTTAGGATTAAAATGGTATTGCATATAACAGGTAAAAATCCAAATGTTTTTGTAAAAGTGAATATTTAAACGTAAATATTTGCGTTTACACGATTTTTAATTCCAAAAATAAAATACGAATAGTGCATCTAGATGCTAACCCACTTTATTAAATAATTTACAAGTACCTGAACGAAAAATTTATAATAACTCCAGTTATCGTTTTTTATTGAGCTTTCAGATTGATTACAATACTGCAATTCAAACTGGAACTATGATTCAGAGTCATTCTCAAAATTTCCACATTTTCTGCTCTGTAATTTACATTGATATATTACTTGAACCCATTTCACTCACTGGCAACGCATTTAGGGAATTGGAAACCATTTTCAAACGACCGCCTGCAATTAATGCAATCAAAAAATCTGATCGCAGAGTGTGCAAATAGACATAGGATTAATACTTTATTATTCAATGAAGTCAAAATTGGCTGGGTTGTTTTACGCTTGCATAAGACTAGAATGCAACTCCTCGATTTCACATTTAATCTACCATCATACTAGTGTTTGCTCTTAACATGACTACAATTCTACAACATCATTATTCAATTCTACCCTGCCAAAGTCCCCTGTGAATGTGGATGGCTGGGACGTTCAAGGCACTGAGCCAACGGCTTAATACTCCTCCATTATTTCATACAAACAACAATTTCAATAGCTTACATTAAAACATATTCAAACTTCCGAGAAAGGAAATGAACGCCAATGCCCGTCAACTGATTCAGAGAGTCACATGTTATATTTTGCCATAAATTAATGAGTCAAAATGTTAGCCTGATTTTATAGGCCATTTTTATAGCCAATACGTGTTTGCCCGATTCAACAATTCAGATTTTCTGAACACAATAAGATTTTGCAGTACTTCGATCTGTTTGAATCGATTTACTACACCTTAGACGTGCGTTCATCTAACGCCCTCTTCCCCAATATGGCATTGAGGGAAATGTCAGCCCCCACACCGGACTGAGGAATGTGTTGCAACTGCTGCATCCCTTGCAAGAAGCAATGGCTCTTTTGGGGAGCAGAAATACCGCGCGCTGGCGAGTACAAACCACCCTACCAAAGATTTGCGCCTTTTACACCCATCTGACACATTGCTTCTTTTCCTCTCTCCCCGCCCATCCTCCAAGTATTTTCTATTTAAAACACAACTCTGAATGTAATTTCAACGAAGATATGAAAAGGGGATTCTAAACGCGAGCCTTGCAATGCTTCTGAATTCGCTAATAAGTAGTTTTAGCAGTGGCTTTCTGCCTAAATTAGTAAAACACTACAAAAAAGAGCAAGAATGGACGAATCCATTCAGATGATAGTGAAAGAACTTGCAGCTTATTATTCTTGTACAAATCTGTCTTGCCGTCGGTCCTCTGTTTCCCATTTCTATTCCCTCCTTCGCATGAAACATTAACACTCATTTCCACGTACTCGTTAATAACTGCTCCTACCTGGGTAAGCCTTGAATAATTTTCCAATATATGGACTGACTAGATATGATTAAGACACATTGTTAACATGTTCAAAGAGAATATATGGGCACAACGGAAGACTGAAAAAACTAGCTTATTTTCAAACGTCTTCATCTGCTTATATTATTCTTGTTAACCTTCCTTTAATGGTACGTTTAGTACTGCAATGTTCAGAAGCATCTTCCAATCGTTTTGGCTGCTATAAGAGGTAAATATACATCAATATGGTATAATCCAGCCCACGAACCAGAGTATCGATTTCATTCAAGTGCAGCAAACTGCAATAGTTGAAGTTAAATGTCCATTTAGAAGCCTCGAGTTTATTCTTTTATTCTAATAGACCCTTCTCTCCAACATTTTGAAATAACTGGCTTTTCTGTATGTTATATAGCTTCCCGTAATGAAAAACAGATTATGAGGAACATTTCAGAGATTTAGGAGGCTGGCAATAATGGGTTGAGGGCGCGTATATTTTTAATTCAATTTGCATTAAACTAAAACTGTTTCCATTTGATTTATGACACGATCTGACTGGCTGTTTATTACTTACATCTGTTTGACCTAATTAACACAAGGCAAATTTAGTTCATTAATACTCGGGCTATTCGATGACGGATTTTTCACCAAATATAAATTTAATCTACCATGCTTCAGGATTTTTACCTTGGGAAAAGGTCACCGATCCTCTATAGCAGAAAAGACTTCAATTTGCCGACAAAATTCAGAAATACTTCACTCAATAAATTTGCAACGGAGTCGAAGAATAAGGTCAGGAGAGGGAGAAAGAAGGAAGAGAAATGAGACAGAAATTTAGGTAGGAGAGGGAAGGGCCGGGGAGAGGTCAAGAGCTGTCAAAAGTGGTATACGAAGGTTTCGAATCCAGCTTCTTCAAGCATCGAAGCTAGGTGCGGGTGGAAATGAATTAAAAATCTAAAAGAAATTAATAAGGATCACCACTCAATGCGTGTAAATTGAGCTTCAAGGGAAAAAAATAAATTAAGGATTAAAGCAACGGGAATATTTGATAAAAAAAAAAAAACAAAAATAATTTCCTGCCACGGATTTAGATAGCACTTTATAAGGAGTTCAAGATCATTCATAAAGGTGCCATTATCGACAAACAAAATGAAATCATTCACTAATAGCGAAAATGGCACATCTGATGTGGCACTTCAACCCCGCATGTTCGTTATCTGGCTTAAAGCGGCAGGGAAATTGGCACTGAAAGTAATTATTGATTGCGTCGATAGTGCGATAGCACTGCTTTCTTTCCCATGAACCGTTGGCAAGATCTTTTATTGATGGTCTTTTAGGGACGGAAATCGACATTATTCTGTGTCTAGGCAAGACATCAAGGTCAAACCAAAAATTTACCATTTCTTCCGGTTCCAAAATTTCACAAAGTTTAGAATTTTATATTTTGGCTTCCTAAATCTACTTCTACCTATGGCAGAACAGGTAAACTCGGTTAACAAAAGCGATGCATCAACAATTTAGTTAATATAGCAAGTGCGACCAATTGGTTCGATTTCGGTAAAACAATGGTCAAAGAAATCGAAAAGATTCACATATCGTCTAGAACACGGATTAAGGTAGATTAATGGAATAACAGTCCAACAAATGTAACATTCAATAACACTGGAAGGTCAATAAGTAACAACACTACGCTCTAGCTAACAACATAATTAAAGATTTCGTCAATCGGAAAATCGTCGACTTACATCACCGTCCCCATTTCGTTCACTTCTATCCTCCTCATCATCACTATCCTCAAACTTCTGCATGCAAGCGAAATCGCTCTGACTCAACGTGGAAGGCATGAGCATGTTGATGTCTGACCCGAAACTATTTCCAACCTTTCTTCCCCCACCACCATGTCTGTTCATACGACCTCCTGCCGAACTCTCCAGACCCAGAGCATGGACAAAGACGGCGGGTTCTGCGTTCTCATCTCCGGTGCCGTCAACAAATTGTTGGTGAGTGGGGACGGCTCGGTTGAGGATTTTAATGAACTCAGAGGTTTTGGAGCGCATTCGGAGTTGGAGATAACCCTTGGAGCACTTGATGTGGTAGTGCAGATAGTTGCGAACTGTATGGATTAAGTTGATGGTGCGATCGGCAGCGTTGGGAGCCAAGTGACGAGGAAACAGAACTAAAATGCAGAAAATGTGCTTTGCTATAGTGGGGACCTTTGAAAGGGGATATGATTTGTCTTATTTCACCACCATTATGACCAATTGAAAACTAATAATAAAAGTTTGAAATAAGACATGACAAATGTGGTCAAGAAACGGAAAATTACGAAAGTTTGTGATATATGTCGGTGCTGATGTGGATCACCCATCAAGATCAAAAGACGGTTTTAAAGACCGAGATTGACTCTAAGATCAAACGTACTTCCGACTAGGAAAATTCATCAAGCCAGTTCTTCTGTAGTTTATCGAAGTGTTGATAATAGTAGTCATAAAGGCTGTGCGAACGAAGTTAAACTTATACAGCAGAATGGAAATGAACGTTGACGTGTCTGTTGAAAAAAATCAATCTGAGAAAATTTTTCGCACAATTGCAAAAGCCAACGCTAAATCTATGGGCAAATCTTGACCAATTAGCAACCAATACACTAGTTTAGCTGACAAAAACAAAAAATTTACTCGAATCACCCTTTGTTTGGCTCTATAGGAAGGAATGAATAGCTTAATTAAAAAGGGAGTACTAGGACTCCACTCTCAGTTACATTACAAATAATTTAATGGAAGTAAATCTCAATCCTTATTGCGCCAAAAGGGTAGTGGTTAATTTGCATGACAGCAAAGTCTGTCAGTGGATGGACCAGTGCCCATTGATTAAATCTGGCAAATAAAGGGAGCTCAGCTCAAGAGTAGTAGCTCCATTATGCAACCACTCCACCAAAAATGTAGGTTGAAAAAGGACAAGGATGTGAATCATTCTTACATGAGCAAATTTTCATGATCAAATGATCTTTCACAGAGGGATTATAAAGAGAAAGGCATGAAAAGTATAGAAGCTTATTTATATGCAACGTTGATTAATATTCTAATCTTAAATAGCAAAAAGTCCTACGCAGCAATTATTTAAATTTCTACTAATTGCATACCAAATTATATAAAATAATTTCAAGCACGCCTTCCCTCTTCTCAAGAGAAACGAAGTAGCTTACGTGGAGAATTTACTCACCAAATGTAATATAGGCTCTGTTATCGCCACCAACAGCATCCGTACCTCTCAGTTCTGCTGGTGGTTCGCGATGCGAGTAGAGAACTTGGGGCGCCCGGTCATATCTGCGTCGCACCTCCGTAAACTCCTACAAAAATGACAAATCCTACCTATTTGTTATCAGTAGTGACTGAATTTCATCTCTGTTAAGGGCATATTAGTAAATAATGGCTATTTTCCACTTGATACGATATGCTATTTGCTACTGAAATAGTATAGTATAGAAGCAGTTACAGAAATTATTTACGCTTTTGTTAGCAAATAAAAAACTTTCCTTTCCACTGTATTAGGCAAGCTGTTTTTGCTTCGAGGCAGTTTGCATACTACTCAAAAAACTAAAAGTTGAATCTGATCAAACCAGTTCACCTCAATTATAAGTGCATGTAAACGATGAGTTAGTTCCGTTTTAGTTAGTGAATATTAGACAAGATTACTGTGCTTCTCCATACACCAACCTATCCATATTACTAGTAACAAATAGACACTCCGTGTTGTGCACAAATTATGACTTACCTTCTTTGAGGAGAGGAGGCGCTAGCGACTGCTAAACACAAACACATAAAGCATTAACCTCGTTTAAATGCAAAGGCGAATGAGTCACGGTA
Organism: Hymenolepis microstoma; assembly: GCA_000469805.3. Taxonomy (NCBI): domain Eukaryota; kingdom Metazoa; phylum Platyhelminthes; class Cestoda; order Cyclophyllidea; family Hymenolepididae; genus Hymenolepis; species Hymenolepis microstoma. The sequence goes on from LR215994.1 coordinate 15,455,848, forward strand.
TCATATTCCAGTCATCCTAAGGAGAGGGGGAAGAGGAGGTAAAACAAAGAAAACCTTTGACCAATGGCAAGCACTATTGGTTGAGACCAAAAGTGGACATTTTGGAGTCAAGGTGAAACATTTGGGAGCATAGTGATATGCAGAATATTCTTTTCTTCTAACCGGCAAATGAAGCGATTAAGCGGATCTAACTAACAATCCCTATATTGGAGGAGGGGTAAGGAAGGATTAAATCCTAAAAAGTTGGGAAAGCGTAGAGCATAGTGAATGAGATTTCAGGCTTTTTGCTGGCAAGTAGGAGCAAAGATATTTCAAATATTAATCCCTTCTCTACATCCACCATGTATGACTTGAAATTTTGTTTTTACAAAACCTTTTAACGCAAAAAAACATAAATAAGCTCTAAAAAAACGAATGTTAGCATAACATAAATCAGAAAATGTACCAGCCACTTAGAATTTGAACGGACATTTCCGATTGCCAATCGCAATTCACACGCTCTCTCAATACTCACATTCTCATCATTTATTTCAACGTTTGAAAGGGATTACTGGCTAGGCACAAGGGAGGTGAACAAACTTATAACCAAAGAAAGTATAGAAATGTAGTAGTGACTATTCAAACAAGTTGAAAGCATTTGAACATGGATAGTAAGAATGGGATACGAACCTGCATGAATATTTTGCCGATGACGACATCGTCCGCATCCTTGAATACGGTGCTGAATATTACGGTTATCCTGTCCTCCAATGCTTGGACATACCTAAAGTTGAGGTTTGAAATTTAAGAAATCCCTTTGATGAACCGGCTTCGCTCGCTTCCCCTGTTTTTAATACTGGGCTCGATCGCTGATTTTTATATGGTTAAATTCAAAAGCGGGTCCAAAATTGAGAAAACATAGGATTACCGAAAAGAAATCCCTATAATTAGTTCTACAATTCAAATGTTCAAGAACGTGCACAGTATGAAGTTCAGAAACCAGAACTGTATCAACACTCAGCCACGCGCTATATGCAGGAGTCCAGAGCTGGAAGCGAGGAGCTAACCTTAGAATTCAAATGTTTAATGAAATATAATTTCCTGAGTCTGTTCCTTTACAACCTCCCACTTTTAGCAGAAAAAAATATTTATAACAAAATTGCTATTTACATTAGAGAGCTACTTCCAAATTACGCTGTACATATGTAGACACACATTCAGGTGCTGTTGAGGATTGTTTGTTCAACACAAACAAAATGGCGACATCGTTTCCAAAAGATAACCAAAATAGTGGGTGATATTTTAATATCTTGAGCGGTTTAATAGACAATAGAAGTAAGTGGTGATACCTGCTAGAGTAGAAGGTCATAAGCTAAAGAGTTGATAGAAACGTAAGTCGCTAAAATTATTTTGCCACTGGATGATGACCTCGTTATGATCCGACCAAAAATATAAAAAAATAAATTTTTCATTAAAACCAAAATTGGTGTGAATGGTCGCGCTAATGACGATAATCAACTTAAGACACCAGTATTAAGTTGAAATCTAAAATGACTGATGGATTTAAGAATAAATTCAATCGCATTTGGCACTTTTCACCAAATTTGAAGTTTCCTAAACGGATTTTGAACGAATTTACCTCCACCAATAGTTAAGGTCAAACGGTCAAGAGGAAACACGATGTCATGCAGCAGCATCTTTCTTAATTTATACCCCATGATTTTCAAAAAATTATGAAATTTAGTCGCGTTGGCAACAATTTTAAAGGGAAATAGATGGATCACTTTTCTATACTGAATAGAAAGAACGAGTCAAAATTTAGAAAAATGCAACTTAACCTATGGCAACTCTTCCGATTCTGTTCGATTTACTTCACCAACTAAAGGCGCAGTAAACCTAAACCTAAAGCGCAGTTGCACCACCATCAGCTCGTTTTTCACATTTGGTAGATATTTTCTGCAATTTCTATGTTATCTAATTCCGTTTTAAAAGGCCTATTCTATAAAAATAAGTGAATTCATTACTCTGGTAATTTTTTTAGTCCAGTATAAACAAACTTGTGAGCATCTAACCAGGCAATTAGTTCGATTAAGCTGTAATACTATTACTATTCCAATTAACTAACCAAGTATTCCAGTCAAACTTAATCTACCATCTCAAAAGTGCATGAGGTGACTAAGAGGAGTTAGCCAGCGGAAATCCAGATTACCTGCAGTGATTTAGTTCTATGCTGCACCCATTTCCTTCAAGTCATATTACAGTTTCACCAAACCTCAAACAATTCAGTGAATTGAAAAGGAAGCAGTAGTGTTCAGTCAACAGTCCATTTGAGGCCAAAAAGTGAAAAACTGGTTGCAATGGATTAGGCACCAAAAACCTTATGAAAGCGGAATAAAAACACCAAACTTTGCGGAGAATGAAAATAAACGCATACACACACACACACAAATCAAAACAAAGTGTTGTCATAGCCGCCAAATTTGGGGTGACGGAAGGTAGGAAAATAGCAAGAATAACTGAAGTCGTACAAACATGAAAAATGGCAAAATAGCGTTCAGTCAAGGATAAGTTCGAAAGTCAAGGAGCGAAACGCAGCAAACGATGATCGAAGACCACTAAGAATTTTTGTGAGGGCAAGCAAATGAAAAACAAAATACTCCGGCGGTAGGAGGGGGAGGGGGGTTAGCTGATTACTAAATTGAGGTTCTACAAAGTGGGAGTGAAAATGAAGTGTAGTAACAGTATCATTGGAATAACCGATTAGGAATAGAAAAGACAATTTCTCTAAGAGGTATAGAAAGCTCAATTGTGTGAGACGCAACTAAATTGTTATAAAAGACTACAACCATCATAATGTTAAAAGATTTGGAATGACCTTCCTTTCATTGAATGAATAATTGGTCTCAGATAACTAGTCCATTATGAATGGACAGCTCTATCTAACCATTGAAATTTCTCAATTACCCTGAGATACCCAAAAAAGTATGAAAATTCATGCACTGCCTTATAGAAAGTTAGTCATTCTAAGAAGAAATTTGGATTGCATCGTCCAAAAATGTAACTCCTTTTCGGTTCCCTTGATCATAAATCCAATGTCCATTAAATTTATAGGAAGTCTTTGGGCTGCTTATTTGCACGTTCATAAGACATGTACTCAACACGCAATTAGTTATGAGAGTGTTCCTATAATCTGTGTCCGAAAAGCATCCATTTAGGAAGAAATATAACGAAGTGCAAAATTTATTCCAATGACCAGATGTACCCATGATCTGTGAATTAATATTTCTTCCATTTCACCGTAATCCTCACTAAATAATGGGCGAGCCAGGGGGAGGGCATTACTAAAATCATGGAATAGGATTTTACTCATGCATACAATAGAGGACCGTGCTTGGGGTAAACGCTCACGTGAAAGATAATGCGGTCAGACAAAAGTAATGAGAATGCTTACGTTAGTCATTTGCATGATATCGCACCAAAATAAAAATTAAAAAAAGACGTTAATTTGTAATAGGTTAGTACAATGTCACGACAATGAGCGCGTAAAGTTGGCACGATAAGAAAAGGGAGTTCAGAAGATGTGGAGGTGTGCGCAGTGCTCAAAGAAACTAAACCCCAAATTTCACAGACTATCAAAGACTAAGTAGAAACCTAATAACCTCAACAAAACATCGAGCACATGAAGTGTTAAGTGAAAAACAAGAAAAGGTAAGAAAAAGCCTGAAATGACTGTAAAATGTAGAAAATGTTGACCAATCGGAATGATCATTTTGGAATATATACACTGAGTATCTTACCACAACCCTCAACCCAAGGCCAAAGCGAAGCATGACCCCAAAAACCACCTAAGAGATAGAAGTTAAACTTGTTTCTAAATGAGACCAGTCAGAGTACATACAGCAAGTAATGTTTTGGTACGATTAATAATGTATGCAGATAAATCTGTTCCAAAAATTAAATAGCAGAACAAAACACACTCACAAGGATACTAAACTTTAACATTCCGATTTATCCATTGTAGAAATTGATTTCTCGATTAGGCGTTCTGAAGTGCTCTCTCTTTCAAGTTCATAAAACTTTAGAAACTTCTCAAAAGGATAGCCAACTAAACTAATCTTTTTGTTCAGCCAATCACAGCGATACTTCTGGGTGTAAAAAAGAAAAGAAATAATTGACAGCTAGATTAATTGACTAAAAGCACACTTAACCAGAAGAGGCTATTTACAGTAACGACCGAGATGGCCATTGTATTCCAGGTCAACGTGCATTTTCGAATCAAAATTTTACGCCCAGATAAGAGAACGTATTTGTTATTTCACACTGCTCTCACTCCACTCAACGAAAAGAAATACGAGGGAATGGAGCTGACTGCCTTCAGAGTAAGCAGCCAATATCGGTAGGAAGTACAGTAGGTGTGAAAAGACAGCATTCAAGTGGCTATTCTACCAAAAAATTATAAACCAAGATAAATCTTCATTCAATTATTTCTTCTTTGAGAAGATAACGAGTATCAAAGAAAGAGAAGAAACTGAGGGCCCTTATAGAGGCAATAGAGTATAGTATCAATGGAACCAGAACAAGAAAATAAGCTTGTTTGTAGAAACCATTTCAGACACGATTGATCACCCGCTTTAGAACAAATATTACTGCAGAAGGGCAAGAGATAAATAACATGGCGTATGACCTCTATCGATCAGTGTGCGAAAAATAGATGACGGGTGGAGAAAATTTGTAGCAAACGTGCCTATTATATTTGTTGGCATATTAAATAACCAGAAGCTTAAAGGAAAGCTACCAAAATGCAGAATTTTCAGAAAGGCCACAAGATGTCCATTTTCAAAAAAGGGAGACAATCAATCTCTCAATTAACCCTCAAATTCTAATCACCCAAAAACTTTAAGAGATTGCTTAATTTCTTCGAAATCTTTTTAGAAGATTTAAAGTCCTAACGCGAGACCAGTTAAATTATGAATATCTACGAAAGTAAAGCAGTATATAAACTCAAGTCAAAATGGAAAATAAGATAAAAGAAAAGAGAAATGAATGCCGGCGTCAATTGTAGCATTTTGACTTATCGTTCAAACACTTAGTTGGTATTTGTATAGAAATTAAAATAAAATTAAAAATTATTATAAAGAAAGATGTAAACACAGGCATATCAAATATGCCAAGCAGTTCTTTAAATGGGGAACGGAATGATTTGATAATGAAGTGAATAGCTCATCATGTTCACCTGATGGTGCATAGAATGAAATTAATTTTAAAGTGTACAGACAAGATTGGGGAAAAGTAAATAATGTGATTAAGTCAGCAGGAAATAAAATCTTGAAATTACTGCAAATAAAAAAGATAGAACGAGAAACTGAAGCCAATTATACACTATTCGAATTTAGACGAAGATAAAAAGTAGCGCTAATCAGTGCAAAGAAACTAGTGTAGTTATGATTCATAATTCAAATAGGCACTCACTATCGAATAACAAATATTGCTGAGGAACAATCAGAAAAGGAAAATATGTTCGTAAGAAGAATATCATGATGCATGTTTCAGATCAATAATGGAACGACATGCGATGAGAGCCAACACATTCAACAGGCAAAGGCGGGTGACAAGGGAAGATTAATTACTCTCATTGCTGACGGTGACGTGCCTGATACATTAGTTGACTTATCAAGTAATGGGCATGACCAACAGCCGAAGCGCTAACTTTTCCGAAGGCTAAGCAAGTTATCACTTACCACTCGAAATATGCTCACAGAAAAAATGTATTCTTCAAACAAATTTCTTCTAGATACTTTTAATAAGTTTAACTGCGTACAAAGCGTGTCAAAGGAATATATGTATAGCAAGTCTGTGACATAGTTAACCGAAAAAAAAAGAATCGAATAGTTATGGGGAGCAGGTTATTCCAAATATAAACGTAAGTTGACATCAAACATGTGACAAACTGAAGCAGAATCTCAAGAAACTACAAATATTAAAAAATAGATACGACCATCTAGATTACGGCTTTAAAACATTATGGAGTACTTTAACAACTAATCAGTGGAAAATACAACGAATGGACGACTGTAATGCACTCAACGGATCTAAACAAGACATGCGAAATCACTGAGAAAAATTAATTAGAAGAATAGAAAGTTGGCTGAACCTGATTTATAGTTGTAGGCTGGTTGAATTCTACTGAAGATTGATATAAAATATGATCTACAAAGACGTTAAAAACGTTTAAAACTTGCATAGCTTCATCGGGACTGTAATGAATGACGGCACGCTTAGAAACGATGGGTTCATCAGCTAGAGCTTGAAGAAGGAAAAAAGGCTCAAATACTGCAGCGAAACAGTGTCGCTTCATCAAAGCAACGCGATGAGCAAGAGAATCATAATCATCGGGGACGTTAGTCAAGTCAAAGCATAGAGTAACTGAGTAACCGGGAAATGGTTGGTCCAACATGTATGCGCCATATTCACGTTTCAAAACCTGATGAAGATATCAATAGGTTATTTTTAAATAAATACCCATTTAGGATAGAGAGAAAAGTCGCCTACCATTTCTACGTCATACTCCCGGAGTTCATCGAAGAAACTTACTAAAAGACTGACTAAAAGCTTTGTTTTATCCTTGTCTGGATTATGAATACGATAGAGGACACGATCGAAATCAGCAACCGTGTAGTCGATTTTTTCTAATTTTAAACTTGAGAAACCATTAAGATTTGGCATAAGGTCTCTTACCCAGCTTTAGCATTATAGAAACGGGTAAGGAGCAGTTCTTCAAGAGCAGGGTTGTGGAAGTCCAAAATAATCATGATGTGGAAAGAAAATATTAAAAGTGATTTAAAAAAGCGAAGTAGACATGTCTGAAATCAGAGAATACAGACATTGAAATAATGATCATTAAAAGAGAAGAATGTTCAATATGGGAATCAACAAAAATTACGCATATAAAATTTGCTTGCTCCTTAAGATTAAAAAACAAAATAAGGCACCACTAAATATCACAGGTAAAGAAAAGTAAACTCACACAGCTTATGCGAAAATTCTAAGACAAAGCCCAGTTTTAGTCTTTATGTCGATTGGTTATAGGCAATCAATTAAAGATGTAATAAAGTTGTCAAATATTACATTTTTCCTAAAAATATTTAAAATATAAATGATGTCTTTATTTAATTTTTTATAATTTAACTGTCTAAGTAAATTACTGAAATGACATGCCTAATCAGAATATCTTCAACAAGTGTATTCAATTTGATCGATGCTATAATTCTACTCACATAAGCAGCAATTATTCTTAAATATTAATTTTTTGCTAATAAGCTACATCGAGCGAAGGTCAAGGATCTTGGTAACTTCTACTTCAACTATTACATATACTATACAAAAATGCTTGCTTGTATTTAGTAATGTGAAACTTTCTTTGCTTTATCAGTGATATAATTTGTAGCACTACCAAATATTCTTTTAACCTCTAGCAAAAAAATGTTACTCAGACGTTCTTAGAGGTTATCAAATGTTCAGCATTCACAAGTAGACGGAAAATCTATTGGTGAGTCATATTCTGTGTTTGGCAACATACGAGACTATCCTAAATTACAGGTCATATTAATAAGCAAAGCAAATGAAATAAAATTAGTAGTTAATAGTGACTCCTTTATTCAACCTTAAAGAGAAGAAAACTAAGCCGTATGGAATATCTACGGTATACATTTATTTCATTATGTACATTACATTGGAACAATATCTAGCAATTTAGTAAGGCTTTTATATCACTGACATCTTACTTTAAAGACCTGCTTGTTCCTTATCAAAGATAACTGTTGATCGGTTTCTAATAATTGGTTTACAATGGGCTTGAAATTGAATTTAAACTATTTTCACTCTGAAAGTGGAAATTCTATACCTTTTATTTCTTGTGGTGTTTCGTACTTCTTTGGATATAAAAGTTAAAGCGCTTAAGCTATCTGATCAATTCGAATTGTGGACAGACGAATGTGCTTTATTTACGTGTTCGAAAATCTCTAGATCCATATGTACTTTCGCAATAATTTTTTTCACGAAACTACATAATTTTACAATAACTGGTGATGATATTCCTTTGACCAACACCATCACTCCTGGACGATGTACTATTATTTCTCTTGGTTAATTTAAAGCAGCAAATAAGTCCTTCTTTATTGAAAATTAATGCAAGCATGCAGACTAATATTAAACAAATTTGAACTTTTGTTATCAAACCTATTATCCATTGTAATTTTGACTCGAATAGGCACCAAAATAAGCGTGTTTTAATGAATTATATACAGTTAGTTCCAAAACCTCTATCCAGACCGAAAATCCATTATATTTTATTTCAATATGTTTGGGCATTACTAGAATTTTATGTCATTAGGTATAATTTTTGCAAAATGTGTGCCTTTTAAATTATATAACGGTTAGTTTTCGATATGAATATCAAAAATAATTAAAGCTTCGTTAGTTGATTTTGAGATTATGAACCAAATGAGTCTTTTTTAGAAAGTGAAATCTTTATTGGCCATCAGAAATACGAAATATTATGGGGAAATTATATCTAACAACAGCAGTCATTGCAGCAGTGCCTTCGACCTTGAATTAAAAACAATTCATTTTTTAATCATTTCAAGAAAATAAATAGAGTGATTGCTAAGATTTTAATTGCAATTCTAACTCACAACAGGTGTGACAGCAGTAGGAACAGCATTCGTTACATTTACATCCTCCGCAGCAGCAGGGACAACAGCAACAGTCAAAACAACAGGGACAACAACAGCATCCGCATCCACAACCGCACCCCATTTTGTCGCTGATTTATCGATTTTATTGTTAAAAGTTATTCAAACAAAACTCAGACTCCATTGCTACTTATATAGCAAATTGTAGTGCGTGGTTGAACGCTAAGCCAACATTAATAATGCTCTTTCACGTCAATTCTACAATGCTTCTATCAATCTGCGTTACGAAAACACAAATTATCACAAATGAATTCGTTAAAATTTAGTATAACATGCCCAAACTGGCAATTATATACTCCGCAGTGAAAAGTTTTATCCCACCTAATCTTGGTGTGATAGTGAAAATTGCGCATTCTTAGCTAAAATGGCGAATAAAACTTAGTTTTATCACATTAGAAGTTATGAGCGTAAATGCAGAGAGTAAAACTCTTGTTAACATCTCCAAAGATCCACGTTGAAAGTTTAGAAACCAGTGGAAGTACTTTCCAGCGCTCATCTTTGAGAAAGCGATTACGAAACTTTCAATTGTCTCTCAATTTATTATTTCTTACACTTTCTTATTGTCGAAAATAATGACACTATAGAGAAAATATTGTTAACAATAAAAATGTGTCAATGTTGAAAAATATTGTGTAGAACTGCCTCATTTAAGCTCGCAAGGCATTTTCAACAAACTTAACTTTGCTACTTTTTGAATTATAACAATTTTCCCAGTTAACAAGTAAAGTTTTTAAAACAGAGTTTATGTTATAACTTGTTGCTTTTCCAATAACAGGAGTATTGCATCAGTATTACTTATATTTGCATACATTAATAACATTTAAATCGTCATATCATAAAATACAACTTAGTCTTTTATAACAATGATTTAGTAAGTTGTTTGACTTTCTATGCATGAAAATGTGATCGGAGTTACAGGAAACACTTCCTTTGGAGTTTCGTGCAATGTCATTTTATTGATTGTTAACAATCTCGGCTTGTTTGTCGTTAGCGTCCTAAAATGGTGAAAACACTAATAATAAAAGCTGTATTTGTCAGCATATAATAGGTTAATGCTTGCCTACAAGATCTCGTAAAAATAAATACACTTCAGCTTTCTGGCGTAGCATCTTGAAGCCAATGTATCGAACATTAAGTTCATTTGCTATAGTAATTCTTCGTTTGATCGAACTGAATATAAAGACGAAATTGAGAGAATGTTTACACAAGATGCCGTCTCTGGCCAATACGTATCCTCCTTAAATACCATTAATCTTCATATTGATTGTGAAGTTACGTGTTTCCGCCGATTAGGAAGGCGGAATTTTACATTTTCTGGGGTGGAGCGTAAAAACTGGGAATTCTCTTAGTTGGGGCTTACATATGGTGCTTGGACTATCATTTCCCACCAACCCTCAATTGATTTACACCAGAGGTCTTATGGTTCAATTCTTAACTATTCAGCGCGGAGTTTTATTACAATCGTCCTTATATTTTACTTATTAATGGTTCATAGCGTTCATCGTTGTCAAATATCGGTTTTTTTCTTGAAATACACAAGGCTATTTACTCATTCAAAATGTTCCAATTAAAATTAAATATGTTTTGATATTTTAACTTCAGAAAATGTGTTGTCGCTTAGCTGATCACCAGGATAACGCGTATCATCAAAGTCTAAATTAAGTATGTTCATTTGCATCCTCTTTATAGCCTAATTACCATTGGTCTTCTCATTTAAAGAAGATGACTCCTTTTGCATATACAATCCAAATTTGATGTGATTCGATTGTTTATAGAGTTAGCAAAAAAACATTACCCAATAAGGAAAGTGTTTCCAACTCTCATCTGTTCATCTCGGGTATAGGGTAGCAATAAAAAGCCTCCCGGTCTAGAAACTTGAATGGTACACCCGTCTTACACCCAACTTTAAGAGCTTGAGGTATTCCATTGTAAGTTACTCAGTTTCAATTAGGTTTGATAGTCTACGTTACAGCTTTCGATTACTTATTGAGGTTAGGTTTCATCTTGAAACCTTCAGGGGATAGATTGGAAATGGAGTTGGGGATGGTAAGCAGTTGGGTAACCAGAAAACCCCTTTCGTTGAAATCATTTTATCATAGAATTTCTTTACGCGTAAATAGAGGCCTCGAATTCCTTTGTTTTAACACAAACCCCTTTGAGGTAAGACTTCACTATTTGTTCATTTATGATTTTTAACAGAATAATAAAAAATCATGCAAATATTTGCCATTTATTTTCATAATTTAGATACAAAATTCCATCCATTTCTATATCTTTATACTAAATTTTTTAATATGAAGGTATTCACGCTTGCACGCTCCAATCTATCTCTTCGAAGAAGGTAATAAATTCTTAATATGTGCTCCAACATTTATCAACCGCAGGGTAATAGTTCGATCTAATTTTTCCCATTTTGTAGCCAATGTTCCCAAAAGAACAATAAAAATACTACTAATTAAGGAGATTTAATTTAGATTGTGAAAATTTGGTTTGTTTACTGTTAATCATGTGGATATCGGTAGAGAGCACGTGGTAAACTCCTTCAGCATCCATATTAGCACATAGCGCATGAAATTTCATTAATTAAATTATTTCAATATATCCTTCAATTTATAGTGCAGCTTTTTACACATTTCCTCACTTCCTCCGATCAAATATTCTTGTGTACCTTGGGAATGTTCGTCAGCGTTGAGAGGTGGTGCAATTCACTTCATTACAACTAGACTATTACAGAGGATAGAGTGGAGTTACCACAAAAAAGATACGAAAAGACAAGGCTAAATGAAACTAAGAAAGTGGGAATTCGACAACTCCTCGATTTAATGGAATACATGGAACATATTCTAAGTGTGCACATGCCTATTCGACTTGCTATTTTGGATGCCCGAGTTGAAAAGTGGAAAAAGATTCTAACTGAGGCAAATGCATTACTAATTACCCCTCGAAAGTCAGTGAACTCTGTTAGAATGAGGGAAAAGCTTGGTGAATACAATTAGCCTTTAGAGGAGGAATTATTTCCGTTCATAATCTTTCAAGTTTTGCAATTGAAATAATTATTATTTTATCCCGAATTCAGGGCTCCTCTGCAAAAAGAAAAGTTGAAGACAAAGATATGTACAAATGTCCTAAAATCCCATTTATTAGTATGATCTTTAAGAAGAAATGAAATCAAACCCATGATGAAGAGCATCGAAATGCACGAAGAGGAATCATTGAGCTTTGCTTAGCTCACCTAGTCATATATGACTTATATATTTATTTATATCAAATGGCAGGCTTTATGATGGTTACCATTAGTCCTTTAGTTGACTCCGGGCTTCACAAAGGGGAGAAACATCAATGTCACAAAAAGTCGAGAGAAATGGAGAACAGAAGAATGATTCACAGATGAGAGAGACAGACACAAAGGTAGAGAAAAAGGAAAGGTGAGTACCGTGAAAGTGGTGGAATATGACATACAGTGGGGTCATGGTAGTTTGAAGTCAACTGCCTGTTTATAGACTTTTTTGCCGTGTGAGTATACGTTGTCCAGTTGTGCACCACGTGGACACTTGTATATATATATATCTAAGAGCTTGAAAGCTACGCATTCTTTGGACCCTCCTTAAATATCCACTATACAATCTGTTAATAAATTAGCCTTTTAAATTATTAAGAAGTTGAATTTTGTGTCAAACTCTTCAATAAGTAAAAGGCAAGCACTTAAGAAATATGTAACGGATTAGCTACCTAACTAAGCCTGACTGTACTCAGAAACCTCAGTGGCAGATTCTCCTAGTCCGTAAGACCCCCCAGAATTAGCTAAGCTATCGCAAAGCTAAGAAGAGACAGAGGTACCCAGGGAACGCGTTTATTCTAGACATGCATGGGTTGGAGTGTAACAAGGGGAGAAGCTTAGTCATTCAACATGGCGAATTAAGTAAAACAAGCGGAGGCTTTTGATTGGACATTGGCTGTGTGTCCTCGCGCTCAATCCGTACGCGAAGTTGAACGGCCGCACCTTCAAGTCACGCTGTGTGCTCATGCGATGACGTGTCCCACAAATACAACGCTGCATACTACTAATTCCAGTGGATTTCAATAGTTTACCAATTGCGTCCTCCTAAGTCAACTGACTGAGCCAACATCAACATCTGAAAATGTAAAAAATATTAGTTGGTTTCTGTTATTTTCTTCTATAATAACTAAACTCAACTATCAGTAAATTGAAAAATGAAATAATTTATTAGATATTAATGAACAAGCGTCTCAATCAATATTGAAAATGAAAAGGTAAACTCGGACTATGACATTCACGTTTTTGCATTCGATGTCATTGATGATCGCCCCCAGTATATACTAGTGGTATTACTGGAAGAAGCCAATGTTACGATCTTGGCCACAATGATGGGTGCCTACTGAAGTATAAGGTGATTACCAATATATAATAATCACGAGCTGCGAGAGGGAGAGAGAGGAGGTATAATTCTCGGACCAAGACCACATCAGGCTAAAGTGCGCCAAGAGTAGAAAGCTGGTCCATCGGGTCCCGGAGTAGCGGTTAAAACATAGTCGATAGGAGAGCTGCGCACAAGCAAGGGCTGGTGGAGGAAGCCAGCAAGGTGACACATGGATGGGGAGCAAGAGAATGAACACACGGACCCGAAGGAACTCTGTTTGGAGGATTTTAAAAGCAATAAACAGTGATTAGACAAAGGAAAGTTTGGGAAAAAGAGGAAAAGGCTTTGAGATGAATATTCACTGACTTAAAGAGACTGGAACTCGCATTAATACACAACAATTACGGGTTCTCGGACCCAGCAAAACGAAGACAAAAGAAGGCTTGCGACAAAACAAATGACTTAATTATCAGAAGTTACGATTATTTATTTTTGAGCTGGTTGGCTGCCTTTACAACCAGTTAAACTGAATAAATGCATAGAAGTAGTCAAGTTATCCTATGCTCAAGACCTCTGTTTATGCAATTTCATGAATTCTATTCAAGCTACCGAAATACTTGATGTTATTCCTATCATTTCACAACTTAATTATTAATTTAAACTTCTTCAAAATTTACATGATATGGTTAGAATTCCGATTAGCACAAATATTTTGGGGTTTATTGACACTTAATGAAAAAATAACTGACTGTTCTAAGTAAATGACGGTAAAAATCTATTCAACTAACCAATCACTTAACGGGATGGACGGTGTGGATTTGTGTATGTCAATGCACCTACAAAAAACAATGGAAGTTCGTTGTAATTAACTGCGCATCTTAGGGGTATATAAGAGTAACGATAAGAAAATGTAAATCAGGCGAGTGAGAGTGTAAATTTCAGCTTAAATCAGGAACAAAATGGGTAGATGCTGTGGAGGATGCGGAGGTTGCGGATGTTGTAGCCGTGGATGTGGTTGCGGTTGCGGTGGCGGCTGTTGTGGCTGTGGCGGCGGATGCAATTACTGTTGCAGAGGCGGCTGTAAGTTATTTTCAAAATTACAAATGATTTATATGAAATTAGTTTTTATTCTGGTTATTTTGATATTAATTATTTCATTTTTTTCAGGTGGTCGCAGGCGGTGTTGCTGCTAAACAGGTGGATCCACTGAAGTTGTATAAATAATACAAATCGGAAACACCCATTTGTTAATCTCGAAGGAGATGCTTTCGATTCTACATCACTTTTTATTGGCCATTAAATAATTCGAATTTCTATGAGACTTCTTTCTGATTTACTTCACTAATTTTGATCAAATTTAAGTGATAGATGCAGAATTTTCAAACAGTAAATCAAACATCAGAAAGTATCAGTGAACTATACATCTGAAACAATTTAATTTGGTACGATTTTGTATTGTAATAATTCTAAAGAAGAATGGTTACAATGCCTACATCTCAACATAGCAAAAACTCAGAATAATGTGAAAAAGTTGGCGTGATCTCAATTTAGGACCAATAGCTCAAGTTCTGCCTTCAGGAGTAAGAGAATGATGTAACTAAATCTACAAATTAAATGAAAAGTGAACAAAAGTAATGAATCAACAACGTAGATTAAGTAAGGCTCATGATGCCTACTTCCACAGTTCTATGGCACTAAATTTAAAGAAATATTTAGTTCCCGATATTTAAAATGGTAAAATGAGTCTTACCTTGGATACCAGTATAAGCAAATAAATTCATAATTGTACTTTCCATATCTCTATCCCGGATATTCCGCCATAGAAAATTCATCAGTTCAGATAAATAGCAATTTTAAGCAATCTGTTTTCATTATAATATTCTACAGTGAATGCTTATAGGCAAATGCGTCGTTGATCGTTTATAACAAATATTATAAATACAATGTTACTTAAATTACAGCAGTAGCAATAGTCAATTTGGTTTCAATAGTTAAATCTGACCTGGAGTTTATCATTAATGCGTAACATTGACATTCACCAGGTGTTGTATACATAGTTGAAAAAGAATTGGTGAAGACTAAGCAGGTAAAATTGGTAATGTCTTAATGCAGAGTTAAATAAAATAGCACAAAATCGAATGTAGACGTTCACATTGAACCGAATTGGCAAAGTCCTAGTGTACTATTCAATTAAGAATGAAGAACTAGAATACTGATAAATCTTAAAGGTCAACCTAGTGAATTTCTTTTAAAAATGGAGAGCCAAAGCAAGAGTGAAGATTGTGCTAGAGCTAGACATGGCTTTAAGGTCAATCGTAGATTAACAAGCGAATCAAGGACGTGAGCGAATTGGCCATTCAGGCTGTTGCCATTACATACCCGTTTCAGCCATTAGCCGCAGCCAACGGTTAGTCATGTGGGTTATGTTGCAAATACGTCACCCGCCAAATTTAAATAAACGCGCCATTTAAATCTTATCGCCGCATAGTTACGATTTTTCAAACAAAACAATTGATCCTGAGAAAACCCTTCAATCCAAAGTTGCTACCTTTTGCTTAATCTTACTAATCTATTAGTTGATTAGTCGTTATCTTTTTCTCAGCTATATCGATGATTTACCTAAACAGTAATCGTGTTCCTAATTTATTGATAAGCGCCAATAATAAAACTAAAATGACATGCATATTAATCAGTTCAAAAAATAACATTTTGCCTCTGTTATGAATGCAATGCCCCGTCACTAGTTAGCCTTATGGCGTAACCCGAGCGATCGAGCACATTTTGTCCATTGCATTATTTTTCCATATTTAATCATGTTTAACATAAAAGCTAAGAATCGTGGAAAATTACAGAATATGACTTGGAAGAACGTCAGTTACCCTCAACTTGAGGGTGGTTTTAGGAGTATCTAAGTTTGAAAACCTATGAAACCTTAATCCCAGCCCAAGTTGTCCGAATTCGATAAGGGAGCGTCTAAAGCCCAAGTCACACAGGCCCAAAGCACCACACAAATCCCAGTTTAGCAGTTCGCGCATTAACGCACGAATAGCCGTACGCGCATATACGCGAGCTCTGAGGAGCCAATGACGATTGAGCGTGCGCAAACTTGACTGCTGGCCAAGAGAGGCGATCGATATGCTATGGTGCGGTGTGGTGGCGCGCGTGCGGCTATTTGCAGTGCTACACGCGTTGGGCGCGCTTAAAGCATCAGCAGCATTATCATCATCATCGTTCCTCCATTACTGAGGCTGCCTCTAATACTACTTTCTGCTAATCCAATACACAAACGCACAGCCCAACTGGGTGTAGAGATACCGATTCTGCATTTTGGAGGATAGTATTTGCAGCAAATTGGGCTTCCTTATAGCCATATATTCCAAACTGATTTGTTGCATAAATAGAATTTTCAAATGAAGCTCTTACCCGAACTTGGAAAGATTTAAACGAAGAGAATAATGCATAAAATTACGCAAAGACGCAAATTCAAACTATTTGTTCAAATAGTAAAGGTCAGAACTTTAAGTGGCCCAGGCCGCTGATGTGGTATTCGTTAAAGCTGAAAATACGCACTAGCTACCTCAGTAAACACCGCCAGAAATCGATTATCTGGATTCGAAATGGCCCTTTTAATTATTCACATCATTATATTAAGAAATGACGGAATTCCGGCTTAAAAACACTAAAGCGATTTGATTCGTTGAAATAACTAATTAGCAATAAAAGAATGAATGATCTATAACGAGGAAAGGAGACAGTACCGGTGGTTAACACGATTATCCCTAAAATCATGCCCAGTAAGCGAATTGGTCAACTGCACCGATTAAGTCTGGCTGGTAAATAGTGGCAGGATTCGAGTTCTTCAGTGAGGAGACTCCAAAATGCCATACCTCTAACCGAGGCGAGCGTTTGAAAACATTACTTAATAGGGGTTCGGGATTTATTGGCTATTTCTTGTTAAGAGGAGGATAAAATGCAGTTTTCTAAATGACTGAGGTCCTCGGCCAAAAGGAAAAGCCATCTCTCACAGTAGCAAATTTATTACATGATATTGCCACCTAAACTGTCATCCTCAACACATTATCAGCATCAACAGACACAATCACCACCAAACATCATCAAACAGACAGCGTTAGTGTAGTTTTTCCATCATCAGCAAAAGAGAAGGGAGAAAGGGAGAAGATCAGACGACTTGCGTACACGCTTAGACAGAGATCAGATTGCGTTCGATATTTTGGTTAAGGTGTCGCGCACACGTTGTGTTGTCTGACGCGCAAATTCAGTTAGGGAGCCAGGATCACACGAAAAGTAGAGAGAAAAACTTTCAAATTAAAAGGAGAGACAGAGATAATAAAAGATAAGAGAAAAGAACGCCAGAGAGAAGAGAAAATAAACACAAGTAGAGGGAAGTTGGAGGTTTAGTGTGTAGTGTTTGGTTGCTTGGCAGACAGTAAATCACATCCAAGAGGCGAGAGATTGATTTTGGAAGGAGGTGATTACGGTGGGGAAAGGGGTAAAGTGAGCGCGTGTGAGAGTACCACACGTCCATCGATTCATTGATTGTCGTCTTGAAATTGATTGTACAGATCGCGCAGAGAGGAAGGAGAGAATGAGAGACAGAGAGTGATTTCACATGTCTTTATATGACGGAGTGGGGAAATGGAGATTTTATTTAAAGGGTGAGAGAGGACTAGACGAGGTTGTATTCCTTCAAGTTCAGCTGCAGAATGGTGTCCTTTACAGCGGCGAAAACAAAACGGATGTTTTCCGTGTCGGTGGCACATGTGATGTGCGAGTAGATTACTTTCTCGGGGTCTGGATTTAACTCCACAAACATCTTCAAAATGAACTCACGCGCTGCTTTTGCGTCTCGTTGAGGTCCTGCAAGGGATGAAGATAATCAGAAAATTATTGCTCATATTGACTAAGGAACCAATAAATCTACTTCAGAGTCGGTTGATAAATTATTTCCCGTCACCCATATTGTGTAAAAGGAAGGCTTTTGTATTTCATCGTCGCTTCATTTTACCAAAATTTGCTCGGTAGAACACTTAAGATTTACTTTTGGCAATTTGGAACGATTCTCAACTCACTATCACAAGTGGATATAAAGCTGTAAATTAAAAATTAACATCGGTTCACTGACAAGGAAATTTGGCAAGACCAAAATCTGTATTTGGTCTACAAAGAGTAATTCAGACATAAATAGAACAGAAATATCCGGCAGGAGGATCACGAGTCACAAAGTCCCCTATAAGCAGCAGTTAAAGGTAAAGCAATAAGATATTCCAAAAAACGTTGCGCTCGAGAAATTAGCTCTCTCTGTTAGCTCTCATTATCTTCTAGTGCCTTGACTATTAAAACAAATGCACCATCCGAATCAAAAAAAAATCCAAAAGTAGTGGGGGTAAAATCAAGAAAATGTGTAAAAGCTGGATCCTAATATCAAATTCTGCAAGACTAGAAGTCTTCTAAATGTTTCTACTTCTTTAATTCGTATCGAACTGCTTTATTACCCCGCCTATTCAGATGCTTTCCCACGATGAGAAATTGCCATTTATTTTTGTACTACCGTGGGTAATAGATCAAGCGAAAGCATACCTTAATCATTTTAGTCAGTAAAATGGGAAGATTTCCCAGATAGTCACGAATTGCACAATATACGCAAATGACTTGACTTGTTACTACAACAATACAGTGCACATTGCGTACCCCCTCTGCAACAAACTTGACTACTGCAAATAAAAATTGCATAGCTACATTCGATGAATCGAATTTTAAAAGTCTGACAGGATAATAAGGTCTGCCCAGAGGCAACGAAAAGGGTCATCAATTTAATCAAAAGGAGATTTAAAAATATGTAGAGGTTTCAACGACTAGTAAAATTCTGGAGCAATTTTACGCAAATTTTGAGTATTTTGAGGCAAGAGCGAGGAGAGGGTAAATATCTAGAGGGGGAATGTGTGATGACCTGAGAAGGGAAATCGCTCCGTGGCTAAAATTTATTTGCCAGCCTTGACCTCGTGGACCTACCGACTAGGGAGAGAGGAGAGAGAGAGCAAATGTTGCTTAAGGAAACAAAATCAAATATAATTCAGGACGTTAACACAGAACACTGATTTCGACTAAATTTCTCCTAATA
This sequence comes from Hymenolepis microstoma, assembly GCA_000469805.3. Classification (NCBI taxonomy): domain Eukaryota; kingdom Metazoa; phylum Platyhelminthes; class Cestoda; order Cyclophyllidea; family Hymenolepididae; genus Hymenolepis; species Hymenolepis microstoma. Next base: position 15,475,095 of record LR215994.1, read on the forward strand.
CGCATTCCAGCTCTACTTAACGGCTGTAAAAATAACTCACAGAGGCGCTTCTTTGGAGGGAAAACAGGAAAACCACATTTATTGGAAAGCAGCCAAGTTTCTATCGTTCAAAAGTTCTACGTAACATTATTTACTGTGTTAATTAGCAATTAGCCTACTTCAACCTAGGATCTTAAGTACCTGAAAAAAAGGTATTGTTTAATTGCTGAATCTTATGGAAGGAATAAGTCCAGTAAGAATTAGGGAAAAATTACTAAAAATGGTAACTACAACATACACCCTTCTTACCAGAAAGGCCAAAAAATTTACGAATAAGTTAAGGCAGCATAGCCAAACACGGGCTTCAAGCAAAAGTTCAACGTTTCGTGGACATATCCTCTCACCCATGAACCAAGGAAACAAATTGTCAAATTGGAGTTATAATGCTTAAGAAAAAATTACGACAACATCTCTGAATTCAAACAAAGATTGACATCTGCTTTGAAACCTCATTAGCTAATTCTGCCTGATCACGTCCACCGATTTACACCTCATTTGAGTTGTCTGCTACTGCTTCTCTTAATTTAGACGCTTTCACATGATTAATAGCAGTAATATCAATTCGAAAATTCCACGCAACCGACTAGGAACAATTCTGCGCATTTACAAGATAAGGGAGGAAGAAATGTTAATGTGAAAAGGCAATTTAAACGCGTGTAGGAAAAGAAAAGTATAAATTTTTAAATAATAACACGAAGACAAGAGGTAGGTAAGCGCGCCAGAATGTGAACAATAAGCATTGCAGTACCGACCATGGTAGCCTAAATAGCTTGATACCGAAATAGTTAACAAAATCGAATTTCGAAGTGAATAAGATTACAATACAAATGACTTCTAACAATGCATGAGAATATTTTCTTCGAGAAAAGTGAGACGTAGGAATGCCTAATTCTAAGTCAGATTGTGCCTCAGTTGATTCATATAAAGGGAAGATAAGTTACCGTCATATTCGGGGAAGTAGTCGACAAGATGAGAGTAAAGAATCTTTTCTTCAAGCAGATCCTTCTTGTTTAGGAAGAGGATGACTGAAGACTCCTGGAACCATGGATACGTTATAATTGTCCGGAACAAAGCCTTGCTTTCCTCCATTCGGTTCTACAAAGTAGATCGATTTACAAATTTATGCAATGTAAGCGCTGAAACACTTTAAACAACTACATCTATTTAGGCAATATAAGTGGCAATAAGGTTCGGAAAAAAGGCCAATAACAAAAGCCATTGGGAAATAGATAAAAACGGAGCTCATAAGACTCCAAAATCGTCAAACCTTGACATTAAAGAACTTTTAGGGAGAATTAGAGTACATGACAAAAGGCTACCAATTATGTATGTGCCCTTCCATTTATGAAATTATTACATAAAAAATGCAAGTATAACACATGAGTTCATAATGCTGTGAAATCTGATCCAAAAGTTTTCAAAACATGCCCGAAATAGCATTATATATTGAAGTTAGTGTCAACAAATGACTGCGTTGACGTTTGATTGAAAGATTACTAAAATACCACTTAATCCTAAACCAAACACAGCCCCATATATTATTGAGATCAAAGATTTTGAAGTCAGGGATCTAGGATTAGGTCACAGAGAACTTTTGTTGATTAAATAGAAGCTTAAGATCTTTTGAAAATACACTGGCTAATGAGAATCCCGAAAATGCCTCCCTTCAAATTGGGTTAATAAATACGTATCAACGAGGAAGTAGTGAAATATTTCAAATTCGAATTAATCGAAGAAACAGGACCAGTATGAGAACTGACCTCATTGTCTGATTCCACAAGAACTTGGTCGTATTCGGAGAGAGCGACGAGGAACATAATGGAAGTGACACTTTCGAAACAGTGGATCCACTTACGACGCTCTGATCTCTGACCTCCCACGTCCACCATTCGGAAGATTATTGAATCCAAATCGAATGGGTACTCAATAATACCTGTGGTGGGAACACGCAGGCGAAGGATGTCTTGCAGGGTGGGAAGGTAATCACTGGCCGCAATACGGTCGATATTGTCCAAGTAACTGAAGAGGGGAAGAGAATGAATAAAGGTTAATATATGATTACTAAAGTTATTATTTTTCTATGAACAGACCACGCGAATCTGTGTAATAAGTATACGTAAGGCTCTGTTAAAGGAGCAGAAGACAAATATAAAGCGTAAAACACCTCTACACTTGATACTTTCTACTAAGATAGTGCTGTTATTTGTCACAGAATTTAGACAGAGATGTCCAACAAAGATCTGAACGCGAAATGAACATGTCAACTTATTCAAGTGATAAACAAACTTGATGGGGCCAAATGCTTCGGTCACTGATCACCACGTAGAAAAAAGCACGAAAAGACAGGGCAAGAAAAATTAACCACAGCAATAAAAAAATGTTTTCCATCAATGCGACGAGAAAAAGGCAACTATTAAAAAGCCACTAAACGTAATTTAACCCAATCTCTCAACTCCTAGAAGTCATTTCAGCGAACTGCAAAGTTAAATAACCATAGAATGACCGACTAGATCTTATAATGAAGCTCGAAACAATGAGGTAGGGAGGATTTAAAGAACATAACTTACTATTTGGCAGAATCTGCAAGCTGGTATTCACGACGACGATCGTAACACTCTTTGATGCCAGGATCACTCCAGAGCGATTTTATGGCCACGACGTGTGCTGGATCCAAAGTGGTCACTGTCTCGTAGTCAATCTCCCGAGCCTGCTCAGCGTGTTCCTTGTAAGGAAAACAAGTTAGTAAAGGCGACAATTTCATTGCATCCACTATTTGGTGGTAAACCATTTGTCAATTTGAAAGCACTCTGTCACACTGGTATTGGTGGAAACGAACTCACAAACACGATTTGAATTAAAGCCTATAATAGACAAGTACTTCGAACCCATTTCCAAAGAGTGCCGAGTGAACATTCGTAGATACGTTATGGCAAAAAAGGTGGATACGGATATGGGCATATTCCTAATAGCCCAGATTTCTCCGAACTCAATAATTAGCAATGTTAAGTACTCTTCTAAAAATCGAAAAATAGTACGTCTGGGAGCTTTCATAACAATCTAAATTTCGTATAATTTTACATTTAAAAAAATCAGCTGAAACTACACAAAAAAATCAACTTGACTCAATATAATTATGAACATTAGAACTGTGTAACTAAAGCGGTAAAACAAACTATAACTATGGTCAAGTATCATTTGATTTGGAAACACAAATGTGTCAAAATAAATCCACAAAAAAATATATTAGAACGACAAAGTCGGAATTCAATATTATTGTCTAAAATGGCGTGATTGAGAATGTAACGAAAAATCGGTAAAAATAACAGTTATCACAGTTTAGTGCTGGCTTGAAACTTGACGAATTATCATGAACAATAAGAGATCAAATTCAAGAAGGCAAAAGATTCCAATTTGCCTCTGGTTGAACAGAACCATAATTTTGAACAGGCATATACAAGGACTTATCGTCTGTCGCCAAATCCCAATTGGTTATCTTATAAACCTTGTCAGCTATGTAGGCGCATTAGTTAATCTTGTTCGTATCTGATTTCTATATCGAATCTTCGTAGTAGAATATTCGCAAATGCCAATTGAGAGACAATCCCAGATATCCCAGACTAATAAAAAGCCGATACAAAAATAGAAGGGACTATAATTGACTCTAGATGCCATAATGAACCAATCATTGTAATTTTTCTGAACGATTATTTGACCAATAAAGAGGAAATGGGCTAACAGAAGAAAATTACCACACTATTTGACAACACAGACATGCACAACATAGAGGGGGAGAGGTGACATGGATGCCAAAATGGCACAGATTGAGGGACACTATTGGAAGAGCGAGCGAGCGAGAGGTTAGTTATATATGCAAATTAATACGCCAACACACACATAAACGCGAAAATATACAACATGCTTGCATTGAACACACAGTCATATACTTTGCCAGCATACATAAGCCAATACCACCTCCTTTAAATGGACAAATAGGGGCTAGTCTTCACGTATTGCAAACTCTGCCGAAAATAATACCAAAATGGAAGCACCACAAAGATATTGTTCTTCCAACCTCAAACTTTGATAAGTCCCACCCTTTACACCAACGAAACACGGAATAAGTAGGCAGAAGTGTTAGGAGGTACGCCTACCCGGTAATCCGAATGACGAGGATACAGAGGTGAAATAAAGCTTCATATATGGGAGTTGGAGGTTAACAGTATGCACATCAGTATCTGTACCGAAACGTACGTGGCAAGAATTTTTGACGCACCTGTCTAAAAGACTTTAGTGGTCATGGGCCTGAGACCCATAAGAACACTTACAAAGAGAATGACGAAATAAGAAAAAACTAAATGGCTATTCTACTTTATTTTTGGAAATGAAATTAAAGACCACAAACTCAAATTCTGTTCAATACAAATTGACTCATTATGATGAAGAGCATGAAAACAAATGGAAAAAAGATAATAGGGGATTTGGAAAGGGACTACATACAATAGATTTCAAATTACAGGATTCGAAACACTACTTGTTAATCGAAATATCTTGAATATATGGATCCAAGAGACACAGCAAAACACGCGGATCTCAGTATGAAGAGTTCATTTTACCTAAGGGTTCCCCACTTCCTCATTAGGAACGAATATTCACGACAAATTAAAAGTTATCAACTAGCGAATCTATGAACACTTAAAAGAAAATAAAGCAAAAGTTGAATCTAATAGGGGACATACCCGATTGATAGGATTCTCATAGGGAATCTTGAGTGTCTCCATGGCTCGAATGAGTGTGTACATGGCTAGATAGATGTTTTGGTAGACCAGTTTGATAAGACTGCGTCTTTCCTCATCCGAATAGCCCGAACCATGAATGATACGCATCTGCTTGATAAATGTACTCTTGCCTGACTCGCCAGTGCCTAGAGAAAAAAAGCTTGAAGTTAGAACAATCAGACAAAACGATGGCGTAGTGGCAGCTTGTCTATCTTAATATCAGAGCTCAAGACCTGGTTAATAACGCTCATACTCAACAAGATAAACTAAGATCAATCTTCACAGATAGAGCTAGAAGAATAATTACTAAAGGAATTTGAAAATAATTTCGGCTTCGAGACCCAGTAAAATTAGCATACAATAATTTAAATAAAACGCAACTTTATTAATAATAGCTTTCAGATATCTTGCCCTAAATTGAATGAGCTCAAAATCTAATAGACCATTCAAAACATTGGGAACAAAATATATATTAGGAAAGTGTATCGTTTTGGAAAAATTGTTCAAAATAGGCTAAAGGACACCCAAACAGCCAAGGGTCCTATATTCATCAGTACTAATTCAGTGATTGAAATGGTCAACAAAAATCTGAAGTGTCAGTAGTAACTTAACAATAGGAAAAGCATGGGCATATTTTCATTTACCTTGATGAATGGGAACTATTAAATCTCTCACCTTACAAAACCAAGAATAACCAAATTCAATAGCATAGACTTTAACATTCCTCTTAGATGGACTATGGAATTACTAGATTTATCAATACCTTTCTATTGATTTAAAAACTGTTGAGCTTTACAACAGGAAAATTTTAGTTGAATGGACAAGGGACTAGCTAGACCACTCATGCTCATGGTTATTAAAGCTCGAATGAACAAAACCCCTCGATCTCCTAAGAGACCACTAACAAAAGGAGAGCTTGTCCATTCGCAATAGCCCTGGATTTTAATTCTAAGCAGATTAAAAAAGGCATTAACATAAGGAACAGAACAAGTTGATTTAAATTTAAGCTTCAAGAAAAATACCGAACCTAAAGGCGAAAAATAAAAACGATTAAAAGATTGATAGGGGAAATTGTACTAACTTTATTTAAAAATAAACACCAAAACGTACAGAATCATTAAAAAATCTACCGTCGATTGGAGTAAAATAGCAAAATATATATTAGTTTTTTAAGATCTTGAATAATTAAGCGCTCAAGAAGGCAGTAACGATAACGTAGAACCAGAGGATAGAAAGCACCAAAAAATATGATTTTAAGAATTTAGGAGACGTGAGGAAATTGAAAACTAGAAAATAAAACTAATGATGAGAATGGTTTTATTAAGTACATAGGGAAAAAAGGATTTTACGATAAAAGTCAATTACAAATATGGTAATAAATGCAAGTAAGTTGGAATCCGAAACAATACTAACCCGTAGGATTTTAAAAGTTTATCTTCAAAATTTGCATCCATTCTCCAAAAACAGTTTGTTAGACGGCCATATGAGCAAATAATAAATGGAAACGATACTTACGAAGGTGCACGAAAAGTAAACGAAAATTTTAAGGCAATGATCAAATTCAATGATATCAGTTTAATAAACATACTGAAATATCGATTGCTTTAAAACTACACTTTCGAAATCTATTCATTTAAGAAAATACCCAATGTAGAAAAAATATTGATAATTAGGACTAGTAGAAAAGCGCTAAAGAAAGGTTGACGTAATATTCTCAATTTAAGAAAGTGAACTCAATAAAAAAGATGCAGATGTCGAGAAAAATTACAATCTAAAATCCAAGGAGTAAAAGACTGGGCCAAGACCAAAATTAAGAGAATAGGTAGGAATAGGGACTAACAAATTTTATATAAGAAACTAACGACGCGTAAAGAAAATATCAGCATCCGATAATATTTTCGAAGTATAAATAAGTAAAAAATTGATTAAAACTGATTAAACCACATTGTGCAACCATATGAAAAACACTGCTTAATGACACGAAGGTTTTAGGTGATAAAATCAAGATATAAATTATGCCAAACCAGAAATAATAACAATAGCCCCAGGATTACGTTAACATACCAAGCAAAAGTAATTTAAGTTCCCTTCGAGCATCCTTTTTATCGCGTTTCAACTGCTTTTCTATTTCCTTATTAATTCGATTCTGCTCTTTGTATTCTTCACTCCGACAGCAAGACATCGAGGCAACTTTAAGTTATAAAAATTATATTCCAGATGAAAATTTAACACAATGTGACGTATGAAACTATACAGTGAATTGAGGATCCTATAATTTAATCCAGTTAAAAGCCGAAATATTCATGAACATGAAGAAATTTAAGAATTGCGGGTACACCACATTTATACGATAAAATAACAAACAATTGAATGAATAATTTCAACAAAAATCGTATAGAAATTAAAATTACATTGATATTAAACATTGAAAATTAAAATACATAATAATAAAATTTTATTTCATTAATTTGATTCTTAGATGTCCAGTATATAATAAGCCATTCCTGATGAACTATTTTCTAATTACAATGCCTGACGAATTGAAGACCGTCATGTGTTAAAATTGCCTAAAATTATATTATATATGTACATATAATTAGCTCGTATAAACTTTTTTATGCGTTCACTAAAAATAGGTTAGAAAAATATGTCATGTCATGAATGACCAAACTTTATTTTTTGCAAAAATGGAAAAATATCGCATTTACAATTTCATATCTCCAATGAATTTTAATTTATGATTTTAGATAAAACAGTATCTGTTAGGGTTTTAAGCAAAGAAAACAGAATTAGCTTTCTTGTCTGGTTTTAATGCGTAGAAAATTTATGTAACGCAGAAGCCAATTAAAACTGTTCACAAATTACCAATCATCTGTTTGATCAAAATAATGAAGAGCATATAATCTCTCGAGTCAAAGGGTATACGAATTCCCATGCCCTAAATGCAAACCATATCAGCTTTATCTCTTTCAGTCAATATTTCCCCTATAAAATAGTGATTGAAAATGGTATGGCGCCATATAGTCTTACAGGATAAATTTCTATTAATTAATAAAATGTTGAAATCCTTATTTGCAGTTAAACAGTGAGGTCATCGAGTGTCATATTTCTGTACTGCTTTCGTAGGCTCATAGCATTTACTTTTCGCATGGTAGTCAGATAAATTGCATTTGTCAGGCAATAATTACAATTGAATCTGTCAATGTTTTTGCCGCATATTGCCTACTTAGCAAGCACTACTTTGGATGACATCTGTCACTGATATCTACGAGAGCCAAAATAAGTTAATAATTCGTATTGGTTTTCTTTTTGGAATGGTTAATTAATGGGATTACAAATGGGTTTTATATAATATCAGTAAAACTATTAGTTTTCCAAAAAATTATATAAATGAATCATATGCGATGGATTAAAGTACATTTTTGTTCTTTAGAACAATGAAAAGTACAGTGGTAATTTTAGTGCTTTTCGTCTCTTTACCTTTTAAGGCCCTCTTAGTTAATATTAGTTGACTCATTTTTACAATGTTGTTCCACTGTATCATGCTCAGGAGGTGAATAAAATATTTCGAAGTTTTAAACGCTATAAAAATTAAACTGGCCTTTATATTAGGGAAAAAACAGTAATAGGCATATTTTATCGGTTTACAAGCCTGAAATAGTGATTATTAGTTGGTTATATTTAAATGGACCAAATTTTAATCAATTAAAATATTTGATCTTCGAACTTTGGTTGTGAATTTTGAAATATTCATATTTTATCTTTTGATTTCACAGGTTATTTTACTTTAGATTGTGATCGCCTAATATTAAGCGAATGTAAGTATGGTGAATTCGTAGCAATAGAAATTGCTAAAAATTGTAACTTTAAATTTCCCTATGTTAAAAAGCTCCCAATCTGTTTTGTGGATGCATAAGGTATTATAGTGAACTTTAACTGAGAATACATGTTAGAAGAATAACAATAATTTGAATTTTTTGGAGATTGTTTCGTTTATTTTGCTAAAAATACGAATTTCGAATTTGGACAATCGACTAGGGGAACTCAACAAAAATATTTGTTTTTTGTTCCTTACTTTTTTATTCGTATTTTTATTAGTAACCCTTTCTTAGCTTATGCTTTATATGTAAGTTAGCCTTGCATGTATTCTCATTTATTAAAATTCAATTTATTCTTAGTTTTCAAACCGTATGGATTTGCAAAATTTAAGGCGTCAAGGTAGAGTTATATTTGTGCGAAAAACTCTGTTATAGGAACAGTTTAAGTTGAGTGTTTGCTTCCAATTTTAAACAAATCAAGCGATAATTTGTTAAATCCATAATTACATATCTGGAAGCAATTTTACACAAGTCCGTTCTGAAAAATAAGCTCCGACAGAAAATAAGAACTCTTAAATATCTCATACGAAACTTAACATAGTCAAAATTGACTATTTTTCCAAATATTTATATCAGAACAAATAACTATTTGCAAAAGTACTTAATGGCTAAGTTAAGGAACACCGATGTGATAAAATTGTACTGTAAAAACTTTCTTTACTGATGCTCCTATTAAATTTTTTGGATTGGAGGATAAATTCCCATAAATTTCCCGAATTTTATTCTATATCATCCCGCACGAAGTGTTTGTCCCTGTCGCAAACAAAATTTCTTTATAGAGATCTGTCTTGTACCCTCAGATTCTTTGTTTTAATTATAGGACTAATGTAATTGAGTAGTCATTGAATGAGGGCTCCTAGGGTTCCAGTTCAGGACCCCTTTATATATTTATGTGTCCCCCCTTTTCACTGAAACCATGTAAAAGCCCTATTAAGCGCACGCAAAGGAGCGAAGTGGGAAGACAAACTCATGTTATTTACAAGCTCCTACGTTTCCCTTTTATCTTCTCTCTCCACCATCTTTCCCTTCAGTTCTCTCCTGCTGTCTTGTACTTTAAACATTGCTTACACCAACAAGAACCCAGAACGATGGGGATAGTCGATTTGACCATGGAGATACATGACTTTCCATATTGCTTTACAGAAGAGAGGAGAATTGACGTGAAAGATTTTTTCTGTCCAATTCATCATGAAATTGCAGAGTGAATATCTAGTTGATCTATAAGGTAGTAGGTTTATCTTATGTATGTTTCGTAATCGCTTAATCTTCCACCCTAAGTTAAACACAACCACTAAGCATTCATTTGCTAGAATTTTCCAAAAAATAGTCAACAAGTTGTCTTCTAGATAACCATTACAAGTTTCCTTTATCGAGTCATAGCTAAACTTAACCATACGATTTTATTAAAACCACAAAAGGAAATCCATTTACTCGAGATGCTAGAAAATAAGCCGACCTATATAATTAATGCAAATCAGTTCTTAGAATTGTCATCAATTTATGTCCCGTATGAATGGTAAAACCGTTATTGATTAATCGAATAAAATGGACTGAGCCCATGACTAGGCGCTTTAGTGGCAAGATATCATGAGTATTTTGGGGACTTTGGTAGCTGGGCTCCAAAAATCACTCAAAATTAAAAACTCATTAAAAATAAAAGAAATTCCCTATAAACGCCAAGTACTACGACTTGAATCTGAGTATGTAACTTAAACTGCGGTGAGTATGCATTACGGTTTCAGTTTGATAATACAACAATAGACGTGTCAGGGTAAAAGTCAATTAGCTAACCATCCTAACGTAAAAATGGTGGAAAAAGAAAAACCGATGGGAAAGAACTCTCAATCTCATCCACCTGACTAATCTGCCTTCACAATTTCAAAATTGAGAGGATCTTGAGGTAGTTTCGCGTTTTGATCAATAATAGGTAATCATATAACAGTTATAAGAGATTTGTGAAAACAGGAAGAGTAAGCACTCACCAAGAAGAAGGAGTTTGACCTCTTTGCGTTGATTGCGCTTGTCACGTTGAAGCTGTCTATCGATTTGTTTATTCAATCTCTGCTGCTCCATGTATTCCTGTGAAAAGCAGCATAAACAACATGAAACCAGGTTGCCCATAGTTAATGTGGGGGACGCCCGGAACAACGCTGTAATATCCATTCGTGTTTTCCTTCTGTAGCCATGGCAACGCATTACTTGGTTATCAGCTCTGACTCTTGCTACCACCTTTGGCTGTGTGGCGCCTAAAGAACACGGAGAGAGTTCAGCTTGTGCGCACATCCCGGATCCAATGCACCAATGAGGAGAATGATGTCATCATTATTTTACGTAATGACAAGGTAATTTGCATCATATTTAGATGAGGCACTAAAATGGAACGCATTAAAACTACAACATTAGTGGCCTATCTCAGGAACTTGGCCAATGAGCATTAATAAAGCACCATCCTTCTTGCGGGCAGCTTAGATAAGATCGGGAGCATAATCATGATCTTCAAGTTTACAGATCAAAAGGTATTTTCTCATTTTATCTATCGAATCTACAAGAGTGGTGTTGTTAAATAGGAGCAATTTTTTCATTGTAACCTGGATGTCGAATGAAAGTAAACAAAGAAAAGGCGGAGCTTTAGCCTAGTTTTGGATAGCCCGCCAGGCTACGGCAAAATAAGGTATTGAAGAGGACACATTGTCAACTTTTATTACTAGTGATTACATTTAGAGTAGAGGAGACGAGAATATCCTAAACAATGCCTCCAACTTCCCTTCCCAATTACCATAATTTAAAATTCTCTGTTAGAGATAATAAAGTATCGAAACAACCAAACAAAGCTGATTCATAATTTATAAGATCTTTGTGATGCAACTAAAATTTTGGTGACGGTAAGAGCTGAGGTATAACTAATGGCTATGGTAGATTTCCATTTCTAAAAGTTTGGTGTTAGTTAGTACTATTTTAATAAGATGAGCACTTTCAATGCTTTCTTAGAAAATATACTGGAGGAGGAGTTCTATAATAGCTTCAGAAGAATTTAACAAATTTTTGCACTAAATGGTCGAACACCTCCTATTCACCCTCGAGATCCGGCAACACCTTAACGCGCGACTCCAAAAGAAATGATCATTCCTGACTAAATCAATACGAGCTCGGTGTATAACCAAAAAAAGGATACTTTCTAGCACTTATCGATCCAACTTCCTGAACCACTAAGGTCAGGATTTTCGTACATACTTTAACTTTTTCAAAAAATTACATCGTACGTAGGAGCTCTATCATTCCGCTACTAGCATGGCTCTTAGATTCCAGCAATGTGATCAATCGTTCAAATTAATTAAATGATCAGTTGACCCTGCGTCTAGAGGATAGGAATCCACTAAGGATTTCATGGGGAAATTAGAATTAAATTTAAAGTGGAATATCTCATTCCATAATTGAAACACAATGAAGCTCTTATGATGACTTGACTTTATTTCACTCACTTTCTTTCTATTCTTCATTGAGTATTTCACAATATCTCCCGTTCGGATCCTCTATCTCCAAGAATAAGAATTATTGTGTCATTGTTTTGTCGGATTAGCGTTGTTATCGGTTTTTCCGTTCATCATCGCCGAGTTTATCAATCTGATCTTCTCATGCCTTTCTAATAAATCAGTTGTCATTTTTTCAATTTAAGCTTTGTTTTCTATATAAAAATCTATTTTTAAATAATTACGAGTTAAACTACACGTATGGATAAATTTATCCCTGTGCTGGTATCATTGATTCGGGTCTTCTAAAAGGAAGCATGAACTATTTCTACGAGGCAAACGTTAGCAGAATGATTATGTAAATGAGTATTTTAAATTCAGTAATGACATAAGACGAGAATTAGAACAAATGATAATGAATTAACCGTGGGGTTTTAGCATCATCGCGTGCGTTCCAGTTTAAAGCATGTGACACGGAGAATAAATGGATTGCCATTCAGCAGTGCATGAAATTTCTCCATCCCATAGTGTTTGGGCAGACGTTCCCCTTTCGTGAAAACGAGTTAATGCGAATTGCTCTACCTTAGATAATTGCCGAAGGGAATTTTTCGTCTTTAAAATCACATTTATTTGTTTTAAACTAACATTTTACCGAAAGGGATCACATGAAGGTTGCGGATAACATTAACTTAATTCTGAAAATCGATTTGTACATAATTTTCTAGACAGCAGTTACCTATTTCCCCCAGGACTCAATTCGAAAACCTCTGGACTTTAGTTGCTAATGGTTTTGGCGTAACAAGAGCAGCGGTCTCCGATTTAACAGTTTAACGCCCGAATTATTTTTCGTCAAATGCACCCAACCGCACTCACGCGTGTATTACATCAGACTGATGTCGCCGACGTGATGAGTTTTGGTGGTATCACGCGTAGGCTATTGACGTATTAAACATGTTTCAAACGCCAATAGCGCCAATAGCAAAGTTGAGCAAGATGGAATGAGTTCTAGTGTGTCTTGAAATGAAACGTTAAGTTGCAGTAACAGAGAGTTTGAATCGTTGAGACGTAAAGGCATCACTGTATCTTCGGGGAGAATGTGAAGAAAGAATAATTTAGGAAATCCATGGGGAGTCATTCATCAGTGGTGGATCTAGAGGCCCTTTGGTTAGACCTCTGTAACTATATGTCACCGTCTATGTTCACGAATCATTTTTTTCTCTGATTCTAACCGCCCTATAGAGCAAGTAAAATCAATAAATTCGATCTGAATTTGTTTACAAAAAAACAAATAATTATTTAATGAATTGAAGTGGTTTTATTCGTGACGTATCAAGCAAATACTCCCACATTGTTCCTGTCGAAATAATGTGTACTCAAGACTAATTAGCATAAATCTACGTTGAATTTGGATTAGAAGACTTTTGGATAGGAGACTTATATAATTTTATTAGCGGATTGCTACGATAATAAGCCTTGATTCATGTTCATTAATCTCACCTAGTTTTGAATGATTCCCAGGATTAGCTAAGCGCCAGCAAAAGCTATAGAGGAAACAGACGCATGGCGTGGAGCACATTTATTTTGGGCTGTATGAATTGACAGATAGGAAACTTAGTCATTATAAGGCAATGAAGCGATTGCTAAAAAATGGAGGAACTACCGATTGGTGACTGGTTGAGAGGTCCCTACTCTCACGACCACACTTGTTCCCTACACCACAAATAGCACGGCCGAACCTTCGAGTTCGTCCGAGTGCACTGAGTGCACCCTAACCCTAGCCAATAGCAGGGTTGTGCACTCCACAATTTATAATTAATTTAACATAATAAATCACCAAATTTATCTTTTACTTAAGCAACTACTTTGTAGTTTTATTAGAAACGAGATTTAAAAATAATAAAGTATGATGTCCTCATTTTCTGAAGCAGCTTTTTTTATAAAAAAAAAAATACGGTTTTAACTAACGATACCACTGAGGATGTCGGATAACAAAAGACTTGAGGCTCTAATAAACACTTCAAGAAGGCGAATGTTAAGGATGTGCTCTCAGCTTGTTTAGCTGATACCTCTGAAAAATTCTCCAGCTGAAAAACTTTGTCGTTGAGCGTTTTTTAAGTATATTGATCTAGTATTCATATATTTAATTTGTTATAATGGAGACAAGGTAATCTAAAGAAATAACTAATTCACTGTTGAAACAAATCTATCATTAATGGACCAACACAATTTCACTTCTCAAGCTTTATATAAAGTGAAATTTATAAAGGATTAAAGATAAAATGAAAATTCGTGTTAACATTTTTGGAGGGAATAATTTTGAAAATGTAAAGCGTGTTTGAGAATTTGATTCATATATAGCAACTATTGTGTCGATTCTGCTACACCAACATATATCCATTTAATCCACTACCTTTTGATTTGGAGAAAGTAGTCTTTTAAATGAGGGGAAGCGGGAAGACTGCAATAGAGATCTAGTGAGAACAATGCCTGCAAAGATGAGTTAAAAAAACAAGCAGATACATAGAATCATGGTTGCATGGTTGCGAATGCATTAGTCGCAAGTGCTTTAGTCACAAAATCACAATTTTCCTTTATTTACAGCTTTAAAATGTACCAATTGAAAAATGGAAATGGTTTTAAACACGATGTTTAGGGATTTTGTATAATAATTATTAAAGTACCTCTAACTTAATCGATTTCCTAAACTGAAAAACTTATACTTATGCTGTTTTTCATCAATTGTGTGAAGTCAGACAAAGCTGTTGGATGTAGTTGCTGTTATCGGTTGTTCTTTTATTGACTAGCAAAAATGATATCGGTAAATATTCGGATGGTTTACTATCAACCTAATTTGAAGGATCTCCAATGGAATATGTGACAGACATTCTAACCTAAAAAGCACTAAATAGAACATTTCCGATACTACCTATTTTCGTTCTGTTCGTTTGTTAACTGATGGACAATTTTCAACCTATCACTCAAATGGTAATATTACACCCACCCCATGACCTATTGCAGACATTATGCACCCTCTCATAAGGAGGTCTATTTAAAAACTGCAGACGATCATGCGATTGATAAATAGCGTCATAAAATTTTTCATCTGTAAATTGTTCATCATAATATCTGTCTGTTGCTATGGTGATTATCCATTAACTTAATTAAGACAATATTAGTGGTCACCCAGTCATGTGAGAAGACAGTAATAACTATTATTTCAAGGTTTTTTTTTTAAATACATTTATTCAATTTACTAAAATACCTTGCTAGTTAAGAATTCAGCAAAATGAAACTTAAATAAATTCTTCGAGTACCACGTATTTTCGCTTTTACAAGATGTTTATCCCGCTCGATTTAATAGTTTATCAATCCAGATTTTTCATGAGATTATTTAGGGGTACTTAAGTATGGGCCAGATTGGTGAAGTGGGTGGAGCTACTTTATCGCTTCTATGGTAAGCAGAAGTTAGTATACAAAATAGGGCTATTCAGTTGAATGCTACACGGCACACAGATATTTTATCTTAAGTAGAAGTAAGTTTTACGTGGACCTTAATGGGTTAATGAATGAATAATAAGTTAATCAGTCCGTGTCTAATTGGTCATAGTTTATCTTTCAAATCCAAAAAACTTATATTCAGCTTATAAATAATAGATAACATCGCTTTGGTAATGAAGCTGCCATAGACAACAGATGCGAATCAATAACTGAAGATAATAAATGATGTAATCTGGTGGTCCAGCCGTGTGTACATGCTGGAACATAGATACGTACACAAATGCTAACTATCACGTGGAGACATCGACGACCTGAAATGACCTGCTTATAATGGAGATACTTTTCCATATAAACCTCAATTTGTCTATTGATAACTTGGAACAGTTTCTCGTCAACACTGTACTGTTCATGTGACAAGGCTATTGCATTTTATCCGGCACGGGTTAACCTAGAGTTATTATGACAGCAACCATAAAATATTGAAATCAAGAATAAATGACTGCCGTGAAGTTAAAACAAGGTTGAAACTACAAGGTTGATTATCAAAAAACGAGGAAGGGATCACCCTAAAACGGATTTAAACACCGCTCGCTAGATGGTATCAAGTATTTCTGGCAAACATAGTTAAAAAATTTTGTCCAAGAAAAACTATTTCTCGTTTCTAGATGAAAATGACTCTCTAGAATTGCCTCTATTAGTTATTATTTATATTTCAACGCATAGCTCTTAAAATACCAATAGAAAAAAAAGATGTAGGAATCTGTAGAGAGCGCAATACTAACATTTTGAAATACGAGAACTTATGGGATCTAGAACATTCTGGAACAGGCAGCCGTGCAGCTGGTCGTGTTAGGTTGTAAGTCTGATTGTGCATGCGGGTACCTATCAGCCAACCAATATTCAATAGTCGCTGCATTATCAGCGTAACCAAAACTCTATTTAACGACTAAGCTCTGCACTAGGGATATCACATAGGTTATAATCGGACTCTCCGTCGTACGCTCTGTTTTCTCAATGTTGTTGAGGTAGCTTAGCTGATTTCAGATGTTATTCCACACGAGGGGATTTTGTCATAGAGTTTAACGAAGTTTAGTCAAGGCTTATTTGTGTGGTATCCTCCGAATATATATATACACAAAGTTCTGACAATCACCAGAAACTTAATTAAAAAAAATAACTTGACAATTATAACCGAAACTACTTCGGTGATATTAATGCACCAATGATTGAGTTGACAATAAACACTATTCGATATCTATCTTAAATAAACTAGGAAGGTTGCGTATCATGTCAGTTAAAACAATCAAACCTAATTGAAAATTTCTTTAATCTATTACATTTCCCGATCGCTTTCACTTTAAGAAACGACCCAAATTTGAACACCCTGTGAGAGTAATAGAGAGGTGGGCTTCAAAATAAGGACACCTATTTTCTGCAATGCAATTACAATTGTAATCAAAATAATGACGGATATAAAATATTTAGCCAAATGGAATTCATTAAATTTTTTCGGTATTCTTCCTATGTAAGGTTTGAAATAAGAGAAATACGCATCGAATGTTATGGTCATAATTATTCAGGTAAAAGAATATTAACAGACGAATTAAACACCGATCTGCTTAAGTAAAAGTGAAATGGTGGACTGTAAGTTTCGATCATCATAAAGATAAAACGTTAATAAAGATATCTTAAAATTACCAGTACCAGTATATTTAATAACTACATATTGTAAAAAAATTTTAAATTTTAACTAATTCTATTTCGCATTTCAGGCATATATTACAACAAAGTCCTACATTAATGCACTTATAGGTGGTCCCAGCATTACCGCTCATTATAAATGTTGGGGGTTCCGGTCGCAGCTTTTCGGTTATGAAGTTCAATTTTTCAGTATGCGGTATTGTCTGCATTTTGATGACCTATGCGGCCCTTCTCTACTCCGATTATGTCGTTCTTTTTCAACTCTCAATTCCAGTATTCAATTATGGGTTTGTTCGACAATAATTTTATCAATGAAATGGTTCTATATTTTCGTATATATTCAGATTTGGTGCAAATATTGCCTAACTTATTTTCTATTGCCTATCCGATTC
Source organism: Hymenolepis microstoma (assembly GCA_000469805.3). NCBI lineage: Eukaryota > Metazoa > Platyhelminthes > Cestoda > Cyclophyllidea > Hymenolepididae > Hymenolepis > Hymenolepis microstoma. The sequence continues at coordinate 15,492,845 of LR215994.1, forward strand.
GTTAGGTTAAGTTACATTTATGGTGACTTTTAATCTACTTAACTGTTCAGTGTATATTCTCGCCCTTGATACCTGTTTTGTCGTGAAACTTTAGCATCGTAACAGCGGCCATCGCCATCTACTACAATTTAATAGTTACGCTTGCAGTAATCTCTCACCTTCAATCCGTGTTTACTGATCCTGGGATAATTCCTCTTCCTTCTCGCAGACACAGTCCACATGATCTCATATCTCTTAAACGTAGTGTAAGTTAGTCATTGTTTTTGCATTTCTCTCAAAATAGTCTAATTATAAGATTATCCGAATTTTGTTGTGAAATACTATACATGATTGGTCAAAGGTGACTAATTTCTATTATTAATTATTTATTAATCGATAAAGCGTGAAATCTCGTTTTGATACTGTTAAGATCATAAAAGTGCTCTTGTTGAACTAGTCATATGGCTCCATACAAGCATAAAATACTTTATAAAACGTAAAATGAGAGTTTCGAATTTGTATATAAGTTTTTGTATCGCAATTATTTCTTATTTTTAGTAAAATTGCATGTTCTTTAAAGAAAATAACCTTTTCAATAGGAAAACATAAGTAGACGAATTTGTTCTTCGAATGGATTTTAAGTTATCTGTTTTAAGTCCCGATTTGACTTTCTTAAGCTTGCTTGAGAATTTTTGCTCTGGTTCTTCATTTGTTTCTTTCGGAGTTTGCCATATTTTCCTCAATATTTCCAAGGAGTTAGATTATCGTTATTCTTGGAATATTTTGGGCATCCAAAAGTGTAATGCATTAAATTATTGTAGTTCGTTACATTTTTTTGGAACAACTGAACTGTCATTCCTCATATTTCTACTTTATGAGCTTTTTTCATTTATTCTATTCTTTTGACTGTGGAATTCAGAGCATTTTCTGCGTTTTCTCTTTCTGGTCTATTAAGATTTGATTCAGGTGTTTATATCGATTTGCTTGCTGGTCAAAATAATTCTACGCCACTGCCATTTTATTGGTCTCGCCTTTCTAGCAATCTCATACCAGCGAACTCTTCCTTTATATTCTTTACCCACGCTATAGCAGGTAGCAATCCCACTCACTGGTTGTAAATTGGTGAAATTCAAGTTCTACCATCTCTGTTGGCTTAATTTGTACATTTTTTTATTACTGTTATTCTACTACTACTCTGTTTGCGAAGAAAAGTGGTCCCACTCGGATTTAATTTCTGCCTCTCTCTCTTCCCCTTGCGTCAAATATTTCGCCGTTACCTGTAAAATCCTCTTGAGATAATCTGTGCATGGACATTAATGGCAAATTTGATGAGTTGATTGCTGGCAGACGCAAATGTGTGCATACATTCAGGCGTATTTTGATTTTCGTCCAAGGTTGCGTAATGTGATTGGCCACATATACCGGATTAGTATAAAAATTAGACCGGGTAGGAAAGGGGGTGAGTGAGCCTCATGCTTAAGCGAATATGCCGTTAGGAATTTTGATTACTGGGATGATCTCAAATGCAATTTTAACTTATTCGAATCGGACTCCCATTGTGAAAGGTTACCCAGCCAAGCGGTTCGGAATAGTTCATTTGATTACTGAATAACATTGTGGTTTATGCAATGAAAGCATTTTTTACTTAATTATTCATATTATGACTGGTCAAACGTTTTTTGATCTATTGTAATATACCGCTTTTTGAATTTGCATCTCAGTTTTTTATAAGGAGTGAAGATTCACTCTACCTAAGGTCTTAGCTTCCTATATTGACATTTAAATTAACATCTTTGTGATTACCATTTTCACTTCCTGTACATCAATGGGATTCTTATTCGATAAAATTAATCTAACTTTGCGACTCTCTACCGATAAGACTTTATCTGACATTACCTCATGCATTTCTAACTGTAAGTGCCTAGTTCGTTGTTAGGTAACTAAACAATTAAAATAATTGGCCTTGCACTTCAACAGTAATGCACTGGAAATAGTGGCATTTTTGTCACTTTCATCTGATTATTGCCATCGAATGAATCGACGGAGTCTTCTTCCAGTGATAAACTGCTTACATTTATCAATATCATGCCGAATCTTTGTGATTTTAATTTGCTTATCTTAATAATGTCTAATTTGGCTATATTTTACCAAGTTATTGTTACAATTTATAGTTAATCATGTGTGAATTGCCTGTACCTGGTTTATTTTGTCTAAGGTATCTATTAGATCTTTAAATTTTGTCCCGTCACATTCTCGATCTTCGGTATAACGTGCTTATTTTCTTTGCTTTTGTAGTATCCAGGAGGTTGGACGATTTGTCGAAAGTGTTCTACACTGAGACCACCGAGGGCTCATCACTGCAGCATTTGCAATCGATGCATCAGAAAGATGGATCACCACTGCCCCTGGTTCGTTTTAGCAAATTTGTTGTTATTTGCCTGCAGGCTTTTTCCATGAATTCTGTTAAAAAAAATTCAATCGATTTTTAACCACTTTCATGAAGCACCTGCACTAGTATTGGCTGTTTGTATTTACTTTAAATAAGCATGTTTTTTACCCTTAATATCTTCTTCCATTTTATAGAAAAGCCTACATGTTGAGCGTATTGACAAAAACGCTTGAGCTATATTGATCTATTTTCTGTTAAAGTATAGTGTAAATCATCAGATGTGTTGGGAGGAAATGTGTCAACTTTCGGTTCAGTTTTGCAGTTCTGCTTTTGCAATTGACTCCGAATGAAACTGGGACTTCTTTTTAATTGTCAATTTCTTCGCATTTATGAGTCACAACTATAAGGGTCTCTATACCCATTGACTAAGTGGGGTTGCTGTTGTCGTCATGTTATCGTTGTGGGGCGTCAAGTGTTTATTTAGATTCGTCATGTTTAGTGCTTATTCACTTATCGTGTGTTAAGCCGTTATTATGCTACTAATATGCCATACTCTGCGATTTCTAATCTTAATTCGATAAGAAAGGTACTGTTTTAGAATTTATGTGGTGTATAGAAGGATTGTTGTATCCCCCTTTTAATAACGTACTGATCTGAAAGAGGGGAGGGGGAGCATGTTTTGCCTCCCAGATGGTTTACCATTTTCGTCATGCCGTGGTGCTTCCTTTTGCTTCGCATTTTAGCTTCTTTATTCAAATATGTATTCATGATAATTTGCGAAAAAGATGCTTCAACGTAATGTGAGTTTCGGAATCACTGCTAATGGCTTTCGAACAAATTCTCAGTTGGATTTACCCGCTATTTTTTTTGCAATTGCCAATAAAAACAAGATACATTTAAGATGCCATGATTTTATTAACATTTGGCTTCTAAAAATGCTTGGAATTGTCGAACTGCAAGGCTTTTCGTTACTTTATAGATTGTCCAATTTAGCTGAATTTTCTTATTGGTTCTTTTAGAAGATCAGCGAATTCGTAATCTTGTTGCTGAGGTAAATTATAATCACTTTCGATTTAGTATTTCCTTTATTTAACATTCAAGTAGTATTGAATATCAAAGTCACAAATGGAATTTAAATAGTCGTCTTGCTGTGACGGCTTCTAAATATGAGCTTGCGATGTTTGTTGATCTCAACATCATAGAGGTATGTTGTTACTTATATAACAGTCACTTCCATTTGGCAGGTACCCATTGAAGATGCTCACTTCCAGAAGGTAGAAATCAGAACACCTGTATCTCAAACGAAAGAGTGTTTAATATAAAAATAACTTCGCTTGTACAGATTCAAAAATGTATGAAATGATTGGCTGTCTGGTTAGTCAGTAATTCCCCTAATGATGAAACTGTATCTCCAAGCGTCAGTCTTGAAATATAATAATTGGTCTCATTATCTGTGTCTTATATGTATTCCCGAAGGTACGGGTTGTGTATCATTTCAACTAAGATTATTTCAAGACTTATTTCGCACATCAAGTATTCGAACTCTGTAAAAGCTGATCTAGTCAATCAGTTTATGCTGAAGTCTATAAGATCTTCGAAATAGAATAACTTCTGACCTTTCTAGTTCTAAATTGCAGGATTCGTCTTTATCTTGAAGACATTCATCTTTTTTATTGTCAGGGTTAACAACTGTGTGGGGGAGGATAACCAAAGGTACTTTCTCCTTTTTCTCATCTACGTGGGTAAGCAACGTCGCTCAATTTAATTTCTACTATATTAGAATATCAGTAGTATATGCAAGTGATTAAAGCATGGTTTAGAGGTTTAAGCCAAATCGAGATCAAGTTGGCGGTTTTGTAATCTAATTAATTTTACTATTATATATTTATATTATTAAAATATTGAATGCTCTATAAATTCTGCTCACTGTTCTGATATGCCATTTTTATTGAAAATTGAGCCTACTTAAATCGTAAATTTGTAGCATCTTATCCTAAATATCATATTTTTTTCAGGCTGTAGTTGTATAAGCTGCCTGGTCATTTTGGTAATTTGCTGGGCTCTGGATCCATCTCGATCAACAAAAGGTAACAGTGTTAATGCGGATGTGCTACGACAAATTCGAATGTGAGTCATTCACGCACATATAGTGCTTAATTATCATATGATTGCTTTTGGTTTCAATTATCACGCCACTGACTGACCTTCCTTTAAACTCACCATTATCGATATTCTGATCGACACCTTTTACCCTCTTTGACTCCAAAAAATATTGGCAATTGTGAGTACAATCGTATCTACTAGGGTTTCTTCGTTTAAAATGTCATGTCGCTCTACTACGTCACTTTTTTATTATCAGTTTTCGTCCCTTCGATTGTTCCGGGTGTTATTGTTCATCTAGACAAAAATCGTGGTTATCTAAAGCGGAGAGGGTCATTTAACTGTCGTTTACTCTTCGTAATGTAAGTTCGACTATTCATGGCTTATATAAAGCTCAAAATGTAAACACACTTCTATAAAGCCAACTACACAAATATTTCTTATAGGATGTACAATTTCGAAGTTAGGAAATACTTAACAAATTTCGCTTAGTACAATATGTGAATATGAATTTCAAAATGTCAACTTTCTAAGAAATTCACATAAAACGGTAATAGTTAATTTTTGAATTACTGATTGTAAACTTGTCAACTCGAGTGCTTACTTTGATCGTAGGGTTTTTTTGCTTATCTGACAGGATGTTTTTTCCCGGTCTATTCCTTTTTTCTTACAAATGAAAATACTAGTAATGGGGTTTTATTGGAGGAATATGGGCCAACAGGCGTGAATCGGGGTTGAAAAAGAGCACATACTGATTTCGGAATATCAACAATCCTACTCTACTTGAATCATTAAAGCATTTGATTTTTTTACATTCTCGTATGGGTAGAGTTTACTTTATAATGTTTAACATGTTTCGAATCTTAATTCCACTATTTTGTCCTTGTGTTTTTAATCGAAATTATGTCTAGGATACTCCGAACTTGTGAACAGCTGATTTAATTAAATGATTTCATTTCTATTTTCCTTCAAGTACATCTTAATATTTTTTCAGCTTTACAGACACTTTATTAACTTAAATCCTTCAACAGTCTCATGTTTCACCCTTAAATATGCTCATATCTCCTTGATTCTCTGTTTTTTTGTCTTCAATGTTATGCTGAAAACTCTCGTCCCATCTGGCTCTTGACTTATGTTAACTTTATTCATCTGACTTAGTAAACAAAGGTGAAAAGAATTCCAACCATTTTTCATCTTTATCTTAAAATAGAGGAGTTTTGCGGTTTTTGTGTGTGATTGTAATCATTAGCTGTTTTAATTTTGACAGCCGAAATCGACTTACCTTTCTTCTAGTTCTCCTTGGGATGATTTAGGGTCAGATAGTTTAAAGGAAGATTAATGGAGCACCACAAAAGCCCGAAGTCTTCTGTGTTGAAACTCGACCTTTTCGCTGTGTTTAAGAGAGTCTTGCTAGCAAACATCCTTAGTATTACTGTGATAGGGTCGTAAAGTAGCTTGAAGAAACTATTTTTTTTTTAAATTGAAATTATTGCCGACTGTTTAGCCGATTTTAGTTTTACTGAATTCAGCATCATGCATTAATGTTGTGTTCTATTGCGCCTATTTAACTTATTGTTCCCAAATTCTATTCTGACCCATCCACCATCTTGTACATTCAAGATAATAGGTCTACAACTTTGCTCCCGCCGTCTTTTTACTTTGAGGCTTTACTACAACAAAGCGATTACATACATTAAGTTTCAAATTATTGTCCATCGTTAGCTACCACTTTGGCCCATCTCTCGGGCAGCAGGCGAATCCCGCGGCGAACAAATTTTTTCATCTTTCCATAAGATCCATGAGTCGGTCCAATTTTTCACTTCTTCATACGAGCTGAAGTGCTGGTGAGCCAGGCCGTGAGCCATTGAGCGAGGTGTGTGAGGTGAAAATCAGACGGAGCAACATCTGGAGAGTACGGTGGCGGGTGAGGTAAAATTTCCCATTTCGACATCTATAAATATTTTTTCACCACCAACTTGGCAACGTGGGGAGGTCTAGCATTATCATGCTGTAAAATAACCTTATCGTGTCGCTCGTTGTACTGTGGCCGTTTGTCTTTTTTCTTGAGCACTGCTCAGGTGCATCAACTGCCCTCTATAACGATCACAGTGCTCACCTGGGATGGTTTCATACGGTTTCAGAAGCTCATAATAAATTATGCCTAGCTGGTCCACTCACCAAACGCAAAGCATGACTGACTTTTGAGTCATGGATATTCGGCCGAGGTGTTGACGTAGCAGTATGACCACCGGGCAATCTCCATGATTTTCTGCACTTGGATTAGGGTTGGGGTCATTGTAGTGTACCTCAGTAACAATATGACGGAGAAATGTCTTTCGAGTTTGTCTTTCCAGCAGCTGTTCACAAGCAAACAAACACCTTCGTTCCACATCTCTTGGTTTCAACTAGAAAAATAACTCGTGGGGTACTCAGTATCTTTCTCTCTGGTTCATTCCCAACTGTTTCAAGTGTTTTGAAACTGTTTGCTCCCCGATACCCACCCAATGATTCTGATAATTCTTCTTCAGTTTGACACGAGTCTTCATTAAGAATCGCTCGCCTCCAATTCTGCATCTTCAACAACTTTCCCATCTCCTCCAGTATGCCGGTCTTCGACAGTAAAATCACCACTTTAAACGTTGGAACCATTCCTGGCGACACGTTCTGTGCCCACTGATAGCCGTTTTACCATAAGTATCTGCTGAGATAATCTGATGAGCCCCAGCCAGTCCGCAGATTTTTTCATATTGAAGCATAAAAAAGCAATACTTCCCACAAATCACGAGAATTCGGTTTAAATTTGGACATATTTAGTTAAAAATCGTATTATTATACAAACACAAATTAAGTTATATCAAAGTAGGGTTATATTCACAAATGTCAAAACAAAGTGTTCGACATCTGTGATCAATATATTTCAACTACTACCGACTACTACCACCATCTTTTGGAAAACGGCGGGAGCAAAGTTGTAGACCCAATACTACCTCTATCATTAATGAAAGAATTGTATAATTTGCATCTAGTTGTGACACTCAATCAATCAAAATTGACTGAAGACTATAGGAAAGAGCTAAGCGACATCCTCTTTCAGATCATCATATGAGTTGGATGCTTTTCCCCTCTGATTAGCATATCTCAACGAAAAGACGGAACTAGCCGAGTGCAGGAAAATTTTTTCGCAAAATGGAAATTGTTTAACTTTGACTTTGTGTAATTCACTTGTTCTTTGAGTGACTGTGCTGCTGTTTAGGGTGTTTTTTGGGTGGAATTCGTTTCCTCTTGATGAAATAACCCGAAAATCGACTGGATTTTTGAACGGCCAATTTTGGTTTACATTAACTCAGCATGCAATTGGATCATCTGGTCATCTTAGACTATTGTCTAGCTGTTCCAGCCAATGGTGTGACAGTACCACTTAAGTTAAATACTTGCGTATTTGCTTCCTTTCTTGAGTACTCATTGGTGGCCTTTATGGCAGTAGTTGAAAGTACTGGGATGTATAAACTCCAATGAGATCTGGGGGGAAAAATATATACATTTAGCCTTCAATCTACGAAATAGGGGCACACTTTCATTCACGATTTTTTTCTTCGTTTGCTCTCGACCAACGCTATAAGAATAACTATTAGCGGTAGTCGCTAGTGCTAATTGAATCGTCAGCTGAGAATTTGCTTGCAAGGACTTTAGTTTTTTATTCCAAATGAAATATCAGTGTTCGTAATTATTTGTTTTCACGTCGTGGGTTCACTTGTTTGGCTAAGAACAAAACAAAGGAACTGAAAGTGCTTGATTTCCAATTATCTTCTAATCAATTTTTCAGCCCACTTAGGAGTGTAGTCCTACTCAGTTGAATTGAATAATATGCCGTTGTTTTGATTTTGCATTTAGTCAACTGTGCTTTTACACATGCCTCCATTAAAATTCATTTTTTGTCTATTTCACTTGATTGAAATGACTTTCCTCTATTTTTTAGCATCCACTCTATCATGCTTGTTGTCATATCTTGCCTATTTGGCCTATTTGTTCTCGCAATTTTCTCAGATCAGGTGGGCAAATTTTCGCTACTCAAATCACTCATAAGTAATATCTACTTTTCTCTTATACCTCAATGTTAAATGTTGTTAAATACATACTACTAACTTATCCATAAATAGTTAAGCTTTGTCTGCATTTGCAGATGTCCGCGATATTCGGTGATGAAACTGCAGTCGAACACGCTCAGCGCGTGAAACCTCGAACAGGTCGATCGAGTGCTCTCGAACTTCTTAACGATCGAGATTCTGATCCTGAAACTGGAGGCTATCGTAAAATATCCAAATTTGAGCTACTGAAAGACGTCTGTGGTACAGGCTCCATATGGCTCTGGCCATTTCCTTGTTTACACCGTAAACGTGCCAGAAATTTCAACTGGTTAGTAGATGCTCTTGATTTTCGGGGTGGTGATGCAACTGTTGGAGAGGCTTTGAGCACAGATATTCACTCCTCCGTCAACGGTAGTATCGATACTAGTGCGAATATACCCCTGCTTAGTGTTATGCACGATGATATGGAAGAGCTAGACACCTTCGTCACTGCGAATCCCTCTAAAGTAAACACTAGTCGTAGTGTTTCAGCCACCAGTGGATTTTGATAGATATTGATTGACGATTTCTTTTATTTCCTTATCTATATGTATTTCTTCATCTATTGTTATTGTTCTCTTCCTCTCTTTGCTTTCTATTATGTGCGCTACTGAAACTCTTATTTCTATGTATTTCAAGCCCCCTGTAAAGTTGTAAAATCAAATAGTCCTCGTTACAAATGCCTGAAATTGTACATTTAAGTGGTGTGGTAGGGTTGTTCCGTTCTTTGTTAACGAGTTTTTTTATCGCCGAATTTGCCGCTTGACTAGTTCAGTCTATCAGTCGTAGGTCCCGAACTAATATAGACGCAAAACTCATCACAATCTATATTGCCTTTTTTTGAAGCATATGAAAAGCAAATATAAATATCAGATACCAGACCCTCTTAAACTCACCTATGTCAACTAATATCTAAGTTGACGATTGAGAACTGTCATCTGCTTGTGACGCTAAATTTTTACTTTTAGGTATTGGATGCGAAATTACAAATCTAAGGCATGTTTAATTTTCACTCAAAATAAGAGCATTTTTGACGATTTGGATGTACAAATTTCCAAAGCGAATGAGATAAACAATGTCTGGAATGTTATTTTTCCAAGGAAGTTGTCTAGACTGGTCATGACTCATCGTTCTGATTTGGGATCTAGCTTGTTAGTCTGGGTATTCAATTGGTCAGGATTGTTCAGCCATAAGATTCTAATTATCAGATACTTTCTAATTCCATCTTGATCAGAATTTCACGAATTACTAGCATCATCTACTAGTATCTCACTTACTACTCATTTTAATCTAATAATACGCCCTAACATCAGCACAACTGAGGCATTCCTGACATACTATTCAAACAACAGCATGATTCGATCAGCTTACATTTCATTTGACACGCTTTTTTTCGATAATTTCAAAGCTCTAACTTCGGTATTACTCATCACGGTTTGTGCAAATCCTTGCAACCCCACTGTACCACTAAAATCTTCAATACACTTACCCAGTTCTCTCCCATTTTGAAGCCTAGCGTCTGACAGTTAACTCCCTCTTTGATATTAGCTTTGTTACGGAAAATAAAATTACCAATGTTCATTCTCATTGCTATGGTCTATGCTCTTTACAATATAAAGCTAAGTCTTTCAGCTAATAGCATCTCTACACGGGAAACAGAGAAAAAACTTCCCAGTGGGGAGGGGAGGGGGCGGGTGGATGAAGCAGTTTGGTGTAGAATGGTTTGGGTTGTCTGGATGAAAAGAAGCTTCTTCGCTTTTCTATTTCCTCAATCAATTTTAGAAGTCAAAAGTCTCAATTCTCCAATGTTATGATTTGATGCTCAAGTACCTGTGTGAGTTTACTGAATGATTTACGGTTTTCATTTATTCGTAAATCACGTCAGCATAATTTGCATACAACTTCTTATAGCATTGAGAATAGCCAAGGCGCTTAGAAGAGTAGGATTCATCAGAGTTTACCTAAGGTAAGCTCAATTTATTCGAACCGTTGTTTAAGCATGCATCAAACCATCTGTCGAAATTTGGAAATCATGAACAAGAAGATTAAGAAGGTTTGAGCCTAAACGATTATTAGTTTCATATAGCTGATAACTATGGCTGATACCCTTAGTAGGACATGAGATGCAAGGTTTCATGAATCCAAAAAATATATACCTTCATGAAACAGTGAGACAACAAAGCGATTCCGTAATGCCCTGTCAAATCTGTTGATTTGGTTTATTGTATTTATGTGAGACCGATCCTTTTTAGTGTTCATTTATTTCACTAACAAAAAAGTTCTAATTTGGTTTTACTTGGCATTCAGCTATGCCATTTCCAGCTTATCTTTGAATCATCGAGTGAATGACCGGAAAGGTAGTCTGGGTCACGGTAATCTCTTTTTGAGGTTAAGTGGCTGGGCCGCATAGTCAAGAAGAGAGCTTTGAATTGCCTGCGCCACTTGTAGTTCAATCTTAATCTGAGATTAATGCTAATATCAAGATTTTGTGGATGGTATTTTGTAACTGATGGTCTATTTAAATCGGCAGCTAAGTGGTATCTTTTTATGGATAATAAATGGTCTTTTAATTAAAGGTTACTCCCAATCTCTTAATGCGGATAAAGCCGATCAGCGTGGACTTGGCTAAAAACGCTTTTCGCCTTTTCTGGAATTTAGCCTTTTATATCGTAACTTAGCTTTTGGTGCATGTTCTCGCCTTGAGCACTTACTGGTCCTAAGCAGAGATTTATTTAATTGTTCTAATTTATCCCAAGATAATCCAATTTTAAGGTCAAAAATGTGCAATAAATATCTGCTTATTTCATCACTTTCGTGCTGCAAAAATCGATTTTCTATCCCACTTTCAAATTTAAGGGTATTTTTGGTTGCTGAGCGTTGAAATTTTATTCTCTAACTTCTCATGAATCATTTTTTGAATAATGTATTGTATTTATTTACTTGCTGACCTCATTTCAGTTTTATTCGAATGAAGTCGGCTTTGCCACTACGACAGCAAGCTGTGAATAATTGGCTTAAAATAATTTGAAATTCAGTATGAGGCATTGGATTGCTTCTTTCTCTTCGCAATAAATTTAGTCCAGTAACAATTTCGTCAAAGTAATTTTTCAGGCAATTAGTGAGTAATTATTGCCCATGGCAATGGTAAAATTTTTCTAAATTTTAGTTGCGGAAACAACTGAAGCCAATAAATGATAAAGGGAAGAGAGTCAAATGGATGAAGAAAGTGATGTCAAGGTGACAAGGAGTTTTAATACTTTCGATTTCTAGACTTGAGTTGTACGGTTCAGAATTCAAATTTCACCATTCGTTGCCCCAGATTGGGGTAGATGTTCAGTGACTATTTTGAACGGGCATTATTTATTCATTGCATTTAGTTTGTTGAAAAGATGAAATTTTCTTTCAAACCCTTCACTAGCTCACAGTTTTGAGACATCGAAGTCGATTTGGATGAGAATTTTAAGTTAAATCAATAGTATAATTGATTACATTTTTGTTAATCAATTGATTTGTTTTCTTCTATAATGTATTAACGACCACTCCAGAGTTATAAATCGTGTAATTTTTGTATCCATCTTCGGCCTTTTTCTCATATCCATTTTTAAATTATATCGAAAATACTTTAATATTACTTTATTTGATATCTTACCCACATCACTCGCATCTCCATTCCTACAATCGTGTCTTACTTATTTCATTTACTTGAAAGTTGGATGTTTATTTTTTTTGAAGGGATTTTAAATCTTTCACTGTTATTCTCCTTTTTAGTTACAAATTGTGAAACCTTGTTTTTCTTATTTATCTCTCAGAACTATTATCCTGGGTAATTCTGTTTATCATTTTAAAATTCAATTGTTTTCGCATACTTTCCAAAATTATTTGTCCTATATCAAATTTTTCTTGAATGGCACGTAAGAATTAGCCGCTCACTAGTCTGTTCACTACGGATTCATTTGTTTTAAGTTAATAGTTATTTTTAAAGCCAAGTCCAAAATACTTTTTGTATTTTAGGAAATCGTCTGAACCTGGGTAATAGTAAAGGAATCCAGAATAGATTAACTAATACATACTTATTAGAAGGACTAGATAAAGTCAAAATATCAAGTGTTTTAGAAAATTTGATCTTTGGAATAGGATTATGCAAGCAGCTTCATGTTCTAATTTCCAAATGTCCAAATTCGAGATATAAGCTACTTGTTTGGAAGGCTGTTTATGCCACTTCAAATATACTTTTTCACAATCTCTAAATGATATGAACTGACGCAATTTTAAGTGTAATCCAGCTAATTTGAAATTTAGCTGCAGTGATTGTAAGTGGAAATTGATTATTTACCTTATAGTAGTCTTTTTAAAGCAAACCTCAAGGATATTCATCATTCTGAGTATCTTCGCCAGCACCCCCTTTGTAATAGCAAGTTTTTAAAGTTCTTTGTTTTTTTCAGATGTCACATTTTACCAAAAGATGCTTATTTTTCAACAACTAAATGGGTATTTGTTTTTGTGGTCATGCTGACTTCGACTTTATTTTTTAACTTTCTGTAATATTAATTGTAATGTAACGTTGACCATTTTCCATAATACATCCGCGAGTCTCACATTCGAGTTAGCATCGATTGTGTTTATAATCAAAATGTCATTGTTTTATTCGAATATTCCTACCTCTCATAATACTGCTTATTTTACATTTTTTTCTGATTTCATATTTAAGATCCTAGAATCGCTGAACACCCGTCCTCTACTGGGGTTGCTTTTTGTTTCAGTGTCTTTTCTGAACTCAATTTCATCTCCTTGAAAACTCAATTAGTTAAAACATGTAGAGGAATGGATAGGTGACATTTTCCAAGGTCAGTAATTCATGACAAGAAGCACCTTCTGTTACCTGAGAGATGTGCCCTTCCCACTGATCGTATTTCGTAGAATCCCATATCTGCTAATCTTTTGGTCCGGTCTAACCTTTACTTTTCATTTAGTCAATTCTCTTCATTTACAGCCTACCGTTTCTTATATTTTATTCCCTTCAATGCCTCCTTTGTATGGTGTAAATTGTTATTATTTGTGGAGAAATTATGACTATTAGAGAGGAATGCATTCCACTTATAAAACCAACTTTTACCCACGCGCCTTTATCATTACCCCCCTATTTTAACCCTGAGGGAAGGAGAGGAGAGTGATAGGTAAAATAATGGTCTGGAGATTGGAATCCTCTGCGTGAATAAGACTGCCTAAACGGAACTCTAAATTCGTCACATGTCTGCTTTCCAAATCAAATTCACTACCATATCTGCTATTTTCGGAATAGAAATAATCTAAACACAGCACCAATTTATAAGGTTTTGCAGTAATCCCCATATTTGACATTTTTAATACAACAAGAATTCACAAAATTAGGGAGTCTATTGGGTTGTAGATCATATGAGATTAAACTAATAATGATCTCACCAGAAGAACAACTTTAGGTGACCAATCACGTCGGATTGAGGAACCTTCATCGCGTATCTAGTGATAAATACCCCTAATCTTTTCCCAAAATAAAAAAAATTATTTTAAATATATAATTCGGCCTATATCAGTTGTTCATCTTGCAATGTCTTTAATCTGTCAACAAAAAATATTCATATTGGAATCTCTTTTCTCTCTTGTGACGAACAAATCCTGTTTATAAAATGTAGACAGGAATGGGTAGAGTCAGTGAGCTTATTTATATGCAAATAAATCATGCATACGTTGGCATTCTCCACTAATTCGGTTTCACTTGGCTACCAGCAAATTTACTGTCTGCCCTAAGTCTGACGTTGTTTACGGACCACGTTATTTACTTCAAGTGCTATAATCGAAGTAAATTAGAAAGACGTAAAATGGCTTGGTACCTCAAATTTGCTAATTAGTTCTCAGTTTGTATGAATTTGAGCTCACCTCTACAGTATTCCATTAATTTAGCTCCAGTTTCTGATTTGGCGATAAATTGGTGTTGGATATACCATGCTATACCACGCTTTTACGCTACTCAAGTTCTAACCAATTCTGCTTCATTCCATCAGCCTCTATCTAAAGAATCACTTATCTACTATAAAGGGAAAAGTATTGGATGATTTAAAATATTAAATTTCCATTTACGCATTTTCAATCATTAAATCATTACTAATTACAACAACACTAGTCTTCCCCTTATATTTACACTGCAAGTGAACATCACTGTTCTTACTCCGCAGATTACCTCATTTATGAACATTTTATTCACTAATTATTATGCATTTAGATTAAGTAATTTTCGATCTTCTTTTTAATAAACGAATTTTAATAGAAAAAGCTAGATAAATTCAAGCGTAGTAGAAATTCCTAGGAAGGCTGTTAAATTTAAAGTGAATACTGTGTAAAGGAGTCCTTGACCAAACTCTTGGAATCCTTTCAAAAGCTTAAATAGCCGTAGACAAGTACATCTAGTATCAAGCAGAGTCCCCGAGTATAGGTTGCCTCGAAACTAGTCAGGCTACGTCCAAAGTAGCGTGAACAAAGGAGGCATCCAGTGGGAAGTTTGAGGAAAATGTTTAGTAATCTGTGAGTACAAATACTATTGCTTACACTAATTTCGATCACTGATTGGCTGGGGTGTCTCAGCACGACGCTCGCGCTTGCTAGTTACGCAATCGGTAGCACGCTCGCACTTTCCAAAACGTCCGAGCGCGCAGGATGCCTTATTCAACCTTGGAAGTGTTGTGCACGCCACAAGTTTAATCCGCTAGATTACTCATGAAGCATATAAATAATTACTGAATATACCCAATAATCTATCCTCATATTTTCCTGGAAAAATGAGAACGCACATGTGAAAAGCAGTGGCAACTGTAGTCCTCCACGTTTTAAGCTGATATGTCCTGAATTCAAAAAAAACTTTTGATATTTTGCTTTTATTTTTGTCAAATTATCTTCCCCTAATTCGTGTATCGTTTATGGGTTTATAAAAAGATATGCTTCACTTTATTTGTTCTCTAATCGCTTTAATTGACTGAAAATTGAGGATGGATTATTAGCCCATTGGGCTAAATATAATGACGGGTTTAAATTGCAGGATAGTCATTTAGTTATCTGGATGATAAGTAGAGCATGCATAGCGCGCGGAATAAATAGGACAGTCTCATAAAAAGAATGGATAGTCACCTCAAAATTTAATCGATTTAAAAGAAATTCAATGGGCCAGGAAATTACATCATTGTGAAAGAGTTTTACTCAGAAAAACGCTAGTATCGTCTATTGCAACCTCGATACGGTCCCTACTCAGGAACCTGGAACAATGTGACTTCATGCTTTCCTTGGGTAGACCAAACGGTGGGAATGGCGTAGTCATAGAAATTGGCTGACAATCATTTAAGGTCCTGGGGACTGAATCGTGATGCCGCCCTAAATGTGGCCTATCATTGACTACCCTCGTTCGTTCTTCAAGACTTAACTACTATAGTGGTCAGTATTTTCACGTAGGCACCTGAACACAACCTAAACCCCTCTTGAAAAATATGCGGTCAGAGGCACTTCATCACCCTAGGAAGAGGACACATCTGAAAACCGTGTCAGTTTTGGGGAAATTTAGAAGTGTCCTTTGGACTGTATGCAACCCACGCCATCTGTTATTCTGCGTCCTATGTTTTTGATCTTGGCAAAATTCTTTCTCATCGAAATGCAATTAGATTGTTTGTGCTTCAGCAGGTTGCTTTACCATGCCCAAAAGTTCCTTTGCCTTTGCCAAACAATTTTTGCGGACCTCTGTGACGCTTGCATGAGCTTGGAGTTACAAAGTCCTCATTGAGTGCGAGCAACACATTCGAGGCTGAAACAACAGTTACATGTGACAATAAAGCTGTGCACCACCATCCTCCCCTGCATGTTTTCTCGGGAATCAGCTCTGCAAGCACAATCAGGTCATATCATTTGCTATGGTGCTTTCTTCTACCCAATAGCAGCCTTGTGGTTCCCATTGCAATTCTCCACTTCATGCCGATTCCTTATTACTGTGCTCATGGATCATTGAGCAGCGACCATAACCTCTTAATTTCGATGGCAACACGAGTCATTACGTTACAACTATTCTCTTCCATAATTCAGTTGAGTTCCAGTCATTAGCCACTTTGTCACTACGTGTATGAACGAATAACTGTTTAAACTCGTGAAGGAAGCGCAGCAGTAAACTATTGTTTTATTCGACTTATCTCAGGCACCCTGTTGCTCTTCGACCAACTTCGACCTTCAATATACACATGCAAAAATAATCAAACATCCTGTTATAACAGAAACGGAGTTACTCGGAACCAAATACTTAAATGAATAACTTCCTATATAATGAAACTTTTGTCAAGTTTGGCTTGTAAATAGAAAGGAGAACAGTGTGTGAATATTGGTGGTCAAACGAAAATTCTTCATATGAATTTTCGTTTATTCAGAAGAACAACGACCTGGAACTTCACACTTCCCGTGACCAGTGAACATATACGAATGTTCTGGAATTCTAAAGTGATCAAAGCGTTTTTTATGTTTGCCTTCAGAAGTCAAAAAATTGGCGCATTTTATTCTCTTGTAGTCGGGGTTCACAATAATCTATGATTCAACAAGCATGAATTCTCTTGGAAATTATGTGCTATATTCATTGCAACATCATTTTGGTGCAAAATAATGGCCATCAAGCAATTGCAATTTACAAAAATTTTTATTTATTTCTTTAAATCAAGCAAAATTGCGTAAAGTAAAATGCCTATATTCATTAACTTGACAACAATGGTTGTTTATTAATTTATGGTTAGTTACCACCAAAAAAATTCTTCCTCTTTTCACAAATATTGTCTTACTTAATGCAGTGTGAATATATACATATATATATACCCAATTGTCAGTTGTCTAATGATGATGAGCGCTCATTTCCACCCATTTATTTAAAGCCTTTTATTTTGACTAACCTCAAGCAAGCATCTGGGAGTTTTTGCCATGAGATAACATCTGAATACGCACGACAGCAAATTGTTGAGCAATGTATATATATATATATATATGTGTGTGTGTGTATTTATTTATTTGTAATGAAGTTAGGATGTCCAGAGACCCTCTTTAATTGAATTCGAGTTGCCCGCTCTCTCGAAAGGGATATCATTCACTTTGTAATATCCAGATGAACCAAAAGTCAACCTCGTTCGTGTCCCCATTTCTAGATCCTACTGGTTGATTTATGAATTTAATTGAAGGGTTAATCATGGTCTCTGGATTCTTCTGTATCGTAGTGCATCCATGTTCAGGCAGACGCGTCTAGCATAGATCATTTATACACAACCAAACAACTGCTATTTGAAAGATAGGATTTGCTTATCCTTGACCTGATCTTTAACTAACCTACTCTGATCAACTAATTGCTAAAATAAATAATTTAGTAAAATAGTAATTTAGTAGTATACCTTACCCAAAGGCATCATTCTTTGGGCTTGAGAAAAGGTATGGTACCAATTAACAAACTTATGAACTGGCGCGGTTTATTCTGCAATTGAACCAATAAGAAAATTCTAACCGAGAAGGTTCAGTAGCCTTCAACACCAAGTAGCATTTGAAAATTAAGCTTCGATTGCGTCAAATATAATTGGATTTAGAACTTGCGAATTCCTCTCTTTCTCTCTCTCTCTTCCTCTGCCCATTTAACGCCATGGGTAAGAACTGTGGCTCTACTTTTCATATATCAAAACAAGACCAGATATTGATTAACAATAATAGATAGCCAAATGAAATACTTTTTTACTTGAATGCAGGAACTTTCCTATTTTGATTCGCTTGATGTTTATCAATCTACCAACCCCTCCACCCCCCTCTCGTCTGTGTCCGCGTATCGTCGGACATTATCTCGTTTCATCAAAGCCCATACTCTACTCCCTTGGTGTCTGGGCCTTTATCATCATCTACGTCCCCATCACTTGACAATCCATTATTTTTGCATGCGTCATTCATGACGTAGTGGAATCAAGACAGCAACGAATTAAACTATTCGAGTAGTCGATAAAATGTGAAATGTAGACCGCCGAGATGGATTTAAAAGAATTGCTATTGTTAATGCAATTGCACATCGTGTGAACTCTTCCAAGTTAGAAAAATCTTCACTAGTCGCAAATGCCTGTTTATGGCTAAAAAAAGAAATAAATAATTCAAAATGGAATGATTAATGAATTATATTTACATGAACTTGTCAATGGTAAAAAATTACACATTGAACCAGAGATTAATTCATGATAATTGGGTATTGGAACACTGCATATTACAAAGTGAATTTTACCCCTTGAAAAGAAAAAGTGGACAAGATCATACTTCCAGAATTCAGATAAAGTAAGACTCTTTAATATCCTCACTATCTCGGGAGCTCCCATTCGACCTCTCCTTCCACCACCTACTGAAATTATTCGCTTTTTCTCCGCGTCCAACCGCTATTTCTTGGCAAGAGTGGTCAAGATTTTACGCGTAACCATGGCACATCAGAAGCATACCCAAACCCCTTGAAGTAATTACTGAATCCCTACTCCACTGCTGTACAGAAACATTTTGTAGCCAAATGCAAGCTTCCTTGTAATTCTTCCTGAATCAAGGCTGTTCTCTAAAATTCAAAATGAAAAAAAGGCCTTTTTAATATATGAATTATGTGCATTTATAATTAAAAGTTGTTGAGGAAATATTGGCATCAAAACTAGCTAAAAGCAACCACTGAGTTTACAGTCATTTCAAATTATTTAAATAGAACCCAAGAGGTATTCAGCGTTTTACCAGTTCGAGTCCATAACTCGATCTGTCCAGTTTAATGCAAATCTCACTTACGAGAGGAATCGGTGTTATACACCAGCCGAGATTCGAATTTGAGTGAACTCTAATATTCGTTTTCTAGTATTTCCACAGAAAGTGGAAACGTGCCAAGTTAGTTGATTAACTGACCTGCTGTTTCCAATATTCGAATGAATATTTGAGGGATATTCAGTTGGTTTCACGTCGCCTACTACTATTAACAATCATTGATGGAAAAAGTGGTTAAGACTATTACGTGAATATTTCCATGTTTACCCATTTTTCCCGTCAGGAATGGACACTACCGGTATGCGTGGAGTGGGAAAAGACAACTGTAATCGCCATAATTTTGACTGAGTCTTATCTTGTCAGGCGAGGTGTTTTAACTAGTTGACTTATTGACCGTATTTTAAGGTATCTTGTTTGCCAACTATGAAACTCTATAGAGAACATCATTATTACGCAAGATCAAGCCGAATATTGAACAGTTTATCATATGAAATCAATTAAACGCGTGAAACAGTAGAGATATGAGGTATTCAATGTTGGGTTTCGTCGGGTTGTCGATCTTAAGGTGGATAGCTCACTCAATAGCGTACTGATTTCCTCAACTTCCGAATTCAACTTGATCAGAACTTATTAATCAATTTGTTCATTTCAGTGTTTGGTCATACCCATCTTGGAAAATCGTCTCTTCCAATAGCCAAAGGCAGTTGATTGAAACTGACTTAGGGATTTTGACATGACAAAGGTAACCGGAGCTGTAATTATTGATAAAGAATCAGGTAAATTCAAGCCCATCTGATACCCAGACCTATTCTCAACGTCTGTTCTTCCTCCTCTATTCCCACCTCGCCTCGCTGTGAGATGAGTTCACTTAATTTCATCCAGCTTGCCTTGCCGTGGATTATAGCAATACTAATGAAAACTTTGATTTATCACGATCGATTTATTTAAACAGGGCAGGAATTAGTACATTAAGCCTCCACCAATAAACGGTCGGAAATGTCACCAGTGGATCTATATACGAGTTGTATCATGCACAAAGTAACTGCTGCACAGTTATTAGGATTTGATGGGCACAGGAGCTTAACTTTATCTTAACCAGAAAAAAATCTGTTCAAGTACCATGTTTCATTGAACCTGAAAAACAATTAACTAGCTGGACTATTTATTCGCAAATATTTTATGTCAAACAGTCAAGTAGAAAAAAAGGTAACTACAGGTATACTTTCGTTTCAAGAAGGAAATGACTGTCTGTTTTGAGCGTTGGAACAAACCTTGCAGCAGACGAATCTCTCATAAGTTTAGCTGCAAAATTGAATCATAGTAAATGCCATCATCTTATCCACTTGATTAGCAATGACCAAATCGATTCATCCATCACTCCCGCAACGATCAATCAAGCAAACTGTAATAAGTTGGTGCATCGGCATTTCTTCCCCCACCCCCACCCCCTCCCCCCACCTCCAACTTTCCCTCCCACGTTTAAGATGAAATTTGACATTTTTTCAGTGCAGACAATCCACAGATCTGCACCATTAATCGAACATCCCAATTTCTCCCCTACTATCCAATGAACGAATAAATCGATCTTTCCACTTAGTTAACACACGTCTCGTACGAACACAAAAATGATTTAACGCTGGCGCTGAACATTTTTTACCCCACTTTGTGAGAAGGTGGCTAGACAGGGAGGAGGTAGTCATGGTCTAACTAGACAGAAAGACACAATGGAGGCCAGACCACAAAAACTGTCCGCTGGTGAGAGAGAAAGAGGAGAGAACGGACGCACGCAGCGCAAAGGGAATGACAAATGAGTTGTCTGTTCGTCTTGTCTGAAAATGGCGACTTCCATCATTTTTATGGGGCGTCTTACGCACACACAGATAAAGTTTACGACTGCTGCTACAGATGTTTCTTTACCGGTGCGCAAGTAACAACTTCGCCCTCTTTTCCTACCGAATATAATGGAATTTATATGCGCAATATATGAGACTGGGTATATAATAATAATTCTTAGGAATTTCGTAAGAAAGTACACGCGACAGAAGTGTTTGAAGCGTCAATAATTCCCATAAGGGGAATTAATTTTGGATCCCCTCTCAATTAGGCCCAAGTATATCTATTCTCCACAAGTATTACACTTTCTAAGGGATTAGAGAACGCAGGAGCTCTTTCCCAAGGTCGGCAAACCAAAGGTCCAGTTAGACCACTGGGGTATTGGCGATTGGAAAGGAGTTGGAGAGAGGACAAATCTGTAGGAATTGGGAGTGGGGAGTAGGAAGGAAAGAAGGCAGGCGTCAGGGCTGAATGAGTGGAAACAGGGTTGTGATAAATAAACAAATTAATGTTCGATGTGGAGATTAACTGATTGTGCATTCAGTAAGCAATAATCAACGTGACACTTTTCCGGTGATTAAAAAGGCCCAGGGTCACGAGCACGGTGTTCTTCAGGCTTTAAGTGTATATAATTAAAGGGAGGAATTAATACTTATATTTCTCTTTTTTACTGTCGGCTTTAGATCTAAAGCTGTAATGCTTGGAGCTTGGATGATTTTGATCGGACACCTAGAGTTGTGATCAAGAATTTTCATTCTGATCTTTTCATGAGTCGATCAGCTGTTCATTCAGGCGAATTCAGAAGAGTCTGACTTCTCTTAAAATTTTGCATAAACAAAGTTAGGTGCACTATTTCAGTTAAATCAACTCGCCGAAGATCGCTCAACTGAATTAATTTGTTGCCGACAATCGCTGACCGAAATTTCGCAGACCGCCATTTAAATTCTAGTTAAGAATATATTTAATTGAGAAATCGAAATAAGTGACGCTCGCTCTTGAGATAGAAGTTGGACAATGAGATAAGTGCCAGTTTTCGAAGAAAACGAAGAGTGGGTGTTGATAAATTCAATTTTTGCCAGGAAGCCCTCTTCCATCTTCATAATCTCGGAGCGAAAAATCAATTCATTTCAACTCAGATCTTCACAAGTTTTAAGATTATTATAATAAGCGGCTTTGAGGTGCTAAATTGCCCCTTAAATCAGGAATGGGGAGGTAAATTGGAATTAGTACTTCTAAATAAGACAATTCAAGATTGAAAAAAAGTTTGAATGTGCCCGAGTTATGACTACAAAGTGCCAATTTAAGCATTGACAACCAGCGCGAGATGACAAAAGAATGGTGTTTACTAAGGTGAGCCGATAAACAAGATACATTTTCAGACGTTTATTAAACAAATTGCATTCTTTTTTCATATCCGCACGATATAAAAATATCCACACAAGTTTAGCTTTCCATTTTGTCATTTAAAATCAAGAGAAATCGCAATTTCTTTCTTCACCGAACTCGACGTGAATGGACTTCTGTCCAGAAACTGATAATGTCCGAAAAATCGAATGACAGGACTCTTGATTAACAGATGAGTAATTCCTGTCATCCATTTACTTCCTCCATTATTACCACCGTGTCAACAGTCAACCCGTCTAAACATCCCGGGCTAATTCATCATTCAATTGATTTTACAATGTTATATAATTTCTCCCATCATTGGGCAATTAGGTTAGCGACAAGGAGTCATCTTGTTTACTCTCTTTGGAAAATGGGTATGCGTGTATGTTAAATAGCCATCCTCGGAGGGAATAAAAGCCAACTTTGTCAAAACAGTGTGCCAGTCTGTCAAAAATATGAACAAATATACTGTAAAATATCTGTAAAATTGGACCGTAGTCATTGTGTCCGAAAATCGATCAATAAATCTGCATTTGGTGCCGAGGTTTCACTCACTTTTGGAAGTCAGAAATCAAAGCCGCTCATTGGTCCAAGAGAACAATATATCGTTCAGCAATTTTAGGGATTAGTACCCTAGCATACTACTGAAGTAAATTAAAAAGGGCCCTAATTTTGCACGTTGATGTCCCATGCGAAAATCTGATTTGTCCTAAAATTAGTTACTAACTTATGTGATGGGTGATGGCGTGAATAATACTAAATGGAAATCTGTTTGCAATGCGGTTTGCGCACGGTAAATTTAGCGAAATTTTCCATGCCCATATATATTTAACCACAGAGCTTATTTAATTTGGGCAGAATTTCAGTGAGCAAATGCAGACCCGGCTTTTAATTTCAACTGAATATTGAAGAATTTGTTTGGGGACTTGCAACATCTCAGACATCCCTCCACTGGCTATCAGACAGGGGGGGAAAAGTATTTTTCAAGTGTTGCCTTTTCTGGCCCAATTTGACCCTCACGAAAACATAACTCTTAGTGGCGGGCACCTCCCACAGGACAGAAAAAAAATAAAATTTTGGCTTTGTTAAATAAAAATGCGGAAACCTTCCACCTTCGGATAGAAAGTATTAACTTAATTTTTGGTAAGATTTTAGAATTACAAGCTACATGTCAACCTTATTGGCTGATACAGCCAATAAACGTAATTTGATTAGAACCCATCTTTATTAACCTTGGCAATGTAATAAATCCTTGCAAGTTTTATATTTGAAATAGTAAGATGACCTTGTTGAGAAGGTACCAGAAATGGGAAAGAAGTTTCCACTGAAGTTATAACGTAAATACTTTTAGTTTATCTGAATTCTGATAGCGATATCCGAATGTCCCAAAGGTTGATTTTTATGTTTAAACCACAAGGCTTCTGAGTAAGCTCAAGTCCGTCATAATCAGGGCTTGTCAATAAGTGTGTCTTCTTGCAGCCAGGACTAGATAATTTAAATATGGCAAATCTCACCAGTACTCACGGCTAATACCTCTTTCTCCCTCTTTGTAAAACTTCAATTTTCTATATGAACACCTTATTAATTTTCGACCAGACTAACTTAATACAATAGGGATTCAATCAGTAAATTCGCAAAATCTTAAATCCATGACACAGATTCAATACGAGCGAGTTTAAGTCTCCATTCCCATAGAGTAAATAAAATGTTTTTCCTAATTGATCTTTAGCTAGATTTCGACGCTTTCTCAACTGATTTCAAAAGCTTTATTACCTTTGACTTTTTTTCACATCGGCTCGGTTGATGACAGCTTTGTCCACCTTTGTTTCCGAAATATCATCCGAAAATAAGATTGTCCAAACAGTTTTGTCGTTATGGTAACAATAATCGGTACGATTATTTACATTTGTAAACGAAGATAGCGCACTTAGCTTAAAATTAATTTGACATCCAGACTATAGCTGAAATAAAGGCACCTTAGATACTTGAACTAAATGCAATGAGATGTCCGCTTTTCCCCATTTCGTCCAACCTAATTCACCAGGAGGTAACAATAACCCTGTCGTAGTAATTGGCACACAGCATAAAAAATATCGGAACTTTTCTAATTTATTTCATTTGAATGATGATCGCATACTTATTTTTTTATCATCTAATTGAATTCCAGAAATGTTTGTTACTTAGCGTCAATATACGAGAGGATGGATAATTTAAGGAACTATTGTAATTTTTTAATTCAGTTATCCAAACTCAAATCATGTCCCAATTTGTTTTCAAGTACCTCACTTGATTATAATCTTGGTAAGAGGTCAATGAGTGAGGATTCAAGGGTCTTCATCTTTCATCAGATTCAACGTATCCTGAAACGCGAAGTTTGCCTTTTTGGTTATTTAGGGGTAATAATTACTTTTGGAATTCTACTTTTCCCCAATCCTCACTGCTGACTGCTAACGACATTACTAGTTGATATGTGGAATAGTATCCAACTCCGATGTGTTCAGAGCCAATTAACCAATAAAATAAATGAGGAGTCGGCACCTTTATTGTCATATGATTGCTTTTTCTATCTCTGAGGCACAAAGGCCGAAAACCAGTAAACTACTCATTGCGTACCCTAATTCGTTCTGATTGTCACCTGAATAAGCCTTTCTTATCTCCCCACCTCTGGTCCTCTCGCGTGTGTGTGGTCCTGTTAGTCTTTAAAAAAATCAATAATTCCGTGAGGTGATATCTAGCTTACTTTTATCAAATTCCCAAAATAGTCTTACTGACGGGTTTGTTTTAAGCTAATTTTTGCTTAACTTCTTGTCAATACACGATATTTTGAATTCATCCGTTAAAAAGAGCTCCATTTTTGTATAGAAGTTCAATGCAGTAGATACTAAAACATCAACTTTGACTTGCTAAGATTGTTAATTAATTTCTACATATAAATGTCCCATGAATAAGGCATCTCATGTCTCCATTTCTAAGGTAATTAACTAGTAATGTCTAGACAGTTCCATAATGATAAGGAGAGAAAAAAACTTGGGTGTCTGAGTTGATTTTGCACCGAACTTTTAAAGCATTAGTGGGGTAACTTTTTCGCCAAAATTCACAAATAATTCCTATTTGGCTTTTAGAGAAAATATAACTATTAACGGATAATGTGATCTGTGAATACTTTAATGGATAAATTCATGCCAATTGCACACTGGTGCAAATCAAACCCCAAACTCAATATGTTCTTCAGAGGATCCAAAAATATAAATTTCAACACTGGTAAATGATATCAAGTATGTTTACACGAATTATTTGAAAATAGCATTTACCCTGAAAGGAAGATGCCCCATTGGATAGTGGAACTCTACATTGATTTTGGATGGTTCCAAAGCATCGCTGAGGTCATGATGTGGGTCCTGAACCACTTGTTTTATTAACTTAGCTTGAATATTTTCGAGCCATCAGGAATTGTGAAGAGCCTAGGAAGGTGTTTAAACAAAGCATTGGCTAAAGGAAGTAAAGGGAGGCGGCCCTATTTTCGAAGGTTTTGCGTCTTCTCTCATTTGTTCAGGAAAGGTGGGATTAAAGTGCTCTTGATATCTACCGAACATCCGAAGAAGGTGCGAATGTCATTGGAAGAGAGATTTAGCCTATGCAATAAGATAGTTTGAATATGATCCATATGAGTGTGAAATTTTCTTGTTAATGAAATCAACAAGTAAAGACTTCCAAAACTTGAAACTATTCCAATCACATACTCGACAGTTTGCCATAGCTGCAATATTCATTTCTTACATAAGTTGTTGATTCATGCGAACCTCAAATGAAGTTCCAAGGTTGGGTACAATTTCGTTTTATTCGAATAATAATGAACCAACATGCGTTTCTGGGTTTGGGTTCTAAGAGAAAAGATCATAGAATGCATTGACTTAAGTATACGAACTTAAATTGTACATATTCACACCTCCCACATTTTTCCACCAAGTGGGCGCACCCATACAATATACCTCTGATTTAAAAATTTTACACAAACGTTAAACCGCTAGACGGAAATAACTGATCTGTTTTATTATTTGGTTATTGAAATTTCAATGTAATAATAATTTGCTCTTTTATGTTTGATTAACAAAAGGAATACTCTCTTGCATCCGTTATCTTTTTGCAGAATACGTAAATGAAATAAATAATATATTTGATCCAAAATGGTCTCGGAAGGGGAGATGGGGGGGTGGGGGAGGGGGGGTGGGGGGGGGTGGAAGGAAGAGAGGTATTCATCATGTCTAGACGGCAACTCAAACTTTTCCGTTGTTGACGACGCGCAATGTCTGCTACTGCTACTGCTACTGTTTTCCTGGGTTGAATTTTCATTTAAAAAAAGTGGCGCATATATCGCCCCACTACTGCCCTTCAGCAACTTTAATTAATTTGCCTACAAAGCTTGAATATGGCTGTTATTAAGTTTCTCATAACTGTGATCTAAGAAACTGAGTCTCGTAGACAAACTAATCACGCGTTAATTGTCAATTTTCTGATGTAATGTACGTATTCATTAATTTATGATCAAAACACTGGAACAGAGTGAGTTTATATATTTGTTTTGTTTTGAGCTGGACTACAGGCATTTCCCCAGTGGGTACCAGACCCGCATATCGTTAATAGGGTCAATTAACCTGCGAAGCGGTTTATTAATATGCCGTATGCCTTAAGGAGTAGGAATTCGACACTGCTTGGGTAAGATATCTTCGCAACAGACTTCAATCTTAATTTGTCTGTCGCTTTTCCTCCATTTATTATCTATTTGTTTAATCATTTTGTCCAATTAATTCAAATCTAATTCTTGATTTAATCGGTTTATGATAATTGCCTCAATGTTTTGCACTGGTGGGTCGAGTAAAATTTTACAATGATTCTCGAAATATTACTTGATCCTGTTTTAATTTTCTTACTCTGGATGCCCTAAATCGACTTATGGAAACTTTGCACTTCATGAGGTTATTAAATTATACAAAATCTGTTAAACTTATGACTCTATCCACGCAGTGAAATAAATAAAAAACCTTTTGCCCTTTCACAACTAGCAATTCTTTTCTTATTCTTAAATTCCAGTAATAGCGGTGTCGTCATTTCAATTCTTTTAACATATCAAAGTGCTCCATCCCTGGATAGATAACAGACATTGAAAGTGATGGTGATGATGATGAAGTGAATTAGGGAGAGGTGGGAGGGACGAACCCTTTTGAAATTTTGACAGACCATCTTCTCCCAGACACAAGGTTAATGGTTCTAAAATTAAGGCAATTCTATTTCAATTTTAAGAACCTCGCTGTTGAAATTAAGACAAAGAAAGGTGCAAAAAGCTTGCTACTTTTTCCCGCTATAATTCTTTCAATCCCATTTTTCAACATTTACTGCCTTTTTGCAGCAATCCTCCTTGCGTATTTCCGTCAGTGTTTTCTATTACGAATTTGGGCATCGTGGCTTGTCCATAAAAGAGGCTGGTGTATACTCGGCATTTAGAGGATTTCCCGCGCGCATACAAGGGCCTAATTACGGTTTTTTTCTTTACCAGGTGTTTCTCCACAAACTTTACTTCGTTTTCTTTTCAAAAATATTCTTCTTACCGAACCATTGATTTTATACTCTGATCAAGGCACAGTTGTCATTAAAAGGTATGTGCAAACTCAACTTACTTCAACGAATTAATTGATTAGCTTAATGAAAGACTAAACCCATTTTAACTGAGACTACTTGCAGCATAATAGCAAAATTTGCAGGTGTTTGGTCATTTGCGTAAATGAGTTACTCGTAATTGGTAAATTATTCCTTCAATAATGAGAAATGTCATCGGTTCCTAATAAATAACACTCGATCCTTCTAAGATTTTAATGTATTGTAACTGTGAAGTTAAACTACTAACTACCACAGTTTGAACTTGAAAGACATTTCATATACACTTAAAGGTTATACACCAGACCCCTTATAAGAATTGAGTGCGTATCCATGTCACAAAAAAATTAAATTTTTGATATCCTGAACTCACCACCTTATTGAACCCAATGGTTTCTAGCCAAGTTGGCATCGTTTGTTATCCACTTTATTCAAACGGTTAGCGATGACCAGATTATTCCGTTCTAAAAACCAATCAACGCCCATCTCGGCCATGACGCGATGTCCAAGAATGAACAAAAACCACGCTCGGCCAATGAATCACTAAGCCGACTGACTAAGGACTCCTCCCGTTTCAGGAAAGCGAAAACTCTCCATCTAGGCTAAAACCCCAACTTGACTGGGGTACCGTAATGCCTTGACCTGAGGAAAGGTGAATAAGATCCTTAAAGCTACGAAATACAAGGTCCCGACCCCAAAAAATTGACTGATGTGGCCAGGCTACGCTACCATTTTAATTTAAATCAGAACACCGGTGAATTTAAAGTACTTTCGTTAATATTAGTTGTAAAGGGGATCGAAAATGTGATGAAGGGAAGAGAAAAGGAATTTCCACGTGCTGATGCTCAGAAAACAAGGGAAAATGCGAGTTCAAACCAGAAATATTTAAATTCACTGTTACTTTATGTACAATGTGGGGGCTAACTTTATAAGTCGTTTTCTGTGTGCACGAATAGGGGGATAAGTTGGATAAAAGAGAAACAGTAGTAATAGTACTTATAGACCCTGATGATAATAATAGGAGGCGATGAAGTGAAAAGAAGTACCTAAAGAGAGAAAAAAATAGATTACAATAATACCTTAATATCACATAAATCTTAGACGCGCACTGTAAATCAAATGACTCATCAATCTACTTTCAGCCAATAAACTATATGAAATAAATGCACGCATCTGGATGATTTACCGGGTAGGTACAGCACACGCACACACCCTATTGGATGAGTCATGGGAAACATGGACGCACTAACGAATGAATGAGAGTGAACGCGTGAGGCTTATTGGGTGACTCATCGGACGCGCACACACGGACACACGCGAAAGTAGCCATTTATCATCGCGCACTACTATCGCGCTGTTGCAAAACAACAAATGGCGAACGCACGCAAAAATAATTTATGGATGTCAGAACGACTTCTGGCCTGTTTGGACTGCCTTTCTCTGCGTACGAGAGGAAGAAAAAGGTCACAGACGACCTTGAAATGGACAAAATGGAAGGAGAACGATTTAGGAAAAAGAAGTGAAAGACAGCAAAAGTTAAATTCCACAGTTTGCCTTCAAATTCGCGATCCTCCATGGCAATTTAGGCCTTCGGTATTTTAAATCTATCACAATTGACTTGAAAACTCAAAAAATAGTCCGATTTTTGGTCGGCATTTTTAATAACCTACAAAACAGTGCATATGGCCAGTAAGGCAAGGGAAATGGGTGCAAAAAGAACGATTTGGGCGTTGGTCATCTTATCGTTATCAGTTTGCACAAATTATGCAGATTAGGATTAAGGAATGGTCGAACAAGCAGACATGCACGCACAAATTCATCTGCGTGACATGACATTAGAAGTGCCATTTCAGACGTGTGCGTCAGTGTAACCAAATCATTCAATCAGACTCCTGCCTGTAGCGCACAAGTATGAGAGTGAGAAAAGATGAATGTTACCATTACAGACAAGCAGAGCGCGAATAATTCCAGACAAGACCTAAGTCCATCCCTACTTCTTTACTATTTCCATGATTATTGAAGCTTATCATACACAAGTTGAACTACCTAAGCATTCCTTAAGCAGGAAAGTGCTTATTTTGTGAAAGCGAGCTCGACACCAATAGCGGATTCGGCAAGATAGGATTATGTATCTTTAAGATGTGAGAGTGTTAAAAGAGATCAGACATTTTTTAGATAAAGTCAAGCTTTATCTACCATGACATTGCAAAACTCGCCAAAACAAAAGTAGATATTCGCTTAATTCAATTAACGACTACAACGAATTGTCACAAATGTCAACCACGCCCACACCCAAAGCAGAATAAAAAAGCCTGTTAAACGTCCCTTAGTGTCGATCACTCACATAAATCACTGAATGAACACACTTTCAGTAGCCCAAAACTTACTCAAGTAATGATGCAGATGGTGGGACTTTCACGCAGGTAGATTATTTGTTGTAGAGGATTTTCATTTTAGATGAGAGAGATACCAAATGACGCCGGGCTTAAATGCAGACCAAATCTTTTCTCATTGGAGTTGAGAGTGCTCAAAATACGTCATCGTTTGAGAAGCAGACGGTGGCCAATTGTACCCTCCCGTGTTATCCGTGTTAGTAGGCGCACCAGAGGGTTGACCTCGCGTCGCCCAGTTTGTAGAACCCCCTATTTCTGTCATTGGCATTTTTCCTGGCCCTGTAGCTTCAAGCAACGCTTGTTGTTGCTGTGTCTTCACTTGTCCGTAACCACTACGGCCTTGTAGTTGTCTGTTGCCTTGTGCAACAACCATCTGATTAACCTGGGGGTTAGGAGGTGGAGTACATCGGCAAATCCGAGCAAAGAATACGTGCCAAGAATGGAGAGTTTTCGAACTCCAGACCCAAATTCCACTAGTTATTCCAACAATAAGGGTCATTAGGTACTTTATCATGAAAAGCTCAAATGTCGGAGTGTCCATTTTGTCGAAAACGTCGGCAGGAGAACCACCTTTTGAAAGTTGCTCTGAGTCGCCGAGGATTTGATGTAACTGAGGGATACACTTTGATGAGCCAGCAATTTTCCGCGGATCGAAGTTTCTACAAACTTTATTTGTGTACCAAGTCAGCATCCAACTATCCATCTTTTGAGACTCATAGATATAACATGCTATTACAACAGCAGCAGGTAACAGATAGAGCAAGCTAAACACTCCAATTCTGAAGATCAACTTCTCAAGATCGTTAGTTTTCGATCCCCCAGTCTTGATAATCGTACGAATTTTGAAGAGAGATACGAAACCAGCGATAAGGAAACATGCACCAAGGAGTAGAGATACGCAAAGCGGAGCAACGAGAAAGTACCTCACGATAGTGGGATCTGTCAAACCGGTGAAGCAGACACCTGACAAGGGGTCGCCATCAACTTTTCCCATTGCCAAGAGACAGATTGTCATAGCCGCGGGGATGGCCCAAGCGGCGAAATGCAGATACTGAGCGTTTCTGAAGATAGCTTCATGAGCCCAATGGCACTTTGCAGCGAGATACCAAGTGATAGTTAGAACGACCCACCAAATGTGACCAGCCATTGAAAAAAAGTAAAGCATCATGAAGAGAATTGTACAACCTTCAAATTTGGTTCCTTGAGTGATAAGTAGAGGATAAGACGAAGATGATAGCGGACTCGAACTCAAACTAGAGGTCGTATCCATACCGGAAGGTGGGAATGGACCTGCACAGGAAATCTAGAAGAAAGAGTTAAATGACAAGTGAAGATCAACCTAGGTTAAAGTGGACTCAATAGTATAACAATTTGAAGCGCAAAATAACCAAATGGTTTTAGAATTTGGCAATTCTTTGTTAATTGGGAAGTTCATACTTTCAGGTACACCCTGGAATTAACTGATTCTGTGCCCAATAAACCCAATAACTGAATTTGGTTACACATTTATTGCCCTACTGGTAATGAATTGATACAACCAAATGAATAGCCAACTAGTCGTTTTGCACCTCAGAGGGCTTATAATGATACAATGATCACAAATAAGAAAAAATAAAAGCCTGATTAAAAGCAGTCACAGATTATTGGTGGGGTAGCAAACACAAACAAATGAATAAAAACGTTCTTTGAAAAAATATAAATAACACGAACCCTGTCGCCGAGAAATAGTCCAGTGATATAAGTTATGGCGACCATGAAATAACACATTGATAAGAAAATAATCGGTCTTTCCGGATACTGGAACCGATTAATATCAATGAAAAAAGTTAAAATCGTGAAGAGAGTTGAGGCGGCACACAAACCACTCCATAATCCAATCCACAAGCGAGAAAATTTAATCCTTTTTGACTGACTGAAGAAATGACGATTACATGGTATACCACAATTCGGGATAACTTGTTTATTGTTTAATCGAATTCTGAACTCAAAACTTGGAGGAACCTAAAGAAGAAAGCATGAACGAAACATATAAAACTAACTCTCATTTCTTCAGGGCACTCTAAAGTTGCCTCAACTGTTTCTTTGTTATCTGGCTTTGCTTCGGATACACAGAGCCCATTTTCAGGAAAGTTCTCACACTGCATACTGGCAGGCCACTAGAGATTTTCAGTTATTAAATAACAAATATGCGATTACCTGAAAACTGAACGAACGCATAATGGGTTCACATCTTTGGCGATTTTGTTCGCACAAAGAGCGACAGGGTGGTAATGGTTTATGCAATTGCGTGCAAACAGGGAAATATAATGAACAAAGGAATAGTTTGAGGGAAGGGCTGCACGGTATTTTCACAAGAGAGTTGTACTGAGTAATGTCTTGACCAGCCTCTTCTTGAGAGGTGTGGCCCATGATGTTAGGAAGGATAGTAGTATTGTAGGGTAGACCTTGACAGGCAGGAATACGAATAAGCTCGCATTTTGAAGTTTCAGCGTAAGGATTTTCTGGGCCGCGTTGGATATCCACACAAAATGATAGATGTACGAAGATTGCAAGAATAAGGGCCTGCGACACCATCACTGAGACCTGACAAAAAAGCAACCAAACGAGGCGAAGCGTTGTGCCCGGTGGAATTGACTAACTTAAACACGATTACAAGGTCACTCAGGGCTTTGCAGCATTTTATAGAATTTTGTATTTAAATCAGAACATCAGAAAGTGGTCAACGCATTTAGATAACTTTATTGATTAATGTTATTCACTTTATTTCGATTTATGAACATCACAAACAAGTTAATTAAACACAAAATAAAAAACATCTGAGCTAAGTAAGTCGCTACTGTATAGATAAACATTAAACTTTAATTCAATTTTGGGATTAATATGGGAGTTATAGCTGAAATTAGAGGAGAAATTCTTTATTTACCTGCTAATAAATTAAATTTGATAATGAAATAATTATAAGGATTGCCGCGAAAATAGTGCAATTTTATTTGAAAGACTAGTTAATCAGTTTTAAACAGTATTTTTCAGTTTCTGCCTATTTACTTAAATACATCTCTTAAAGAAATAAACAAAATGTTAATCAAACTAAAAATTTAAATTTATTTAAAAATTTTTGAAACCTATGAATAGTTTACGAATGCATCTTTACACAATTCACTCTTCTGCAATGATATCAGCACAAAATTTTCATGATGAGAAGAAAAATCGCTCGAATCTTTCGTCTGTCCTTCGTTATTGTCACTCAATTTTTCATATATTAGATGACTTGAATCATCTCCTACTCAAGAATTCATTAATATGGTAAAGATATTAAGCACGATACAAGCCATAGAATTCTGAATTATTTAAATAATAAGGAATTATAGAAATCTGACAAGTTAAAAAGTCATCAGTAGGTTAATTACTCAGTGACACGTCAGAGAAGATTAATCTGTTTAAACAGGAACAACAAGTTGTTACTCGTCATACATTAATAAAAGAAGTTGTCATATACAGCCTAAGTTCTATAGTCGACCTACTAAATGAGCCAAATAGATACTGAAAGTCAATCAGAATTTTGGTCAATAAAGTAGGATCTGAAATTAATTCAACTAAGCATTGAATATTAGTAGAAGCATAATGCTCTAGCTCAGTAATTATTGTGTTTCTAGAGTGATTAAATACAATAAATATTAAAACTTAACTAATTAAATATTCATAAAAGATCACACTTTTGGCTTCATCTATAGTAGGAATTATTTTTTCTTGACCTTACCGAATTTTCAAAGGTGATATACTATGAGTTTCGATTTTTCTCTTTTATAACTCCGTACGGTTCAATGACTTGTCATCCCAGGACTTGTGATAATTATGCTAAATACGCTCAAAATTTGTACTGCAACTGTAAAATCTACAACGATAACCGTAAGTTACTGAACTATTTAAATTTGAAACAACTCTTTTAGATGCCAATTTGACGCCTCTTGACGAGGAGACAGATAGTTCTGCCGAAACTGAACCATTTCGGATCCCCAGAGCGTCTCCTTATCCAAGAGCATATCCTGCTGAAAGTTGCTATCAAATAGTTAACCAAAAGCCAACTAAAGAAAAATGCGATGACGTTAAATTGGCAGCTACTTCTAAAGATGATCTCGTTGCACAATATTGTCCGGCCGAAAAGAAGTGTGTTGAGGTAAAACGCCTTCCAAGATTCACTACTCTTCCGAAATATTTTCAAACTGATTGCAATGAAAGTACAGACGGGTCTGAAAATGGTGAGTGTGTTCTTATCTGGAAGAAGGTTGAAACTGAACCCAGCAAACGATCCAACAGACGGAGTATGAAGTCATGAATAAAAGGTTGACGATGATGCATGTGAAGGTTTAATTTCATTTGACAATTTCCACTATCTTTTATAATGCTTTTACATATTTTAAATGACACTGTCACTTGAAATAAATTATATTCGAAATTCTTTACAAGATATATTAATTTTTTACTGGAAGAGTTTATTGAATATGTTATCTTTTATATTTTATCATTGTATCGTCTGTAAAACTTTGTTTGAGCGTTATTAAATAACTGATTCAATTGAACTAATTTGATTTTTTGAAAGAAAAATAAGTGCATGACTTTGCTTCTAATGTATTTTAAAAGTATTTGGTTTTTTAAAGTTAGTCATTGGTTTATTTGTGTAGTGCCCATTGCATATTAAAATGGCTTTAAGAAGCAGTTAATTCGTGGATTACAATAGTGTAAATGGGAAAAAATATTTGATTTCATGTTTTACGCATTGCGGGTGGATCTTTAGCTTTTACGCCAATAAGTTCACGATCGTTACCTACAATTTTAGAGCTTGTATTGAACTTCTTTTTTATTTACTCTACCATCCAAATAATTAATTTTTTAGAATATACGAGTTACCATACAAACGTATCGAATAATAAATCTAGACATGCACTAGAATTAAAATGGTTCATTGAATATGTTCAAGCGAACCTTCGCGTATACCACACAATTAAATTTATTCATATTCAAGACTAGGCTTATCTGTATCTTCGCAGTCAGAGGATTTTCGGAAAAGAATGCCTGTTTCAGAGCAGTAAAGGCCAAACTTTAATCTAACTCTGGTTGGCATCGTTTCTCAAAGAGAGAGCTTGATTTCTAAGGACTTTAACTTAATTTCATTTTACTATGTCTGTTGGAAGCTACAGAGTAGAAAATAAACCTAGTAAAAAGTTGGATGCTGTTTCTATCCTGAAATAAAAGTTGCATGAAATGTGGGAATGACTTACTGGGATTTACACGGTTATATATATACTGAGATCACTGCACACGAAAGTAAAGATATGAGGATACATCCAACCTACAAAGTGACAAAACTCATCCAAAACGAAACGGAATGGGAGCCCGTAGGGAAGACAGATCAGAAACAGATAGTTCATGATACAATATATCTCATTTAGGTTTTAGTTAATTACTAAGGTTACTGAATTAACATCCGTTTATAAGTACATTGCGCGTACTTGCAAATAAAAATAAAAATAAATTAAAAATTACAACTATTCATTTTATAAGCGATTTATGAGTTTGAATTTACTTCGATGAATATTTATTCATCAAATGACAGGCTTCATGATAGTCATCATTAGCGCTTTAGTTGACTTCGGGCTTCACAGGGGAGAGGAACATCAAAGTCACAACAAGTCGAGAGAGGGAACAGGCGAGCGATTCACAGATGTAAAAGGGACAGACACAAAGGTAGAGAAAAAGGTAGCCAGGTCAGGGTAGTTTGAAGTCCAATTTTTTGCCGTATGAGTTTACGTTGCTCAGGATGCACCACGTGGAGGTAAGTCTATCGGTTCAAATAAATTTTGCGCAAATTTTACTACTCATTGAAGGTAAAATTTTAAATAAACAACACTGCGCTTCAATATTTCGGAACTTCGAGACAAAATAAACAAATATTTAAGTACGTAATTGCACAAACTCAACTCTCAGTCAATTATAATAATCAAACTTTGAGGTAGGTTATTAAAATTTGATTAATCCCATTTTGTTCATTAAATTCAGTGCGTAATTGCGAAAAATCTAAACAGTTGAATTAGAATTCACAATTTACTGATGAGTGGATTCAGTTCATATATGTTATTTTAATTGCAGTTTTGACAGTCATATTGAAAAATATAAGGGGTAATATCAAATGTCATTCTTGTACCACTATACTTTTAACTTGGAAAATCATTTGTAAAAATAGATGTAAACTTACATTTGAGCACCACAGAGTGGCATATTGGACTAATATATTGCTGAAAAGGCTAATGCAGTCAGCATCAGATGCAGAATTGAAGAGGGCGAAACGGATATCACCTCAATGTGAAGGAGCGATGAATGCTTGTAGATGCTTCTTTGCATAGAGCTGAAAAGTTAGAGGATTTAACTGTAAGATATGAACTGTAAGGGTTGAGAAAAAGGAAGGCTGAAAGACGTATATTGAAAACCGCTGGCGTTGATTGATCGAGTGTATTTATAGGTATTGGAATAGTTAACAGAGTGTGCAAATTTCCACCGCATAATTAGAAGTACACATATGACGATAAGAAGGTAGTATCTGATGACGGTTTGAATTTTTCAAGATGTTTGGTAGATTTGTTGGGGGTATTTTGGCAACATGCCCCAATCAATTGCTAGCTGTGCCGATCATTGACAAACACACTTAAGCATAGTCTTAAATACTTCCAGTCATGTTAAACTCATAAAAATTTAGTTCAAAATTGAGTTTAATAATTACTTTTGAGAGAATATTTGTGCGGGCTTTTACTTTATGGTGATTTATGAGGGATTATTTTGCTAGCCACTTAATTTCAGCCTATCATTTGTATCCTTGAAATGTGCCAATGTTATAAAATTTATTACCATAATCCAAATTTAAATTCAGCTCACTTGATTCATTATATGCATTTTCATCAGCGTCAAGCCAAAACAGGCAAACGAAAACGCTCTTTACCTCCTCCAATTCGATTTAAAATGGCCGAAAACATCACGCTACCTATGGCATAAAAGTAGTATTAACGACTTCAAATTTCTTATTCATGGAAGTGTAAAATTTCTTAAAATAAGGTGATTTATTTTCTTCCATTCAATTATATTCTTTCTGCTTCATTCGCTGTTATCATTATGGAAGATTGTTATGCATCACTATGCTCAATAATAAACGTTCTTAAATATAATCACTTTCAAGAATCGATTTTTTTTTGTATTTTGTACACATATGTTCTAATTTTATTGATACACATACTAATTACTTCTAGACTAATTGCCAATACATTTTGTTTTTCTCAACACTGGTTAGGTAGAAAAGGGTAGGATAATTCGATCTTCTTAATTTAATGCTTTTAATATAGCTCTCGAGAAAATTATCCAAACCCCTTTAGATCTACCAGGTGTAATGGGATTAGGTTAAGAACTTAATAACATTATTAAACCAACCAACCTCTAAACTCAGAGCTACAAATAAAAGGATCACGCGGAGTGTGAGTAATTTAAGTGTACAGGAAAGCAAGCGGCAAAGAAGAATGTCCCACAGTAGACACAATGGCAAACCTCATCAACGAAACGAGGGGAAGAGGTCACATCACCATCGACACGAGTCCTGCAGCAGTAACGGCTCCACTAATTCCAATCACATTTGCTCATGTCATGTTCACAGGAGGTGTAGATGCAACAATGCTTGCAGAATGGAACAACCGCAAACATGTCAAAACTGCCCTCGCTGTAAGTCCTCTTCTATTTTGAAATTTAATAACCTGTAGTAATTACGTTTTATTGATTTCATAAAAGTACTTTGAGTGCTCTTAATTTAGAAATATTTCTTTACTAATTTAGATACCAAAGATCATGATCATTACTGCTGAGGAAGAATCCGGATTCAGTCGTAAAAATTAATCTGCACTAAATTGTTGTTCTACCTGTTCTTCGCATGCTCTATGCATATAACAATAAAAATAATATCTTTTATTGACTTGTTGTTTTAAATAAATCGATTGTTAGGACTTTAAAGCTAAGCTATCCAGACGAAAGACAATTTGAGTAGAAATGAACAATAAGGTACCCTGAGACAATAATTTGTTGGGCTATCAAAATGGGAATAAATGACTAGCTAGTGAATAGTGGAACAATCTAGACTAAAGCAAGGTGCAAATTGATGATCTTTTGACAAGAATGCTCTCTTTAGACTGGTGAAATGTCATAATCAATTGTTTAATACACGCGATGGAAATGCAGACTTCCTTTACGAAGTCTCCATGACAATAGAGGAATAACTTTAAACATTTACTAAACGGGATTGTTTGAAAATAAATAGCAATGCAATCAAATTTAAACAAAGTAAAAGTTCTTGCAATATCCATCTACCAAAGAAGAAGAAGGTGAAACATACAAACGCAGATTTGAAAATCAAAGCGCTTTTGAACTAAAATTAACCTTGATTAGAGTTCCGTCTTGAAGCATCAAAGGACACTTT
Source organism: Hymenolepis microstoma (assembly GCA_000469805.3). NCBI lineage: Eukaryota > Metazoa > Platyhelminthes > Cestoda > Cyclophyllidea > Hymenolepididae > Hymenolepis > Hymenolepis microstoma. The sequence continues at coordinate 15,531,998 of LR215994.1, forward strand.
TTTAAGAGTGCAAACGAATTCACACTGTTTATACGTAAAACATAATTAGTCAGCATAGAGGACTATTTTAATAAGCGGAGTTTTTCGGCTCTATAAGTCAAAATATATCATCTACAAATAGCACCTAACGCCAGCTCCAGAGACAATGGTGGTGTCAATTTTGTAAACTAGTAAAATTAGGTATAAACCTTTTGCCAACGCTAGAGGAAAGTGAACTGGATTGTGAAGATCGGAATTAAGAAGATACAGTCGAATAGAAATATTTGCTCTCCTGATATCCGAATCCTATTCTTTGTATTTTTACTAAATGAAACACTCCTCGAAGGCCGCGTGGACAATTTGTTTTGTGCAGAAATTCTTCACTTACCACAGCTCACTTTTCTTTTCCCAATGTTTATTTCATTGCGGGGCTTTACAAACACTGTCTCAATCATGTATACGATGCCATCATTCGACTTTATGGGAGTCATAAAAAGCGTGCAGGACTGGTGAAAAGTTGATTATATTGCGAGTAGTTTTATAAAGTAATATCAAGCAAAACACTGACAGAACACCTCCATACAAAAGTTTGGAGGTGTTTTCTTTAAAATCCCATCAGAAATCAAACCATTTTTCGAAGTGGAGGAAAATGGGCTAACGAGCGAATTGTTTGGTGATCGATTTAGTAATGCGTTTCACTCCGATTCAACGTTTACGGCCTCTGCTATGCCAATTTCATGCCTTTTATAAGCACTCTAATCACTATTCATTTACAATTAATGCCTTCCGTTAGTCAGATATATTGTAGGACCATATCTGATAAAGTAATACTCTTATAGGTTCTTGCAAGAGTACGAATTCGAGATGAGATGTCGATAAAACGTTTCTGAATATTGAATGAAAGAAAAATTCTGTACGCAAAGCAGTAGCGAGCTCAAGATGCCACGTAAACTCCTGGGAGGTAACAAGATAAGGCGATTAAATACGAAAAGACATCCCGATAGTGCCTGAGAAACGCAAGGATGAAAGATTAGCATCTTGACGTAAAGTTGGGTTCACCTCGATGGTTAGAGTAGACGTTTGTCTCATTCTAGTTTCTTGATGAGAAAAATCTCCTCCGTAATAAAGGGATTAAAATAGAATTCATTGACGAAAAAAGTAATTTCAAATAGGAACAATATCTTCGATTAATTAAATGAAATTGTGTTCTTATGTTGGACTTTGTCTTGTACTGCCATCTTTAAAAACACATAATTCTTGATGAATTCGAAAACAAATAAAATTATTAGTTTCTACTTCAAAATGAATAATTGTTAATGTTCAACGGTTATTTATATGTCGGGCGGGCCTGTTCCCCGTTATTATCGTGACCTTCAGAAGTGAAATCTCAACCTACTCCAAGTACCTCTAAGTGCCTTTTTTCTGAAAACAGACGGATTCGGTAAGGACGCGTTAAAATAAATAGAAACGAATCTAGAACTTTGGTCCTTGAAAATCACCATCTGAATCAATTTCCATCCACTTGACTAACAAGGTCATCTCAACCGATTACTCTCCAAATTCTCAAAGAGCAAAGAAGCCCAAATTGCAACTGACGCAATGTAACGTAACTTAATTTCAAATCTGAAAAGACAAAATTGTCTTTGTACGCTTTCAAAGGTTTCAAGGTCATAAATTAGGGAAAGAGAAGGAGATCGAGGTGGGTTTTCCTTTGAATATTTTTCCCCAGCTCAAATAGAACCCATACTGTTTTTTATATTTATTAAAATTGTGACTCACGATCCTCCAGAGTCCCAATTGTTACTTATTTATGAGACAAACAAAGAACTCGATTCAGCAAACTCCACTCATCTTACTTACGTTGATCTATTTTATTACGAATTTAGTACAACTCGATCAGCGCTGATGAACTCACCCTCAATTCCTAAGCTCCGTTCCTACTCACTCACTTACGGTTGCCTAATCAGCATATTCTCGACTTAATTTTTCCCATTCTCATCTCGAAAGATCATTCGTGCTGCAAGGGAATATCTACTCAAATTTGTTTGGATTCTTTAAGAATTTGATGGCATTCTAGACTTCTGAAGCATTTATGGAGGTCTTTAGTTTTTCTACATTACTTAATATGCATGGAAAAAAATTGATAAATCATTAAAAAATGTTCGAAGAGCATTGAACGTAGAGGAATCGAGTAAATCCTAACTACTACTGTTAAAATATAAAGATTGTTTATTTTGTATGCCATTAATTGCGCAATAGGGCAAGTTGACTGCTTTACATGAATGCAATTAAATTACATTAGATAATCTAATTTTGACAACAAGCACTAAATTAATTAGATTAATTAAATTGATCTAGTTTAATTTAAATCCCATCTTAGCACAAGTGGATGTAAACATTAAAGTAAGAGGATTTTGAAGGTAAAAACTTAGGGAAAACGACCTTTTGGATAAACGGATGGTTGAATTCTAGAGAAGCACACAGAATATGCTGAGATTTATGCGAAAAAGAGGAAGAAGTACAAAGGGCTATGGAAGGACAATTTCGAGGTATCTGTCGGAAGCAAACAAACATTCTGAATGCAGAACGCACTACTTTCGGGATCCATATTTCTGGTGCAGTTTAGAACTTGATTCCGGTCACGGTAATGCTAATTTTCGAAATATTTATAATTACATTAGGTAAGAAACGCTACTTCTGGTGCTTCTAAAACCCAAAATTATAAATTGTTCTTTGAACCACGTCATTAATATACGCATCTTCCCAAGTAAATGATCACTAGTAATAAAATTATTGTTTTAAATTTATTATTTAATTTATTTTATAATTTAATAAATGACCTTAGCATGTGGTTCAATGACCATCTACACATTCATTAATGTACTTTATTTCGCCCGAATTACAATAAATAGACTCTTTAAACGCGGGGGTACAGAACGTTCGAATCTGTCTAACCATGGAATCAGCAGATATAATAATGAAAACTTTTAACTCGAATTCATGATTGGAAAAGTAAATTTCATGCAAAGTAAGTAAATAGTCCATTAAATGGATGAAGAAATCGAAGTATGTAAAAGTGTCGGTTTGTCTAGCATCTTAGAAAATCTGAATTCGGCAATCGTTAAACTGTCTAATTTCCCATAAGCGACGTTCCAAGAGAAAATTTCAATTATTTTTACTTCTGAGTTTCAGACTGTGCTCACGTCCGTGACACTACCAACTCGGTAAATAGTTGGTTCTAAAGGAAGGCAAACACTGACAGTCACCAGAGAGTAGATGAGACCAGCGAAAACGATTCCAACCTATAGCGGATTAGCTATCCGAACCAGCCTGGGTTACTTTCAGAAACCTCCAACACAACCTCCCCCAATTAGTAAGTCCCACTGAATTGGCTAAGCTACTGCAAAGCTAAGAAAACAGACGCAACACAAAGAACACGTTTATTCACGTTATCAATATCGCGTGTCATAATCAGCATGACGGATTCGATAAAACAAACGGAGGCTTTTGATTGGCTGTTTGTTCTGCACGTGCGTGCGATGACGTGACCCACAATACTCCCCCTCTAGAGCGTTTGTGAGGAGCTGAAAGGTAAAGAAAACGCTCGAAAATTGGTTAAGATACATAATCGGCCAACCGAGAGGGGTAGGTGACTCTTCGGCCGGAACGGGTTTAATGGAGTTTGGGTCGAGGTGAGACAGGTGATATAACAATAGGGTTCGAAGTATCTTCGGGAAAAGATTGTAGTGAGGAGGAGGGGGGGGGGGGGGAGGAGGAGGAGGAGGGAAAGACGGTACAGTATATTTCTGGGATTGGGTCGTAGAGCTAGAAGGGCGTGTTCGAACGACGGGTGCTTGTGTAGGCTCCGAATATGCCGGTTTTGATCTGTCGATGCTTACGGAGTCCAGAAAGAAATATTTGGATTCACGTTTGAGGACTTTATAAGATCCGTCGTAAGACGGCTGGAGAGGTTTGTTAACTGTATCCACTCGAACAAAAGCGAAGGAGCACGTAGATAAGTCTTTTTGAATATATGTGAGCTTGTTAATCAAACGAGCGGGTGTTTGAATAATTGTAAGCGGCGGAGAGTTATGATGGTTCTATAGGGGTTCCGTCTTGGGAGTCAGAAATAATTTCTCCAGGAAACCTCAGGGTTGTGCCAAGTACAAGTTATGCCGGACACTATCCAAGATCTTCTTTCACAGTACTTCTAATTGAGAGAAGAATGATAGGAAGACGTTCCACCCAATTTAGACTGGAGAAAGTAGAGACGATTGCTAACTTAAACTGTCGGTGAAAACGTTTGAAGAGACCGTTGGCTTCTGGGTGATAGGCAGAACCTAAAAGCTGGTTTAATCCCTGAACAAGAAGTAAATTTCGACCCACTGTCTGTAGTGATGACGGATAGAACATCGAATATGGATATCCATAATTCTATTAGGGCTTTCGCCACCGACGCAGAAGGGACGTCGCGTAAAGGAACTGCGATAGGCCAACGTGTGAAATGATCGATGCAGATTAAGAGGTGAAAGAGTTTGATGGCAAGAGGGGATCGGCAATATCAGCGTGGATATGTCAAAAGCGGGCTTCAGAGAGGGAAACAAGCGAGGGGACTTCGGGTACGCTTGTGGACCTTGCTGGCTTGAAAAAAAAACAATTTTTGGCCCACTGACGAACATGCTGTCGTATGTTCTTCTAAACGAAACAGTCAGTGATCAACTTCGTTATAGAGCGAATGCTTGGATGCGGCAAACCATGGAAATGGTCGAAAATCTTCCGGCGATATGCTTGCGAGACGAATGGCCTCGGCTTGCCGGTTGAAACATCGCAATAAATCTCAGTCCGGTAAGGGTAAACATTCGAAACGTAACGAAGGGTTGAAAGCGATTTCCGTGAAATCCGGGTCTGACCTTTGTTCGGAAGCAAGGACTTGCAGATCTAAAGAGGGTACGACGATGTGATTCAGTTCCAAATGGGACATGGCATCTGCAAAGACATTACTGGTACCATCGCTGTGTCTTTGATCACTAGTGAATGCGAGATGAAGTCCAAACGCCATGTTTCTCTGGGGGAGTGATGATCTGCAGTGGCCCGGAAAGCGTAGATCAAAGGTTTGTGATCGATGAAGATGGTGAAATTGGCGCCCTTTTAATATGAGACGGTAATGCTTGACAGTTAAATGTGCTGTAACGCGTCTCCGTGGCTGTGAGCTCCTTCAAGAAAAAGGAGAGAGGCTGCGTTTCATCCTTAACAATCTGTTACAGAACTGCCCCGACTGCCACTTGGGATGCATCGGTCTTCAGAACGATGCGAGTCCCGCTAGAAGTATCGTAGTCGCCTTTGAAAGCTGCTGCTGCTTCACTGAAGAAAACGCTGATCCAGCCTCTGGTATCCTCTTGAAATGCTTCGGATCCCCCTTAAGCAAATCTATGAGAGGTTGGAGGACTTGAGCACAATTTGGGATGAATCTTCCATAATAATTTACTACGCCTAGGAAGATACGAAGACTTTTTTCACTGATTGGAAAACAGGGTAGTCCATGATAAACTGTGCTTTCTCGGGCAAAGACGTGATTCCATGACCATTGACGTGATGACCAAGGAAATCAATTTCCGCCTGGCCGAATTTGCACTTGTCTGGGTTAATCGTGATTCCGTATTGTGGAATGCGTTCAAACATCTGTCGCAGATGTTGCTTGTGGCCTTGCGAGTTGGAGATTGCGATGAGCACATCGCCAATATATGTAAAAACAAAATCTAACCCACGAAAAACTTGGTCCATGAATCGCTGGAAGCATTGGGCCGCACTGCGTAAGCCGAAAGGCAGACGTAAGTATTCGAACAAACCGAATGGTGTGACGACAGCCGTCTTTGCGATCATTGGAATTTGATGATGGGCTCGAACAAGGTCGAGCTTGGTGAATGGGACTTTGCCGCGTAGGTTCAGCGAAAAATCATTGATGAGATATAGAGCATCTGCCTGAGACGGTCATTTGATTGAGGGCCCGATAGTCTCCACATGGTCTCCTGTCACGGTTTTTCTTCGCGAATATGTGCAAAGGCGAACGCGATGGACTGTTTGAAGGTCGAACGACGCCTAAGGATGCTACGTGTTGGAACTCCTGTTTAGCCACACGTAGTTTGCCGGGGTGCATGAGTCGGGATCTAGCGAAAACAGGCTGTCCCTGAGTGGTACTGTGATGTCGTACCTCATGTTTAGGTTCCGAAATTTCAGTCTGGGCACAAGAAATCGAAGGAAACTCAGACAAGATATTCGAGAACGGATTTGCAGAGTAGGAGGGTATTGAGGCCAAAAGAGTTAAGGGTCTGAGTAAGGCAAACTATTTGGAGAGAGGTGACTTTGTAGTGTAAAGCGCTGTCTCTGAGATTGACGAGCAATCGGAACTTTGGGAGGAAATCAGCACCAATGCTTGGTTTTCGAACTTATGCAATAAGAAACACAAATGGAAACTCCCGGCGAAGCCCTAAATCAAGGTTGATGAACCTTTGGCTGTAGGTGAGGTCCTTTGTGCTGTTGGCCGCAAGCAGGGAAGTTCCGGTTGCTTGTAAGCAGCATTTTTCTGCGGAACGAGGGATAACGCTGACTTCAAAATCGGTGTCTACCAGGAATCTAAGTTTCGAATTTCTGTCAACCACATAGAGGAGGCGACTAGAGAAATAGCCAGGCTCAGTCTGGCTTTACTGCCTGGCGTGAAATTTCCCCGAAGCCGCGTGATTTGTTTTTTGCATATGTGCAACCAGGCCGACATCTCCTGGCCTTGTTCCCGAATGTTCTGTGGTAGTAGCACATCGTGTCGTCGTGTTTTGATGGGCTCCGCCGTCTCATAGGCGAAATGGAACACCGTCTGTTGAGACGCGGTGAGGTGCCTGATAGGAGTGATTGCAGTTTTTGGAACTGCTCCGTAAGGGCGTCCAATCGCTGAGTGACGGTATCAGCGGCGGCTGAGGTTTTCACGGAGTTTACGGTTGGCCCATCGTGATGATTGTGAATTCGATCGGCCACTACAGCTAACCTATCAAGATCATCTTGACATGGACTGGTCAATACGAACGGCACCATGCTTCCAGGTAGACACTTCATCCATAGTTTCTTAAGAACTTCGTCACTCAACCTGAAATCACAAGCTAAGGAACGCATGTGGCGTAGGAGTTGAGAGGGAGAGCGATCTCCGAGTTCGACTAGTGCGAAAAGTTGTTCAATACGTTTCTCCTTAGGGACAGAAAAACGATTGATAACCGCTTCTTTTAGCTGGTCATAGGAAGTGTTGTCCAGGGTTTTCGAGGTGATCTCTGGGAATTGGATAGCGATGTTTTGGGGGAGTGCGTAAACAGCATATTGGAACCACGTTCTTTGATCGGTTACACCTACCAATTGGAGCAGCATCTCCAATTGCGTGAACCAGATAGCAGGGTGTTCTGGGTCGAAAGTGGGAGCAGACAGGGAGATAACGAATCTAGTTTCTTTAGACATTCTAATGGAGTAGGAGTTAGCGAATGCAGAGTCGACGAAATGATGATTGATCGAGAAAGAAGAGGGTCACCAAGTGAGTCCTGCGGTCGGAAAAGGAATCGAAGTGCAGTTGGAGGTTGTTCTTCTGCCGAGTGGAAGGAGTCAGACTTGGATCACTTCAGTCACAAGCTTGTAGCGGATTAGCTATCTGAATAAACCCGGGTTATTTCCAGAAACCTTCAGCACAATTCCTCCTAGTTAGTAAGTCCCACTGATTTGGCTAAGCTACTGCAAAGCTAAGAAAATACATGCAACACAAAGAACAAGTCTACTCACGGTATCAAATTGGCGTGAACTGTGTTATAGGAGGTTTAGTCATAATCAGCATGGCGGATTCGATAAAACAAACGGAGGCTTTTGATTGGCTGCTTGTTCTGTGCGTGCGTGCGATGACGTATCCCACAAGCTTAATCGAGCTCGCCAATGTCCCCTCAAACTGGTCTATAATAAGTGAGCACACAAAGCGTTGAATTTTGCAATAAAAGAGGCAGCGTATGAGTAAAGAAATCGTTGCCTATTTTGGACAATTATTAGCTACATTTATCTTACCTTTTACCATTATAATATTTTTACTTAATAGATAGATTATCAATATATCAGTCATGATAATTTTCCAGCTTTTATGAAGAAAAGCCTCCCAAATGATTAACACTAAAATTGTTTATTAAGGATAAATGAGAATGATTAATTGAGCACACCAAAGCACCTCATTTCATTTGGAATGGCCTTGATGCCTTAAGGTTCAAATATCTTGATTTGAGTTCATATTGTAGCGGGTTAGCTATTGCAACGAATCTCGACTATGCTCAGAAATTTCTGTGGCAGATCTTCCTAGTCGGAAAGGCCATCGCGATGACAGAGAGAAGGAAAACGTGGTGCAAACGAAACCTTTATTACAACTTCTGATTAGATATCAAATAGTTATAGCATATTTTGAGTGAACGTTAACAGCAAAATATCTGGACAGCGTCCTGCGCGTACGTCCGCACACTCCAAAATGTTCGAGTGCGCATTTTCTCGCATGCGGTTGCGTACGCCACAAATTGCTGAACTTTAATTGGCTGCCAATCCAAGTTCGTTATAACAATTTAATAAGTGACTCTTATCTGATCACCGTAATTTTAGCCTTATTCGGAACGATTTTATTCCCAATATGAATAAAGCCAAACTTGGAGATAGAAGCGTAAGTCTCTGGCCTGCTGTTTTTATTTCTACTTTCCATCCGGGCGCGTAAATCTGCGCAAATCTCCTAATTGCCAGTCTTATTCATTTAACCGCTTCAAGCCAAATTATTACCATCCTGTTCGCGGAGATCAAGAAATTTTCCCATCTGCCCAGCGATTGGGAAACATGGGAGCGGAGTTGAAAATTGCGGTACATTTTAGGTTGTCTAAGGAAAATCAGGTACCAAACAATGACGTTTCCGTGGGAGGAGTTCAGTACACTCCTCACAAATACTACTACACACTGGTATTTAAAAACTATTCAAAGGTATCCACTGCAATAAGTTGTCTGTACGTAGAACATGAGCGTAAGTCTCTATCCTGCTATTTTTATTGTTACTTTTCATTCGTGCGTGAAAATCTGTCCGAATCTCCTAATTGCTAGTCTCAGCTTATTCATTTTTTCAGAAGCTCCAGGCCAATTTATTATCTGAGGAAGAATAGACGCCACCATTGGAACAGGAGAAAGTGTAGGTATAGTTGAGAGGCAGTTGTTTGTGATAATGGTTGGTATACTTTGTCCTAGGCGCGAAATGTTCGTCAATATGATAATATCTTCAATTTATTCTCCGTCTGAAAGTGGAACAAACCAGCTCTTTTCTGCAAAATCTTCAGAATTTGAAGCACAAATGCAGCACAAAAACGCCAGGGATCTCTAGTTGGACACCAATTGACTCATGATAATGTTGAACCAAAACAATATTGATATTAATGAATTGTTGAAGGACATCATTAATATTATGGCCATGAAGACCACTAAAGTGAATACAATTTGTTTCTAGCCTGCGATTTTTATTGTTGCTTTTCCGCTGACACAGAACCGAGCCAAAATTAGGCAGGGCAGCAACACTCCAGTTTAGCACATTTTAACAAATATGCGAATCTTGTGAATAAATAAAGATGAATCTTTGAGCATTATTTTCTTGGAACAGAAAGTACTCATTTTCACCTAACGATCTCAGTTACGGCTTCGAGGTTTAAACAAGCTGTGACGCACACTCCGCAGATTAATCAACACCAAAAAGAAGGGAGTCCTCTTTTCACGAAACGGGGACCCAAATGATTGGAATGAAGCTAATTACGATGAAGTAAGCTTCACCACGTTCCTCTAGTTCTTTTGTAACAAAATTTCGCGATAGTGCACTGAAATTGCTGTTACACCTTTTAGTTGCATCGAATAAGGCACCAGCATTTAGCTTCTACAGATGAATTTGACCATGAGGTGGTTATCCCAATGTCAAAACCTCCACTGACACAGAACCGAGCCAAAATGTCTAAAGTTAGACAGATGATTTAAATTTTTCTGGCTATTTTATTTCAAACAGTGGAGTATTTATAGAATAAAATTAAATACACATACCTGTAGTACACTATTCTTCCTATTCCAACTTCACACAATTCATATGATAAATAGGAAATACGGAGGTGTATTGTAGCGAATTAGCTACTCTAATAAGCCTCGACAATGCTCAGAAAGGCTCTCGCAATGATAGAGAGAAGGAAGACCTGTTGCAAGCTAAACGTTTATAGCAAATTATGATATCGAGAAACATGATTAGTTATCAAATAATTCTAGCATATTTTGGGTGAACGTTAATAGCTAAATATCTGAACAGTGTTCTGCGCGTTCGGCCGCACATTCTAAAATTTTCGAGTGCGCATTTTCTCATTTTATTATTGGCTAATTAATTTAATTGAGATTTCGGTCATGCCACCTCGACTACTATGTATATTCTTTTTATGCAAAGGAGGTAGATGTGGCTAGTGAAGCCAGTTCACTATTAATAATATTTATTAATAAAAATATATCACTAATAAGTGACTGTAATTTTAAGAGAATAAATAATAAGTACTATCTTTTAAAATTTGGTATCATGGTTAAGATAACGAAGGTTTCTACTTATTAAATTAAAGGGTTTAAAAAATTACTGTAATGTTTGCTCTTGTCCTTGAGTTTTAATTAACTGGATAGTTTTAACTTGTAAGTTTTACGAGGCTTCAAATTATTAAATGTGCATTTTTTGAAGTTTAACTAAAAAAAGTCATATAAGACCGACGTCTGACGACGGCGTGATCTCATCGTTAATTCTGACGTTTCAAACTCTCATCTCAACATCGGCTTCTAAAATTCTAGTGTTCAGTTTCTAAAGAACTCAAATTGGCTAGCCTGGATGAAACAAAATTAGAACACTAAAGAGTCTCCATACCCCTTGGGGGCAGTGATCACGGCACATGACGTGGGTATAGCTAAAAACGTCTTACGTGAATCACCTTTTATCACTTCTCCTGTTGACCAAGGATTAAACTGAGAACTCAGTATCCACCACTGCACTGGATGCGAATTGAAACATTGATTAGTGTTCCATCGGCACACATAAGGTTGTTTCTTCGACCATAAGATGCAGAAATATCTTTTATTAACTCAAAAAGCCAGGAGAAGTAATCGACCGAGGGTTTACTGAAAGACAGCTGACACACATATGAGTTGAATCTAAACAAAAAAGAGTTAGGGAAAGTGATCAATGGAAATACGCACACGATTAGAGCAAAAGAGTTAAATATGATCAGATAAATTTTGATAGATATTCACATATTTTTATTTTATGCTTTTCATGACTCAGGGAGGTTCAGAAGCGTTTCGTTTCTACTGACATGGTATTGTGTTTTCCAATTTTTTGTTGTATTTCCAGCTACCTTCAACGCAGTGGTAATATAGCGTTTGCTGGAAGAGCTAACAAAATGAATTCCAAATTTTCACATGAGCGGTCATGATCGGATAGATTTCTGCTTTTAAGTTAATGAGTTGAGTCAATAAAATCAAGAACAGAACATCCTGTCATTTGCATATTTATTCTTACTTAAAATTTGAAAGTAGTTAGTTTTATTTTCGACATTGGCAATATAAAGGTAAAAGATGATTATTGTCTCCGTGATTGAACAGGACTAAAATTCAATTGACTTATTAAGATTGGTTAGCTCGGAACATCTTACTAATATTGTCTTAAATGGTTTTAGCACATTCTGATAATTTTGTGCTCAAGATCAGGTTGATAGGTATGGCAAAGTGGCCGTTTAGCATAATTTTTCTAGATTTTTCATTCAGAATTATTATTTACCTTATTATTAAAAAGACAATGAAATTAAAAAAAACAAATAAAATGAAAAGTACTTGTGTAGAAACGTCAAAATAATATTTCTAAATAGACACTGATAGACCAGAACTTATTTCTCACGAAAGTAATGGAATTCTAATTTATTCATGACAGATTGAAGGATAAATATTTAACCTATTTTTAAACTTTACTTATTCGCCTATTTGCACCTCTAGAATGAGAAAGCTTGACACTACTTGCAAAGAGTAGATTTGCACCACTATCAAATCCTTCAAACTGAATGAAACGGACGATTGTTTTCTTTTGCAATCAGACAAGTTTAAACTATATGCAAATAAATATGTGATAGAAAGAGAAGATATTGAAACGTCCTCCTTAGAATGTACTCAGAAGCTATATTTATCGTCTTCAATCTGTTCTAATATTAGGTCGATGAATTGTTCGAAGAATAACCAAAAAACTCAAATTCAAGAGGGCTTCGTCTAAGTTGGTTCAAGAGAAAGAAATAACTAAATGAATTTTTTCCATTTCCTCTGATTAATCAGAGGAAAAGAGCAGTGCTTCTGCACTATCAATAGAGTCACTGTTGCAATTGCATAGCTATAATGAAGACCTTCATTCCTGGAAGATTAATATGTAAAAATGACGAAATCTTTTGAAAGGTGTTTGAAGTAGCACTTAATGTAAGGTGAATAGGTTTAACGATTTACCAAGACAAGCCAAGAACCCCATCAGGTAAGTATTTGGCCTTCATAACTATGTCCCCATCTAGTTGAAAACGTTAAGCGTGAGGCTGCGAAATGCGGGCAAATCTGCAGAGGCAATGCTCGGGATTGATGGGATAGGTATCTTATAATGATCAACAAATTTGTCAAGATTCCCAATGCTTTAAGAATTGAACGAAAAACAAGGATGGAACTAACCCCAGTCATCGCAAGTTAATTCAATCCAAGTTACTTCATGCTGGAGAGGTGAAAAATCAGCGTTTCTACCCGCCCAACTTATTTGTCCGTCCGAAAACTCTGATCTTACAAGTTTTTGGTATAAGACTCTTTTTTGTTCAATTTCACCTTGAATGAAGTCTAGTGGGGGTCACGTGTTGGAAGCCGTGGTGGAGCTCATTCACCTTTACTTGTCTCCTAACCCAGCCAAACCAATTAGTTGCATGGATCGACCACCAAGCCCTAAATATCATGATCAGAGTCACACAAATGAACCTGGAATCCAAATGTTTAAGTTTCTACAATATCATATTATGGATATGATGTCCTTGCGCCACTATTCACTACTCCTTTTTTAACCGCTTGCACCGTCCCCACCAAATTAAATGAGCTAACCGACATGGATCTCTAATTTTACCAATTTCCAATGGATATAATTTAGAAATTCCGTCTTTTATCATTGGCTTGACTAATAAAGACGTCAGCACAAATTGCCAACATTCTTTTCCATTTAGGAAATAGTTATCTTTTTATGAGAGGCCATTTCTAAAAACGCCATTTTTTGCCAAATTTTATAAAAATTCAATATCATATTAGTATTTATATTAAAAACGCGTGTCCCAATTATTCGTGAACCTAAATAATCATTCCCTTTTCCACTGACCTAGCAAACAGATTAGCAATGAAATGGCCTGTTTTCTACAGGTAGAACTCTTCCATTAAAGAAATGCTCAATTACTTACTGAGAAATGTTAACAATCGCAATAAGGTGGGAACGTCATCATACTCATTACGCATCATATTACACAGGTGAGAAAATGTGAAATGTTTTACAAGTATATGAGCATATAAAAGGTCAAGCAATTAGCGTTAAAAGGCCAGTGAAGACAAGTTGAACTTACCTCTAGGAGGGAACAGGTGAGATGGTCATCAATGTAACTATTTAGTGCATTCATACTTCACTTATAGTGTTTTAAAAGAATGTCAAAATATTAGATTTTTATTAAGCACAGTACTTGGATGGGGAGTATTTGAGGTAGAACTATAATGGCACGAATTCTATGATGGAGAGCACGTTTCATCACTTGTTTGGCGAGAAGAAATACCACATTCAGCTATTTTTTTCTGTAGCTAAGGAGTATTGAAGTCGCGTCTCCTGATAGACTAAATTTTGATAACTCTTTTACCAATAAGTTATGATAAAATCTAAACTTACTTTTAAATACTCGATTATTTGTAAACTATTTATCTGCGTGTATAAGTCTTTTTCTAAGAAGTGAATATAATAAATTTCATTTCAACTGTTGCTTATGCTCCTATTTTATCGTAGATAAACAAGTTCGTTTTGAAAATGAAGCAGTGGGTCGATACGAGAAGAGATCAATACCACCATCCACACTCAAATCGAAAGAGAAGTTATCAACCCAATCGATACAATTCGGATTGTAATTGCTCCTTGTGCGCAGGTCATAGAGTTTCCTAATATTATCATCGCCTATAATGCTCTATTCTGCATATATTATCTTTCATTTTAGATGACACTGGAAGTAGGCCTAGAGAGAGAAATAGACTTCACTCAAATGGAGCAATAAGTCGAGTAGTGAACGCCTACAACTCAAGTGATTCAAGTTCCGAAAGCTCTATCTTGGACGACAGAGATCACAGATCTAGGAATCGAATTATACACGGAATGCCGAGGCATAATACTGCACGCGACCCCAATATCATTAACGGAGGATTTTCCACAAATGATAGAAATAGGAGACACCAAAGACAACATCGCACATCAATAACATTTTCAGATGATGACTCCATTTCCCGTGATCACGTTTTAGGGTCTAGGAATGCAAGCGGTGAACGAGAACGTCGAAGGCACTTCAATCGTTGGTGGCGTGGCCATGATAACAACAACCATGATCGTCATTTAAAATGAGCACGTAAAATATAACAAGTGCCTTAGTAAAACAAAGTTTTGTAATAATAATAGTCTTACATTTAAATAAATGATTATAGGGTTAAAATGCCATTTATTGCTCAGCAGAGTGAATTCTGAAGCAAGCGGAGGAATCTTTAGATTATGGTGAATGGGAAAAAAACGAATGAAAAGTGGATGGTTAACCGTACAATACCAGATGACCTCAAAAATTGACCAATGTTAGTGGCGGACAATTCAATTAAAATTTGACGTTTATAAGTATATGCTAATTTACCCAAAGTTTGATCACAGGGTCATTCGATATTTATCTGATTAATTGAAGCGAATCAATGACTCCCTTGTTGAGTCAAATACGGTGTCTCTAATTCTGGTGAATTTAAACGAAATCGCAATGGAAATTATTTGATAGCGATATAGCTTCCAATAAATAGCTCCATATGGAAGGAGAAAGATAACTTGAGGGATTTTAGTGCTAAAACCAATAATTCTTCAAAGATTAGTTGTAATTAGTGACTTTTTCATTTCAACCTTTATTTCTTGATGTTTTAAACTGCCCGGGCTGGACTTAACCTTGTAGACGAATATACGAAAATGGTTGTGGATATTGACAAACAAGATTGCAGTTAAAATACAGCAAATTTTAAGAAGAAAGCGTTCACCTGTTTTGACAAGGCTTGAAATATTAGGTGGAAGTCCTACTTAAATCTCTGGAGTTTCAGAGCTGTTGGTCGGTAAAAGCCTACCTTCAAATGGAAAGAATAGCCGAACGCAGTTCATTCACACGATTTCACATTTAATCTCTATGCTCGCTGACTGCGCAGTTGATTGATTTTGTCCGCCAATGAACGCATTACTAAGTGCAGATGTTTTTATCACCATTTTAGAGGGCTGTATCATCAACTAAGACGTTCAACTCAGGGAAGCTCTTCTATTAAAAGTCTTTAGCAGCGGTTATTTTCAACATATTTCTCCTAAAATACCCCTTGGAAAAATCTTCTACCTTCTTCTAATCTCCACTACGACAACAGGTTGGAAGAAGTGAATAATAGATAGTTTTACTGGAGTTTCCTTGAACGGAATTGGAAATCAGGAGGGTGAGAGTGCACGTATTTAGCAAAGACGTGGTTAGTGTGTGCAACTATGGCAGCATAAAGAGAAGCAAATGCCCTTTTGAGTAAACCATTTAATCTAGAAGCAGAAAAATTTTTCGTTCCATGGACTTGAGGTTTGGAGATGAGTCCTAACTGCAATAATGTTTTCAATGGACATTGAAAAGGTGGGCTTAAACCGTGGTTAAATTAAATTCAAATTCGGATACTTTACATATACGAAGGGAAAATATTTCTATCGGAGAAAAATTTGATTGATTTCAAAAGTTTACGTTGATTTGTATTTCAAATAAGTCTTGTAGAGAGTAGCATTGATGTTAAATAACCGTTTATGGGGTTGTTAAGCACACACATCTGACATGGGAACAATTGATCGGACCAATAACTTTGATGTGGTCGCCGTAAACTGTCAGAATTTCGTCATATATGTAATATAAGCCTACTTTATCATGATATGAGTTTTATGTAGGAGCACAAAGAGGTGGATTTACTGAGGAGTTGGGGGAGAGGTTCGAGTGAAATATAGGATACTCTGTCTTGAAAAGCTGTCCTTAGCCAGCACCATTCAATTTAAAGCGTTCCATTCATGTGCAATTAAACGTTGAAGTTGGCCAGATTTCTGTTTGCCGTTTACATTTAAATCATCCTTGCATACATCCATTTGGAAACATCTGAGTGAATTCAGACATCACATCTGTCTTCAATTTTATGCAGTCGTAAGACAATACATATCCTACAGCCAAGTTAGTGACTAAATAATCTCAGTTTACCTGATTTAAATTTAGCGGAACTGAGCAGATTTTATCCAGCAAGGATTCCAGTAATGGAATTGCACTCAAACTGATGCTCATATAATTTTTCCAAAAACAAAAAATGAACTACTTGGCATTAGTTAGATTTTTGAGATTAGCAAAATAAAACTCTAACTATCTCGCCTGTATTTAAAGTACTTATGATGAGTCCACTTACGTGTTTTTTGGGTGTAACAATCCAAATACTAAATTCATTGGTTTTACAATCCCTGGAAATCGATGACAAAAACTCATCCTATCCAAGCACCAAATCATGAAAATTGATCGAACTTCAACATATTTTGATTGGTTTTATGAAACATCAAGACTTCAACGTTTTTCCAATTTTAGCAAAGTAAACATTTTGGCATTCTAGCCTCGTTCTATATTTCCAATTTCATTTATTATGGAAACTTGATGTTATGTTTCGGCTTCGTTAATACAAAATATTTGGTCATATTAATTCTCCCATTGCAACACTTGCTAAATAAATTTTCCCTATTGTACTCTTAACTAACTGAATTATTAAGAATAGATAAGCACCATCAAATATGGTTTCCATTTAATCATTAAGCGGATTATGAAATACGGAAAAAAGAAAGAGCCAAGAGGCCCTCAAATCACTCACAATGTCAGAATGCGCATTTCGGTGGTAGGATTACATGTTAAATTCGGTTTAAAGAATACACTTGGTAGTAGCCTCTTGAAAGCATGAAATCCCAGTAATGAAATCAAAGAGGCCTTAGCAGTCCATTCCTACTTCCACTAACAAATGTTATTTTTAGATAATGTTTTCTAGAATTTTGATACAAATGGAATATGATCCTTTAGGATTAGATAGTTCCAAAAGTAGAAAGAAGTAAATCTATGTCAAGGTTTACTAATGAGACGTATATGTCAAATCGATCTCATCAAGTGTGAAATGTGATTTGAAATTTGTTGTAACCACAAATTCAGCCCTATTGGGAGGTATTTGCTGATATCTGTGGGGCTAATGGTTCAAAGCATAGAACCCAAAATTTAGCCGGTCAGGAATGTGCAATTAACAGAAAATTTAGCATGACTTCCCCATTAGCTGTCGGAGTAACTAACCGAGTGCCATGATATGTAAGTTCGATGGACAATTTTGTTAACGTATAACATTCCAATTGAACTTTCTTCCACTATCATAGGAGTGGAAAGAGATCCAGGAAATTGATGATTATACAAATGCAAAGTAGATAAATAGCCTTCTTTCTAAATTGATATTCAAAATTCGATAAGCCTAGAAATCAATACGTTGACTTTTTCTCATCATTGGAAGGAGCCATTCAAGGTTATCGTTTAATGTATATGCAATTTGAATGTATAACTATCTCGAATTTTCTTTGAAAAAATATTATTTTTTATATAGTTACTTTCATTTTTACTGAAATTAACACTTATCTATTTGAAATAACAAGAAACATATTTCATCATAAGTAGTTTCTTTAAACCATCTGAACTTTTCGCTACGACAACGAGAACTTATATTTAACCTTCCGCCCAGGTGGGATTTCGAATTTTAGTTAGAAACACCTTAACTTAATAAATGAGCAATTTGGAGCAATTCAAGAAATGCATGTAGGTATTACAGCATTTCGTTATTGTTCGTGTCCTAACTTGCGAAACTTACTTGGATTCTTAAAAAAATAACGCCGAATTTCTCGACAGCATTTTTGGATGCAGTGAATATTTAGCTGTTATACCAACTTTACCAAACCTTAATTGAGGGTTAAATTAGTTTTTCATAGCTCTCCTGGCACTTTAGTTGACATTTGTTTCTTGCAATAGAGGCTAGAAATAATTTTCGACAGGTGTTCCGAACTTTCCTTTATCTATTATCACTCACATTACAATAGTCAATAGTAGATTAGTCAGATTTGACAATATTTTCAAATAGTTTTGCTAGGGCCTTAATCGAAAGTACACTCAATCTATAGCGGATTAGCTACCTTAGTTGGTAATTCTCCCAGAATAGAAGAAACAGGCGTATACCGTGGAACAGGTTTATTTATTATGACATAGTGGCGTGCAAGCGTGATATATGCTAGCGTGCTGTGTGTGTGTATGACGTGGAACTTAGTCATTATATACACTTTATGGTATGATGACCTCATACAACTTGGGTCATCGATTGGTCGGGTAATCGTGTACTGGAATTGATCATTGATTGATCGTATTGGCATTGGTCCTTGATTGGTCGAGAGGCTTCTGCATTTGTCATGCTAAAGTTGTGTTCCCACAAACAGAACAGACCATCACGTGACCTTTCGCGGCTTCCATTCAGTTCATTCATTAATTCGAATTTTGAAATTTACTAGAGAATTAATGCAAACGAAAGAGATCTTTCAACGAATAATGTCCTCATATAGTTGGAGAAATTATTAACTTGGATCTTTACCAAAGTATATCCAAGCCGATTGATATTTCTGGAGCATTTGCTACGCATTAGTTCACATCTTTGCCGAAGTTTATTAGTTTGAGCTACCGAGTGAGTACTAATGCAAAAGCCATGTAACTACCCTGGATATAGATTTTAAAGCCACTTTCACCATTAATTATCAAAATCCACGACCGCCATGATCATATCTCGATTTACCGAAGTTGGTGGTGTGAGAGAGGCCAGTTAATGTCATACAATTGACCTATTTCAGCATTTGACAAACGTGCTTTTATCTAGTGCCAGGACTTACTAATTATGTATCAGGACGAGTAATTTTGTTCAAGATCACAAACAGTGAGTAAACGATATTTATCGATTTGACAACTCTAATTTAAGAAATCCAGCAGGAAGCTTAAAGAGTAACTAGATTACCTCTCATTTGAACGCAGCGTGCTGTCTGTGTGTCTTTAAGTAAGTAAAGCGATCTCAAATTGATTGTTCCTGATATATTTTAATTAGGCTTCCCCATCTCCATAGCCTATAATACTGATCGCCTCATTCTGAGGGAAATATCACGCCTTTCGTATTTTAAGAATAGTTTGGGATTTTTCTTAGATCCAACTATTTTGATTTTATTCTAAAGTTCTCTTAATATTTTGGTCAGTTGTTGTAAATATGATATTCGGACCCATAGGGAGTACCCAAGGAAGTATTTTATCTAAGTATGAACATGAAATCCATTTAGCATCGATTGACGCATTGACTTGAACTTTCTATTGATCCAGCTTACTCTGCAAATATTCCGCCTCTAAGTTATATTTTTGGCTTTGAAATGTGTAATTTAATAAATAAGGGTACGGAGCATCGCCCGCCTGTACAATTTTTAGCATTGTTATTGAATTTTGCCGTTGATTTACATCTGACATGTCTAGTAAATCTTATTACTCTGCAATTTTTGAAGATATGATAGTCCTATCTTCAAGATGGATTGATCATTGTTTTCCTAGTCGTAGATATTATCATTTCCCCCTGGAGATAGACTTAACTCCACGTGGCAATGTATACTCGTAAGGCAAAAATGTCTGTAAACCGAAAGTTGGCTTCAAACTACCATGACCCCACTGTATGTCATATTCCACCACTTTCACAGTACTCTTCTTACCTTACTCTTTTCTCTGCCTTCGTGTCTGTCCCACTTACATCTGTGAATCACTCTTCTCTTCTGTTCTTCCTTTCGACTTTTTGTGACTTTGATGTTCCTCCTCTCTGTAAAGTCTGAAGTCAACTGAAAGGCTAATGATGACTTTCTTAAAGCCAGCCATTTGATATAAATAAATAATTCCACTCCCTTTGGTCTAATTAATTATTATGTTCGAGAAGCCTTTTGGATAAAACTCTATCTCATTTTTTTCAAAATCAAATTATCTGATAAATTTTGATTATAA
Source organism: Hymenolepis microstoma (assembly GCA_000469805.3). NCBI lineage: Eukaryota > Metazoa > Platyhelminthes > Cestoda > Cyclophyllidea > Hymenolepididae > Hymenolepis > Hymenolepis microstoma. Next base: position 15,552,469 of record LR215994.1, read on the forward strand.
AATTTATCTTTAATAAGATTGTTTTATAAGTAACTTTTATTAATGGTTATATTAAGAATAAGATTAGGATAATAGGATGCACTGAGCTTACATGAAGTTTACATAGCCCGGTTCATTAGATTTCAAATGGTTTTCTTGTCATAAACCTTCTCATAATAGGAAACAATTCGTTTTACAGATGCTCCCAAATTGAATTACGTATAGATTTTAACAAAGTTGAAACGTACTTATTTGCAATGTGAATGCTATATCACGCCTAACGAGAAAAATTATCAATTAGTCAAAAAAATTGTTAAGTAAATGAAGAGTTTAATTTCAGTCTTTTCTGCAGTTGGTTGCCATTTTACATTTCATTACTACATAGCGAAAAAAGGAGAACTCAACTTGAAATATGATTCGCTGACATTGTGAACTTATGACCTTGAAAAAAGGAAAAATTTTATATAAGGCATCAAAGCATCAAAATGTATCGTTGTCAATTACTAAGTCAGTAAGTGCGTTTAAAATCCGTTTATTTACAGTACTTGATCTATTGAAAAAAACGCGAATATTGGATCAGTTGTATCTAAAATCCGAATATATGTATTTATATTTGTTATATTACTGATGGTTCTTATAATTCTGCAAACCAAATCGGTCGCTTAGTTTTAAGAAATCCTATCATAAATTTGAACTAAGTTGAGAACTACACTCTGGCCCAGTTCCTACTTTACGAAATAAATCTTCATATTTATACGCAAATTTCGCAATGTTTTTAACATTTTAAATGCTATAAATAATTTCCTTCATGTCCTGATGACAAGTCGTTAGCAAGAATAGTCATTAGGGAAAAATTCTGGAGTAGAAACCATTGAATATTCGTACTTAAAGTCAATGTTAAAGTTCGCCAACTGCACAAATGTACTGACATATTTTCAACCATCGGCGTTTTCAATTTTTTTGTTTCTATTTAAGGTAAAAATGGGAGGCAAACTATCAAAGCCAAAGAAAAGCTCAACTAGCTCCAGCAGTAGCTGTTGCCGATGTTGCTGTGACTGTTGTTGCGATAATCGGCACTGTTAAACAATTATCAAGGTCGAAAAGTAGTTTCCAGTGTATTACGATAACTAACGAAATAAACCTTAGACTCATTCGTTCTCTTTCATTTTACATTTTTGAATTTACATTATTGATTCTATAATAAAATATTAAAATTTAAAATATTTTTTCATGTTTATTTTTTAAAAAAAAATTATTTATCAATCCTTGAAGCAATTTATTTAGCTAGTGATACTTAAATAGATGACATGATGCTTTGGATTGGCTAGTGGGGGAACTAAAAACTTGACAACCTTTCATAAAGAACGGACATGTGATCACATGAAACTGAATGTTCATAATGACTTTATTCAATCTCACAAGGAAGGACTTGGCAATCAGTAAGAGCAAGTTACCAGGAGAAATTTGGTTTGTCTGAGCTTCACATGCATCTGGTCAATCGCCTTAGCAAGGCAAAGCTCTTTCAAGTTAATCCTTGCTTTATCGCCTTATTTTTCATACGTCAAATCCTTGTCACATGCTCTGTATTAGTCCGCAGCCATTCACATTTCAAATAATCAGTTTGGTAAATACCTATTGGTCAAAGGAGTTCACTAGTTGGTAAAGTTTCTTTTCAACAGTAAAAATCTATCCACCAGTGACTTCTCGTCCCAATTTCATCTCCAAATACTCAATAAGGTGTAGAATCCACACACACAACTTCTCTCATCAGCAAGATTTCGGTTTTTATTTGTGCTAAGTAAAGAGAGGAAAAGAATTCATGAAATTGCTTAGAATTATCGATAAAATTATATCACAACTTGAAATTAAAAATCGAATGCCAAATGAGAAGACTTCAAAATTAAGAAGAATTGCTTGATTCAGGGTAGTATTTGCAAAATGATGATGACTTCAAGCGAAAATTAATTTCATGCACCTTATAAATTTAATCAAAACGAATGCATGGTGGAAGCAAATGAGCATTTTATTACATAAAGCGTTTGTAAATTGAGTTTTGCAAGCCCACCATTTGCCTTTCACACATCGTGAGTCTACATTAAAATCCACTTCTATTTGTAAATATGTTAAATTAAGTATTAACGATTAGAAATTGGTTATTTTAATAAGAAAATACTTATACAAGAATAAATGTCAGGTGTAGCATCATTAAGGCACACATTTTAAAAACAAGCATTGAAGTTGTGGGGACACAACTTCAGCGATCCCAATGCAGAATCGATGATCAACACCAACTACGATCAATCAAGGTCAATCCCAGTATATGATTTTCCGACCAATCAATGATCCAACTTACTATGAGGTCATCGTATTACTAAAGTGTATATAATTACTAAGCTCCACGTCATATACACAGACTAGGTTTCCTACACACATACAGTTCACTCCGCCATCTTGTCACGGCGAATAAACCTCTCTTCTCCCATCTCGTCTCTTCCTTGACTTTGCAGTAGCGTAGCTACTTTAGTGGGAACCAACAACCAGGAGATTCTGTCACTGAGGTTTCTGAGAACATTCAGGCTTAGTTAGGTAGCAAATCCGCTACAAAGTGTTACTTATTTTTAACTTAGTTGTATTATACTGCATAAAAAATCGCTACCCCTCGACTTAGTCTCTCCCCGAAGCTTTCAGCCGCCTCATTGACCAACCTGCTGTACTAAATTTAAACACTCCTCCGAGTGCTTTTCCACTTCAGTCGTATTTAAAACCGTTTCTTTGTTCTATTAGCTTATTGGCTAATTTGGTCAAGAATAGCCTAATTATTATGAATATAAAGTAAGGTATAAGGTATAAAAGTATAAACCCTCACTTCCGTTATTCACTGCAAGTTTAGCCAAATGAACCATTGAAGTAAATCTCTACAATGCAACCAATCTCATTGGCGTTTCCAAATGAGAGGAAAGTGCTAGAAAATTTGGTTCCTGTTGGACAAAATTTCACTCCTTAATTATCAGCTCAGAGGAACAAATATACACTACAATTTTTTCGTTATTTCTCGATTTTTTAAAAAAAAATCAGGCATTTTACTTACTGCCAAGAAGAAAGAGTGATATACCGTCGTGCAATCACGATTTCTATGCTGAGATCAAAGGAAAAAAATTTGGTAATTAGATTTTTTAAGCAGATGACTTTCTCGGCTTTAAAATAATTTGCCATAGCCATGACTTTGTGCGTGCTCTTTTGATGCTCGTTGACGTCTCAATGAATGTTAACATGTGTGAGAACTGAGGTGAGTTTCATTGCAGTCTAACATCTGAGTTCATCTGTGGGATTCCTTAGACAAAATAGTTGAACTGGCCGTGCGCACTTGTGTAATTCAATTCTAATTTTCTTTCCAGATTTAGGAGAGCTCCCATTCTCTTATTATCGGAAATAGCCCTATTGCTGGACGTGCTCCCGATCTTCCCCTAACCGATGGTATCTAAGTCTTCCCGATTTTATTCAAAACAAAATCTCCATTCGAATCATTGTATTTGACTAACTTCATGTTCAGTGATGCTTGTATCTATTCAGTAACGCAGCGTCATTATGAATAATTTGTCAAGATTCGTTAAAGACTCTGATCAAACGAGTGTCAAACTTTTAGCCTAATTCTCATTCCTTCAGGATCTGTGGTCTAGGTACCAGATAGTTAGGTTTTAGTTCTGTAAGTTTGCCAGTTATATAGATGCAAGTGAAGGATAAACTGAAATTAAAATGAAGGCGGTACAACCACCCATTCTTTAATTTCAAGTGTTATCTTTCTTCTGGTAACGCGAATGCATAAGACTTCGAACCACCATTCATAATACTCCGTGGTATTGTCTTCCACTTCCAAACTGACTTGGAAAACATCTTTCAACGGAGCCTAATTCTTCAAGTACCCTAAAAATCTGAGAATAAAGAAGAGAAAATAAAAAGTCATGCTCTATAGGTATCGCCAGTTCTTATTCTATTTACCTGGGGTATGAGATAGACTTACCTCCACGTGTTGCATCACGGACAACGTATACTCATACGGCAATAAAGTCCATAAACCGGTAGTTGACTTCAAACTACCATGACCCCACTGTGTCATTTTCCACCACTTCCACAGTACTCACCTTACCTTACCTTACCTTCTTCTCTACCTTTGTGACTGTCTCACTTACATCTGTGAATCACTCTTCTCTTCTGTTCCTCCTTTCGACTTTTTGTGACTTTGATGTTCCTCCCCTCTGTGAAGCCCGAAGTCAACTAAAGGACTAATGATGTCTGTCATAAAGCCTGCCATTTAATATAAATAAATACTCTATTTACCTTCCCCTCTGTCTACTCTAATCTATTAAGCTATCCGTCTTTAAATGCAAAGTACAATTGTTATACGAACAACTAATTTGTTGATTGAATGCGTCAAAGTGATATAAACCTATAGTTAGTGGAAGTACTGATCGTATTCCAGACACAAAATAAAGTAAATTTTTAAGAAATTATTAAATACTGCAGCACAAAGTTGGGCTAAACTAGCCTTATTAATGGTGAGTTCTTGAATGAAAGAAATCAGTTTATTTTTGTGAGACTTATCTTGATTCACTTCACTAGACATTGGAAGCTTTCAATATGCTCTTCAATGAAATTTTAAAGAATTCGTCATCCACTTTCGTTGTTAATTTCCAGTCATTTAAAATGGAATATCTTTTAATTTTATCCAAATTTTGATCTAGTGTTCATTCATCTGAGTCTTATACTATCTTGGAAAATGAAAATATATGTGCATGATTATTATCAGGAGTATGACTCATCTAGTTGCGAAATTGACCTCTTGACCTTTTTTAAGCTTCCCAACTTTGAATTTATTTAAAGGACTAATTTGGAATTCACATATTTTGCCGGATGACGCGGGCTAAATCAATCAAGTAATATTTAGACTGTAGTTGACAATTTTTCACCATTCTAGAACACATATCAAGAGAATAAAAAATTCTACTCAAATTGATTTCGGGCTTGCAGTTAACAAAGATTTCCGATGCTGGATGCCAGTGCTTCCCTCCGGATTCAGCGAGCGCTGTGTCGAACCTCTCTTTCACTATCATGAAGTGAGAACAGTCAATAAGTTAATAATAACCGCATCTAACTATATCTGCGAATGTCAAACTTCAGATTGAACTGTAAGTTTTAGAAAGTTGAACTCTGTTTGTTGGATTTCTGTAGCGAGAATCCGAACAATGCAGAAAGCTCAGATCCGTGGTAATCTAATGGTGATGCAGTGCGTTTTTATCGCCAAAACGGGGTAGAGTTTGTCTATGAAATCGAGCTAAGAACGAACGTCCCTGAATTAATACTTTTGCAACTTTCTAGATTCTTTCTAAGACTTAAATTTTAGAATGAATCTTGAGTGCAAAAATAGTTACCAAATTATTTTCGGGTTAGACGGAAAAGTTGATGACTTCCTCAACTTTTTCTATTGGGCGTTCATAGGAGTAAGTAATGAAATCTAACTCAGTAAATTAGTACTCAATCCAGTATAATAATACACTGCGCAAAATTAATCCTACTTAAGTATAACCAGTACCAATTTGAAAAAAGCAATTTAAGTTAGCAAAAGATGTATTGTAATCTTAATAAATAAGAAATTAAGAGAAATGAATCATTTTAACAAACGCCCACCTCATTGGAAAGTTAAGTTGTAGCCAAATGCTCTCAATATTCGTTTAAAGATATGATATTTGGTGGTTTCTCTCTGAATTTTGGAATTTGAGTTGTTTTTATGAGCTGCTTTTAGAGCCATGTTGTCAACGATGTGGCAGATTTTCAGAGCGTTTAATTTAGTTTTAGTGACGAATAGCTAATAGTTTGACTAATTTCCGATTTTCAAAAGACAAGACTTATATTTTTTTCGAAATTGAACTGGTTTTACGAGAAATAAATTTCTATTTATAAACAATTTCTACTTTTGTGAAGCACTTGTTCAGAATGTAGCGGATTAGCTACCTAACTAAGCCTGGCTGTACTCAGAAACCTCAGTGGCAGTTTCTCCTAGTCCGTAAGACCCCCAGAATTAGCTAGGCTATTGCAAAGCTAAGAAGACAGAGGTACCCAGAGAACACGTTTATTCTAGACATGCATGGCGTGGAGTGTAAAAAGGGAGGAAGCTTAGTCATTCAACATGGCGGATTAAGTAAAACGAACGAAAGCTTTTGACTGGCCATTGGCTGTGTCCCCACACTCAACCCGTACGCGAAGTTGCACGGCCGCACCTTCAAGTCACGCTGTGCGATCATGCTATGACGTGTCCCACAAGAAAAGCCTTTTAACGAGAACCAATAGGGTAAATGTCTGATGAAATCAAGCATTAAAGCTCCATTTATCTTTAGAACAGCAGATTAAAAGGACGCTGATTTTTTTCAGTCGAAATAAGCCAATTTCAGCATTCAATTATTTTTAAACCTTCATTTGCTTGTTGCTTGTCCAACCTGTTACATTGGGCAATAATTTGAAACAAACGGACAAGTTAATTATCAACTATGAGTGAATATCCTATTATTTTGGAAGTGCAGACATTTTGGGTTCTTAAATGCAGGTTTTGTCTTTGGATTCGTTAGTTGAAATCTGAAAATTTTCTCATAAAACCGAACAAGCAATCGGTGATGCAGTGAATAAAGACGTATTAAATTGACGAAACAGTCACATTTTAATGAACTCCACCAAGGATATGATTATTTCTAATTCCCGTGCGTTCAGGAGATATATATATATGTGTGCAAATGGATTTAAGTTATTTTCTAGCTATGATCTGTACCATTTATACGAAAAGTTCACTTTCCTTTGAGTCAAATTTTATTTTCTGTTGGGAGGGCAAAATTTTATTTGAAAGAAAGCAAACTTAATATTTTAAGGAAATTTGCGTTGGCGATTTTTTTACTCAGAGCCTGGGAAGATGGAAGAGGACTTTTATTTCATCCAGCAGTCTCCTAACGAGAAAATGGATACTCTTTTAGAGAAGAGGTCACGGGATATATGGTAGACCAATATTAGCAGGGATGAATTTTTTCACAGATGACCCTGTGCATCAAATTTTGAGCGCAGAAATCCAAAAAAATTGATATTTAAGTGGATGAAATTACGACTGCATCCAGTGCACTTTTGGTGCATCGAAAATATTCAACTTAGATTTCTAAAAATCTTAATATTTAAACAATAATTAAGTTCCGTAAAGTCCCTCCTCTACGAATAGACAAATTTGATATGGATTTGGTTAAGACATCGTAAATGTTTATGAACCATCGCTCTTGATGATATACATTTGCTATATTTGTCGTAGTTCGCCTTGAAAGCAAAATTTCATATAAATGGAATCAAAAATCTTTTGAAATATGCTTTTCAAGAACAGGAAGGACGTAATTGATATTCGTGTCTTACTTTATCATATTCTCTATAAAATCGATTGTTGCCGTTTCCTAATCCTACCTTCGATTTTATATTTTTGTCTATTGGATTAGAAAGAAAATTATTGTGGACAAAAATGAGAATATTTGAAAAAAATTGCGCAATTTTTCCGCCAACCTAGAAAAGTTAACTGAAATTCATTTTCGTAACAACGTTCTTCATTCACCCTGCAGGGAAACTTTTATTCCATTTTAAATGAATGACACTAAATTAACCACCATCACTCATATCCAAATAGAAAAAGAGATTTAATTTGTTTTAATATATCGAAAATATTTTAGTGCGCATAAATTCTAAATGATTTTTCAGGAAAAGGTCAATTATGGCTTTATTTGTTGACTGATCAGTAGGATGTGTTATTAATTCGCACAGCTGTAAATTTTATGAAGCATTATTCACTGGATGGTTGGAAATAATCATATTGCAAATGGTAATGCCAAATGATAAAATAATTTTTAGCAGGTGATAATATTCGAGAAAATGAAATCACAAAATGCCCAGCAAGAAATGGAAGAATGGAGGGAAATTGGTTCAGAGTTGATTTCTGAGTTTGAGTATTTATTTATGGTAATGATATTCAGAAATTTTTGATTAATGGGCTGATTTCTCTTCACCTTCTTAAAGCGCTGTGGTTGGAAAGAGAAGCAAAGGCATTTTTAATAAGAGAAATCTCACTAGATTTCTTTATAATATAAACGTTTTTAATTCTTTGTACATTAGGCTTAGTCATCACTAAAGGAAGCTCACAACAGAAACTGAAAATATGTAACTGTATTGAAATGAACAACCATCCTATTTTACTTCGCCTAAATTTGAGAAATTAGAGCTACGATATATATCTGTAATTAAGACGGCAGATCTCGAAAGTAAGTACCAATGAAGAGAATGTTATGCCACTTAATCAGACTCATATTGTGACTCTGCCTTAACTCTTAAACGACATTCTATTAATCATTCATCAGACAATCGAAGGACGCTGAAGAGTCAACTTTGCTTAATTTGGTAACATACAATAACTCATCTTTCACTCAATCTCAATAGACCTGCATCTGAAGCTCTTCCTAATTCCACCACCTATATCCCATCGACCTCACTCTTTATCTCATCACTTATGAAGGTTGGTTTTGGAGAAAGATATCCCTCAGTCTAATTTGTCCTTGCTCCTAATGGTGTTCCACTGACTGACTTTAGCGCGACCTTTATTTTAATCAAAAGTATAAGGTAATATGGCTAAATTGTGTAATGGAAATGGGACTCTGTTGTGTCAGATAAAAAAATTTGGAGGAAGAGAGGAGATTTTAGCAATTTTCGTACTGGTATTCTAACGCAATAAACATCGGCACTTCATCTCATTCTTGTTCACCATTTATTAAAAGGATGCAGATATCTGGCTGAATCAATAATTCATTTACTATGGATTAATGTTTGACATTGAAGGCGAGTTTTTTCACTGTATCAGTGCAAATTTTAATCTCACTCAAGACAGCCTAACAGACATATCGACTGCAAGTATGCAATTACACGGCCATAGTTTGATAAAAGGATAATTTGAATCGATAAACCCTTTTATATTTGGGACAAGCAGGGATGTGCGATAGACTTACCTCCACGTGGTGCATCCTGGGCAACGTATAATCACACGGCAAAAAAGTCTGTAAATCGGCAGTTGACTTCAAACTACCATGACCCCACTGTATGTCACATTCCACCACCTTCACAGTACTCACCCTACCTTACCTTTTTCTCTACCTTTGTGTCTGTCTCACTTACATCTATGAATCACTCTTCTCTTCTGTTCCCCCTTTTGACTTTATGTGACTTTGGTGTTCCTGCCCTCTGTGAAGTCCGAAGTCAACTAAAGGGCTAATGATAATTATAATAAAGCCTGCCATTTGATATAAATAAATAAATTTTTGGAGCAAACATACTTTTTTATTAAACCTTTCAAGTATCCTTTGATTGGTAGCACTTCAACCATAGCCACCTCTCAAAAAAAGGCAAAAAAAGCCTGATTATAAAAAACGTTGTCTGATTGTGTCTTTTGATATAACTTTTTAAAATGCATTTACCGATTTGAATGTATCAACAGTATTTTCTGCGCTAGTAATGATTCATAAAAGAAATACATTTTCTTTATTTCTGGCACATACTTAGACTCCCGGTCACTGGAAATAAAATGTGACATGCAATATTGAGTGATTATGGAAGGGAGTCTTGTTGGCAATTTTTGGCATTTACAAAGTTTTAAGAACACTTTTCTTCAATGCGGGCAAGTAACTAGTGAATTACAATTGACTTATATTACAAAACTGTGCTATGTCTTAATTACACACATACATTACATTAATTAAAGTAATGATGAAGCCAATTTCACCTCATGTAAAATCAGTCTCATAGTTAAAAACATTGTCATGTTTGAGCAAGTTCATGCTTTTTCGATCTCATTTTCTTAAATTTCAACGTAGCAGTGAAGTGAATACTATGTTAGGTAATTGAATTAGTTTGTTGGTTCCCATCGCAACCGGATAATAATCGAGTTAGTATGTATTATTAGCAAGCAGAATTTCTATTGACTTGCTCGCCAAATGCAAATTCTGCGAATTTATAACGGATTTATGGTGCAAATTTCCCATTAGAGGTCCGGTTCATGACAGAATTTCCCCTTCACTACGATTGCTGCAAGATGAATATTTTACCCAATGAGACCATATATGAAGTTATTAGGATATGCTAAACAGTTAATTGGAAATATGTGTGCAAAATGAAGAATTGCGCATATTAGAGTTGTATTTAAGACAAACGTGACTCCGTGAAGCAAACCCAAAACTTAATAACATTAGGACCAACAATTTTGCAAGATGGGAAAATGCGGAGGATGCTGCGGTGGATGCTGTGGGGGTTGTTGTGATGACTGCTGCTCACCGTGTTGTGATGATTGCTGTTTCGACTGTGGCGACTATTGTTGCATCTGCGCTCCCTGCTGTAAGATTTCCCTAACAAAATAGAAAATTGGGAGATGGGGGTGGGGTGGGGAGGGATTCTTTTGATAAAAATTGACCAATTTCATTCATTTATAGATCCTGACAAACCATGCGGTGGTGCTTGCTATTATAACACAAGTGAGTGAGCCATATTTATTGAAAATCGATAACTGAGTGTATCTTTCTTTGATAAAAAATCTTATTAATATTTTAGGAAAGCACTATAGGAGATACTGCTAGGCGGCGACTTCTAAAATTCCCCCTTTCATTTGATTCGTGTTCATTGTGACGGCCAATAAAGATTTCGCTTTTGGTTTGAATTTACGACTCCTAAATAAATGTTTGGGGTGGATTTTTATGGCATTCTTATAATCGCACACTATATAATAACACGTATTATAGTGATAATAATAAAAGCTTTGAGAACCACAAAGCAAAAATTATGAGTTATTTTCAATCAGATAGCAAACTCAATTCGGTACTCAGAGATATCGTGAATAGTATTGATTGTGGAAACATTTATCCTTATAGGATAGTAAAGTATCACAATATTTAATTCGAAAATCACAACCGTCATCGTTTTTAAAAGACGCTTAACATTACATTGTTGTAAATCAAAGACTATTGATTTGCCATTTCCCCATCGATTATTATAAATAAATGTTCTTAAATTTGACTTTAATTAAACGCTTTTTTTCGCAGCTTAATTTATTGCAAATAAATCCGTTTCGGTTGGAAAGTTATCATTATCGAACATCGTCATTCATATACCGTCATTCGATTTTCGAGACTTAATGAATTAATTTCAACATGCTGAATATTTTGATAGCAACATTTTGAAAGCAAATGCAAATTCAATCATGAATTCTGTAAATTTAGGGTAAAATGATAGTCTTTATTGACAGTATTATCACTAACAGAGTGACAAAAATAACTGTGCATATTTTAGTCAGGGGATAGAACAGTACTTTAGGGGAGCGGATTTGATTCCTTTAGTTGATAACAAGTATTCTTCTTTGGATATGTCAATTTTAATAATTTTGGATTTAAAAAATGTATTATTACTTATTTACTAATAGCTAATCATAATAGAAGACCAAAAAATCATCATGAATAACATTTCAGGATATACTTTGAGATACTACATTGGGGGTTTTCTCCATTGTTTGGGTTCGAGCAACGTAATTTAATTAAAGAGGCAGTTTCAATATAAAGTCCAAAATTATTTCAGCTTTCATTGTTAACAATTTGATAAAGAAATTATTGTTTTCTGTTTCTTTGCAACCCAGGTAGTTTTTTGCAAGGAAGGTGACAATGTTACTCTCCTTAAATAGAACAAGTTCTTTGACAGGAAGGATCAATATACCTATTGAATATCAAAGCATAACAGCGCAACATCTTATAAAGTCGCCAGTTTTCAGGTCGAAATTATTCCATACTACTGAAATTCGAATACATTTTTGTTTGATGAAACACAATCCTGATACGCTATTATTAGAATATGTTCAAAACAGAGTATATTTAATGTGTAGCGGATTAGCTACCTAACTAAGCCTGACCGCACTCAGAAACCTCAGTGGCAGATTCTCCTAGTTCGTAAGATCCCCAGAATTAGCTAAGCTAGTTGCAAAGCTAAGAAGAGACAGAGGTATCCAGAGAACGCGTTTATTCTAGACATGTTATGGCATGGAGAGTAACAAGGGAGGAAGCTTAGTCAATATACATGGCGGATTAAGTAAAACGAGCGGAGGCTTTTGATTGGCCACTGGCTGTGTGTCCTCGCACTCAATCCGTACGCGAAGTTGCACGGCCGCACCTTCAAGTCACGCTGTGCGCTCATGCGATGACGTGTCCCACAAATGTTGTAATTTAATTTAGAAGTGTTTTTCATACTAGACTAATATTTAGTGCATATCGCAATTATTACATCAATTTTACGCTAGTGTCCCATAAACACGGAATTGGCGATACCCTTTCGGGGTAGATTTAGAACATCGATTCCGCCAATGATATAATTTTTACCCCAAAAGCACAGAGGAGCATTTGCAATTATCAGAAAAAGTGACTATATTTATAATAAGGAAATAACATATTAAATTGCTCAGTAAATGCCTAAAGAAATTATATGCGAGGCAAATGCTTAAAGGAAGGTGGAGTCGAGTGAAAGTTGAAGGGGTCAGAATGCCAAGAAACTCTTCACACATATTTCTAATTCTCTAAGTCGTGTTATACTCTGAATCGAATGTGTTGTTTGTTTACCGTATTTTTTTTTAATTTTCACTGAAACAAAAATCGTCAGAATATACTGACATCCAAACAGCAGGCTTCAAGAAAAGTGCGTGCAGAAAGAACTATCAGATGACATCTTAACGTTCAACTTTCGAATAATGCAATTGACGAAGAGAATGAAGATTATTTACGAAAGCCATGAGTTTTACTTTTATATGACGTTCTTTCAGATGAAAATGGAAATGATAAATAAGATGAAACTTACTAAATTATTTTGACGAAAGAGATAATTTATGGTGTAAAATATGAAAATCTGATCAGAAGGTGCAAATATTCCATCAGAAAATGTTAAATTACAATTTAAAATTATAAAAGCCACATTTTGAATACTTGATTTAGCATTTGTTAAGAAAAACCCCCAATTTAAAAACAGATTGTTAAAGCGATGAATTAAGTCAGGAAATATCAACAGACAGCCTTTACGGAAAAGTATATTGGGAGAAGAGAATTATAAATGATTGAAATAAAATTGTATTTCAGAGTGGAGCTGAGGATTTTACATCGTTTCCAAGGCCAAACAAGTTAATCTCTCAAGTGCTAGAATATTTTAGAAGGTGCGATCCTGCTATCGATTGCTTTGCAAGCACCCGGAGTCGTGTGTGCAGAGGCCTCCCAGCCAATCAGCAAGCAGTATTTAGATGTATTCATTTACCGATCATATTTACAATAGACCATTGCTTGTAGTAAACATTGCGTAGAGCGGATTTCGGAAGAGGAGGATTTTGCCATGGAGGGTTACAAAAACCTTTAACGCGCTTTGATGCAAATAACGAGTGAAATTCCATTGAATAAATGTGATTGGTTCTTTGGTAAAAAAGGTATTTAGCGTACAATAGTTGTCTATTTAAAAAAACATCACAGTGCTTCACAATTCTATGTCGAAAATGAAAAGAAGCTCAAATTTGAATCATAATATTAATTGATTTAAACGACTGCCTTTATTTGGAAATTGATAGCAGTTAGGAAGATTTTTGTCAACTTCGAATAATTATGGTAGATGTAACAAGGTAAATTTTACCAACCTTCTCTACAGCCAGTGGAATAGGTAAAAATGTTTTAGGTGACTTCTAAATGAAACAAAGAACAAGATGAAGTAAATGATCTGCAGGTTCTGTTGGTCGCCGTTATTTAGTAGGAGTGATTTTCATGTATTTAAAGAAAGAGTGTTAAAATGAGTGTTAAAATACTACGGAAGGACAGTATCAACAAGAGGGTGATAATAAGCACAAGTGATATGAACAACAACAAATCCATTTTAATAGCAAAGTTGTAAATTGGTCCTTCACTTGGGTTTTCATCCAGGAAAGTTAACTGGTCCCAGGTGTAGGTTACTTTACTACTATCCTCGCTTCAGATATACCGCTCGAGATTCAAATTATCTTATATTTTACTTTCTTTGCCGATAAGCAACACAAAATATGGGCGAAATATTGGCACATCTGTAACGCCCAAGTCATTTTGCATCCCTCATCTGTTTAACCGATCTATGGAAAGTGCGTTAATAATATTCTTAAAAGAAGTAAATGTTAATAATACATTATGTAAAGTGGTTAAATAGAATAAGATAGGTGTCACCAACATTTGATTTGAACATAGAGAATTACGCTTTCTACTATTTCCATTAATCATACCATTACTGTCCTTGACAAAACGCACGAAACCTACCTGAATAATGGGAAAAGCATACGAATAAAATGAGATATGATACAGAGAGCAGATTATGAGAGCAAAATCTTACATTGCATAAGTTTGAAGCACTGACCATCAACTCCTCTGTATTTGCAAAATGGAAGAATTCATTTTGTGGCATCGTGACCTCCAATCTTCTTCATTTGACTATTAGATCTAGGATTGAGAATGTACCCGCATATTTCAGAAACCATTGGCCTTTTGATTAGTTTCCACAGTTAGTTATGTCACTCAATGTAAGTGCATCGCTTTACAGCCAAAAGCAATAATTAGCAAGCAGTGAGAGACCCTATTCTATTCGCAACTCACCTCAAATTACGTAGCATAAACTTGGGAATTGGCTTCTAACGTACTTAATAATATATAATTGGTGTAATATTTGATGTCTACAAAAGGTAAAGTACGACTTTGTAATTCCTTTACGAGAATAAGTTGACTTTTGCCTTCGTGTCCCTTGATTCAAACAACTAAATATCTCGTCTTGAAGAGTTTATTGATTCTCCATTTTTCCTATAACTGTCCCCTTCCAGTAAAGGCAAACCTCCTCACATAACTTCAAATTCATACTTTCTCAAATGACTCATATAAGGTACCGTTGTGCTCTCTCACGTTCACACCCCCCTGTCAATTCTTCACTTCTATCACATCTTTCATTTGCTCTCTCGAATCCTCTTCATGGTATATCCAATACGCTTTGGCCCTCACAACTGTTAGTGTTCTACTTCTAAAAATTCTGTTTGCTGCTGCCAGCGGACATCATTGGTCTTAACTTCTAACTTGGTGCCAAGTTCGATTTTTGTTACACCAACAGGATATGGTGTTCCATCAGTTGATGAAGTATCTATACTTTTATGAGGTTTGGTTTGCTCACCTTACGAGCATCTGCGAATAGCCGATCAAATCAAACATCCTGGCAAAGGACTTCGCATTTACCCAAACTTTTAATTATGATTTATGTTCTAGTACGTAGGGCAAAATTTCATTATTTGCATTCATCACCCAAATGCACTCTTTCTCAACAGCCATCAACGTCACATCAACTTCGACTTGTCTAAATCAACATTTTGAGCGTGAAACGTTAATTATCTCATTTTAACTAAATGGGAGGCGACAGACCAATTACTCAGTCAGCTTTGATGGAACACTTGTTCTGTTACCTTATAATATTTGCCTAATAGAGTATATTCAATTTATATACTTCATGAGACTATAGAACCATTCTTTCTTCGTACCATCTCCCTGATAATACGTTTCCAGTTTCAGGATTTGATTAACTTGACCGTTTATTTAAAGAACTGACTCCATATGCATATAAAATAGAAATTCATTGAAAAGAATGTTTGCAGTAATAAATTAATAAATTGTTTCTTCTATCACTTCCATGATGCAGAAGCCATGTGGTATATAAATGTCAATTTCAAGGTTAGAAATCGTTTTCCGATTGACTGTCTTTCTCACTTAAAAGCCTGCTTAATATCTGCATTAAGCACTGCGAACACGGAATATTTTTCAAATTCCTCATAATTTTTTATGATGTCATTAATGTCTTGATTAGATCACAAAGCATAATGTGCAAACATATAATCTCCTAATAATTACTATCGATTGAAGCAGTAACACATTTCTCGTGCTCACCGCTGTGCGACTTGATAGAAATTCGATATTTGAAAGGATGTTAACTATTTCTTAACATAATTAACGTACCTCTCCGTAAACGTGTAAATGTCTACAGAATTAAAGAAGATAGGATATTAATATTTTTGACGTAAAAATTGAAGAAAAGATAATTTCATTGTTATGGGAAAAATTTGTAGCATACGGCAATGGTTTTGGGTATTATTGAAATTGATAATAATAGGAATAATAAAATCGATAATTGCGCGCTACACTATCAAAAATACTTGTTTACGCACGGAGAAGAATTAGGTTACAGCAATCAATGATGTAAAAGTATCCATGAAGCTTTAAAATTTACTAAAATTTCCAAAAATGTGGGTACATATGGGACAAAGATTTTGTAAAATGAACAGCGGATTAAACACAGATTTATCTTGTTCAACCAATAATTTAAACGAAAAATAGTTTGGCAGATTTTCACGTTTCGTCACACAATAATAAACTGCACAACTCTTTCATTGTTTTCACATTAAAATATTTTGTAGCGCTTAAATTGTAATTAACGGGACTCAAGTAAACTTTTAGATTTTACTTTGAACATAAAATGAACACAAAACTTCATTATTAATATAAGAATAAAATAATGGTTAATGGCATCTACTAATCACCTTTGAAATGCCCACTTCTAAATCTTGCACAATACTACTTAATTAGTCGCATTTAATGTAATCTGCCAACTTACCAATCCCATGTTGTTGATTGGTTTCTTAAATTCTCTCAGATACTGAATAAGTTAATCCGCTCTTTATTTAAAAAGAATAGTCTCAGTCTTTAATTATTAATAGTTTGAAGTAACAAAAGACAGTCAAAAAGTAAAAAATAAAATATATCAATTTTCAATAGTAACAACAACAATTTCAAAGTTATTAGGAAAATTCATGTTAATGATTATTGATTCTGTAATTTCCATCCGTTATGTATCTGTATATAACGATAACATTTAATTCAGTAGTGTATTACAGACATAATAAAGTAAAGCAACATTTTTTCATAATTTTAACTATTATAACTAAGTTAAATCTGTGTTAAAATTTAAAATTTATCTAAATTCAAATCAAATCGAGCAGCTTTACCAAAGTTTTACTGCACTGAGTTGTTACATTCATGACCTTGGAATACTTTATTCCAATTCAACCAATAAAAAAATTATCAAGATATATCTTAGTATAAAAACCCATAATACCTAAAGAACTGCTAGTACTTCACAGTCTCTAGGATAATTAAAATGAGTCGTCGTGGTTGTGGACCATGTGGACCTTGTGGATCTCCCTGCTGCCCTAAAACCCTCACTTACTATCAATATAATGAGAGTCCCGCTACAGAACACTACGAATACTTTTGCGTTAGAAATGGCGATGATTGTTGCGATTGCGATGACTGCTGTGGCGGCTGCTGTTAAAATGTTCCGTCAATGAGAATGCCGTTTTACATTATAATGTGCGTACGCAGCTCCGAATTCGATAAACTAGAGTCGTTCGCCCTTGAAATTTAATTCATCTTTACCTGTTCCTCTTTTTCTGTGTGGTGTTTCTTCCTCAAATACTTCTGATTTTGTTTAAATCTTGTGCCTATTCCCTGTCTATACGATAATGATTTGATTCTAATTGTAATAAATTTATCTCTTGGCTACTGAACTAATTTTCGAAATAAAATTTTGCATGGGAGAACATGGAATTAATTCATATTAATTTAAGTAAATTATACAATTTTAACCTATTTTTCATTTTGTTCAGTTTTTCTGCGTATTTATGAGCCGTTTTTAATAAATAAATAAAGCAAAGTTTCGATCAAAAATATTCCTGCCTCAGAAAGATAGTTCATGAATTCGATTCAGTTTTTGAAAAAATTATCACGAAATTCACTGCAATTTGCTATTAATATTATGTAATTATTAAAAATATAATTTAAAAAACTACATGTTTAACTTTTGTAATATGTCGTTTTAGTTTACAAAAATAATTTTGGGGAGGACAGGTTAGATAAAAATTTACAATATTCTTTTGAAATAACGGTCAGTAGTTGCTAGAGAATAGGATATCGCTGTACTAACTTTGCTTTTCATTTACTCTGAAGGTTTATTTAAATGAAAATGAGTGCGAGACAGGTGCACATTGAATGTTAACAAGGCTTCAATGATATATTTACCTATGAACAATATTTGAAATTCTTTATCAATTTTCCTGCCTTTAACGGGCGATAAAGCTGGTGACCTGCAAAAATAAGCTACTCATTTAGTTAGTCCTCAAATATGAGGTCAACAGCAATACCAAAATATATTCAGAAGGACATAGATCTCTTGGATGCCACAAGAAAGAGAACTGATCGAAAATGCTCCTATAGGGCCTTAACAAGCAAAGGTTTCGCTTAGTGGTTTTCTCAAGACATTTTCGCTACGAAACTTAGCCAAGATGCATATTGAAGCTACACAGTCACTAAAGTGTGGAAAAATGAAGCTACCTTACACTAAAATTAGTCATACCAACTGAAAATCTTCAATGGTATCGTCAGTAGATCACTGCATTAATAAGATAAAAGTACCATGATTGAACGGTAAGTAGCATAATTTATCTGATAATAATTAGAAAGAGAAAAAGACGCCCATGAAAATTGAATGCTGTTCCGCAAGACGAAAATGATATGTGGGCGGTTCGTCGACCAGGGGAGAAGTAAATTAGGTTTAGCAGATAAAGACATAATTAGAATATGAATAGAGCACATAATTAAAGAAGGATGCTACCTTGGTAAGTGGAAGTAGAGCGAGAACGAGGTCAACAAAGGCAGAGGCTAGGTGAGGTGAGGTGTCGTAAATAAAAGGAGGAGTTGGTTGGAGTACACGAAAAATATTATTTAATGTGCAGTCAAAATGCACCTTTCAGAAAATATGTTAGAGGAGAATCCTAAAATACATCGTATAGCTGATTTATTCAGTGTCAGCTCCCAGCTACCACATACTTAATGTATATATATATATATATATATGTATATATATATGAAAGAAATCAGTTCTGTTGCAGTGTCATATATTAGTAAAATTCGCGTACATCACTGATGAAAATGAAATTTTGTCAGCAGGAAAATTGATTTTAAAATTTATTTCAGGGAAAAATATCTTATGAGTAGCTTCACAAGCCTGACAAGATAATCCGGTCAGTCTCATTTTCACAGTGATAGCTGGTACGAAGTATAACAAGCCAAATCGACTCGACCAGCTATTCGGCAATTCCACCTTTCAACAATTTCTAAATATCGCGGACAGAAACGTAGGGGTTGGAAGATGAAAAGTAAACTCTGAAAAATTGGAATTAACCTCTTATTAAGCAATGAACTACCTCTGTACAATTAAATCAAGACTTCTGACATTTGTACTCATACTTTCCGTTCATTAATCATCTACGCTCCCTTCCACCTCTACTTTGCGGGTCCAGATACCATTTCTTAATTAAAATGCTACAATTTTACATTTAGCAATGACCTAAAGAATAGTAGAGATTATTGTTTAACGAGAATATGGTATTAATATGACATCTAATTAAAAAATTTAATTATCTAAATAATGTAATATTGTTGATACAAATAAGAAATTGCGCATCTAAAAGGCACTCAAATTTTATTTATTTTTAAGTAATATACACAGGACTATATAATTTCCACCACCAGTCGCAACTCCTTCCAATAAACAAATTTGGCTTTTCTAAATAAAATACTCGTTCACGTGATCTTCCGCTTCAATCGAAATTTCCCCTTAGAATGTGCTATATGAATTTGAAACGATGATAATGGGATGGGGCTAGGTCTGACGACTAAGGCGGTTATGGTAGAACCTCCCAAATAAACTCATAAATCTATTGGGAGATTTATCGCTTAATTTCTGGTCTGCTCTTTCACATTTATGCTAATAAACTCCAGTTATCACTGTTTCTCCCGGTTTGAACTATCCTTAATGGATTATTACACGTGCAACACATTAATTACATACAGAAAAGTTTCCGAGGTGTCAACCGTGGCTTAAGGGAAGGAATGTGTGTTTGACTTGAAAACAATTGCTGTTTTACTCAACTAAAGTTGTCGTAAACAATCCAGTGACAATTTGATGACAAAGAGGATGGATTCTCAGTTTTGACAATAGAGAAGTGTGCGAGAATCCCGCTCAACATTGTTATATTGGAAGAGTTGATGGAGCGGCAGCCAAATTACCATTCTGAGGAATTTGACAATGCGATTCAAGTGCAATTGCACTTTTGATCATGGACATGCCAATTTCTACATTGATTCTTTCCTAATTAACCAAAGATCTGATTCAATAAGGGATTTTAATGCGCCATCATCAAAATTTGGCTCATTATTTAAATTCTTATAGCAAGATTTTAATCTTTAAAACCGAAGTTTAAAAACGGCTGATCGTAAACACTGAACCCAACGGTTCAATAATGATTTCAGAAGCCTTAAAGGCGTTTAAGCCCTGAACAAAATAAAGCTGTAAGCAGTATCTGACATGTTTCCTGTCTGCTTTGGGGTTGGGGATTTTACTTTTGACAATAAAATGAATTCTATTGATCATAACTAATGCTGGACAACTTATCTGCTAAGAAAATGCTTGCACACTGTTTTCTCAACCACCCGGACACAAATTACTCCCAAAAATCTGTTTTTAAATGCTGGATTTCTTAGTGGCACACCCAATATTTTATTTCGATCCTCATACGCGGACTTCTGCCAAATTTCTGGATTTTTCTACGTTTTTTATCAATTATTTCACCAAACTTATTATTGGCTGAGATTGTAAATTAAATCTTTTATTTGGTAAGCTCCAGCAAGAACTACCTATTTTAACACGAATCGATGTAACCATAATTATTTAATCCTATTTTTAATTATAATAAAATTTCACGAGAAAAGCAAATTAAGTATGGAATCCACATTCCTTAGATTGGATGTTTTAAATCTCGGCCCCTGTGGATACATGATCAGCCTAATTGTGAGGTTTTAATCCAGCTTTCCAACATCAGAGGTGCTCTACTTGTGCAAGATGTGTAAATTAAGAAGTGACTTAATGAAATTGATTTTTAAAGTGATCTCTAAATGGATTTAATCCACATAACAAATTAACAAATTTATCGAATTCTAACTGCCAAAATTTGCAGGGTTACTTCACTAAGCGCTTTTGAGGTTGATTGCTTAAGAGAGCTTATTCTTGATAAAATAGGAAATAATTGGGACTTGTTGCGATTTTTCGGAAGATTCACTTGATTTTAAGTGCTACTAATCAAAATGACTTGAGAATTTTCAAGAAGTGTCGGGTTACGACCCACAATTAGGTTCGAAAATAAGTCGGCCGAGTGCGGTCAGAGAAATCACAAACGAATGCATACATAAAAATTTAGTTTTGCGCACTCTCTTTATATTTAATTTTACTAAAAATATAATTAAAAATCAATTATTCAAATTTTAAAGAAACCCATATATTTGATTTATCTTTTGGAATAGTTTGTCATAGTACTTAATCAGTGAAAAGCAATCAAGTTAGTAGTATCTAAACCTTGAGTTAAATTGTTTGTGTCCAAATCCTCCCAACTGATAATTAATGTAATTGATCAATAAGCAATTAACTAACAAAGAGTTGTGTGCAAATCAGGTGATCCATTTTCCGTCTGAATACGAATAAGTTAGTCGTTTATTATATATTTTTATATACTGCAATGTCAGTTAAAGTCACAAAGTTGTTAGACACTGATTAGCAAGCAGCCCAAACAGGCTTGATAATTGAGAAATTTCCAGTCTTTAATCTCTGCTTCATGAATTTTCATTACAATTTCGAAAGGAGATTGTGTTCGTCAAAATTTCTTACAAATTCAAATACTGATCGTCATTGCCACGCGAATAGAGACAGCGATGCTATTCACACTTAATGGATTTTGAAACCGTGGTCCTTAATTAATGTTTTATTGTCAGTGACCCCATTAATTTTTAAGAATGCGCAAACTTGCCATCTGCCTGATATATTAAATCGCATACGTTATGTTTCACTTTTAATGAACTTCATGAACTTCATGTTTTAACAATAAATAATTACATTAAGTGCAAGAAATGAAAAATTAGATCAATGAGAAAATAAATTACCGCGATATGACAAATTGGTATATGACAAGATTAGCAGACTTGCAATAGGATTGACCTGATTGCTCTCAGGTCGTGGCAACTGGGACAGTTTTCAAAGAGGATTAAAGCGGATTTGCCTTAGTATATTGGTGTAATTTAATATATTTTATTAAATGCGATTATAAACCCTTTTTTATCTGCTTTGGCACTAGCTTGAAAAGTAAGATCGTGTCCTTCAAAAGAGTATATCAAATGCAACTACTATGCTATTGTAACCCATGACAATTGCAATTTTCCATATCACAGGCAGGCATCTGGTGAGAGAAATCGTGAATGAGTCGAAAGTGACCTGAGAGCATCAAGAGAGTTTTACACAACCTGATCTTTGCGTTCACTTATAGTGTATTTTAATAAAGTATTATAATTAACTTTGGGTGAACTTCAATTATACTTTCCATTAAATTTCGATATTTAGAATTTTCTGAATGTTAGTAAGGGCTGTGCATAATAAAGGTTAAAATATAGAGCCAAAATACCAATACATTTTCAATATTGGGAAAAGAGGAGTCAAATTATACTCGGGTACTATGGCCACGGCTTCAAAACAGGCCACTTTGTTCGTACCGCGCACCTTTTTCATCTTCTACCTTGAAATCTTAAAGTGTGAAACAATATATAATTTACACACTACATTCATATTTCTTTTAACGTTTCCATCCGAACTCATGCAAGTTATGTTGATTGTAGATGGCCTTATAGTAAAATGACAAAAATTAGATGTTGAATTAAAGGTTAAAGAAAGTACCATTCAATTAATCGACTTCAAAATATTTGGCCATTGCATAAAATTAAGGATGTAAGCAGTTTGGCATGATATTAATGATATTTATACTTAGTGTGGGAAATTCAAGTCCTGAAGTTGTTGAGAAAGGTAGCACAACTGCACAACTTGAGCTATCAAGAGACATTAATGAGACAAAGCCGGTGTTGAAATATTCGAAAAGAACAGAGAGGAAGCAGATCATTTGTTAAATCAATAAACTGTTTTTTAACAACAAAATGGATTAAGTTAGTGTGCGGTTCAAGTTAACGTGAATAGGGAATAATTTAACGGCTTAATTAGTCGAATTAAGACGGGAACACTGCAAAAATTAATGCTAACGAGTGAACGGGGAGAGACTACTGCTATGTTAAAACATGTTGGGCAATACCAAATAGATAGTGCCTTGACTATTAAAATCACATTTGAAGTGGCCGAATAACCATCCAAACTAATGGTCCTATATTAATGAATTTCAGTATTCATAAAATCTACAAGCCAAATACTGAACATGAAGCTGGAGGCACTACCCAAGAGATCAAATATGAGATTTTGCAAGATCTTGGCTTCTATTTTCATGCCTACTCGGATTCAAGCATGTATTAATATTCAATATATTTGAACGTCCTTTCATAGTAAGATATTGTAATACCATGCTTTTCAAATTCAAAAATTACTAAATAATAATAAAATATTATTTTGCTTTAATATTTCTAGCCCATTTTAAAAAGCTTTGGTCATTAACAATTTTACGACGCGTGAGACCAGATAGTATCAAGGAGAATTATTGATCTACCTGAAAGCTGACATGACACCATAACCTTCTTAAATTAGCTGATTAAGAGCCTACTAGGACGCTAAAGGAATGGTGACCACCGTAAAGTATGCGAGTAAGATAAATTATTAATAAATAAGATTCCTGGTAAACGGAAGAATGATTCGTGTTAAGGCAGAGTTAAAAATCAACCAACATTTACATCCATCAGGAAGGATATCTTCAAGTTTTTCCATTTGTCCTTACACTTATTAGTTTATTGGGTAGTTAGATGTTTTCAGACAAAACTTTATTAAGCCACCAATTTCGAAAAATGATTTTTATCTTCAAAATCTACTTTTTCTGCAGCTGAAATGGAAAAAAATGTTCGAAATCAACCCTTAAATACGCCACTTTAAAGAAAAGGAGTCCCAAATACTCAATCGGGAAATAGATACTTTCTAAAATTAAGCGATGTCTGGAGACATTTTCAATAGAAGTGAATTCAGTGTACTAACCAATTTATTTTAAATTTAAATCACAATCACAAATTATATTTTTTTTCATGATATACAAGACGAAATCGAGCTAAAGTCGGAAATTTTAATTGCAAAACGTACAAGATATCGCAAAAAATTGCAGTCTTTTCCTAAGTCATCAATCTTCTTCGACGAATTTCAGTAATTCCGATTTACGCATTTAAAATTTTATGACTAACACATAGAGGAATTCCGAATTTTTTTATGGCCTTGGAGTAACTGATCTTGAGTTAGAGAACAATCTGACGTGAAGGGGGTATTTAAGTTGCAAAATTGGTTCAGGTTAATCAGAAATCATCTCTTCCAGAACTCAGAAAACCTTCTAAACATGTCTCGCCATTGCTGTTGCCCAAAGAACCTCACCTACTATCAGTACAACGAAAGCCCCGCCACTGAACACTACGAGTACTTCTGTGTCTCCAATGGGGATGATTGCTGCGGTTGCGGATGTGGTGACTGCTGCGGAAATTGTTGCTGCTAAGGGTATTCCATAACGGTACCCCTATAAGTGAGAAAGGCAGGACGAAGTCTGTTTTAACATAAACTTACTCCACGTACCCCTTTCTCACGCTTTCCCCCCTCTAAAATGCTGTCAAAATGAATTCTTCTTCGTTCGCACGTTTATTCAAATAAATTGGCCAGTCTCGTTTATAATTGAATTTTCTTTTTAATGTAATTAAAAAAACAATGGAAGAAATATTTCCTATTTGCGGGGAAATTAGACTGAAACCAACCTAGCATCTTAATTAAGAATGGAGTAAGTAAAGGTACTTCTGATAACTGGGTTTAGTCAATATGAAGTCATATAATTTTATATTTGCTTGAAATAAAAAATTTGAATTGTAGCTTATAAAATTGTCTTTAGTATAATGAAAAATCATCACTAACCTTGAGATTATTAGATAAAATTATAATTTTAATGGTCTCCTAAGCTGGTTTTAAATTAGAAATAGACAGATTTTAGTTTCTTAGTGATGTAAATATAAAAACGTATTTGCTGTTAGTTTTACCTGTTTTATATCGTCCATTCGTGAAAATTTAGAGAATAAATCGCCTGGACTAGTTATACATTGGCAATGCAGAGGCAATTGAATTATCACTTCTTACTTCCAAACAAATTATAAATAAAGATTTGCGACAATAACAGATGTTGCAGCAAGGTAATATGAAGGTTTAGCAACTCTTATGGGCAAAATATGGATCATGGTGCTGAATGATAATAAATCAAAGTATCATACACAAACAGCTACTGAATTTATTATAGTAAGGTATTCAATACCGGTGCACAAATCAGAATTTGATTTTAAACGAAATTGTTTAGTATGCATAGTAAAATGTTTGTAATTATTCTTGTTAATTATAACATTCAAAGATTAATGGACATAGATATTGTGATTAATGACTTGGGGAAATATCTTTTTGCAGAGAAATTGCAATGGATTAGCGTTGGCAAAACTATGGTGTGACTCAGCAGGACCAATCTTAATTAGATTAATTGTACGCTATGTTGAGTGCGATGAAGATATATGAAAAGAATGCTTGACTGAAATTTAAAATAATCTCAATTGGCTTAGACAATACTTTCATTCAGGTTAGACTTTACTTCCTCAGATTCGAATGTTAATCAAAATATACCATAATTATACAGGCCAATGGCAAAATCGAACGGTTATCCGTGTTGAAAGAGATAGATCAACCGCTTTCAACTTTGTCACTGACAAACTAGTGAAATAAGGTTTAAAATGTGCAGAGATTAGCTCTTAATAATTATGCTATACTAAATATGAAACTTACGTATATTGAATATATCGCGTATGCAAACCCGTCATTAAATAGTACAAGATTGCGCCGACACTTTTGCATTGTAAATCTAATTGACACCAGGATAATTCGTTTACAATGGTTTGAAAATTTATATAGACAGGAGATATCATTCAGGATTAGAAGATCGTAAACAATGACAACTTCACCAGGAGTTTGTTCTCGTAGACAGTCTAAGCCCTTGTATACATAAACCTACACCAGGCGTAACTAATACACTACGATTAAGCGTAAATAATGAAACTCGTTTTATATGATAGTAAATAAGAAAATAGATTCAAGGCCACTGTTCAAGAGACATGAATGATTTGAGTTAATTACCTCGTCTGCTTTCCACCTAGTACACACATATAAAATGAAAACTTATGTAATATACAAAAAATAAGATTCATAACGTCCGTTTACTTGGATCAAACGACGTAGCACTTAAACATTTTAATCATTCTACCACAAGTAACGAATACAAAATACGAAAATTCAAATTTGGTAAAAGTTTTGAAAGCTCATCACACGTTTAACTGGTTTGATAGCCTTTCACTTATTAGTAAGCTGCCTTAGATTAAAAGGAATGAATTATCAATTTCGAAATCCGAACCAATTTGCATAAAGTAAGTTAAAAAATAAAAATGAGTAGTTGAACAAAAACTAATGAAATGAATATTTTGCATAACAGTAGCTGAGTACATCGCTTTTAAAATGGTAAGTTGAATGAGCATGAAATAATGTTTGGTTTTATAATAACACTATAGCCAATGAGGTAACCATTTATTAAATATGGAACACAAAATCAAAACGTAGAGAATGAAAGATTAGGTATTCTATAAAAAGGCAAATTTTATTATATATTCATTTAATATTTATCTTTATATAAGAGAAAAACGAAATTGAATTTTTCGAAACTTCATTAAGGAAATGAAAATTATCGAATATTGTGATATAATCGACTTTAATGTGATTGTTAGATTCTCCTGGCTATGAATCAACATTAAACTCACATTATTTTAAATCGTTAAATTATATTAGTCATAAAATTAATAATACTGGATTTTATTCATCTTAGTTCAATTCAATCAACACAATAATAATGACCTTGGGTAACTTGGCTGACTTAAATATCTCAGAAGGATATTAATATTCCCAGATATAAACAAGGTAATAAAAATCGCGTTATTCCAATTATCTAAACAGCTTTAAAATGCCGAAAGAGTGCTGCTGTCCCAAATCTCTCACTTACTATCAGTATAACGAAAGTCCAGCTACTGAGCATTATGAATATTTCCATATTAGAAATGGAAAACCACGTGCACCAAGTGCTAAATGCATGTGCAAAGACAAACGACAACGTATGTTTATTATATGTGGCCATGACTTTAATTCTTGAAAAGTTACTAATTTTATTTTTTACAGCTCGGGTGTGCAAATGTCGTCAATAATCTAGTCCGAGATTATCTGTGATTATCAATTCGCGTTATTAATTTTAGTTAATATATTATTTTCTTTATTTATCAATCTCACTTATTTCTTTTGTTCATTTCTTTTTGTTTGTTTATTTTGACTTTTATTTCTGCAATATACTGTACTCCCAGTTATTCGAATTTTTTGAGTTCAAAGTTTTAAAATCATAAATTTGGACTGTTTGTAAAGTTAAAAAATTTCGTATGATTTGAGACTGTTTATAAATAACATTTCATTTGAATCGCCCTTACAGATTTGTGAATTACACATTTGTCACTGTGATTGATTTGGGGCAAATGCAATGGATTAATCGATTTCATCTATAATTTATTATCATTTTTTGAGCGCACAAAGATCGTTCTGAACCAGCATTAACGGATTTAGTTGAGCTTACATGTTTTTTATTTAACCAACACACTTTTGTATCGAAATATGTAATGTAGGAATTAGTTTCCAAAGGCTTTATGTCTCGAGAATGATGAGTAAAATTGAAGGCAAGGCGGAAAATAGCCAAATGCGGTACTACAAAGTATATCAGATTTTCATAAATGGATAGCTACATTTAAATGACGGTGCGCATTCTCTTTTATGCTACAAGTCAATCTAAGATGTGTGATTATTGAGAGGTAAACAAATAGTTCATAAAATAGGCTGGTTTTGCTAATTTTGCCTTTTAAGTCACAGGGAAATGGATATTGAGCTTGAGTTTAGGAGGCAACGACGTTTAAAATAACATATTTGGCCTACAAAGCGGCAAAATGTGCCTTCTGTCCTCAAATATAATCCGAAATCTTCGGTATCTTTAGCATTGGTGCCGAGTATAAGCGAATCAAAACATGGCAAAAGCTAGATTTATTTATTTATTTATTGAACGAATGGTTTCTAGTAAAAATTACCTGCTTTAACTTAACCAAAAACTATTGTCCTAACAAATTTTGGCCAAATCAGATTTCTCAAACTTCAATTTTTCATTATCTAAACTTAAAATTTTGTTGATCATTTTGAGTTTACTTTATCACATACTGATACAATAATAAAAGAGCTTGAAGCTAACTCGGTATAATTGTCCCTAATTAAATCGAGCTTCCTTACGTGTTCTTCTCATGAAATCAAACTCACATTATTATAGTAAGTGTTTACCTGGCGAGTCATTCCAAAAACTTAATTATTTTGCTAAATTGTTATCTTCATTCGGATTTAATCAGTAGAAAAATTTCTCACGAAGAAGAAATGTACTTTATAAATCAACGATAATGCTTATAAAAGAACAATTAACTTCAGTCGAGATAATTTTTAGGAAATATAAATATGCAGTGGTCAATGATAGTGATTTTATTAATACGAATTAAGTAAAATATTATCGATATTTTGATGAGTAATATTTTTTGGAATTGTAAAAATACGAAGAAACAACGTCTGCTCTCGTATTTAAATACTTTTAAAGTAATATTTGTCATTCATTTAATAAAAATCAGTTTCATAATTTCCCAAATGCATTTAAATTTCTTAAAATGTTAAATTAATTTTGAAATAATTTAGAAAATAACGCCTTCTATATTATTACATTACCTGTATTATTGCTTAAGGAAACAATCAAAGTTACACACTCTAGAATGATTTCAACTTGAATTATTTAAGTAATTAATAAAGACTCATATGATTGAATTATTTCCAACTTTTACACTTCGTTTTCTTATGTACTTGACGTAATATCCAAAATCCACTTTATTAAATTTTACTAGATTCGAGTATGTATTGTAAATTTATCTTATTTTGAATGAAAACGAAAAATCAATTAAAACTCTCTCGGTGAATTCTTACATTATTAAGCAAACCAAGAAAGCGTGTTTTTTTATCGTAGAGCTGCAAAAGTTTGTAGCGGATTTGCTACCTAATTAAGCCTGTCTGTACTCAGAAACCTCACTGGCAGATTCTCCTAGCCCGTAAGACCCCAGAAATAGCTAAGCTATTGCAAAGCTAAGAAGAGACAGAGGTATCCAGAGAACGCCTTTCTTTCTAGACATGAATGGCGTAGAGTGTAATGTATGACGTGGAACTTAGTCATCATATACACTTTATGATACGATGACCTCATATAACTTGGATCATTGATTGGTCAGAAAATCGTGTACTGGAATTGACCATTGATTGATCGTATTGGTATTGGTCATTGATTCTGCATTAGTCATGCCAAAGTTGTGTCCCCACAAGTTAAAATCGACGAAATAGTTATAATTGGTTGGAAATCCTCTCGAAGGGGATTGCACAGAGATTGTCAAATGAGTGTTGTAAGTCGAACAGAATGAACATTAATGGAACTTTTCTCACTCAAAAATGGTACAAAAGGCGAAAGGTTATGAAATGAAAACCAAATGCTTAAATGGCATTTCCACCACTTTACTAATTGCGTTTTCAAAAAGTTCTTTTCTGGTTTTCATCATGCTGAATTTACTGAAATTTTAGGTATACAAAATTTGCTCCCCCGTTTTCCAAAAGATGGTGGTAGTAGTCGGTAGTAGTTGAACTATATTAATCACAGACATTTGTGAATATAACCCTACTTTGATATAACTTAATTTATCTTTGCATTATAACATTTTTAATTAAATATGTCCCAATTTAAACCGAATTCTCGTGATTTGTGGGAAGTACTGCTTTTTTATGCTTCAATATGAAAAAGTCTGCTGACTGGCTGAGGCTCACCAGATTATCTCAAATATTTATGGTAAAACGGCTATTAGTGGGCACAGAACGTGTCGTTGGGAATGGTTCCAACGTTTAAAGTGGTGAGTGGTGATTTTGCTGTCGAAGACCGACCGGCATATTGGTGGAGTGGAAAAAGTTGTTGAAGATGGAGAATTGGAGGCGAGCGATTCTTAGTGAAGACTCGTGTCAAACTGAAGAAGAATTATCAGAATCATTGGGTGGGTATCAGGGAGCAAGCAATTTCAAAACCCTTGAAACAGTTGGGAATGAATCAGACAGAAAGATAATGGGTACCCCACGAGTTATTTTACAAGTTGAAACCATGAGATGTGGAACGAAGGTGTTTGCTTGCTTGTGAACAGCTGCAGCTGGAAAGGCGAACGCGAAAGGCATTTCTCCATCGTATTGTTACTGGGGACGACTCGTGTCAAAAATGGGTACATTACAATAACCCTAACACTAACCCAAGTGGAGAAAATCATGGGGATTGCCTGGTGGTCATACTGCTACATCAACACCTCGGCCGAATATCCATGACTCAAAAGTCATGCTTTGCGTTTGGTGGGGAGACCAACTTGGAGTAATTTATCACGAGCTTCTGAAACCCTCTGAAACCATCACAGGTGAGCGCTGTGAGCGTTATAGAAGGCAATTGATGCACCTGAGCAGTGCTCAAGAAAAAAGACAAACGACCACAGTACAATGAGAGACACGATAAGGTGGTTATTTTACAGCATAATAATGCTAGACCTCTCCACGTTGCCAAGTTGGTGGTGAAAAATATCTCCAAACGTTTAAATGATAAATTTTACCTCACTCGCCACCCTACTCTCCAGATGTTGCTCCGTCTGCTCATTTTCACCTCGCTTAATGGCACACGGCTTGGCTGCCCATCACTTCAGCTCATATGAAGAAGTGAAAAATTGGACCCATAGACTCATGGATCTTATGGAAAGGTGAAGAATTTGTTCGCCGCGGGATTCGCCTGCTGCCCGAGAGATGGGCCAAAGTGGTAGCTAACGATGGAAAATACTTTGAAACTTACTGTATGTAATCGTTTTGTTGTAATAAAGCCTCAAACTAAAAAACGGCGGGAGCAAAGTTGTAGACCTACTATTTAAATAATGTTGTGCTTTAAAATATTTCGCGTGTAGTTTAGTGAGTTAATCGAGCCGGACTCATACCACCATTTATAAGTAAGAGATGTGATTTGGTCTAATGGAGCATTTATGAGAAATCTAAACAAATATCCCCCTTTCGCGCAACTGTAAAAGGCAACTGGCTAATTTCGTTAAAGGTTTGTGCATCAAGAAATGTTAAATTGTTTGTCTTTGGTGTTCGCTCAGTTAGTTTTGGAAACGTAGATTGCTGCACTTCCATGCACCGGTGTCACGATGACTAAGTTGCTAATCCGATGAATCAAAAGTCACACATTCACTGTCCATTGGTGCACCCACCAATTAAAGATTGACTGCCAAAATGAATTGGCGAATCCGAGTTTGCAGTCCAGAAAACTCTATGGGTTTACTACTTTAACCAAGACAGGTGTCGAAAATTTATTTCTCATAAATGGCTAGGCGACTGCTTCCACATATGGAGACTAATACCCAAATCTAAAAAATTCACATTAGGATGTACAAAGAAGCTAACGACGACTACGGCGACGATTGTTACCCCACTTATAACCTCTCATTTACAGAGGAATAGATTCTTTTTTCAGCAACTGGGGTTTGGTATCAACAGTTCTTGTGAAAATTTCTTTAATTACGGAACGCTATCAAAATTTAACGCGAGCAGTAAAATGACTCTTATTCATATAGTCATGTCAAGCACATAATTTAATCAAGAGGCTTGAGGATAAAATTTTAAAATATAAATTATTAACTAATTAAGCTATCCTATTTTGTGCACAAGGATGCATGAAGTTAATTGAAAATTATGTTTGGCAAAATAAAGCTCAATTTTTTTATTTTTAAACGATGATTGAGAAGAATTGTCAAGTCAATCATTGAGAATTTACCTCAATTTTAGCTTCCACTACAAAAGAGAAAAATAGTTTTTAACTCTAGTTTGAGAAAAAACTTGACTATCACCAGCTTAATACTCATGGGTTTTAGAAGACAAATCTATCCAGAAGGAATGAGAAACCACCACTGTGACTAACAAAATCGCCAGACAAATTGTTGAATTCGCGTTCGTGAAAATAGTCAGAAACAGATGTCGAATTCCAAAATTTCATCTCAGAAATGTTAAGACGACCAGAAAAACCTAGAGCGAAAGCGTACAGGCTGCTAGTTCATTATCTCCAGTAATTCCACCTTCGGTATTGGATTGAAGGCAATGCTGCAAGGGAAAATAACAGTGTTGATTCGCAAATGGTGACTTTTAATTGGTTGATGACTAAAGTTAGCTATCTAAATTCCCATTAGCCTTTTACTTCACTGGAAGGTTTTGTTGAACTCTTAATATCCATGCAGTTTGGTAACCCGAAAAAATAATTAGCGAGACAAAAGGTCTTGATATTAGAGCACAACTGACCAAAAACTGTTTTAAATGATCTTAGCGGGACTCACCCGGTGAAAAATTGTCATCTTACTTAACTTTGCAACAAGGAATTCAAACCACTTAAACTTCATTAATTTAATTGAAATTACAATTTGATAGCCTAATCACTATTATTTGTGAGTTGTTTTAGTCAATATAAAGAAAGAATTTGAATATTGCGAATTTTGGTCCATGACCGAATTTGAATGATGTAGCGCCATAGCACATTGTGAGGACTTGAATTTAATGGCTACCAGAATGTAATTATTAACATATATCAAGTCAGAAATTAGTTGGAGCATATTGAAACGACACAAACGCTAAAAGAAGAGGCTCTGTTTTGTTTTCGCCTGACAGATGACTAACAATAATCAGTATTAAATTTTTTTCTGCTCACAATTTAAGGAAGGCCGTTCCGGAATTTGAAGGCAAAAATGTAACAGCCAGAAACTTCCCTTCACCTCATTATTCACACCTCCCTTTACAGTGGATGTATGGCTCAAAAGTTGAAGTAACAATGGCATAACTGAAACTTGAAATAACATTGACTAAATTCTCTGCTTTGTTGAAAATGTCGTTGCTAGTATCAACTGCTTGCCTCGACTTAATTAGATCACCGAGGAGTGGAGGTGAAATGTGCACCCGATTAATAAGCTGTCAACTTTGTATATATTCTCTCGCTTCTAAACCCGCGAGTCAAATCATGAAACGTGAATACTAACTTACACGAGCTATTCAATGTTACCAGAACTATCATGATATATAATTGGTGGTCATGTTGTGTGTTATAGGGTTTACTGTAAATACCTAGACCTAGATGGGAGAAAAATGATAGACTAATCCAGGCGATTTGTTGACATGATTAATAACAAATGTGAACAAATAGACGCGTGATTGGCAGGAAAATTTTAAACTGCTTTAACAGATGGCAATGAAATATGATTGGTCGAACAGAGCAATAATTGGTAAGTTGCGGTTGATCACGTCATGTTTGAGAGATGTAAGTGATCTGCTGATGACGTAGTGTCGATATTGTGTCCCCGGGGTATCCCGAAGTATTCTTTCGTCCAGTCTATTTATGCCTGTCATTATTACTTATTCTATGAACTCATTGGCTATTTTTTTATAATTCAAGACTGCTATTATATTTTAATATTAAACACTCAACTTGATTAGACGGGCATGGATCGTGGAATCTAGTGAAAGTACTGCAATCTTGATTTGCACACTTTCTTATTAAATAGGTATTATTTATTGATAATCCGCAGAGTCCAACTCAGATAATTAATTTTCTTATTCGCTGTGCCATCTCTGTTATATTGAGTCCATTTGAGCTGTTGAAGGCAATGCAGAATTATTCTGCTTGCTCGGCCATTGAAAGAAAAAATCAATCATGGTACTCAAACGAATATCGTAGAGCTGAGAGCAACTCATCTTTTATGTTTAATAAAAGTATTACCCGTTGTCTAGATATAATTAATAACATGTGATAACTGTAAAAGATCAATGTTTTTTTCTCAAAAAAAACAAATATTTTAATATCACTTAGAGACAAAAAATTAAATTGCTCTAAAATTATGTTGGAAATAAATGAGCAGAAGTTAGAAATCTCTCGTAATTATTTCTTTTATTGAGAAAAGACTACTTTACTACTCGGAACATTCCGCTATTTGACAAATAAACCTCTAACTTAATTATTCCCATTTAACAAAAAAGGCTTGCGCTAAGTGCTAAGGTGCAAGACAAATTCTTCTAATATGATTCACAAGTGAAATTCCCCCCCCCCCCTCCCTCCAATTATGATATAATTAAAATATTAAATTATAATTGATCTGAGAGGCAAAACAATGTCAAATTATCCAGGGCGCATTAAGTTAATAAGACTTCGTTGTTTTCAGCTTTTAAAACTGATTATGAAATAATCTTCTTTCTCAAGGTGCTTTGTATTTATTGATTTTCCTACTTGCTTCATTGCATAATACTCGTTAATTTACTTATTCGGCTTAAATGTGATATTTTCGTGGAAAATTTTTGCCACATTAATTCGTATGGCTAGGAACTACACCGCCTTACAATTTGAATTTTTACTCTTCAAGATATGAATTTCGAATTTTACCAAAGGAATTAGAACATGCTTGTGGAGTTATTTGTATCAAATGGCAGGCTTTATGAGAGCCATCATTAGACCTTCAGTTGACTTCGGCTTCATAGAGAGAAGGGGAGGAACATCGAAGTCAAAAAAAGTCGAAAGGGGGAACAGAAGAGAAGAGTGATTCACAGATGTAAAAGGGAGAGAGACACGAAGGCAGAGAAAAGGGCAAGGTAGGGTGAGTGCTGTGAAAGTGGTGGAATATGACACACAGTGGGGTCATGGTAGTTTGAAGTCAACTGCCGGTTTATAGACTTTTTTGCCGTATGAGTACACGTTGCCCGGGTTGCACCACGTGGAGGTTAGTCTTTCGCGCACCCTTAATTTAGGAAATATGAACTCTGTCATATTAAAATCATCTAAGTTAGCGCTATCGCGTTATTTATGCCATTAGAAGAAAATACCTCTTCTGCCAATATTGGCAAACACTTGCGTGTAAGATGAAAATTGGTCAGTTTGGGTACACGATTACCTCAGCAATCGATAGAATTTGGACTTAATTGAATTAAGAAAATTTCAATGAGCGTAATCTTTCAGCTTAGCAGCAAAGTCTAACAAACAATGAGGCGCTAACAAAAAATGAAGTCTCGATAAAATTTTCTATTCCCCATTGTTTGTAAATATTGTACTGAAAACTATGGAGCCAAATGCAAAGCACTTCATTGATTGCACCTATTTGAATCAGGCTAAACATCATTGAAGTCAATTTTCCATTATTTAAATGCTAGCATTTAGTGTTTTCTCACTGTTGCCCACATCAACAGAGCACTCAAGCCACCTAAGTGCTACTTTTATGAAAAAATCAGCCACATTTTCTTGAAACTTACTATATAATTTATTTCTGATATATAATATCCTTGAGACCAAACTTAATTAATCGCTTTAACCACGCTGAATAAATATAATAAATTAAATTAATGGAGAAAAGAGTTGAAATTAAGATATTCCTTCTGCATGTATATATATATTTTCATATTTTTGAAATAAAATTTTAAGGAACTTTGAAAAACGCGGATAGATGTTTTATTTGTAATATTCATAAATGCGCCAATGGATAACAAGCAATTTATCCTAAATAGGCTTTTTTTACCGAAAAGAAATCGAAAGGTAAGAAAACAGGCATTGTTATTTTAGTTTTAAAAAATAAATGGCATATCTCCCGAACAAACAAATTTTTTAAATCTATAAAATTAGGACACGGTTAAATGACCGTATGAAGATCCTCATAAGAGATATAGTTCACTTTATAAAATTCAAATAGCCTAAAGATTAATTAAGATGCTTGATCGTTAAACTATTGGTTGACCTCGTGTTCAGAACATTCAAAGCCTAGTGACGAATTCAGTTAATTAAATGGTTTTTCATGGCACTTTGATACATTTGTGTAACTCGAGTGCACCCTAATAAAGGTTGACATGAGTGCATAAATTGAATGTGTAATATTTGAACATGAAAAAATAAGTTAAATTGTAGTTTCATTTGAGAAGAAATGAAAGCATAAAAACTTCAATTTTTTGCCATCTATCTAAATTAACTTCGGAATAGAGTACAGGCGCTGTTTGCGTATTGACTAAAAGTCCCTCCTAATTTCATGGAAGGGACCTCGATAACACTACTGTCAGTTAAAACTAGTTAATGCGAACAGTAATTACAACTCCATTTGGGAAATTTTCATGCCACAAATAATATTGCATTAGTAAATTTTACACTAAAACGGCTATTGATTTGTTTTCGAAGGACTAAAATTTAACTAATCAAACTACTGACTGATTGAGAGTAAACCATGCCACCGGATAAAATTTTCTCCTAGTTCTTCTAATCGTGTGCATTAGAATCCACTATAAGGCAATAATATACAATTTCCACTGTGAGAAAGTAATTGTAGTCGGGTAACCGTAAAGATTAACTAGGGTGATAGGAAGTTGGAGAACAATTTAAAAATCAACTCATGCTCAAAGGAGTGCTTTGATATCAGTAGTTTTGAACTCGGTTAATGAAATAGTTACATGCTTATTAATTCACTGCTTAGTATTCATTAATTTTAAATTTACGAATTATTCTCTGTTTTGAGGAGCAAATTATTGTTCTCGAAGATTACTGCTTCTTCAGGGCTTTATTAATTCGGATTATCAGTCTAACCAGTTCAGTTCTTTGTTCCTACCAAGAGCTGATAAAGTAGAATGCTCCCGGCTTTAATGTTTTATCATATCTTTATTGTGATACAATCGATAGTGGTAGGATATACATTTCTGATAGTATTTAAAGTGGCCAGTATTATTTTAATTTATAGAAGTTAAAGACGCGTTTTTGAAGTCATAATTGAACAAAAATCACCTGGATTTGAATTTTGGAACACGAACTGCCTCCAAAGTAAATTTTGTTTGATTAGTATACAAAAATCTAATGTAGTAGAAGTATACATATTTTTCCAAACTAATTCGATTAACTTCAATTTTTCGCACTGAACATTATTTTTTTCGAATTAAAGTTGCTCTTTCAGTTTGAAATACATCGGCTCCGACACTGTTCACAATGATAATTTAAAGAGTTCCCCATTTTTGAAACCTTGAGATTTTTTTTTCTATTGCTTATAACTGGTTTCCAACGCTTCCGGTAGGTCCACACAGGAGTGATTTCAATCAAAGTCTATTATTAATAATTGCTCTCTTCGTTCATTTTATTCTATACCATGTTAATTTAGATTACCTTAGCCGTTTAATATAAACAGCCATTTGATTTCGTACTACTGAAGCCACGGCTGCCATCTGTTGGATGTTAACCCTAAACCAAGTTAGGTCATTTAATCTCCAACAACAGCATTCTTTGTTCCAAGGCCCTTTTTTTAACTTATTTCCAGCCCTTATTCCGTCTTGTGTATAAGTGTGCATTAATAAAATTGAATTACTTCTGGGGGGGGGGCGTTAAGAAAGCTCCTATAAAAACCCTGAATATCGCAGTCATGAACCCATTCTAAGAGTCCACTGCTTTCATAAATTTGCCTTTGCATCATCATCAACTTCACTTCATCACCCTTCAATTTGTTCGCTTATCACTAAATACTGAAAATGATTCCCTATGGCCAAATTTAAGGAAGTCTCTTTTTTTGCACCGGCGTGAGTATTGGTACAATCTGGAAGGCAATGTAGCTTGAAGCAAAATTTCGGTGCAGACGTACTTTATCGCTAACTTGGTGGATCTAATGTTTTTTTCCGCTTATAATTTAGCCAATATTATATGAAATTTCACACTTTAAGCTGAAAACCCATTCGCGATTAGCGTTAATAAATTAAAAGATCAAATTGAGGTTATTAATTGTTGGATTCAACTATTAATATCTGATTATTTTTAAATGGCGTATTTATAAAAAGCAATTGTTGCATATTAGTTTACTTTTTATTTGCCATATATCTGTATTTTGTTGAAATATGTCGTATCTTAGTCTTTGGCGGTTATACAAATGAGACTTTGGCTATACTTAGGACATAAGGTAACCATTCCTTTCAAAATGAATTTCTTTTAAGGCATTAGTGAACTAAGTGTATCTATACCGAATTACATAAGTAATCTAGATTTTCGGTCTATTTTTGCAATGCCCCCATTCCCATTTACTTTAAACGGTTCTGAACAGGACTTTGCATCTTTTAACATAATTTAAAATTAACATTCAGAATCAATGGGAGAGTAATCTTCTATTTGATCAACGGATTTTACTGCCAATTATCTCTCATCGGATACCTAATTACTTAATAACAAATCCATAAACTTGGGATTTTACGTGTTGTTTTATTCGTCGAAAAAGATTTTTTTAGAAATTTTGGGCTTTTTAGTTCTTCTACTTACATATCTCAGTGGAAATATTTTTCGATCGATAATTAGAATAAATCAACTTAAATTGTGCCAAATATTATCTGTATACATTTCAGGAAATGTTTAGAATTTATTGTAAATGAATAATATACAGATATAGTTTAATGGTACGTATATTTTAATAAGTCAAGAAAATCAATTTTAATCATAGACATAACCATAATTGTCGAAAACTGCAAATATCGAGGCGGGTGAGGAAATTGGAAAAATAAAACAAAAGCAATGATTAAAGGATCTAAATTGAACAATACGTAATGAGGATCTTTAAAGATCCTAATCAGAAATGACGGCGGCTGAATGAACATTATGCACTATTATGGACCTCTATTATTAGTAGGCCAAATGCGTTTTCAGCAGCAACATTGAGGACATGTGCAGAAGTGCGGACAAGAGCAACAGCAGCAAGTTTCTAATAAAAGAAATCGATTAATCAATAAATTTAATTAGCTTACTGCAGTATGTTACACAGTGGTCGCAAATATAACAATAACATACAATGTCTGGATACTCATAGCAGTATTTAACTGGCTTTTTTACTATCTTCTTCTCGACTCTATACTCGTAGCCTTTGATGCATCGCCGACCCATTCTTTAATCTCTTTTGATAATTAGATTTTCTTAATGGTGTTGAATATCTTTGCTTATATAAGGAGGCTAAAACCTTTTCTCCCCTTTGACCTTCCCCTTTTTCCCATTCACCAATCGCTTTGATTTATTTCTTGGTTAACTAAAGCCGCCTGCCAATTAGGAAGAAGAAAAGAAAACAGTAAACTCTAATGAGATAGAAAATGTATTGATGGCTCTTTAAAAGAGTGTTAGAAAAATGAAAGTTGTAAAAATTTAAAAATGTCGATGGGACTCATGAAAATTTTGACAGTACTTAGCATTTATCGCAGCAAGTTCTGGGGCAGCCTAAAGTAGTGATGGGTATTAAAATATCATGATGTTTGAACAGGGAACTTACACTTGGGCATGCACGACTTCTCGCAGACAACATGGCACCTCCATGGCTCTGGAATTGGCAGGCAATGTTTTACCTGAGTTTTGCAAACTGTAGGGCAAATACAATACTGATCGATACAAAATGTACGGCACGGCATTCTCCTCTTTTTCTGCACAGTGTTAACTTAAGTATTGGTTTGTATATATACTACATCAAATGTGCTTCTAACCACGCACATAACGAACCATAAACTATTATTTAATTAAACTGAATCGCATTACTACTAATCTAATTAATCAATAGAAGAGATTGATCAGTTAGTCTAATTTGTGAACTTGATCCTTTGTCATTCGTAACGGTGTCCTTGAGAGAGGAATATGAGATTTCACTCAGTGATACGGCATAGTTTGTGGTAAATTTAATTAAATAGCGATTATTTAATTTGTTAACTAAAGTGGATAGAAGTAAACATAATATGAACAACTGTTATACAAATACGATGATGGAAGCAGCAGAATTTCAATTTTTGTGAGAACCTCGATTTAAATAAAGGATTTACTTCCGATTAAAAACTTAACAAAATAATGTTCTGAAATATTTAAGATAAATAATACTATTAGAAATATTGACAAGTGAAGAAAAGTAAATAAGAATTAGAAATATATTTTTAATTAATAAAAAGAGGCAGGAGGCATCCCAAAAAGTGAGGCTTATGATCAATTCAAGTTAGCGGGCACATGTTCAGAGTCATAGGAGTGCAAGTTCTATCCACTGAAGCCCAGCTTTAATGGTTGATGTGCTAAATTCCACTTTTCCATGATTTATTTAACTTATCGTTTGTAAAGTTTGTTTTGAGGGTCTCATTAGATACTCTCCACGATGCCTCCCTTCAGCATTCAGCTTCACTAAGTGGAATTATTACTTATTCTAATCCATGAATGACTAATTGAAACTCGCGTTTTTATAAACTAGTGTACATTATAAGGTTTTAAACGGCTGATTAACTTATTCTGTTCCAGTGAATGATGACATCTATTGGTTAAAATATTCACAGTCATATTATATAATCAAATGAATTTCGGACGAAATTGTTAAAAATTTATATAATTATTTTTGGTCTTCAATATTTCATTTTAATATATTATACTTTCATCTAATCTTATTAAACTATTTTCCTAAAAACATCTTAACAAATGGTCAACATTACTGTTAATGAGTTTGTTATTTCTCCAGTAAATATGAATTGAATTCGAAATGAATTTTCTACGTTTACATATTGAAAGTTATTTAAATTGATTTTGGATAATGCTAAAACGCAAAGAAAATAATTTTAAACATGACTATAGCAAATTTTATTTAGTTTAATGATGCTTTGTAGTAGATACCCAGAAAATAATGATTACCTTCTTAAAACTTCAATCAATATACGAATCACAACAACGAAAGAACACACGTCGGAATTGAATTAGTGACTTCACGTGGAATGCCATGTTTTTGTCAAATTAAGAGCCTCTTTCAACTCGGCACGATTTGATTTGACCCATGACTCTACATCTGTGACTGTTCAGTACAATCCTGTAATAGGGACTTGATTATAGTTTCACACAAATTGGATCCATTACAAACTAATCAAGCACTAATCATGAATTAACGTTGTGGTTCACAAAAATTGTGAATCAGACAAAATCCACAAAATGAGTTGGGTTCAGTGGTAGGAAAAATAAAGAAGGAAAACGAATTCATTTTTGAGAGCTTTACCCGGCTCAAATATTTTAAAATAAAGTCAACTTGCAATATCCTCTTAATAGTTTTGAAATTCAGAAAAAAATGCAGACAGACTCAAAATCATACCTTTTGACAACTCTCTAACTTTGAAGGAGGCATGAAATAATCGGATGTAAACGATTCCGAGCTTTCGAATTAAAATGAAAGAATGGGAATTATTACAATTTAAATGAAACTAAACTTTCGTTTGTCAAAATTAAAATCCAGCCCAATTTTTGCCTTATCATCTTCTGAACTTAACATCGTCTTAAACGAACAATTCTAAAAGATCTCCGATCATGGTGGTTCTGTTGGCGAAGGTTTTACAAACGCAATTAAGTCCATAACGGCATGATGAGTCCAAGCTAGAAATCTCCAAATTCTTTGATTGTCTCATTTCTTTGTTAATAGTTTTAAATGAATTTTACATGCACCTTTTCGATTGTTTTGATAATTAGATTAAGCAATATGTTAGATATGAGAATAAGTTTGTCAGACATCGTGTCAGGTGTCAGAGATTAGAGAAAATTCCGATTGAATTCTTCCTCATTTGATGGACCTGCAAATTTTTGTTTTGCATCTTGAAAGACTTAAAGGAGAAATTTTTCGTTTTCCAACCAAATCCGACTAATCGCGTATTTCTAAGAGTGATCGAAATCAGCTGGAACAACCCAGGACTAAGAACTGAGGAATTCGGTTCTTAGGTATATGGAAAATGTTGATTGAAATGAGCATCTACACAGACACTAATATAGGACTCAGGAAAGGAGATCGCTACATGTTGCGCGCGATTCAAAATGGACACTTTTAGGGAGCATTAGATGAAGGGAAAAGCGTACTTTCACCAGATCAGGATTTCTTTACTTTGGGATGCTTTTAAAACATTATTTTAAGTGAAAAGGACTAACGCTATCCCTCAGCTAATTCTTTTCCAAATTTCTGTTATTACTATGAATGTTAAATATAATTTGACTCCATCAGCACAAAGGTTTATTCATTCTCGTTCTCAATAGACATTTTTAATATTTTACAAACTCAGAATTAATTTTTCTTTGCTTTTGCTCCCATTATGTCGACAATAAGCATAAAAATAGAGGACAACAACGATTGCAGATTCCTAAATACGGAAAACGCTCAAATTGGTGACATTGTGCAGAAATAGGAAATCTGGTAGATATTTGAGGAAAAAAACTTCCAAACACTAAGAAAGCTCATCACAACGTTCAATATTCATAGTTCATAGCTTTTACTATTCATCATCCAAAAATTCTAGATGTGACCATTTAAGTGAAGTTCAA
Organism: Hymenolepis microstoma; assembly: GCA_000469805.3. Classification (NCBI taxonomy): domain Eukaryota; kingdom Metazoa; phylum Platyhelminthes; class Cestoda; order Cyclophyllidea; family Hymenolepididae; genus Hymenolepis; species Hymenolepis microstoma. The sequence continues at coordinate 15,595,301 of LR215994.1, forward strand.
GGGGTTCAGCGATGAATGCCTGTTTGGTTAAATTGAAAGCTCATCGTTTTATCTCTGAAACCATAAAAGTGTTTAGAGTGGCGTCAGAGTATATTAGTTTTTCAGAGTAATTATTAGCGATTAAACACTTTTTAGCGATTTTATCATAATTGCAAGTAAAGAAAAGATACGTGAGCATTATCAAAATTTTGCACCACGGGTTCGCAATATCGTCTTTTCAGCGCACCTCACAGCTGGCGATTATGAAAATTTATATTAATTGGCATTTTCGTTAAAACTAAATTAATTATCATTGCCAAATCATGGGAAATTTGGCTCGATAACGCAAAATTTGAGCACAATTTTATTCACTTGACTCTCAAATGTTAGCTGTAAATATAACTCTTCTTAATCCATTTAAAGTCCTTAATTTAAAAAAATTATTAAGATTGAAATAAAATGTTAAAACTAATATTATTTTGGAAGAAAGTAATTATAAATTAAACCAAATACGTATATTGGGCACTTAATTTGCAACAATTAAATAAAAATCGTTACTTAATCATTTTGAACCAAATAGATGTGTGGCTGTTTTCTTAATTTTATTTTACTAATTTTATTTCAATAATCGTTATAGATAAAATTTATATTGATAGATACTCCTGATCCTCCGTAACCTAATGTTTATAACTTCAACTTTTCATTACAATTTAACATTCTAGGCGTGGAAGAGCATCTAAACTGCCAGCATTGAGGCGGAGTAAATGGAATAAAAAATGGAACACGTAGAGATTATCGTTCATCGACCAAACAGATCCTGACCTGAGATGCTCCGCTCTGGTTTACTATATTCTGTACGTTTTGGTAATACATCCTTATTCAATCTAATGTCCCCATTCAATTTCATAGTCCCTGAATGATTGGCCATTTCCTATGCATTATTTTTTAAAATTAGAACCCACCGCCAAACAGATGTCTTCCTGACTTTCTTCTCACGAGAATGCTCTTTCTAAGACTCACTCTATAATTAAAGGTGTGCAAGGTAGAAAATAGCTCAGAGACATAAAAATGGACTCAAAATTTACCATTTGTACACATTGTAAATCGATGACTTATCGGGTATATTCCACTGCTTCACAGTCTACTGTTTCGAGTTTAGATTCCATCTGATTGAATTCGTTTTCATCGTTTTCTTTAAAAAGGATGACTGATTAAGCTCATTAAAAACGATTATCTTTTAACGGCTGAAAGACGATTGTAACATTTTATTAATGATATGTTTTAATGAATCTCGGATCAAAAGTTTTCTAAACACCAAATTTAAATGTTAAAAATACTGACTCTTCAACCTTTTTAATCAGTCTAATTCTCAACTGAAACTCCTCTGTTAAGCGTTGAGCCGATTTTGAGGTAAAATGGTCTACTGACTTGCTGGGGTAGGTTGGTCGACCAAATGCTCATCCAGATAAGCACACTTGCATTTGTGCATGTATAAACTGTGGCCCTAATTAGATGAAATGAATATTTATATCAAATGGCAGCCTTTATGATAGTTATCATTAGCCCTCTCGTTGACTTCGGGCTTCAAAGAAAGAAGGGAGGAAAATCGAAGTCCCAAAAAGTCGAGAGAGAGAACAGAAGAGCCATTCACAGGTGTAAAAGAGACAGACGCAAAAGTAGAGTAAGGTGAGCACTGTGGAAGTGGTGATATATGACATACAGTGAGGTCATGGTAGTTTAAACTCAACTGCCGATTTATAGATCTTTTTGCCGTATGATTATACGTTGTCCGGGGTGCACCACGTGGAGGTAAGTCTGTCGCACACCCCTGAAATGAATATTGATAATAAAATATTCAAGAGATAAAGGTCATCTGCGCAGCAGTCCATTTCATATTTAAAATCTAGAAATTATAGAACAATTTTTTCAATTGTGTTTGTCCTCACAATCACTAAAGCAAATGAATTCCAATGTTTTCCCAATGGAAAGACAAAATCCCATACATTTTAATGCATTATATCTTCAAAGTTGAAATTTGTGTCAAACTACTAATATTTCCAATGCAAAAGTCGACTATAAAGTAATATAATGTCATGATTAATGATTGGTACCCATGTTATCATTGATTTTTACTATTTTGTCAAATCGTTCACCACTATTCGAACCAAAGGCATTGGCTTATTCGCAAATTTCTATTAACTGTAATAATTCTATCTTTTAAATCCCGATAGTGCAGTGGTCAACTTACAAGTTTGAGGGATCAATTCAAACGAAAATATCACTGTTTGTCTATGCGCACTTAGCAATGTTGGCAAACAGTTGCTAACTCTGGTCACCAAATGGAAAAGATTGGTGCGAGTCTCCCACAGCAGCTCCTCCTGGGTATCTTTCCTTTATGTGGGCTTCTTTATTCTACAAGTATCATCTAGTTAACGTTGTCTAAATGTTACAAAAAGTCAGTTTTTTTCAATTTACTCCCCGAGAATCTGATTATGGACATACTCGTGATACTCAGAACTTGTACACTGGCTAATTCAAATTGTATGGCTTCTTCTACCAGTTTTGTTCATTAGCGCAATCATTGTCCACTATTCAGGGCTAGTAAGTGCATCTAAAACCAATAGACCTCAATTGAGATGTTCAACTTCCGTAGAACGATTTTGCTTTGTTTAGTTTCATTTCAGTTAACGCTTGGCCAAATTTAGGCATTATTATGTAAATAGACTACTCCAACTCGATAAATTCAGAATACGTGGATACTGCATGCAAGAATAAATTTTAAAAATTAGCTTAACTATTGAAATGCAAACCCTTTCACAATTCACCTCTTTCTCCATTAAAATTTAAACAATTTTTAAAAAACCAAATTTCCAGTAAAAATTTTCTTATATTAAAATTACATTTGAAATTTTTCTTTAACCAATATTCTTATTTCAATCTTTTTTTCTTCGAATGCCGGTATTATTCGGAGTGCGTGATGGCAAAACGTCATCCTTATAATTGACGTGTTTTGTACTTCTAGGGGATTTCGATCAATCATTCCTTGTCAAATGACTGATGGCACTTGGTTTTTATGTCTGCATGTGGTTAGATAGTTGCGTGACTATCTGGGTATAACCTAGCTAACTGGGTACCCAAAAATGTAATCACCAATAGATATTTAAATATTTAATACACGCGGAGTTCTATTAGTGCATCATTTTAATTTGTATAAAAGTTCAAACGGGACTTTTCAAGTATTTGACTTGATCATCAATGTCAAATGGAAAAGAAATATGAAATTTTATGCAAATAAACACCCGTTTAATTGGGAGTGATTTGTCGTGTACACACTCCTAACACGGGTAAACTAAGCAATCTCATGCACACTCGAGGAGGATGGGTCGTGCGTGCAGAAGACTTATAGATAAACAACTATTAATGATCAAGTTGTGTTAAATATATTCAATTACCAAACATGCTTGTTCTGTGCAAAAAAAGTTCAATGAACGCTATACTCGTTATACGTCTACTTCTCCTTAATCATTGAGGTAGCTCAACTCATTTCGGATGCCTATTCATGCTAGGATATTTTGCCATAGGGATTACTAGGGATAAGTCAAAGCTTATTCGTATGGCAATCCGCTATAGTGTCAAATCATAGGAATAGAGCTCTGAAACCTTTGAATATTACAAAGTGAATTATAGTCTATGAGAAAAAAGTGGGACTCTAAACCTCCTGATTTCAATAAATGATCATTTAAGATGTTGCATTTTTTTTTTCTTTATCAAATTTCTTTGTTTTTATTTTTGCTTTCCCATATGTTTCTGATGAACAAAACTTAGAAAATATAAAAGAAAAAAGATTAAAAGTAAAAATAATCCATGTGGAAGAATCCTACTACTTAAGCTTTATATTCCTTAAATGCGCTTGGGGTCTTTCTAAATATTACTGAGCGAAGGTCCAGGTTTATTCATGTGTTAATCCGCTGCAGGTTAGAGTTCACCCTAAAGGCCAACACTTGTTGTAGCTAACTGTTTATGACATTAAAAAGACGTATTTAAATCAAAATGCCAAGGCCCACTCTTCAGTTAAATAAATTAGCTAATAATTTCCTAATTTGGTATGCATTAACTCTCTCAGGACCCCAAGAATCAAACAATGTAAATTTCGATTTAGAATATTAGAGGGTCACCATTTTTACCGACCACATTTTCATTTCTTACTTAACTATAGTTCGCGCATGCCGATTTTATTTCCATGATTGAAATTTTTTCGCATTACCAAGACTAATGTCATCTGAAGCATGCGGAAATGGCAGAAAATTTTAAATCAAAGTCACGAAACCAATGGAGATTTGCTTTGTCCAAGCAATTTATTGACTTAAATATTGAGTTAATAATATTAGGTCTACAACTTTGCTCCCACCGTTTTTTAATTTGAGGCTTTATTACAACAAAACGATTACATACAGTAAGTTTCAAAGATTTTTCCATCGTTAGCTACTACTTTGGCCCATCTCTCGGACAGCAGGTGAATCCCACGGCGAACAAATTCTTCACCTTTCCATAAGATCCATGAGCCGATGAGTCCAATTTTTCGCTTCTTTATACGAGCTGAAGTGCTGGTGAGCCAGGCGTATGCCATTGAGCGAGGTGGATGAGGCGAAAATGAGCAGACGGAGCAACATCTGGAGAGTATGGTGGCGGGTGAGGTAAAATTTCTCGTTTCAACGTTTCAAGATATTTTTTCACCACCAAATTGGCAACGTAGAGAGGTTTAGCATTATCACGCTGTAAAATAATCTTATCGTGTCTCTCGTTGTACTGTGATCGTTTGTCTTTTTTCTTGAGCACTGCTCAGGTGCATCAATTGTCTTCTATAACGCTCACAGCGCTCACCTGTGATGGTTTCAGAGGGTTTCAGAAGCTCGTGATAAATTACTCCAAGTTGGTCTCCCCACCAAACGCAAAGCATGACTTTTGAGTCATGGATATTCGGCCGAGGTGTTGATGTAGCAGTATGACCACCAGGCAATCCCCATGATTTTCTCCACTTGGGTTAGTGTTAGGGTTATTGTAATGTACCCATTTTTGACACGAGTCGTCCCCAGTAACAATACGATGGAGAAATGCCTTTCGCGTTCGCCTTTCCAGCTGCAGCTGTTCACAAGCAAACAAACACCTTCGTTCCACATCTCATGGTTTCAACTTGTAAAATAACTCGTGGGGTACCCATTATCTTTCTGTCTGATTCATTCCCAACTGTTTCAAGGGTTTTGAAATTGCTTGCTCCCTGATACCCACCCAATGATTCTGATAATTCTTCTTCAGTTTGACACGAGTCTTCACTAAGAATCGCTCGCCTCCAATTCTCCATCTTCAACAACTTTTTCCACTCCACCAATATGCCGGTCGGTCTTCGACAGCAAAATCACCACTTACCACTTTAAACGGTGGAACCATTCCCGACGGCACGTTTTGTGTCCACTAATAGCCGTTTTACCATAAATATTTGAGATAATCCGGTGAGCCTCAGCCAGTCCGCAGATTTTTTCATACTTAGGCATAGAAAAGCAATGCTTCCCACAAATCACGAGAATTCGGTTTAAATTTGGACATATTTAATTAAAAATGTTGTTATAATGCAAACACAAATTAAGTTATATCAAAGTAGGGTTATATTTACAAATGTCAAAACAAATTGTTCGACGTCTGTGATTAATATATTTCAACTACTACCGACTCCTACCACCATCCTTTGGAAAACGGTGGGAGCAAAGTTATAGACCTAATGTCTTGAGAAAATTTTTCCAAAGTCTTGATTTACCTGTACTGTATGTAGCAGTAAATGCTATGAAACAAATGCCATGATTATCAAAATTAAGCAAATACTCGAATGCATTAATTAGATTACGCAATTCGTATTTAACATAAAATCACCCCCATATTTGGATTTAGTATTACCAAGTCTGAAAGGAAAAGCTTTAGACATTTCGAATTTTCGATCGTAAAAGTTTAGCCATCACTATTAAAAGCTGTATAACTAAGCGTCAGATTCCTTTTCTGTAGCTGTATTTGCAACACAGGAGGTTGTTTTAAATTTATTTTACACACTTCTTAACCTAGATTTGCAAACAAATATCAATAATGGTCGCTTAGATATGATTGACATTGTTGATATTTTGAAATGAAATAATTGGAAAGATATCCGATGAACAGCGTTTCTTAAGATGTTTTAATCTTAATGGTCTGCCAAATTTTCCCATCATGCCAGTTTCAGAGGGCATATGCCAACCTAAAGCAGGAATTGTAAGGTAATATTGTATATATTTGTATATATATTGTCTGCAAATGAAGTGAGGGAAATTTATTTGACTAATCTGTAAACTTTGCCAGACAGGTTTCTTTTCCAAAAAGCAAATTTCATATTCTTAAAGCTCCCAACGAAAACAAATTTGACATAAGTTACCATGTTTACTCAATAAACTGTACTACCCTGCCGAAGTTTGTTTCTGTTGGGGGTTTTAAAATGATTTTCCTCATAACAATATTTTGGTGTAAATTGGTTCTAAATTAGAGTTTTAAATTTGAAAATGGGAATTAATCCGAGAATATTTAATTTACACCTTTTCGCATAGTTAACTTGAGCATTTTGAAAAGTACTGTATCTGAAGGGTCAATATTTTGCTAATGAAAAGTTAGTTTTTCCGTAAAATTCGAGTTAAGTATTATATGCTACTTAATTATCCCAAATACAAACTTAAATTGGTAAGATTGTAAACATTTTACTTTTGAAATACTGTAAAGCAGGTATTGATATTAGTTCCGATATTACTTTTGGAGGAAGTCTCAAATGTAATTTACAGTGATATGGTGTCTATCGATCAAATGAAGTTTGATTGTTCGTCTTCTAAACCCATGTGGGCACAGGTTTGGGCCATATGTCACGCACACCTAGAAGTTATCAAAAATGCATGCATCCCTCAAAGTCCCTCTATAATTATATTGGGTGTCGCTAAAATAAAGTCCTTTTCTCAACCCAAAGCTGGGAAAACTGTGGAAACAGTGCAAAAACTAGCGTGAACTCATAGAGATGAAATGTGGCAAAAAAAACATTGGAATTAACGGTTCCTTTTATTCACGTGCATTGCTGTGAGTAGTTTAATTTTGACCTTGTTCAATTGCAACAGTTGATATTCTGGAAACGACTGTTAAAATTTCGCTGACCATCGGTCATATTCAATGCAATGGAACTCATCAACAATCGGTGAAATTAAACCACTTCGGGTTATTTTATGCTGCTGGTGTGGTTTTCCGACCTGAATTCTTCTTATCAAATCATGTAACCCAGGAATTCTGTTTGTAACGGTGAAATGCGAAGTTTTCCGAAACGAGAGCCTTTCCATCGTTTGTATAAGTAGTGGCATTCAATGTCTTGAAAGCACGCATGTTCAATGCGTTAAGTCCCTCAAATGCTAAATGTAGCCAAATTATAACTAAACACAATTGTATTTCCAATTATGGTAGTTGTTAAGATTTCACTTCTGTTGCCTCTTAAAAGAAAGTAATGATTTTCTTACTATGTCAGCTTGTGCGAATGGAGTTGCGCATTTAAGCCTTATAAATACACACACAATCAATTTCCATTCGTGTAAAGTTTTTGCCTTAACTTAATAATTGATTGTTTTGATTGGCTACAGAATTTAAACTTAACTTTCTGAGTTATATACTGAGATTTTTATTTTAAAGAATTTTCCTATCTGATGTTTCAGAACAAAGTTAAAATTTTGGATGACATGTAGTTCTGAATTATTTGATAAAACATATTTACTAAAAGAGATTCCATTATTTGTGTTGGATTCAATTCACATCAGGAAGGAAACTAAGCCAGACACAACCAGGTGAGATTAATTTTCCCATTTTCAATATAATTTAAAGTATTTAGTCCAATTTATTTCCACTGTATATTGAATTAAAATTTATACTAATAGCCTTGCTTTTGTTAACTTAAAATACGATCATTAAAAGAAAGTATTCATTAGAAGTGCTCTTCTGGTGAATGAGATAAAGCTGAATGTTTATAACCTTAACTTCATAATTTGCCAAAAATACTCTTTCTATTTCATTCCAATTTTCATGATGTACCACTGATTTTAATTCCCTTTAAACTCAATAAACTTCAAACATACAAAAATGAGTTTAAATGAAGTGCAATAGGGAAAAATTTGCTGGGTGACGAGTGATATTAAATTTTTCTCTCTTAGAAACCTTTCGAATCCTTAAAATAATAAGCAGATTTATTTCCCACTTTTACCAAGTGCTCACAAAATAGTTTTACCCCATGGCGTCGAATGAAACTCGATCGAACTTCCTTCGAACTCCTTAATTCGGTTTACCAAAAAACACCCTCTTCCTGGGTTTTTTGATAACGCTCCCTTTATTAAAGAATACAAAGGTATTTATCATCTTTGAGAGGAACCAGAAATCAATCAAGTGATTCGAATTTTTAGCTATTTGCGGAGCAAATCAATAAATACACTTAATTTTCTCGGTTTTCGCAAATCTTACTTCAAATCAGCAAATGGAATTTTATTAAGTTGATATTAATTCATGTTTTTTAATAACCATGAAACACGCGAAGGCTTTTTAAATTTAGTCAGGTTACTTGGGTCCCCTTAGTTATACATTCGATAGTGACATGTTCAATAAAGCATTTGGGACTTAAAGCATAACAATTAATGCGGCCAATAGGAAATTTCTTCTATTTCACAACAGGAGCTTTGCAATTAATGGGTAGGTATAGAAAATCCATGTTCGAATGGACCTGTCACTCTGGTTAACGATAACCCAGGAGGGCTTTAAAGACAATGCTTTCCAATCTCGGAGTGACTCAATAAGACTTTTACCAAAAGTAACTATTATAATAAACACATTTGAAATTGCATGAACCATGCACAACGTTAGCATGGTTGGAGCAAAGAAGCATTTACGCGATCGAACATTCTGGACCGTTGTGGACGTGATGCTAGTCAGCCTTGGGAGTAAATGAGGCCACGAATTCAGAGACCTCTAGACCAATCAATAACCAATAGTCATTACTGTACTATCGTACCCAAACGGTATTTAATGATTTTACTCTATATCAACACGCACGCAACCTAACATACACACAGCCCGGGTAAACATGCTAAACGCCACACTTTTATTTCCTCTATAGCATCGTGGTAGCTTAGGTAATCCTGGGAGCCATTTCTAACAAGGAGATCTTACCATAGAGGTTATTGAGCATAAATCAAGGCTTATTAGTGCAGCAATCCGCTACAGGCTATACTGAAAAATAACTTAAATGATAATTGTTAATTGAAAAGGCAGAATAATTTAGCTATTATATCAGTAATGAACAAGTTATGAAATAGACTCACCTCACGTTATTCAATATTTACCTGACCAAAGATTATTTAATTTAGTTTTTCCTCATTACAATAAGACGGAATTTCAATTCTTCCATTTCAGAAAAAATGGCAATCATCAAAGCCGTCATTATTCAACGAAGGAGCTTTCTTACCATGCGAATAAGAATGATCATTTATATTTTACTCTTAAAATGGATGGAGCAACGATTGACAACATAAAACATAAAAATTTAAGGACCCAATTTATACTTTGAATTAGTTTTAACCACGACACCCACCGAACACATTGTTATTTTCTCACGCATTGTGGCAATTAATTTATTGTTTAAAATTAACTAACCTGCGTCATTTGATAACACGTGAAAGAAGGCTAAATTATCATCCACCCAGTACGGGTAACAGGATAGGACTGTTGTAGTCCTGAGAGTTGGAGTACCTGACTAAATCGATAAGAGCTGAAGCATGAGGCGGGCAAGGCTTACCTTTGCACCCAGTTTTATCGATAGACAGTCACCCAGACTCTTAGAGCAGTTATAAGGAAGAGGGAAGAGTCGTCATTCTTTCTCAGAGGAACGCATCAATGAAGTGGTCCAGTCAGTTCCTTAAATTTTCAGTGAGTCCTTTTATCGACTATCCAAGTAATTTTTCATTCAACTCCCCTTCGTATTACCATCCTTATAACCATGAACAATGACGTTAATCTAAAGTTCTTTATTTGATATCACATGTCGACAAATGACGCAGTTAATTTAATTTAACGCAATAAATTTCTCCTGATAAAATACACTTTCCTTATATAGGCATTTTCACTAATAAAATCTGAAAAGCCGTTTACCCACCAAGATGAACTAGTTTAGAAGATGTTATTTCATGAAATTAATAATTTCTCTACAAGTTTATTTGATAAAGCCGTCTTCCTTGAATGAGAAGACCTAGATTGGAGTGAGATCACTGACATTTTGAAAGTGAGGAAAATTGATAAAAATAGGTGGTGCGATGGATTCGAACAGAGCAATGGTGGATCACTAGTGCAGCACGAGTTGAGAGGGAATTGTAGATAGAATTAAGCGGATTTTAATCTGACCTTAGTCGAGAGTCAGAACCGAGAAGAGACATATGATTCAACACGCACTCCTTTTGTCAACGCAAACATCTCAGCTGCAGAAATACTTTACTTGTGATAGATCATTTGGTTGATCTATTCTGGCATTCAGGGATCAGTGAATCAAATGTTATGCTTAATTTTCATTTTAAATAGGCGAATAAAAAGTATACCGATATGAAGACTTGGAGAATATCCTGTTAAATTTCTTTTCACCATTTACATGTCTAAAACTTTCAAACTTCGGACTCAATGAATGCCAAATAGGATACAAATTAGCGCCCTTTAATTTAATTTCCTCACTGCTCTAGTCATCTTCGACTCTCAGTGGGACCATTTTCAAACGCTTTTCCTTTAGTATATCAAATCAACTTATCACTTAAAAAATGCGCTAATTTATGGACGGAAAAGTAAATGGAAAGACATGTAAATCACCGCATTTCGATTGCATCATAGTTAAAATATTAGTTATTATAAATCAGATTCTTCGGATTTGATTCCTACTGATAAGTGTTTTTATAAGAGTTAAATTTGTTTATGCTAGAGTGAAAGAAGTTACAGGCATCAACCAAGAGAATAAATCTGAATAAAAATAGCAAAAAATGGGTCCACTTTAAATCTTGAAGCTTTCTCACGTGGAGTTCACTTCCCTGTGAAATGATCCAAGGTTTAATACTATTAATTGGACCCCCTTTTCGTTGTAAGACTTCTTCCAGTTGATCTACTTCGATCATTGCTGCTGTCACTTCTATTTAGTTATATCTATCAAAATTCAAGGATTTGTAGACGAGATCGGCAATAATTCATTTTAATATAGAGCAGAAAGCTTTTATGTCAAAGATGTGTGATTGAAAAGAATGTACGCAATTGATAATAGAAAAGCTATTAAAGTGGGAATGGATATGTGAAGTTGTTGAGACTAAAAATTCTTTTAGCCTTAAAGAATTGAGATCCAATAATTTGTTTTGTCATGATCAATATACTTTGAATATTAGCTCAATAACTTCTGTTCTTAACTTTTACTGATGAGGAATTTAAAGCCTTATTTGGAAAATTATCAGAAGACAGAATAAGATCACTAGATCTACTTAATTGAATGATACTTTCTCTCTTAGCATCTTAATTGATAAAAGGTTATTTTGAATTTCCATTAATTCAGAAGGCTTCTAAAATGAAAATATTTATTTTTGCGAATATTAATTGTTCAATTACGTAAACACATCAGAACACGTGAGTATAGAAACTACGACTGGCATAAGTTGGAAATTGCCATTTACTTCAACCGAGGCTGTGTTAGCAAAAATGGATTCCACGAAGTGAGGGTCTTTTGTCTAATTATTTATATTTAAATTATAATATTATGAGAGATAATCAGCTTATACATGAGAGGAAATAAGACTTGTGCTGGTGTCAGTATCACATTCAAATAGAAGGAAAAATTGGCCTGGTTAAACTGGCAAGGATACCTTCGGAGCCTCCTGTTTATTCATCCACTACAATATCTTGCTTAGTTAATTAACTTTTTAATGCAATAATAACAAAATAAAGGCTCAATGTCCATATTTACAGCAAGATTTGGCTATTGAGATATCTAACATTATGTTGGTGGAAATTATATAGGGTCATTTTGATTACTCAACCATGGAATGTGAGCTACTCATTCAGTGGGTATTGCAAACAAAATCCAAAATGAGTTGCACGAAGGTAGCCTCTTCGATACCTTGACATTGATCTCCAATGAAACTTTCAGAGTAGAAGAACTCATCTCATCTACCACTACAGGCTATTCCGATGGTCAGTTATAAGGGTGATCAAATGATAATTCATCAAACAATCATGTCGTTTATCTAAGTCCACCGTGCAGAAATCCACCACTGTTTAGAGCAGTAAGGGATTTCAGGTCTATGCCCACATTTCCTCATTTGAAATTAGCTCATTAAAACCAACATTCTCCTTTCCCTTCCCCTATTTCACACTCCAGTCAACCGTTCGCGAGGTTTGAAACTCAGTTATCCCACGCATTATTTCGTATGGAAATTAAATCAAATGGTAGCTGTTTTTGCTTACTATCACATTTGAATAGCTTGAGAGTTTTTTGTGTATTTTATGCTTAATTTTCATTTTAAATAGGCGAATAAAAATTATACCGATATGAAGACTTAGAGATTAGAATTTCTTGTCACCATTTACATGCCGAGAGAATGTCCTGAAAATGGTTGAATCCATTTACTCACGCAGATAATTGAATCATATCCCGGGGTATTATTGGCTAGCTGCTAATTTCAAGGTGAGTATAAAAGCGCGTGAAAGGAGGCTGATATGTATGAATTGATTTATACTCGCTTTAATAAAATGCCAGCAAACGGTCGCACACGGTATGAATTGGGCTTTTTTCTTTCTAACCCTCATCTCATTGTATCTTTAGTTATGAACGTGATGAAAAGGTAAACAACTGCGCAAAGCACGATCCCACCAAGCATGAAACCGATTTTTACAACCATTCCTCTGTATCTGTGCCGAAAAGTAAATCAAAATTCGCCACTTTTTTATTGACGTAACCATGCTTCTTGAAGAGATGTAATCAAATATTAGAAGCTTATTTTGTTAGTATTCCGCTGCTTTTTAATTTCTTATATACATTAACATATTTGAGATAAGAAGTATTCTTTACTTATTAATTTAATATTTTACTTATTGCAGGTTGCAACCGCACTTTTCCAAGGTGGTATTACTACGGGAGTTCGTCATCCTGTCACATGGACTAAGATTTCTGAATGAATACACTTTCTGCATTTTTTATTTGCACAATACTGAACGGTTTTAAATAATGCATTTTAAGGTATTTGTGAAATAAATAACAAATGATTCGTCAAAATTGGCATTTTATAAAATTTTGTTCATTACGATATTGAGAAACTTTTGGACCTGAAAGTTTTGCTTAACTTTTCTTTAAATCTTATACATATATAAACCTGATTATCCAAGACCCAGTATATTACGCAACAAGACTGGTATGATTAAGTATTATAATGTCATTTACTTTTTAATTAGTAATTAAATAGTCTTATCGTATACGTTGTAACTGTAAAAGCGCAAATGATATTTAAAAGGGAGTTAAAATCGTTCGTTACTCTAAGAAAAGTAACTGAAATGTAGTACCTTGACACACATTTTTCATCAATTAAGCTTTCAACTGTTTTCTTATTTTCTTTTAAGGGCTAATCAAAATCTAACAAAGGTCTTGATGGTCTAATAACTTAAAAATTGGAAAATTATATAAAACGTGTCCGCTACACCACCATTCGAGACATGGGGTTTTTTGGAATATAGGTGGGGACGTTGTAAGCTACTATTTCATATTCCTTCTATTAATTTTAAATAATATCATTGAGAATAAAATAACCACAGCGAAAATAAATATCTATGAAGCCAATAGTTTAGTTTGAAAGAATGAACTTTAGAATTAATATGGCAATAAAGGTGCTCCGAGGTAATGCCCTAAATCCATTCATTGCTAAAATGCTCTCGATTTGAAACCAAAATATGTATCACCAAAAATTTTAAAATGCCAACTAAAAGCTAATTACGCAGCCATAACTAATAATTATTTTTCGAATTTGCGTACAACAAAGCACATGTTTTTGGAGCATATTTATTGGAAAACAGTATGCTAATTGGTGTTCACTAAGCCCCAAATACCTCAGTAATTAAGCAAACCTCAAAAAATCTTAATAAACTCCTTAATAATGTAAATGGAAGAAGTGGGTAGGGGAAAATGAATGAAGGGATGGAGTCAAATCTTTAATACTGTATAGACAATTTGATATCAGTTGGAAAATAGTGAAACAAATCCCGTAATTGAGTTAAAATAACCTAAATGTTATTACCTGACACACAAATGAAAAATACATTTAGACGAATGAAAAGAATAACTTAATTGGGTACTTAATCCATTGAAAATTTAAAGGCAGATCATTTACTCAGAAATTTCTTCAAACATCATCCGTGTGAACATTTTACGAATAATTCTTGCAAACAAAATCTAATATTTTGAAATTAATCCTGCTATGCATCCCTAAATAATGCAAAACCCAAAGAGAATAATTTTCGTTTTGAATAGTTGATAACACATGAGTTAATTGTTAATTGAGAGTTTATATATCTGAAAAGTCAACTACAATCAATTTTAAGTACTTTGACATTTACTCCACGATCGAACTATTCTCCCCATAATGAAATGGCTCCAAAAATTAAAAGTTGAATCGCAGTAAACATTAGATTGATTATTTAAAATTGAATGTGAATCGAGGCCATATACAACGAATACATTCACTCATTCAACTTACTACTACAAACGTTGAATCGTGAGACATCAATCACGTGTGATTTGAGCACAATCTGTTTCTGTTCTGTTTACGTAAGACGCAGTTATTGCCGTTAATTAGTATTTGCTGTCTGTAGTTGTATTTCCCATTGTAAAATGCGATGAAAGGTCCAACTGACAAGTAAATTTGATACTTATTTTGTACCAAGCAAATATGGCGAAACAATTATCTGTCTATTCTAAAATATTTTACAAAATGATAACAACAACTAAACTGAGATAAATAAGTCGTAGAGAAATGATTAATTATAGCAAACATCTAAAATTTACGTATTTAACCTATTCAATGTAATGTGCATCACAAGAATTAGCATCACAAGAATCGATTAGCCCAATTTGATTAATTCTAAATAAATACGAAAATTCAAAATCTTGTTCCAAAAAATGCCCACTAATCGTAAAAATTTAACAATTAAGACACGTGGCGTATTGCTTAGAGCTTGACCTTTAACTTTAATCAATAGTTTTAGTATGTTGAAAAGTTAATAACTTCTTGATTTTCTACCGTAAACCAATAACATTTTGACTGCTTAAGGATAAAATGAATGGTCTTTTACTCCGTGATAATGGTTGCACTTGTGACAAAATTTCTTATTTCAATCGGAAATGTTCCGTTGAATATCTAACTGGGATTATACCTGCCTGTGACACCCTTCCGACTGAGCTTGCCCCTGTAGTTCCAAATCCTGAAAACCCTACAGTTGCGTATGCTACCTCGATGAAAACATTTACGTGCATTTGTTGCAAGCTTACTTTTGTTAATAACGAAGAGCAAGTAATTAAATTTTCCATTTTGCTTCTTGTTTTCCTGTTTAGAAAGCTCATTTTAAATCCGATGAACATGCTGCTTTAGTTAGCAAGAATATGCGCCGTCCCGAAAGTGGCGGTTGGCTGTATGAAACATGGAGTGAAACCGACAGCGATTCTTCATCTGAATCTTCGGAAAGTGAAGTCGAGGAGAAACAAGATAAAAATAGTTGTGAATTAAAAGTGCCCGATATCGCGAGAAAGGATGTTGTCGGATCATTAGCAATGTTTCGAAACCGCAGGCAGGAAATAATCGGAATACACAGATGTCTTATTCGTTCGCGGGAGGTATTATTAAGCTTATTATTTTAATATTTTTCAGGCGCCCGTGAAGTATTTTGATGATGTTTTGAAAAGAATCGAACTTCTTCGGAATAGTCGATTCTGGGCTTTCCTTCTGTACTCAGGTGGCAAATTTGCTGGTGCAATATTTGATGAGTACGTAATTTATTATTGAAGTTTTTACATTCCATGATGTTCACGTTTTCCATTTTTTTTCTTGATTGCATTGAACTTAATCCTCTTTCATAGGGTGTTCAAATTGAGACTGCTTGTCTATATGTAATTCTATATTTTGGTGTCCAAGTTGTCTCCTATTGTTTTTAAGTTTTGTTATCGAAGTCAAATATTCGAATTTCATTTCCTACTTCATTTTTACTGGCGGCAGAGTGAAAATTTCTCTCAGATACCGCAATGTCGCTCCTCCTCCTTACAAAGTAAGCGTCAAGAAACAAGTTTCTAGTTGGTCATGGAAACCATTTGCACGATTTTTGTTACTTTGTTGCCTTAGTTACGATCGCCATGATCGCAGATTTGCTAAGCTATGTTAATTGATAGTCTATACCAGTCTCCTTTCAATAAATGAGATTGTATTTAGAGCCCAGTCAATGTAAAATAGTTTCACATTTAATGAATCATGTCTTACTTTCAGCTTTTTTGATATTTCAGAGTAGGTGCTAAAGACTCCCTTTGTCCTTTTTTTAAATTTATTGAGTAGACGGAGTAGTTAATTAAGCGAGTACAAATCTACTGCCTTTTTACTTGCCCAGTATTTAGTATGCGCCTTATTGCCTCAAACTTTCGATTAACAGCTTATTTTTGACATCCCAATAAGGAGCAATAAGCGAGTACTTAAAAATTTCCATCTCAGTTTGATTAATGTTTCTTTCCTCAATATATTCAGAGATCGAGTGGTTGTCCACAAGACCTTCCATCGGTACACAGTTCGTGCCAAACAAGGTGGAAGTCAGTCTGTTCGTGACGGTGCTCTCGGTGGAATGAGCGGTCACAAATCTGCCGGGTCGGCTCTTCGCCGTCATGGTGAAATAGCCATTAGATCGGTGAGTTGCCTTTGAGTAGAGGTTGCTGTGATTTCTCTTTTTCAGTCAAAATTATGGGTGGCACAGAGCCCAAAGCCTTATGATGAAGCTCTGTAAAATATCGGTTATGGCCTTTCGCAAATTCTAATTCTATATAAAGGTTATCATTCATTCATCATTCTCCTGCTATAATTTATTTATCTAAGTTTAATAAAAAATCATTATACATGATAATTGTGTTGGTTCTACGGTCTGCTTGATTGTTTTTGACATTGAACATTTCTCTAGCCCAAGCAAATTTACTTCAATCATTGATTTCTTGATAGCTATCTATCTTTTTTTGTCATTATTTGCATTTGTTTTTACATTGTTTCAGTCTTTATTTTCAGATTTTTTACATGTTTGTGGTAAATTGCCAATACAATTTTTGGCCTTTAATGCCTTTTTCAATCCCACCTCTAATTTTTCCCATGATCAAGTGAGAATAATTTCATCTTCTATGACTTTCACCTGTAAGCGTTTCATGCCTTCGTTCGAATTTTACTTAGTTAAATCGCTTATTCTAGTGATCGACGTGCATGTCAATTTTCATCAACATTTATGTTGAGGATCGTCTACTTTCTTTGGCTAATTCAAAATATTTTGGTACCTCTGGTTTAAAATGTCGCCTTCTAACAACCTTTTTGATTCTAGGCAGTCGCTGAATTCGGTCATGGAACGTTAAGCAGGATTAGGAAAGATCACTAATTTTCTTTACATACACAAGTTAGCAAGAGATAAATTTGTCCTCTAATTTCTTATCTTGAATTCGATTGACATCTTCTTTACTTTTTTGCATCATAGGACCTTCTTTTGTAGGGCTTTTTTTTAGTGCCAACATCAAAGATTCAGGAGGTTTTGAATTTGTCTGGTGACGCCTGATTTGAAGTTGCCTAATCCCAAAACAAATCTTATTTGGTTGTTATGATTTTTATAACAATCCACATGAATTTAGGATTATTACTATGCTCACACAAAAACAGTGTGTGTTTTCATTCTGTTTCCTCATGCTTAAACCTGATCACTATGTGCACCTTTGGGCATCCATCCATGACCGTTACACTTGTTTGTTGTTGTTGTTGTTGTATGTGTTTACACTTACGTGTGCTGACAAAAATAGCCCTTTTGCACAATGTTTACTTTGATTTTTCTCCCAATAACTTCACTCCATGACGTGTTGTTTTGGTAATGAAACGTTAAGCGACCACTGCAGTATTATTGCCAGGTGCCCATCGGACCAGACTGGCTAATGTTACTCGAATTCTTTTCAGAGTATCGAAAATGTTTGATATTCCCTTCAATCAGTTATACACTTCATATTTTATTCCAATGACTGTCCTAAGAAACGGCTTCCCATTTTAACGAATTTTGGCATAAATGTGAAATACGATTCTCTGTATTATGGTGTTTGGGTCTGGATGTATTTATATTTCGTACATACTAATAATTTACAGTAGTGATCTACTTTTTTTGGTCAAAATACGCAAGGCCTTACAATGCCTGAATAAGTTACAACGTTCCTTCAAATTGTATAACATTAGGTTCCTTCTATGTTCTCTATGTTCAAATACTATTTGTTCTCAATATTTTAATAGCCTTCACTTTGGCATATCTCACAAATTTCCTTCGATATTGATATAAACTCGATTTCTGCGCCAGTTTATTAATGACATGCCCCGACACTTTGTGATCTTTCAGATTTTAGCTCGTTTAACTGTGATTGAGTCTTTTGTCATTAATGTGCGTGTGTACAATCAGACGTTCGTACACGGTGGTGGTGGCGGTGAATGGAAAGTGCGCATTGTAAATGTGCAGACATGTGTGTGGACCTTTTACCGGTCACGTTTATCACTTCGTATGCATGATCACCGTGTCCCCGGTTTAATACCCCCAGGAAGTCTTAAGCGTACGATTAACTTCAACTTATAATCTAGAATAATTATTATTACCCTTGGAAGATCCTTTGTTTTCTCAATTACTCAAAATGCCTTCATTTTGTAGGATTTGTTCAAATCATGGATAAAATTTCAGGATAAACGGGAAATTAGACTTTCTCCCTTCGACTTGCGATATCTGTTAATACCATAAGTGGCAAATTTTACTCTGTACTGTTTTTCTCTCAAATGAAGGTTTTCATAGACTTCTATTTTCGTAATCGCATAGCACCAAATTTCATTTCACAATAGAAGAAATCAGCCTTGTCGCGAACCAAACAAGTCTTTCAAAATTGGGAGGTGGCCCTTCCCCCCCCCCCCCCCCCCACTTTCACATAATAACAGAGCAGTTAGAGTGGAATTTATTTGTTCAACACTCTTATTCTTGTCATAACGCGTGAGGAATTCTTCATCTTTGTTAGTCGAGTCTTTGTTAGTCATCTTTGTTAGTCGAGTTCTTATTTCTGGCGTCAACTGTGAGTTCCATCATCTGGAATGCTGTGGGTTGGATATTTGGGTAGCCATTTGTTTATCATTTAGGCGTACTTCAAACCACTCAGCAGAAATTTTCTTTGCAATCTCTATACTTAGATGCGTTGTATCAAAGCTCTATACCTATTCCTTACATCTACCAATACCATTGTTTCTTTTCGCTTCATAAAGTTTTTTAGTAATGCATTTCACTCATCAAGGTGACCTACCCTTAAATAGGAGCACCTGGTCTCCAGTTTATAATTATTTCAGCATCGCATTTAAGAACTTTATTTCTCAACATCATTTCTCTCTTAATTATTCAAATTCTGCAATCCAGCGCTAGTTTTTAGTCGTAAATTGGCATATTGTAACAGTAGGTCTCACATGTAGTTTTAATACCCCAAAGAAGTTCTTAACAATTTCTCTCTTTAGCAGAAAATTCTAGTGGACTCCTACTGAGAAAAAGTGGGCCTATCGTTTCTTTGACTTGACCTTGTGCACTGGTACGCACTAAAGGCGTCAGCGAAAAGTCGGTTGCCCAATCTTGTGAAATCAGTTTTTTCATTTAATCAGAACACTTTAAGTGACACCAATTAAGCCGGTTGGATTTTGAGGCCATATTATCACAGCTTGTGTGTCAGATTCTCTCCTCACAGAGTTCTGTTGGTTTTTAATGACGTGCCTTTGTGAATCTGAGTATTCGAAGAAACAAAGAAGGGGCTTACACCTAAATACTAAGAAATTAATGCTTAGGCCTTGGAGATAATACGTATAGCTTGATCGGACATGCTGCATCAGTGCAAGTAATGGTAATTCCATATCACACTAATTTCCGCCCTCTTTAAACCACAGGTTATTTGTAAACGTTACGCATAATGCTCCTTAATCCCCTCTTTCACAATAGCTTAGGGTTCGCGTTGTTACTTAGCTCCATTTACTATACTTCTGACAGTCTTTGTACACAGAAATATAATTACACGAATAACCGAGGTACGCTAATACAGTTTGACCATATGCCCCTTTCAATTTCAGGATATTGCTAATCTGCTCCACGTAAAGTGGCGGTCTTACATGCAGGCTTGTCAACTCATTCTCACCATAACAGCCCGAAGAAACCACTCTATATTTACCACACCACCTTCTTGCTGCGCAACATCAGAGTCCCCAAATGTCAATGACAACGAAGGTCGCTCTTCGGGAGATGAGAGCGGTGACAAGGAACCAATTCTCGCTTCTGGTCCTGATGCACAGGCTGTCGAGGCAGTTGCTGGGAAAATGGGTCTTGTTACGGGTGACCCTCGTCTTAGACGTCTTTCTGGAGGTGCAAGAAGCATCTCCTACGCGCATATCAAAGAACTTCAAGCAGAATTCTCAAAGTTCCGGGTTTACGGTGAGTACACTTTTATATATTTATGTATGTGATAGGCATAATCGGAAGCGTGAATTCCACGAATTCTTCTTTATTGAAGTGAAATTTTGCTTTAATTAGCTTCTATTATTGAAGATGCTTAGTAATATACTGCGAGCGATAGCAAGATATCAAATACTGCAATTTTTCATTGTGCTAAAGCAATTGAAATCTGTTTTTACTCAGTCTGAACAGGGGCAGAGTAGCAAGAATCGAAAAACTGCTGACATTAAAGTAAGTGTTATCATACTTCACTTACACTTTTGGAATCGAAGTACGCAGAATTTACCCAATAGGTGGTTTACGCCCCGAAGTCCAAATTTTGCTATTCGACATCCACGACATCTAGTACCAATTTACCGTTGGTCAATTAGGACTATTTGTTTCTCCACTTAAATTCACTTTTTCGTCTGAAGGTTGGAAAAACAGCTCACATGGTCGGTCCTAAAATTAGCTAAGTTGGGATAGAAAGATATTTACTAAAATTACTTCATCAGCTGGATCTTTCTTATGTATGGTGCTGTCGGTTAGAGGTTTGTTCTATGACTGTCGAGGCAAAACACCGACTTCCTCACTCTCGTTTCAAATAAGTTCGATGGGAAAAATCGCGTTTATATAGTTTTCACATCTGCAGAGCTGAAATTAAGTTATTCTATTAAATTTAAAGGTCATTTTAGATGTACCATTTGACAAGTGTATCAAACATCCAAAAGAGTGGCGACTTTTGCTATTTTCATCTTGAAAGCATGGTCTGTGCCGTTTTTTATCCCTAAAGAAGGTATTGTTGCTCTCAGTACTTTTCAAGACCGAAGGTTTATTTACAATCTAATTTTTGTCTGTTGGTAGGAAAATGCATATATTCGAACTTCATTAGTAAAACCTACGATTTGCAACTAGTGCATTTTGTGTTTTATTAACAAAGAAACTTGAGGTAGTGTACAGGCCTACATTAATTTAACAAAACCGCAGCTCATTAGATTACTGTGCTTTTTTGTTCACTTCTAGAACCTTTCGTCGATCTTGGTTTGATTTCCCTCTCTGATCGACGACAAATGGAAGAGGGTGTGCCGATGGTATTTGAGTCGAAATCCGGACGCCTCTTCTATGGGACGCTTCCAGAGCTTCTAAAGAACACCCCCAGTTCAGTATCTCAGAAAATTCCCAAAGAGTCCCCTGAGTCCTCAAACCCTCCTCAAGCACCCTCCGTTGAACAACCAACAGTTGCAGTGACAGCAACACCATCGACTTCAATAAGTCGAAAGAAGAGGCGACATCGAAAAAATCGTCAGAAGAGACAAGAAACAGATGGCAATCAGTCAAGCTCTACTTCTGATTCAAAATTCGATTCTGATGACTCAAACGATGCTTCCACGCGAAGAGCTGATGAGTGGATGAATACAGCTTCTTCCTCCAGATTGAATCAGAGCTCTCCTGATAGTAAGCTGAATTCGTTCGAGTAGTATACTTGGTCTCCGTAGTAAGTGGTTAGAAAAATCCGTAAGAATGTCTGAGTAATTCGATGACTTAAGTTTAATATAGGAGTGACTTATGGGTGTTTATTGAGCCAATGCATATTTTTTAAACGCCTTTCATATAAGAAACCCGATTTCATATTGCTGTTGCTTTTTACTTTCAGAGCTGTCCTTAAACTCAACCTATGATAAATACATGCGACAAATTTTGATGGCAACTGCGAATAGAGACGAGGAGGATTTGCAGCAATTGTTAACCGTGCCAAATCCTACGCTTTCTGGTAGGTAACATATTGTAGTATTGTAGTTAGCAAAATTCAACTCTTGTTGAAATTGCAGTACTGTTTATAGTGTCGTTCTATAGGAAAAATGGGTAAACGCTCATAGAGTCGTCAGATTATTAGGGAACAGAAACGAGTTACCAAATAGCAGGAACTAATGAACTAGAACCAGCTAACGACAACACACAGCCTTTCGTAAAAAGTGGAACGAGAATGATGCATGGACCAACATGTATTAAATGAACCACCATGAGGAATCGAACGAGTGGGTGAGAGGGGAGAGGAGGGGGCGAGCGTATTAACAGAGAGACGACAAGCGCTCGTGGGTGTTACTATAGTTGTGTTGAGTGCCAACATGCATGATCAATGAATATAATCAACGTTGCGCCATGTTGCCTAAACGTGACTGCTGATTAGTTAGGATGTCTGCACTTACTAGAATATTCTATCGTGCACAGTGTTACATTGGTCAGCCTCAGTAGTTTTATACACTGCAAAATTATTCTCCCATTTAGAGATCAGTTTTTAAACACTATAACAAAGTGACTTGAGTTCGATATACGAATCCACCTGAAGCTTCAAAAATAGGGAATAAATTAGTTTGCCCATTGACTGACTAATCAATACACCTAGCTTCAATTATCAATTAGTACAATTGGCGACCCCAGTATGATATTCAAATGAAACCTGAAAAATTCCAAAGCAATAAAATATTTTTCCACTCTTTGCCTTTCTAGCTGCTCGTGGAATTGAGTTTCCACGTGATCAAGAGACCTTGCATTCTATCCTGAACTCCATCCAGGTGTGGTTTGGAAAAGGTCTCCTTCATACTGCTGTTGAACTTGGCGATGATCCTGACATTCTGGACATCCTTTTGAACGCCGGCTGTAAACTTGAAGTCAAGTGAGTGGAATTTCATTTCACTTGTTTCTCCTATTTATCGCACTTGGTCTTTCGAATCAAATCGTTTTAACGTGTACTTCAATGGTCTAGCGTTCATCATATGTAACTATTCAGTTCAAAAATCATGGGTCAGATTTCTATCACTTCATATCCAGCGTTATGAATAGACAATCTCATTATTTAATATGAGAAGGCTTTTTATGTAGCGCGAAACCAGGGTGTCAGTATAAGTCTTAATACTCTGCTCAATAAATTCTCTTCAATACTCTCGAAATGTATTTATTTGTCTAATGTGAGTTTTTGGACAAATTTTCTCAATAGGCTTTAATTTATATGTTGCTTAAATTTTTGACTTCCTTAGTAGCTTAATTCTCTTATTGTAGAGATGCGAACGGCATGACGGCTTATCAACTCGCGGAGAAGATTGGCAAAAGAAAGCTGACTTCTCATCTCAGACATCTTCGTACTGAATATCCTGATCGATATGATTATGCAAAGGCTGGTGTGCGTCTCTTTATGCATCTTTGGTTACCTATTTCTTTTTTATTAAATGCTAATGGCTCTTTTATTTGACCTCCCTTGGCGTTTAGCTTCCACCACTCCAATCTCCCGGGAATCCTGGAGGAAGTACGAAAAAGAGGGGTCAACCCACAGCACAGGCTACCGAAGTGACTACTCGAAAAATGGATAAGCCATCGATGAGAGAAAAGGTCAACAAATACTTGAATATTAGAGTAGTATTAGAATTTATGTTAATAAGCATTTAGTTGAAGGATTCAAATTTTCGCTTCCTAACTCTGGAGGCTATTATTAGCGGAGACAATCGTTCTTTAATGAAGTAATCAATATCTGTTAACTATGTTTTTTAACATCAAATCGGAATGACATTTTGAAGGGGTGAAGTAGTAATAGCGTAGAATCGGGATAAGTTATTGATTTGACGTCCTTTATTTACCTTATAATGCAACCAATTAGGACTCGATCACTGCATTTTGAGTAAATTTGACATGTGTCAACGCTACTGGCGTTCATTTATCGTTTAAGCTACTCCCATTTTAAGCATAAATACAGTATAGAACATCAGAGTCAAAACTGAGGTCTATATATGTGTAATTAAGTTTTCCTATATTCATTTTAGTGCGCTGCAGCTGCCGAGAAGCGTGCCTCGCAAAGTCAACTCAAAGGAAAACCGCCAGTGTAAGCTGTCTTGAAATAGATTCTACTTATTCTTTTTCAGTAGCTCAGAATCTTTAGTATCTTTGTTCTATTTACAGAACCTGTAATGAATGCTCTGCGGATATGACTGGAATAGAGCCATTTTCCTATCTAAATTTTGTCTTCTGCTCCCCCGAATGCATGCGAAAGCATCGCCAACAGCAAAATAAAAGGTAGTTGGGGCCCTGCAGGCTGAAAAGCGTCTAATCTTGATTTACTTGGCATGCTTCTTCTCTCTCTGTTCAGATGAATGCTTCTACTGATACTCCTTTTGTCACGCTGTACCTACGTATATTTCTGCGCCTTATCACTTAATTAAAGTCAAATACGATTATAAACTATTTTTTACTCGTTGAATAAAATATGGTTTTGATATTCAACTTCGTTTTTGGTGAACTAACAGCTTTCTACCCTCTAATTTCTTCCTCATTTTATATAACAGAAGTCTAAAAATAGCTTTTAAAAGCAGTCAGGCTTACTTTCCTCTCTTATTGAAACTTTGAGTCATGCTTCGTAATTTAATGGCAATAATGAAGGCTATATCGAGCCCCATCTGAGGTTTAACAGACAGAAAAATAGCATTGCTTGGTTTATTATGTACATGAGACGTCGATAAGAGTAACTTCATTAGTACCAGTTGTTAACGAGATCACGGGCATATTTTAAGAGTGCTACAGCAGGCTAATCATTAGCATAGGTTGATGAAAAGTCGCCGATGTGTTTTACCTTTCCAAGCCATCTCCATCATTATCAGACTTCTTATCTAAGATTGTAAGGGTCATTTGAACTGCGAGGATGTAAGAAGGCATGGTTCCACGGTATGCTACTCATAACCCCCTCAAGTCATCGATTTCTTTAAATGGCAACGGTTTTTAGCTTATCTGGCAAACTAGATATTTAAACCGTAATTAAAACAGTATTGAGTGAGTATTGAATATCATTATCAAAAACTGCCATTTGGCTGTAGTACATTTTATTACTAAATAAATTAATTTAATAATTGTTCGTCGTATTTGTGTGTGCTTTCGAAAGGGAAGTGAATGGGTTCCCTCTCTAGCGGATTGCTACACTAATAAGCCTTGACTTATGCTCAGTAATCGCCATAGCAATATCCCCCAGTTTGGAATGGTTCACAGGATTAGTTAAACTATCGCAAAGCTCTAGCGGAAGCAGGCGTATGACGTGAATACGCTTATTTGAGGGATGTGTGTTACAGACGGGGAGCTTAGTCATTATGATACAATGGAGGGTTTGCTAAACCAAGCAAGGGTAATTGATTAGC
The DNA here is from genome assembly GCA_000469805.3 of Hymenolepis microstoma. Taxonomy (NCBI): domain Eukaryota; kingdom Metazoa; phylum Platyhelminthes; class Cestoda; order Cyclophyllidea; family Hymenolepididae; genus Hymenolepis; species Hymenolepis microstoma. Next base: position 15,621,295 of record LR215994.1, read on the forward strand.
TGTTGGCTGGATGTTCTCCGCGCTCACGACTGCACTTACTCTCTACGCGGAGTAGCACGGCCCCACCTTCGAGCCTGTCTGAGTGCGCTTGAGATTCCTTTGTTCAGTGATGTGGATAGTTTTTATTAGCCCGCACTACGACCTTGATTGGTTGTTTTGCATGCGTTCCAGCATGCTCGCAGATGAAACTCATCTACAAAATTACTAACTTGAGAGTTAGACCAAAGAAGATTAACATTCACACGGATTTTCGGAAGCATGTACTTTTAAAGAACAAAGTAATTCGCTTGGAAGCAGAAAAAGGAACATTCGTCTTAATTTTGGCAATGTCGCGCGTTTTTTTTTGATAAAAGGTATATATAATATAAGTAATTCGTCGTTAATAATAGGGAGACATGTTGAAAGTCTGAGAGACGTCAGAATGTGCTTGCTATCTAGGGCATCCGTACTAGATACCATTTTTATGAGGCCTGATTTAAAAGCCTTCAACATTTTCTCAGATAAAATCGAATTTTCTTTCTCCAACAATTTTACCCATTTGCACTTAATTTTCCCAAACCGAAAATGTTATTTAAATAATATAATTAACTTAACAGGATAGTCTACAAAAATTAACCTACTTTTGCCACTCAGAAACGCCTGCTTCGTCATTGTTTGTCCATCATCTGTCACGAATCCTTGTAAAATGCAATTTCAGCGCCCTAAATTCCTTCCATCATGCAAAAAATGGGCGAAAATGGGGTTAAGCATCAGAATTATTTAAATTCGTTATTTGTTCATTTCTGACAGATTTCGTGGAGTATTTCTGACTCGGGTGATGAAATGGACCTTGAGTGGCGACATTATGCAACAAGAAACTGGTCGTTCACAAGAATTATCAATTATTTCTTAACAGTTCTCACTTATTTTCTCAAATAACATAATTTAAAAAATGCGAATCACCATATTGAAGAAATCGTATTTATGATGATCTTGACATAGGCGTATGAACGTAGTAGTAAAAGCGTCATTATGAAAATGATATTTCTTTTCCTTGAAAGGCATAATGACACTTCAGAATGATAAATTTTGGAAAGCTGCTTCAAGTTAACGGGTAGAATTTAAGCGACACTTCAGATTATGAGATCAGATTTAATTTAATTAAAATATAAAGATGGAATTTTCCTGATGAGTTTTAAAGACTATTAGGAGGCTACCTATGTAGGGGTAGCAAAAAAGTATCAGCCCAGCAAATCCATCCAGGACGGAAATATCTCAGTTCAGTCTTTCTCCAACCTAAATATGTCTTGTGCCAATAACAATTTCAATATATTGTAAGGAGATTCAGTAAAACTCAATCAGATGTGGTCTTGTTTTTATCAATATTTGTCCTGATTTCAGAGTCATCATATTTAGTTACAAGCAGTGTATATGAGCCCATAGGTCATCCGATTTTAGAAACTTATGCTGCTGGGGATGACTCACTTTAAGTAGCGATCATGCTTTTGGTGTCGACAATTTATTTGGCACGGAGTTACTATGGTGGGTGGGGAAGGGATACCGGAAAGGTATTGTTCTTGTGGTTATGTTCGTTGTCAGTTGTGGCACAAGGGGACAACTCATTCAACTCAATAATAAATGACAAAATATATTCGAAGATGATGGAAATAACAACAACTACGACAATAGCAAGATTCCAATTTTATTTGAATTCTGGAAACACTTTCCTGTCCATACTTTTATTAGTTGTTTAGTCCACTGTTTAATGTCCGTAGTTTAAATTGGTGGTATTAACTCCCAGATTCATGGGCAGGTTACGACCACTTGTCCTGTGTCTGTTGCACCCCCCCTCCCTCCCTCCTCGGTCTATTTGTCGAGCAGCAGCGACCTTTAACATGCCAGAGTTCATATTTAAATTGCCATCTTTGAGTGTTATTACATTAGTAGGATTCTATTGAGATCTAACAACGCCAATTGCTCAATCAGTAAATGGTTAGGATGGACGTGACTGTCATGAACAGATTTGTCGGAAGGTTGGGCAATAATAAATCAACTTTACAATCTATTTTATAATCCTTTAAGTACTTTTTATGGTTTCTAATGCTATCTTCATTTGAAATTTACTTGGTTTCCATACTCCATCTTTCCATCTAAGTTTGCTAGCCTAATTCTCTTAATTCCACCAACTGCTGATCAGACTCTTACTTCTGGGTTGCGGTTGATTCTCACCAAAATCGCTCTGATTAAGTGGCTATTCTTTCCCTAGTGACGATTCCGTCCCTTGAATTTCAATCGTGAATGGTAATAATAGGCCCACTCTCGCTCCTAGATCACTTTGGTGCTCCACATCAGCATTTAATTGAATCAGTCAATTCACTTCTCCACTCAATGCTTAGCCTCGGTGCTGCGCGTTAATTGTCAGCATTTCCTGCTCGTTAGGTGCTTTTGAACAGGCGCCTATTAACTCCACTGGCATTTTTCTTTGTGATGGAAGAATCCAGTTTTTCTTGTTAATTGCTGCTTTTACAGATGAAACATATAAAGTCCGTCATAAGGAACCAGAACAATTTGGACTTATGATCATTCCAACCAACTTTTACTATACTTTCCTCCTCTATTTACGCTTAAGCGCATATTTCTTCGCACTCTGCTCTGTTCTCAGACCATTAAGAGTTCCTTGGTCCTTATTTTATGTTAATATATGTGAAGCTGTTTCATTCAGTACCTTAACATCTTTGATTGCTCTTCAACCCCCTTCTCCTTCATTCACGATCTCCCAGGGCATATTTTTTCCCGTAAGTTTCTCAAGGACAAGGAACAGTTTATCTCAGCTTGAGCTCTTGAAAAATCTCTACTCTCCAGATCAGATATCTTCCAATCTCAACAAAGCAAACGAACGTAGTATTGTAGTCGACGTACCTCATTCATACCTTAAACACAAACGTAAACTTTAATGAAATTCTTAAGATAAGTAATTACCACGGACGAACGCTGTTAGGTACCACTAAGCTAAAATTTGTTGCTTGCTTTGGCCGTCTGCTTTTGTCAACAATAAGATATAAGTAACCAGGAGATTGCTTGGTCAATCGCGAAAATAAATCAAACGGCCAATAAGTACATTCCAGAACCCGTGAGTCAAACCATGCCAATTTGGACATTAAGACATTATAGTGTGAAGTTAGCGCGGATACTCTAATGTTTCCTGATATCCCGGCTTTATCTCTTTCTTCTTGATCCCTTCGTAATTTCATTCTGTACTAAAATACTGATGTTCTCCGGTAGCGAAAATTCATAGGTATTTTTTTTCAATTTTTAATTGACTGCAAGATGAACAAGTAATGGTAAGTAATGGGAACAAGAGTTCAACGAGTTCATGTTTGTCTTCTTTTGCTGTTTGCAACAAATCAGAGTATGCTTTCTCATTAGCATTTTGCTTCTTACTTTTTGGCTAATTTATATCCACACTTCACCCTTACAGTCTATTTAGCTGAATTTTCTCAAATCTGAAATGTCCTAGTGACAGCGTGTTTTCAAATAAATACTTAAATTCTAATGTAGATACTTATATGCTGCAAGCCTCACCGGATCTTAAGGCGGACATCTTGATGAGTCTGCAATTCCATTGGTCAAAAAATTTGACCTCATCGTATATGGCTTTAAACAAGCAATTTCCATCACGCTTAGGTCAAATCTTCAATAAATTTAGAGTCCAAATAATTTGCATTTTCTGAAGGTAGAGCAAATGGCTTTAACATCTTAATTAAAAAGGCGACGCCGAAATCATAGAGGGGATTTGATAAACTGCATTACACAGTATATTTTAGATATTGAGTTGGAAACGATTTGGCGTTTCTAGAGTACCTGAGTTCGAGTTTTTTAATGAGTTTTCAACAATCACAACAGATATCAGTCGGCAGGATCTAATATCTATCTAACTTCTTGAAAGATAGCATTTCCAATGGACGCAACACTCCTCCTTCTCAATAACTTAATCGTCATCCATTTGCCTCTAAATTCTGGGGGAAAATTCTTTCTCATTTGACTATTTCAACGCCCCTCTTCAACATTAGATCCATGAATGACCTTCCATCCAATAGCGACAGAAAAAGTCCCGAAATCAAGTCAATTAGCCAGCTCTGACCTCTAAATTCTCTAAACTGTACTTCAACGATCGTCTGCTTTCGTGGCTCCTCATTCTTACTAACTTTAATTCCCAACTAGGTTTTATTATCTTCCTAATCTCTCCTGCCCTACATCTAATGACCCACAGTAGTCACTCATCAAGTCTTCAAGAGAGGTCATGCTAATTGAAGAAACTCAAAGCTAGAATGAACAAACATAATCAAACTTCGTGCACCCATACTGCTAGGACCCAGCAAAGCATAGTCCCGTTAACCTGTGGCTAAGCAGATCTCCCAACTTGCAGTTGAATTGGCACTAACGATAGTCGCAGATATTTAAATTATTTGCAGTAATGCATCTTAGAACCGGCACCAAGGGTGTTTGATAAAAAAATGTGAAGCCGCAGTGACAATTTTTATTACCTTCTTCCATGGTCGGGATCCTCTGATGGCTTATATTTACTTGCGCCTCTAAACTACTCAAATGGTCCTTAGCCGATAGTTGCTGTCTCAGTTTGCCCTTTCGTGTGCCCATATTTGTAGAAAAGAAGCCAACTTTCTTGCGCTATCGAAGGGATTACTGCTTTTCAGGCGCGATCATTGTTTACTGTTGAGAAATCAGCAGCACACATCACAGCACTGCACAAGTGCTTATAAACGAACACACTGCCCGTCTTCAGTAATTAGTTTGATAATTACGGGTCTTCCAACCGGTCATTAACCGGATTCTTCATTCCAGATCATTGCAACTCGTTTTCCTTCTAATACCCCTAAGTGCAGTGCGTTAACTGAGAATAAGAACCGACTCGCTAAAATGTATGTTCATAAATGGCGTCTTATCTCTATTATACTTTCAAACGTCCCTTAAAACAATTCAGCTACATCACAACCTGAACTTGATGAAAAAAAGGGTGTTCTTTATTAAAAGACTATTCTTCACTCAACTTTTTGACACATAATCACACACTAGGGAGCAGGGGAGGAAACAACAAATTTCATTTGGAAACAGGTGCGGACAAATGAGTGAATCGCGACAGTGTTCAAGTGTTATCAAAAAGCGAATATCGAATGAAGACGCTCCCTTCTTAGCGCAGAGCAATAATACCAGCATCAATGAGCTTAGTGAGTTTTGCAGCGATGTCGGGATTTCTGAGATGCTCGCGAAGAGCACTTGGATCTTCGTTCATTTGATTGAGAATCAAGCGCATAGCGGGATCAGAGAGGATTGCTTGGACTTCGGGGTCATGTGCCGCCCTCTGACGAGCTGCTTCCTCGTCGGGTTCAGTTGTCATGCACTGCAGCAACCCATCACGAGCCTCGGAACAGTTGGGATCCAATTCCAGCACCTTTCTATAATGTTAATAGCATTGGTATTTATAATTGCAGAAATAAATACTATTACTTCAGTACGTGGATGTTCAGTTGAAGAAGTAAGACACAGCCAGGTATAGTAACACCCCAGCATTTATGAAAATGGGGGGTGGTACCACCCTATTTTTCAAATGAAATAGAACTCACTTGTGAAATACGCGATAATAAGAACAGAAACAAATGCTAAATAATCAGCAATCGAGACAGAATCCAAAATATTTTTAAACCAAGCCTCATATAAACCTAACGAGAGCAAAGGATTGCACTCTCCTCGGGTTTAACTAAATGCTATTATTCTTAGTCAAAGCAATAAAAAACCACTATTCTGTTGCATGGAAAGCAACTACAATTAGTTAACATAAAGGCCAGAGATAGAAGAGGGAATCATAAAGATGAGCAAAGTTAAACTATTACAGTCCAATCTCATTTGATTTTTGGATTTGGGTTGCAAAATATTTACTCAATAAGAACCTGCCGTTAACAAATTCAAGTGTCCCGGTTCGTCCCTCGAATCAAAGCAAATATACGTCTACGACGTTCAGTACTTTAGTAACAAATTTGTTAACCAGGGGTCAGTCTTACCACTTCAATTCATTTGCAATACACGAAACAGATAATTTCTCCATATATAATGTCCACTTTTCCAATCGCAAAGCGATTAAAAAGTTTCTTTCAGATTAAGTGGAAGTGTCCTGATAAATGTTTCCTTATATCTACGTCCCCATTTACACTTCGCAGCCAAATAAAGACACAAATCCTGATCTTCCATATATGAACTCGATCAACTTTACATGACCTAATCAACCGACTCTTCTATTTCTAAGATGGATCGATTAAGAACACAACTAATAAACCTAACTTTTGAAACAGATATCTCCAATATATATATATATATAATTATATATTTAATGCAATAGAAGCGACGTGTTCAATTAACTCAAGCTTATTTTTCTTTAGCCAGAAAACTAAGATATATTTTTAAAAGGCTCAAATTAGCGAAGGAAATAAAAAATGAAAGAAATTTCAGATGACATTGAGAAACTACTTTTAGATATCAGACAAACATAGAATGAGACAATGCACTTAAAAATATCATTCCGCCATCGTGGAACTTTCTGGAACGAAAAGAGTAGCAGGCTCTGCAAAATGGATAGCTTTTAGAAAAATACGCAGTAACAAGTCAAGAGATCTCAAATACACTAACAAAAGAAAAAGCCTTAAACCATGGACGCCTTTATAAAAAGGAGGTGAAAATCAAGAAACATCTAGGATAGAAAATTCTGGAAACTTCTTTGGGGGGGGGGGTATTTAACGGGCAAAAGGCATAACTGCTGAATAAACGGAGTCATCAAGGTCAGAAAGCGGAAGTTAAACGACGAAAGCAGATTTTGAGACGAACAAAGGCTAATATCACAATTTAGAAATCAAATTTGCTGTGAAAAGATTTGACAATGAATGAATGATATATGACACAAACACAGAAAATGTATCTGGTAAAATTGTATTGATAACATTGAGCAGGTGAATAATAAGCGACAATAATTTATTCGTCTGGTAGAATGGCAGCGAGCACTAAAACAGTCTACAGAATTGTCGGCTAACTAATCAGGAATTGAATGTGGCCACAATTAAATAATTCGCCTTAAAATCAATACCAAATCAAACACATGGCGACGCTTACAAGTTTAAGACATTTTAACCTTAAGTACACAAGGTAAGTTAAAACGCGGACATGGAGATAGTGAATAAAAAAATGATGTTCCCAAGCCATGTCATCTCATGAAACAGGAGTTAAACAACAAACTGAAATAATTAAAACATAATCATGGAATGAGAGTTGAAATAAGTCACAACCTACCTATAGGCACTTCTCGCACCAGCAACATCCTTCATAGCCAAAAGACAGGAAGCTTTACGAAGATAGCCCTTGATGAAAGATGGATCAAGTTGAATACAAGATTCACAGTCCTTCAACGCACATGCGAATTCCATAAGTTTGGAATAGCAAGCAGCTCGGTTGCTGTAGAGTTTTGCATCATCAGGGTTTCTTTTAATAGCCTCATTATAGTGCTTCATAGCAGTAGGGAAGTCACCTTTTGAAAAAGCGGCATTTCCAAGCTGTTTTTCCTGTTCTGCCAATTCAGGATTGATATAAGCTTTTTGTTCCATCTCCTTTATTTTCTTGTCCAAAGCTTGAGCAGCTTTTATAATCTCCGGAGATCGGTGTTCTGAGAGAGCCTTATCAAGGTACTTCTTTGCATTTGTCAAATCATCCTGCTTTTCATAACAACGACCAATTCTGAAAAGTGCTTTAGCAATCAATTTGAAATCAGCTCGTAGATCACGACCTAAATCGACTGCCTTTTCACAGACCTTAATGCACTCAGCATAGTCACCCATTTCAAAATAGACGGCAGATTTGTTGGTCAGAAAGGTGACATCATTTGGATAGAGTTCAAAAGCTTTGTCGTAATGGGCGATAGCAGTTTGGAAGTCTTTCTTTTTGTAAGCAGCATTTCCTAATTCCTTTTCCTTTAATGCAGCAGCTTGTTCTTCGGAGATTTTTGGCTTTTCCGGTTCAGGTTCCTTCTTAGAGGTTGGAGCAGGAGCTGAGTCTTTATGCTGACAGCAATTATTCTCACATCCATCAGTCTCCATGGCTTCAGGCCCACCCAGCAGAACAGACATAGTCTTCAAAATCCTCTCATCCTTCATGAGCACGTTAAGCATGCTGGGATTGGATTCAATCAACTCGAGAGTTTTTATATAGCTTGGGTCCTTCGCATATTCCTTCAACTCAGGGTGGCTAAGAGCACGGCTTTTAAGACCAGCGAAAACAGCATAACCTCTGACATTAAGGAGACTGTGCATAATACTTTCGTTGTTGGGATCAAGCTGGCTAGCTTTTGCGTAAGCCGCCTCAGCCTCAGTATATCGTTTAAGGAACTCAAGAGCCGCACCTCTTCGAGTATAGCCTTTTGCCCATGAATCATTCAGTTTAATACACATATCAGCATCTTTGAGAGCATCTTCAAATTTCCCGAGCTTCGCGTAGGCAGCAGACCTGTTGCTATAAAGAACATGATTCTTGGGATCTTGTTCAATAGCGCTGGTATAACATTTAATAGAGTCTTCAAATTTTCCTTCTTGAAGGAACTGATTGCCTTTATTTTTCAACTCCGTTGCAGAAGTCATCACGCGCGCACCGCTGAAAGTGATAAACAGAAATGATGGTGGAAACAAAATTTGCGCGGAACTACTGGGTTGTGATTGGGTTATTTGAAGGTAAGCGTAACCATCGCTCAAATCCTGATAGCTGATTGGCTTATTCAATTTGTGAAGTCGATATAAAAACCTTCTAGAACAAAAATCACGTAAAACAAATATTGATTAAGACTTATGATACTGTAATAACTATACAAGGAGGCCTATTTAAAAAAATTTAAATTTTATTAAAATATGGTTTTATGAAGTTCACGATAATCAGGAAAGAATGCAAATTTTCATATTATTAGTTCAAAATTAGAGATCGTGTTTCATTAGTTTCCATCAAACTTTTGTTCGGTTCTCTTTCAATGAGATTACCAATTTATTTAAACTACAATATAATTTTGCATATACTAAGTTTATTTAAACCATTCAAATAAACCTAAGTTCAATTGAAATAGGGTAGGATTAACGTTTCAGTTTAACCCAAAAAGTTATTTGTGATTCATTGCGGCTGACTTAGGTTTGTAATATTTGGGTTTAATCATAGCCTTGATCAAATTTTAAAAATGCTCTGAAATAAAGTAAGCATAGCGTATTTTGCGTACATTGGTTAGATTAACAGAAATAGTTATTGCATATACAATTGAATAATTATTATTATTTCATGAGTATTTCAATTAATATCATAATGCTTATTTTGCAAGTCTCAGCATATCTCGACTACATCTTAAAACAAATAAATTCAAGTCCACTGCTCAATTTAACCCGTGGAAAGAAATTCTGCCGCAAAATCGTAACTGTTTTAAAGTATTACAACTGGGTAATCAATTATTAAATTCTTCTGATTGGAAAAGAAATCTTATCTCCTTTCAGCTCAGTGTACTAGAGAGCGGTAAGTTGACAATTTCAATTTAATCTTGTTTTTAGGAAATGTGATGGTTTTATGCAAATAGATTTGGATTAACGCAATTTAAAATTTCGATTTTATCTGGTCTGGGGTATATCCAAATAAATTACAAGAGCGATATATGAAACTGTGTGCATTGATTTTCAAGCATTAATATTTAGCACTGACTTATTCACATAACATGATGATGCCCAAGACCATAGTGAAGATATTAATTAATAAAAGCAACCATTTCTCATTAAGACGTAAATCATGCCCATTCGTCAACGTATGTGTAAAAAACTGTTCATTGTATTTGTGTGTTGATTGGGCCACCTTTGATGGTGTGGCGTACTCAACCCGCACACAAGACAATGCCCACTCGAACATTTTGGAGTGTGCGGGAGTACGCGCAGAACACTGTTCAGATATTTAGCTATTAACGTTCACCCAAAATATGCTAGAATTATTTGATAACTAATCATGTTTCTCGATATCATAATTTGCTATAAACGTTTAGCTTGCAACAAGTCTTCCTTCTCCCTATCATTGCGAGACCCTTTCTGAGCATCGTCGAGGCTTATTAGAGTAGCTAATTCGCTACAATACACTTCCGTATTTCCTATTTATCATATGAATTGTGTGAAGTTGGAATAGGAAGAATAGTGTACTACAGGTATGTGTATTTAATTTTATTCTATAAATACTCCACTGTTTGAAATAAAATAGCCAGAAAAATTTAAATCATCTGTCTAACTTTAGACATTTTGGCTCGGTTCTGTGTCAGTGGAGGTTTTGACATTGGGATAACCACCTCATGGTCAAATTCATCTGTAGAAGCTAAATGCTGGTGCCTTATTCGATGCAACTAAAAGGTGTAACAGCAATTTCAGTGCACTATCGCGAAATTTTGTTACAAAAGAACTAGAGGAACGTGGTGAAGCTTACTTCATCGTAATTAGCTTCATTCCAATCATTTGGGTCCCCGTTTCGTGAAAAGAGGACTCCCCTTCTTCTTAGTGTTGATTAATCTGCGGAGTGTGCGTCACAGCTTGTTTAAACCTCGAAGCCGTAACTGAGATCGTTAGGTGAAAATGAGTATTTTCTGTTCCAAGAAAATAATGCTCAAAGATTCATCTTTATTTATTCACAAGATTCGCATATTTGTTAAAATGTGCTAAACTGGAGTGTTGCTGCCCTGCCTAATTTTGGCTCGGTTCTGTGTCAGCGGAAAAGCAACAATAAAAATCGCAGGCTAGAAACAAATTGTATTCACTTTAGTGGTCTTCATGGCCATAATATTAATGATGTCCTTCAACAATTCATTAATATCAATATTGTTTTGGTTCAACATTATCATGAGTCAATTGGTGTCCAACTAGAGATCCCTGGCGTTTTTGTGCTGCATTTGTGCTTCAAATTCTGAAGATTTTGCCGAAAAGAGCTGGTTTGTTCCACTTTCAGACGGAGAATAAATTGAAGATATTATCATATTGACGAACATTTCGCGCCTAGGACAAAGTATACCAACCATTATCACAAACAACTGCCTCTCAACTATACCTACACTTTCTCCTGTTCCAATGGTGGCGTCTATTCTTCCTCAGATAATAAATTGGCCTGGAGCTTCTGAAAAAATGAATAAGCTGAGACTAGCAATTAGGAGATTCGGACAGATTTTCACGCATGAATGAAAAGTAACAATAAAAATAGCAGGATAGGGACTTACACTCATGTTCTACGTACAGACAACTTATTGCAATCATGCAATCATTAAGGAGTCTGTTGACCTTCCTGGAGATGCTACCTTTTGCATGTAGTAGAACATGCATATGGTCCTCATGTTCTACGTACAGACAACTTATTGCAGTGGATACCTTTGAATAGTTTTTAAGTACCAGTGTGTAGTAGTACTTGTGAGGAGTGTACTGATCTCCTCCCACGGAAACGTCATTGTTTGGTACCTGATTTTCCTTAGACAACCTAAAAGGTACCGCAATTTCCAACTCCGCTCCCATGTTTCCCAATCGTTGGGCAGATGGGTAAATTTCTTGATCTCCGCGAACAGGATGATAATACGTTGGCTTGAAGCAGTTAAAAAATGAAAAAGACTGGCAATTAGGAGATTTGGGCAGATTTACACACCTGGATGGAAAATAGAAACAAAAACAGCAGGCCAGAGACTTACGCTTCTATCTCCAAGTTTGGCTTTATTCATATCGGGAATAAAATCGTACCCGATAAGGCTGAAATTACGGCGATCAGATAAGAGTCACTTATTAAATAGTTAAAACGATCTTGGATTGGCAGCCAATTAAAGTTCAGCAATTTGTGGCGTACGCAACCGCATGCGAGAAAATGCGCACTCGAACATTTTGGAGTGTGCGGACGTACGCGCAGGACGCTGTTCAGATATTTTGCTATTTGATATCTAACCATGTTTCTCGATATCAGAAGTTGTAATAAACGTTTCGCTTGCAACACGTTTGCCTTCTCTCTATCATCGCGATGGCCTTTCCGACTAGGAAGATCTGCCACAGAGATTTCTGAGCACAGTCGAGGCTTAACTAGAATAGCTAATCCGCTACAATGGTACTATTGCTAGGGTTATCAACTTTCCATCGTTTTGCATCGATAGTGATTAATTGATAATTAGTTATCATAGCTCTGCATCATATAATAAAATAAATAGTAATAGCACAAAAAATGGCTACAGTACTTAACTAGATTACAAAATTCAATAAGGTGGATTGAACTCAAGAAAAATTAATACTTTCTGTCAATATTCATAATATCTAGTTTCTAGGTGTTTTTTTAAGGCTTGGATTGGAAAAAAACTTCTCGAAGTCGTTAAATGCTAACCAATGCAGTTTTGAAAGTGAAAAATATTGGGGAGATATTTTAAATTGTTATTGGAATGAAATTTGTTCGTATTTACTTACACTTTTGATTATAATGTCGAATGATATCCAGTCAATTAGGTTAGCGTTGTCTTTTGAGTTAATTTCAAAGGCAGATTGTTGTATTTTGAATTTTATTCGATGGCAAAATTACTACAAGTAGTGTAGTAAGTAGTGATACCAATGAACTAATCCAAAGAGCCAAGAATCGAATAGAGGCCATAATGTATTTAATCATGGAAAGACACACACACACAAATACGAAATTACAATCCAAAAGCGTGGCTCATACCGCAGGGTGCCATGAAGTTTCTGTGATTATTTCATTTCAGCTGACAAGGGATGACAATTGCTTACATTAGGGAATGGAATGCATGGATTTATAATAATCTGACCTCATCTGTATGATCCGCACGTACATGATTGCTAGACATAATTGAATCCCTCAAACAAAATTAAGGCACGATCATGTTGATAAAGACTAGAGTATGAGAAATGTAGTTGTCTATATACTTTTAATGCATTAAATAGATAAAGCTATGAAATTAGAAGGGCCACGATTCCTATAAGTTAGTTGGAAGATTAAAATAAGGATTAAGCAAGAAGCGTCCACCTTGTTAAGCTCGTAATTGCTAATTAATTAATCTAATAAATTATAATCTATGCTCTATTTCAGTCAATGTCCACGCTTGTGGCAGAAGTTACACAAAAAAGTCAAGTACAAGATTAACTTCTCCATTCTGAATTCAAGCGTGTATATTTCTGTTGGCCTAGATAAATTGCAGACCTATTTGAACGAGTTCTGTAGCTTAAAGTTGAAGTGGATGAGATACGAAGACGTGGATAAGACTTTATCTTACAACATGAAGTACATGAGGGTAAATAGTGTGACGATAGAGATAGGTCTAAAATAAAATGCCGTAACTGCTACAAACTACTTTGGTTCCGGGATTACATATGTTGAATGCCTCCATTTGTATTTTGCCCTGACTAATTAATCTTAACTAACACTGCAGTAAAACAATATTGAAGCCAAATTAATAAATATTTATTGTCAGATTGCACTATTGACTTTCCGCATTCGTTTTTGCCATTATTTTAGTTTAAAATTCAATCTAATGACTAAGAAAAACCGATCACATATTAAAAATTTCAATCCTAAATCAGGTAACTTCATTTGTTTTATAATGGGTTGTACCCATTTTATTTGTCATCATTTTAACACATGCTTGATATCGCATAACTTTCAGGTCTCTCTCAATGATTTTAGTGATTCTTTGAAGTTTAGGAAGAAAAGGAAGCGGAAGCAAAGACTCAAAGCTAAGAACATAGTGTTTTCCGCATTCGGCGATTTTCAGATATTTCAATATCAGCTGATGGATATATTTTCATTAAAAAAAGCATTATTTTCCTTAGGATTGAACGAACTCTCGAGACTATTGTACAATTGAGAAATAAATTTCAGTGTTTTGCCCTATACTAACGATTATTTGAATTTATCGAGGTCAAATGCCATTTAGTCTAGAACATTTCCCTAACCAATCGTTACTTGATGGCAATGTCGACCAATAATGTAAAGATAAAAATGAGTTATATTTAACCACAAGCTGCAATTTGTCTCATCCTAGTATCGAGAAACGGGGCACGACTCAGTTCTCACCACTGTGACTACTTCCATGTTCACCGTTTCTTTACAAATGTTAAAGTTCGTTAAAAGGAATTCCGCTTATGTAAGGGGGTAGTGAAGAGAAAAATTTTTAAGTTACATCAGCATTGAGAAGAAATGTGTACAAAAGATAATATCTACGAGATTAGTGTCAATAAATTCTGCTCAAATATTTATTACTCAAGCTTAATTGTCTGGTCGGTCTTAGACATTGTTGCCCTCCAAAAAATTGATAACCTTGACTCACTCATTTTATCAAATAAAAATTAGGGCAATTTAAAAGTGAAGAATATTTTTAAAATATTAGTCGACTACAATTATGCATTATGAAAATAGCAACGTGTAGTATCTTCTTGGATATAACTTCTAACAAAATCAATACACAAATATCATTAATGCATACAACTCAGGATGATTCATTTCTATTTCCTTAAAATACATACTGAATTTAGATACTAGGTAAAAATATTCATACTGTATAAATATGCTTAATGGAAAAGTGTATTTTAATACAATACATGTCATTAAAGTGATTAAATACAGGATATGTATTATAATAACAGTAAAAACAAATGCAAAATCAGGAAAAATGGCTTTATTAAAGTCCAAACAAATGAATTAAAAATCAAATTTGAAGTGGACAGCAGAATACATTAAGGTAATTGTGCTGGGAGAAATTAAAATTATCTAGAGGAACTGAAGATTATAACATACAATATATACATATTCAAATTAACGCTGCACAAACATACCAGATTCAAGATTGGTATATTAATCAATCGGAACAGAAATTAACAACAGTATCCGCAGCAGTCACCACATCTGCATTGGTCAGAATATTTATAGCAATATTCTGCGGAGTCATACTCATATAGGGACAATTTGAAAATAACGATGTGTTTCCTATGGAAAGCAGCCAATGCGACTCATATTGATTGCACCGGGAAATGCAATGGAGTCAACGTTCTTCATAGATCTTCACAGGTTTTACACTGTCTATGTTATCAGCTAAAGTCTCATTGGTTGAAATGTAATTTACTATCCCAAGGTAATGTCACTACAATCTAGGGCAGTCAAACAAATTTCCCATGAATAGCTATGAAATTTTTATAAGTAAACAAACTAACTTACAACTTTGCCTCTTATTTCTTTATTATTAATATGCCTTTGTGGACAATCTTTTTCCTCATATAATTTTGAATACTTTGAAGGATAATAATATTTTACATTAACCATATTCTTGTAACGTTTGTTATATTTCAAAGGTTACACAAAACCCATCAAATTGACTAAACAAAATTATTTTTATTAATTATTTCAAATAGGTTAAAAGAGAGTCAAGTATATGGTAGAGAGGGTGGGAGAAATAGAAAGATGTTAAGACCAATCTTATCAAGCTATTAAAAAGTCTAATTTCTTCTAATTTTAGATCAGATTTGTACAAAATTTACTAAATGGGCAGTTTATATTCTATATAAAAATTCTTGACCATGTGTCAGTTCCACTATTTAAGTTAATTTCTTCCAAGGGTTGTCAGTGGTTTACAATCTTGGGATAGCCGAGGTGAGATTACTAAAAATTGAAAGTGACCTAATTTCTTTCTTATTAAACTCAAAGATAATACGAGGCCATTAGGAGATATCAAGCGTTGACAATTGGAAATATAGGAAAAGCCAGGGCGTTTTTAGCCAAATCCTAATAAAAGGTAACTGGTACAAGCCATCACATTAGGCGATGATTACTAATTCAAATTCGTTTTAATTTGCAAAAATAGGGAACGAGATCAAAAGGAGTTACAGGTTAAGCTCGTTTGTTTTTATAGGATTCGGAGTAATTTAATTTGAATGCATTCATTTTGCAATGTTTCTTACAATAGTATAATGTTAAAATCTATAAAGCTTTAAGAATACCGCGATTCACTAACGGTGTTATATTGCCCGTTTAAGATAACGATAGTGAAGTAACCATTTGACATTCAAATTGTTATTGGCTCTTTTTTAATTGTCCTTGTCATAACTTGGGGCTAATTTCAGTGTTAGAGAGCTAGTTATATAAACTTAACATAAGGTTATACTTATTTGGTTTAGATTGAGATTCTATATAAATAATTGTTACAAACAAGTCTTAACTTTCTCGTAAAACCCAGTAAATTAGGTCAGCTAAATGGTGTAACCACAATGTTCCCCCACATTGTCATGTGTTTGTAATCTTGATGATTAAATTTACTTAAATAGCTCATTAATTCACCGACCATCGTCTCATTAAAGTCCCCTACAATCGTTTTCTTTTAATTCACACGCTTAAGTAAGATGAGTCTAAAGTAGAAGAAAAGAAAATGCATAAAATTAGACGACAACTTAAGAAATTGAGGCCTTTCTAATAAACTACAGTGCTTTAAAAGTACACAGTTAAAATAGTTGTTTAGGGTTATCTTCCAATGCCTCCAATTATAGCACTTTAATTAAACTCTCATAAACAAGTTCACGTTAATAGAAGTTTTGGTGTTTCTGAAACCATATTGAATTATGAATACGGTAAGGAAAAGCTTAGTACTTTAGGAAGTTACCTTGCTTAAAAGCGTACAAAACGTAATGCAAGAGGCTAGTGTTTAATTTCGAACAGATCAAAAGTCTATTTCTTTCTGGAGCAAAAGGGAGGGTATAGAGTTACGGATGTGTGTGACGCTTGTTGTTTGGATTGGCTCGGGTTCCAATCGGTGGGTATCAAATAACACCGCGATTGTTCCTGCACAAAACGTCTCAGTTTTCATTACAGCAGAATTTTAATCATGCCACCTTTAATAATAGAAATCGATACTCCCAGGGTAGTTATGTGATGATAGTACAAAAGAATCGATATAATTCTAAAAACCTGTCGCATTTGAACTAATAACAATCTTACATATATATGTGATTAATACACAATAAAGAAACATTCAACTTTGGCTAAATAAGCGGATCTTGCCTCTTCAATAGATAATTTTGAATTCACAATTCATAGAAATTACGTCACTTCGATTTATAGTAAGTTTACTGTGAACAAAATCGATATAATGCTTTAAGTGCAAACGTATGAAGTCCAAAAAGACATCACTCTGCGCAGGCATTCTAAACAGACTTGAACTAAATACATTTTAAAGTAAAATAAGGGGAGAACTTCAAATTTTCATCAGTATCGAGGTTTTCTGCAGTTCGACGTGTCTTTAAATCGTCCCAGTAGCTTTTAAATCGATTTTGCAAAGGGATGATTTCTGTGCCAAAGATTGATTTTTTTCACCGCACAGGTGCATTTTGATTAACATTTTTTGATTAAATTTATTTTGTTTTGTTCAAAATTAATGTGAAAATTCAGTTGGTATACTGATTAAAGAGTTCAAGCTTTATAGGATATATGTAAAAAAAGAATATGACAAGTTTTTGTTAATACTCTTTTTACCGTCGATGAGGAAAGAGAAAGCGTTGCCAATAGTGATTAATACGTAACTAGTATTCTTGCAATAGATAATCCCAATTACAATGACATGCTGCCTACTGAGTTCTAGATTAGAACAATTCCCAAAGGAATTTGACGAAACTAGCAGCTTGTATATACAGATCGGAAATCATAGTTATTGACTATTTTTCCCATCAACATTGATCTAATATTCTACAAAAACGTAAAAATAACCCCTTATTCTAATTCTTTCCATAGCAGACAAACTTGCATATTCTTCACAAGACCGAAGAGGCTAGTAAGTACAAGCTATTAGGCACAAATTCAATCAGCCTTCCCACAAAAGCACTAAGAGTTCCAAATGGTAGTAGACTTGAAACTTTCCTGAATACAGCAGTAGGGGCAAATTAGGATTATAGCTCTCACAAACCAAAGACCCTAATTTCAGCCTGATCGGTATTCACTCGCTTATTCGAATGTTACTGCATAACTTAAACCTGGGGACTAGTAAAATTTTGAAATCCAAGTAACTTTAAAATGTATCTCAATTGAATTAAAATACTATATCTAGGTGCATTAACCATGGATAAGAAATCTACCTTTTAAACTTGTGTAGTCCTTAATATATTCCATCAAGCACACCATAACCCACCAACATATTTATTGTCTTTAGGGGGTTATTCTCATGACCTTTCCAAAAGAATGTACCCTATTAAGATTGCACAAATTGTTTTACCCCTTGTTCCTCTTTCAAAAACTCATCCTGGGCAGGCCGGAGGGGGGTGGGGATAACAACATACACCCGTCCTAGTGGGAAACTCGAATGCCGTTATCCAGCCAATGCGATTTGTAATTTCGCTCGATGGGTGCGCACCAATGAGCAGACTAGTACGAGTAGATTGCGCAATTATAACGATTTTTTCGTATATTTCTTAAAGTCAAGCGGACGGGGATAAATTTGGATGGTCTTTAATTTTGAGGGGATGAAGTCGCCTGAATTCTGAAATTTCGCTTATTCATTAGTAGGCTCTTTAGTGTCGACTAAGTTTTGGTGTTTTCCTTGGACATTTTAGCATATCAATTAACTTCATTTAAGAGCTAATATTGGTAGCAGTAGGGTTGCTGCTCCTCTCTTCACTAGGTTTCATTAAAGTAATAGGCTGCGTTTGGCAAATTGTTTCTCGTCTTAAGTGACACTTTGGGTGACTTTATATTGCGCCAGATTTTGCTTCCTTCCAGTTGTAAATTTACTGATCTAACTTATTAAACAAATTTCTGCAGGTGAGCAATTAATGTACAAGGATACAAATTTGGTGCACTTTAGTTTTTTTCCTCCTGATTCTTTCTCTTTCTCACGTTAACTTTCAGTAGATGAACTCAAGCACTATGAGTCACCTTACATCTCCTGCTTTCCGATATTAATGAGAACTGCTATTATTATATTCACAAGTATCTTAGTGTAAATCAAAGTGTTTTATTTGTGAGCGACCTAAGTTCTTAATATTACACTTGGTTTGACTTATCAAGGTGTGATCAATCATTGTTCGTAGCAAAATGTACTTTGGAGAGGGATGTATGCAGTTTTCTAGCTTTTATTGATTGAAGAATGTGGAAAGCAGGGTATGAAGTTTTTTCAAGACCCTCGATTGGTATTGATACTTCCTTATACATTTTTCTAGTTAGGTTACTTGAGAAATTAGTTCCAAGTAGAGGTTTTTTTCAGAGCGATTGTGGGGAGAATCGCATTTATCCATTTTTATTAAAGAAGTTTGCATTCACTCATGCTTTCACTATCACATAATTAGGTAGCCAGTTCCAATATGCTTGGTACGAATAAGTTTTCACTTTGAGTAGTGGGACCACTCCCAATTTCATGGCGGCTTTGATACTCGCAAGAGTGAAACTCTTCAATTGTCTTGCAGGAGAGTGAATTGCTGATAACTTGCTTTGGATCCCATGTTGTACTGGCGAGATTTGCTATGTAGTTTAAAGAAACAGGATGATACAAGCTTAAATGCTATTTTTTAAGGCAGTAGACCTCATTATAGTTTAGTCATTTGAATCATTTGGTGGGCCTCGAGGTGTCTCAAACTAATGCCCATTGGAAATTGTCATTTCACTATTTAAGCATCGACTTTTCTTTCCTTCAAGAATATGGAAAATGAAGCTCTACTTTAGATAGGAATGTCAATTCCTCTCATATCAATCCTATTAAACGACCAATATGTTTTAAATGGGCTTAATTTATTTGACTTTCAAAATTACAAGAATGTATTTCCAGTTACCTGTTGACCTCAATGCTGGTATTCTACTTCG
This sequence comes from Hymenolepis microstoma, assembly GCA_000469805.3. Classification (NCBI taxonomy): domain Eukaryota; kingdom Metazoa; phylum Platyhelminthes; class Cestoda; order Cyclophyllidea; family Hymenolepididae; genus Hymenolepis; species Hymenolepis microstoma. The sequence goes on from LR215994.1 coordinate 15,641,176, forward strand.
GGCAAGGAGATTGTAACCTTAATCGACCCAATAACTCAATCACTTATCAGGTGCGCAAACCAGGTGTGACAAGCAGTTCAATGTAGCATGTCTCTTACTGCCAGCAAGCATATGGTAGACGGCCTCTATATTACAACTAAGCAACATGCGAAGTTACTGCCTAATGTTGGTTAACAGGGCGCCTATTTTATGGCATTGAACCTTTAACAGTAATGTATATCGAGCTTAAGTTTTGAAATTACAAAAATTTAGTAGTATTGATCATGCGATAGCATTTAAACACGAGAAATGACAAAATAGAACATTGTGGGATGAAGCGAAGATTCGAATAGGAGCACGTAACAAATTCTTATTTCGTTTGCACTCTGAAAACTCTGAGGTATCAATTTTCACGATTTACCTCCTGATTTCTTAGTGAGTTCATGTATATGATGTTCAAAGCATATTGCTTAGTTGATTAATTTGAGTGGTTGATCAAGTTACCAGCGCTCATTACTATCTTCTTGCAATGTGACATTTGCAAAGAAATTTTCACATATGGCTGGGATCATAACGTTTCGCCCAGGGTGGAAGAAGTTATGGAGACATTGAAACCCCCACAGGATATTATCACAATGTCCAATCGAGCTGCTTTTTCCTCAAGGTATTTGGATACGTTGTGTTATATTCGCGCTAATATCCACTGCTGTTAGGAGCCAAATGGTCAAAATGAAATGAGGGGAAATAAATAAACGGGAACTTTGCTAAACTAAACACATTTACTAATCAATCATTTTTGTCTGAAATTAGTGTTGAATGGCTACGACATTATTATACCTCTCTCAGACAAACTGGTTATCAGGCGCATCCAAACGACAATTTTGTGACTTCATTGATTATGTAAGTCAAATAAGTTGTGCCAATTGTAAACATGACGCCAAATGAAAAAAAAATATTTTGATTTTAATTTAATAATGTAGATCACGGATTTTCAGGATCTTGTTTCATTCTTAGTAAATAGCGCCGAGTCCATAAGCTTAACTCAGGAAATAAACAAAAATCTCAACCTAAGGATATGCACTATTAATCTGGAGGGTCAATAGATGTTGAGAGTTTCTAAATAACACTTTTAGACAACGGAGAGATGTAATAACACTTATATGACCTCTATGAGAAAGAGAAAAGCATTTTACTTACCTTTAAGATTCGTGAATTTGAGTACCTCTTTCCATCTTTGTCAAGTGGGTCCTCATTAAGAGATGATCACCTTGCAACTATATCAGTTCAAAAAGGAAAACTGACTAACAGAATGATGTCAACTGAATTCTGATTTACCTATCCAACTTCACGATATTTATTTGTTCTAAACTGCGTTATGTGTTATCGTACTTTACTAATCAATTTGTGACCAGTTTTACCAGATTTTTCAAACTTTTGTGCGTACGACTCATCGTTCGACTTTTAAACAATTCATCATTATCCTCACTATTTTCTAGCATTTGCATTTTGACCACATTTCACTTCAATCACGTTTTCCGCTTTCACGTTACAAGGTCGTCTTCTCTCTGTATTTTCCTTGATAACATAATCTCTCACCGACTCTCCAATTCCTGGTTTATGGTAGCTAAGTCGACACACTCTGGAAGACCTAGAGCCCGACATATCGCCTTAGCTGTGATTCGAATGATAAAAAGAAGGACATTACCAAATAATTTTTTATGGGAAGGCATATGCGGCCGTTAAGTCGAGCTAAGCTCAAATGATTTGAATTTATTGGAAATATACGTGAATATGCAAACCGATAAGATGAACGGGTGTGATTATGTGAATAGAAATATTTGTCTATTTCTCCTTACAGAACAAAATTATGAGATCAAATTATAACGCGTGGAGGAACACCGTTAGGGAGTCATAAGAAGCGAACTTAATCTAGTCGCCAGGACTATCATATCAACAGATGTTCAACCTTACTACCGGTAAAATGTTCTCACCTCTTCACCACCTACTTCATATAGAATACCCGGATGACACGTGCAAAATTAAGGTCACATTTTTATTTCATATTTCTTGGAGCACTCATTTAGATCAGATAGATGAGCCCAGTGATAGTCGGATATTCTTTATTTTTGTGATGATCATTCACCAAGGTCTTCACATCTCGGCTACAATACATATATATATATATTTCTCCTTTTATGAAAACCTCTTAGCTGTGTTCCACCTACCATAATCCGGCGAATGGATTGCACTGTGCAGTTCATCGTCTTCTTCCTCAGATCAGCATGACTTTTCCGTTTATCTATCTATATAATAAGAAATTTTCGTGAAATTTCGAATGAAAAGGAATCATCGTTCTTGGAGCATTTGCCTCCAGTCCAACCTATCGTTTTAACGGACTCAGAGTCTAATTTCAATTGAATTTAGCATTTTTTTGACATGGAGATGCCAATATGAAGCTTTGATTATACCTCTGCTGTCTATGATCAAAATCTACCTTTTTCAGTTCTTTTCTCCTTTAAAAAAAATGAATTTAATGCAAACTTCAACAAAAATTAATTGCTTAAAAGTAAATAACAATTAAACTTTATTAATGGAAATCTTTCAATTTCTCACGCAAGTTTTTTTAAAATTTATTCTGATTTATTACAAATGATAAATAAGGGTGATTAAACCAAAGAGAGATTGCCACTCAAAGTTTATGAAGTGTTACTAATTACAGTGTATAACATTGCAAACTGTTATCGCTATTAGATAATTAGTCTTTATCTATTTTCTTCACCTTCTAAAAAACAGTTATGTGCATAACTTATCCATTTGAGCTCTTTCGGGAACCACGTGACATGTGAGCTTAACTCCACCACTGGTTACAATGCTGACGCTTCCTCCCCGTAAAAATTTCCTAAACTAATCAACTGCAGTTGACTTGGGTAGAGGTAATGCATCCTCGATCTTCTTGCATGAAAAATTCGCATTCTGCTACCTTTCTTGTTGAGCTGAATTAATCAGCGCGGTTGGTCGCTCACACCACCATATATACGGATGGGTATTGATATTGTGACTACTGCGTCACAGAGCATTCTCTCCGAAAAAAATATTCCATCTCTGAATCTGTCCCATTCCTATCCTGTGGTATCGATTCTCGACGCTAGAGATAGGTTGCTATTCACGTTTTTTTTACTTTCTAACCTTTTCCAATAAACTTGATTATGACTAAATGAGTTCACTCAGAGGATAAATCAGAAAGATGGGGGAATAAAAGACGAGAATAAATTGTCGAACATACTTACAACTACTGAAGGAATCAAGTTACTTGGGTCTTGATTAGGCGATTGGGTTCACTGACCAAGCACTTGGCATTCTAAATCTCAAGCCTAATTATCCGTTTATCGTGAATTCGAGTGCCTTAACAATTGAGCTCACGATTAATTGGCCAATTAATTGTGGTGTGAGGTTGGCCTTTATCACATGGAAACACCTATACGATATTCCGACCCCCTGTGTTTGCTCATTGATAAATTACATTCTAGACACTTTCATCTGAGTATGACTGACTCGCCTTACCCCAACTATATATCCTGTTTGTCCACCCACCGACACCGTATACTAAGACGTGATCTTGCAAATCTTGTTCTCTTTTTATACTTGTTCCCGAATGAGCTTCAACCTACATCTTCGAGTATCCTTGGGTTGCTGATTGGTAGTACTTAAGATTTTTTGAATTGATTTGACAAACTGAACTTTGTAAAGTACATTTTGATTGTGCTCAGTATCCACCCCCGCTAGGTATTATTCTCTAATCCAAAAGTCAGATTTTTTTATGGGAATTACCCCCACGTGTGGGAACAGAGCGAGTGCTTGTAAGAAATCTGTCATAATGAGCAACTTCAAACAACATTAATCATGCTCTTTTCTCATAGCATTTCGCTCCAAGCTCACTATGATTCATAGCAGTGATTCAGAAATCTCTCCTTCTGTTGCATCAATATCTGAGGGAGTGGTTCTTAATATACGCAGGAGAAAAATCAGCGCAGTTGAATGCATAAAAGGCGCTGGAAGTGGTTAATCTTCATGAAATTTAGTCGCTATGTTCCTCTCCACTCTCTCAAACATTTCCTCTCATCTTGTAAATAATAAATTCCTATTTATTTACGTATAAACAGAATGAGATGGATGAAATCTCTTTCCTTGAACATATTTTCGGGTCCGAACAATTCGTTTGAACTATGGTTGTCACTGGAGCAAGCGATTATTTTATTTAAACTGTTTTAGAGTTACCTTTATCAATATGAGTAATCTAAAATCGTTTATAGTGGATTCAGTAGATTTCGAAGATTTCGGCAATGACTCACTCTCGGAAAATAGGACCTCAGAATTAGTAGTACAAACAAAGTAAGGTGATTGCTATGCAGTTACGACGATGTTTGAATTTTGATCTCCATTATAAAGTTAAAGCGCAATTAACATAATCAAATATGCGGTGGTTCAACTGCAGAATCCGTAATTCCTCAAGGTTAAGACTGTTGACTGCAGAAGCAGACGCAATAAGGTAAATAGTTTGGTCTGATTTTGCCTATACATAGTCACCGAAGTAATGGTGTATATTCTTATTACTAATAGTAATTCAAATTGTACTTTTCAACTAACGGGTGTCAACCTCTATAAAGGTGTAGTTAGGGAAAAGATGGTTAGGGTGACTTGATCTATGAAGGAGAGGACTTCAAGTTCTTTCTTAATTATGGCCTAGGAGCAAGTGATATTGGTTTTTTTAATTGCGCAAAGGATTAATTGAAGAAACTGGATTTGAGTGTAATACCAGTATTGTTGATGATATTATGATTTGCGGCTTTCATAGAATTCTATTTCCTTTGTTGCCCGATTTTGCCATCGGTGATAGAAATCTATCCTTTTGGCTGCTTCATACATGCAAGACTGGCCAAACCAAAGACATCCTTTTTCCACTTTGATCGTATTTCCTTAACCATTGCTTCGTGTTTACTTTCTTCCTTGAGATCATTTGTACCTGATGGCTCAAAAGAAAACTTTTCCTCAATTCTACTTAATATCTTACAAGGACTCGCACATATGAGAACTAAGTTGGTACTTGACTATTCTGAGGCATGATAAGTGAATTCAAAGCATTGAGTTCTCACGGCTTGCCATGACGAAGTTTATCTCGTGTCTACCACGGAGGTTCATGAGTAGAATGTGTCATCAATGACATAGTCAGTTTGACATCACGCAACATATATTCAGAATTTGAAATTGGTATTTGTCACTAGGGGGATGAATTTCCTGACCTTACACACTTTAGCTATCTACATATTTATGTGCAATATGTTTCTTTTTTGTTTTGAGAAAGCTTGTGAATATTACACAGTATCAGTTGGATTCAAATTAGGCGATCGAGCAAAAGCTTAAATTAAAGTCACATTACTAAAAATTTTTTGCAAAATTTGAATTTTGGTTCAGTCTGTAAACATATTGCTTCATGAGTATAGTCTATTTCTTCGCCTTTCCAATTTTCACACTTCAGACTTTGTTCTTTGTTTACTTTTTGGAGTAAATTCTTCACTGTGGAGCCCAGAGATTACAAGCCACCTCATGCAATTAGATGATCGGTGAACTACGTTTGGCGCACACTTTTTGCTCTTAATTGTTGAGGTCAGAAATAGTATGATGTTAGCATAGTAGGGTTTATTAGAATCTACTCAAGGCGAAATCTGATTACTGCACATTGGTTTTAAATCACTTCTTTAAGCACTCCAGACCCTAGGCCTCTAATCTTTAAGTTTTCACACACCAAGTCAGATAAATTCTTTGATATATCAAAGAACCATGCCTTTTTATAAGACTGATCCATTCATTTTCTAAATTATGAAAAGAAAATAATTAATTATGAAATAGTAGAAGTTCAAATGACATTCTATTCAGGAAAGTGGGCCTAAGCCGAATTGAAAAACTAAATTGACTTTTTACTCGTGAGGAACTCGAATTTCGCCCATTTCTATATCATTGGGTGCACCGCTAGGAGTCGAACCCGTGACCCCTGGCAAAGCAGATGGTACTAAGACTAATGAGCTATCGATAACAAGTGGTAGAGGAGGGTGTGAAATCACGGGACACGTCTTCCATCGAACTCATTTCCACATTAAAACTCCCCCTGTACTTGATATAGTCAACACTAGCATGAGGTATTATTGCCAGATGGGCGGATAAGTAAACGACACCGAGAAACAGGCTGCACAAAGAAGGGATGGAATATGATCAATTGAAAAATCCAGATTTCCTCCTACGGATTGGGACAACATAGGAGAGGGGAGGAGAGGAAGTGATGGCACGTATAACCCTAGCAAACTGCCAAGATAACTCAACAATGCTAGCGAGTGATTACTAACGCTGAGGAACGAACGAAGAAACATTGGGACGAAGTTAAGTCCGTGAATCGCTCACCGTTTAGTCTACTGTGCAGTAAATTAATAAACCGACGGAAAATGACCCAAAATAAACACGGTTAGTGCTTCTTATAGCACTTATCGCAATCTCCTCCAGTCAACTATAACTGGAAATGTTAGTCCCACCAAGATTAGCCTTTTGAAGCAATTGAAGATAATATCCCCAATACGTTTAAAATGGCTTGATAGTATTCGCAAATGCTTCCTTATCTGAACGAGTAAAACCCGAGTCCTGTCGTTCAAATTCCCCCTCCCACTTGGCCTTAAATCTAGGATACCTCTTAGCTAAGCACTCGATTAATCAATTAGTTTAGGTGCATAAACTTCGTAAATAAATAAAAAATAACAATGGATAAATGATTTTACCGCGTTGTGTGGCGAAAGTTTCCCTTGCTATTTAAGATAATTGGAAAGACTAAGAAACAACCGCTTATGTTATTTAAAGCTCGACTTTTTTTGCTTTCCTTATCATAGAGATTTTGATTTCTTCATTTTTGGCTTATTGGTACTAATCTACAGAACATTCACCACACTACTTTGAGTCGTTAAAGTGAAGTACTCCAATCCTTACCTGCCTATCGGCTACCTTCATGTTCAAACTTGTTTGGCATTATCTACTAGTATTACCTTACTTTTTTATTCTCAAAATAATTAACTTAAACGAAGATCAACAACTGATAAGAAGCTGGGACCGAAAGTATTATTGAGCAGCCTTATTTACATATCTCGACTTCTTCAATCAAGAGACTCTAACAAACAGGAGGCGTGAAGAAGATATAAAAACATATAATTCAAAGATAAATTAATCGAATAAAGCGAATAGACCTAATTTGAGGGAGATTCATAAATGAGGGGGAAGGGTCAAATTTGGGGTCTGGGTGAGTAACATAAGAGGTTGGAGGACACTTCAAAATTGAGATAGAGAACGAGGTGGAAAAGCGTTTTCCTTCCGGAATGTTAGTTCGCATTCTGTATTGATGTGGTTAGTGTTAAGAGTGTCAAAATTTGGTACAACATAAGGAAAAACTTTGGTCTGATTCTATCATCCTATTATACTGCAGTGTGGTGCTCGCGGTAACCAGAATTTCGGTTAGGTGATGAGTATTGTCCTATAAAAGAGGCCTCTTCGTTGAAAGTCCCTGAAACGTAATAACAAACAGATAAATTATTAATAATAATAATACAAAAATAGCATAAATGCGAAGAAGATATCCCACTTTCCATTGGTTAAATTTTAAAGCGTGTTAACTTCTTAACCAATTGGATAGGAGATTACCATCCCATTATCCAATAGAAATGATCTCCAGTATTTCCAATTCTGATTGGATTTCAGAAATAATAGATAGAAGATCTATAAGACAAGCCTTCACCCATATTAGTCTCAGCGTAAGTGTAACACTTCAAAAATAACGCTTTTGGTTAGCATTTTGAGGGATTTTGAATATTGCGTTTTATTCAACAAAACATAGAAACATGCAACACAACTTTGTTAGTACGAAAATAGCAAATAGCCGATTGATTTATTTTGGAAAATAAATAGAATGACGTAAGTAAGTTAGGGGGGAACAGACAGCTTATAATGACATTCATGCTTACGTGGTGAGTCAATCAGTCTTGATCGGGCTGGAGAAACGAAACGAAAGCTGTATTTATTATTGATTTAAAGTCATCTTACTCACACACTACTCAAGTGCCAGTGGTACAACCGAACCCCAAAATACAAAGTTGCAGTTAGATGCACTTACGCCTTGGTATAGGATGAAATTCATCTGTAATTTTCAGTAGTCGTACTTTACTTAAGCCATCACATCACTCCAGATTGGTTAGATGTGAATGATAACTTACTTCTTCGATGCGGCCTTAATGGTCTTGACGCTAATGACAAATCAAACAGGCGTTACATTCCTTATGTGTATATGCAAACAGAGGATGCATCAGACTTAGGAAGGCGAGCACCAATAAAATGTTACTTAATGTAAAATCAATAAAAAGTCAAAATGGTGTAATATGGCAATATACGACACACTAATTATTTGCCAAGTGACCTTTTCAGTGGACTTGTAAATTCGATTGACTTAAAAAGCAGAGAAGACATACTACTTCAAAGGAGATTTGAGTAGAAGGTAGCTGTAATATGAACTGACGAGGACAAAGATTACCCTTACGTCCGATTTATGACGCCTTATGACATTACGTGCGAATTACTAAATTATCACCCACGAGGGCCGGAAGGTGAGTCATTCGATTGATTCCTAAGGTTGCGCACGCCAACCATAGCAACATCCAACAGGCAGTCAAATCAGACCTCAGGTGGTGAACTCAAAGTTTTTTTTTGAGGTCACACTTTATTGTGTGAGAAAATCTATCCGAACTTTTTTACTATTCGAAATTTACAGTGCTAGTGCAGTGAATCAAATAAACGTTTGCAACATTTGTAATTTTCATAATTTGATATTCCTACCTCGTTTGTGCGCAAATACCATGAATCAAAGTAGGATTAGAAGGAAAAACAATTAATGTAGGTTTGGCAAAGCGGTAGTGTCGATGCAAAGTGTTGCTAGTTCTCAAATGTCAGTCAAATTTTGAGTGTAATATCATGCGCGCCAGCATATGGCACAGATTCACGAAGTGTGAGTTACTGTTTTGCGAACTCTTAGATATCTTCTCCATTTCATTGCATCCTAAAACAGGCACTGGTGTGTATTATATGCCAAATAACTTTATGTTCATAAGGGAACGTTCCAAATATGTGATTGGTCCGAAAACGGGAACGTTATATGCAGTATTTCGGGAACCGGAGAATGCTGTTCAACAAACTCGGTAAAGCCCGATTCTGGAAGAAGATTTTGTCTAGTTTAATTGAAGTAGATCCAATTTGGAAAGTGGGATACTTATTTTAAAACATGAAACAATTTTTCAATTTTATGAAATCCGTTACTCAATCTGAATGTGCCTTATAGATGAATCAGACTACGAATGTTATGGAAATTGGACAAAGAAATTGGACCCTGAAGCATCACCATGGTGCATTGGGAGGGGAGGGGGCGGCGGAAGTGGAGGGGTGGCCCTCTCTCTCTTCTGGACTCACAAGACTCAAAATCATGTCAAAGAAGTTGCAGAGGAAGAAAATTTGAGCAAACGTGAGTCTGTGTGTGAGAAAGAAGAGGGTGTTACGTCACATATTTGAGAAAATATCGTTCCAGATGAGTTAACCACTCAAAAATTCTCATTGTGAAACAGGTGTTATTGCTCAACTGAGAATTTCACTGAGTTCTCCGAAACTTTCTTTTATTTCTCTCCGATTTTTTTTCCACAGAAAATAAAACAAAAAAGAAATCCAAATCAAAAGTCCGCCGACTATGATTTTCTTAACAAAAAAAGTGAAATAGTCAAGTGAGGATTTTACTGATGTCATCGTTTACCTCGGAAATTCAACGAACGCATTAAAGCAAAGTTTTAGCAAATTAGTTAAAAGTGATGAAATTGAAGTTCCAAGCATAGCAACATATCTACCAAAAGGGTGTTGAATATGCCTGTGTGACTTAATGTGCACAGCTTAGGGTCAATGAGTGCCTGGTAAAGAGTGCACAAGATTTGCTGGCTTTCATTCAGAAAGTAATGCTCATTCCGGTTTTTGATTTTATGCAAATATCATAAATGAAGTTTTCCAATCAACTGCAGGCCTTTCAAATGTCTTACATTAAGAGGGACTATAGACGAATATGTAATTACCAGGCTCTGAAGCTGTTAACATGCACTCGAGCTTCTCCTCATCACTAACTGAACTACTACAAGCAAAAGAGCCCAACTAACAATTAATTTATTAAATTGATAACTAATGTTTTTTTCGTGCTAAGTGGATTTCATTTTCACCAGGAGGGCTTTGCAAAAATAAAAATTGCATTTTTGTAGAGTGCACAAAGTGCATGAACAAAGGTGCGACCGTGCAAATTGTCACGTAGGGAGCAAGTGAGACCTCTCACAGCCAGCCACCAATCAATAGTCGCTGAATGGTTTAACAAACTCTATATTGTATCTTAATAACTAAGCTTCCTGTCTGTATAAAAAACTAAGCCCGAATAAACGCATTCCACGCCATACGTCTGTTTCTTCCATAGATTTACGGTAGTTTAACTAATCCTGGGAACCATCCCAAATTGGGGGATCTTGCTATGGCGATTACTGAGCATAAGTCAAGACTTATTGGTGTACTAATTCACTACGAATTATGAGTTGTACAAATAATTTGGGGAACAAAAGCTTATGTAATACATTTCACAATTTGAACCTAACTGTTAACAACTCAAATACCGTTCCAATAACCGTGTTAGAATTTCATATAGTCAGGTTGCCAACTAGTTACGCGGTGCCAACATAACGACCCTACAAAGCATACAACCTGAGCAGAAAACAAAAAAACAATTAACAATACTCAAAAGAGCGTTTTACATTAACATCATCTAAAATAAGGAAGCACATTCCTTTTCTGCGATTATCAGACTCCAGATGACTTCATCTGACTATGAATAAGTGCTCCACCTTTGGATGGCAATATGACGAATTTTTCTTTTACTGACTCGTCTTGCGAAGTATCAAAACTCAAACAAACAAAAACTAGAAATATCAACGATGTAACATGTCATGGCCGAGAATAACCAACGGAACACGTTACGAGAGAAAATCCGTTTTGATTGAGAAGAAAACTGAATCGAATCAGGATATTTAAATGGTTTACTTCAGTGATTACCGATTTTTGGCAGAGATTTAAAATGATCTTGTCAATACACTTGGCATCCTACAACTACACACTTATCCTGGTTTAAGGGTGACCAAGATAACAACGACTCCTTAAGGTGAAAGTGGAATAACTATTTAACGTCCATTGAGCCAAAATTAGTCAATAATCTACGATCTTCTAGAGCCATAGCATGCACGGTGGATTTCTGCAGGGAATTTCACAACAACACTAATACATCGACCAACCTATTTTACACTGAACTGTCCGTCAAGTATCAATAAGATAGAAAATAAGCTCCAAAAAATCTCAGTCAAAACGTAGAAGAAGGTATCGAAAAGAAGACTCTATTGGAACTGAGGGAAACCTAACAGAACTCTCTACTCAAGTTAAGTCTTGGAGGAAGAGTAAAATGTTGTGGTCCAAAATGCACAAGGCTCACTAAAAAAAGGACAAGAACATTTCTCCAGATTAGATAAGAGGTCATAGCAACTTAGACAGAATATTCATCCCAGATACAAGTGGCTCACTTGTGAGCACTACATCTCTATAAAAATTAGAATTAGAACTAAATATCTGGTAAAAAAATGATGACCAACTTACCAGGATCCATATTATATGCCTCCAGTTCTCCGTCCTCATCAGATCCCACCTCAAGGTCGTGCTCTTCGATTCCACTGGCAAGAGATGGAGGTTCTTCTCTGAAATATACAAAAACAAATATAAAAAATCGGTGTCAATTTGATCAATAAAGTTGTTAGAATCAACTAATCTCGCCTAAATTGTACCGAGTATATTTCTCCAACAAGTCCCACTCACCATTTGAAAGTGATAATCGAGATACCCTCTGAATGTGAAATTTACGAAATTTCAAACCCCACTCTTATTTATGGCTTACACGAACGAGGTGAGAGCACATTTTGTTTTGGAAGAATGTTGTCGAGATGAGTTATTCTATACAATAGGGGGTGGAGTGTGCGATAGACTTACCTCCTCCTCCTCCCCAATGTATACTAACGCCGCAATAAAGTCTATAAGCCGGCAGTTGACTTCAAACTACCATGACTCAATCGTGTGTCATATCCGACCGCTTCCATAGTACTCACCTTACCTTTTTCTCCACCTTTGTGTCTGTCTCTGTCTTACATCTGTGGATCACTCTTCTGTTCCCACCCCCCTCTCGACTTTTTGTGACTTTGATGTTCCTCCTCTCCCCTCTGTGAAGCCCTAAGTGAACTAATGGGCTAATGATGACTATCATAAAGCCTGCATATAAATAAATACAATAGGGGGTTGGGGGGAGGTTGAGGGTCGGAGGGATTTTTATATATTCAGTTTGGTTGAGTAAACAAACTTGCTGCTACTTGTACTGCTTCAGGTTATTCCACGAGAAAATATTCCACTCGGGAATGCTTGAACTTTGGACCGTAGCAAGTTGAACAAACAAATGTTATGTAATAGAAAGAAATTTAAGTTGGCAAATCGGTTTACAGCAATATCTGGAGGAGACGTAATGTGCCACATTTAACTTGTGTATAAAGATGACTAATGCCGGCACATAGGGTCCAGAATACCTGCAATTCTCAATTACACCTATTTGATACTTTAGTACTGCATTAATGACCATGTCTGCCTGCTAAATGACTACTTATTATAAAATTTCGAAAGCTCTTCTTGATTGCAATATCTCATTTGGTTCCAATTCGACAAAATATCAGCACTTTGTAATTAATGTGAATGCGTGAAGCGACAATCATTGGGAATGAGGCGCTTAACAACATATAACCGCATGTATCTAACTGCGATATTCTTTGCTGTTAATCGTATTAAAAGGATACAATGTTGAGGAATTTATTTTGGAAATTAAATACGCCTTTGGCATCTTATGGAGTCTAAGACTAGATTACTGGTTAGTACTAACTAATAAGCATATAGCATTGGTGGTAAGATGTTAGAAAAATCTATATATCTGTATATGTTGTTTGAGTGTTTACCGTCTACGGTTGAAGGAACGTGAACTTACACTGGACGAAAAGACACTTTAGGTTTTAGTCTCCTTCTGCATTCAATATCAGTAGAAAAAGTCAATTAAAAACTAATAATTTTTTGTAAATTTAAGTTTTAGCTAAACTAGCTCCCCTCCTCACACACATTTAAAGTGCATAAAGTTCAGCGCGAAAAATCCCTTAGCGGTTTTTGCAGAACAAACTCCTGAAAAGAACAACTAGGTGCACCGACAGCTGGAGTATAGTGGGGTAGAAGACTCAAGAAAAAATCGCATATTGATCTGCCTAAGCCTCAAAAATGGCGCGTCAGACATGCTCATTTTGGGCTTTGTGCCAAAATAACACTTTCAAGACCAAAAGGTCTCCATAGGCGTACACATCCACAGCTAAAGGAACGCGTGAAGTCTGGAGGTGCAGGAGAGCTTGTTTAAGCCTGTTTGTGTGCGTAACGCTGATTAGATCATAATTTCAAGCCTATGCAATAGCAGTGAGTGGAAAACCCACACCGGAGACACCCCAATTTTGAGAACAAGAAGTCACGGAAAGAATTCAACTATGAAGTTAGCTGCTCTTCTTAAGCATTAGAATGTTTAAAATGGCCCTAATCTGGCTGTATTTAGCTAAAATTATGTATTATTATTTTCACGTTCTAGGAGAATTTGATAAAGAAATGAATAGAGATGAAAAGACCGATCATCTTAATTAATCACTCAATTAATAAGACCCGAAAATTGTTCTATGATCTAGAGCAAAAAACGATGTAAATTCCAATTTTGGATTGAATTGCAGTGGACAAGTATGTAATAAACACCCCCCGAATCCAAATTTCATTCTTAACAGCAATTTGAGCCCTTCCCTCTTATCACTTAATAAACTTCACTATCACCCCTCTACGATGAAAGTTGTCAATTCTTTCCTTCCATGCTCTTGATTATAAATAAATACGTTGCTGAAATATCAAAAAATATACATATGGCGAGAAAAGCAGCACCCGGTCGAATGTCATGAGATTAGGACAAGTCGGTGCACATCCGGTGACTGGAATAGCTAACTCCATTACTCAATACCAATCAATAGGAAGGACAGAGAATGCGATAAAATAAGCCTTCTTTAGTGGTGTTAAGTTCTAAGTTAACTCTCTCCTCACCCTTTCTCCAAATTATTTTCTCCCAGTTACAGCAATGCTTCCTCATGTCTGAGGATATACTGAAATATAGTAGAAATATACTGAGGGATCAATAAATTGGTTTTGACCTTCTAAACGCAGCTTCACAAAATGGGAGAGAGGGATTGGTTTGTCGTTGTACGCTAATTAAAAGGGGAACTGTGCTTTTAAAGTTCACCAAAGAGCGATGACAACTTGTACAAATAGCTGCTCTTTGATTATATATCACAGCAAAACACTCGAATGTGAATAAACAAAAGCAAAATATCTTTTATAATTGCGCGGTTTTCAGCTTCTAAGCAGATTTCAATTTTAGTTCTAACTGAACTCAACCACTCCAAACAACGTTTTAAAAGTGTATTTAATGATAATGTGCGCTAAGCAAAAATCGTAATAGAAGTGTTAACATTTGAATGTTTAAGCCTACACTTAGTAAAAATGAACAAAAAAAGATACCAAAACTTCAACTCACGGTCTTTCATAAGTTTGGAAGGTTTCTTTCTCCTTGAGTTCACGAACCGGGTCATTTCCAAGTTTGTACTCCTTTTTGGATAACTTGTACGTCTCTCCCCTATTTCTTGTGCACAACCAAACACCAACAATGATCACAATCAGGATGAATACTATCGCAATTACAACTGCGGCAACCCAAGCAAAATTTGCACTGGCTGAAAAGGGAAAGATGGACAATGCGGGATCATCAGATTACTTTGGTAGATAGGAAATTAAGTCTTTAAGCATCTCACCAGGTTTGGTAATGTCAGAGAAAGTTCTGGAAACCGCCAAAGTTTCTTTGAGCGTTTTGTCCTCCTCATTGTAGGAGTCATAGATTTTCTTCTGTTCATCGAATAAAACCTCTCGTCTTTTTCTGTTTGCACCACCTATAACCGATTCCATGGAATAGGGGACAAATTTAGCTCGCGAATTAAGAACAAAGAGCTGGAATCGGCATTCTAGATGAAGAGTGTTGACCGGACGAGAGAGCCGAGCTGTGAGCACTTCTTGAAGGTTCATTTCAGGAGGCGAAGTGGCGGTATAGAAATTCGTAGTTCCAGAGGATGAAGTTGAAGACTGTGTGGTTGCAACTGTGGTGGGCAAATCGGTTATTTTCACAAGATCAGCCACGGGAATGTAAGGCGATACTTTGAGGAAGTTCTACAAAAAATGGATAGAAAGTGACGAGTTAAGAGTAGAACGCAATCATGACTGAGTAGCAATATGTGTTCAATTATCCTATGCAACAATATGATCTTGAGATATTTAGATTGCAATGTTCTATCACCTTATAATTATTATTTCATTTTCGGTTATAATGGAGTTGATGTAAAAACAGCCCTGTAAAGAGCTCCAGTAGCATAATGAGACGGGCCAAATTTTCAAAAAGTACTTGGACCTTAGGCTTTGCTGACACACTACGAATTGCAACACCAAGAGCGATCTATTCTGTGGGTACTGATTCTGATGAAATACAACAAATCCAAATGTGTGAATATGCAGCTATTTTGTCAAACAGCCAAATCTGTGATATTGAGAAAAAGTGAATGACATGCGCAAGAAAAAATTGGCTATTTTTTTCCTTTTTGAATACCCGCTTGACATCTGTTTTCAGTTGTTATGTTTAAAATTCTTAAATTGTCACCGGGTGTACGCTACTTAAAATATTAATTCAGCAGGCAATTACAGGTTTTGTTTGTTGATTGGAAGTTGCGTTTTGCCGTAAAAGACAATTACTTAATACGTGTTGGGCGTAACCCCCGTTATTCCAACTCGTAGCCAATTAAATCCATCCGCAAGATGAGTACAAATAGTGGGGGCATAATTTCTTCTTCTTCCTCCTCCATCTCATTCTTGATCATCTAATTATAATCATCTGGACCTTTTGTTCAATCAGATCCATTAAATGATGCGCTGCAGTCACCCCTCTCCAGAAACTCATGAACACAGTCCTGTTTTAATTAATGGATGGCTTGCTTGAATGGAGGAAATAATTCCTAAGTCCATTGGAGGATTTTTTCAGCAAACCCCTCTAATTGATCGAATAAAGAACTTTGATCGGTGGTAATGATGTGCTTGAGAAACGGCGGAACAATATCGTGGAACTTACAGGAGTGGTGGAATTGTATGCGAAGAATGGGGCTAAATCTGGATCCTCCATAACCATTTCCATGGTGAATGTTCGAGCTAGAATCCAACCCTGTTGGGAAATGATACCAAGACCGTTCCACTCCTTGACGACTGATGGAGCGGGAATGCATTTTACGTCGAAAGGATCTTCATTGCATTCGGTAGTACAGGAGAGCCGAGATGGAGCAACTTGTAATGCGGGCTTAGCTGGAAGAGAGAATAATTTGGAAGTTTTCAAACTAACTACATTATGGAAAAGTCGCCCATACAAAGGCAAATTCTTAGAATTTAAAATTAAAAACTATTCTAATCAGATGGATTCTGCATCCAAACAAATCAGATATATGTCACCATGAGCCATCTACATTATCATATTTAAATATTTGGCCCGCCAACAGTTTTACAAAACGCTATCGCATTTGAAGAGCTCTTAGGAAACCCTTAAAAGACTTCACAGGCACTCAATATGTCAACAGAAAGTCTAGTATTTGACAGATAAACATTCTTACAAATAGGGGGTATGATTTCTTCAAAGAAGAGTTATAATTTTTTTTGTTTTTCTCGTTTTGGTCTGTTTAATCCATCTAATTTGCGATTTAATAAAAAAACGTAATGATTGATTGTAATTCCAAAATATGATTTGAGTACGGATTGTGTATAGGGCTTATAGAGCTAAAAAGGGCAGCAGTAAAACGGATCAAAGTAAGATTTTGACCAAGCTTTTTGCTAATATAAACCCTCTAAGACCAAGTGTCCTACAAATTCATTCACACTAAGCTTTTCAATGCTATTTATCAACAGTTTGAAAACGAAATACAAACATTCAATCAAAACGTATGGATCATACTAACCTCAGTTTTGGTAAATACGAAAAAAATTGAACTCACGAACAACACGAAGCGTCCCGGCTACAAGCGATTGTCCATAGGCATTGATGGCTTTAATGGACAATCTGAAGTTCTGCCCAACAGCGAGGTTCTTGACTTCCACAGCAACTCCTTTGAAATCCCAATTATCATATCTCCAAAAATCAATATCCAAATTTGCAATTGGTTGATTCTGTAACTGTAAAGATGATGTAAGAATTTTCCTAAGAGCCTCACTGCTATCGGCCTCAAAGCCATTGATTCCAACTTTGAAGGAGACCTGTTCACTCTCTCCAGCATTCAAGGCACACGTGTACTTCTTCGATGAACCCTCGAGAGCGTAAAATAGGTCTTCAACACAATTCACATCCTTAAAAGTTGGTGCTCCCACCACAGACACATTAAAAGTGAATTTCAGTCGCCTAGAACCACCTTCCATTATTATGAGCTCATAGATACCACCCAAACTGCGTTCCACTTTATTTGGAAGTCTGAAAGAAGTGGGAGTTGCTTCTGGATCTGTAAGCTTATTTCCATCTTTATACCAGTCATACTTGAAGTTGAGTCTTGCTGATTCCGGCACCCGATAGAAAGCAAGGAGTTCGAAATTAGACAGGACAGTTCCATCTGTGAACTGATAGCTCGTTTCAAGTGGTGATAAATTAATGAAACCTTGCACTTGACTAGTTTCGGCATTCGGATTTAGAGTAAAACCTTTTGTGATCACAGGATTCAATTGGTGAAGGAAATCGCTTCCGTACACTCGAATAGGATGAGCTATCGACCCACGGATAAGGCAGATGAAAGCGGAATTTGGATTTTTAGCGAGAACGGTATCAGAAAGGAGAAAAAGGGTTCCGTCCATAGTTGTTACACTTTCACCTACACTGAGCGATTGTTTAGATTTAGCACAACCTGCCGCTGTAATGCCATTGGGACCAACTCTACAGAAAGACCATTCAAAGGGGGAGAGATACTGCTGCCAAACTGCAGCCATCCATGAGGGCCAATTACGAATTTTGTTTGCATAGTCACCGCATGAAAACTTGAGAGGAAAGTCTTGAGGTGGAATTTCAGGTTGGTATGCCTTCAAAACCTCCTTTGATGAAGTAACATTGAGCTGTGTTTTGTAGAAAATAGCATCACGTAGCTCAACAATGTTTGACTGAATTGTCGCTTCAGCATCCTCGACTTCACAATAAATTTTTTCATTGTAAGGAAACGAATGTTCTCGAATTGGCATAAAACCAAGAGAGAAATTTGCGCCATTATGTTTATCAAAAGCATAGTCGAATTGCATTCGATTGCAGGAAATTTTGCCTGCAATAGGTTGAGACGACAATCGATGACAAGCTACACTACTTCCTCCCCCACCACAGCAAAGTTTAACATCCGTAAGAGCCTTTGATCGATTGGCTACTTGACAAGAAAAACGAACAACGTGCGTTACAAGATTAGTCGAACTGAGAAAATAGATACTGCGAGTGATTTTGGATGTAGCATCTATCAAAACCTCTGGAAAACTGTCCGTCAGGTAAATGTTTTCTTCTGTATTTGCACCATCGACTGGGATGAATTCTAATAATTCATCTTGGGCTCTGGCTAAAATATAATTACAAACAGCAGTTGAAGAAAGTTTTAGTTTGAAAATAGGACTCCCTGCTTTGATAACATACCAAGGAAGTTGTTAGTAAAAGTTAGGAGAAATATCGAAATAAAAACATAATGAACCCTCATTTTACGCTCGATGAGGCCGATTCGGCAGAAGAAGTGAACGATAATCAAATGTGAGGGTGTGACCTAAAAACAATCAATTGGATGCTTAAAACAATAATTCTCGTATATAAAACAATACGTTTTGAAACTACAACGTGATGAATTAGGTAAGCTTTAAGTTTTATCTATATTTTAATTTTAAATAGATATTCTACTCATATGCAGATCATTTTTACACTTATGAAAAATGCGAACCATATGAGATGAATAACGTATTCCCTATATTCTCATATGTCCTTTGTTTCAAGGTGTTTATAAAATGTTTTTCATACTTTTACTGCATATAGCGTACGCAAATTTTCTGAATTTTTCATTTTTTTTGCATGTGATCAACAAGTTTGGCAAATAACTTCATGTTCCATTTGGGGAACACAAGTTCATCGATTTTTCTTCACTTGGGACTACTTTACCTGATAATTTGGCGTTTTAACACTATATTTAAAATGTATACTAAGTTTATAACAGTGTGATCTTAGACTTGTTCTGCTAAATGGACTTTGTAAAATGGTTATATTGTAAATAAATAATACTCTGATGATTATCGGCTTACTAGTGTGCATTTTTTAAGGTCTATGTTTCGTCCTAAAACACATGAGCATTGCTTTCTGGACCGTGCAATTGTATAACCAACAGGAGAGGAGTCAACCAAATTTTAAAGCCAAAATGGCAAAGGTATTGGAATATATATATACCAGACAGATTATTAGAAAAGCTACAGTAAAACGTTGTCAGCATATCAGTTACTTTGCCGCCTAAACTAGCAAACTTTTCAACCATAAGATTGGACCACAATGAGGAATATCGGGCGCATAATACTTTAAGTGCCCCATTCATGATCGGTAAGCGATTTCATCACTCACCTTCTTATAAAAAGCCATATATGTACGATAATTTATTATTAAAGCTGTAGCAGATCTGGCCTGATCATACGTAGTATCTTATTTCAATATAATGCAGAAAAGGGAAGGATCAAATAATAGTAAATAAATTATTGCACAATTTCGGTTAGTCATCGGGACAGAGGAGTAAAAGAAATTTCATATTGGATGATTGTAATAAAAAAAAAGGAAAATAAATGGTAAGGTAAAAGAAAGATTAGGAGGATGGAGGTAAAGAGTGACAAAACCAATGTGTAGATGCCCCAATCAGAGTTGATATTTAATTACTTCAGGTAGGGGTCGGGATTGTGGGCGCTGGTTTGATTGGTTGGTGCATGGAGATTGTGGGGGAGATCGTGAGGACTCCATTTCCATGGAGCGTTCCATCAAGGGCGTCATATTCTGACTCATTCTAACTTTCGATCTTGCAGGTAAATCTGGTTTTCGTAACCTGAGCTAAAATAAAAGCCAATCAGTAAATTTTTGTGTCAAGAGTGAGAAAGATCAGGTTCATGGATGAACAACAAATAACTAAAGATTCGATTTAAGACAAGATTTCTCAGAAGAGAATGGAAAAATAGGTTCCGTATTTTAATAATATGCATACAACGAACAAAATTGAAAGTGAGGGCGTCCGCGCATATCCTAGGCAATATCGGTTCTACATACGTGAAGGTGCTATGAGCAAACAACTGCGAAATAACCAAAGGAATGGAGACGATAGTGCCCCTTTGACATTAAATACACTTGGATTGGCAATAGGTATAAATTAGTAATAAACTAGAAGTTCTATCCATCATAAGTCTAATACAAAATAATGGAATATTACTGAGGATGCTATTACTGATGCCTGCGAATCAAATTGTGGAATTTGAAACAACTAATTCTGTATAATGTCTTGTGCATTTGTGCATGTTCCATTCAATTAAAGAAGTGTTAGAGACGCCTTTGTGACAATCGCAGGAGTGAAATTGAGTATTTATTGTCACTTTCGCATTACGTAAAATAGTTTGCACTCTGCTAGCCTAAGTTAAGAGACTGAATGACAGCACCACATTCAAATTCGAAAGTGTTCGAATAGCAAGGTAGCTCGAGTTTGTTTGGTTTAGCAAAGTAGAGTTTAATTTGCTAGCCACTTTCAGTAGACAAAGTCAAATAAGGGATGAAATACTTACAGGATTAGTGGTAGAATTTGAGGGCATATTTATTAAAGCAGTTATTCCATTTATACTAGGCGGTGTTGTCTCCTTAGTATCACCTTCTTCTCCTATGTCGGGGGGTGTGACTGAGCTTGAGAGATCTGCTAAAAACAAGTAAAACGAACACTATAACATTTACTTAAAGTATATAAGTAGTTCATAACATGGGGCTAACTTTCACTATCGACGTAACGGAAATCTTGCATCTCGAGAAGAATACGAGAAACATTTCGATTTTGTACGATAGGCGGGGGTGGAGTAGGTTCATGAGAATTTTCTGCGGGTTCTGTGTAGATATCCTCTCTTCTTGGCTGATCTATTTAAAGACAAACAAGTTGCTACTAAAAATCAATTTACTGAGTGAGGACAATAACGGACAAGTACATGCCTGGAATTTCGACATAAGCGTCACTGCCTAAATCGGTCATAGGTTCAACAACAACTTGGGATCCAAACGACGACCTCGATGCCCTCTCATTTGCTACTTCGGCGCCATTTTCGTCCGGGTACCAGTAAACGCCCTCGTAGTCGGTTTCTGAAGGCTATAAAAAGAGAAAATTGATGCTTATTTGTAGCTTAAGTCAAATTTTAAAGCAGGAACCTTATATCTTGAGGTTATGTAGGATTGCACCTAGCATCTTCTAAATGTTAAAACGAGCCGTAATTTCTTTAACCCTTTAACGCCCCGCAGGACCGCACGGTTCCCTTTCAAAATAAGCTCCATTGGTACTAGACTCCTAACAGAAGGCGCTAATGCAGTTTGAAACATATTCAATACGTGTCTATAGTCTTCGCCTGATACCGCCAAAACTCATTACGTCGGCGGCATCAGTCTGCTATGAGACACGCGCGTGTGCGGTTGGGTGCATTGTTCAAACAATAATTCGGCGTTAATGGGTTAAGACAACTACGTCCAAACTTAAAGCATCAAGTTTTGAGACTGGTTCAGTGAAGATAAAGATTCTTTCCATTCCAGTATTTTAGAATATTTGATTCACACACAGAGTTATCTGCACGCGATGGAAGTCCCGTTTTTCGACAATGCTGTACAACTCTTTTTCTTGTTCACGCTTCTAAGAGATATAGCTTTGCTGCGGAAGAAAATGACGTTTACGCAGTTCTCGTCTATGGGTAGATGGTCAAGATGGATAGGAGGTTTTCTCCTAAATTAGAAGTTCTATAGTAAATGAAAAATATATACGTAAATCCAATATTGTAATAGAAATAGCCATTGCATGTCGTAATCATATGAGAGTGCTTTCCAATTGTAGATTTTCAGAAACTATTCGAAAGATTTGTAATGAAATGACGAAAAGGTCAACAAGATAATTTGGTCTCGTAGAAATTCAAACACAAACTTTTACCTATTACATTAGATTTATATCTAAATAGAAGTGTCTCTTAACGGTATAGACTTTACAGGTTGAAGGAATAGACGTGGACAAAATACGAGGGACCTACTTAGTGAGAATGAGTCTTAACGTTAAATTAATGCATATTCATACACTTTTTAGCCTTTCGTCGACCAAGGATGAAACGATTTCTCTATTCATTTAAATTTGAATCTTGAATAGATAAAAAATGCATTACCACTTCAATCGGTTGCCGATTTTCCGAAAGAAAAGTTGGCAGAGCATTGCGAGCACGGAGACTAGCAATTGATTCCCGAACTGTGATATTTCGATAGTGTCCGCTCTTAGCACTCCCATAGGTACTGCTACTATAATCACCACTAACTCGAGGCACGATCGGTGGTTCCATATCAACGGCAACAGGAGGTTCGGGGTTTGGGTCCCGATTCATTGACACTATAGAAGGGAAAACTGATACTTAAATCCGAATAAGTGGTTAATTGGAAGTTAAGACCTCAATGCATACCTCTATTGGAAAGTTGATTTTGGTCATTATTTTGGCGTCGCCTCAATCCAGATTGCAAAAGTTCAAGAAGGTTTAAACCACTGAAACTAGTTTCACTACGCGGTCGCCTAGAGTTTAATTGGTTGCCTTGAATATGGTTTGAAGCGCGAGAATTTTCAATGGAAGTCAAGGGTTGATCATTGTTTAGAAGTTGTTCAACCTCAGAAAGACGATAGGCCCGTGAAGGAACAGGTGGACCTTGGGAACAGATGGGGATAAGTCGTTTATATGAACTAACAACTAAAATGCATATTGAGTAGTTCGGACTCACCAGTAGCAATGTCAGAGGTTCCCTGACTTTTAACTGCTCGTCGATAGCCACCAAGCCCTGCTCCATTACGATGACTACAATAAGATGTGAGGTCACCATTCGATCGTAGACGAACGGATTTTGAAGTAGGCGATGTTTTAACCTGTGCGTAAACAGCCTGAAAGGAAGTATTAGTTTAGATGAGTTTATGAGAGAAATAAAATGACATAAAGGGATTCATACGGGGAATTGGCCATTTGAAATAGTTGGAGCTTCTTGATAAACTGGGCTTGCTCGATTAGGATCATGATGGATCGTTGAGTAATATGGAAGGGCCATAGACCCACCAGAACCCTCGCTATCTACAGCGCTCCAGAAATTTAACTTTTTCGCCGGAGGAGGAACGATTGAATTAGCTGCTGCAGCTACAGCCGTGGATGTTGAGGCTGAAATAAACATAACAAGGCTACTTAGCTTCATTTCAGCAAATGTCCATCGATATAAAGTTAATAATGCTACAAACCTTCAGGACGATTTTGGGGTGATAGGTATGCACCGGGAACACCAACACTAGCATATAGAGGGTCAGATTCAGAGGGTTCGCAGAAGGAATATGGGCGTACTCCGTCTAGAACATCGGCTTGTCTATTTGCAATCGCCTAAAAAGAAAGAAACAAAACGACCTCTAAGTAACTCCAACGGAAATGGCAAGCAGTACCTTAGGTATCGCTTCGAAAATTACAAAGTGAGGGGCGAAATACTGTTAAACCAAACGGGTTTATTAAGCACACTATTTGAAACCACCAATAAGATTAAAACAAGTACAGCGATTAGAGATAATATTGGTTAGTCACAAGGCTACACACATTATGACGCATGAAAATCGAGGGAAAAAGAGGGAAGAAAATAAGTCAATAAGACCTATTATTTGCTATACTTTCTATTTCTCCTTCTTTTTCGCGCGCACACAGATACCCTGCCAACTCCGTCGGTGTAATTTAGGTGGAAGATGATGAATCATCGTCATTAGGGGGGCTGACAACAAAACAGGCCAGAAGAGTGGTTTCGACAAAAATTGGTTGATATCTCTTGGAAATAGTGGTGTTTTACAGACCTTTTGATTCGAACACGACGGAAATCTAGTGAAGAACAATTCTGTGAATTTATAGTGGGTATTCAAAAATTTTTTACAATATCGCCTACTTTCGTGGAAAAATTAATTTATGGTGAGATTGCTGAAAATTTGAACGTGGTAATACTCATCTATTTTTGCTCACCGAGAACATGCATCTGATAGAATTACATTAGCATGACCTTTAAGTGGTTACAAGAGAAGTGGTAGAAGGTGAGCTTGTCAACACAAAAGCTACAGGACAAGTTCTTCCTTTCAGTGGGCCTAGAGACTTGAGCAGATTTCGTCACATCTTTACTTTTTATAACGGGGCTCTGGTAACACTGCATCTTTTCAGCACATTCTTAATAACTCAAATCTTAAAACCTTGCTATCTGAAGTGGTGATTCAGGGTAGAAAGTGGGGATCTTGTTATCTTTGATTATTCACCAATGGTAGCATGAAATAATGGGTCAGGGTGATTTTGACGCCATTGCAATTCAAGACAGAGCTTATGTTTTATGCCAAATTAACGAATCGCCACAGATAGTCTTTGAGTGGTTGGACATTCTTACTAATATACAGGTGGTACACAATGTTTTTGACAAGTTGGACAAGAAATGTCATCTGTGGGTTAATTTCAAGCGTCAATGGTACTAAGAAGAGTTGTATTTCTACAATAGCGTTTGTCAATTAATGGTGACTTGGAGTGACAACATTTATATTTTTCTACTCCGAATCTGAAACCAATCAAAGCGTCAGGAAAATAGGCCTACTAAATAAAACATGCATATATTCACTAAAAGCTGTACAAAATTCAGTTGGAGTAAGCACCATATATACTATTGAAGCCATTAAGGTGACTTGACTTGTATTTTTCAATAAGAGAATTAGATCTCCATCATACGAGATGAGTTTGGAATGGCTGGCCGAATTAAGGTTAATGACGAGTGTGGAAGTAGTATCAAAGGAAAAAAATAATGCCAAGGAAAAAACGACAAAACCTGATTGAAAATGCATGTGGTATTTCCGATGGCGCTGCCAGGATTTTAAATCTAAATGATAGGCAAACAAAACGTTATGAGGTAATATCGTGATAGCAAAAATCTCATATGCCAGATAGTGACAGATGTGCACTTCTACCATCGAAAAAAGTAAAGTTATATTGCAAAATGTGCATTGGATGTGAATAAGAGCACAAATATCTCTCCATGAAAAACGAGAACCATTTCTCTTTCAACAGCCAAATTAAAGTGCGCAGAAAGCATAAGATAAGGTCATAAGGACAAAGTAGGATAGTTACCTACTTCACTCGCCCTCAAGTTCATTTACTAATGATTTGGGGAAATACAGGCAACTCAGAAACAATAAATTGTGCTGAATACAGGTGAAGTAAAAATTCAAAGTGAGAAGAAACAGCATCAAGATAATTTATGTGAAGACTGAAATAGGAAGTCAAGAAACGTGGAAATCCTTCATCTAATTTAACGACTTGAGATGTCCAATCCAAGGAGTTTAAACCAACGAAAATTCTTATAGTTACATTTGAGCAAAAGTTCGAACAAAGAATACACTTGGATTACTAGGTTCATATCTTTCAAGGAAACATTGGTGAATTTCGGCGTCAAAACATAGGATTTCAACGTAGGCCCAGATGCAAAGAGGAGCTTTCCGCCGTTCGAACTTCACTTTGTGAGATTGGTGAGTCACAATTTTAGTCAATGTTGGCTTCGAGAGTAGAAGTTTCCATTCATTTGCATTCTCTAAATTCGCCTGATTGCAACAGAAAACGCGCATACGAAGTGACCAAGTTAAAGATATGGTTAGTAGCGCGTCTCACATTCATTTTAGTTGGCATTAAATGGAGACATTTATCCTAAAATAGCTCAGACTGCACAATGATAGTACCTCATACTTCTTTAACACAGGGGAGCTTGAGTAAAAAGCTTACTTGTTAGGACCAGTATATTCAAGTTCAACTCTTCTTTCCAATAGATAACTGAAAATTTCTGCAATTCATTAATCGCTAATAATTACAAAGAAAAAAACTAAACGAAAGTGAAGGTGCGCACTCATGTTTTCACTCTGTTGCTACATTTATATTCATTGGGAAACGACAAATAAAAACAAAGATTTTAACATTTCAAAACTCTTCTAAATGTAGCTAGTTTACCAAAACCTCACTTTTTTAAACCTCAGAGCCGTTAAAGCTGATGACTCAATAGTAGCCTAAAATTTATCACAAAACAAGGGGAAACATTCAGATTCTCCGCAGAATCTCAACATTTTTGAGCGTTAAGCACTGACGACAGAATTTACACACAATTTTTTATTATGCCTGTCAGGAATTTGTTTATAAATAGTTCATGCAAACTATTATTGGCTTATATAACCTCCTATTTGCAATAAGATTAATCTATTTGAGCTAAACTATAACCATTTTCAATTAGCAATTTCAAACTTAATGAAGAAAGTGGACAAGAGCATTGATTCCTCATCTCCCTCTCCTGATCAAAACCATGGTTGACCGCTACGGTTGGTCGTGCAGTTAAATTGATGATCTCTTGCAAGACGCGATTCGCCATAGATCACAATTTTGCTACTACATTGGACTGTCTCAACCATATCAGACGATTGGGCATCCAGGTCAGCCAAAAGACTTTAAACCAAAATCCGAATCACCTTGGATCGATTTAAGATTAATCGAAAACACGCAAAGAACTAAAACCTCCACCGCACAATTAATTTAAATATTTGCCTTCTTAGATGCAAGACCGCGACAAAGGTGGCAGTGACTTTATACTGCGACCACCGCTTTGTGAACAGTGCCATGGAAGTAACATATTTGAAAGAATAGAAACAATTTATTGAGTCATCCTCTCGAACGGCCTAGTAGGGGGCAAAGATAAAAGCGAAAACTAGAGGCGATCTAGTGGAAATTTTACCGTTCAAGTAAAATGTTGAGATTTCTCTGTATACGACATCCGAATTCCACGTAATAGATTGCGAAAAGTTTCCCACAAGTTTTAACCATGGAACGTAGCTGAATGTAAGGTGGTCAAAAACGTAACTAATGAATTCGGGTCACAGAGTCACCGTTTGCCACAATTAAGGGGATGTTGCGTTTTCAATCGTTTCAGTTTAAAAAGATTTTATAAGTGACTTGTACTCGCCTGTAGAATCAAACGGCAAGAAGGGTAACACAGACGCTCGATTCCCACGATCTCCCTTATTTCTAGCCCTACTTACTTTCTCGTATTGGCACTTTCTTAAATTTTAATTGCTGCATATCAAAAAACTGTTTCATCGGTGGTTTAATCTTTTGGAACGTTGGGAACCGTGGATGGCCGGCTGTTAGACATCAATTGCATAGCTGTAACACTAGTCTCACAAATCTATTTTGACTCGACGTTTCCTTACAGATGATCAACTCCAGAAACGAAGTTTAAACTGTAAAATAGATAGAAAATCGTACGATCAGAGCGAAACGAATTCATTTAAACGAATTCATTCCTAAAGATGCTTTCATCATTTTTAAGTCAAGTTCTTAAGACTAAATTAGCCCGGACTAATACTCGAACTCAATGGAATTTTCATTCAGAAAAAGTCCTCCTATTTCACTCGCTCATTTTCCTGTATGTAAGATATTAACTGCCACATCTTATATTTTTTAAAATCCTATTTTTTATTCGAAAGCATAAAAAGCCTTATCCTATAATCAAGGTAAAAACGAAATTTGCTTGGCGTATTAATCGATAGGACAGCCCCTCAACTTAGCTTGAATTAATCAAAGTTAATCAAGTACCCAAAGAGTAATAATGTTTTACACATAAAATCGAAACCAAATACAAACAAGGTTTGGTGCCAAGTCATAGCAAAGTATCCAGGGCAATCGCTAGTAAAGTAAATTGACCCAGCGCCAAAAGAATTCGGATACCACAAAACTGTTGAAGAAGCTCTTCGAATAATTACCTTTCTCAAACGAAACAAACGACCACGAATTCTTTGGGAATTGGAAAAGATGAACATTTTCTAATGAAAAACACCAAAGACCAGGCAGTTATTTACAGACGTAAAGAAAATGTATTTTAAAAATCAGATTTCACTGAGAGAATGGAAATCGTGAATAAAAATTATCAAAGCCACCTAAATATCACATATACTATAGCAAAAATTAGGTATGTTCATATTCAAATCTAAAAAGACTATGATTAAGAACGCATAATTTTGTTAGAGAAAAAGTTGAAGACAAAGAAAAGTCGAAAACAGAGGAACTTACATTGGGAATATTAGTGGCTCCCACTGGAACTGGAGGTAATTCACAATTCCGTTTTCCACTATAGCAACATGAAATTTAATGAGGAAAAAAATTTACAAGCATATACAATGGTCTTACTTAAAAACACAGACAAAATAAACTTGTTGAAATACTGATGGAGATCAAGTAGAAGAAAAATGAACTCACCCCATGGTAAAGCAGTTCCGTCTTTGACTCAAGCCAGCATTTATTGAAGTAGATGAATTAGGAGATTCGCGGGGAGCGCTTTCTTCGTGAGGCTACGAGAAAACATCCATGTAAGATCGCCCCCAAAAGATATGTAAGAGCAAAAATCAAAACTACCTCATCATAAATAGCATTGCTTTTTTGTTTTTTAAAACAACAAAATAGAGATGATTTCGAGCTATGGATTATAGTAACCATGTTTACTACTCATTACTTGTCAATTTGAGAAAAAGTGAAGATGAACACAATATTAAGAAGTATTGACGGAGGTAGATTTTTATAAAACCGAGATTCTGAACGATTTGCAGGGAACATTATAAGCCAAATTATTAGTAAATCGCATGAATATCACGACATTGGGAAAAATTACGTGCCAGTGCACTTCGTGCCAAATGACACTTTATTGACACACGTATTCACTGGTTTTAGCCTTCCTAACCCAAGGTTGCCGAAGGATAATTTTACTTCCATGTAAATATTTTGTTGATTCACTTATCGGCGTTTGTTCTATATTTTTTCAATTAATCTGTTTTCATAATTAGATATTTAATAATAATGTGATATTCATATAATTTGCGAACTTATGGTTTTTTCCAGATTTGCAAAATGCTTTGGTGTTGCCCACGAAAGTTTTTTTGAGATTATATTTTATTCAATCAAAAAGAAGTAATTTACAATTTATAGGTATGTCAGGAAACCTACATTCTTTTCAGGTTTTCAGTTCAGACTCTCTTTATCATGAATGTCTAAATCTTTCCTAAACGTCGACTTTTTCTTTTACAACAGGCAGGGAAATGAGTATACTCAAATTTATACAATTGGATAACTTTATTTTACCATATAATTCTCTGTAGTAAGCAATATTTGGTGTGTTAAAAGCAAATATTATTTATGAGTACTTTTAAATTTGATATCACCTATCCGTTTCAAATGCAGCAATTTCAGGACCACGTTTGGGAACTATAATACTAAATAATTATGCAAAAAGACTTTACCAATTTTGCCGAAAATGGTAATCTAATTACAAAGACAAATACGTTGGCTTATCCTCATTTTAACAATAGTAGGATTACTGGCGTATCTAGTCAACAATGGTTCATTTATTGCTCATTCATAGTTGCACGATGTATTAGTGTTTAGGCTTCATCTGTTATCTCTACAACAGTATTGAAGTGATGAAGATTTGTTTTTATATAGTATTTCACTCTAAAATATTAATTTCCGTAATGACATCTATTTCTTTTACTGCTTTTCTATTTGATTGCAATTTTGTGATTGCATATGTACATAAATGTATATGTACCTCCAGTATAATGAGAGATTATCCCTCAACTTACTTGCTTTTTATTGGAAAAAATTAATTTGTTAAAGAGAAAGAATATCCATGCAGATTAAATACAAAATCTGCCAACGAATTTTGGATGAAGTCACTAGCTAAAAATAATGCCCACTCCAATATCTCCCTCTTTCTTTTATTCAACCTTCATTTACTCAACTTTCTTCAACCTTATCAGTATTACCACGTACAACAGTATATTTTCCTCTCGGTAGGAATATCTCAGGAACTCAATATAAGTAAAAATAAGAAATATCTCTCTGCAAACTAATCGTCTTCCCGAGGGATTATTAGAGAAGCGAGAAAAGTACATCGAATCCCATGAGCATAAAAATCTAGCTAGGTGCTCTCGCAATGAAAAATAATGTTCTCGCAACATTGACAGGATCACTGCTCCTCAAACGCAAGGCTCAGCAAGCTTATCCCGCTTCCAACTTCTCGCTTTTGTATTTCAGGTGTTTGCATTAAAAATACAAGGAGTGTTTAAGTGTAGTATATTAGGATGTCATCCTAAATGCTCACAAAAGATTCATTCTATTCTGTTAGAAAGTCGTTTGAAAAGCACTCACAAATATTTATCGTGCTGGACAGAGATGAAAATATTCCGAATTCTTGACCGATTTGAAAAGCTGTTTCCTTTTACCTCTGATCCTGCATTGGAGTAATAACGGTTTGTAAAGTAACAATAAAAAATATAAAATCGTATAGAACGTGAAAATGGCAGTTAGGATAAGGATTCGAACTTCGGTGAAGAGAGAATAGACTTCAGCGCTGAGTGTTTAGAGCCGGAGTTACAATAAGCAGAGCAGGTTACGGTTCGCCAAGTTGAGTTGGCAGTGTGTCTCGAATTATCATTAACTGATCACAGGTCTCGGGTTCAATAGGTATTCAGTGTTATTTCATTCACGCATATGTTGCCTTCCGACTCTCCTTCTGTCAGGTCATTCGATCCGATTTACTTAACTGCTACTTCATATTTTATAAGTCGGTTCCTGTTTAAATGTCTTATCTATAACTCTTTGAAACCCTAATTTCTGCTGGAAATGCCTCAATTTTTTCAGAAGACTCTCAGAGTATCCAATAAAAAGCTTCGAATTTGGTGAACTGTCCGCTGATTAATATTAGGTAGGAGTAGAGAATAAGAAATTCGCATTGAATTAATTTTGGTTTCGGAGATGAAGAAAGCTAATCATCTCGCCATTGTGACGGTACGCTTGAGATATAGGGATCAATCATTTGAGGCCACTAGCTAATAGAATTTTTCATGAAAATCCATGTGAAGCTCTCAGCCCTGCTCTCCTTAATTACTGGAGTATAAAAGTTGAGGTTGGCCGAATTTATTGGTGTAAATTCAGCACACTAAATATTTCAACTTTGACATCAATCACACAAGCAGAAATAAGGCAATTTCAGCATTCATACTTCCAAATCTCACTGCTTTAAAATGTATAGTGGGGAGGGGGTGTGAGGGAGACAGACAACATTCTTTCAATTAGAAAACACATGATACTCATCTGGCTAACCCCCAAAAAGAGTGAAGCGCACCAGTTAAATGACTCTACACGAGCTTGATGTACAAATTTATTTAATATTCAGCCAATAAAGCCCCTAACTACTTTCCAAAGTAACAAAATTTCAAATGGCGGTACAAGTTTTATTTCACAACAAAAGTTCTACTTGTATTAATCTCCAAAATATAGCATTTATTTTGTTTATTTAAAACAGGGGAAAGTAACGTTAGCATTTGATGGAAACACGAACTTCAGATTTCATTTTCATCTACTGCAGCGATAAACTCAACCGCACTTAACTAATCTTAACAGCTGATTTGTAAAAATAAGTTGAATGATTCGTTGCTCGAAAACGTAGCCACGAAAATTTTCCACTTTTCCTTTATTAAGTAACTAAATGCACTGATTGCTATTCTTTACAAGGGACTATTTTATTATCTGATACATCAACGAAGGTCAAATTTTAAACGTGCCCTGTTTAAATTCTTTAAAGCAGACAACCACTAAAGGATCTAGAGTTCCATGGAATTGTGTTAAGAATGTACAGTTCAATTTCAATTCGAAAAGGAAGCATTAGGAGTGAAGTCTAGGGAATTACATTATCACCAGAGCTCAGAATTTTTTGGCCATCTGAGTTTTCATTTAATATATCATTTGTCATGCCATATCTTAGCATCTTTCTCATCTAAAAAATCTGTTTATTTTTTGAATTCAGCAACCAGATAGTATATAATATTTGCGTTAAAAGTGATTAAATCCTTTTCATAGACAAAGAACTATAAGTGCCACAAATCCGGTGCAAATAAAAACCAATCTTACGGATAGTGCTTCAATGGCAAATAAAATGCAATTTGTGGCGTACTCAACCCGTGCATGAGAAAGTGCGCACTCGAACATTTTGGGGTGTGCGGGAGTACGCGCAGAACACTGTTCAGATATTTAGCTATTAACGTTCACCCAAAATATGCTAGAATTATTTGATAACTAATCATGTTTCTCGATATCATAACTTGCTATAAACGTTTAGCTTGCAACAAGTCTTCCTTCTCTCTATCATTGCGAGAGCCTTTCTGAGCATCGTCGAGGCTTATTAGAGTAGCTAATTCGCTACAATACACCTCCGTATTTCCTATTTATCATATGAATTGTGTGAAGTTGGAATAGGAAGAATAGTGTACTACAGGTATGTGTATTTAATTTTATTCTATAAATACTCCACTGTTTGAAATAAAATAGCCAGAAAAATTTAAATCATCTGTCTAACTTTAGACATTTTGGTTCGGTTCTATGTCAGCGGAAAAGCAACAATAAAAATCGCAGGCTAGAAACAAATTGTATTCACTTTAGTGGTCTTCATGGCCATAATATTAATGATGTCCTTCAACAATTCATTAATATCAATATTGTTTTGGTTCAACATTATCATGAGTCAATTGGTGTCCAACTAGAGATCCCTGGCGTTTTCGTGCTGCATTCGTGCTTCAAATTCTGAAGATTTTGCAGAAAAGAGCTGGTTTGTTCCACTTTCAGACGTTCTGTGTTGTGCACGGAGAATAAATTGAAGATATTACCATATCGACGAACATCTCGCTCCTTGGACAAAATATACCAACCATTATCACAGACAACTGCCTCTCAACTATACCTACACTGTCTCCTGTTCCAATGGTGGCGTCTATTCTTCCTCAGATAATAAATTGGCCTGGAGCTTCTGAAAAAATGAATAAGCTGAGACTAGCAATTAGGAGATTCGGACAGATTTTCACGCATGAATGAAAAGTAACAATAAAAATAGCAGGATAGGGACTTACACTCATGTTCTACGTACAGACAACTTATTGCAATCATGCAATCATTAAGGAGTCTGTTGACCTTCCTGGAGATGCTACTTTTTGCATGTAGTAGAACATGCATATGGTCCTCATGTTCTACGTACAGACAACTTATTGCAGTGGATACCTTTGAATAGTTTTTAAGTACCAGTGTGTAGTAGTACTTGTGAGGAGTGTACTGATCTCCTCCCACGGAAACGTCATTGTTTGGTACCTGATTTTCCTTAGACAACCTAAAAGGTACCGCAATTTCCAACTCCGCTCCCATGTTTCCCAATCGTTGGGCAGATGGGAAAATTTATTGATCTCCGCGAACAGGATGGTAATAATTTGGCTTGAAGCGGTTAAAAAAATGAATAAGACTGGCAATTAGGAGATTTGGGCAGATTTACGCGCCCGGATGGAAAGTAGAAATAAAAACAGCAGGCCAGAGACTTACGCTTCTATCTCCAAGTTTGGCTTTATTCATATTGGGAATAAAATCGTTCCGAATAAGGCTGAAATTACGGTGATCAGATAAGAGTCACTTATTAAATAGTTAAAACGATCTTGGATTGGCAGCCAATTAAAGTTCAGCAATTTGTGGCGTACGCAACCGCATGCGAGAAAATGCGCACTCGAAAATTTTAGAATGTGCGGCCGAACGCGCAGAACACTGTTCAGATATTTTGCTATTAACGTTCACTCAAAATATGCTGGAATTATTCGATATCTAACCATGTTTCTCGATATCAGAAGTTGTAATAAACATTTCGTTTGCACCACGTTTTCCTTCTCTCTGTCATTGCGATGGCTTTTCCGACTAGGAAGATCTCCCACAGAGATTTCTAAGCATAGTCGGGGGCTTATTAGGGCAGCTAACCCGCTTCAGACTAATCGCTCTATTTTCGCCAAGGGATAAATTAAAACTATAGGACAAATAATAATATGCGTTGCTAATACAATTCATCTGTTACTAAGCACAATTCCTTTTTGTCTTTTCCAGCGTTGTTCCATGCGAAGAAAATTTGTCATTTTGTGGTTGGTGAAGTTAAATATTGGAAGAATTCAATACTAATTTCTAATTAAATTTAGGCCGTAAAAGAATGTAAATATATCCATCCGGAGAGATGAAAGAGGCTACTTTGTCCAGTAGGTTGTTTTCTTCCTCTCCGAATTTGTTACACTTATGTGCGGAGTAATGATAAAAAACTACGAAATGTGGTGCAAACATTGTTGTTCTACAAATTCGAGAAAACAAGAAACTAAAAGCCAATCTAATTTATTTCATCAAAAGACATTTTTCGTTTGTTTTCCAAACAAATTAAGATATGTATAAAGATATATTAATTGAGATATATTCAGCTCTAGTGGAAAAGTGTTGATTAAGTTCGTCATATGTTGTATGACTTGAAAATTTAATAGCACTGCATCTCAATGTGGATCACGCACAAGGAAGCTCGAAAGGAGCACGTGTTGATTGAATCAATACTTAGCATATTGTGGAAAGTTAACATCATTCTCTCAGCGGGCATTCAATCAATACGGTAGTGAAGAGACACGCACCATGGCCACGGTCTTAAAACTAAGGGACGGGGATGAAAGAGAGCAACATGAAGCCCAGAAACCAGTCGAAAGAAACTGTTACTGAATAGTTGGAAAATGAATATTTTCATTCAATACAAACATTTACTGTATCTATACAGTCATCTTTGGTGAATAGGGAAATAGTCCTCTTCTCCACCCCACCCCCCTTCCCTGATGAGAGACCCGAATTCCGATACTCTATCAGCTAGACATTACTTTGAAGACGACCATGTTAATCGCTGTGCCACGGCACACAATTTTCTTGCCTCTACGTGACGAAGAGGTACCGTAGAGAATAATCTTTGTTTAGCGGAATTTTTTTCACTTCCCTTTGAAATATTTTAAAGAATTGTGATTGTAGATTACGTGAACTGAAAACTCAACATTTGATTAAATATTTATTAACTTCTAGAATGGTCTTTTTCCTTTTTATTTATAAGGAGGTAACATTTTTATAATGTTTATTTATTTATATCAAATGGCAGGCTTTATTATAGTTACCATTAGCCCTTTAGTTGACTTCGGGCTTCACGGAAGCGAGGAACATCAAAGTCACAAAAGTCGAGAGGGGGAACAGAAGAGTGATTCACAGATGTAAGTGAGACAGACACAAAGGTAGAGAAAAAGGTAAGGTGAGGTGAGTACTGTGGAAGTGGTGGAATATGAAATACAGTGGGGTCATGGTAGTTTGAAGTCAACTGCCGATTTATAGGCTTTTTTGCCATATGAGTATGCGTTGAGCAGGGTGCACCACGTGGAGGTAAATCTATCGCCCATCCCACATTTTTATACTATATTATATATGATAGAAAAGTTATTATTGATTTAATCCTAACAGCTTAGTGGTATTTGGCAGACAACATAAATGCAGATTATTGTTTTGCTTCAAATAAAATAAAGGCCTCCTTTCAAAATGCACTAGGCAATGTAAGCTATTCTGTTATTTGTCCAAATACCATGCACAGTAAACGGACTTGTTAGCGGAGTGTAAACATTCTGCCTGAAATCCGATTCGCACATTCACAAAACCCGTTTTGACATTTACACTTAAAGGATGTATTAAATTAAGAAAAACAAATTAATGAAATTTTAGTAATGCTCAGCACACTGTTGTAAATATACTACTGCTGCTCACGTCCCAGGGTGCGAGAAAGGCTTGAAGTGAACCAGATAAGACTAGCTCACCATCAAGACACTTGTTACATTAATTAGTATCTTGCAGTATCCTTGTGACTGACTACGATTGGCAGGAGAAGACTGAACCGTTCTTTGACAGTTACTAGACATCATGTCTATTGCAGCAGAATATGATTGGTCAGACAATGAATTAATCGATGAATGTCTGTTAATTATGCCATTCCGTGACTTTTTTACAAAAGTTTTCCACATTTTTAAACTAAAAGCACTTATAAAGCTTATGATAATACAATATTTCTGACAATGATGATTATTTACATGAGCGATTTAACGTAATTCACGAAGTAATGTCAAATTGTGGTGTTTTACATACAAAATGGCACTTTAAGCCAAAATCAGGGAAAAAATAGACACGAAGTCGAAACATTGCAAAGTTTTGACTAAATTTTTGAGTAGGTGAAATAAGATGCATAAATTAATTAGCAAATAAAGTATTTCTTTATTAATACACATAGCAATTAAAAAGTTAATGCATAATTGTACGAAACAACTAAAGAGGAGAGGTTCAAAGAGGTGGCAAGAGAAACTTCAATGTACCAAGTAGTAGAACTTGATTTCGAGTTTTCCTCACTCGAATAATGACATCTAGCAAAGCTCGACTATCCAATTTCTGCTATGTTAAGACTATGGGCTGCCGAATAGCCTTTATGAACATTTCGGCTTCTCAGTCGTTGGAAGAAAAAAATGAACAATAGAGGCAGCGTTATTCCTCACGAGTAAAAAACTGCCAATCAGCGCTGGACTTATTAGTAGAGAAGCGTTTGGTGCAATCCGGGTTACAAACCACGAAATTTAAATCTTGAAGCTGACTAAGCATAGAAAAGACATAACAATAAAAGCTATTAGACTGTTGCTACACACAATTAACAGTTAATTCTGATAAACAAAAGATGTTAGCTCAAAGCTAAAGTCAATTGACAATCAACCCTTTAACCACTAGTAGAAGTTGGAAGTTTGAAATTTCATTTTCCATGGATTATTAATGGTCATGGAGTTCAGCTTGAGAGAAATCTGGTGAGCTCTAGTATCTTGACAACAAGATGAAAGATACATCTGACATGTTTTCTGATAAAAAGTCATTGGAAACAGCAGGCATAAACTCACTTAAGGAACTGAAATGCGAAAATATGTCGGGAAGTGGATTATAACTGAATGAATGATAGGGGTTGCCTAACCTGAATTAAAAAAAACCTGAATACAGGGAAAAATAGCACCAATTTAGCACTGGTTCGAGGAAAAAATTAATTTCTCCTAATAATACCCGCTAATAATAGAAAGTAAACATACGTGTGTCCTACATTGAGGTCAGTCGGTAAGCGTTATTCCTGCTTAAAACTTGTTACTAATATGGAACTCAACCTTATTCGATAAACATTTTCTTGACATTAGAGTATATTAATCAAGGCGAACTGTTGGTTATTATAATATATATGGCATAGTTTTACTTATTATTATGAATACTGATTCAAGATTGTGCCAGTTAAATTTAATGCCAAACAATGTTAAATGTTAATTAATTACTATTTTTCATCCCGAAGTAGCAATTGACTTCAACAGAAGTAGGGTTTTTGATGAGCGAAAAGACATCACATTGTCAGAGGTCGAGACTCTTAATGATTGATTGTCTACTGCCTGGCATATCGAGTTAATTTCACCGTTACTTCTGACTAAGCATTTGATTAAATTGTGACATAGTGTGACACCATAGTTATTACTGGAATTCACGTAGAGCCATCAATCGAGGACCCAGCTATGTTGAAACCAGTGAAGAGAAGGGTGAACACAAGTAGTATGATCAATTTCTTGCTTTTAATTAATTAATAAGTCGTAGCTGAATATCGCCTATATGATTTTACTTTGAAATCATGGAATAAGAATCTGAAATTTAAGCTGGGCAACAGTCCATATCTTCTAGTCAAAGATGAACGCAATTTGATGGGTCGGTGAATCTGATCCTAAAATAGATGCCACTGAAGAGGATGCTCTATAGCTCCTTCACTGTTAAGGAGGAAGTATGGATGCATCATAGTAAGCTACACGTTTTAAATTTATAAGCCACTTTCGAAACGTTTAAGAAAACTTAAAAATTTAACAATTCTGACGGGTTTAACCTGGTTAGTTCAATTCGCACAAAATTTCAAGGACACGTTTTCGTTCAGGTAAAATTTTCTGTTGCTGTCAGGCTTCACCGTGTACTTCCCCTATACGAAGTGACATTCTCTGACCTCAAGACGGGGTCACGTCATAAATAAAATAGAAGGATAAGCAAAAAAATAACGCGATTAGTATCTCGACCAGAGTTTAATTCTTAGAATTTAGAAAGACGATTTTTCAAAGAAATCGGATTCTTTGTTTTTATTACAAAGATGGAGTTTAATGATATTATTGGATTAAATTAAAGTTATTTTAGATAAAAAGGCAAATTATGTCATCATTTTGATAAACGTATCTTTGGGAATCATATATGACTTAATTTCATTAAGTATTAACCCGCATATTCTCTTAAGATATGATGCTTCATCGATTAATTCATTAATTCGAACAGGTCAACATCAGAAAATTATTTAAAAATTATCCAAAAGGCAAAATACTCTTCTTCTCGGAATATAAATTGTCAGTACAAACTAAAAAGCAAAAATAAAATTTCCTCTTTTAATACATTCCGATATTATTATTCCTATTCTTAGCTTGGGTTTGAAGAGTATGTCTGATTAAAAATAGCTTTTTTTACAGTTTGTCTCAACTCTGTGTTAATTCATAAATGTGTAGGTCAAGATAGATTTGCAATAGTTCGTCAAAGGCGCTGTGTTCCATGTATGATGGACAAAAATGTTACTCTTTTAACCTGGCTCTGAAAGGATGCAGTTAAAACTTTCGTTTTAAAAATAGAATTTTGACAGGTCAAAGTGTGACACTGAACCATAATTCTTTTTTTTCTATTACACATCAGAAATATGCATCTGTTGTATTAATCGATATTATCCGTTATTATTCACAACCAAGGAACTGGCACTTTATATATGCTAATTAACGGAGCTCTTTTAAGGTATTTTGGTCAAAATTAAAGTGGCATTAAGTTAAAAAAGCCCTCTTGATATCTAAATTAGTGCAAATATAATAAATTTCCACAACTTTCTGTTAACGGACACACTTTAATTGGTTTCTGAAACAAACGTCATTGAAAATCGCTTTGCATATAAGGGGAATACTCCTCTGAGTATCCTGAAGTCTAAGGAACAGAGAGTTCAAACAACAACATGAGTTCCTAAACGTCTATGCTTTTCAAGAAATTTTCATATATAACTTTTCTCTTGGTTAATGTGGCATTGAAAGAATATTTTATCTTCATGTCCAAACTATTATTTCAATCATTTTTCCTTTTATAAAATCATTATTTTACACTTGCCAAAACCGAGCAACCAGAGGAATTTCAAGATTGAGTTTCTCATTGATGTGATGTAAGGAAAGGGAAAAATCTATTGGCTTAGTGAAGTTTGTGCGAGTTAATTAATGTTAAGTTAGATTGACCTGTTTTCCCAACCTTTGGGAGAAAAAATACTCATTAAATAAATAAATAAATAATTCCGAATAAACAACGAATAAAGACCTCTTTATTGTGGCTTTATTGAGCTTATTCCAAATTAATTTTAATTTCTTCCTATATTTATTAATTATGAAATATGTGCGAGATGCCGTTGGTTAAAATTCAAAAATATTTGACAAGTTTAAGGGATGATTGACACCCTATATGACCTCACTAATTTGTGTGCTAAAATAATACACATTTTTCTAATTATTATTTTTAGCTGCTATTGCTGAGCGAAAAGTAACCTTTAAAAAAATATTTAAAGTGTATTTCTATTCATCAAATTGACGGCGACATTGTTGACCAACGTACTACTTTCATATTCGAACTTTTTACATTTGACAACCATGCTGGGTTGATTGACCAAAAGGATGAATTCGAATACAGTCCTGCACTTATTTCTACCAATGAAATTTAAACTGCGGCTCTGAACTTTGGAGTTTAGTTAGAGAATTCGCCTAAAAATGCGTCTTATTATAATTTCAATAAAATTTTAAAATCTTATTTTTTTGCACATTTCATCTAATTTGTTTAAAAATTAAGCAGAACTGAATTTTGATTCGGGCTCAAAAAAAAAATAAATTATGACTTTTTTGTTTTCTTCAAAACGTAATATTTTAAAACTATTTATTTAGTTTAGAATTAACCAGATATTAATCATCCATCAGATTTGGAATGTTGGTAAATTTCAATTATCCCGTCTACTAACGGTGTAAATACTTCCCAATTGATTTTGCCATTTAAAATGCCTAAAGTCATACTAAATTAATAATTTTGAAATTTTATAGATTTCTGGCAATATTTGATACAGACACTACGATTTACGAATCCGATCGCAATATGTTAATACATAAATTATATTTAGAAAAATGTAATGAATATTTGATTAAAACTATACCGAATGAAAATGTTCTTTTTGAAACAGACAAATTTCAAATATGCACCTTAGGCGAATACTCCACGAATAACAG
Organism: Hymenolepis microstoma; assembly: GCA_000469805.3. Classification (NCBI taxonomy): domain Eukaryota; kingdom Metazoa; phylum Platyhelminthes; class Cestoda; order Cyclophyllidea; family Hymenolepididae; genus Hymenolepis; species Hymenolepis microstoma. The sequence continues at coordinate 15,682,137 of LR215994.1, forward strand.
TCGTCAAAAGCAAAAATTAAAAAATGAGGGTTTGAATTAATTGGCCGATTATATAGTCACATTGTCTCATGAAAGGGAGCTTGACTCTGTTTTTCGAATTTGTGCACCTCTTTTAAGAAATCTCAATAAATCCAATTCCATCTTCACATCTAACAGATTAACTTTGTTCTAATTTAAAGTTTGCATTTACCTCTGCTGTTAGACTTGCAAATTGCAAGATCCATAATGAGTTGTAATATTTGGAAGGTACTTGGGTAAGGGTAACAGTGAACGAGCACAGGGAGGTATGCACTTCAAGAAGAGGTCAATAGGCAAACTACGAATATGCCAGAGTATCACAATTCTTACTATGCTTGAACTATGAAGGCATTAGGTTGGATATGGTCTGAAAAGGAATAGAATATTCCAGTTTTCAAATTGAACACACTTACACCACAAGGCTCAAGGTTGCGATTATGTGTGCACACTTCAGATCTCGCTGACAGCTTCACTTGGTTTCATTAATGATCATGCTGCCACAATCTATTTGCATCTTGTTGCAGTCAGGACTAAACGCAATGCATGGCATTATTCACAAGAATATACTCACCCTTGCTTTTGCAAATACAAAAATTTCCAATTGACTTGTTTCAGATGGAAATGGATCTACTTTTTGCGCGTTTTTCGTCCACAGTTTTAGTGACGCCACCACTTTCGACTTTATAAGTAATGTAGAGATATTATTTAAAATGAGAAATCATGGATAATTTATAATTATAACTTATAATTTCTCTTCTTGGTATCTAAAACACATACCTCCCCAACCCCTCCCCCCCTATTTGACTTTGCTGCCTTTGTTTTTCTTTGTTTTCTACATAACTTCGACTAATTTTAAAGTAAAAAGAGCGTACCTGTAATTTTTGCAAGGACTGTAAAAGAGCTGTATAATATTTTTTAAATTAAGATCTCATTCATCTGTGACTGAGTTCATGATATTTGCACTTGAGGTAGTATAGAGCCATGTGCTCTGTCTGGCAGACACAAGACCCACTTTTATTTGTGTGAGAACCTAGTAAGACCCATTTATACTATTCAAGCAGTTACATTATCTTGCAAAATTTACTTGAATAATTATATTTTGCACAAACGTAAACTTAAATTTTAAGCATGAAAATTTTTAAATTTGTATTATTAATAATGCGAGGTTTTATCACATACATTTTAATGTGTTAAAAGCACGAAGTTGGTATAGAATTTCGTGGATAAACCTAAGTTTCGTTGCACTTAACTTGGCAACGTGTAATCAAACCAATTTGGACTTAATTTATTCAATTTTTTCGCAAATCGATAAAGTTTCTAAGCTTTTATTTATCAATCATGTTTACCTATGAAACAGCTACATTTTTTAAGAGGGAAGCTAAAAACATTCCATTATTTCATCAGGATATATATATGAAACAGTAAAGGGGATTGCTTTTGTTAATAACAATTTTAAACAAACGAAATCGTTAAACAAGATTTCGGCGAAGTGGCCAGAAAATAAGAATAAAGTCGAAATTTAGTCATCATATCAGTTCAATTTATATATTTTTAGGCAAACCATGGCGTATAAACATTAAAAGATCGAACTTTTTCATGGTTGGACAAAGAAATCTCATGCGCACTCAGACAGACACGAAGGTAAGGTCATGCAACTTGTCGCGTAGGCAGCAAGTGCGGTCGTGAGTGCATAGACCACCCAGCCAAACGCCAGTCAATAGTCCTTGCTTGGTTTGACAAGCCTTTCATTGTTCTAATAATAACTAAGTTCCCTGCCTGTAAGACAGATCACAAATAAACATATTCCCCGTCATACGTCTGTTTTCTCTTTAGCTTTGAGGTAGGTTAGGTAGTCCTGAAAGCCTTTCCAAACTAGGAGATCTTGCTAAGGAGATTAATGAGCATAGGTCAGTGTTTGTTAGTGATGCATCCCCACTACAGTGCAATACAACGTCATGCATATATGTATATACATTGGAAGGACATTTTGTCTTATAGAATCACGTTGGAAATGGCCTTTATGGTTATGTTTTCCCTGTGACGACATTCGCATAAATTCGGTTTAAATGTTACGGTGGACAACGTAACTCAAATTATTAAATTACAAGAACTCAGCTTTCTAATAATCTCGATTAATACATAAATTTTCCAATCGCACCAAAAAACACCCGCATCTAAACAATCAAAGAAATAATTACGAAAGTAAATAAAAGTGAATATAAATATGTGCCCTAAAAAAACAAAATATGTCATTAGTGAAAAAATATCTGCAAGGGGTAAATTAATATTCCTCCTTAGCACGGTTGCTTGTAAACATCTTGTACGTTTTCTTCCTCCTGAACATTAGGTCGAACAAAGCTCTTCCCAAAAGTTTTCCCCAGTCTCCTAAGCTGTCAATATATCCACCCGCCATCCAAAGCACTCATGTTTGAATTCCAACGTTTATGTTGATATTTTTCCATTTTACATGGGGCATTTCCTTTCTTCGCTGCGAAATGAGCATTTTGCCTTAGGCACACTGCAATCTCCTTATCTTGTGATGCTTAACTACGTTTGCATTCGCGTCAAAGCGGTAATTGTCAGATTCGTGAATTACTTTAATATTCATTACGATAATCTTGTTCACAGTCACTGCGTTCACATTCTGTAGTACTTTTAATTAAATACTATAACTGTTTTCTCTAGTTAAATGATGTGTTTTATAAAGTATTCGTTTAATTAAGAATTGAACTATTTACGTTTAAGTTTCTTAATTTAGATAAAATTCCTTATTTTAAAGCAAACAACAGACGAATATAAAAATATGGCTTGGAGAGTCTAGTTTCATGGGGCCTAAAAACAGAAACGAAATTAGCGGATTCTCAGCTGCTTGCTAAAATTGAAAATGCCCTTTTGATAACGAGATCAGATATAAACCAGATGAGCAAGAGATGCAAAATACCAATACCCTCTTTTCCTATCCAAGGTGACCAAAAAGTCGTCGTACATTAGATCCTTCGCCTAGCATACAATCATCCCTGTCCTCCAATCAAAATTCTACAATTTTCGGATTGGTCAATCAACCGTCCATGACCTTAAGTGCCTAGTAAATCTTGAGGCTCAATTATGGACGATTGCAGATCATTAGTCAGTCGAAGATGTTTCAGACGTCTTTGCTACTAGTAATATTAAATACAGCATTGGCTTTGAGTCACACTATGGAGGAGTATAGAGCCAACCCTGAAAGCTTTCCATCGGTTCCGGATATGTCGGAATTTAATCGATATTACCATGGAGGCATCGTGATGGTGATACTCTATATACTTCTGTCTTCCATCATCGTTAGTATAAATCTTGTCTTCCACTTTATGGGGAAAAAGTTTGGAGCAAAACGACGGTCAATATAATCGTAAGTTCATTGAATTCGAGACCTTCTATATGTGACGTCTTACATTGCTAATTTAGAAGTCTAGGTATTGATAATATACATGCATTTCGTTCAAGAGTAGTTTTATTTCTTCCCTTCATCCTGATTAAGATTGGGTTTTAATAAATATAATTTGAGATGGTGTCTTGAATATTCATTTGAAACATTTACATTTTTAGAATAAGGGTTACAAGACCGATTGTTATGACCAAAGTTCATTTAAAGGAATTCCGATTTCAGTAGATGAAAATAAGAAATGAAATGCTGATTAATAATCAAAGAAATAAAATCCTGGCGGAGTCGATTAATACTTTGAAGTAATTATTAAGAGTCTTTTATAAATTAATTTTCATGCAATTTTTGCTTTCAGCGGTAGGATGTATTCAAAACTGTTAAAAGTTAGGAAGTAAAGCAAACACCATATTAGTGCGGTTATACTCAGCCACAAACGCTGCAAGAAATTTGATTACTAAATTAAAATAATAGGATCATAATTTTGTTTTAAATGCTAACTTTTACAAATTTTACTGGTCGTTTGTGTTGAAACCACTGTATTTCGGTTCAAACAGGAAATAATTCATACATAAAAAAATGAGTTAAGAAAAGTTCGCTTTTGATTTCCCCTTCTAAATAACAAGTTGGAAATAAAATTCCTCGGTCTGTATTTTTTGGGGGATTAGGCCGAAACAGAAATCATCTTTAAAATTCCACTTCTTTAATTAGCTGGTTTGACCTTATTTGACCTTCGAAAGGGAAATAAAGATAGACAGTGAGAATCAAACTGAATTTCGATTAACCCTACGTTTTAAGAAATGATTTTTAACTAATTTTTTTTTATGAATAAGATGCTTTTAAAATGTCAATAATATGTCGAACTGAACAGCACTTAATAATAAAATGCATGAAAATCACAAATTTTACATTACTGTACACTTTAACAAAAGCCGTCTTTTATAGGTTAATTTGAATTTACCGATATATATATATCAATTTTTACCTTGTAACAGTATCTTATGAAGTCCCAAATTTTAATAGAGTTAAATGTTTTTCCTAGAGCCGCAAGTAAGTTATTGGCGGTTGTGGCCACCTGCGTTACTTCGTTTTAAAAAGAGAAGCTTTTCAATTTATCAAACACGCCCGTAAATTGATAACTAGTGTGGCGATTTTACGAACAATATGTCGTTCTAGGTAGTTCTAATACATCTAATATTCAAAAATATTAAAAATAGCTCTTTTTTCAGATTTTAACTTTATATTTTTATGCAACATTTCTTAAAATCAAACACTAAATAGAATTATATAATAATGTAAAGTAAAATTAAGTATGTCACTTAAACGTACTCTTGATTTTTTTATTATCTTTCGTTTAAATTCTTTGATGTGGATGGATAAACTATTTAATGACCATATCATGCAGCCATGAAATTTAGGGTAGTGATATTTAATAAAACTTTATGTTATTTGTTTAAGGCAGTAAATTAAATTTGCGTTGGTTATAAAATCAAAATACCGAGCCTGGGGCATACGCACACAATACTGAGGTTCTGCTAACAATTTTTACAAACACTTATTTAAATCGCAAAAATGGATGGGTGTTGTAGGGGGTGGGGGTGGGGGGGGGAGGAAGGGGGGGAGGGGACTGGAAAATTTGATCACCACATATGAAATAAAGTTGTATTATCATGAATTAGTTATCCACGCTGTCATACGTTCTTATGGCTACTTGTTAACCCACGTCATCTACTAACATGATTCGCCTATCGACTTTCATCCAATTTGTTACTTTTTTTTCTTCGTTGTTGTGTGCACATTTCATTTCTTGGTCGACTTCAGCTGTAATCTCTTCTCCGCACAAAAGCACTTTTTTCTCCGATTCTATCCCATTTCTGCCCTGTACATGGAAAAGGCATTAGTTGCTTGTATGTGCCTACAATTTGCAGTTTGGCTGCCCCAGTAAGGGTATTTTTGGAAGCAAGAAAATGTTCAGCTTATAAAAAATTACTATTTATAATGGTACATTTTTTGTTTTGCTTCATGAAAAATGGGAACGAGAATGAAATAAAACAAAGGAATCGTGAACTTTTGTCAAAATTTAAATTTTCAGTCAGAATTTAATGATGAATAATTGTGTTTTGTTGTCGATTTTTTTTGGCACTTTTTCCTTGAATAAACCCCATTTTCACAAGTATTTCTATACTTGGACCCAGTAGTTTGTATAATTTCAGCCTAAATATATGCAATCATCGAATAGAATATTTTCGATGTTTTTCGAAACACAGGGCCTTCAATAATAAAGAGGAAATAATTATGATTATATAAAAATTAAAGATTCATGGAGAAAATAGTAAAAGATATATATGCTCTCTCTCAAAATAAATTGAATTATATCAATTATACTTCGTTGATAGCACACGTCTCTCGTCTTTGATTTTAAAGCCACAAAAATGGTAGTATAAAACCAATGTAGAACACTCAAACAAGTCTGAAATCTATTGAGCACTTTACACTTGCAGTGCATAAGAGCATTGTTCCTTCATTGAACACCCGCATACACTCAAAATCATTGAGTTTCACGACTATTGTGTGAATTTCTCCGCGGTTGACCCTCAAACGGTTTTAGAGATTGGAAGTGAATTTTCTGTTATTTACCAATTCTTGAAGGACTGCCTCTTTGGCTTAATACATATATTTCAGTCACGATTTTTGGAAGGTTAGTTTGGGGTGTAAAATTCTCCTGTGAGAGATATCGGTCAGCATCAAAGGCCAGCTCATGTAAACTAATTCTGCTATCATTAAATTTAGAAATTCCTTTGAATTGAAGAAGAGAGATATCAACTTATGCATATTCCCGCCTCTTTTATGACATCTGATTAGAGGTCAAAATGAATCACTGAAATATATCGGTAAGTTCTCAATGTAGAATTTGGACTAATTGTGGAATTATGTCTTTGAAATTCGACACGTTTACTTTTTAAAAATTATAATTCAAAGTGGTCCTCGAATGTTACTTCTAAATAAAGAGTTAGTTAGCATTGTGCATTTAGACACTTTTGAAATGAATATTAATAACATCCTAATGACTTCATATTGGAAGAAGTTGCAAAAAGGTTTGAGCCTGAAAGCTACTTTACACAACCTAAAAAAAACAATTTGTATCACAAATTTATAAACTTTATAAATGGTTGTTTAAAAAAATAGTTTAAATGTCAAAGTAAACGCTTTAATGACAATTAATACCTATAAAACCTTTCATAATTAATTTTTTTACCATTTGTTAAACGAAAGTCCTATTTTACTAAAACCAATAAAGCAGGAATTGTCATAAAAATAGTTAAATAGTTCCATGTTTCATTTTCCTGAATCCTCGCCCACTTCAAATCCATTTAACTATTAAGGGAAAAAAACATTTTGTTTAACTCTCAAATTTATAAGGCAAGTATGTGAACATATGCAATACATTTGTGAAGTCAGAAACTGCGAATTTGGTGCATATTTTTACACATCCTTTGAATAATACAAACACCTGCATTACTCGTCAAGAGAGGATTAACTGAATGTGAGTTTTCGCCAGAAAAAATTCATAATACAACTCCTTTGTCCGTGATGAGTAATAGTTGTACTTCTTTTTCGATGACTCACATAAAGATACTTTTAAACAATAGCACACATAATTTTATCAAATATATGATCATCACGTTTATCTTCAAGCATATCTTTGAGACTGACAAAAGTGGGTGGGTGAGCTTATACACCAGGAAACGTTCATGTTATCAAGATATTGTTTTTCTAATTTGCATTTCTAAAGTTGTTATTTGGGTTAGGTGATCAGTTACTGCCTCAGTCACATGCTTTCATTTCTAACAAGTGTAATCATATAAATGGTATGCTGGTTTTATCATCTGTTATAATATCAGATTTCCAGTGTTGCAATATTAAGAGAATAACTTTAAAAAAATCACTTTTTAAAAATTAAATATCTCGTACAACCCGCTTGCCATATTATTCTAATTAGATTTAATGCATTCTCATAATTCCCATATTCGCCGAGCACGCCTATCTAAGTACTCGAGTTGGAAACTAATTCGATTTCCTCTTCAAAAATTTTAGAGAATTTTGGGATTTATAGCAAAATGCAAGAATTTACAAGAATTTACCAATAAGGAAAACTGCTGTAAAAGCCATCTTAACGAACTTGGCATTTAATTCTATTTCAATAAGCACTAGATTGCTTATGAAGCAGAAGTGTTTTCTTGAGAAAAAATTCAAGTTATTGCAAGTTAGAGTATTTTTTTATTTTTATAGCTGCTAGATGACTTTTGCCCTTTAAAATGAGCTTAAGATCTAGAGGCGCGTATTGATTAGATCGAACCGAAACGAGAAACGTTTATAGAAAAGCCGTCCTACAGTCCACAATTCTAATTACTTCATGTGGTCGTGTACTTCGCTGTTGTTTCTCCTTTTTCTTGACGCGAATGGTTTTGCACGTATTTCATATAATCTTACTTTCTCACCCTAATCCAACCCAAATATCTTCATGGAGGTTGGGCAAATTTACAAGCCTTGTATTTCTTTATCCAAAAACTTAAAAGCCTTCATAAAATTGTACTAATTGCAATAATGTAAACCAACCAAATTACAGACCTGGAAATAATTTTCATAAATTCATTATGAAAAAAGTACAACTTATTAAATTTTATTCATTTTCGGTTTAATTATTGCTTCCACTTCTCCTAGGAAAGCATTTCTTTTCGGTTTAAAATATTTAATTAGGGTAATCATTTTTTTTGTTATTCAAATAAAGACTCTTTTTGCCAAATTTATACTACAATTTGAGATGGAACTAACCTGTCGCTGTGTATAAGGAGAAATACCCGTAAGATATTAAGTATATGTGAATGAGGACTGGTATTGTGAAGAACTTCAATCATTCGCTGAGAGAATGCACTTCAACCTAGACCTTAAAGCATCTGATAAAAGTAAACACAAACAGAGGTGTGATCGCTGTTAGACTATGATCAGTTTCATTCTCTTATGTAACGCGCTAGTTACAGCAACAAATGCACTCTCTCTTCAAGAAGCAATTGATTTAAATGATCCGAGTCTTGTCAAATACCATCAGGCAAGTTTCAATAAAGGATTACATGCAGGAATGGCTTGTGTAGTTGTATTTGGTTTACTCACAACGCTGACGACTATGATCTCTATTGTCGTCAAACAACTCATTCGGCTGGGGTGGGTAGACAGGAGGGAAAGAGCCTAAACCGTACGTCTGGTAAAAGATTTCTCTCTTTTGAATAATATGCGTTTGCTAAAGTTTTGATTGTTCCAACCATAGCTGTAATGATCCCCAAGCTTTATCGATTGCTTAAAATTTACACTTAGTTTCAGTTGACTTTTAACCCGAATTGATTGCAGGTCAATTGTTATCTTATTCTGACTTCGTTCGCATTATATATGAAATGTTATATTTAAATGAAATAGCGTTAATATTTCCAGTGAATTATATCAATGATCCTGACTTTACTGTATTCTTTATTGCTTTTGGATAGGGTAACGTTCTTTAGCCTTGACGTGGAGTAATTACCAAAATCTCCCAATTAATTCTAAAGCCAGTTTCGAAGGTGATTTCAAAGAATACTTTGCTAATATTCATTTACTTAACTATTTATGCCACTGCAGTTTAGTTATTATTATGTGGTCTAAATCAAATATCGGGTTCAATAAAATACATGTACATCAGAATCTACCACAACACTTCAATAAAAAGAGCATCTTTGTGGAAATTTTGCTATTTTTTAATTGAGTCTCTTGACTTTGGAGACGTTTCTCGCGAATTAATCAATATTACCTCAGCTCAAAAGGGAAGAAATATTTCACACCGTGTTAACAACGAATTAGTTCTAATATGCTCAAATATTTGCGCGTATTTTAAGACAGCTAAAATCTCCTGGAACAGAAACTAAATAGACTTTTTAAAATTGGGAACCGAATTGATCAAGAACCTTTAAACATTGACGGCTTGAAATTTTCAGTAGAACAGACTATCAAGTTATATGAAAACACTTCTTTCACATTAGCTTCAGTTATTTATACATTGACAAGTCTTTGCCCTTAAAGATAGGTACATATGTAATACCACCTTCTTACTCCTCAGGAAATGGAAAGCATTGGATTCGGGATACTGACTTAACTTTTTCAAATGTACTTTTTAACTTTGCTTTTATTTCTTATTTACTTTTAGTTATCTAAATTTTGAAAAAATATTTTATTAATAAAAGCGACCGAGCGTAGAAATTAATGACTTGTAATTTTGTGATTTAATTATAACGAAAGTCAAATTTGGACTTTTCAATTAAAAATTGGCGTTAATATTAGTGAGGTTGCTTAAGTAAAAGGATAAATGGGTAGGCTGTCAACGCTTTCCAACTTGAAAATAATAATTAATTTATTTAAAAAATATTTCCAAGTATTTATTTTGCTACTTATTTATTAAAGTAGACTCTTCGTCTTCATTCAAATATTTACTTCAAATGTCCAAAGTGTACTAAATTTACAATTCTAGCAATTCACAAAAATTCCTGTTAGGCTGAATCTACCTTCCGATTTGTATAAATTTGTATTTTACCAATGCTTCAGCAAAGAATTTACATCGTGCTTTTGTAATTTATTTATATTGTCGATCAATCGCTCCATGCTTAGCATTATTCCATCGTTAATACTTCTTTTAATATAATTAACTTGGCATAATTAAAAATCTATCCCATTATTTAAAATTTGGGTACTGTATTTTGGTATAAAAAACGGGTTACCCATTTATACTATGCGTTTCTAGGTGAGTCGTCACACCACTAAAATAGCCACAGCTAGCCAAATAGCAAGGTAGGCATGCGAGATATTTTGCCATTGTGCGTATGTGATTGGCTATACTTGAGCCAATAAAAATGGTCCTCTGACCAATAGGATAGACGCATTGCTTTGCTTGGCCGTCGCACCCAAAATACAGACTAGTAGTTGCTAGGGTAGCATAGTCTCTCAGTCACTCCATCCGCGTGTTCATTGATAATGTCGTACATTCTTCCATCTCTCTGTCTCCTCCTTATCGCTCTAACTCATATGACCTCTGCCATAACCCTTGAAGAGGGTATGGCTGATAAGGACAAGTACATTTTCTATGACACCACCAGTTTTAATCCTGGAATACATGCTGGATTGGCCCTCTTAATTACATTTGGTATTCTGGGAACTTTCACCTCCACAGTAATGATCATCACAAAGGCCTTAGAAAAGCGAAGAAAGCGCCGTACTCTTACTATGTCCCATTAAATCAATTCCCCATGATGACTAATGCCTGTTTGTCTATCTGCGTGCGTGACTATAATTGGTTTGCTTGTTTTACTGGTAAGTTTTATTAATCGTACCCTAAATAATCGATATTTATTCCTCACGTATTTTCGGCTGTGAATTTAGCTAAGGAATTTTGTAATCGCTAATGATTTTTTTAAACATTTAATTTGGTCAATTAGGCTAATGACTTTTTAACCATCGAATAAATTGAATAGATTATTTCAATCATTTAATTATTTTTTTTAGCAATTAGGTAACCCTATACTTCTTATCTTCTGTATTTTTTTTTTATTTTAGACTGAAACTAGATCCACCGCGACGACTATAAAACTTTAAGAAATGCTCAGTATGCTCTTGATGTGCTGATCAAACAATTCCAAATCCTTCTTCTCTCTTTTCTCCCCATTTCTTTGTTCCACGTTTTCCCTCTCCAATTTTGTTTTACAACGCGCATATTGTAGTAGTGACGAATTCTGCCTTACAACTTGTCAATAAAAATCTCAATTGTGTAGGTTTCATAAAAATCTTCTCGTCGACTTCTCCACTTGATTTTGGGTCACACGCAGTAAATAATACTTCCCAGAATTTTACGGATAAAATGAATGACGCTATTTTTGTTTAGGTTTCGACTCGCTCACTGGCGCTCAACTCGGAATGTAATCTTTTTAATATTTCTTTCCGGTTTCATTGTTTATCATATTTAAAATCTATTTGTCGGGACTTTAAATCATGAATCGACCTTTAAAATTTGGAGAAAGGCTTAGCGAAACTGACGTAATATGTGCAAGTGAAGTTTGCCAATCAGAACCGCTCTTGGAGTTTTCGTTAAGGAAAAGGCATTGCGATATGTGAAATTTTTTGCAAGACGTCTAACCTAAACAATTTTTCCATCTATTATTTATAAACTCTAAATATTATCTTTGGAATTTGATACAAAAAGTTCAGATTTGGAACGCATTTTTAATTAGCAGATTACATTATAGTTAGTTATGTCAACTGCAAGTAACTGGTCCATTATTTGATCAACACTTTGTCTGAAGATGTCTTAGGAATCCATTAAAATTACGTTATTAATAACCCAGGAAATAACATTGAATAGTTTAGATTAGTCCAGGACAGTTAAATTCGTCCGCAATGTTCATTTCACATCAGAAGAGATTACTTTCCTCAACCATAGTGAATGCTACTACCCCAAACGTAGAACGAATCAATTTGAAAAGTTATTCTTTCCAAAAATTGATAGCGACTTCTTAATTAGTTTGTTTGTTTGTTAACTATGGTGTTTTAACAGTTGTACATAATTATGTACCCAGTGGATCAGTTTATTTAAAGAAAAAGTCGCATCAGAGATAGAATATTGCTTCCTATATGATATTTACAGAAAAGAGAGTGGTTAATGGTGGAATTTCAGTCTTTAAACCAAAACTTCCTTGTCATAAAAGAACCCTTCATTTTTTAAGAACAATCGTTTAGTGCTTAGCTTTCAATACAAGTGAGTCTAACTGTCGCACATATATTGGTTTTCAAGAGCAAAAGCTTGCAGTCATTTATAACTAACAAATCTCGTACTTGGCTTATAGTTTAAAGTCGTCTGGTTGGGAGAGAAAGTCACGTTTATCAGATTCGAAAGATCTATTGATGTCCCTGCACCCATCGTATGGTTTTTATGCTTAATAAGGCAAGATAATAATATTATTTTAATTTTGTAGAACCCAAAACTAAAATATTATCCAAGGTGAGTGGTACAAAAATTTAACGAAATGATTATTCCATTAATTCCAGTATTTTGATTTCTCCTTAAACAAGTGACGTTTATTCTTTAAATATTAGAATGATTTCCCTGTCCATAGTGTCTCCATTGTTTGAGAGCATTGAGGACGATGAGTATGGAAGTCATATAGTTGATTTCTGTGGTTTCACAATTTACACTTCGCATTCATCCATGAGATCTCGATCACAAGGTTCAAAGATTAGTGTGAGTGCGTTTTATAGGTGGAAAAAGCGAACCAGAATAAATTTTGCATTAATTGGTTAAATTCTATCTTCACTCTTACTGTAAGATTATTTGATATGAATTGTAAAAAAATTGTTCAATTGTATATGTGTATGTTTGGCAGATTAGGTAGTAGTGTCAATATTGGCAGTCTTTTTTTAATAGCTGCAATTTTAATTAGGTTAACAATCAGCATTGGATCTTTCTCCACATCGTTTTCTATTGGCTAATAATAACCCTGTTATAATGCAATAATAACTAAGTCATGAAATCAAAGGCTTCAGGCTCAGGGGAAATAAAAATAGATAAGTACAACAATTAGCATTGACCTTCCGTATACCTGGTCTTTTCTCCTTTGTTAAATTTTTTGGTTGAATGCTTTCCCAAAGAGCTCTTCACAAGACCCCAAGGATTTAATAGCTTTCAGTAGCTGTCTCATGAGAAGATAGGAGGAGAGCTCTTGAAAATTTTTATGCGATTTTAGGAATAAGTTAAAAATCGTCGTCAAGAGAGGAGGAACATAAAACACATTTATCTTTATTGATGAAATACACAATAATTTCGTTTTATTAAAAAGTATAAGGCAGGCGTGACAGTTGGCAGATTAGTTAATAGCCTCGCATAAACGCGAATTCAAAATGAACGAATGTCCAAATGTTTTCAAATGATTTTTAAATACGAATTTCCTTGAATGTCGTTTCAACGAAAAATTACACTAATCCTGCTTACTACAAAATTATATTTTATTTAACTGGCCGAACAGGCGATCGCAAGGGTGTATTGGGTCCATGGTATTCTATATGTGACCTTACTTTCTTAAAGCTCAAATCGTCTGGAAATTAAACACACCGAAAGCTTGTTAATTGTCACGTCCGAGTAACAGTTATTCAAATGAAAAAAAATTTCAATGCAATACTTATTTCAAAAGTGCCAATAATAAACTCACAACGTAAAATTCTATTAATTTTAGTGTCATAAGTTCAAGACTTCTTTTAAAAAATATAACCTCTCTGATTGAATTAGCATCTTTGTACTTTTCTCTATACGCCAATTCAGTTATTTGTCAAAATTAACCCTTTTAATTTATAAGAGTTACTAAATTTTTCGGAATTAAGGAAGGAAGGAAAATGTACAAGAGATAAACGTGATAGAAAACATGACGAAGACCCGAGGAGTTGGCGAAGGCTGAAAATTTGCACCACGAATCTTCAAGTCACTGAATGTATGAGTAAACTAGCAAAATACTGAGTGGCCAAAAGAGAGGATATTGAAAAATCGACAATCGATATCCAGAAGCTGCAATTCCGTCATGTGGGTGGCATAACGCAGTGATTACTCTCAATTTAAGTAAACTTTAAAGCGTAAAACAAATTTCACATAGAAACGTTCAAAAAATCATCCTAGGAAATACTACAAGACTTTAGTCCAAATAACTGAGTTTTAAATACCGCAAGCCATTTTGTGACAAACATTGCGTGTTAAGATAAGCCAAACACTTTTGTACTTTTAAATACTATTGGAAAATGCATAAAAATACGAATTTAAATATAAGCTGAATAAGCTTACTAGGAAGATAGGGAATTACATTAATTTCATGCACACTTTTATGGATGTAGATTCCAAAGCAAACGAATTCAAACAAATTTTCATTCGAATGAAATCCTGTCAAAAGCTGAATAAAGGGATTGATTTTGTCAGCTGATTGAAGTGTCGTTTGCACTGAATTATCGACTTCCGTAAACTACGAATAAACCGAGGGTACACCACAGATTTTGATAAAATTCGGCATAACTGATGTGAGCCTAATATTATTAAACTTGGGATCACTGTACTGCAGAGTCGAAGACCTTCATTTACTCTAAATCCTCTATTTTAGGGTATTTCAAATCCCGTATAAGAAACAAATTGACCAAACTCTCAAGTCTAAAGTATTTAGACTATTTCTGGAGGACCGAGGATATACATATTTAATATTAATGAGAACTGCAAACAGGAGAGGAGATTGACTAAACAAGCCAGTAGAATAGTTTCGCCGACAGCCACTGAATCAAATTTCGGATTGATTGACCTCAACATCGATTTATTTAATAGCTTTCATGTTTGAACTGACAATACATTTGCATTATCATTTGTGTCGGTTAAATTCATGTAATTGTGCGAAAAAAGATCCACTTTAATAGAGTTGAAATTATATGACCTGATGCCATCTTTCGAGTCTCTAGCTGTTGAATGACTTATAACATCTCTCCTTTGTGACTCAGCATATGACCAAGTGAATGTCTGTGTTTAACTTGAGCAGACGACAAGGCCACTATTTCACACGCTCATTGGACATTTAATATTTTATTCTGAAGACCATTTTCATCTCTCAATTTAAAAAAAAACTTTTACAATTTTTTGGGCTAATTAAATTATGAATATTTTGCTGGAATTATGAATATTGCATATATCTTAAAATTAACTTAGTTTGCTGAGAAAATCCGCTTTTTGCACTGAAGCATCAATTTTTATGAATTTGTTTAAGTTCAGAAGAGAAAAAGCTACGCTGAAGAGAGGATATCTGGGCAACTTTTCCATAAACTTCGTTGGGGACACCTAAGCTTAAGTCATCTCCTCGATACTAGTAGGGCCGTAGTATGCAAATGTTTTTCATTATAATTTTTGCCTTTCATCTCCATTTCAAATTATTGAGTACTCCTTGTGGATATCCATAAATATATATGCTCATGCAGTAAGATTAACCTTTTATATGTAAACCGTTAAGTCTGGACTTTTTTCATTACTTTTCAGATGTGGAGCTAAAGGCTGCAGGATACTGTACGTGACAGAGACCTGTCCACGGAAGTCTGAAATGCCTATCGATTTCTCATCCTGGCTCCAAGTAAAAGTTAGGCGCCATACTCCAGTTGATATAAACAAAATGGTTTACGTGCCAATTTTCGAATTAACTATCAATATGTGCACTCTATTGTTGAAAAAGAGGGGTGGGACGTCCGCTTCGATTCACTAATGATGCTGATGAGGTTGCGAGGATCTGCTTGTGTCGTAAAGATTGAAAAGACTAATTGTTTAAGGTGTTTGTGTGTACTTTAAGGCAAAGTAATTTAAGTATAAAAAGCGCGAAATCCATTTCGATGTCTAAAACTTTAGTGATCAGAGTAATGATTCGCATTTCAATCATGGGACGTGTCAAGTATAGGAATCGTGCAAGTGGAATGAATGCCTTTTTGTAGTTCTAATAGGACGAATAGAGTGACATTTGATAACCAATGTTCTAAAAAGAGAGAATTTTCTATTTCAAGTTGTTTTGGAGAACTCTGTAGTTCGGGTTTTGTAGTATTAAGGTGTGTTAGACTAAAAATTTCTTGGTAAAGACATTTTCGTGAATACAAATTTTTATACTCTTTTAAATGCATATTTCATATACTCATTTAAATAAACTTGATTGCATAAAAAATCATGGCTCTAGAATTGTATAATTTTATAATTTTAGTATTGACATCTCGCCTGTCTTCAAAGCTTTAGGATCACCAGCTGGTTTAAACAAAGAACAGATTAAAAATGCATGCTTAATAAATTTCAATCAGTGGTAATCAAATTCATTATATTGTAAAAATACCAATAATTGGCAATATTGGAAGGATTCCCCCATTTTTCCACGATTCACTAGCAAGTAATTATTAAACTAAAATATTTTTGAATTTTGGAGTATGCCACTTATAGTTCAGCAGAGTCCTCTAAGTAAACATGGAGCGTTTTATCAATTAAGTTTATTTAAATTAAATCATCAAACAAATCATACTGTTCTTTTCATTAACTTCTCATACCATACTATCATCCAGGTCTATTTTTCCACCAAGGCTTAAACACTGCGTAAATCTCCTTTGATACGTTAAAGTGGCCTATGCATCTCTTGAATTAAAGAACAATGTGTGGACTCATGAACTTAATAATACGTGTTTGCAGTAACTATCTGACGATAAAGTCATAAATTACATTCAGTAGAATTAGTATTTAAAAGATACAAATGATCGAGAGTGTTTTTAATATAGCCTCTCAAAACAGCAAAATTTTAAAATCCGTTTTGCTAGGCCAATTGGGACAATCATCCAATGTCTGTCTAGACCACGCATGATAATATTTTTCACTTTTATTCTGTCTAAATGCCAATGACATAGGAAAAATTTTATTTTTTCATTTATCTATGTTCGCCCTCATTGTAATGTACGTCTAATGATTGATACCTCCACCCCAACTTTTTGTGACTCATAAACAAATAAAGGACGCTAAACTGGTCAACCACCTTGTTGCACCCCATTTCACCTACTTTCTCGGCCACTTCTAATACCGAGTTCCCTTTCTACTCCTTCTTCCTTTTTCTCCTCACTCACTTTCTGCTGTAGAATTAACATTTGGTCCTACTGAATTCTTGGTCTTCTCACTAGGCATAGGCTAGTCCATCCTGTTAACCTTAGGAAAAGAATTAGGTCTAAAAGGCGGTATTGAACTTAAATTGTTCTGGTTCCCATAGTATCTCTACTTTGGCTTTTAACCACTTTCTCGGCAAGTACTCTTATCTCCTGAACTTAACCGACCACTTTAAATGCTTTTAATTAAGAATAAAAGATGGATTCACCTTTGCATATTTAAGGGTATAATTTTAATCAACACCCATCCTTATATAATATGAAATCACTGCGGACAATAAGCGTTGCCAGATTTCAAGAAACGATTTCTCGGATCGTGTCAAATAAATATACTTCAAATTCGGCATTCAATTAATATGAATATTGCATTTAACTCCTTGTGTTCTCAAGAACTGCAAGAATAAGGATTTCTTGGAGAATTTTTTTGCTATAGACGAAGATACTGACAAATATAAAATGACTCGACTTATTTATTTAAATTATTAATTAGTATAGTGTTAATGTATCAGAAACACGGCTTAAATATAACTATGAACGCAAATGGTTATATAAGATAAGAGTGACTAATCAATTTTATGGATGGACTAACTCCATGATGAATGCTAACAGTTGAGCTATTTGTACTCAAGGTAATAGGTTGGTATTCGATTAATTAGTCCGAATTTAATCTAAACACTGATTGGCGTAAGTCATCATTCCAAGTAAGAATTCAATGAAGAAAAAGCATCCAGCCTATTTTCATTGACGAAATAATAGACTTTTGATGACTTCGTATTTTTAAACCGATTCTATTCTTTGGTTACTATACCTTAATTGCCTAATTCAATGAAATGAATCTAAGTGTTAAGGTGGAAATATTGGTCATTTTGCTGACCGTCCTAATCACGATGGTAATTTACAGTCTACTCAAATCTGAAAGTAATAATTATTATATATATTATATGGACACTTATATGTTTAATTATATTCACTTCGTTTCTTTTGTAGAATTTTGCTTCATCTTTGAAGATTTGAACAGTCGTTAGATTACATTAGACTTTGAGCGCTCAATCCAGACGTCATATTCTTCTCAATTTCGTTCTTTTTTCTTCAGTCACTTAAATTTCCATCATTTCAGTACTGCATTCTTGGGGCCATCCTCGACTATTAGCATCCGGTATAGGAAGGACTGACTCTCGCTAGTTATTAGACTTAGTTTTGCCCCACCATCTATTCATAATATCCTCCACACGTTTTCAAGTAGTCAAGGTACTGGAAGTACATCCACTGTCAAATAAACGCAACTTTATGCTACAAAATGAAAAGAACTCAATTGGTTAACGATTTGCTTGCTTTGAGTGAAAGAACATATTATAACTGAATACAAATGGACCAGGTCCCTATCTATGGTGACGAAAGTTGGTAAAGGAGAGCGAATGAAGAGCGAATAGAGAAACAGTCCCGATATTTTTTTAAACTAGCTTATTAATTAAGTATTATTATCTTGCAGTTTTCAAATCTTGAAAGCTGGTTTGTGGTTGAATATAATTAGGAGCAAGTAGGTTTTGATTCTTTCTGTGAAATTGTAGCCTGTATTGAACAAATAATCCTTAACTAAGGCCTAACATTCATCTCTGACAAAGTCCTATCGTATAAAGTTGTCCCCTGAATTAACTAAGCTACCTCAACAGTATTGAGGAATAGGGACGCATGGAATGAACAGCGTTCATTGCAACTTATTTATGCAAACTACCCATGTAGCATCGCTCGAACTCGAATGCTGTATGGCTGAGAAGCTTATGCACGCACGGCTGCACTTTCAGAACGTTTTAGCACGAATGGGATTCTTTTGATCAGCCTTGGTAGCGTTGTGCATTCCGCAAGGTATGAGTGTGCATCTCCTACGCCAAGATTCGTTATTCACTTCATAAAATATTCTATTCCAAATTATGGTAGTTATCAACATTTTTGAAGATTTTTGCAAAAAATGTGTTTGCACTTGTTACCAGAATTTATATTCAATTACCAATCAGGTAACCGACAAATTAACTTTTACAAATTGCCTTAAACGCATTTCAAATGGTGTTGGATGGTATTTCTTTAATATTTTGCCGGTTGTGTTTACTCAAATACAAAGTATACAATAATTTTAAGTTTACATAAAAATCCGCGTATTTGGCTCATGATTATCACATGAAATCTGTCAGCCACCTAACGCGCCCAGAAGAAAACGTGATGCATTATTGAAAATCAAATTTCATATATTCGGGATGCCCTCTCCAGTTACATATTTTTTTAATCTTCGAAAAATAGCTATACTAATAGTATTCGTGGTGTAAGTTGCATTAATCCATATCAAAACCTTTGATTTATGCAACAAAGCTGAACAGATACATCGATCGAGGCACCTGATGAAATCTCCACAATCAATCTATCAGCCTTTATTCGTTTTGAGACCTCTTTATGTCACTTAGCTTAACCTACCAGATATACATATAACAAATTCTGTCAAACAGTTGTATAAATCCGAGAGCTTCTTTGCCTGATCACTCATTATTTTTTAAAAAGTTAAGTTAAATTAACGGTACATACATGATTGACTCAAATCAATTCAGACCCAAATCTATTAAAATGATGGGTGTTAGAACCAAACAGAATGCACATACCAAATCACTCATGTCGCTCGATCAGTACGAGTTGACCGGGAAGCCACTCCAATTTATTGATAAATAACTTAGGTTCATGCTCGAAGAATTTTCTTTAAACGTCAGTCATGTTTGGACAACGATATCTCGGTGCAACTGATAAGTCAGATTTTGATAGATTATGCTTATGAAAACACCGAAAATGTAATTTAATTTAATTTTCTTACTTTATTAGCATTGACAATGTTTGCATTTAATAGTCAAAAATACTATTAGAATTTACCAGTTGATTTTGACTAAAATATATGATTTTAAATCGAATACAAATGTATGGAAACATAACATTCACAACATTAAGTGACCTTTAGTTGTTTATTTCACAATTTCAATAAAGCAGACATGTAGTGGATGCCACAAGAATAAGCCTGGAATTTTCCTAAGTAATCTGTATCGCAAAATACTCTTGTGTGGAAAGACTCTCGGACTTAGTTGAGCTACCTCAACGATATAGAGGAACTATAATTATAGCTAGTATAGCGTTGATTGAAATATGCTCACGGCAAAAATAATTGGTAATAGGAGACATTTAACACAACTTGAATGAACATTAATAGCTGATTAGCTGAAAAGGCATATGCACACACGACCGCACCCTCCAGAATGTTCGAGGTTGCTTAGTTTAATCGTGTTGTGATTGTGTCCTCCTTAAACACCTGCAAATTTGTAATACTAAAAAGCAAAACAAGTTTATTAATAGTTTGAATAAAATGCAATTCTTTGCCAATTGAACATATGAAGAAAATTTTTATTTATTCCTAGTTGGATTTTTGTGTAAATAGTTTTATTTTAAACACAGACAGACAGACATTTGTAACAATTGCTCCTGCTGTTTGTCTAGATAAAAAGTCACAACCTAGGAATTCGTTAGTGGAATGGCCACTCTTTGCATTGGATCTGCAAATAATTTACTCAATTGGGTAATTATTTGTAGAATTACTTTTGTACACGCAAAATGGATTTTCTTAATTTGAATGAATTATAATTATGTAAGCGAATACGCCTTTAGGATTTCTTTATAAATTAAGGGAAATCTCATTGAAGAATAAAATTTAGCAGAATTTATATATCCCAAACTGCTTTAGTGAATATATAAAAACGTATCAATGTAATCAAGTGGGCTTCTGTGGCTTCTCTAGACATAAATAATCCACACATTACAGAAGTTTTGAAACAGATTGAGAAATCAAGATTTATGAAATGGCATATCAGAGAAGCACAATGTAATCTCTTTATTCACAATATAGCTCAGGAAAACAGCTGACCGAAATATTATTAACTGAAAGCACACTTAAAATTATATTTCATAACAATTATATTTTAAATAAAATTATTTAAATTCTTTGTTTTTCGTAACGACTTCTTTGAATGATCTTGATTTGTTTGCTTTGTTTAATCGGCTAACCTCCGGCGTCCATTATCGCTTTTCTAAAGTATGAAGATGTCTCCGTCTCAGCAACGCAATGGTGGGAATAGGTATATCATCTAAATGTTTTCTTTAAGTATTTATCCTTACCCGGAATCTATT
This sequence comes from Hymenolepis microstoma, assembly GCA_000469805.3. Taxonomy (NCBI): domain Eukaryota; kingdom Metazoa; phylum Platyhelminthes; class Cestoda; order Cyclophyllidea; family Hymenolepididae; genus Hymenolepis; species Hymenolepis microstoma. Next base: position 15,703,534 of record LR215994.1, read on the forward strand.
TAATCACTTCGTATTGTAGGTCGCGTTCCCGTTCTCGAAGTAATTCTCCTCGTCGTGGAAAGATCACTTCAAAGCGAGTTGTTATCGCTAACATTCCCTACGACGTTACCTGGACCAAATTGAAGCAAATCTTCCGTGATCAAGTAGGATTTTCTGGATATCTACGATTGATGAAAACTAATGGACGTCCTAATGGAATGGGCTTAATGGAATTCAAAACCGTTGAGGGTGCCGAAAAGGCCATAGAAAAGATGCATCGCTACGAAATCGAAGGTCGTCGTATTATCGTAAGAGAAGAAACTTTGCGTGATCAAGAGCGTATGACAAATATGGAGTTTGATGGACCCTCAAGCTCCCCCATGGAAGGTCCAATGGCACAAATGGGAATGCCACCTCCACCGCAAAATGTTGGTCCTGGAATGCCGCCACTGGATCGCAACTATGGTGTTGGCAATTTGGGCGCTCCACCTGTGGCTAATTTGACTCCAAATATGTTGGAGAGCATGGGTGTTCGTGGACCAATAACGGATTCTCTATATGTCAGTAATCTTGACTATTCTGTTGACTGGAGAAAGGTCAAGGATATTTTCAAACAGGCTGGGAGAGTTGTTCATGCCACAGTGAAACAAGACGATGAAGGTCGTTCAAAAGGCGTTGCTGTTGTGCGATTTGAACATCCTTATGAGGCTCTTTTTGCGTGGGCAATGCTTAATGGATATGTAAGTTTTAGTAAAGCTATTAATTCTTACCTAAATGCCTTCATTTTGTACTTTCGTTGTTATGAATCGGTTTAGGATATTCGAAGCCTCCATAGGATAGTGACAGTTCTGTTCTTATCTACTCTGAAAACTTTTTGTGTTTATCCCAGTTCGTGTCTGCTTACAACTGTTTTGTTTTGACTTAAATTTCGATAGGGATAAGTGTAAAATCGAGTCTGAGCACCTTGTAGGTAAGGAAGGAATTCGGGATAGAGGCGTTCTTGTGTAAAATACGAATCCATATGTAGGCACGTTTGCACTTGCACTTAAACAAAAAATGAATAGTATCAACCAGCTTTTGGCATGTTTTGTAATTTACAGGGTCAGTGTTCCTGTCATAGATGGTGGTTAGAAGTATTTTTATCCTTTATTGTCTTATGGTGTTGCGATTTCAATTGTTGGAAATGCACTAACCTCATTGGAGCTTCGATTTTGCCTGTGTTGTTAAAATCGTTGTATAAGATTTATACTGACTGTATCACATACATAAGTCGCTGGTTATGGATTAAAACACGAACACTGACTGTAATGAAATATTTGTCGAACTTCACCTGATTTTGTATTGATGGTAATGTGCCTTGCATAACGTTTGTCCAGATTTGGTGTCTTTGCTGCAGCTCCTTTTCAATCCTGAAGTTTCTCTTATTAACAAGTGGATTAAGGCGTAAATGGTTTCAAACGTCCGGGTTCCGTATTTCTATCCTTTCGGTAACCCTGGTTTTTGGTTTTCTTATCTTTATAATCTTTGTATTTTAATTTCCTGGCATTTACTTGTTAAATAACTGACTTTTAAGACAACCTTATCCATAGTAAACTTGGTATTCCTCTTCAAATAACTCTTTTATAGCTTTTTGCAAAATTCTTTCCTTTTGGTTTAGCAGACCGGTTGTTTAGCGTTTTGTAGTCGATCCGAGCCAGGTAGGCGCTTAAACGATCTCTGTAATTTATGGCTGCATATCCTTAAGTTATTACACACTTAAAATATCATTACACAGCGAGACATACACACCCTCATTGATACCGTCATGACATAATAAAAACGAAGCCATTTGGCCTATGTGGTTGTTTCATATACTCAGGAGTCACTAGTAACTTGTCATTGTGTGTCATGTACAACCTCATATAGTGGATTCAAAAGTCATCCTCCCTTCAAAGACCCGTGTTGGTTGTTTCAACTCTCGTGGTAACAAGCGGAGGGAAATTAAAATGAAACTCTTCGTTCGAGTGAGGCGTCAAATATAACTTTAATTTCCTCCCTGGCATTTTCTTTTCACTTGGTTCATTTTAATTGCCATATCCTTCCGTACAGCAGGTCTAGTTTTCCTCTCGGGACTTGGTACGGAGGCATTTGATTTAGGGAAGATTTTAAGCTCGCGTGAATATGTACAAATTAGTAAAAAGGTGTAACAGAAAATTTAAGAATTTTGTTAGCGGAAAAATAGGTGTTATTTTGCCTCCTCTTGAAGGTCACCTTTATATATTGTACTGAGAATATATGGTAAGCCAGAGTTCTGATTATCAGTTCCCTTAATCATTTGTTGTACTCTTTTTTTAGACAATTAACGATCGTCCAATTCGAATAAAAATTGATCGTGACGGTAAAATGGCTCCATCCAACATGCCAATCTTCCCACCTCCGCCTAAGGGGGCTGCAATAGCATCCGGGTTTATGACGTACTTTAGCAAAATGAACCTTGGTAATAATTCTGCACCCCCACCAGGCACTAATCAGCCCCCTATGCAACCACAGCAACAATCACCTTACGGTGCCCCACCCGGCTCAAATTTCATGTCGCCACCCCAACAGTCACAGCAGGGACAGATAGGCGGGGGACCGAATCAAGGAATCGCTGCCGCTATGGCAGCACTGATGGGAGGGACTAATAGTAGTGGAATGCCTGTTCCACCTAATCAACGGGAAATCATGGGAAGTCTCCTAGGTGCTGCTTCTGCTGGAGGGTTCCATCAAACCCAAAATATGGGTAAGATTTGTCCTGGTTTTTGTTCGGTTTATTAATCTTTAGCACCAATTAATCACGTGATAAAAATAAGTAATTTGCTTCTATATGAAAGCTATTAGTTGGTCAGGGGGATGTTATATTTGGCAGTAGAATGGTAGTAATTTTATGCCGAATAGTGTAAGCTTCTTAGATTTGACACTAGTTCCGAGTTCTACATAAAGGGTAGTGGGACTTGTCGTTGGTTATCAAGATTTACTATATTTGTTTATACCGTGAAGAGTTTTACAGGCAATTTCTAATTCGACAGCAGCAGGTTCTTTTACAGATTTCTACCACTCGTTTTTTTATAATTATCAAGCATGCTTATACCGGAAAAGGTTACATTTCTAAAAAACTTGTTATTATTAATAGTAACATATCCTTAGATGTGTATTAAATATTTCATCTAATTTAATTGTGATATTATTCTCAGACATTTTCATTTCACGCTTGCTATATTATCTGAAATTTATTGAATGAAAAATTTGCTGACTGAAGAAATCATGCTTCTTTTCAGGCTATGGTGGTGATCGTCCCAGAGATCCAAATTCGACCATCCAACAACTTATGATGGCTGCTGCAGCTGGTGGTATGCCACAGGAACAGATCGCTCAGGCCATCTCTTCTCTGGGTCTCAATAGGGTGCGTACATTATTCTTACCTGAATGGTTAAGTAGCCTTTTAAATATCATGTAACTCGAAAATCCTTTCCTTAGGACGCGTCTGGGATGAATGCCTATTCTGGAGGACCAATGGTCGGAATGCCGAGCACACCTATTGGTGGTGGTGGTGATCCATACGGTAAGTTAATAGTTATTTCGGTTTGAGCAAATTCTTAAATGACCAGAAGAATGTTTCACTGGTGGTATTGAGGACAATTTGCACGATTTTGATACAATCTCAGTGGTTTATGAAGTATAAATCACACTGATGGATTCTTTCATGCCTTCTTCTAGTTTGCACTCAATTGTAGTGGACTTAAGTTTTAATTGAAATTGTTAACTTCTATTTTATCATTTTTTGGCGTTCCCATTGGTTACAGGTTGTTCGGGTTAAATTTAACAGATTTGTATTTGGCTACTTTTTCCAAGTGTATTGAAGGTGTTCACACATTCTGCACTTCCTTTAACATTTTAAACCTTTTATACGCGTGACAAAACGACGATGGGTGACTTGAATCCATTTGAATCATAAAAAGAATAACTGGCATCATGTCTTGTGCCGTCCTTCAAAATCGTCACGTGCTGGAGAATTTCAATGGAGCCGTTGAGACTCCCGTGGCTATGAGAAAACAACATAGCAGACCGTCTGATCTTGATTGCTCTTGTAAACCAGATTCTCTCGAAAATCAGTGTAAAAGTATAGTGTCCCAAAAAAATTATTTGTAAATTTAAAGTGTTTATGTTTTTTTGAGACGCCCTGTATTTGAACAGCCTTGCATGGAAATTCGTGGTTTGGCACCATAGTTAATTGGTTGTTTCAACTCAGGGACGAAATTTGTTCTCAATGAAAACTTTCGCTATTACAAGTTCATAAAAAACTTAACGGAGCTTAAATCCCCTCACAAAAGGCGGAGAAACTTCTGAGTAATATTTTACTAAAGCCTGGTTATTTTTTGGTGAGGAAAACTTGCCTAGACCAAAAGCGTAACATGCAGAATAACATGGATGGTCTTGCATAGAATCTAACAGACACTCCTCGTGTCATGCAAACTAAAGTGTCGCAAATTGTCAAGTCTTCGTTTGTGTCATTTGCCGAGAGTAATGTGTAATTTTTTAAAGAGAGTTTTGGCTTAATTCAGTTACGTGCGTGAAATTGCTGATTACTTTAATAACGATTGAAACAAATGATATTGTACTGTATAAACCAACGGCATTGATCTGTTCGAGCCAATATTTACGATTACCAGTTCCAACAATCAAGCCTTAACCCGGAGTAATACAATGTGTATGTATTGAGCCCCTTTGAGAAAGATCATCACCATAGCTTACAAACCACTTTTCTGATGAGTTAATCAAAGCTACCCCTTATGTCCTGTACAATTTTGCTTTCTCATTTATATTGCGCTAAAATAATCCTTATGTTGTAAGCTCTTCAAGTGTTTCTTCATTTTTATTAAAGTAAGCTTAAAAAATCGAATCTTTGGCTTGAGAGAATAGCAGTGCAATTAAGGTACTTACAACTTTTGTAGTACTACTTATTGCACCATATAGAACTTTATTGTATTCCTTTTGTATCCTGAACTTTAGAAATCGATGGTGATGGCGTCGTTTACCCTTTAATATTTATTTATATTTTCCTTCCCTTATTCACGTCATTTCGTCTTTTCTTCCATTTTTAACTCTTGCATGCATATGATACTCTATTGACTGATGCATGACATTTTTGAAAGCGGTAAGGTTTAGTGGCATTTGGGGAGTGACAGAGAAGGAAATATGAATGTTGGTTCCTATCCAGAGATTAACAAAATCAAATCTTACAGTTGAAGAGAATCATGTCGACTTTATCTTAGATTTATTACTCAACTATTACAGTTAATCGAAATGAGCTTTTCTGCCTTAAAACTAGGTAGTTTGACCAATCGCTTTGAACATCAAAAGGACCTATTTCTAAGATGGAGTGTACAATGTTATGCTTCTAATACTCAGATGAATTTAATTTCTTGTTGCCCTGGCTGTTTATTTCTACTCCACAAGCTGTTTGATTTTTGTTTATAGGCTTTTTCATTATTTAAAAGTTTTGCTTTGCTATGGTAAGTTTGTTTTCAATTGCAGGCGATCGTGGAGTTGGAATGAATCCGTCTCGTTCACCAGGCTCTAGTGGTTTCGACTCAAGACAGCGTTTCCGCGAACCCAGCAACTCACGTGGCGGCACTGGCATACCGGGCAGTGGGCAGAGGAGTTTTCGCCAAGGAGGGGGAAACAATGATTCAATGCGTACTGGCTCTCGTGGAATGGCTCGTGGTCCCGATATGGACCGTATGTACATGCGACGCGTAAGTCCCCTAGATACTTGGTTTTTGAATTTACCATGATAAGAGTTGAGCGCTTTAAAGTTTTGTCTGGAAATTTGCGTTATCTTTGCCTAATTTCTATTAAGGAAATTAAAGTTTTGGTAGGTCAAGTTCGCATTTCTTGCTTTCACACTCATTGGTTTCAAACGAGTTGAAATAGCTTTTTGAATGTAAATAGCCTTATCCTGCTACTAAAATACTTCAAGAATCCTAAAAATGAAGTTCTAAACCTATTCTCACATGCCTTTTTAAAGGCTCTCAGAATACAGCAAAATCTGAAGACCAAGCCTCGGGTTATAGCACTCGTGTATTGGACAATCGTAGAAGAATGAGAGGAAGAAGTAACAATTAGTGGAGCTGGATGTGAATTTCTAACTAGTATTTGTGTCCGTTGTCTGGTCTTGTGTTTCTTGTGATTCACTAGGTTGAAAAAGCCTTTTATTCGTGTCGCAAGCATTGTGGATGTGCTTTGTCTGTCGTTTCTTTTTTCAAATGTTTCTGGTACTTATCAGTGTAGATTTGCCACTGATTCGCTGTTTCCTGACCTCACAAAGGTTCACATCTCCGGGCTGAATTTCTATTATCTCAAGCAAATGCCCATTTTGGTTTCAACATTCCCTTTATACTTTGGATGAATTGAAGAGTATTTTTACGAAGAAAGACAATTAGTGAAATAGGTTCATGTCCCGTTTAGTTCATAATAATTTGCTTATCTAATAACCTATCGGAGGGTCAAAATGTGAACGAAAGTTTATTCTTTTCTCCCTCTAGTAAATTGGCTTTCGGGAATATGTCGTCCGTTAAATGGTGAGTTTTGAAAAAGGTTCTCCCGATCAATCCTTCTGCCGGCTTCAAATTCAATCCCAATTCTGTTTATATTTCCCAATTATCCTCCTTATAATGGACGGTGTGTTTACATTTCTTTTCGACAAAACCCTTAAAAAGTGTCTAGTGTTTTCAATTTTTTTCTACAATATGTGTCACCATTATAAGTACCCATTTTAACTCTTGCGTATTCACCAATTTATGCTTATACTCATTTTCCTTGAGTAGGAATGCACCATTTTAACTCAATAAATGGATCTGTTCCAGCCATTTTGATTTTCTTGATCTGTAGGAGGTGAAAAAGGTTAGCTTATCAAGTCAGTAATAAGACTCCATCGTTCTTTAATGTTGATCAAGGAAATTCGAATTATTCGAGAATGCTCTAAGCTGATAGGAGGTGCTCGATCAGTCATCTTCATGTAGTGGTTTCTATAAAGGGGTACTTCACTTTGTACCCATTATTTGACAGTGGCAGTTGTAGTCACTAATCGGGTTGGAATAGCTAAGGGGCGTTGCTTACTTTTACGTCATTATTTTTTCCCAAGCACTCCTGTTTCGTAAGAATTATTCCTTTAGAAGCTTTGACGTCCTAAGGTACGACGTGCCGTAGTTATCGGATAATTATTTCTGGCGCTAAATTCGTCAAAGTTGACACTTTACTCCTTGTCATATTCCCAGTTGCACTAGGCTGAGGAGCGAAATCCCATAGCATTAATGGTATTATTCGATTCTTTTAATTTGAAATCAATATTTTCCTTTTAAATTGTTGCCTCTGCTGTCGTCAATGTGGTCCGGATGCGTGTCTTCCAATGGCTCAAATTTTCTGAAGAACCTTCCATGGATAATTTTTTTTTGAATTATATTTAATGACTATAATTCTTGACTGTCCGTTTGTAACTACCTAAATATTGTTGAATGAAAAAAATGTCATTTTAAAAATTTTCCGGATATTATGCATATTTTTGTTCTTTGTTTTTGCTCCACTTTTGTCGTATCTTTTCTTGAAACTGATCAATCGGAATATTAGACTCCGCAACCATTTGTACTTCGTTATGGCAAATCGTAGAGGTGTTTATCCGTTATCTTACTGTCGAATCAGTTATTATTGTTCTGTGTCCATGTGCTTTGTTATAACATATAGAGAAATCAGAATGGTTTGGTATTTTTAATGTGTTTGGAGCTTCTCTTTAAGAAACCCCTCTTTTGACCGGCTTTTAACCGATTGAATGAATTTTCAATTCATTTCGCCACATTTACATTTACAATCATTAAGTTACTCGACTATTTAAAATTTGTAAGCTTAATATTTTTTATGATAAACAAGAAGTAGTTTCAAAATTAATATAGATTGGCGTATTATTTTGCTGTACTAATTATTCCTGGAACATCTATTCCGCAAATCAAAGAAAGCTCGGTCTTGTACTCAAGGTTTAAAGTTTTCGTTTTTCTCTTTTGTCGTGGATGTGGACTAGTTCCCCACGAGGTGGGTAGTGTTCATAAAATTTCTCTTAAGGATGCTCTATTTGCAGCAGGTTCATTGTACTTCTAGAGATATCTTAATGTGAACACTGTAGCTTGTCAAGTTTCGATTATATATCTAAATTGCCTTGCCGTGGACTCGACATCTAGTTTGTTCTGTGGATGACTAACGACTTGGTTCTGCTGTTCCTTAACAGCTAACTATAGTTAATCACCCGAATGTAGGTTGAGAACTTTTAGTAGTAAAATGGTAAGCGTTTTATCTCCCTAGGTATGGCAATTGGAGGAATAAACAAATTAATTAGGAGTTTGAGCTGTGTTGGAAATCATTTGTTTTGGAGCTTTTTGGTAGCAGTCCTTCATTACTAGTAATCTAAATAACCTATTCTTAACGTAGTTAGATAAATCAATGATTCTAGATGTAAATTGCATAAGGTTTATTACCTGTCATTTTAGTACGAAAACGTCAATGAATAGCAAGTAACTTTTACTTATTTTAGGCTTGGAATGCTACGTAAGTTGAATGTCATTATTTTGTGATTGTTTTGTGTCTACAACTAGTTTTGAATGGTTTTCATACTGTCACTAGTATTGAAGTGTGGAGTATTGATGTTTGTAGTTGGTCTTTATGTTAAATTAAGATGACTCAAAATTCCATTTTGTGAAATAATAAGTTTTAAGTGCACAAGCTTTTACTTGCAAATATTTTTTACATCTTGCCCTTTTTTAATTGCCATTTCCTAGTCTCAACGTTGTCGACGAGAAATACAAACATAAAAACAGAAAAAATGTATGTTGATGGGCTTATGTTCCCAGTCTTCTTCCTTGTTAATTGACGAGGAGTATAAAATCAGTCATCCCTCTCTTAGTTCTTTAGTTTTCACCATGACATCGAGTTTTTTAACCTTGCGCGTTCTTTGTTTTCGAGTTAATTTGTGAATGAAATGACTTTCATACCTGATAGTCTAGTGTTCAGCATTCCTGGTTTAACGCTCACTCATGGAGGATTGTGTGCAATTGCTGTCATCGGTCTGTTGGCGCACGCCCAGGGAGTGAAGTGATCAATTTCATTAGTCGAATCTGACTACAAGAGAATAGTAATATTCAAGCTTCTCATCTGAGGGACTTCATGGTGCTACTCTATTCAAAGCGAGATTACCGGAGAACGCCTCCTTTTACTGAAACTCCGCGTTGACCTAAGTTGTCTTTAAATTAGGTACATGATGATGCGTCATCTAAGTTCTTAAAACTTCGGAATAGCGTAGATGTAATTGATGTTGAACCATATATGGCCTCTTATGCTATTGATTGAGGTCAACAAAAAATGGATCTGCTAATGAGGTTGTAAAACTGGTCTCGTATTCGATTGTTGAGTCTTCTGTGTTATCTCTATTTTTAAAAAGTTTTATTGTGGCCTAAATGCAAAATGACGGTTGTCAATTTGTAAATCACAAATTTCTTAAGGATTCGCGACAATCAATTGGAATTGTTCTATAATATTGGGGGCGAATGAAAATGCCTTTCCTTAAATCCACTTTATACTATTTCGGTATGGCGCGAATTCGCTTCGTTAAATCGATTCTGATTAAGGATATTAATAGTCTTATTGGAAAATATTCAAATTGTTACTGACATAAATCACACCTAATAAAGTTGTGTGAGAAGATGGTTGTAAATATATTACTGGAAGTTATGTACGCTTCATGATCAAAATAATGTCATAGTTCAGGTTCGTGTCAAATATGTGATGTGCCAGAAGTATGTATAGTGCTATGTATTGGATGATGATTAAAGTTTATTTCGCTTAGTGATTGACTTTTTAGAAGATTGCACTGGTTTTGGTAAACTAAAATATGCATTCCTTTGTCGTTTAACGGCAAAAGCAGTCAATTTGTCTGGTTCCTAAGCGAAGTGTTTTTCAAATTGTGCAAGTGGTACCAACAATACCACATTCATATTTATGGCTTTGACATGGCAGAAATAAAATGGTAATGCTTTGGTCTTTCTAATTGATCAAGGGAAACTTATATAATTTAGTGCACAAGCTTTTTATTTACTGTGGTTACTTTAATTTGAACTTTCCAAAAATTTTGGTAGCTACTATGATATGATGCTTATGGCATTGTGTGCTTAAAGTCTGTACCGAATTCTCGCGAGGTTTATATTCTCCATAACACCCATTATTGCACTCGTTGCCTACACTATCTCCATACTGAAGACATTTGAATGTTATTCTACCATCATCCGTTTTGAAACATTCTAGAACCTCTTGAAATCATTTTAACGTCTGTTTACTGGTAAGTCAGTATCTGCTCTAATCTAATCACATTGTAATTTCTTGTTCTCGCAGCTGCTATTTCGATGGATGATTCGATGTACCGTCAGTTGGTCAGAGTCTGTGAAGTTTGTTTTCATTCCAACAACAACAAGTACTTTATTTCGGAAGCAGACTTTGAATTCGAAATATTTTCTATTGCCAATTATTCTTACAATTTGTGTGGGAATGGAATAGTTCCATCGTTTAATTCAATGCTGATCTTTTCGTCGTTGACTTACCAGTATTTTGAAACTGCGTCACTGGATTTGATTCTCTTTCCATTGAAACGTAACTGACTCCTGACTCCGGATTAGCTTTGAAAATTTCTAATAAGTGAATCCATTTATTCTCTTTCCGTGGTCGATAAAAAGGAACCAAACGTACGTGAAGAATAAAGTCGTTAGATGTTACTCGCTTGATTTAAACCTCGGAATCACGACTAATAGAAGCAAAATCGGTGTAACACGAAATATTTGTGTTATTGTATGAACAAATCAGGTATTATTGGAATGGATGTGGCTTGAAAATCCCCACCTCGGACTTATTCACCCAGTCATAAGAATATATGCATGTAATAATGAGGCATCCCCACTTATGTCTAATCTATGGATTTAATAAGGAAGTTGGCTGCTTGTTACTTAGAGTCTCAGGATGTTACTACGCCACCTCCATCTCACAGAAGTACTTTGCATTCCTAAACGAGGCCCTTCATCACTGGAATGACATCTCTTCTGTTTTGTATGAAAACTTAAGTCAGGTTTTATTTTTGTGTATGTTTTCGAAAACTTTGTCCTAACTTCTTTTCAAAGCCAAACAGAATTGTATTTCTCGCCATGGACATGAAATTCTTCCTCCTGGTCATTTGTTTCTGTGTTGTCGCTCTTTGTTCCGTTTCCTGGGAAATTGAAATTGAAACTACGATTTCTTCCGATTGGTTTCTTTTCAATGTTTTTCGGTTTTTGGTAAGTCTGCTTCTTGTCTCACATTTTACTTGGTGACCAAGACTATATATGCTGCCTAGCTCTTTCACAAGTCACATTTGTTTTTGCACTTTTCAATAATTGAAACTGATACTTTAGGAGATAAATACTGAAATTGAGAGTTTAGCTTGAGTAAATTGGTACTTTGTTCTTATCTTACTTGAGAATGGTGTTTGGTTTTGCTTGTCTTTAAGTGTTTCTGATTGAAAATGTACTTCATGGATTTTCATTTATGAGTCAGCTGAACTATAAACCGTGGTCATTGCGGGATATAACTAACATCAATTTCTTCGGCTATCCTACATGCCCAAGAGTCGTGTTTACTGACGGATTTCAACGCGTTTTAGCTATCCTTTACGAATGCCTCCGCCTTGATTGTTTTTTAAGGCCCTGTATTTTGATCCTCTTTTAAACTGTGCCTCTGTTAAAATTTAGACTTTTCGTTTTAGAATATCAGCGTAATTTGACCTTACCAAGTCGGATAACTGAAGGCTGATTTGCGGACGGTGCATGGGAATATCCTTACTGTGAAGGTGATATCTTTCCAGGTAAGTTATGACAGTTTTGATTTTAGGTGACAAAATGAGCATGTGAATTGAGCTCCCTCGCATTTACTCTATGTATTGACATTGTACCCTTATTTTGTTTTGTTTTTTTAATATATGCATAAATATACACATAAATGAGGTTGCATTTTTGTTATTTAATTTAAAGTTTGATTTCTAATGCTATCGAAGGTCAGCAGGTATGGTGTGCCTTTTATCACATTTCAATATTATTTAAAGCAATAAACCAGACTCCAGTTAAATTTAGACGTATCCATTTAGGGTTGAGTTGGGTTAACGCAATAAACTGCATATTTCGATGTATACTAATGAATACGTATAGATTTTTTAACTGAGGTTTTATAGTTTCTCATACCTTCTTGATGTCAACTGAAGTCAACTGCCGGTTTATAGACTTTTTTCGTATGAGTATACGTTTCTCGGGGTGCACCACATGGAGGTAAGTCTATTGCACACCCCGCCATTTTGATGTAGAACAAAAGAAACTACTCTTGCATTGGTATGCTGTCAAATGTCTGTTTAGTAGCGCAATGATGTACGCACTTGTCAGCGAAGTTGGGAGTTAAGTTATTGATATCTACTGTCGCAAACCCAGTGAACAGGATGAACTACACTGGCCATAAATTTGGCTACTAGAGAGCCCATGGTGCTACTCCCGAACCTAGAATAAGAGTTTGATGGTGCATATTGGGAGATGGCGTTTTCCGTTGTTATTCCAAGAAAAACAGTTTTTCTCTGGGTTGGAAGTAATGTGAATTTGAGGCTTGCTAATGTCGATCTAGGAACAGAACTCCTATTTGGGGATGTGGGATGTGTTAATCTCTTTCTCTACTAAATTCTGCAAGACTTAAAGCCCTTTTGAGAGTTGACAAATTACAGCCTTTTCCAAATCAGATATCTAACTTTTAATTGAGGACTGCATATATGGTTGTACACAACCGGTAATATTAGTGAGGATAGAGGAGGAATCAGCATTAAAAATGAGTCCAATTTATTCAGAGCTGGCGTTGGGAAAACTTAGGGGAAGCGAAAAATTGACGGAGTCGAAATCAAAACAGTAGTGTGCTGGTAGTAATCCATGGATAGAAAATTCTAGTTCTCGGAATGTTAATTATTTTTAATCAAGAATCGTAGTCTCTATTTTCCGGATAGCCGTTAAAAGTAAGGTAGCACTAATTACGCTTGTGCCAAATGTCGGCCGTTCTCTACCGTGCTTTTGATTCTTGTCAGACGGCAGAATTGAGCGATTCTGAGCGTTTAAGCCACATGTTTTACGCTAAAAAGTAATTTTTAAAAATGCTTTTACAGATTTTGATGTGTCCTTTGACTAATTGGGTCTAATCACGTACGATCAAGATGAAAAAATACTATCTAAAGCGGTATTGATCCAACGATGTTTAATGCGCACGTCTGCCCACCATGCTTATACTATGTTCCATAAACTGGATCACTGATTGGTTTGCAGGTCTCAATACGCCCGAACTCACTTGCAAGATGTTCTAGCGTGTTCGAGATCCCTTGGAGCAACCCTAATATCTATGCACTCCACGGAGTTATTCTTCCACTAAGGTAATAGCCTTCAGTCTCATCCTAGCCTCGAGACCCGTAAAGATAACGCGAATTTCGGCTCTGAACTGGTCCAAGTGAAAGGGTCGTATTCCTGCCATAAGCATCACTTTCCACTATGGGTAGTTGTCACTGGTACTTCTCCGTCTGGATAAAGCGTTGAGATGTCGTTAAAACGGAACAGCAGATGCTTTGACATTTTTTGGGAAAGGATTTTTCGCCTTTTTTGAAAGACCGGGAATGGACCATCACGTTAGGATCACCAACGAAAGTCACCTGTCTGCTGAGTTACCGTATAAATGGAACATCACCAAACAACCGCTCTAAAGGAGGGTAGAATTCAGAGCGTTGTGTTTATCAATGTGCATTGAATAAACCATGCTGATGACTCGTAGGGGTAAGAGATAGCCAATAGAAGAACAAACAGTTTAAGGACTGGCGAGTGTGTGTGCAGCTCTGACTGTGTTGATTGCCGATCGGTGGGCATTCAATGATGCGGACCAGGACTCTTTCTCATTATTCCATTCAAGTACCATTTTCATTTCTTTTGTGCACTTTTTGCAAAATATTAATCATTCTCGTTTGCTCACATTGGTCTATGGAAGAAATTGTTTCAACCACTGGCCTTGAGTTGTCTTTCTTAACCCAACTTGTAGAAAATTGTTCTAACATACTTGTATCTAATAAACGTGTCTTAATGACGTTTTTATAATCACTTATTGGGTATAAGTTTGCAAAAGGGAGCAAATAAGCATAACTTTTAGTCATTGAACATATTTTACAACTGTTTGCCTGTGTGGATATGATTTGAACCGACATTAACAGCAGATCCAAGGCATTTAACCAGCATAGAGCAGGAGTCAGTTTCCGATTATAACTAACTTCATGTAAGGTAGCCTTCTTGCGAAAATCATTATTTATTTTAATTGGGGCATTCATATTTTTGTAAATAAAAAATATATTTGTGTTTCCACTTTCAGAAAACAGCCTTTTGAAGACAAAGTACATGGGGTTACTGTATTCTGAAATTGATTATGCAGGTTGCTGGGGCTAGTGGAGCTACATCCAGATCGTAGAAGCTAAGACTATAAATAGCACTTAACAGGAGCGGCAATAGTTCCAGAAGGTAGAATACAGAGAACTTTGGGGGCCTGAGTGCACTGAAGAAATACTTCAAGGAATCGAGAGAAAGTAAAAGGGAAATGAGGGGGAAAGCGTACGAATGCGAGTTGAAGTAAGTAGACACTTTTATACGGGTCACGTGGGTATGGAGTACAGGGATGTAGTGTAGCATTTGTATGAAACGGGACAGTAATTTCAGTAAATTTTTCTAGACATGGTAAGTAGGTTTTGAGTCATGGATATGTGAAAACAGCCCTATGGCTTCGTGCACGAAAAACCAAAGTGTCTTCATGGAAAATGTGATCAAAGTACAATTCTGTACAGCGTGTAGTCATCCTTTAAGGCTAATCACATGTTCAATTGCGAATCAACGGTGATTTCATTTGCACCTCCGACAGTCAATGTGCTTTTAACTAGCGTATTCCATTAGTTGCTATTTTACTTTTTCTCAATCAATTATTTGGAAGTCAATCCAAACTTTCTATTTTAGGTATGCATTTTCCCGAAAGTAATTTTCCTTATGGCATTGTCGTCTCATTCGATTGGACTCAGTCCTAGCGTAGTAACAGATAGGAAAAACTTTAGAATTGAGTGTCCATAATAGATGTATGCAAAGGAAACGTGGAGAGTGAACAATTGAGCTTACTCAATAACATCATTTGAAGATGGTGAAACTTAGACAATAAGCAGTTTACTTACGTATTAGCTTCGACTACAGTGCACCAACTAGGCTACAGGCCCAGGCGTTTCGTTACGTCATCCTCGATCCACCCCATTATTCGTCACGACTCCGCAAAGTTGACGATGAAATCGGTTCCCATCGCAACAATGTCTTAGAGTGTTGCGTTCTACCAACTGAACAAGTATAAATCGATTAAGATATGATTTCGTGTTTTCGTAACTGAATCAAAGTTTTCTGAAATTAAAGCATCTTCTTCGTAATAGTTTGTGACAATTTCCATGTAGATTACGTACGTAATTTTAGTGAATCATTTAGAAAACATGTCGTTTTTGTATGTTGCATCACTATTTCATAGGTAATCCACCAATTATACAAAGTTAGTAGGCCTCCAATTGCATTCATCTGCGATATTACTTGTTGGTATCGAATATGCATGGGTTTCCCACTCAAATCGTCTAGATGTTGTAGACAGCGTGGTGGAAGAAAGATTTTAATAAGGCACCATAATAAATATGATATTTAAACATAAAAAAGGCATAGGGTCTCAAAGATGAGTAAAAGATGAGAACTAGGACCAAGAAACAAATAGTAACAAGGTGGAGAGGTGGCAGCCATCTTACCAATATCTACAAAGATTGAACGACGGTCGGCCAGAAGTATGGTCTGATCCAGCAGACAACAACACTGACTCCCTGTGGTTTGGCTTCTTCATTGGTCCACAACCAGGCGCGGTGTGCATACATAACCTTTGCGAGGCTAATTCTAACACTTTTGCCCTCTCAGTCAAAAAAGACCGATGTGTTCTACATTTTGTTGTTGAACAAAATCTATTCAAGTTGTAAATTCTGCCACAATGAGCTTTAAGTGTAAAAACGCAAGGTTAGAAACTTCTCAAATCAAGTAACTTATAGTAAAATTTGATTTTTGTCTATGAAATGGTTGGCCGCCCTACGAATATTAACTTTATAAGTCACACACTATTCTAAACCCTTAGAAACTTCTCTTATCATTATGTTAAAAACATCATTTACCACTGTTGTAGAGCTTACAGTGCTAGATGGAAACGTGCTCGAATGACTATCTGAAGAGAAATGGAAATGGACATTGTTGCTTTCACCATAAACCAAACGCTTTCACTCAGAATAAATGCCTTACCTTATTATAGACCAAAGACCAGGTTCTGGACACGCAAGTCTCTCAATAGGTATTAACATTACAATAGTTGTCATGGTGGTCATTGGCGGAAGGAACAATGCCTCTGGTTCAAATCTAAGTTATACATATCCAGTGAAGAGGACAACCAACTCACACATGTTTGTACTTAAACCTTATTTTTATCAACAGTGGTCGCTATTAGGGATGGTCAATTGAGTTCACATTGTAAGACTATGGTTTTAAGATATTCTTGAGAGATGACAATAGTCTTTATTTACGGAAACGATAGTTTATTGATGTAGTCGGAAATAGTTAGCTTCAGATACTTGGAAAAATCATTTCGATGAAGTCTGACGACAGAACTGACGACATGTTTTAACAGCCATCTTTAGCCAATAAATAGACACTAGATAATCAATACGTGGGTGTGTCTATACTTTAAAATATCTATCATGAGCCGCACTTACAACATTATAGCAACTTACTCAAGACAGAAGAGATTTACATCAGCAAATTACAGCAATAAACACCATCAACGGGAGGTGTTGTTAAAAATATGTGTTTTACATAATTTTTTTATATTAATACGCTGAAAGGAAAAGCCTGTTGTTCAGGAATCACCAATGGTAAAGCAAAATAAAACTTGATAATATTGCTCTGTGGAGCTTGGACGGCACAAGTTAGACAAAGGTTGAGACAAGGAGTTTGCAGGTTCTAGAGCCGGGTGCCACTTTGGCAAGGGATGCAAGCAATAATTAAGGCTGTCACTAACAACGGTTTGCATATCAACAAAACAGAGTCTGGAGTGAACAAGAATGTGTTGAATAGCAACGATAAAGATCCGGGAGAGTTGGGGAGGGGGATAACGAAGTTCAACAGAGAGAGAGAGAGAGAGAGAAAGATCAAAGTGACAAATGAGGAGGAAGACAAGAGGAAAATCTATGATCGGGATCTCGTAGATAAGATTTTGCTAATGTGTGAGGAGAGGTAAAAGTGGCATTTCAAGCAGGTATACCACTGTTTGTTTTAATACATTGTCCAACAAATAGCTTCGAGATACAAATAAATATTGAAATTAGGCGATAATGTGTTGAGTGTGGGCGAAATTCTGTTGTTGTTATAGTAACAAATGATTAGGTGGAGGTGAAAAATTCGGAAAGGAATTTAAATTAAAGTATAACCTATAAGGCTTAAAATGCTGAGGTGGGAAGTCTGGTATACTTCGTTAAGAAAAGTGTGGTAATACAATTATGAACAATCCTAATGCATTACTAGATCTAGAGAGGTTCTGCAACGTTTCGAAAAAAATTTACACAAGACATAGTGAACCGCCGAAAGAGCACCTTTTGACTAGCTCAAATATAAGTAGTATGGATATTTGTTTTGTAACTATACATTAAATTAATATACTGTTTAATTTTTTAACAATTTTTGTCAGATAAAAATTAACTGAAATTAAGATTGAGAGTGAAGAAAAATAAATGAGAAAGCAATTTTGTAGCGTAATTATTGATTACCAATGATTGCACTTCAAATGATTGGCTAGCCAGATGAAATTTTGTAATAAATTAGAAATAGTAGTACTCTTAAAACAAGCCGAAACTTAAAATCTGACTTTAATCTGTCACTTAATCGAACACGATTTGGAAACTTAACCTGTTTTAGAATGCCTCAAGGAATTGCAGAATTTCCACTGACCAAAGTCACGTCCTTACCAGTCTGATACGTTTCCGATACACCTACGAAGTCGAAATTGCTACTCTTGGTAGATAAATATGCGCTCTGTGGTTAAAGCTCGGTAGGGTCAAATTTAAATGTTGAATAATTTTATCATGTAGCTGGTCTGAACCTATAATGATGATAACTTATAATACTCTAATCTTATACATCTTAGCGGGATGTATGAGGTTATGTGATTTTTCAGATATCGAACAAGTGCATGAAGACTGACATAGCTATACAATTATGAAATATGGAAGTTATCTCAGAAATCTCAAATGTTGGGTTTGAGAGAGAGGTAAAAGTGGTTACAATCATTTGATTTTAATGTCTATATTTTATCGATGGTAGCTCTACTTCTCGCTCTTCAACTCACATCTCTAAGGCGAAATATTACTATTAATTTCTTAAAATCCGTAGAACTGAACCAAAGTGGTGGAATGTATATTTTCGCCCTTTAGGTGCTTTCTTTGCCACAGTATTAGAATCAACTATTGGCACATGCCACATTGTATGAGTTGACTTCAACCATTAAGGGACACTGCTCTTCGGGAACGCCTTGGTTCTATCAACCCTTCCAGAATGACTAATGCTGGAGAATTGGTAAATTTGTTCACTTTTTGAGAGAGCAGGGCTCTACAAATTAGCTGGTAACGATTACTAAATACTAGGAGCACACAATCACACCATCACAGATGTACCTCCTGTCTGATTAATGATGGCAACTAGTAGCTCGCATCACCAGTTGCATAGTTAGAGAATTTTAAAAAACCTTAACACCTTTGTCTACTACAATTTAACATCTCCGGTCAATAAAAATAAAACTTCAGTAGAAAACGCTGTTAATCTTTTAGATCAACAGAAAGGTGGAAATACATATGGCTGTTGCCGCTGTTATATTAATTGTCTTTTTAAATCAAGCAATGCTTCCTTGATGGGTTACAATAGGACTGTGATGAGAGCATCATTTGAGCAGCAAAAGCAGTTCACACTATCTGATGTACATTTTAAAGAGTTGCTAGTTCTTCACTTTTCCATTGACCAATTTAATTGTATGAAGCTTGAATGGGCAATATTTGCTTACATCAATATCTTTAGTGAAGTTAGAATTGTACTAAAGTGTATGCGTGCCTTTTTCTGATATTTACTTTTGATGAATTTTTACTTCTTATATAATGCGATTACTAACAAACGAAATCAAGTGTACCTAAGAAGAGCATATTAAGTAAAGAAGTGATTGGCTTGAAGTAATCCCTAACTGAACTAGATTATGGAAACTATATCTGGTTGAAACTGGATTAATTTAGTATTCATGAATTGCGTAAACCACGTGCAGTGTTGATTACTAGCACAAGCATACGAGTTTTAACTTGAACAATAAAGTAACTTGCTATTAACGAGTTTGGACATAGGGTGCACCCGATCGGTCCCGGTCATGATGTTCAATATCCCATCTTGTACTGGACAAAGGCCAAACTGATGAATGAGACTGATCTCCTGATTTTATTGTATTAAATTTTAGTGGGAGAGGCAAGTAACATCTAATAATATTTTATTACACCAATATCTACCGTGTTCATCAACGTTGGAACACCTTATTACAACCGAAATTAACTCTTATTCATTTATGTCATTCAACAAAAAAAAGTATTTTTCTTATCTCAAAGTGCATTGTATCAAGAATATGGCTGCTGGTTTTCATTAAATTAGTTTGATGAGCATTAAATGATGGTATATTTGTTTTTTTTTGATCGCATTCCATCGCATATTGACAATTAATTTTCATTAGTCACCAATTGAAGCTAAATTTATTAAATAACTTGAAGTCATTCACAGCAGTCAATTTACTTCATAATTAGAGGGCAGGCAAGCCAGTTAATCTCGGCTTTTGAAAATAGTATGTCAATTACGTTAAAATTTAGAAGTTGAACATGCAAGCAACCAGCAACTGTTAATCGGCTTTAAGCACTGTTGTTTTAGTAACTGTAGGTAAATCATATACAAAAATCCTCCTGCTCTACGAATTGGAAGAATGATTTTGTCAAGCCAAAGATAAAGATCTGTTTAAATTGCTCTTTTTTGTTTAAATTAACTAAAACCACACAACAGAAGATTAATTGGATCGGAGAATGGTAAACTAACTGCCAAATGAAAAGTTCTTTCATTGTAAGAATGACTATGGCACTCATTACTCCTAATTGGGATTGTCAGGAAAAGGAGCTGTTAACTGATTAATTAAGATGACCAAAGACACGATTCAGAACAACTAAGCTCGTAGTACTGAACTCAAAAGCGTGGCAGAAATGGTAGATAAGTCTCCTTTCAGTGCATCTACTGAAACGGTCAAAAAAGTAGATTTATCAACACTAACTTGAACCAGACGAAGGTGGTAGTAATACTTTTTATTTAAAAATAATTTGGCGATTAAATTTTTATTGGTTTCTATGATTGATGTTTCTAACATACATTGGCTCGGTTCGCTCCTCACCAACTTCTTCCGGTTGACTCCTACAGTCTGCTCCTTCGGTTACTAGTCTCTATCTCTGCCTCCTTCTCTCTTAGAAATCTCAGTAAAATATTGCCATTCCTTAATCCTTTGGTTCTTTATAAATTTATGTTTAGTGGCCCTGATGTTTGGCCTCATGAACGCAAGGATTGAAAGCACCATTCAGCAGGCGACATCCGTGTGAAGACGCCACGAACGGAACATGATCGACCACTAATTGTGAATAACGGTGCTAACCTTCGTCGAAATGTGAATAAATAATTACTTTGAGAAGTGGTTTCCCAAATAACTCTCTGCTATGCCACCTATGCCAAGTAGCAAGGGTTTTAAGGCATTCATGTTTACACCAAATTTTGAAAAACGATTTTCAATATCCTAATGGGTTTGTTTTTTGTGTTCATTTATGCAGAATACTAAAGTATTCTGCATAAATGAACATCTATATATATATATATACTAATTGCTGTCATTATTACTTAACTAATGATATTTGGTTTCACCTTCACTCAAAGTTGTGTTAGCTTCAGCTTAAACCATTTTATTGCCATATGAATTCACAATTTTCTGCCGTTTTGAGATGTTCCGAGATGTGTGTAATGTGAAATTCTTCATTACTTGAAAATAGCCACATGTTGACATGCAGAATTCATTACTATGTGAAACAATGGACGCAAAATTGCGTTCTATTTCCATCAACGTGTTGATTGGCTTAGCTGACCGACCAATCACATGTTTGAGTGCTAAACACAATATCAGCACACGTTTCTATGCCCTCATCACTCTATCTGCGGTCAGGTTCCTCAAGGTTATTGAGGTAATTTTTTCCAACTATTTCATGTTTTTACTCAGATCAAGTTGAAATTAGTGCATTTTTGCATGTATCTATGTTTAAAGCGTTAAATTTCACTTTTATCCTGTAAAAATAGTTTGTTTGATTTAATTTTAGCCATTTTACTTAACTGTACTCTTTTATTTACCAGATGATTATTTCATTATTCAAATTCAATAATCTTTGGTGACTTCAGTTAAATCAATTAATTTAACCTAGTCTGGTCATCAATAATGATAATAATAAATTATATTAATGGTAGTTGGCTAGTTAGCTGATAAGTTAGCTCCCATAGTGATGAAATTGCTTACATATTGTCAAGACTTTGACCTAATGCTCTGAATTACTGTTTGATGGACCTTTGGAAACTAATACAATATGTTCGCGCACGCTCACATAAGTCCCGTTTTTAGAGACAACAAAGCCTGGCTCAATTGGCACTCAAAATTAGATACAGGTAAATGGACTTTGGGTTTTCAGAAAATTCTCTCCTTTGCATTATTATAATTAGGAAAATTGACTTTAATTTACGTGAATCTGATAGCCTGGAATCCTCACGACCATTTATGGCCGAGTGGAATTTTACTTACTGAAGGTTGTCTCAACTTCGAGGTTGAGCCTCCAAAAAGGAACCTTTTGGAATCTTTGTAGAATTGTCTCAATCAGTTTCATACTTTTATAGTTACTAATATGAACCATTCATGCAAATATTTACGCTTTCCTTTGTTTGTCAATCCAAACATCATTTCCCTTCAGAAATTTTGCTTTTCCTAACACTGGTGATAAGGCCGATGAATATTGGAAAAGTATTTCAGTGAAAGATGCTCCTTTCAATTAATTTTAATCACTCAGTCTTTCGAATTATAAATTGCACAATTAAAGCAACAGGATTATTATATTATAAAAACCAAGTAGTGAAATAAAGCTCAAGCCTGCATTTGATACAAATCGTGTCAATCTGACTAATTGTCATATGACTCAACTGCCTAAAGATTACGCAATTTTAGGCTATGAGGTCAAAATACAATACCACTGGATATTTTGCACTTTCATGACCAAACAAAATCAATAATCTTTAAAGCAATCTGCTTTCACCAATCACACGGTAAAGACTCAATTTCTGGCTTCATTAAACTAACCTTCTCTTCAATTCTTGTCACTCTTCGTTAACAACATATTTTCGCAAGCTTTATTAAAATGTTTCATTTTAGGAGTTTTACGCATTATTAATTACGTACAACTATAGAATCTTTCCAGAAGCAAAACGATTTAGAGGTCAAAATCATTTTGCCTACTATTAATTTCGTGTCCTAGCTTTTAGAGAGTAAGATATTGCAGCAGCTTATCATTTGATTGTGGCACAAATTAAAGAAACAACTTATTAATAGCATTAACATAAACCATGTCCCAGTGAGTAACGTTTCTTGTGCTTTACCAAATTATATTCTTGAGTTTTGTTCAATGTTAGTAGAAATTATACGCTGACACCATGCACAGCACCAACAGTCATCGCTTCAGGTGTCATAAAAAGAAAAGTCTATTCAGTCTAAAAAGTCGAGAGAGCAGTCCTTCCAAAGATGATGTAGATGACTTTCTCTACTCTCTTTCGAATTGGGCCAGCTACGCCTCGCTTCATTCAATGGGTAAGTTAATGAACTGACATTTGATTAATCAATAAAATTTTATTGACGATTTTCTGACAGAGATTACATGATGATTCTTTGGGAAGAATTCAAATTAAAAATTATATACACCCATATTAAAAGTGAATTGCATAGTACTAAGAGATCACCAAATGTAGCTGGGAAAAAAATTGAAAGAAGAAAAAGCAGGTGAAAGAGTCACATAAGTGGATGGTAGGTGAGATGGCGTGGATAAAGCTGGAAGGAGGAGGGGTAGTTGGAGGACCTGGCTCTAAGATTTACAGATAAAATGCGAGATAGGAGCAATGAGAAGACAGGAAGTTATTTGTAGGTATAGAGTTGGAGATAAACCTTGAAACGCAGTGACAATTCAACTTGGCGGTTGGAGGTAAACGCATGGCGAATAAGAAGGTGGAGGAGAAAGGGTTGTGGGGCGTTTCCTTCCTCCTATTAGATACCTGCAAACGCTCTAGAGGGGGAGTATTGTGGGGACACAACTTCAGCGATCCCAATGCAGAATCGATGATCAACACCAACTACGATCAATCAAGGTCAATCCCAGTATATGATTTTCCGACCAATCAATGATCCAACTTACTATGAGGTCATCGTATCACTAAAGTGTATATAATTACTAAGCTCCACGTCATATACACATACTAGGTTTCCTACACACATTCAGTACACTCCGCCATCTTGTCGCGGCAAATAAACCTCTCTTCTCCCGTTTCGTCTCTTTCTCTGACTTTGCAGTAGCGTAGCTACTTTAGTGGGAACCAACAACCAGGAGATTCTCTCACCGAGGTTTCTGAGTACATTCAGGCTTAGTTAGGTAGCTAAATCCGCTACAAATTGGTGACCCTGACGTGATTCAAGCCTGACTCTAACTACTCAGCAGCAGATCAACCTCTCGGCACACACTAGGTGATCCTCATCTTTCTCACACAACTTGTCACCTACTCAACGATCTCCTATCGCACAATCCTTGCCATCTCAAAATGTCTAAGGACGCAGAACTGGCAATCCCCCTGCAAACTCCAGCCTTCGATTCCGAAAACTCCGAATCCTGGTTTAAGCAATTCGAAATGGTTATGCGACTAAGAGGCGTAACCAAGCGAACAATTTGGTTCCAGCATCTCGTTCCCATCCTTCCGACCGCAATCGTCACTCAGTTCGCAGAACTGACCCCTATGCCGCCAGACAACGACTCTTACGATCGGCTTAAACAGGCGATCATCAGTCGTCTATCGGTACCCCGAGAGAAGCGCCTAGACCAGCTCTTTGCTCAAGTTGAACTCGGCGACCGTTCTCCCTCTCAACTTCTACACTACATGCGATCTTTGGCCATTGGTTCTCCTTTGAACGACGAAATTCTTAAAAAGTTATGGATTAAGTGCCTGCCAAAATCCATGATACCATCTCTGGTTACCAGCTCTTCGCGAGACGACCTGGATAAATTAGCGAAGGAGGCTGATCTAATATACTACTTTCAGGATGGACCAGTCGTAAACGCAGTCAAAGCCCCAACCGCTGCAGACTCCATCACACAAAGATTGAACGAGCTCGCAGAGCAGTTGCAGGAATTGAAGACCTCGCGGTCCAGCACTTCGCCACGTCTCAACAGACGGCGTCCCACTTCACCCAGGAGACGGCGGAACCCGGCGAGGCACACTGACACAGCTTGTTACTACCACCGAACCTTCGGTGACAAGGCCAAGAAATGCGAACCAGGTTGCAAGTTTGCAAGGAACACTTCACGCGACCATTCGGGAAAAGAGCACGCCAGGCAGTAAAGGCGACGGCTGAGCCTGGCTTTCCTTCAAGTCGCCTCCTCTACGTACTCGACAGAAATTCAAAACGACGATTCCTTGTAGACACCGGTTCTGAAGTCAGTGTTATCCCTCGAGCTGGAGAAAAACGCTGTCTGAAACCAACCGGTACCCCTCTACTGGCCGCCAACAACTCAAAAATCTGCACATATGGCCAAAAATTTCTCAACCTGGACTTAGACCTCCGTCGAGAGTTTCCTTACGTGTTCTTGATCGCAGATGTCAAAAAACCCATTATCGGCGCCGATTTCCTTTCCAGGTTCCAACTCCTCGTCAATTTTAAAGATCGCGTCATAAGTGATGATGTCACTTTCCTCCAGGTGGTTTGCCATACACGGACCCGTAACTCTTTCGGTCTGAATTCACTCCTACCTGCCGCAAACCCCTTTTCCAATATTCTGTCCGAGTTCCCTTCAGTCTTTCGCCCACAGACAAAAATTTCAGAACTCAAACACAACGTACGCCATCACATCGTCACCCAGGGACAACCTGTCTTCGCCAGAGCCCGTCGCATGCACCCCGACAAACTACTTGCAGCCAAACGAGAATTTCAACACATGGCATCCCTAGGCATCGTTCGACCTTCAAACAGTCCATGGGCTTCCCCTTTGCACATGGTCGAGAAGAAAAACGGTGACTGGAGACCTTGCGGAGATTATCGGGCCCTCAACAGAATCACTGTTCCAGACCGTTACCCCATTCCGCATATTCATGATTTCTCGCTGCATCTTCACGGCAAGGTGGTGTTCTCCAAGCTTGATCTAGTGCGTGCATATCATCAAATTCCCATGGCCCAGGAAGATATTGCTAAGACGGCCGTCATCACACCATTCGGCCTATTCGAATACTTACGCATGCCTTTCGGCCTACGCAATGCGGCCCAATCTTTTCAGCGTTTCATGGACCAAGTTTTTCGCGGGTTAGATTTCGTCTTCACTTATATCGACGACGTGCTCATCGCTAGTTCCAACAAGGACGAGCACAAGAAACACCTTCGACAAGTGTGCGGACGTCTACAACAATACGGAATCACGGTCAACCCCGAGAAGTGCAAATTCGGTCGTTCAGAGATCGAATTTCTAGGTCACCACATTAACGGTCGTGGGATCAAACCGCTCCCTGAAAAGACGCAATCTATCTTGAATTACCCCACTCCTCAATCGGTGAAGAGTCTTCGTCGTTTTCTTGGCGTCGTAAACTACTACGGACGATTCATCCCAAACTGTGCTCACATTCTCCAGCCCCTCACTGACTTACTTAAGGGTAATCCGAAGCATTTCAAAATGACGTCAGAGGCGGAATCAGCGTTTTCTGTGGTGAAACAGGAGCTTGCAAAGGCGACCACTTTAAACCATCTCGACACTTCTAGCGGGACACGTCTCATCCTGAAAACCGACTCATCCCAAGTAGCCGTCGGAGCAGTCTTACAACAGGTGGTCAAAGGTGAAACACAGCCTCTCTCCTTCTACTCGAAGAAGCTCACTCCCACGGAGACACGCTACAGCACATTTGGTCGAGAACTGCTCGCTATCTATCTAGCAGTGAAACACTTCCGACACATCCTAGAAGGTCGTCAATTTACCATCTTCACCGATCATAAGCCTTTAATCTATGCTTTCCAGGCCGCCGCAGATCACCATTCGCCCAGGGAAACCAGACACTTGGATTTCATTACACAATTCACCAGCGATGTACGTCATATTGACGGTGCCAGAAATGTGGTTGCTGATGCAATGTCTCGTATGGAACTACACCAAATCGCCATACCCTCACTTGATCTACAAGATCTAGCGTCCGAACAGAGGTCAGATCCGGATTTCGCAGAAATCTCTTCCAACCCCTCCTTACATTTTGAATGTCTACCACTACCGGTCTCCAACACTGAGATCCTTTGCGACGTTTCAACCGGCAAGCCGAGACCTTTCATCCCGCAAGTGTATCGCCGGAAGATTTTCGACCATTTCCATGGTTTGTCGCATCCAAGCATTCGGTCCACAACGAAGTTGATCACTGACCGCTTTGTTTGGAAGAACATACGACAAGATGTTCGTCATTGGGCCAAAAATTGCCTCTCCTGTCAAGCCAGCAAGGTCCACAAGCATACCCAAAGCCCCTTAGCTCGTTTCCCTCTGCCTGAGGACCGCTTTCGACATATCCACGTTGATATCGTCGGTCCCCTCCCACCATCGAACTCCTGCTCATACATCTTGACCTGCGTTGACCGTTTTACCCGTTGGCCAATCGCCGTTCCCTTACGCGACACCTCTTCTGCGTCGGTGGCAAAGGCGCTGATAGAATCATGGATCTCCATATTCGGTGTTCCATCCGTCATCACGACAGACAGGGGATCGCAGTTTACCTCCACCTTATTCCGGGAACTAAATCAACTACTAGGCACAACACATATCCGTACCACCGCGTACCACCCAGAAGCCAACGGCCTCGTCGAACGTTTCCACCGGCAGCTTAAATCCGCCATCATCGCTACTTCCTCCAATTTAAATTGGGTAGAACGTCTTCCCATCATTCTTCTTTCACTTAGAAGTACGGTAAAGGAAGATCTGGGATGCTGTCCGGCGGAACTCGTATTCGGCACAACAATAAGACTACCGGGAGAAATGTTTGTCCACTCTCAAGACCGAACTCTCATGGATCCAGCCTCATACTGCGCGCGATTAAAAGAGCACTTCCGATCTGTCCTGCCCGCACCACCTCGTCAGAATAGCAAGCCTACATATATTCATAAAGACTTATATACATCGCCCTTCGTTTTCGTCCGAGTAGATACAGTGAAGAAACCTCTTCAGCCGCCCTACGACGGACCATACAAAGTGCTTCAACGCAAGCCCAAATACTTCATTCTGGACCGTAACGGCACCAAGGATTCAGTCAATATTGACAGGTTAAAACCGGCTTACCTGGAGTCGCCGCCTAAACCGGTCCTCGCTGGGAGGACACACCAGCCTAACCTTGTTACCCAAACAGCTGATTCACCCGTACCACCCCCTTCCCCCCCATCACCAACTGTATCCCCCCAACCCGAACCTTATTACACCCAGTCCGGACGAAGAGTGACTTTCCCCTCTCGACTAGCCGATTATGTGCACTTATTGTCTTTCGAGCGTTTCCTTCCTCCTATTAGATACCTGCAAACGCTCTAGAGGGGGAGTATTGTGGGGACACAACTTCAGCGATCCCAATGCAGAATCGATGATCAACACCAACTACGATCAATCAAGGTCAATCCCAGTATATGATTTTCCGACCAATCAATGATCCAACTTACTATGAGGTCATCGTATCACTAAAGTGTATATAATTACTAAGCTCCACGTCATATACACATACTAGGTTTCCTACACACATTCAGTACACTCCGCCATCTTGTCGCGGCAAATAAACCTCTCTTCTCCCGTTTCGTCTCTTTCTCTGACTTTGCAGTAGCGTAGCTACTTTAGTGGGAACCAACAACCAGGAGATTCTCTCACCGAGGTTTCTGAGTACATTCAGGCTTAGTTAGGTAGCTAAATCCGCTACAGGGTGCAACATCTAAAAACAAGAGCATTTGCTGAAGTTTGATAGACTATACCGATTAGTATACCTCTCTAAACTATTAGCTGAATAAGAAATATACGTACCTTAATTTTAGTGAACAAAAGTGGAACCCTGCAACCCAGACCTTGCTCTTTGTTCCATGGAAGTCAGAATGATATTTTGAATATCTTCGACGCTGAAACTGAGAGAGAATGTCAAGAGAAAGATGGAAAAGTAAGTAAAATTGCCAACTAATCAGAAATAACGATCGAAATCCTTTTGAAATATGTCGAGTTTTGAGTAATTTAAATTAAACAAATCATTTATTTTCTACTATTTGAAAGATCATTGTACGTGATTACGATCTAGTGGGAAGAGGACAAAATTTTAAAATTCAGGAACAGGAGATATCGCGAAATTAAATCTACGATTTATGATATACTCTTTACGTCCCAAACAAGCGATGTTATCAACTTCTTACAGATGAACTTAGGTTCATTTCCTCTCCATTTAGGCAATTAATCAGTCTAATATGCGTTTTTCTGAAGCAACCCAGGCTCCGACATATATGCTGCGAAAAGTTATTTCCAGAGTAGTGGTGCTGCTTTACAAGTGATTCAAATTTATTGACTACAAATTGAAGTGTCAACAAATGCGGATTCATCGAATATGTCCACTTATGTCTACTTGGCACTATTCACAGTTAGAGATTCGCTGTTTGATGTAGTTGTCGGGATTAAAATCTGTTGACATGGGCCAAACAAGTTGTATATTTGAAAACTAAACGCAATATTGCACTTTAACCTCAAACTCATTTGTTTCAACAATGGCTTTATGGGGTTCTTCGCATACACGCTAAATGCCTGAAAACTTTAAGAGGTGCCTGAGAGCCTAGATAAAGTAAGCTCCTAATGAAACTAGATGGTTTGATATTTCAGTTATTCAGGAGCTAACTGGGAAGATAACAAATTGTTTTTACGCAGATTCAACCACCAAACGTCTATTCTTCATTAATTAATTTCGCTTTCTATGGGGGCTTTTCAAAAATCCTAGACGATTACCAACTCCTGTCCTTATTCAAACGTATATTGATTATAGTTTAATTGAAGTAATTTCTTACTTCATATACGTTATCGGCCATTTCAACGCTCTTATTGATTATTATTCAGTTTATTGCTTTCTTCGCATGCACGTCTCCACCCCAAACCTCCCTCCCTCGCCAGGCATTCGGCTTGTTCCCACACCAGACCCACACACTTCACCTCACTATTCATAAGACTGCTCTCTGCCTCTTCCCGTTCTTCCCTAACAAAGTATTTATTCTCATTTCTCTGTTTTGGTAGCTGGAAGAGACATCAGACTACTTTGCTTCTTCCTATATTAGGGTCTTCTATGCATCTGCATCCCATCAGTATTAAATGATTTCGCTCGTTTCGATGTTACTAATTTATTTAATTCACTCCTGATTATTTTTGTCGCACTCTGGACGCCTTTTTTATAAATCAAATATGCCCATTCAAATGGACTGGCTTAACTTGTTTCTGAACTCGCATATACTCCGTTTTGAGCTCTTCCCACTCCCCCCCCCACTCCCCTTCCCCACCCTTTCCCATTGACCAATCATCCATTTCGATTAATTTGGGCCACTGAATATTGAGCTCGCCACACAGTACTAAATGATATTGTCATCGTGCCATTTAATTTCCACGGGTTACTCTGATAACGCATAAGCTTAGATGGCTTAGGTTCTTAGACAGAGTAGTTGGTTTGGCTAGACGTAAAGTATTCAGAATTTAACCTCTCCACCTATTAACTTGCTTACTTTAGTCAAATATGAAAAGATTACTAGGGTCAAGAGAGTTTTTAATATTATACAATATTATAAGAGCCTTACTCAGATGGCATCACTGTTTTGGTAAGATATCAGATTAGGGTAAGAGTGGGGTGACTATGCAACATTTTTTCTCTAAAAATGGGATCTTAAATATGCCCCACACTTTCTTTATTCAATAAAGCTCTTAAATTCTCAAAGGAGAAAATTAAGTGCTCCATAAGCTCTTGGTATAGATGTTCCCAATTGTAATCGGGTAGATCAAATTTCGGGAAAAGAATTTTATAAATTGACTCATGATTTTATTCAATAAATCCGTTGATACTTTAGATTTTCCCAAGCCTGATTTGGCAGGTGGAAATTTTGAGTTTGAGAGAGAAGATTTTCGACCTCCAAGTGCCTTCATAAATACACTTGTTTATAAACTGGTAGATTACAGACCAGTTTTGTATAAATTGATAAGAGAAAAAGCGTTCATTTAGAGGTATACAGGTTGCCGATATTATCCATGACAATACAAATTCTGTTCTTGGAATAGGAAAAAAACCACGTATAAGTTGAAGAGCATTGTGTGAACAGTAGTAGTATAGTGCAGAATCAGAATGTTACAATCCAATTTCATTTTAAATCTGGAGGCATTGAATTGTCCCAAGTTCTCATCGAGTGTATGGTTCAAGTGGATTCATGATTGATAAGTTGAGTTGCTGCCACATTAATTCACATTTATCCCGCACTCACAACAATGCGCAGGTGCATGACAGGTCTCATCACTAGGATTAAAATATTTGCTAATGAAATCTATTGCCCTCTTTACGTTGCAAAGCGGTTATTTTAAACAGGTTTAGATTTGCTGACTAATATAATTAGTTTCTTAATTACAGATTAAGGTGCGTTGACCTTTTTTTACACTTCGTTGATACAACTTACTCTTCCGATTACGTATTTCTAAATAGTGTGTGTAACCATCAGCCATCACGTGGTTGATCAAAGAAACTTATGACATGTCTGTAAGGAAAGCATGCTTAAGAAAAAATATTGAATTAGGAGGTCATAGTTAATTCTCGCGTCACCTTCTCTTAGTCCAATTCAAGATGAAGATGAGTTGAGTTTTAACACCTCATAATTGTGCAAAGGGTGGGTGGAAGAGGACAGCGAGAAAAAGGCAATAGGTAAAGAAAAACCCGTGGAAGGACAAAACTCATAACGTGGGTATTTAATATCGCTAGAGGGTAATAAGGTTAGTAAAAATCAGCAAGCAAACTACGATAACAGGTCAGACATTTTTCAAATGTTGCTGGTAAGGAGTTAAGTTACTAAAACAGAGGCGATACACATTTCATCCCCAAATTCGATATATCCATGCTCAAATAACTCATTTTCTACTCCTCTTGACATGCATCACTCATTTCGTTTCCTTTAAAAATGTCTGATCAGCTTTTGTACTAAATTTCAGACAATAATGAAGGTTTACAATCCAGACGAGACGTACAAAACTATTTTGGTGAATGATAATATGCGTGTCGGGCATATTTGCGAGATAATGCTGGCCAAGAATCACCAACATGGCTCCATTGTTCACTGGCAGATCTATGAAGAACCTGGCGATTTTCCAGGATTTGGTAAGTAATTCAAATGTAAATTCTGGTATTTTTAAAATGCAGAGATTTCTGTTAGTTGATTGGTTATGTTTTCGCATTAACGTTTAATAATTTAATATGCAACACCAGCAAAGATCGTGGGAAGGCGGAAGAATTTAATCCACGCGTGTTTTGATGAGCCTTTTTCATTAATAAGCTCAAAGTGGAGAAATTCATTTGATGTTTCCTCAGTTGAAAATATTCATTTGTATTCCTTAGGCAAGGGGACTCGTCTCTTTAAATGTCCCACTTGGGCAATTGCTCCCAAGCCACATATTTGGATAGAATTTTACAAGTTTTGAACCTCAGAATTATGAAATTTGGAATGAAAAGTTTGAGCACAGCAAATTTTAGTTTCTTTTACATTAAATAGGAATCATAATTATTTAAGTCCCCATCCCAATCGGTCCTTTAGTCACGGTACGATTGAGTCTTTTCACGTATTTTTTATTATTTTACCTTAATTTCACCACTTCAAACTTGTAATTGATTACAAAGTTTCTAGTTGTCACCTAATTTTAGTAAAACAAACTTTGCCAATCGAAATATTGAAATAATCGTTTACTACATGCGATTTTGTTAAACATCAAACAGATCGTTCTTTTTATAATTGGTTTATGGCTAGTTCATATTTAATTGAGGAATGAAATCATATCTACAATTCCTTTTGTTTTGTACTTGGCTAATATATGAAAGGTTGTCTTTAATAGTTGAACTAAATATCTTGTGTCATCGATTGGTTGAAATACAAATCTAAAATACTTTATGGAATGCAGAATAATAAGAATGGGAATTAAGGCGAACATTCACCTCCTACAGCGACTGCCACCCAGGCTTTAAATAAGCCTAATTCACAAATCCATAGAGCCTTTAGGGCACCTGAATCCAATCACAGTTCTCAGCTAATTAAGGTTGTGGGTTTCAGAAACTAAAGCATCAAATTTCATAGTTTGCTTTCCTATTCCCAGCAAATGTTAAACAGAAGGCTGCATGCCCCTTATCAAAAGCTTATTTTGATGCAAACTTTTGAGTTAATTTCATTTCATTTAACAGATAGTAAATAGTGTAGCGGATTAGCTACCTTAATAAACCTTGACTGTTCTCAGAAACCTCAGTGGCAATTTCTCCTAGTTGGTAAGTCTCCCAGAATAGAAGAAATAGACGTATACCGTGGATACGTTTATTTAGTATGGCGTGTTGTGTGCTGTGTGTGTATGACGTGGAACTTAGTCATTATATACACTTTATGATATGATGACTTCATATAACTTGGATCATTGATTGGTCGGAAAACCGTGTACTGGAATTGACCATTGATTGATCGTATTGGTATTGGTCATTGATTCTGCATTTGTTATGCTAAATTTGTGTCCCTACAATAGGGCTTCAAAATGTATAAAAAGGTAATCGAAATAGACATTCAGTTTTAAGTGACATGGTACGTTAATTTATCGACTTCCAGTATTTGTAAACAATTGGACTAAAAAAGTAGATATGAAAATATCATTTTTAATGGTGACTTCAAATCCCGATATCAGCCCTATAAGATATCATTTTGGGAAAGCAGTAGAAATATTACAACATTTTCTTCTAAGTTGGGTGAATGCTCACAGAGTCACAAGTATGTTAGAGTTAATGGACTGGAACAGAACTGACTTAGAGCTAAGACTATAGCTGGCAGCTAACAAGAGCAATCAAAGGTTCTTAAAAGCAGATCATAGGGCGTTTCATAGATTAAAGTGTATTGAATAAATCCCGACGAGGATTTGAGAGCGAGATGCTGGAGAGAGAGGAGAAAAGTCGAAAGTGTATGGAGCAGATTGATGACAAGTGTACGCCTGCATGTGCGAGGGAGGTATAAAGCATCCTTTATGAGTCACCTGGAGGAAGCTAGGCGTGAAGTATGAGTGCGGTGTTCATATAAGAATGGAATGACAGAGTTACAGAGAGAGAAGCAGAGCTCTCTACTTGATGGGACACAAAACATCACTGCGAATTGGTGGACGAAAAGTCAAAGCATTCTTATGGTGAAGAGGATTAGAAAATAATTTTGAAAACGCGTTTCAAGTCATCTTAAAATAGCGAAGAAGTAAAGGCCTCTGCTCAGTGGCCAACTTCACACTTTTCCTAATTATATCCTTGAGGCAGAACATTCCATTTTTAAATAATGCAATTTAAATTTGTTTCCCTAATTATGGATTTTTATGTTTCACAGTAATACAGAAACAATACAATTCCGAACAATATTAATTCAATCGAATGATGAAGGGAGGGAAAACTGAAAGAGTCCCGTTTCATTTGGTCTTTGGATCCGAGGATCCAAAATTTAGCATTTATAATTCCACCCATGGATTATAAGAATGTGCTAATTGTTAATTAAACGCTGGAAAACGAGACATAGGGCGAACATCACCTTGCAGCTTATTATTGAAAAAGAACCACGCAATTTTAGATTTCACATGTTGATATTGTCCCACTGCTTGCTCACCTCATATTGACTAGTAATTCTTATAGTTTGAACGAATGAAGAGATTCATGTTTAGAAAAGGGTTATTTGCGATAAAAAAATATTTAATTATTTAAGTTATTTAATAATTTTAACCCAACTTTAAAATATCCCACCCATAATTATATATTATTATTACTCACAGTAATACAAAAAATTAATTGTTGGAAGCAAGTGATATCGAATGGTAGCAATCTAATCAAACGACATGAAAGATACAGTATTTTTAAACAATCCTTGTTTCGTTTCCATTGGTTGGAAAGGCTAATGATTGTATAAGAGATATTCCGCAACTTACAGCTCCAATCAAATTCTTTTTCAGCACTACTAAATGCAATTTGACTAGGAAAGAAGTTTAACTTGAAACCATTTAAAGTTTGTTAATCAAAATTAAAACAATACTTGCATAAGGAATAGTCATTATATAAGAAGAAAGTAAGCGTGTCGTAATGTTTGAAAATTTGGTTTATTGGCTTGGTGGTATGGTTCATTAGTTAAAAGGAATTTTTCATTATTTCACAGAAAAGAGAATTTTTATCCATTAAAATTACGAATAACCTTTATTTTGCGTGTTCTGTTGAATAATGAATCAAATAGTCATCCACATCTGTTAATACTAATCGTAATAGCATTAATTTAGTTATTCAAGAAACGTAAAATTATCATAGACTTTTGTCTCTCGTGCTCGTCATTATGAATCACTTTATAACAAGTCTTTACTACACTAATTAAGAATTATAATTAATTTTTGGTTTATTGCGTGGTGATAGATGCTGCAATAGCACTTGGTTGAGTGGTCGCGACAAGTTCAATGGCTGTCTCAGACTAAGGGCATCAGTTTTAGCAGATTTAAGTTTACTCTTACATGCCGTTTAGTTACAGGGAGAAAAGGGCAAACAATTGGTAGAGCAAAATGGCCCTTTAATATTAAATTGTGAGGGTCTAGGAAGAAGGTGGATGAGTGTTCGCTATAGGTCTGTTAATTGAACCTGAATAAGAGCTACTTGGAGGACATGGAAATAAAAGTCGGCCAGAAAGAGCTGAAAACAGCAGTAAGAACTTTAAAAACTGACTGGTCTCGGGATAAGATGGATATCAAAATTAAAACTGCTGACAAGCAGGCTTTAAGAATATAGCGACTGGTGAATTAGTTCTAAGGTACCGAAGAGCGTGTGAATTTAATAATGATTTGAGTCTCTGTTGAAAGATCACATTAGGGAGCCTTATAGCGTGGTCGTATCAAGTTGATTAGCGGTCTTCGGAGTCTTTTGATATGATTTTAATGAACGATAAGCCGTTAAGCCATCGTGGACAATGATATTGACCTCTTAAATCTTCTTCCTAAACGTTATTTAAACGGGACAGTCGGAGTATTCTGTCTTCATTATTTCTTTCATACCTTTTCGAATTTTGCCTTTTATGCCTTAACCTAGTTTTTTGAAACATTAGAAGGATTCATGGAAATTAGAAGAGGAGAGAAGTATTTTCAGCTGTTGCACTCTCAATCTTTCCGCTCAGATACAATCTTGCCTACCGCTCAACTTAAACCATTAAACCAATTTTGGGTCAAATTTGAAAGGAAGCAAACAAGCGGTTTGTGCGAAATTGGAAAGACGCAATTTGATCCAATTTCATAACCCCGCCAAAAGTATATTTTCCTTTTGATTACGTGCGACAATTTCAATCTGCTACCTTGTTTGAGGAAATCTTCAACTGGCAAATGAATGCTTTAAAAAACTTTCCTGGGCAGTGTTTTAAACTTTTGACTTGTGTCTCCAAACAGTAGGCCGATTAGAGCTGTTTATACACTTCTTCTTTGACGATTATATCGAAAATCGTTTTCTGAATAGTAGGGTGCATAAAATATGCAAAAAATAAATAAAAATAAATAAATTTCGCCGAATTCTACCTACTCCACAAT
Organism: Hymenolepis microstoma; assembly: GCA_000469805.3. Classification (NCBI taxonomy): domain Eukaryota; kingdom Metazoa; phylum Platyhelminthes; class Cestoda; order Cyclophyllidea; family Hymenolepididae; genus Hymenolepis; species Hymenolepis microstoma. The sequence continues at coordinate 15,739,952 of LR215994.1, forward strand.
GTAAATTTGAAAAAAACTGAGCCCAATAAGCTTATGTAAAACCCACTCACGAATAAACATAAAGCCTTTGTTTGGAGTGATATTTTATTAAGATCTCACATAAATTGTCTCGCATATTCTTAAGAACGACAAGTGGAGGACCACGAATTCGCCATGGATTTGCAGAGACAATGGCCGGCAGCTATTGTACCCAGCAGGATTTGGTTTCGTCCCAATCGCAGGAAGTACATATTCACCGAAGATTTGGTAAGTAGTACTTTCTCTCTGACAATCACTGCCTTCACTTAAGTGGTATTTATACCGGAATTTCCTAAACAGCATATCACAGTAATAAGGCAATTACTAATAAATATTACTTTAATCTTCCATTTGGCCACGTCGGGTCCACTCACGCACTTTTGTAAAGGAAACTATCTAATATGGTCTCTCATACTTCCAAAAGCTACAATAACTTGACTTATTATACTCGTATTTTCGATCGGAATATGACGAAATAACAATTTTAGAAAGGCGTGGTGAACCATACTTCAGTTCCGAGGTGCTAAATATCAGTAACTGTGGCATAATAAGGGCACACACCTTTTTTAATGGGAATAATTACTCATTCGATAACTCACACCAATAGAATGGGTCGGTTAAGTAAAGTGGGCATTTACATTAAGTCTGCTAATCTTTTTGAGAGTTTGGAAGGGAGAGAGGAGAAGCAGGAAAAGAAGAAGGGTAGAGATATGAATTAATGGCTCCAGCGTCAGGTACTGACGTAGGGAGATAGAACTGAATATCATTACATTGCAAAGCTACCTTGCCATTAAAGGAGTGTTCTAGAAGTTGTGATATATATGGAACCTTCTTCGCAGCTTCATTTTAGAAGTGGAATGTCAAGAAACTCACTTTATAAGAGGAGTATACTATTTTAAGTATTCCAATCACCTTGGTTGCAATTACTAGAGGTGTGAAATAATCGTATTCTGTACTTTTGCTTACGTCAAGTTTTAATTACCCCCTCAACATTTTGGCTTTGATATATAGAGTATCTCAAGTAGTCACTTTGTTTGTATTGTGACAGGATCTACTACTTTTAAGTAAGGACACCAATTTGAAGGGAGATGTGCTCGACAACAACATCTCGTTTCCCGGCATTTCAGAGGGAATAGTGATGCTGAAGAGACCTCATGGAAAGTGGTCCAAAGTTCTATGCTTCCTCGTTATGTCGGCTATCTTCTTCTCTAAAAGACACTTTGGCTATGTAAGTCGCATTCATTTTCAGTAGGTCACTTGCTTTTAATTTTATTGGATGGTAATATTGCATTCTTGACGAAATTTGATGAAGCCTAATCAGTTTCAAGAAATTACATTTTGAAACCTGATTTCATCGATAGTTTAAGACCAATGCTACCTTTTGTTCAAATATTTGCCCCTTTTTGAATGCTTTTCCAATCACTGTTTTCATTCCAATTTCAGTGAGATGAGAATAAGGTCTTGCCATTTTAGAATATTTTAGCCATGACAGTCTGGTCTAACCTAAGACTTCGAGGAACTGATTGATTTGTCATGATTTTTTACCACCTATCTTTGCAATTATTAATTTCTGTGTAAGGGAACTGGGAAGACTTTTCACAGCAATCCAAATGCGAAATCTTCACTGAAGCTTAATTTGGAATTTACCAAGGAAATCTAATGAGCTAGCTCTTGAGAGAGGGAGAGAGAGAGAAACAGTAGCCCTGCAGTCGGTCTCTGCTAAGTATTGATGAGAATCTAAACTCTACTGTCATCAGACACGCTTAGGATCTATTATGGAATGTGGGTAATAGAGGTTAGGGTCAACAAATATTTTCAAAAGTTTTGAAGGTACCAAGACTGATATTGGGACATTTTAACATTTGCCTGAGCCTAACAAGTTTTTTTTTCATTTGCATAGATATGTACATGCACCACGGAACGATAGCCGTAAAGCTATGTTCCCTTTCTACCATGGAAAAACATAATTGGGTTGATATAGGATTATACAATTTTGTGAGGATGCAAACTCATCTCACTGCAAAATTCATTCATGTCAATGGTTACGTTAAAAATACCCCCAATTACCAGCATATCTCGTTTACTGGGTGAAATTAGGATTTGTGGTTAACAAGCTAGGTTCAATTGATTTACTTCCGCTAAAAACTTGTTACCACGATATAATTACATTCCAATTCAAAATGTGCTATTGCTAAAGGATGGAATAATGAGATTAATTAAACTGCTCCCATAAATAAATAAGTTGAAGCATCATTCATAATATTTGCCGTAGTCTCACGAAGTGATGGGAATCTTGTACCCTCTATTATTTTTAGGACACAGAGTATGTCCATAAAATCCCTTCTGTATATTAGTTGTCGGATAAAATTTCGCGAAATAGACTCCAAGGCAGCTCTTTTGTACCTTGCTTGAAATGACGAATTCTGGCACTTTTCAGTATTCCGACTGCTGATAAAATAAGGTCAGCAGTTTAGCGACTTGGAATGAGGAGTTTTAGAGGTGCAGAATGCAGGGTTAGTAGCCTAGTACTGAGGACATCCTAGAAGATGTTGAAAGCTATAATCAATTGCCTCGATGAAGTCACAATCGCAGCTTGGTAAACTTTTGTAATTCTACATGACTATTTTTCATAACGATTTCCTTGTCTTTACTTTTCAAGTCCAAGAAAAATTCAAAATATCTGTTGGATCTAACAAGCATGGATGTTTACGTCCCTCAAGAAAGGACCGATGTTACTAAACTTCTCCATACACCGACACCTCACACCTTGCTACTTGTGGTATGTTAGTAGCATGCTATTTGCATCTAAGGCCATTGAAGCATGGGGATTTATTTCATCTCTTTTAAATTCAGCCATCCTCAATTGGATTATTGGACCCTGATTCCATTTTTGCGATCGGTTGTAAAACGCGTGAATCCATGCTTGCATGGGCGGAAGGATTGAGACTTCATAAGGTTCGATTGACAAGTATAAATTGGGAGAAATAAACGTATTTATTATCGTGTCTGTTAAAGGACTAATTGTCGCTTATAATTTATATACAGTGGAAAGAATGGTTGCGAGTGGAATTTTACCACTAACTTTGCTATTTAACTGAAATTTATTCTCCTGCGTTTCCATTTTAGCATAGTCAGCGAAAATTATCCGAAAACCTTGAAAACGTGTTGAATCATTATTTCACACTTCAAGTTGACGTAAAGTTGCATTTTTCGTGCACTCTATTATATGTACTCTTTTAACCAATCGTTTGAATTTAGGCGCCGAAGCGGTATAGAGGCACAACTGAAATCATGGGGAGTCAAATCATTACTCCTACTAATACGGTAATATCAAAAAATGATTTTTTATTAGTAAAAAATTGGTTAAATCAACCATAACAAAAGTTTAATATGTTTATATATATAGTTAAGGAATTTGAATGTGCTTTTCATTATAGCAATTTGACACCTTGCCTAATTTAATTTTAGGTTGTGGTGAACTCAAAATCCCCGAAGTCGAATAGGAATGTAAGTTTGTCCTAAAATTTTGACTAAAATTATATAGACTGAAATAATTAAATGTTCAATTTTTTACTTGTTTTAACTTTAGGGAAGTCAGATTGGAGCCATGAGCCCTAGAACATTTGATTTCAATACGGTAAGCATTGATTCTGGGTGATTTTGCATAAAAGTTATTCACCAGGGCAAAGCGAAAATTGCTATTTTTGTATGTGATAGCTTGTAAACATCAAAATGGCAAGATATTCCTGATGGAAGTTGAAATTGGTAGATAAGACGGGGATAAAAAATGTTGGAGATACAAAAGGGACTATTTTTTTCTGAAATCAGTTTGAAATTGTAAGTACCAAGTTGCAGCCACCTACCTCAAACTGAGTCATATGTCACCCATACTTCTTCCCATACTTCCATACTTCTTTGCAATTTTGAATGAACAAAGACGTGTCCTTTGGTACTTCCACTTGCCGTCTCGGATGTAGTGAAGATTTCTTAAATGGAAGATTCAGTCATAGTACATAGGGATTCCGTGATCTAATTTTGGATGGCCATGGCTGGGGCAAAGCATACAACCCTTGAAGTAAATGGCAATAGTTTAGTTATTGTGCAATAGTTCGTAAAAGCATGAAATGAAATGACAAGGACCTCATTTAATTGGCATAGCAAAAACCCACTGACTACTGTAAACCATTTTCTCAGCTCCGGTCTATTCGTATATTTTAGGAAACTCTGAGCTTATTTAAACAAGATTGCTCTCCACAACAAGATTTCTTCGAAAATGACTATCAGGTAGAAAACTCAAAAATATCAAGAAAAGGTGGCATTTCAAAAATCCTGCTTAAGCTTTTTTTTATTTTTCATTAGTCAAGGAATGAAAATTTGGCCACTTTGCGCCGATGGTCAGCTTGCAGTTCTGAGGTAACTTTGGAGTAATTGCAGTCCTTTAAATTATACCTTAAAACACTAATTGAGGTTGGATTTGAAAAAAATAAGTATATGTACAAGTGAATACCAAATATGTATATTAAATTTGAGTAAAAACTCGTTGTTTTTAAACAGGATAATCAACCCTACTTCCATTTCCGTGGTAACTTGGAGCCTGACATGAATTCCTCCGTAAGTACGCTGGAAGTAAGTAAAGGTTGACAAACGAGAGTTTCATAGAGCTTGCTTTCACCATCATAATCACCATTTAATCTGTAGAGTAGTGTAGAAACGAAGTCGCTTACTCCAAATGTAAGTTATTGATATTAATTTTAAAACAGACGAATAAAGGCCTTCTAGAAGGTATGAAATATTGCATTTTCTTCTATAGTCGAATAGTGGACAATCATTTTTGCACCAGGAATTGGTCGGTCAGTCGAATGCTTATGTACAAGAGGGCACATTTGAGGGGTAAGCATTGAATTTTTTCAATTTTCGGCGGCGCTTGCCTGTTTTAAGTTTCGAGTTTTATTTCAAATTGAATGTTACAGTCATTGATTTAATTTAATTATCATTTATTAAAATATTTATCTTTTAGAATCGTCTTTCAATCGGGAGTTCCTCATCTTCTACTAGAATTACCAGATGGATTACACAAATATTCGATAGAGGTGGGGTTAACTTTATCTTTAAATAAAGGGTCACAATGTTATATAAATATCCGATTTAGACATACCATTTATAGAACAGGGAACAAATAACTTTCAGAATAAGAGACTTTAAATTTCAAAATGGATGTGTAGCGGACTGCTACACAAATAACCCTTGACCTATCCCCAGCAATCTATGGAAAATATCCTGGTATAGGTAGGCGTTCGAAATGAGTTAAGCTACCTCAACAAATATGGAGGAATTAGATATAGCTAGCATAACGTATACTGAAATTACGATCACAGCAAACGTGATTAGTAATTGCGTAATTTAAATGAACATTAACGGCTGATTAGCTGTGAAGTCCTCTGCACACACGGCCGCACCCACCGGAATGTTGGGGTGAGATGTTTAATCGTGTTAGGGATGCGTACTCCACAGATGCATGTAAAATCCTGCATAATATAACCATATAGTGCATTCATGTATGACAAAAATAATTAACAAATTACAAAACTATGTAAAATAAAAATAGATTTTCCTCTCGCGGGTAATATCTAAGCCAAAGAGACATCAGACACATTTAAGATAATGGGTGATGCATTTGTAGGAGCGGAAGGGGAAGAGTCAAGTGTAATCATTTCCTTACTGCGTATGTGCCTCATTCTTACAATTTTGCCCAAATCTGGATGAATTAACTTCAGGTGATTTCATTGCACCCGTCCACGAACAAAAAGACCGATCCATTGCCGCTCATTTCTGGTTGTTAATACCTCCCTAAGCCACACTTATTTGTGGCGATCCCTCTTTTTCAATACCTCCAATTATGTTTCTGTTCAGCTTTGGCTGTCATATTATCTCCTCTGAGAAGGCGTGCCAAAAGATCGAGCCTTTTATGTAATTTCGTAGCAAGTTTTCCCAAATGGACCCCATCCTAAACATTTTGATATTTAAGTCTCTTGAAATCGATTTTTTGTAATAATAGGGCCCTATTTTCGAAATTAAAGTTTGAGACTCGCAGTTTGCGGAAGAGAACGTTTCTACTAATTTCTGATTTGCTAAGTAGTCCTTTTCACAAGGTCAAATATTGGACTTTCAAAGAGAACTAACCATTTTTTCAGTTGGCAAGAGGTTGCTACTAAATGAAAGTTCCAGAAGACTTTTAGAAAATTACGCATCAGAACATTCTCTGGAAGTTATACTTATTGCTCACAAGTACTTAAAAACTAAATTCATCCAAAATCGTAAATAATTAGATTCAAGAAAGGGGCTTTTCTCTTCCTAATTGAAATATTTAACATATACCTCTTATTCCTAATAATAATGAGGTATTGCTTACTTTTCTAGGGAAATTCAGATACAAAATACTTTCAATCGTGACTTGTTCACAGAAAAAAATTATGTTGAACCAAAGTGATGTGAGCGCATAGGTAAAACTTATATTCTAGGGCGTCATAAAACCAGACAGACCAATCGATTCGGGGTTTAAGTGGACATTAGGTATGGAAAATTCTCAAGTGCCTTGTCAACTTCAAAACAAACTGAGGCGACATTATAGATACATACAGCGATTTTATCAGCATCAGATTTACAATTTATATATATATATATACATATGCATTTTAGGTGAACCAAGACCGGGGTTTTGACGAAAAGCGCTATAAACTACCCTCAAGGCCTGAGAGATTCGAAACTCTGTCTGATCTTTGCAACTTCTACGAGAAACAACGTAATCTCCTCCTGGAAGACGAAAATCTGAAAGAAATAAGTCCCTCAAGTCACTGTCCCTTGAATCACCAAGATGAGTCTGCAACAGCATTCTAACGAGAGGGGCGCTTTTAATCTGAACAATTATTTGGAATTCATATCGATTTTCTAATCGCGTTCTGTTTATTCGTTGATACTATGCATAATTTCATAACTTAATGTGTATTTTAAAACACGAACTTAATTTTAAATTCTTGCTGAACTATTGAATAAATTAGTAGATGAAGACGATATCCAAATTTGTAAGCAGTATTTAAAGTTGGTGATCGCATTTGTGTATGAAATAAATTACTTATCGACAAACCGAATATAAATGCTTGTTTTCTGTCAAATACTAATATCTATGGTAAATATCTTGGTAATATCTTGGTAAAGTATCTAAACTTGGATAATTGTAAAACAGATCCATACGAGTCTAAAGTCGAGTGGATCAAGTCGAAGTTACTTATGGAAATTGCCGCACTCTGTCAATTGATTTTTTAACTTAATTGGAGGTTCGTTGACTTTCGGTCAAAAATGCGAAAAGCATGAATTTTCTCCTAGATCCTTAAAAAATTTCACATGGATCATGTTTAGCTCTGTTGATCAATTGGGATTGCCGGTCTTATAGTGCTACAGATTTTTTTTCAATTTGACAGAATAGCGCTAGGTTTCAACTCAGTAGAGGTCAGTGAAGTTTACTTTATTCGAGTCCTGGTAACCTAGTAATATTCTTTTAAAACGATAATCAGCCCAAACCAAAGTACTGGACAAAACACGCGGTCTGTCAGGCAGACATGAGCTCAATTTTAGATAAGAAACCCATGTGATTTTTTTGACCATTAATATTCATTATTTAGAAAGGACAGATACTATGAGTTTTTAGTTTAAAAGCGAATAGGACGCCTATACAATAAAGTAATTCAGTGAAAATTCGGAAATCCTTCACGTCAGTTTTATTTTGATCGTTAAAAGTTTTACAATGATTTTAAGCAGCTAGATCCTCCTGATCATATCTATTGCACCTATTATTATTGTCAGAGAATAAAAAAATTTCACCGAGACAGAATATCGCCTCCCTCACAACGGACTCTTCTGAAATGCCCATCGAAGATATTCCAATTAAAATTAGTTGTTGTTAGGATGAAGGTGAGACATTAAGGAACGTACTTCACATCGGTTTTGGCCGTAGCTAGGAGAGTAAAACTTACGTTGAACTCAAGAGTTCTCTCACTCAATGAGCTTTGTGTCTCTCTAAAAGTATAAAATTTTTCTAGTCTTAATAAGTATTTTTTACATCTTTTGTACAATTATGTGCTCCATCAATATGCAAAAGTATGCATGAAAGCGATAGGCTATTGCGTGTTCAAATGTGAACCATTTTCTTGACGGAATTACTCGTTTGTCTCAATTAATCAAATTGAAAATGCTTATTTTTAGTGAGTAGCCAGCTTAGAAAAAGGCATTTTAACAGAACGATTACCGAAAGTCAAGCTACGTCTTCGCAATCTTTGATTAAACAAATGAACAGCTATGGAAATCGATATTAATTCCGGTTCATAGATTAATGAATGATCTGAAAATCGCCTTCAAAATTTGAATTTTTACAGGAGGAATGCAGTGATTCCCACTACCTACAAATATTTCGCCGAATCCGTACAAAAATACAGCTCTTACTCAAAGACATTTCTAGAAAGAATACCATAAGCAAAGGTAAGCATATTAACAAGTATTTTCTATCTCAAAACAAAACTGGAATGGTGAGTTTAGCAAGAATAGAAAGCAGTGTAATAAGAGAATAATTTGGAAAAAATCGTGCTCATTAGCAAAACTTCAGAAAAAAATTAACAAATCAGACAAAGCTCAAAGAGCTGTGTGCAAAAACAAACCAAATCCGGGGGAGAAAACTAGGCAAAGGGAGTGTTGATTCTAATTTTTGCATTCTCATGCCGTATTGATTATCGAGGATCGACTCAATCACCACCGATTGATTCCAAAGACACGAACGCGGTAGAATTGTGGCAGTTTTGGGAGAATACTCAGCAAAATGAGAGTTGATGCGTTGATTACAAAATGGATTGGGTCGTATTGAGTGTAGAAACTTGCAAGAATGAATCTGCAATAAAAGTTTAACTTTAATTGCTACTTATTTGTAGATTTAAGTAGATAGATCATCATAGAAATGTATTAATCGGAGTTGACCAATAAAGAATAAATTTAAATGCATTAAAGGGGATGGTAAACCACTAACTCTAAATCAAAAAGTTGGGTATTCAAACTAGGGCAAACTTACATGATAATAGGAACAACAAGAAGGAACTTTTTGGTAGGTGAGTACTGTTCTCCATCGTCAAACTGTTCCCATTGGGTTAAAACACGAGCTTCACCCTGGTCCAGAGTTTCGTAGGGACTGCCTTTCTCCCAGTGCAAGATGAGATATGTCAACTAAAGGAACGTGGACAAGATATAAGACAATGAGCAATGGCATAAGAAACACTTTTGATATCCCCATAGTAATAAGTAAGAGAAGTTTATAAATACAGCTAATTGGGGAAATAGTTGAGTTAGGCAGTTAAGGAAAGTATGCTAGAAATACTCTTATGAGATAGTAGTATTTTAAAATCCTTCTTATAGACCAGAACTCCCCCATGCGATTGATGATCCGCATCACTTGAGACGTACTGACGATCATTTATTTCAACACCTTTGACTTGATAAAAGTGTAGATCACCGGGTAAGCAACGAAATAACTTGTAATACACACATCAACCTAACTATGCCTTAGTGGGCAATGAAATACATTTACTAAGTGCCATCCATTTGTCAACAAAACACGCCGACTGAGAAACCTGATGATGGGTGGTTAATATTGCATCTGATTGGCAACTAAGTAGATGATATATATTACAATATCAGCTAAAAAAGCGAAAGAGATCGAATGGACATTTGTTTTCTCTCGTAACTTATTTTAATTGGTCCAGACAGAACTATTTTTTATAGAATAGGCAGTCATTTCAGTTATGAACTAAGATGGGCCAAAAGAACCCCTCTTCAACGAGTCCGAGATGCAGAGGACGCAGAGATCAAGATACGTGTCTAAGCTAAAAGAACGACAATATGCATGCCTTGGAGGGATTGAGAACTATAATCGACTTAAAAAGAGCAAAAATCAGTGGAAATAACGCTTTAAATACAACCGAGGTCAGCTCGAGTTCTTTAAGAAATGCTCAATAAGTACAACATGCATGCAACTATTGTGATTTCTATGCAGAAATCTTGAAAAACATTTTATTACAAAAAGTTACACTTCAATATGCCAATTTTGAAGTGGATTCGAACAACTACTTTTAGAATACCCAAGATGTGTCTAGCACATGATAAAACAAAGAGTTAACTAAAATTGAAGCACTTAAGGCATAAAAAAGAGAAAAATAGCAAGTTTTAAGATGTATGATTTTATGCGGAATAACCATAAAAGTACGAGGAATATACGAAATTTACACAATGGACTTTTCGTGAAAATATGACTAGACGTACTTTAAAAGAACCCTCATAAGGTTTAAGTGGATGACTAAAAGGTTAATTGAAAAGTGATCAGAAGTGTAAACAGTGTTTGATAAATCCAAGCGACGAAATTGATATTAAAAGAAAACAGAAAAAGATTAATATAAGGAAATTACCGACAATTTCTTAAATAAAAAAAAACTGAAATCCACGTTTTATTCAAAATGAAACAAGAAAGGAAACTTCAAAAAAAAACGAAGAGAACCAGAAATAATTAAAAACCTGACACCAGCACCGTATTAAGAATCGCATCATAGGAGAACGTATTCTGAAACTGTCAAAAACAAATAAAATGATAAAATAAGTAAAGAATGGTGTGTAAACCCAGTTCTAAAGTGAGCAAAAGAAGTGACGTACGGAATGCTTAAATGATTAGACTTTCATTAATAATAATCGGATTTTGAATTGCTTACGACATTGTGCAGAGTGCAGGTAAGTGTCCAGACTGATGCGACCGAAAGGAATGGAATACAAAGAAGGATGAGGTGACAGCCGGCAATAAGAAGGAGATAAGTTATCCAAGTTCCAGTACTATTTATGTACTCGGATGTTGGATTGGCTGTAGAGGTTGCAGTTCCAACCTGCATCTAAAATGCATAAATAGTCTATTGGACACCTGAATGGAAACATAAACTCAGCAAAACCAAAAGTGCTTTGATTACAATAAAAGTGGCAACGAAAACAAAAGCGAATTTCCGTAGGTTATAACACCAAGATAAGTGCCACACTCATTATAGAAATTATATTATTTAAATAAAAAATGCGATTTTCTAAACGTGAATATGGCAAACTAACATTTAGATTATCGAAACCAGAAAATGTACACGAGCACTTACATTAAAAACAACCACAAGCTAATCGACGAAAGTATGGCGCACAAAATTAATGAACCAATCGAAAGTAGAAAAGGCTAAGGACCTCTTCTTATTTAATAAAAATGTTATCATTTGAAATTATTATGTCTTTATTTTTACAAATAATTTTAAATTTCAACTGCTAATATTATTTTCAATCTTAAATGTTTTAGTTATTCTTTATTTTTAATCATTCAAATAATTTATCAATAATAATGAAATTTAGCGTCTGCAATCAACCAAATTGTAATGGCATAAGTCTTTTCTGACATTTGAATCGCTAATTAAACCAACGCCTGATTAGGGATTCCTTGAAGACATTCATTTATTTTGCTTCTATTTATGGATATAGATTGTGGAGTTCGATGAAAACATGTACATATCAGTACCATACCTATTAATAAAATATATTTTTCGATGTCCATTTAGTGTACATATTTCTGAAGCATTTAATGTAAATGCAAATACACATTAATAAGTGTTAAACTAGGCAAATTTTGAGCTTACTGTACATATTCTAATTGTCCATCAATCAAAATTAAATATAAATTTTACGGAGCAGAATGGCGAATGAAAAGCACTATTTAATTATCTGCAGAGATATTTGAGAAAAATCGCACATTTTAATTACTTAATGGGTCCTGCGTATTTTACTGTACATCTTTCTTCAAAGTGAAATGCCGTAATTATTAAAAATGGCTTAAAGTGGAAGCAATTTGATAATTATCAACGCATTTGTTTTTTTTTGACGGACTCTTGTACAAAATAATTTGACACGGTACGACCTCCAGTCTTGATCTCAGTTTTATAGCTATGCAGACTTTAATGTTATTTATTAATCCTCATGTTCACATGTTCAACATGACTTTCACAGTAGTACTTCCCTATTGACAAACAATGTTCTTGGGATGTGCTACGATAGCAAGACAGACAGATTCTATCTGAGTCCTTTTTTAATATGTAGCAATATGAAATAAGGGAGATACTGCCAGCATAAATTTTTTCGTATCGTTTCGTGGTGGTGTCCTGATATGTACTTTATAAATTCTCTGTGGGGAAGGTATTTCTTAGTAAGTGGATTCAATCTGTGCAAATAATCAGTTATAAACTTATTTCTGAGTAAAATCTGACCTTCGTCCATTCGGATATTCTAGTGGAATATCTGACATTACCATACCTTTGCCCACTTTCTTTGCTTCTCCTCCCTGCCCTAAAACCTCTCAATGAACGCTTTTGCTCCCAGAGGACTCCCCATCTTAGCTCGGTTTATCTTACAATGTCTTCCACTTGAAATGTTGTGTATTTGAATAAACGTGACTTTTATGTTGGAATTAGTCAAATCGATAATATTTTCCTAATAATATTGCTATTGATAGTCGAAGTTAGTTCGGTTATTTAATTTGCTCTAATTTTAACAATGGATGAAAATTCGCAGTTACCAACTTTCACGTGCCTAGTAAATTGCGCCAGTAAGCAGCAAGGACCAACTTAAACCTTTTATCAGATACATGCCTAGTCTCGGAATCAAAGCGCACTTTTAATCTCATTGAATTTTATAAAATTCTTGGTTTATTTAGCCTTTTGTAAAGAACCAGAATTTCATAGGTGATGTTTTTTATGGACGTGAATCATTCAAGCCCGATCTTTGCATTTTTAATAGTAGTCTCATTTTTTCACTAAGTCAGTTTATGTCTGTCACAGTGAAATGTTAGTGACTGGTTAATTGTCCAGGAAAAAGGACTTAGTAACGTCAAATGAAACCGCTTCTGGTTTAGCACTTCAGAAATTCATAATGCTTGCTACAGAAAAGATATCGATTAAATACCACATATTCCTATTCCTCTGAGTCCTATAATGTTACATGAATTCTTCGAATTAGTTTGGCTTACGGCTAAATAATTCCCTAACTGGCTTTGCTAGTCATTAAGTATTTTAATTTTATGTTTACTTAGCTATAGAATTATCATCTGAGCTAGCAAAAAAGTTGTAATTTCTTTTCGAGAAAGAAACAACTGAAGAGGATGGACGGGCATTATCAGATGGCCAAGCTTCCTCTCAAGCTCAGATCTCATTAAAGCCTAGATGTGTGAAAAAAATCCGTTCCGAAACTTAGAAATAGGATATGAAAAGCAAAAATGAGACCCAGAAGAATTTTCACGGGGTTTGTTAAGACTGTGTCTATTTTACTGAAAGAACATTCCTAATTCACCCGTTGGCCGAATATAAAGCCACTTAAATGGTCTATATTTTAATTGAGAGATTATATATTGAACTTCAAAGGGTACGCGATAGACTTACCCCCACCTGGTGCACCTTGGGCAAAAAGTCTATAAACCGGCAGTCATATTCGACTGCTTCCACAGTACTCACCTTACCTACCTACCTACCTTTGCGCCTGTCTCTCTCTTATATCTGTGAATCATTCTTCTGTTCCCCGCCCCCCTCTCGACTTTTGTGACTTTGATGTTCCTTTCCTCTGTGAAACCCGAAGTCAATTAAAGAGATAAAGATAACTATCATAAAGCCTGCCATTTGATATAAATAAACAAATATTAAACTTCAGTTATTCGTTAATATTCTGTGCGTATTTTGCGCATTATGCATTTTCAGCCTTTGAATAACGAAATATTTTGCCTAAATCTCATAATATCGCAGAATTTCTTTATTGAAACACATATTCCGTAATTTGTCCAATAGTTCCATTGTTTGCTGTTCCTATGAACTCCAATTAGCACTTTTTTAAGTATATTGGTTCCTCTTAAATCTAGTGCGATTTTTCCTTCGGACTCATTCTTCGGAGACTGAGCCAACTGGAATAGGAGCTTATTTAATTACCCCCAAATTGATATTTCGATCAATTTTTATAATGAAAAGTTGCACAAATGAAGGGCGAACCCTGGAGATGAACTGGATCAATCAATTAGAGTACAGCATTTGCTTGGTTTGGTTCTACCTTAAAATAGAGTGACCATATTGTAGCGGATTTGCTACTTGACTAAGCCCGATTCTACTCAGCTACCTCGGTGGCAGATTCTCCTAGTTGGTAAGTCTCCCAGAATAGAAGAAACAGAGGTATCCAGGGGACGCGTGTATTCTAGACATGCATGGCGTGGAGTGTAATGTAATAATGTATGACGTGGAACTTGGTCATTATATACACTTTATGATATGATGACCTCATATAACTTGGATCATTGATTGGTCGGGTAATCGAATATTGGAATCGACCAATGATTGATCGTATTGACATAAGTCATTGATTGGTCGCGAGGCTTCTGCATTTGTCTTGCTAAAGTTGTGCCCCCACAATATAAATCATAGGTTCGACAACTATGAAGTAAATTTTTTCACTTATCAAAACCACTTTTTAGCTCAAAATTTTAAATAGCTCTATCAGTAAAACAGTAAAATGTGTACTATTTCCCAATAGTTACGAATTTTAAACCATTTCGCTTAAAATTTACTTGGAAACGCAAGTCATGCAATTGCTTAACATTCACCAAAACCTTAGTGTCAAACAATAAAAATACTCCAGTAAATCAGTGCATAATGGGCAAAGCAGAGAAGGTTTCAGTGAGGAGCTGACAGCAAAATGTATCCAATTAGAGTGCTATCTCGCAAAGATGCACTTCCGTCGAGCCGTAAACCTCGGTCAATTTTTAAATGCACTTTAGGAAGGTAATCGATAATCCATTAGAAACCGTTCTCACCGAAATGTATAAGTTGCTTTAATCAATGATAATTCAGGTTATTATTCGGGAAAACACGCTCAATACCTATTTAATTTGAGAGAGGTTTTCGAAATATTTTAACCACGTTTAAATAATTTTACATTAGTTCATTTATCATTCATTGGGATTTTAAAGTATTCAAAGTGAAAAAAATAAATCGAACCAAAAGTCTTTCAATGAGAATATAGGAATGTCTCCACCATTCAACTCATAAATCCATAGATTCAGTCACTTCGTCCAAGTGCGTGTCCAAAGTGTTTGAACTAAAATTTATCCATTCTGGTTAAAATGACTGAATGAACTGTGATCGAGGCTATTTCTACATAGTGTTTATTCAATATCGGACAAAGTCCCTAACTCCCATTGAGGCACGACTGACAGTAGAAAACTGTGTGAACTAGATAAGACATGTTCCCTCAAGGGTCTTCTGATGTTTCATTACGGTATGCTCACTACATCGTTCTCAATATTTATTAGAATTACAAAAGAAGTCACGTTGCAAAATTCAGTAAAATACAAGTGTGTCGGGAGGGTAATATCAATAGCTCAGAATTAACTTCGCGCACAGTTTTCTACTCAGTTATAAGTCGAACGAAAATTTGCATGTTATTTAAAAGCAAAATTATAATTATTAAACTAATATATATATATATATGTATATTCATTTAAATTCAAAAGCCAAAAGTTATAAATAATTATTCTACTATTACTTCTCATTACATGCAGAAATGCACAATAGTTCAATAGTGTCAATCTGTCGGATTAGTTAATAAATGCGTTTCTAGGGGTAAAATGGCAGGTCAAGGAGAAGCGGGTCAATTCAAGCGCCTCGTCGTTCAATCACAAGAGTATCCCCATCATTCGGATGGTAGGTGTAGAGCTGTCGAGCACCGAATCGTAGCTCTTCAGGTCCGGTAGCTTCAACCATGCCAGCGTCAATGTATAGTAGGCGCATTCCTCGAGCCTCCGTATGAGATATTCCAAAGAGTGCACACAACTCGGTCTTCAATCGAGCAATGGTTTGACGCATCGTACAGGTATGCCATTTCTAAATTCGCCAATTGAAAACCATAAAAGAATGAAGTCAAGAGTGAATGAATAAAATTCGGTCAATGATGATCCCAAGCCTTTTCACTAGGATTGAGGTCGAATAAGTGCCTTTCGTGAACGGGGGTTAGGGCACGTAAAGGAGCTCACATCTTTACCAGTACGGTATGACATATTCTTACAAAAAATTTCATCATTAGATCTTAAAGGCTCTTCAACGGCCTGCCCATTCGACGGAATAAGTGTCTAATTATAATGTAAAAGTAACGTTTAAAGAATACAATTTTATTTAGTAAGCATTAACTTATAAAACAAGATCCATTAAAATGAATATATCAGCGTTGGAACAAGTAACCTTCATTAATGAAATAATGTAAAAGAAAATAAGGTAGCAAAATTCGGCGTTTAAAGCATTCATATTAACTGTAACTCGGTATCACACTAAAATCTCAATAAGGAAGGCTCGAATGCACCAATTAACCTCCTTCCGAAAAATCATGGAAAGTACTGTTTCATAGAAATAGCACTTGGAATTATTTATCTAAACCAACAAGCGCGACACGGCACTTTACTCAGTCTAAATATACAACACGGATTATAACGCATAAAACGCTTTAGAACCATGGAAACTTTTCAACTTATCCTTGCATAAGTGGTCAAAGGTCAATTCTAAGCATAAAATGGAGAGAGAGAGAAGCCTACCTCCTGTTCATCGAAGTGAATTCGCATGCGCACACTTTTCTTGGGAGTCAGATTGACGGAGACAAAAGGTGCCACATAGCCATGCTGTCGTTCCAACTCCCAGAATCTGAAGCACAAAAAACGCTGGGATTGATAACGTTGGAAATCGACCAAAGATGTCCATATTTATTCGTCGCTTCAATTTATCAAGTTTCAAAGAACATAGGGTTGGATTTAATTGTGTACTATCTGAAAATTTTAGCCTATTTGAACTTTCTCCACGACAGTTTGACAGGTAAACACTCTACAAGTGGGTTTCAAGATATACGCATGTTCAAACAAGTAAAGAGTGGCTTGTAAAACGAAAGAGAGACTGCGATTGGGCAGGAACTTCTCTCCTTAATGATCTGCACGTGTTCATTCTACAGACGAAAGGGGCTTCAATCGATGTGAATAGTTTTAAACTTCTTAAGGCTGGAGAAAAAGGAGGCGTTAATGTCTAATAGTGACACAAATAAATGTTTAATACTCAGATCCAAAATCTCCTCATATCCTACGGACTTCTATACTAAATGTTAGATTAAAAGTTGTAAAATTTTCTATCACTTCGGTAAAAGTTACAAATAGGCATTATAAAACAAATAAAAAAAGTCACAAAAGAAGCGTTGCCCCTCTTCTTAAGTCACAAAGCCTGGTCTTCAAGGAGACGTAACAAGACTGTTTAAATAGATTGCAGGCAAAAGTTCTATAAAATGTTTCTTCGAGGTTCTAAATGCTAAGACAACAAATTTAAACAAAAGTAGAATAATAAGAGGCTAATCATGGTAATTAGAATTGGCGTTAATTCCTAAACTGACGACGAGTATAATCTGCTTTTGCAATGAAAATGTGACAAAGCAACGTCACAAGAAGTTATGACACCCCCATTTAAAGCGTATGCACAAAAGTCAAGAATTTAAAATTTGGAAGCTAATGTAATTACCTTACACAAAATCTAATTAAGCAATTTAACTCTAAAAATCACCTTTCATATTTTTTGTTGCGAGAGTAACTCTGAGATTACTCATCAGGTATACACGCCCAAAGTGACTGTAAAAATGAGTAGGAAGGAGAAATAAAAGAATTTGGTTAGGAACTGACCTTTGTGGCCGAAGTGCTTCTTCAATTTGGCCAAATCGTCGGACAAAATCTCGTTCTGCTCTTTCTTTCTCCTCTTCGGTGATGGTTGTCACGTTGTAAGATTCTAAAGTAGGAAGTCGGGCGATTATGTCGTATTTGAAGATCTCTGCACTGCAATTCTACAAAAAGAAGCCATATCACAATTTCAACTATTCTGACAGTTATAACTGATCTGACTTTTCATATTAAGGGAATCACACCAGGTATATCAACAGAATGTAACGTCTTTTATTTTAATTAAATGCCAAAGAATAAAGAGGCGTTGCATAATCTAGTCAAAGTAAAATTTGTAAATTTGACATGGGTATAACCCTAAATAATCTCGAAAAATAACTTTTAAATTAAGATTTTGCCAAGTAGGCGATTGGTTCATGAGAGCCATCATATTTGTCATAAGCAAATAGCAATCCAAATAGCAAAGAGTCCATTTAAAATCAAATGCTGTTACTAGAAAAAAGATAAAAATTTTAGATATTGATAAGCATTAAGATTTCATTGAAAATCCCAATGGTAAAAATGAAATGGATTTATGCCATTAGATCTAGTAAAGTTATAATTGCAAAAGCTGATCTCAAACAAGGTATACCAAGAGAGCAATTTTATCGAACCAGACTGTGGACGAGATTATGATGATTTGCATACAATCAACGCACAACTAGAATTTTTCATGCTAGCTTAACAAACGGGTTACTAATTAACTAAGTAAACCAGGTTTCACTAAGAAATTGGCGCCAGCGGCGTAAGGAACACGCGGGATTTTATCCAGACGAAAATAGAAACGCCTGAAATTTTATTTCACTAGCAGAAACTGATTAAGACTGATTCTTCCAGTGTCTTCTGGAGCGTTCAATTATTCCAATCCACGTGTTAAATTCAGATCTTGTAAATTTGACACACATTACCCATATGCTGACAAATAGTTTATTCCGATCACAAAAAGGTGAGTTCACTAAAACTACGGCCAGGAAAATAAAAGTGACCGGATTTGGAGCACAAATATATTTTACACTAGTCTAACAGGCGTAAACGAGAAAGGTAAAAACAACCCGGAAGTCATTCCCGTGATATGAATGAATATCAACACTAGTTCCATTTGCAAATAAACGACTAAGTAGGTTGAGATAGACTAGTGCTAGATAATAGACACTAGTGTCTAGGGCAATATGTTTTCTGTTTTCCGCCCAAAAGAACATTTGTCTTATCTGAAAACAATAAATCGGCTCTCTTTGGATAGGTTGTGAATGCACCCGTTGAGAATAACTCAAACTAGCCGCTCTGAAGATAGGAGATACGTCCATACGAAACTATACTCTAGTGCTTCTTGAGACTGACGATTTTCTGCTAGGGAGTACGAGATCACGGCGATGCAAATTAATATAAAGCCTCTATAGTGTTAAGCCTCCAAATATCAAATCGCGAAGGTTCTAGGTACAAAAGGACGTCCATTACCACTCGGGGTAAGAAAATTCCTACTTTTAAGGGCTTATATCTTCAACTATTCCTCTCTTCTCCCTCGAATGTGCTTTTGAAAGCTCGTTCCATTTAGTAGAAACAGATAGAGGTTATTTACCTCATGCATCTAGATAAATCAAGTTCAAGTATCCTCCTCTCCTTTACTGGAATAGTACTGTAATATTCATTAAGCGATCAAATTTTCAAATGCATTTCGTCGTGTAGTTATAATCGAGACAAGTTACTTCTAACTATAGAAAAAGGCGGTGAAAATGAAAAATCTCGCAATTTGCAAAATGACTTCATGAATAATCAGGAGATGCGCGAAAGAGCATATACATACCATGGGACATGATGACTCAGGAGGATGGCGTAAGCAGACGCACAAACGCACCAGGAAGGAAACACCTACCACATACTACGCACAAAGGGAATTTAAGATATTCGGCGTAGAATGAGAACGAGTAACCGCAATGCAGATGGCAAATAAAATGCGGCCGATTATTTCCAGGTGGGCACCTTGGGTTATTTAAACTTTGGCCAGAAAAAATCCCACTCTACCCATAAATCACTATCTTTTCAATATATGGTGCACTTGTATCAGCAGGAATAAGCTAAACCAAACTAGCAGGAGAAGCGGTAGGAAGATTCCTATAAAGCCACCCTGTTTACTGGCTAAAACTGTAGGAACTTTTGTTTAAATCAACTGTTCAATTAGAAGTAATGTTGGTTTAAAGTATATCAGAATGGTTGTAAACAAATTAAAAGATTAGCGAGGACCGCTGACAATACGCAATATTAATAAGGAGGATTTTTAATAGTCATCTCTGAAAATGCGAAATAATCCTACCATATATCCTATTAACAAATTCTCTAATTTCTGAATCAGCTCGTGCTTTAAAACCAACTTTCCTAAAAAGGCGTATTCCGTAGACAATAAAAAATTACAAAGGTTACAGTTACGATTGCCCTGTGAAACCGTTAAACACTCGACAGAAGCATGCTATTAGATAAGCCCCAACAAAATGTACTTACCTATGGACAAAACAACTGACCACGTGTTTCAACCACTGACAAAAATAGCAGACAATCCAATACGATTTTTAACAAGTAAACGACCTTGAATCTAATGAGGAACGCTCTTTAAAGTCAAGGAAATTTCCTAAGAAAGTGAATTAAGACCTTCATTCTAGAAAAGCACTCATAGACCCATATGCCAGCTACATGGTTTTTAGAAGAAGCTTAACTTAATGGAAAAAGTGATGCACATCACAACGCGAACTTAGAATAAATCCACATCTTCCAGTACCAAACTCTACAAATTCAAGAGCATTTCTCTGCACTCAGAGTAATATTGGAAGTTATACATCTTGCTGTCTGATCTGTGACAAAATTTGGCACAACCAAACTGATTGGGTGACATACTTTTAAAATTTAACTAACCTCAGAAAGCGGCAAGTCCTTTCCCAAACGAAGCGACTTGAGTGCCGGAAACCATTGATTCAGAGCATCCACACTCTCCCAAGAATCAATTAGTGTTTCCATAAGATTTAAATCCTTAACTGAGGTAAATGGAGTCTCCTCATCCCCAATAGTAGACTTTAATGGAATTGTCTGGAGGGGATTTCTGAGGAGGACAATGTGTTGAAGGGAAGGGAAATGTTTGCCTAAACAACAAACGTCTGACCAGGAAGTGAGTCGATTCTCTGAAAAGTAGAGGTCTAAGAGATTGAAAAACTGGGGAAAGGAATTGTTGGGGGAATCTTGAGGACAACAACACGAGTAGTCATTGAGGGCTGCGTGGAGAGTCTTTAGGCTGTGAAACGAAAAAATGGATCAATATTACCCTTTTATGCTTCAAAGTTATTTGCAATAAACCTAAAGTAGTAAAGGAAAAAGCTCAACATTTTTGCTAAATTCAAATCCCAGGTGCGGCGTTTACAAAAAATTCTTAGACTTCCACAATTTCAGATGCACACTGTTACACGAAAGGAATCACGAAGTGAATTAATGCGCATCCTTACCCGACAAAATTCTCAACCCAATAGCATTCAAAATAAGACACGAGTAAACCTAACGAGATCAAATACTCAAAGCCTAAGGATGAAACAGGCCTAAGTCCAGTGTGATCGATGGAGAATTTTTTGCTTTTCTGTTTCACTTTCCATTCCACGGCTTATCGTTTTGTTAAAAAGTAACAAGAAATACATACTTCGGTAAACATATACAAGGGTGAAATTCACCTTAACTCTTTGAAGCTAAAAATGTGATTGGCCCAGAGATATAAAGTGAATACAAATTTACCAATAATTTACATCCACAATCTAATATTTTCTTGTCAATGTTTTTTTCTGCTAAAACAATACAAATCCAAGGTAAAGACCTTTTTTGTACAAAAAACAACATACATTTACCGTTGGTCAGGTGACATTGTTTTGAGGGAGAGGCCTAGTGTGTATGCAAATATATGCCTGACCTCGAGTATTAGACCAGGTACCAACATTCAGTCTTCGTATCTTTCTCTTCAAAAAGTGCACATACAAAAGTACATTCCAGTATGGAAGGAGAAGGCAATGAAAACAACAAAAAATTAGTAAGATGGGAGCTTCAAGTAGCTCATTTTTCATGGTCCACTTTTAATTGACTGTAAACTAAGTAAGTGCTAATACGCACATTCGCACAAATTTTGGTATGTTTATTGTATTTATTTACACAAATTATTTAGGAGTATTAAGAGAATATAACAAAAACAAAAAGATTTTGTTTGTTTCACATGCTACTAATTTGAAATCAGCTGCTCAAAATTATGACATAATTCACATCAAGATTACAAATTGGAGTGCTTTCAATAATTTGCTGAAGTGAGGCCTTAGGGAGATCGAATTAATTATAGCCAGTACTCGTGCATTGGATTATCGATTATTAAATTTCTTCACTGAAGTCATTATCGATGCAATTATTGCCTATTCAGAAGGCTAATTAATTCTCAAGCATGCCAAACTATGAGTGAATAAAACTTATTTTTTTGTAAAAGAAACGCGTTTAAAAAATTGTTTGTTCAGCAGTCTTCTTCCCCTCCTCCAAGGATCTGAGTAGTTATTGGTTTATAAAAAGTGGGGAAAAAATTTACAATTTTACCACTGAAACAGCCACTAATCCTCTAGACTGTCTTTCAGTACTTAAGAACATGATGATTCAAAGTTGTGGAAAATGTCACAACCAGACAGGAACCCACTCTGGAATTTGTTTCGTAAGAATTCGACTGGAAGCCAGGTTTTAAGTACACTCATACTAGTGCATATCTAGATCAGATTTTAATTCAATTGAGAACCAAATTGAGCTTATTAAGAACTGTACAAGTCATAGCTACAAGGCTTTTACTTAGCAACAATAAAATTAGCAACGAGATTTTAATTGGTTTAATAACTGCCGTGAAACTAAGTACTCGATACTTGAATTTTATAAATTAACCGTAGAAAGATTTAAGTGAATGAAGTCACAGCTCTTCTGAAGTGAATTTCCTTAATCTAATTCTTCAAATCGCTCAATTACTCATTTGACACACACGTACATTTTGACTACGCACCATCCTCTTGCTCGTGCTCTTTTCGCTGTTCGGCATTCGAATTGAACAGATAAGTAGGTTAATATTAATACGGTAAGAACTTTGAAATTCGGTAGACCGTTGTCTAGAGCAAGGAAGCATAGGAGTGACGTACACACCCAAGTCAAAAAAATTATTCTTTGATCCACTATGGTGATTCGACAAAAGGAACAACCTTGCTAATATTCGTTGCCAGAAGAATGGTGAATGATCAATACTTAAACATTTCGATTGAAATGTAAACGAGAAAAAGACTCTGTATCAACCTACATCTAAGGGCTGTACAATAGGGTATTTTATAAAACGGGCCGATTCATAACAG
This sequence comes from Hymenolepis microstoma, assembly GCA_000469805.3. NCBI lineage: Eukaryota > Metazoa > Platyhelminthes > Cestoda > Cyclophyllidea > Hymenolepididae > Hymenolepis > Hymenolepis microstoma. The sequence continues at coordinate 15,763,220 of LR215994.1, forward strand.
CATAGAATAGTGCCCTCAGTAGCGCACTTGGTCGGCTAAAAAAACGCGATGGTGAGAACAAATGTAGGGAGAGGCGCGCCCGCGCAAACAGCTGATCGATCAGCTGTTTATCAAGGTCGCGCACGGAGACGACGGCTAAGCGACCAGGAGCAGGAGTTATAAAGCATGCCACTTGGGTTCACCACTGCGTTTGTGGCAAAACAACTCACTGTAAGTAATTTGGAGAGGAGGGGTTGTAGAACAGACCCCCTTCAGGTGTCACGTGACGACTTTATTTGTTGGTTGTGAAAGAAAATTTGTGGCGCATAATTACATCCCAAGATTGATATTCATCGAAAATGTGAGTGAGTTGAAGCTCAATTTCATTCTACTCTCAAGATATTGACGCTATTCCGTCTTGAATTATGGCCACATTTTATGTAATACTAAGCAAATCCATCAAAATGTATATGAAATACCAGAGAAAAGAAAACAACGTTCTAGCACTACAAAGGATATTATGAAGTTAAATAAAATTAAAAACACTTACCTATCAGGTTTTCATAATCACTGCTCGCATATTAATTCTACGGTAATAAAATCTATACATTTGCTGCTTCATGTTTAACAAACTCAATGAGGAACGACATCAAAGCAGTTACTTATAAAGTATGTATTAGGATAATTAAAGGTCGATCAGATATTTAGCGGGAAAATGAATTCTCACTTGGGAAGATACGTAAGTAGATGTAGAACTCGTTTCCATGGAACCCGAGTTGAATTCAGAAGAAGTGTTGTGAGTTGTGGAGAAAGACAAGAAGCAGAGGGGTTTTGTGATAAGAATAGCGCACTATTGTTACACTACAAAAAGTGAAACACTTTAAATAAATTGTTATTGTTGACAAAATTTGAACCGAATATAAATTTATTTCCTTTTAATACTTCGAGAAAATTAGCTTGTATAATAACAGCCCTAAAGGCATACAGATGTTCAGCATCCAAAAAGGCTGAGTACCCAATTCCATGACCTCTGAACCTGCAGAGGAGCGCAATGAACGAAATGTTACTGCAAGCAATATTAATAAGAAAATCGAGCAAAATTATAAAGAAGTCATATGCCCTCAAGTCTACATAACTTGAATCGAAGAAAACCGGAAAAAGCAAGCTAAGATAATAGAATCCCAATAACCATATGCAAATTTAAATTTTGACTTATCAACCGATAAGGAATAAAAAATGAACCTAACATTTTCATTCTGGTCTTCTTCACTGAAAGATATTTCGGCAAGTAAATTTATATCAGCAGGATTACAATTGCTGCCATTTGTGTATTCTGAAGGGGATGAGGAAAAATTACTAGGAGATTCGTATTGTTGATTTGATGGGTCTTCATCGTTTTCTTCTAATGCGAAGAAGAGAGGAGAGTCTTGGAGAGGATTGTAACTAAGATTTAGAGTTTTAAGTTGTGGAGAGCACTCCAGGATTTCAAATACATCTGACCAAAGACGGATTTGATTCGTAGAAATATCAAGTTCATGCATATCGTGAAAAATATGAATCAATTCTTTTGGATCACCGATTGTCGTTATTTCTTGATGATCCATTGCAATAATACGAGTGCATATTGGAGGGACCTTTCCTAGAAGATTTCAAAACCATTAAGCTTCAATAAATAGATATGAAAAAACGGATATGAAAAAAATACCTGAACGGGAAGCTATTTTAATTTTGCAAAGGGGGGTTATTTCATCGGTGACAAGGGCTTCGAATTTTCGTTGCAATGCTTCCACTAAGGTCGTCATTGGGAATGCAATAACTGTCAAAGGCCGTAGTCACCTATCAATTTGGCGCCTGTGACCTTTAAAGGAAAAATTTATAAATCACAAAAGAAATTTACTTTGCTTTGTTTGCAAAAAAATAAAAATAAAATCTAAAGAGGATAATAGTTTTATAATTATTCCCAAAAAATGTCGATAATTAACTGTAAATATACACAAGAGCACTTGAAAAATGGAGAAAAGATGGTTTCCGAAATTGCATATTCATAACTATATTTTCAACTTTAGTTTTTGATCAAAATATCTCATGAGGTTTTGTAGGTTAAACTACAACTACCTCAAAAATAGTAGCGCTGAATATATAGATCAATATTAATAATAATTTACAATCCCATTTAGGAAATCTTTTCCAAAGCTCATCTTGAGCGGAGAGTGGCATTGAGAAATCTCTCTGATGAGAAACCCAAATTCTGACTAAGTATAATGGCCACTCCAATCACTCTGAGGGTGTCGAAAGGAATGGAACCCGCAAGCTCTGACATAGGGAAAGTATGCTTTGAACACTACGCCACGGACACACTGACGATACCAAAAGATAGTTAGTAGTTTAGCGTATAGAATGAACACCAAATAAGCTTTGAATTATTTTTTTTGTTACAAAAACAGCGAAGCAATTCGGTTACCCCAAATTATTCACTGAGGCCATGTACTTGCGTTTTGAATAATACTTATCATAAATCTCTGACATAAATACCTAAAATACCGTCCATAATCCGTTAGAAATTGCCTAAAAACCAGCATAGGCTGATTGGTTATAAGAACAAGCCATTTATGTTTACCTATAGGAGTATTTCATAATTTTAAAAGACAATTAGGCTTAGTGAAGCGATGTAAGAGTGGTGGCAATGAAAGAAGGAATGATATTCATATCTGATTTATATTTTGATGTCCATTTCTTGGACGAATTTACTTACGAAGAGTAACATAAAGTGAAAATACGCGAAAAATGCGGATATTAATTTGGAATTCATAGTAATGATTATTAACTAAAATTAACTGTCCTTCCAATTTAAAATTTATTTAATATTTTTTGCATTTTGGGAGTCAAAATTTGAAGATGAATTGCAATTGGGAGTAAATATTTGTTTAACGTTATCACAAATTATTATTTATGAACAAAATACTTTAACTGCTGGCCCTCAGCGTATGGGTAAAAATAATAAATTATTGACTTTCGTCACTTATTCCTAAAAAAACCGTTTAAATAAGTATATGTTTTGTTAAACGCAACAATCCAATCAACTTCCAGAGTTGTGTAGGTGCTCAGTTTGGATTATAGTGATGTTGCGTTTATTTGTCTCACTAATTGTTGTATTCTTTCTTTTCGATTCAGCTGAGTCATCAGCTTACACTTTCGAACTTCCAGATGGAGAAAATCGTTGCTTCTATGCTCCTATGGAAGAAGGGGAACACAGTACCATAGAGTTTCAAGTAAATCGCTTGACATTTTTTTGGCTTCATTCAATTTCTTTTGAATCTATTCTTGATTTACGTCATTCATTTTTTTCCTTGATTAAACATAGGTTATATCAGGTGGCAATTTCGATGTCGACGTTATTCTTCATGATCCTTTTAAGAATATTGTTAAGCAACTCGAACGTGAACAGTACGATTATTTTGAATTTACTGCTAAAGTAGCTGGCGAATATAAGGTATGGCTACCTATTGGTGTTATTTTCAATATTCACTGTTTTTAGTTATGCTTTGGTAACGAGTTCTCATCGGTGACTCATAAAGTGGTTTATGTTAGTTGGGAACTGGAATCACAAAGGTCTCAACTAGCAGGTGGAAAACCGGACTCCCCTCTGACTATGGTAAGTTGCCTTTTTCAATGATTTTCTTAATTTCGAATATCAAAACTGTCCAGTTTCATATTAAATAATCGATTTAATATTCGAAGTTTTGAATATATGTTTCTTTTCTTCTCCAATAGCCATTGGTGTCTATTTGTACCGATAGTTGTGATTTAAATGCCTTTTTTTTCTCCCACCTTAATTATTCTACGGGATTGACGTAGTTTTCTTCAGTAGCTTGCTTTTTCCTGTCAAATTATCTCCGCGCTTTTAATGTTGGCAAAAGATGGGTGCTCCACATGTGTGGTAAATATTTGTGGGTTTCAGATATCTTGCTAATGATCTTAATATCGGAAACACGATACCGAGAACTTCTCACCTGCTGAAAATACTTTTATTTATAGTCGAATGTTTTAACTATAGGGAAGATAAATAGTGCTGTGTTTTGATGTGTAGGACAGGTGTTTTATATTTATTCTTGAATAAGATTGGTCGTTCCAGTTATTTGCAACGGTACATATATTTCATTCTTCTTCCGTTTAAAATTTTTTGAATGACCTGTGCTATGTTACTAGATTTTCCTACTGTTAACTTAGATATTCACAATAACTGATAACTGCAAAGCCAGCAGTAGCTAGACTTGTTCTCTAATTCGCCTAACTATCATCAAAAGACTGGAGGACGCCAGAATATCTCTTATTTGCAGGAACAAGAGACAGCATTTTATTTATCACAAGGATGTCAACAAATAGCTGGCCCAGATTGAGACCAGCTTATGCGTTCTGTATAATAGATAATGTGGAACTAGTGATTGGAGATTGGAGACACTGTCGATTGGTTTTTATAACTGAATTACCAATGAAATCAGTAAAAATAACTATCTTAACTAATGCCATTTTATTGGAGATATTAACAACTGACACTCGACTCTCGCTTTAGATGGACACAATGATGTACTCAATTCATGAGAATCTGCGAAATGCCGCAGCCGCTCAAACCAAAGTTCGTCTACAAGAGGCCACCTCCCGAAGTTTCATTGAAGCCCTGAATGATCGAGTTACTTGGGGCTCCATTATCCACGCAGCAATCATCGTTATCGTAGCTGTTGGTCAGGTGTATCTTTTGCGGTCTCTGTTTAACACCCCGTCTCATGCTTCCGTTGGCGTCGCGATCAACAGGAATCGTGTCATGCCTACTGTAGGATACTAGATTAATCATGCTCATGTACTGACCCAATTTTTTTTTCCCATGTGCCTTGTAACGTTAACCACATCCCCCTACCATAGTCTGTCTTGCTGTTGTTTAAAATTCGTTTTCTTATTGCAGTGTTTTTGCGACGCGTTGATTTTGTTCTATTAACGAGATGGTCTGAAAATATACTTTATCATTTTTAACTTCGTTGAAGTTAATATTCCCTTATCAAATCTAGTGGATCGATTGAACAGAATTGTTGGCACTTAGGTTTTTTGTTAATTTTATCCACACCCCATATCCTAATTTGGTTAGTAAATGTGATTTAAATGCTATGGTTTTGCGGTTGATGGAGACAAATATTTTACTAATTTCGGCAAAGAATATTTTATTTGCAGTGAGGTTTGGGCTAATAACCACTAGTATGGTTCATTTGTGCTTCCAAAGCCGTTTGATTTCAAATAAATTTTTCATAAAACAAGGTGAAAGCGAACAGAAAATGAGAGAGGAAAGATTTGGTTGACATCTATTTCAGATTTTCAAATAATCGGAAAAATCTAAAGTTAAAAGAGAATCTTAAATGAAACATTAAAGACATTAAGACGAATTTGCAATACATGCGGCAACAGCAGTAGGCGTAAACTGAATGTCTGGCACTATAAGCAAATCATTTCGAGAATAATCAAAACAGCAAATATTTCAACATTAAGCACTATGCCTTTCAAGGGGTAATTTCTTTAACGGACTGGAAGTTGAATACATCGTGATACACAATCGTTCCCATACAGCACAATAAAATTAATTTCATATCGGATAAAATGATCTGACATTTTAAGAAACACATAGAGTTATGCTTTTAAAATAACAAATAAATGAACCTTAATTACTGTTCTTTGTAAAAGAAAAAAATTAGTAATAGAAGAAAAGTAATACAATAAATACAATATCATAATTAAAAACTAAAATTTCATTCAGAAAACCTAAATTAAGACAATGGCAATAATCGTAATTTCTTTTGTTAAATTAAGTCATTAGAACAACCGTATTTTCAAAGCGCTCTTTAGGTTTTCTTCGTGAATATGCTTGGTAGTTTTGAAAGTCCTGTTAGAGAGAGTGGATTAAATACATCAGGTTCCTACGGCCGGAATTCACAAATGAGTGATACAAGTCGTTTACAAGAACTTCAAAATAAAGTTCGGAGCGGAAGTGTTGAATCCAAACAGTACTACGATATTCGCATTGACTTTGCTAAAAAGATTGAAACACCTGTTTCCTTTGTATCAACAAGTTCCAACCAGCTGAAAATTGGTAGAACTCTATTTGGCGATGATTCTGATGAAAGTGAGGAGATGGCGGTTGAGAAGGAGCAGGTCCAACTTCAGTCGACCTCTCAACCCAGATTGTCATACAAATCGAATTTGGAAAATTTGAACAAATCCAATATTGCTAGTATTGTTGCTTTCGAAGTCGAGCGGGCTGTCGAATTCGACGAGTATGGAATTCGTCCAACCAGATCTACAAATTGTTTCGCTGATCCAGAAAGTAAACCGAACCAATCGGCAACCGATCCAATTTATACTTTGTCATCTTTTAGTGGTTCAAGGTAAGTTGTTATTTGAATTTACGCATTTTATTCCCTAGCTTTCTTCAAACGTACTCCTCTATTGACCAAATTTCTAAGTCGGATTCCACTACAATCTATCGAGCACGACACCGATACGAAAGCTTGTTTTACGCTATCAAGCGCGTTGGCTGTGATGAAAAGCTTGATGAAAAATACCTCGCAAGTATTAAGAAAGCTTCTAATGAGATACAAGTGCTTGATATATTGGAGCATGATAATATCGTCTTCTTCTATACCTCTTGGTCTGAAATGGGTTTCACTTTCTTGAAATTAGAATATTGTGTCGGTGGTAGTCTAGATGATTATCTCTTACGTAAAAATAGGCAACTTAAACCTTCAACTGCTGCTTCAATCATTGAACAAATTGGACGCTCTTTGGATTATATGTATTCACAGCATCGATTTATTCATGGGAATATTGATGCAAAGTCGATTCTTATTCAAATCACTCACCGAGAGGTTAGATCTATCCAAAAAACTGTGAATCTTCTTATTGATGCAGGAACACGTTGCCATAAAGTAAACCTTTTCTTTCATTTATTAATTTACGTTATAGAGACTTGATAATGACAACGTTAAAGGTGTCACATTTAAGTTATCAAGTTTTGGATTGGCTGAAAAGGCTTCCCAAGATATCCCGGAGTTAGAAGTTCGCAAAGCTGACATTATTGGTCTTGCAAAAATTATCATCTCTAATGTGGGTCGCTTTTTTTTATTTTTAAAGCTCTTGTTGCCTAGTTGTCATAAATTTCTCTTTTAGGTTGATTTGGATTTTATATCTGGCGATCTCATGAATTTCGTGATGGTAGTTTATTTATTTAGCATTCTTCCTTTCCAATTTTTATCGATATTTTTACGCCTCTATCTTCGTTGTTATTGCAGGTATTAGATGGCAAACTGAAAAAGCGTGGTTTTACTGCAAATGCTGTTATGGATTATTTGCGTCAATACGCTATTCGTAAGTTGGTGGAAATCATGACTTTATTTCTTAGTATGACAGGATTTTCCATGTTGCCTCTTTTCTACATTCTAGATCCGGAATTGTTTGTTGAACCTGAAGCAATGGACACATCATGATTCTGATCTCCGATATTCCACTTCATATGAACATTCTAGCTATTTAATTCCGTATACTAGTATTTTTATACCCTGTATAGTTTTTAACCTAGATATCACCTCTCTGTTTCTAGAAGGATAGTATTTATCAATATATGGCTGTTTCTTATTTGTCGCACTTTTGATGATAGGCACTCAACACTGGCGTAACACTTATATCCTGTAAGCACAAGTGGAATCGACAGATTTTTCGGCTAATCCACACATGTAGTAATCTTGAACTCTCTAGGTTTTATGGTGGGATTGCAGCTAGCTCTCTAATCGCTCTGCTTGTCATATGCCTTAGGTTTCTATGAATCTAAGCTAGGATGATGGGTTGGAGAGAAGGTGGTTGAAATAGTCATTTTTACTAGAATAACGGTGATTTTGGTGTTTCATGGGTTGAGACTGCGGCGTCTCAACAGTCTTAGAATTGAAATGTCAGACACAAAGGGCAGGTGAGGCTCATGGACGTATCTAATGTAAAAAATGCTAGGATGCTTAAATCGAAATCCTGCACAACGCTGTTCGTGATTCTAATCCCAGAAATTACAAATGTTGAGACGGAATTGATAAATTAAATGTAAAGGAGACAATGTGAAAAAAACCTGTTTAAATGCAAAGAAAGTCCTCGAGTCAACTTTATAATAGCAATGTTTTAGTCTGAACGATGACTCCTTATTCATTTCAAAATTTTTATCTAAGTCACCACTGATTTTTGGAACTTATATACCCTGATCTTGCACTTGAGAGTGGAATGTCAACCATAGAGAACTGTTAGGTGCGCTCACATGATTTATCTTAATTAATTAGGGGGATAGGCAAAAAAGTTTTTCGTTTATCTGCTTGAACGGTCCACTCTTGCACTCTTCCTCTATCAGTTCTCTTCTACTCATTCATACTATAGGCACTGCTATTCCAGTAACCTCAATGAGGATAAATGAATCTGAATCAATTAGCATACGGTTAAATCTTAGCCATGGTGACAACGCGCCCTGGAGAGACAACTTTGATCAACTAGTCAATGCGACCTTAAGTGGATGAGTTCGTTGCAATTTCAAAGAGGAAAAACAAATTTTCTTGCAGATTAAGGAACCAATACAAGCACAGTTCTTCCATTATTTAAGTAGTAAACTTTGAAAAAAGCGAAAGATTAAAACATTTAGAGAAAACAATATATGAGAGATTGGGTTAAATAAAGACAACACTAGCGAATATTCATAAGAAGCTGGCCAATGCAATTCGCAGTGGGACACGATTTGGAACAATATCTAATTCAATCCTTATTTCTTTATGGGGATGCAAAATTCAATTTCAAAATCTACATATTTTACGTTAATAGTTAAGCCCAAAGGCAATTTTATATGACCTAGTGCAGACTTCTTCACAGAAAAGAATTCTAGAATGAAAAAGAAATCGATTACTTATTATATATATACATATATATGACTAACAATGTTTTAGGTGTATATCACGTTTAATATCAACCCTATCACAAAAGAGGAATTCAAACCCGAAAACCATGCGAATTACTCTTGCTTAATTGTCAATTTCCATCACACCGCTTTACCAAATTGGATTTCAAGAAGAGAATTTAATTTGTCAAATATGAAATAACTCGAATAAAAAGACATCACTGATAGCTTGCACAAAAACCAAAATTAAAATATGTACTTTTCTCAGTTCCATTATTTGCAGTCTATTTTCAACTAGAGCAAGTCTTAAATAAACTAGTTTAAAAAAGTATTCATTGTCATAGATTTGGTAATTGTGATGTTTGCCAAAATAACAATTTATTTATGTAAGTCTGACTAAATATTTGCCATTTTATTCATTTACGTATCGTTTTTGCTTGATTAAACCATATATAATAGTAAAAAATTGAAATTAAATAATTCAACTTAAGCACTTCATAAACTGACTTAAAACATAATTATTATATATTATTATATTATATATGTACATATATATATGTAAAATTTATCAAATTGCGTTTGAGATATATTGACCAAAAATCATTTGAATCAACTGAAGGAGTGAAGCTCTTTTAAAGTGGTTGTTCATATTAGATTTTGACGTGATGTCTGGGATAGAGAAGGCGCGTAAATTATTACCTATCGTTAAGTACTTTCGAAGTCCTCTTGCTCTGAATGATTTACATATCGATAAATCATTTTTAAAACATATAAATTTGAAACCAGTAAAAAGTATTGAATTTACGTTTAGTCCGTTTTACTCACGGACGTTTTCTATCAGGTAGTTTATCTGTTTATATTTTAAAATTTCCAGAAATGTATGCACTCTGTTGTATTCTCCGCGTTGGCGCGTTTCAAACGAGAGTTGTGTGATGAAGGTTGACATTCGAAGTGATATGTCACATCCAACAGTTAAAGTCAATTTCAGTGAGTTCCGGAAATTAATCTAAAACTTTTTATCTTGTAGGCAATGGCTCAGTTTTGGTCATAAAAACGGAAAATCTCACTGATCGTGAAGTATTAGAGTGCATAATATCGGAATGCTCAAGGAATTTACAGAACTGATTTGTACATAATAAAACTATATTGTAGACATTTTTCGTTCTTCAGGTTAAATATATAAAAATGGGCCTTATCTAAATTTAAGCTCTTCTTCAGATGAGTTCTCTCGAAAATGATAGCGAGAATAATGATGATATTGATGAAGGCTGCACAGAAAATTATAAGTGTCTTCTCTGTGATAACAACTCAAATCTGATCCAAGAGTTCTTTGAACATCTTTCAAGTTCTCATCAATGGAATTTAAAGGAAGAAAAGCGTCTTTTTGATGACCATTTTTTGTGGATTACCTTTGTAAATTGGGCTCGAAAAACCAAGCCTGAGCGTTTTTCGGACTTCTATGAACTGTCCTATGATCAACGAATGTTGTTTTCTCATCCAGTTATTGAAGATGATGATGTTCTTATGATTGGTGAGATTTTTATTTTCTCCTTCATTTTTACTTTAAGATGTTGAAACCCTTTTGGGTAATCCTATTAAAGAGGGTACTAAAAATTTGGAGGAAATTCAGAAGGAAAATGAATCTCTCCGTCTGCAAATTGCAAAGTGCCGCGAACTTATCAACGAGTTAGCAAATAGTCCAAATTTGGATTTCGTGAAGAGCTCAGAACATGCATCCCACTCTTACGGACAATCAACATCGTCTATTGTTTCTACTTATCGACCTGCAGCCTTTTTAAGTAAGGTTTTCGTTATTTTTATTCCGGCATTTTAGTTGATAAGTTTTCTTTGAATGGTCTTCAGAATTCTCTTTCAAAGAACTTTGAAACCTTTATTCGCGACAAGACCATTTTGAATTGCTTCATTGATGGTGGATTATTATCGGTTTTCGCTGCTAAATCTGGAGCTAAGAAAATCCTAATTCAGGAATCTAATTTTTCCGAAATTGTTCTTTCTGTTGCTAGGTTGGTTTATTTAGCCTGAATTGCATTTTACCTAATTAAATCTTTCAAACGGAGCTTTTCTGTTTCATTCAGAGCTAATGGTGTTGAGGATAAAATTGAAGTAACTTCAAGTCCACGAGGTGCTGATGTTCTGTTTTGTGATTGGATGAGCCCTCTTTTTCGCAAATCTGCCCAATCGCAAATTTTCTCTCTTATCCAGTCCAATAACGCATCCGTATTTCCGCCAATAGCATGCATGCAAATTATTGGAGTCAACGTAACTGAAGCCCTTGTAAAAAGTCTTATTCCTCCTAGCTCGTACTTAGGTAGCAATATGTCACCCTTGGTTCAAGCAGCTTACAATAAAGTTTACCATGGAAACTGGTCGGGAGATTTCTTCGTAGAAGTTACCAGAGAAAGGGAGTTTGGTAAAATTGATATAAGGAAGTCCAGCGAACTGGAGAGTCTTTGTTCAAGGTTCTCATTGTCGAATTTAATGACAAAACAAATCAATGGTTTCCTAATTTCCTTTCATTACGAAAATGATAAGGGTGAGGAAATTATCAACTCAAGATTCTCCCAATTTCTTGGGCAATCGCTTATTCTGCTCCGTAAACCAATTGATGTCTTCGAAAAGTCAATAATTAGTGGAGACATTCATTTCAAATGGAACAATTCAATAGAAATTGACATTCAAGACACTTCGGACGTATTTACATTTTTGTAAAATTGGGCTTTTCTTGCTTATATATACACATTTGTAAATAAAATATGCTTTTCTGGACTGATTTCCTATTTCACTACGTAGTGGATATATTTAGGGCATGGTTGATGGTTTTCTTCATTACTTTTTCAGGATAAACAGGAATTCCTCTTAGAAAAATTTAATCACAAAGCGTGGATCAATGAAGTGTTGCAATTAGAATTAAATGCGGAGGGGAAAATACCCTCGATTGTATTGAATCTTCAGACAATGCTTGAGGTACCATATTGGAGGTTATAATTAAATTGTTTTCTTGGCGACTTTTTGTTTGTTAATTTTTGTTTTTTTTTGTAAGATTGCTAACCAAGAAGTTGAGACTATCTTTCATGAAGTTGCTCAAGCGACTCCAAGGTAACAGTGAATGTTTTTGAAATAATTTATTATATAGAATTCTTCGGGATATTGAATCTGTTAATCAGCAAGCGATTCTTCTCAAGCACCACATGGAAAGTGTTGAAAATGATTTCCGCAAGGTAATAGCTTATTATTGTATTTACTACGTCTTACAAACGTCGATCCCGTATCTACTGGCTTCGCAGACGAGCATGTTAGACACTGTCATTGATTTTTGCTACTAACGGCAAGGCAAGAAATAAGTTTTTAATGAGGAAGAGTAAATAGTTTGAATGGCTTTTGAAGAGTTTGGGTAGAGATTAAAGTTCGCATTTCTTTTTACGTGCCTACTTCAAGTAAACCTTGCACTGATCGATCATGTATGTTTATCATACTGAATTTTGTTTTAGATCTTAGGTTATGATGAAACATTGGGGGTTTGATCAAATTCATTCCACAGAAAGGAGAATTAGCCTTGCCATGAACATTATGCGCTTTAATTAATAATTTTGTATCTTTTAATTTTTTAGATGCATATTGACAACAATAGCGTAATTCGTGAACTGGAGCGCCTCGATTGTGAACGTCAAAGGGTGAAGAAGGCGGCGGATGCTCTGCGGGAAGCAAATCGATGGTCAATGTTGGTGAACTCGCGTCAAGCTCTAATGGAAGGAGATGCAAATGTCGATCAACTATTCCAACTAATTATCGATATGGACCAAAGTCTGGTTGGTTTTGCCTATTTATATTTCCTCTATCGGAATTGAACCCATGCACTCTAAATGATATTTTTATCAGTTATCTAATTACTTTCTCCTTTATTCGATAAGATTTCTAGTTATAGAATAATTCAAAGTCGAATTGATTTCCGTTACTATTTTAGGTCAGGTCTGGAACCCCAGTGGGTTTAGCTTTTCTTGTCACTCGTCAAGATCTCTGTGTATCGTTATTTGAAGAGGTCAGCTAGTTTTATAAAATTAATAGAGGGACCTAGGTGCCTAACACAATTAAACAAAGCAACAAAGCGCGGGGAGGAATTCTCGGCTATGCATTCAGGATGTTAGATGTGTTCAATTACCAGTCATGCTTTCTATGAGCATAAGTTCAAAGAACGCTATACTCACTATACGTCTGGTTTCCCTATATCGTTGAAGTAGTTTAACTGATTCCGGAAGCCTCTCTACGCTAGGGTATTTTTAAATGCAGATTACTGAGGAAAATTATAGACTTATCCGTGTGGCAATCCTCTACAATACTATCTTGTCAAGTAACAGTGTTAGGGTGAAAGCTGATTTTTATACCTATTTTTTTTCAACTATTAGGTCTACATGGAGCAGATGCCCGACTATGCTAATAGGAAGGCTTTAGTGAGTTCGACTAAGGATCGATTGGAGACGCTGATGGCACCTCAGTTCATGGAGGTACTCGATTCCATCGCACAATCTAATGATCCCCAATTAGTTGAAGGTTTAGTACATATGATATCAATTTTCGCCGCTATGAATAGGTCGTCTGTCGCTGTTCAGTATTATGTTACATGGATGACGGTGTGTTATGTGAAATCAACAGTGAATATTTTCACCTTCAATGATTAGGATTTATATGCTACTCTTTTTCTGTTCAGAACCATATGAAGGAAGACTGGGAGAAACCCTGTGGTCATTCCTTGAATTTAGATCCCACAGCTGATCAGGAGATACAACGTGTTCAAGCTTACTTTACAGAAGTTATCACCTTCCTAAATAATCAGGTATGGTAGTAGTAGTAGAATTGAAGTTATGATCATCAGTAGTTTTTCTCTTATTAGCTTTATATATCGATTAAGTTCCTCTAGTAATTTTTAATTTTGATTTACATTTTATTCTTCTTGTACCGAATATTTATTGAATCTGTCTTGCTGAGATGGTTCAAAAGTGATATGCACTATATATGATCATTACTTTAGATGCGATCCCATCTATTTAAAGATGACTCTCAGACTCCTCTCCTGAAAGCTATATCGGCCACTTTGGAAGTCACATCCCCACAAATTGGTCAAACGCTTTATACTGAAAGTGTCCCAGTAAGCAAGAGGCTTACTCGTTGTAGTGAATTGTTAAAGGTAGGAACCTCTTGTTTATTGTTCCTTAACCCTTGCATTTTCTAGTTTACTCAACATTTTGCTGATCAACTATGTTGTCTCTTATGTACCGCTGGTAAGTCATTGTGGTTAAATTTGAGGGATTTTCTTTCTAGATGATGCCAAGTTGGAATTATATTTTGAGATTGCCAGAAAACTCTATATCCCGTTGGGTGCTGTTAGTGAAATCTTTAGAGCATACGCTATTGAAATTCTGCAGGAAACGCTGCATATTCTCAAACCATCTGTAAAGCATTTCGTTCAACTTAGCTAATTCCCATTTTCAGTATAACGATGATACTCAACTGCTAAACGATCTTCAATTAACATCAGATCAATTGATTAAACGATTAGAAGACCTTTTGAACTCAGCAGTGGTTCAAACCAAAGGGATTGCATTGCCGAGCCTCTTAGATGCAATTCACGTGAGTTTTATATATATTTACTTAAATTTAAATAAGTCGTATATATTGCACGTGATGTGTTTTTAGCAAGCCACAAATTCATTGTTTAAACAATGGGGCAATACACTGGATCGATTCACAACTCATCTTATTGAACAGGATAGGGAAATGAAGTATGAACAAGCATGTGGAATGAATACGTCCTTGGCATTGGTGACGGCTACAGGTAGATTCTTTTGATACTTTTTTTGACATTGTACAGCTTCAACTTCTAGTTAAAAATATAAAATCTAATTTTTCAACTGACTCCTCTTTAAGAGACCTTGTAATTTAAAGTAAATAGTATAAATCGAAATAGTTTCGGGTAAATCATTTGAATAATGGATAGGATTTCGACGAGGCTTCCAGAGCTTTCAAAGTAAAACTTATCAAGATGAGGACAGTAGACAAGAGAGTTCTCGAAGCCAGAGTTCTTGCGTTGGTTTCGTTGCGGTTATGATTTTGTGGCCTTAGGAATTGGGCTTGTGTTTAGTTCTAGTTTGTTTTTTTTTCATTGTTTTGATCTCGCTTTGACGACCCAGTTCTAATTTTAAGAGAAGGCGTATACCCTAACTGACAAAATTTAAGTGTTGGCGGTGACGTAATTCATCCTTTTGGTCACAGGAGCCATATTTTTTTGGAGGGCAATGTGACGCTCTCGTATGAGTCCGCAAATGATACTTTGACGGGGTATAAGTTAGTACTTCCCACAAGGAACCGCGTCCTATGAATATGTCCGTTAATCGGAAGAGACTAATTTATGTCCTTAAAGTGCGGGTATCAAGGGTATGTCACCATTAATGGATGAAAATCAATTCGCTTATATATGCTAATTTGAAATTACACTGTAAACTATGCTATTTTAACCACTTCTGTATGTAAGCTCTAAATATTTTTGCCAGCTTTCTTGAAAATGCTCTTACCAATTTATTTCATTTTTCTCTCCCCAGGTGCGTTTTCTAGAGAAGTTACCGGTTTTTTGAAGAAATTTGATCAACGGCTTTCTGTGGTATTCCAAAATGTAGGAAGGTAAGCTTTCGTGGAAAACTTGCAAGGGCATGATTGCTAAGTTAATCATTCTTTACAAACCTTATTGTTTAATTAAAGGGAAGATAAGACATGTTCAAAAGTAAACTGTCCATTCCATTCATTATTGCTTCCATTAATCGGAGAAGTTCAATCCAGTGCTAATTGGTCAATTCTCTTTCCTCTTGCACCACAAAATGATTGGCTTAAACCGCCGGTATCAGATGCTTCTGAGCCGATCACATCTATCGAAGTCCTCTTGAATCAATTGGTTGATCTCTCAAAGACCGCTGGTAAAATGGCTCAAAATGTGGCCTTGACACCTGTTGAAGATATTTTGACAGTTGTGCCAAAGCTGTCAGTTTGGGCTTCCCATCCTGCCAGCGGAGAGGCAACTCTTCCCGACCTTGCTTACCTCCCTCAAGAATATGTAACTCAGGTACTTCGGCCTAAATTCTAAAAGTAGAAAGAAAGTATTGATTCTAACCTATAGTTTTAATCGTAGCTGGGACAATACATTTTTAATTTGCCCGAACATCTACTGCCCTTTATGGATACGAATGAAGACACAAATTCTGCCATAAATGTTGATCAAGGAGCTTCCCTTGTTTATTGTCTTCGATTAACTGATTTTTGCAAAACTGAAGATCAAATCGCTGCAGTAGCCCCTGGTATCAGATCTAGGCTATTATCTTCCTCGAGTGTTGAAGCTGTTTCCTCTCCAGCTACTATAACCGCTTGGTTGGATTGGTTGCTAAGTGGTCAGGTGGCTGAAGCCTTCGTCAAGGCCGTTTTGGGGATCCCCTCACCCTTGCATGTGTCTGGAAATGGGGGACAATCTATTCCTGGACTCACACCACATGGGGCCAAGCAACTTGTTACTGACCTCGGTAAGACGACCTAAGTTGTTTGTGTTTGGTAATACTGCATATATATCATTTTTCGGTCTTTTAGATTACTTTTTGGGTTTATTGGAAGAATTGGGGTTACCACAACCCGGAGATTTAACCTGCCTTCGAGATCTTGTGAAAGCAAGTCCGGAGGAGTTCAAGAGTTTATCGGTGGACAAGTCTCCAAGGCTTGTTGCTGGGGTGATTAATTTGAGAATGCTGTGATATTGTCTTCTTGATTTAAGTATTTCCATTTTCCTATAATATCGTTTGTAAGAAATATACGTTGTCAATTTTCAAGTTCGTTTATTTTGATATCAGTATGTAAATTGCTATATCTTTAACTAGCCATGATTTAATGATATATTTAACTAATTTTTTTCTCATTTTGTGATTGATAGTTAAATCAATTACCGTGTTCATGGAGTTTGGTGATGAACGATGCGTCTGAGCATATTATATGAGGTTGGCAATTTTGTGGTTGTTGGTGATATCTAACAAAAATTTTATGCCACGGACAATTTTAGACTAAATAAACTATTTGTACACACGTCCTTGCTTAGGCGTAATACGGAGCTCCTACACTTGAGATCACACCACCTCCCAGCCTCCTATTCCCGTGAATTCGACCCACCGCTATCTTATCTTTAAACTTAGTTTTGTGTTAAAATAAGAATAACTAGAAGCATATCTATGTGCGTTGAAGCACTACAGAAACCCTGGTGCAACCGCTAATGTTGGTGTATTTCATCACCTCTTAAAGCTACTTTAATGTACGTAAAATTTAGTCCTCGGGATCTGATTAAGAAGGGAGGTGTATATTGCAAGACTGTACTGTTGGGTTTAAAAAGGGCGTTTTATTGGTGTTCATTCATTCTTTACTTTTAACTTTGGGTCGCAAAAGTATGTAGATATAAGTTGCCAGATATGAAATATTAGAATTCAGATAACTTTATCAACGCCATCTACATGTATGTCCGGAGCTTGCACACTAGAAAATTTATATACACTTTTCTTTATGCAGGGAAGCCTTTTATTTTAAGTGGGTAATTTGAAGTGGTTTCTCGAATTGCCACCGAGTTGTGTTGGCAGCAGCACGAATGGCTTGACTAATCTATTCAATGAACGGAAACTGAATTTACCCTATAAAGGTAAACAAAAAACGAAAAATTTTGCTCAAAAGATTTGGAAAGTATAATGAAAATATATCTAATGGAAACTAATTAAAAAAATATCTCAATCTGATTGTCGACTTGAGGACATTACTGATGGCAATAACTAGGGTGACGTATCTCTGCTGGCTAAAAGTATTCTAAGTTCAAACGAGATCAGTTGTAAGTCTTATGAAATATTTTCATAATTTAAATGAAAGCATCGGAGGTGGATAGTAAACGAAATACAATAAAACCACATTTGATTCGAATTTATAGAAAGAAGTAATATGAATAGCATATAATTTTATCAGCTTAAGGTGTTTGATATTGATATTTGTAAATATTTCAGATTTATTGTAGAAATATCGCCAATTTATTATAGAAATACAATCGAAATTTAGGTTTGAGAAAATAATGGTACTATTTACTCGCGTCTTGTTTAGATTTATCAAATAATGTTTATAAATTTTCAGCGTATTTGTGAATGATTATCATAACAAAATTTGATATGTAATTAAAATGTACTTAAGAAATTTATTAGTGTTTTCGATTTATTTTTTATATAGTGGTGAGTTTTCTTATTTACACTAAATTTTAGGCTCATGCATGGAATGTTACGTTTGTCATAACCAAGAGGGTAATAGAGATAAATGTGTAAAGACGTCAATGCAGTGTTTACAAACTGAAGACACTTGTTTGACAAACATATCATACACAGGTAGGACGATTTACATGTTTTGACAAAGAAGTTATTTTGTTTTTAACTTCTATCTTTCCTTCATATTAGCCTCCTTTTTTGCTTCCCTAATTTAATTATATTCGTGTCGCACTAACATTGTCCAAAAATATTTATTTAATTCTTAAGTGCCGCCTTATTGGGAGCCATTCGGTGATCGTAAGCATTTTCTTTGGAAGGCTTGCAGCACAGCCGCTTCTTGTGAAGCCGAGCGGAAGCTCGCTGGACCTAAATGCATGCGTGAATGGTACATGGACTGGCGATGTGTTGAGTGCTGTCAAGGCGAACTTTGTAATTACTATGCCACAGTAAGTTGTGTTGTCAATACAAACATAAAAAATTACTTTTGCATTTTGAGTTAACGAGTATTTTAACAAGACTTCATTTTAATATATTTAGCTATCTTCATCAAAATTTGAATCAAACATCTGGACTGCTACAATGTGCATTCTTTTGTTACATTTTCTAACAACAGGTGTATAGACCATTACTATTTCTCATATGCTTTACCAATTACATTTTATATCTATTAAATATGTTGAAGTAAAGAAAATATAAAGTGCGGAATTAATGATCATAATATTAATAGAAATAATTATTAAGTAAGAGTTAAAAAGACTTCGAAGTGAAAGTCAAGAACCTTAAAGCGCATAAAATAGCTCCATTTAATCGAAATTCTAAGTTTAGTTCAAAATTTAGAATTCGGAAATCTGCTATGAAAGATATCGTTGGATAATTTAAAGCATTGACGGTTGTCAGAGGCCAGAGTAATGTTCAGCGACTTCAAGTAATTAGGAAAATAATAGAATTTGCACTTTTTGCTCTGAATTGGCATACGATGTTCATCTAAAAAGCATTTGATAATTTTGATGTATATAAGTAGGGAACATAAACTTCGTCCAATTTAAAAAGGAGAAATGGTGGAAAATCGGCTAATAGCTTCGATGAGTTGGAAAAGAGCTCATTATGGGACGGGTGATTAAGGAATGCATGGAGTTACTCATCACCCAATCGTGGGCTGCGCGATAGACTTATCTCCATGTGGTGCAACTTAGGCAAAGTATACACGTAAAGGAAAAAGTCTAAACCGGCGGTTGACTTCAAACTGACTGCATGTCATATTCTACCACAACCACAGTAATAAAATTTAATTTTTCTCTAAATTTGTGACTGTTATGCCGATATTCAGATATTCTCTCCAGCTTGAGCTAAAATTCATGTGAACAGTTACGGTGTGTTGAGAAGAAAGGCCAGTTACTTAGGGCCATATTAACGAGAAAGGAATAATTACGGCTATTTCGACGGGTTAGTGTTTTGTAGCGTCTAATAAAGTAGAATAACGAGTTTTGGTGTCAATATAAAAAAGGGAACGCTGCTATATCATCTATTCGGTGTGATCAATATCATATGATATGGTCATTACATCACGGGAAGCGGATTCAAAAATTGAAGTTCAATAAATGCTAGCCTTCTGTCATAATGCATCTAACTTGTGCCCTTATGCACTGAATTACGTGATAAAGTACGGTAAAAAGAATCGTTCTTCACCCGTTAATTGATCTTTCAATTTATCAGCCGCATACAATTATCATTTCATTTCACAAATCAATAAGAGCGTGATTATAATTCATACTTCGCTCTAAACAATTATACCCACCAAGTTGGCAGTGCATGCTTACAAGAAGGGAAGTACGGAACTCGGATAATCAAGTAGAAATAGAGAAGGAAGTCAGAATCAGAGGAGCCATACTTACTGTAATTCCAGCGTTTTGGGTCTAATTACCAATTAGGAGGCATTGTTCCCCTTCTTATTCCTTAATGTCAGAAGGTGAAAATGGCGGTACTCAATCGTCCATGCTCGCGACAGGGTTCATTTCTGACATAATCAGAGGACAAAGTTACATCTTATTTGTCACTCCATTCCACTGAAGTCGTTCTTTCTGACAGGGTAAAGCTTTTATCGCAACACAAGCCATTCGAGTTCACTTGGGATATCTCCATCTTATTAGGGAGTCCAGAATATTAGTCACTTTAACTTCGCCTTACAATTCCGATGTACGGAGCATAAAACGCAACTTCCAGTATAAATCTGTCAGTTTGCATTTGTGTACCACGATTCGTGTACATTATTCACCCAGTCATATCCATGTGCTCCAATGCCCTAATTGAGAAACGAGACCTCTAGATAACCGAGAGACATCACGTTGAGAGAGGATTTAGATGAGAGGTTTATGGACAATTCTAGCCCAATAAGTGTATAACATCAACTCTATAATTGGGACACATATTTTCCCAAGCCCTCTAAACTATTCCTCTAAGTGGTTGAAGAAGGTGTTCACTTTACCAACCACCCTCCATTTTGGCTAAGAACAGCGAGCACACAAATAAAATGTGCACATCTTCTGTGTTCTCACCAATTTGAACACAGCGCAAGTACTTATGCTAGAAGTCTCTGCCTCTTGCTCCTGAGAACAGTGATAGTTCTGAATTCGCATCATTTTTTAAGCCATCTTTTCGTAAGAGATGGATTCTGGAAGAGTACAGGGTCATTGGGTAATTATTGATCACACCAAATGATCACCACGCTCACGAGTTGAATAAGCATTCCACGCATCCAACCAATAATTCCAACGAACTCTGTTCTCACACGTCTTAGAAGTTAGAAATGCTGGGCTAAAGCAGAAGGAAAAGTGGAGATTCTTTAGAGCGCTTGTCAAAAATGCTACCAGTCTGCCCGATTGCATATCCCTCCTCCCAAACAATAGGAAATTTCCGGAGATAATCTTCTTTTATTTATTTCTTTATTTACTAAAACAACATAAGATGAGAACGAATTAGCAAGGTGGAAGAGAATTTGAACACCAAGAACAGTGAGAGAGATAAAAAGTTAGAGAATAGAAAGCGTCTCACAGAATGTGGACTCCTGCTTTAGAGCCTCCAATGTTCGAATTGAAGGAGTTGTCACCTATCGTAGCGCTCTCAGACCGAGCTGCCTGCACACTGGAAATTGATGCACGGCCAACCAGTCAAGGTATTTCTCCCCACAATCCCCTCCCCCCATCCCCCTCCCGTTCCCAGGACGGTACCCACTTTTGCAATGGCAGGCAATGATGGTTCCAATGTCATATATCAGAATGCCATCTTTAATGTTGACGTAGGATTAAATACCTAAGTGACTCCTTTGGCAGAATTACTCAGGTATGCACCGGCATACGCATCCCTTCCCCAAAATTAGTCCCCACTTCAACCACACCTCTGCAATGCTTGATATTCACTAGCCCTGCTAAATCCTCACTTACTTGTATTTCCTAAGTAATGTTTACTCATCATGCAACAAAATTAACACATTCTACCTACGAATGAGGTGGGCAGGCAGATGGGGGAATTATTATTCAAATGACAATCATAATCTTAATTATAGCCATTGTCATAATAAGAAGAAGGAGAATTATAAATGAAATAAGACCTAATTATTCACAGAGTACAGGCTATTAGTACAGACTAATTAACGCGCGCGCGCTCGGTCATTCAATTCTGCAAATTCAACACGCCGATGAGGATAGGCAAGACCACCAAACAAGAACTCTTTTCTGGCAATAATGAGCAATATAGAGTTTTATCAAGGTCAACTGTTCGATCATAAAATATTGCCTTTTATTTTACACCTGAAGCAAGGAAAATTATTCCACAGGAATTTCCCACTTATTGTTGAGTCGGAGAAGTAGCGACCACGCTAATGGCTCAAGAGTACCACTTTTGTGAATATTCACTCACAAGTTTGAATGTGTCCAGAAGAGTAAATGATGCGCTCAAGAGGTATTTGACCCCTTAAGCATCCTCGAAGTGAACGTAAATGATTCCATTCTATTGAGCTTCCGTAATAATGATGTACCTCAGCAATCGATCTCGAAGTAGTACAATGTTATAATCCGTGTTTTCTGGTGTGCTTGTTGTATATAATTGACGAATTATGTACTACGTGCACTAATTGAAAGCCTCAATCTTAAATGTTCAACAACGCTAAATGAGCAAGTAAATGCCACATTTGAACGCAGTCGATGTGAGAATAAAGTAGTCATATTCTTCACATTTCTGCTGCAACTTGTGAGCAAACAGTGCTGTGCCCGATGTGAGATGTCAAACAAATGTCGATAAGTTATATTAGAGTCTCGCGTAATTGTGGTTGCTGAAATACTCATTTCCACATTTTTATTCACATTTGATCCTCGTGTATGAATTGCATCACATTTATCAAGTCCATCCTGACCACCATTGCCAATCATAATTTGGGCGGTTAGAAGACATCCTAGATCCAATCCTCTTGGTAATCCTCATTCTACCACGGTTCTGAATTGCCTTAATTAAATAAAGGCATTGGACACAAGACTTCACCCGGCATGCACTATTGAAAATTCATCTCCTGAACTCTCACTTAGCATTCCTGCATGTTGAACAATGCACCACTGCACGCAGGTGAATGCATGAACACTCCGCGGACATGCTGACTATTGAACATTGCATTGACACGCCAGATATTTTAGAACAGTCTGTGTGTTTTTCTTCACTAAAAACCTCACTTTTATCTCAGTGTTTCCATAGCACATGTATTTTAAATTTACCCTCAAAATATAAAGCCCACAACGCTTTTACTTAAACAATCCATGGATTTATTTTTAGATAAATACTGACCCTGGCAAACTAATTCATCTTTTCTTCTTTTAGGCAAGGAAATTTTTAATAATTGCACATAGTAAAACGATTCTGCACAATCGAATTAAATCATTTTGATTTTTTTCAACAATAAAACGTTCGCACTCGAAATATGCACTTCGAACCGTCAATTTTGATTGGGAAGTAATCATTTCAAAATCTTAATGAATTTTAAATACTGAATTGTGTCAACACGCCTATGTTCAATCTTTACAAATTGAATAGTTTTATTCTAACTTTTAAAATTTGAATTAAATTTAATGACAACTTAGTTCATTTACTCTGTGATATGCCAAATTTAGGTTTGTGCATTTAATTTAGGTTTATCTACTTGAATTTACTTCGTAGTATCTCAAAATGCCTCTAAGGATTGAACCTAATTTTTCCGTGGATCGTGCTGTTTTAAATGAGTACTCCAGTGTTCTTAATCGTATGGACGTTATTTATGAAAAATATTTGCAATTTACCCGAAATCATGCAAAGTATTCTTTTGACGAATTTCACCACCATTGCAATAACTTAAAGGTCGACATTTTCGGCATTCAGCAGAGGGCATATATTGCCGAGGAGTTACTTTGTGAAATACGGCGTAATAATCAAATATTAGGTGTAATCAATAATTATCCAATGACTCTGTACTCTTCCAGAATCCACCTCTTGAAGGTTAAAATTTCTCTTACGAAAAAATGGCTTGAAAAGATTATGCGAATTCAGAGCTACCACTGTCCTCATTTGGATAATAGAGCTGGCGAGTAATAGCAGGGAAGAATATCACCCTATGTGCCATCATCTTTGGACGTCTTCAAATGAAAACTTATTCGAATGACCTATTTTTAATTTATTTGTTGATTTATTTAATGCATAAATTGCTCTCTTTCTCACTGTGTCTTTAAGTTGGAACCAGGGGATGGAGGTAGAGGCAAGAGTAGATCAGGGCGATAAGTTTACCTCAGAGGCGGAAATGCAACGATTGTTGGTTGTATTTTAATGGTCAACTTTATTGTACAAAAATAAACATTGGAAATCATTTTGAAAGGAGGGAAATTGTGTATTTTTTTCTTCCAATCGGCACAAAATTGGAAAAAATAATATTAATGACGTTAGTACATGTCCGTAACTCATCCTCTAAAACAAAAACCATAATTAGTGAACATTTTCTGGCTAATGCTGGATCGATTCTCTAATCTCTTCCAGTGAACAGTCATTTTGACAGATCATTTCACTGATTTGCTCATCTTTAACAGCAACTTTTGGGCGGTGGAGAAGGGAAGGGAGGGGATACGGGGAGGGAGAAGCTCCTGGCTACTATCCACCTCCACTGCATGCACAGGTTAGAGGATACTACAGAGGGCACTTGTCTTAACACTTTAACGCCCTGCAGGACCGTACGGTCATCTTTCAAAATAATCGCCATTGGTACTAGCCTCTTAACAGAAGGCGCTATTGCCGTTTGAAGCATTTTCAATACGTGTCTATTATCTTCGCCTGATACCACCAAAACTCATCACGTCGGCGGCATTAGTTTGCCGTGAAAAAAAAATCGTTCGGATGCTCAATTTTGAAAAGGACACAAGGTAGACGTCGTGGTTTTGTTAGTTGTTGGAACTATTTTATACTACTATGAGCGTAAGTCTGTAGCCTGCTATTTTTATTATTACTTCTCATTCCTGCATGTAAATCTGCCCCAATCTCCCAACTGCTAGTTTCAACTTATCCATTTTTTTTCAAAAGCTCCAAGTCAATTAATTATCTAAGAAAGACTGGGCTTCACTATTCGAACAGGAGAAAGTTTAAAGTTCAAATCGTTTTCATTTGAAAAAGTTGATGACACCAGCTGACCTCACATACAATTTAACTTTGATGCTCATATGAGCAAAGAATAGGTTTTTCTATGTGATCCATTGTCCTAATTTCACACACCTTCTCATTGAAAACCTGTTTATTATTCAACCCATTTAACCTCATGCTTGATTATGTGCAAATTTTGATGGGATTTTTATCGTTCTTATTTCTATTAGAACACTCGAGTACAAAGTTACCTTCAAAAGCTGGATTTCTTGTCAATCAACGACTTTCCAGGTTAGTTGACGTCTTAGAATTCATACTAATTTTGAAGATTAGTGAGATAGGCGCTTAGTCAGAGTTCCTTATTGCAACCATGCATTGCACACTGTGATAAATGAATAAATAAAGATGAATCTTGGAGGTGTCATTCTCATCTAACTGTCTCAATTACTGCTTCGAGATTGGAATGAGGTTTTTAGTGAAGAAAAACACACAGACTGTTCTAAAATATCTGGCGTGTCAATGCAATGTTCAATAGTCAGCATGTCCGCGGAGTGTTCATGCATTCACCTGCGTGCAGTGGTGCATTGTTCAACATGCAGGAATGCTAAGTGAGAGTTCAGGAGATGAATTTTCAATAGTGCATGCCGGGTGAAGTCTTGTGTCCAATGCCTTTATTTAATTAAGGCAATTCAGAACCGTGGTAGAATGAGGATTACCAAGAGGATTGGATCTAGGATGTCTTCTAACCGCCCAAATTATGATTGGCAATGGTGGTCAGGATGGACTTGATAAATGTGATGCAATTCATACACGAGGATCAAATGTGAATAAAAATGTGGAAATGAGTATTTCAGCAACCACAATTACGCGAGACTCTAATATAACTTATCGACATTTGTTTGACATCTCACATCGGGCACAGCACTGTTTGCTCACAAGTTGCAGCAGAAATGTGAAGAATATGACTACTTTATTCTCACATCGACTGCGTTCAAATGTGGCATTTACTTGCTCATTTAGCGTTGTTGAACATTTAAGATTGAGGCTTTCAATTAGTGCACGTAGTACATAATTCGTCAATTATATACAACAAGCACACCAGAAAACACGGATTATAACATTGTACTACTTCGAGATCGATTGCTGAGGTACATCATTATTACGGAAGCTCAATAGAATGGAATCATTTACGTTCACTTCGAGGATGCTTAAGGGGTCAAATACCTCTTGAGCGCATCATTTACTCTTCTGGACACATTCAAACTTGTGAGTGAATATTCACAAAAGTGGTACTCTTGAGCCATTAGCGTGGTCGCTACTTCTCCGACTCAACAATAAGTGGGAAATTCCTGTGGAATAATTTTCCTTGCTTCAGGTGTAAAATAAAAGGCAATATTTTATGATCGAACAGTTGACCTTGATAAAACTCTATATTGCTCATTATTGCCAGAAAAGAGTTCTTGTTTGGTGGTCTTGCCTATCCTCATCGGCGTGTTGAATTTGCAGAATTGAATGACCGAGCGCGCGCGCGTTAATTAGTCTGTACTAATAGCCTGTACTCTGTGAATAATTAGGTCTTATTTCATTTATAATTCTCCTTCTCCTTCTTCTTATTATGACAATGGCTATAATTAAGATTATGATTGTCATTTGAATAATAATTCCCCCATCTGCCTGCCCACCTCATTCGTAGGTAGAATGTGTTAATTTTGTTGCATGATGAGTAAACATTACTTAGGAAATACAAGTAAGTGAGGATTTAGCAGGGCTAGTGAATATCAAGCATTGCAGAGGTGTGGTTGAAATGGGGACTCTTCAAGGAAGTAAAGTCGGTGGACACTTTGAAGGCACCATAATATGTAGATGGTATTTTCTGTGGGTAACTTGCGTTTCGAGATACCACCACCACCACCACATATGCGACCACATAGAAATGAAAAATTTGACGCACACCCGTCTTCCTAATTACTCCTAATTATTGTTCATAAACTGGGCATGCACTTAATTACTTGGGGTTCTTGACCTCACAAGCACATATCTCTCAGTTGTGACCTCGGATTATATATTGCTTAATAATTGAAATTACCCACTAACATTACACAATGTCACATCCAACCTATCATTAAGGCAATTTTGAAATCACTTCACACCAATAAGAGCTCAAGAGGCCAGCGTGCGAGACCAATATATAAATACTGGTACACGCAGCGGGTGGCCATCCATCATTCATTCGGTTGTGAGCATTTGAGTGAGCGTGAAGCATGAGTTCATCGGATATAGAAGAAGAGATAGAATTTGCTGCGATGACAAAGGAGATTTCGAGAGAAACACTTGAGTGTATGAAAAGGGCTGGCTATGATGAATCTCAGTATGTGAGGAATTACTTCAGGCGTGTCGATTGGTACTCGGATGACTACTTCCCTTTGGAGTCCAGCGAATTGGATGCCCTCCAGCCTGCAAACTCTGATAGCTCCAACGACAGCAACAGCAACAGCAGCAACAGCAACGACTAACACTATTGCAGTTCTCTCGGTGTGCGTGTTTGCCCTTGTACTAACTTCTCACTCAATACATCTATGTACTCATATTCGTGTCTATTTCACCTTTTTTTCCCCCAACTTGCGCTTTGTGTGGGTTGGGATTTGCATTGAATTGATGTCCCATTGATTTCTTCGCCTAGCGCTGTGTGCGACAATATAATAGTGGTGTTGGGGTTAATAGTTATGAGGAAAATAATAAATGACTACAAAGTAAAATCTGTCAACTATTGATTTGTGAAATAGTGACCATGTGGCTGGCAAGCGAAAAGATCAATTCACGGGAGACGAATGCTCTAGTGTTGACCATACCACGAATTTCAGTGCATAAAGGCACAAGTTAGATGTATTCTAATAGAAGATGAGCCCATTTATATTTCTATTTATTCATCTTCAATGTTTGAATCCCTTTTT
The DNA here is from genome assembly GCA_000469805.3 of Hymenolepis microstoma. NCBI lineage: Eukaryota > Metazoa > Platyhelminthes > Cestoda > Cyclophyllidea > Hymenolepididae > Hymenolepis > Hymenolepis microstoma. The sequence goes on from LR215994.1 coordinate 15,791,071, forward strand.
CACGATGTTATGGCCCTATCATCATCTCACCTTGACCACACCAAACAGATGATAGAGTAGTATTTCATTTATTCTAACAAGCTGAATCTCAATCCTTATTTTCACTTTATTTGACTTTGATTTACCTTTGCACCACAACTAGTTATTCTACCGTATTAGGTGCTATACAGCACCAAGCCGTGAAAATGGCAGTAATTTGTCCTTTCTCACCCATAGGCCCCATGGTTACTGGCATTTCCTCTCACCAAACTCATTTAACGCTTTCAATTGCCTCAGCCACTGGAGAATGCTGCTGCAACATGGACTCCGTTTACATTTCAACCACCTAACATTCACTTTCACAGTGGTAAATACATATAAACTAACTCATTTGTGTCCAATTTCCGATTGCTCGCATGATTATATTTTCAGCATTGACCTCCAATCCTCTTTTCAACAGTTACAGTGTCGGACAGTCTGACTGCGACTCTGATTAATAATCTTCACGTCATCTATAATTACATTAATCCACTTTCTTAAAACCCAACTGACAATGTGAACAGAATAAGGTCGATTTTATTTTGAACTGAATGATATACCATGGGCCTACGCTCAAAGAAGTTTGCTGTCTCGATATAAAATGCTTTTATAAAGAAAGGATAATAGAGTTATTCAGGGAGGTATTTTTAATAATATTTGTTCATGCTGCCCTATCACGCCCTCAATCATTCCTCTTAATGCAGTGCATGGATCGTGATCGCGAGACCCCGTGTTCGCTATGGTCAAAATAAATGCCACAATGAGGAAGAATTCAGCTAAATCCATCCACAATAAATTATCTTGACTCATGTTTCGCACGACCACAAAATTTGTCAATTTTTTCACGCCAGTTTATCCTATCTGTCTCATTAATCTCATTTACTAAAGTATTAATAACTTTTCTTCGTCAATTTTAGCACTCTGAGTAATGATTGATTGGGCATAACTCCTTCATGGAGTGACTTTATGGTTGGAGAATTAACTGCCAATTGAAATTTTATTCTTCGGACTTTTAGTTCTTCGTCGAATGTGCGATTTAATTGCATTCATCTCAGTTACCATTCAATGGTGTCGACTTTTGAAGCCTGCAACTAAGTCCACTGCCATTCCCTGTCTTAATTCCCACCTATTGGGAGGTTTATCAAATAACCTCATTGTGTATCGCTTATCGCTGAAATTCAAATGAAGTCGCGAACAAAGGTAATAACAATATTATCATCCTACTAAAACAGGCATTGAGAAGTACGCCTCGTAAACTTGCTCATATGTCCAATAGTTAATGGCGTGCATTAACTTGGAATGTTCACACTTAACAAGTAAACATATTAACATGCCAAGCAATTGAACTCTATTTCAGTAGTGCAAGAGGTCGCCATATGCATGCGCAAATGTAATGGCATCTGGAAGTCGCCTAATTGAGCTGTAAAAATGAAAGCGAGACTGATAGGGATAATGGTGATTGGAAAAAATTCCTGAGCGAACAGTCGATACACCTTAAGTTTGTAGGGTTTGGTTAATTCCCCTTTCATTTCATTGCAGCCTTTGAGTGCTGGAATTATCAGTGGACATAAATGAATTGAGAGGAATCAATTGGTCTCTCTGTGGCTGCACGCTTGCATTTTGGCTGTTGAGCTATTTGGTTCTTTTCAAAGGAAGTCAAAGTAGTGTCTTACCTCAATCACTATGAATGCAAGTATAGTAGGTAGGAAGTCTGCATAAAACAGCAAGACCTATCGAAAAAAGACCGCTTCTTAGATGCAACCTGATGGTCATTTCTTTGCCTTTGTAGAGATGCTGTACTTTACTTCTAGTCTGTGGAGTAACAGGAATATTAGGCGGTTGGGCGGTATTTTCCGGTCTAATCTTCATCACCTATCCAGCGGCTTTGGCGAATCAATTATCATCGTCTGCTTCTTCGCCTTATTATTTTCTCAAATACGAACTATCGTTGAGTGAATGGATTTAAAAGCTTATTATGTAATATTCGCCTTATTCTAAAGAGAACTCATGTTGTGTTATTAAATCATTGAATTAAATAGAAGCCAGGGGTTTCAGATCGCAGAATTTGACCGAGGAAATTAATGCACTGCCATCATCACGTGAATTATGAGTGGTTCGTCAATGGCGCGATTTTTAACTGACAGATAAACGCACAATTTGGTGTAATGATAGTGGCGTGCTGTGATTTATCAACAGATGAGTTGCGGATTTGAGGATGAATGCAGCTATTCTAAATTATAAGCTAAAAGGTGGAGCTAACATCAATTTCAGCATCATTTTAGGAAGCCAATCTCGAATTTTTTTACATCATTCTAAGTCCAACTTTAAATGAGCGTTTTAAAAAATTATTAAATAGATCGGTTTATAAATGAATATTCGTGAGGGTTAAGGTCGGGGAATTATTCGTCAAATCGAAGGGGAGGAGCGAACATAAATGGATTTGCAGCTTTACGATTCTGAAGGTGATATGTGCCTTTTATTATCTAATTAAGATTCATGCCTCCCTTACCGCTACTTCTTCTATGACCATTAAAAGAATATTTTTGAAATAAATACCCAAACGTAGTGTAAATGCCCTCTAGAGTCGCTACATCATTTGCATCACAGATGATCCCCTTGGCCTGAGTGTTGCATGATTACTGTATCAATTTCACACGTCAAACGGAATGCATTCTTTCAACTGAACATTTTCATTCCTTTCATTTCTCACCTCTGTTTCTTCATTTCGTGGCACGTCCTTTTCTCAATCCTGCTCATTTTGGAGTGCCATGAATATCGATATAAATTTCATCTAACTTGCCAACAATATAATACATTCTCTTAGATCAGTGAAGATGTAGTAAAAATTCTGTTAAAAGTACCTTTGATACCCCTTTTATGTTCCTTAGTTTTTACATGAACTTTAAGCTGTTGTTTAAATTGAGGTTGGTGATTTAAGGAAGGGTAAGAAGTCTGAAATTTAATCTTATCATGATATCTCTTATTGGAAAAATTGAAGATGTGCAATTGCTTTATTTTAAAATTGTCCTTTTGTATAATGATTCACACTATTATCAAGTTGTATAAACTTAGCAAGATATGTGTTCAATGTTTTAGTCAATTCGTCTTCAATCACTCCTTTGAATTTGTCAGCCGGAATCGGAATAATGAGAACTATTTTAGCGTCAGTCCATTCAATGATTTCTACTGTTCCATTTGCTTGTGGATACAATCCCGTTTCAACTGTCACATTCACCACCAACTTTAAATGCCCGACTGATAATTTTGGACGAAGGCTACCCTGTGAAAAGAAAAAATGACTTAAACTTTTTCTGTAAAAATTTTCAGTTATTCTCTTAGGCGTGTGCATTAAAATACACTAATTAAATATTTAAAAGGAAAAATTTTACAGACAAATTTTATTAGAAAGGAAAACAAACGTACGAATTTCACTTGAACTTCAAGCTTATCCATAGCAAAGCATGCGCTGATATTATAATTGATATTGGGAGGAAGCATTATTTCTTCTATTGACACAGGTGCACATCTGAAAACATTCTCCAGCCCGACAACTTTTGCATTTTCATCGCCCTGGCCAACTATATATGGGGGCGCGTCAACCAATATGCTGTCGATCACTGTTTCTGGAGTGGATACTAATATGCTATATTAAAAATAATAAGTAGATGGACTTACTGTATCCAGAGATAAAAACAGGAAAAATGCAGAAACAAACGTTGCGAATTCTGAATAGGGACCAGATCATTTCTGAAGAAATACTCGCTAATGGCGCTAATATAAGGAGAGAAGAGGACCATACACACAAAGAGTAGGCGGGTGGTAGTACCTTAATGGTTGATTAAATGAATTACTACTACTCGCGCCTGGAGTATAAAAAAAGTGGAGGCTTTCGAGTTTCACAACAGTGCGGATTTTCGAAAAGCTTTTCAGGCAGAAATTCCCCAAGTAGGAATTTATAAATGATGAAATATACGCCCAATAGGTAATGCGCGCTGAATCTTAAAATCGCATATCACCAAGCGATATCATAAGAATAATACAAAGTTACCTTAATGAAAGCATCTATGAAATATGCGTATGTTAAGACAAATATCAAATTTTTGGTATCATAAAAATAAGTATACTTACTTAATGATCAAATTAGACAAAATACCGCCAGCTCTCAAATTCCAGTTTTTGATTGTCTTCCTTGTTTAATCTGAAAGTGATTTCCCAGTTCAAAACTATTACTACCCAGCGTTCGAATACCATCATGAAAATTAGTAATCAAGCCTTTACTTAAGAAGGTTCCTGTCCTTCTTGTTTGCCTTTAATTACATTATCGAATGAAACTTGTGTCTTAAAGCTACTTGTGCAATAGTCAATTACATTTCTGTGCGATACTTAAAGAAGCATATAATAAAACTCCATCCATCGTTACAAATTGCGGCACTGAGAGACCCTTCTTTTTTATGGAATAGAAAAGGAATTAATACAAATTAAATTTTATCCACAATTATCTCCACTGACGTAGGAATTAAAATGGAAATGTTGTTCGCAGGTCTGCGGGAGAACAAAGGGAAGAGGCGTTTAAATTTAACAGCAATAAAGACGAAAAGAAATGCAAGAGTGTCTCAATATTGAAAAATAATTTAAATTATTGCAATTTTTCATTATTCTAAAAAGCAAGCAGATCCATCTCATCATAAAAAAATATCATGTTGAAAATAATCTAACTTCACTCCACTACTTATTCGAAAATAAATAGCGTGGCAGCATTAGAATAACTATTTATTCTCGGTAATGTCAATTCATGGTAGATTGCAAGATTTTCATAATTCATAGAAGTGTTCGAATTTCTAATATATTGACATTCTGGAGTAAACCGATTATTGCCTTGGAGAACAGATTAGTTGAAAGCGTCACATTAACATTGTGGGGACACAACTCAGCATGACCAACTATGATCATTCAAGGTCAATCTCAACACAGAATTGATGATCAACACCAACGACGATCATCCAAGGTCATTTCCAACCCCACGATCTTCCGACCAATGAGGTCAGCGTGTCACAGAGTGTATATAATGACTAAGTCCTCACAGTCACACGGAGAGACGCACTGCAAACACCGCCATCTTGTTACGGCGAATAAACGTCCCTTCTCCCACTCGTCTCCTTCTTGACTTTGCAGTAGCGTAGCTATTTTAGTGGGAACTGCCAACCAGGAGATTCTACTCACTGAGGTTTCTGAGAACAGTCAGGTTTAGTTAGGTAGCTAATCCGCTACAACATCGTTACAAGCATTACTTCATATTTACAGTGTTAAAGCTTAAGGACAGAGTAGCTTAAGTCAGACCTAAAGTTGTGAACGATATGTCCGATTTGAGCGAACTATTTTAAGGATTTGGGTGAGGGGGGAGAGGAATAAATGGGACTTAAGGGGCGATATTTTTCTTATGTTTTAGAAAATCTCAAAATAAGTCAAATATGAGGCAATTTTGGCCACCAATCAGCTGCCTTCAATTCATTCTAAGGAAAATTATACAGAAAACATATGATTCGAAAATGCTACTGATTTTCAAAGTTTATTATTATTGTTTGCTTTCTTTTAAATTTGCACTTCATGTCCCATTGGATAGATTTCCTCTAATGATCTTAACATGTTTTCATCCACTTGAAATTATAAAATTCTATCAAATAATAATCCAGTACGCTGATTCAGGTTACTTATATGCAAATTACGCAATTGAGAAAAACAGAATTAATTTGCATTAGACATACAATTTGTGACATTTGTATCGGTTCAGATGTATGACGCCAAATCATTCTTTGTTGTCCAGATGTTCTTTAATATCTTTCATATTTTACGATAAATCTTACGTGCAGTTTTCTTTGCTCTTGCAAAACATTGCACTCAAGTGTACCTTAACTGTAGCAAAAGATGATCGAAAGCGAATTCAAAAGTGTTCACTGGGTGGCATATGATAGACTTTTACCAAGTGTTGAACGCATAATTCCATTTGCAAGTCAATAAAGTTCTTAGCTTTACTAAAATTTATTTATTTATTTAAAACAGTACAAAGACCACATTCACATTTATTGTGGAATGCTTATTATATAATTATTTCGTTATAGTGGAATCTTGGGAAATCAGTCAAATCTAATCTTGTTTGTTAACATACTCTTAATTATGTCAGGTAACACAATATTACATCATCGCATTTAAAATTGTCAAGTGGTGTCAAGCATGGCGTGTTCCATTTAGAGTTCACTTTGGATAATATAAAAAGTACATACACAAATTTAATACGAAACGTCATATTGTCATATTGGCATAAAATTAAAAATAATTATGAAATAAGATGCCAGGAAAACGTATGATTATTCGTTCATTATGATTTAAATAAGTACAAAAAAAGAGAAATATTTAGGCTCATTGAAAAATTTAAAAAAAAATCAAAACATTGAACAGATTTTTAGAAAAACACTAATGCAACCATTTTAAGGAGGATGTAATCTAGCCAAAGCTGGAAATAAAACCACAAAAAATAGAACGAAATATGATTTCCAAGCTCATATCATGCACACTTCACTAATATGAATGCCCTGTTATCTGTATTTATGTCTCAAATGCCAAAATTCCTTATTTCCTGGCCGGTTCGTGGATGATTTCTTCTTAGCGATTTTTACTGTTTGCTCGATTTTTGCACATTGGCGGTAAATCACTTCCATATATATATTTCTTCCAACAAAACATTCCAGAGGAAAGATGCTATTTAAAATACTTCATTGGTGTTCATGCCTACAACAAAAGTTCGCACAGCAAACACCTCAACCATTCGTTTTCTACTTCTCGTTCTTCTCTGTTTGACCACGGCCACAAAGTTTATGAGATTGTAGAGTTCAAGTTTTTAATAGAGTTTAAAAAGGAACACTGCAATACAATTCGTTCAAATTACTGGGGTGATTTCAAAGAAAAGGACAAATAGAAATTGATCTAGTGAAAATCAACAGTGTCCTAAAACGAAATTTACCATTTCTAACTAATTACAAATCACTGATTCAATTCATTTAACACAACTAAAGAATTTTTGGTTTATTGTAATAACATATGTGATAAATCAGAGGTTCTCCAGTGGATTGGTTTGTTTTCCACAATTAATTACTAATCACTAAAGAATCAATCATCCAGTAATCTGGAAATAAAACGGACAAAAATATCTTAATAAAAGCGTGATTGAAAGATATAACATGGGAAATGCAATTTCACTAATCCTTACAGTTCACCAAATAAAATTTATATATTCGCTGTATCTACAAAATGTGCGGTGCCAAACTATGTCTTAATATATTTCGTTCTCAATTTCCGTTTACTTTAAAAATTAATTGATTTAGCAACTGTAAATAACACTTTAAGGTTACTTTGTCTCAGTCTTTTAGCTGAGATTGACTAAACTAGAAGGCGAAATTTTACCATTTTTTGACATTCAGCCTATAATTAATCAGTAAAGGGTGTTTCAAACAAGGCAGCCCACTGTTTCACGAAATTTTATAGTAACAACAAATAAACGCATACGTAGTGTTAATCATCTGCGTAGAAAATTATTAAACAATATCTGGGCGGGAAACTAGTGTCTCTTCAAATGAATAATAGTTGATCTGTTCCCAAGGTTCAGGTTCACTTTGACAGTTCTCTGGTGGAAGAAATTTGGCAATAATCAATTTCTAAAATAAAAATTAGGAAGACCGTAGTAAACACAATAAGTTACAATATGCATTATTTAACTTGCCAATATTAAAACACCACTGTAAACTTTTTATGAAAGTCCTACTTGCCTTGGCAACAGAAGACGCTACCCGTAAATGGGCGGTAAAGTCACAGAAAATGCGATTGATTGAACCGGGAACCACAACAACTGCAAATGCAGCATGGCGTAGATCTTGTGACTCAGCATAAAGAAGAAAATCGGCCCCACTCAAAGTGAGTGAAGGTCGCACTATCCAACCTCTGGATCGATAATACACATAAGCGGCGTATCGGAGAGGAAACTGCGTGAGTGGTTAAAGTGAGCTCAAATTATTTGTGGCCGTGAGCATTTCCCAGGGATGATTGATAGGACCCTAAAGACAAGCTCAAATAAATTATCTAAATAAAATAACACAATATTTGAACACTTAACAAACCTTTCCTTCTGGATTTTAATTAAACTCCTTGGGATCGCTATCCTTAATACGCCCAATCCGTGATAAAGAAAAACCATCTGGAAAAATTAAATTATCCAATCTTGATCACTGCAAACCTCTGAATCGAAAAGAAAGAGCTTAGTTGGTAAATTGTCCGGTCGAATTTCGCCCCCATTTTCCAGCGAGTAACCATAGCAACCCTACAAATATTTTGGTAAAATAGAGTTCTACTGAGTTTACGAATTATCACAACCGGGCAGATACATATTCGTATGGAATGCTTCAGAATTAAGAGAAAGAAAGGGAGGGGATCTACCTGATACTTCCATAATAGGATTTTATAAGGTTTGCAAATTTTGCGTATGTGAATTTTAAGTTAATTCGAGATAAAGAGTTCTAATCAGTGGGGCTTTATGGGTAAATAGGGAGCAAAATTATATATGTACAATTCTGTGTCTAAACAGGCCCTTGTCTTCAATATTTAATTTAGATTATGAACTTGTTAATTCCTAACAATTACCTAGTATTTGTATTTTAGCTTTCTACTTCCACATTCGAAATCCTCTAGTTAGGCGACCTATTTGTTGATGCAGATGCAAGAGCATTGGCATAAATTTATGACGAAATCATCGGATAATTAATTTTATACACGTTGCGTGGATTTTTGACATCTTCTTATATTCTAGTCATATGCAATGACCCAACTTATTCTTTCTGCTTTCTCTCAGCCAGTCGTCATAACAAGATCAAACAGTCGAAAATTAATTGATAGACCATAGTCAGAATTACGTATGCGTCCTTCGACTGACTTGTCTCTGACGCGCTCTAGCTCAACCCTGGACATTGCTAATACGTTCAACCACACGAAAATCCAGCAACTCTACTGCACTCAACCCAATTCCTTGATAAAGTAGAAAAATGATGAATCCAGAAGTAAATAGACTAGTCCCTCTTTACTTTTCTAACGTCTCTTTAGATGCTTGCACATGGATAGGACCACAGATTTCTGTGATTCACGAAGGATAAAATGATAATAACATGCTAAGAAAATTCCTAAGTTGATTTTGTATAACCCAGGCTTCACGCATGGAATACTATGGATTCACTCTCATTCACCTTTCGAAAAACATGATTTCAGCAAATTCGTCAATATTCCTTCATCTTCTGTAATACTTTTAAAACAAGGCAATTCCCATCAGCTAAAATGAAAAGGTCATGGGGATACACGATCCTTAACACGAGAACTTTTGTGCTTTCTGTTGAGCATTCGCTTTCCTCTTCGCTTCCGCTTTCAGCTGCCTTTGACGAGCGGCTTTCTCCCGTGCCTTTCGTTCAGCGAATTCTTTTTCCAGAAATCGCTCGAGCTCGCTTTTGAGCTTCAGCTACTTTCTCGCGATTTCCATCTCCTGCATTGAGAATATCATCTAGGATTGATGAACCGACCTACTTAAATCAATTCACAAGTAGTGCCTTTAGGTAAATATTACAAGCAAAATTTGGGAATCAACTATCTGCAGGAGATAGTAAAGAAGTACTAACCTGTTGCACCGAATTTTCGAACTTTAAATCAGCAAGTTTTCCACATGAACCATCAAACTACTAACTCCCTAATCTGCAAAATGCATTTTTGACCAAAATTAAGAGTCAAGCCAACACTGGTTTCTTAACAAATAAACATTTACAAATACCTAAGAAAGAGGAGCCAAGGAAAACTACATTTCACTAAAATCGATGTGACAAACATTGCAAAATTGAAGAATTCAAAAGAAATCAGAGACAAATTATCTGGAATTACCACCGTAGCCTATTTTACGTTATAACAAATATTTCTTATCAAATTGGCAAAATATTTACACTCCTTCAAAGTTACACTCACTATGAAGTGATAAGCTGAGAGCTTAATGTCAAAATTTCTGCAAGAAGAGACTTGATCTATGGCAAAGACAAACTTAAAGTCTTGACTTGATTGTGACAGGAAAATGAGGTTATACATGAAGTTTGAAAATTATTCGTCATCCTAGAAAGTGTCAACACGGGACAAGTGAAAGAAAAAGGGCAAAAATTATCTCACAAAGCTACTTTATGCTCTTTTCAGCATGCAGATCAACATGTTCACACAGGGGGAATAGTCTGTCAAAGAGGTGAACAAAAGGCGTTCCACTTTGAAAATCTTCTAAATCGAACTGTAGCACTTATAGAAGAGCCACTTATTACTATTGAGACGAAAAATGATTACAAATGTCTCCTTGGTGGCGAAAGGCTTGAAATTGATATCAAATGTGGCGCCCGTCGTTTTTTACAGCGTGTTCCTGTTATTGTTACAACCAATGAAGACCTTGGGTCCCAATTAACATCATTAGCATGAGTCTTGTTGGGTAAAGCTATCTTTGTTCCATGATAGCGAAGTCGTGGTCTATGCGTCATCGCTTGCTCATACATTTTAGGGGGAACATCTGTGTGCGTCGGCTCTTGAATATGGGGGGGATTTAAGGTTTCCACGCTTTCTAACGGCGTGCCAAATTCTTGCTCCATTGATTGCGTCTCTGTTTGGTGAGAAGTGGACTCCAATTCCTCGGGTTGAACGTTATTCCCCCCATCAGTTTAGGAGGAATCATCCATAGGTTGTGGTGTCTGATAAAAAGTCCATATTTTTGGAAATTTCGATCCTTTGTACCGGATCGCCGTAAAAGGCATACCTTTTGAACAACTCACGCAAATGACAGGCACATAATGTCAGTGGACATTTTTCTATCGTTTCGCTTATAAGTTCAGAAGATATTTGTTCATTCAAATTGTATTGCTTGACTCTAGAATAGAGCGCTGCTCTATCTACCAATGCCAATAAGGCACCAAGGTCTTCATTTGTGGTATCTACCACTGGAATACGTTGGAGGAATCGTCTAGCTCCGTATTTTACATCGATCTCAAAACGGTCTCCTCCGAAAAGACACTTGTAGTCGTTCTTCGTTGTCATTGTGATACGGGGTTCCTCCATTAACGCGGCAGTACGATTCAAGAGATTGTCAAAATGGAATGCCGTTTGATCGCCCCTACGACATACTGTACCAACCTATAAGGAACAAAGACAATATTAGATCAATTGGTAAGGATATAAAATTGTCAATGTTCCTTACCGTAAGATGTGATGTGATTAAATTCGCTAAAAGGGTTTTACCAGTGTTGGTTTGACTCTTAAAACACAATGTGTTCGCTTTTGTTGTCTTTTTCTCCATAATGGCGATAATATCATTCAACAATTCGTAAATATCGATTCCATTTTGATTAAGCATTAGCGTCAGCCAATTCGTGCCTAGGTTGATTTCATTGTCACTTCTAGCTTGACACTTCTAACAATCGTGTTTAAGAATACGCAGATTTTCGAGATAAGTGCGCTCCATTTCCTCTTTAAGTCGGCAGTTATCCGAACCCATTAGTTGCTGTTCTGCGATCTCCCTCCAATGTAGTCCCATTGAGGAATTGAGAGACGTTATTTCTTTTATTGTAAACTTTTGAAAAAATCTCTTCATATTGATGGATATCTCTGCGAACCAATTCTTCTAGTAGATTCTCAAATTTCGCAGCTCTACGTTCTGCTTTTTGAGCAGTTAATGTCTCCGCCAATTGCCATTCCTCCTGCACTTCTGTGTTAACGTTTTTCAATGTCCCTCTATGCTTAAAATACTGCAATAGAAGACAAACATTATTCACCAATTGGCGGCCATGCTTAATTGGTAACCACATTTCTCCGTCCACTAGACAATCATTTAAAAGGCGGTCGTCTTTTCTTGCCACGTTATCTCTCGCTTAGAAGAGTACGTGCATATGACTGTCGTGTTCCACGTAAATACAGCTTATTGAAGTGGGCACTTTGGAATAATTTGTTATTATAAGGGTGTGATAGCATCGTTCAAAAGATTGTGGAATTCGTTCCGTGGGAAGGATATTGTCTACTGACGAATCTTTCTCAGCCATCCCAGAAGATAACGTATTTTGCGTGCGCGACCCCACGTCGCCCAATCGCTGGGTAGACGGGAGGAGTTGCTGGCCCTCCTCAATTCCAAATGGGTCGTGTCCAATAAAGCTTGGACTGCTGGGTCGCTCATATCCAGCTCCGGAAGTGGTGCCTGGTATTTCTGCTCGTTCAAACTATAATGTTTTACGCGTGAATAGAGCGCGGCACGATCAATAGGTGTCAATAGACACCCAAGGTCCTCAGTAGTTGTGCCGATAACTGAAATTCGTGTGAGAAAACGGCGTGCACTCTAATTAACATCGATTTCAAATCTGTCTCTCCTCAGCAGACATTTGTAATCGTTTTTTGTAGTTATTGTTATTCTAGACTCTTCCGTTAAGCCACAGTGCGATTCAGGAGGTTAGCGAAATGAAAGACCGTCTGATCGCTACGACGACAAACTGTACCAAGCTATAAGGAACAAAGACAATATCAGATCGTAAGTTTATTAGAATATAAAATTGTCAATGTTTCTTACTGTTAAATGGGAGGTGATAAGGTTAGCTAAAAGGGTTTTGCCGGTATTGGACTGTCCCTTAAGGCAAAGAGCATTGACCTTGGTTGTTTTTTTTATTATTATATTGATGATGTCTCGTAGGAGTTCTTCGGTATTGATGTGGTTCTCATTGAGTAGCATCATCAGCCAACTGGTACCTAGATCGATATCTCTGACTGATTTAATGAAGCATTCATGTTTAAGGGACTGTAGATTGTCAAGATAGGTGTTCTGCCTCTCAGCTGCAAGACGTTCACTATTTAACCCCAAAATCTGTTGTTTGGCGAATTCTCGCCACTGAACGCCCATAGATGAATTCATCTTTGCTATTTTTTGTACGGAGAATTTCTGAAAGATATCTTTGAACTGGCGGGTGTCCCTTTTCATTAGTTCTTTGAGCAGGTTGCCAAATTTAGCAAGACGAGTCTCGGCACACTGTGCAAATACTGACTTTGTTTGTGCTCGCCGTATATCTGATGTGCATGGAGCATTTGGCTCTATGGCAGGTATATCTTGAGCGTTTTGCCACTACTCTTGTAACTCTGAGCCGACTTCTACAACAGTACCTCTATGTTTGAAGCACTGTATGATGAGATATACATTTCGTACGAGAATTCGCGTATTCTTAATTAACCACCAGTCTTCTGCGGTCATTGAACAGACGATCTACCTTTCTACCAAAGTTGTCACGAGACTGGATGAGGACGTGCATGTGATCTTCATGTTCCACATACAGGCAACTGATACATGTTGGTACCTTAGAGTGCAGTACGATCTGAAAGGAGGCGTTGGAACTCGTTCCAAGGGAAGGTTATCATTTAATGTCGAAGTCTCCTCAGCCAACCTAGTAGGTAGCGGACTTTCCGTGGTTTGTTCCACGTCTCTCAGTCTTTTGGTAGACGGGAATATTCGCCTGCCCTCTTCGTACCCATAGGAGTCGTGTTCAGAAGCGCTTGCACTACCGGATCTGTCATATCGATCTCTGGTAGAGGTGGACGGTACTAGGCTAGATCGGCGTTCAGCAGTTTATACACATTTAAATAGTCTGCTATTATGGTATTGAAATCTACAGAAATTGCACTATTGCCTTCTCCCAGCATACCAATATAATAGTTTTGGTCTTCGATTCGTCGTATTCACCTGTTTCATACTATTCGTCTTTTACCCAATCTCTTCACACTTTGCATACTGACTTTCTGGAGGCAGAAATGCACGCAGACTGCAAGAGGACTCGCTGCCTGTAGCATCTCTAATTTCGCCTCTCTCCATCGAATCCTACATCCGCATAGGCGGGTCTTTTCTGACTCACCTACGTTGAGTAAAATGGCAAACACGATGCGTGGTTGATACACAGTTGCCCATTGCAGAAAATTTGCGAAAGTGAAAATTTTCAGCAGTTTTTGCGTTTGCAACGATCATCAATTTGCTATCGGAAAGGCTATTGTGAAGATAGAGAACACGAAGACGTGGTGTAAGCAAAACGTATACTGCAAATTATCGCAAATTAGGATATCGAAAAACATGATTCGTTATCAAATAATTCTAGCATAAATTTAGTGAACGTTAATAGCAAAATATCTGAAAACTAATCAGAACTTGAATTGAGTGCCAATCAATGTTCGGATTTACTTTAAAATAAGAGACTCTTATTTCAGCGCCGTAATTTTAGTTTTACTTGGAACCATTTTACTCCCAACATGAATGAAGTAAGTCTCTAGCCTGCTATTTTATTCCTACTTTCCATCCGGGCGTGTAAATCTGCCCAAATCTCCTAAATGCCAGTCTTAACTTATTCATTTTTTAACTGCTTCAAGCTAACGTGTTATCAACCTGTCCGCGGGGATCAGGAAAATCGGGTACCGAACAATGAAGTTCCTCACAAGTACTACTACACAGTGGTACTCAGAAAGTATTCCAAGGTACCTACTTCAATCAGTTGTCTTTACGTAGAACATGATGACCATATGCATGTTCTACTTCATGCAAAAACCAATGTCTCCAGGAAGGTTAATAGACTGCTTAATGATTGCTTGATTCCGCCAGATGATTGGAGAGCCATGAAAAGTACCCGCCAACTTGTGCGAAACGTATACCGGATCATTCAACAATTCAAGCACCAAGGTATTGTATATGAGGTTGGAACTGAACTCCACAGGGAGTGGGTAACGGCGCATGACCTGCCGCCTATAAAACCACAAGCTACCTGCTTTTCAGATATTCGCCGTGCCCAATCAAAATCAGTGGCACTAGAACGTACAGTGAAAAAAACATTTGAAACTCAATGACCTACTTGATGAAATTACACGACGTGATATACGTCAGTATGAAGAAATGTTTCAAAAGTTTTCTGTCGACGAAATCACACAACTGAACTCATCAATGGGAATACAGTAGTGTGAAATCGCTTAGCAGCAAATAATTGCGCTAAACAGTGCCCGCTTAGAATCTGAAATAAAAAGTTCCTACCTACAAAATTTACAGTCTCTCAAACATGAATGCATGGTTAAAAATCCCAGAGACGTGAATATGGGTACCAACTGGCTTACCATGCTGTTAAATCGAAATTGCATCGATATCGACGAATTGTTAAATGATATTACCGCCATATTAGATAAAAAAACGACGAAAGTGAACACTCTATGTTTTAAAGGCCAGACAAACACTGGCAAAACCCTCCTAGCTAATTTGATCACATCCCATCTCACGGTAAAGAACATTGATAATATCATTTCCTATTTACAATTCGGTCTAATTTTGTCTTTGTTCCTTAGTGCTGGGAATAGTGTGTCAAAGAGGTGAACAAAAGGCGTTCCACTTTGAAAATCTTCTAAATCGAACTGTAGCACTTATAGAAGAGCCACTTATTACTATTGAGACAAAAAATGATTATAAATGTCTCCTTGGTGGCGAAAGACTTGAAGTTGATATCAAATGTGGCGCCCGTCGTTTTTTACAGCGTGTTCCTGTTATTGTTACAACCAATGAAGACCTTGGGTCCCAATTAACATCTATGGACAAGGCTGCACTGTATTCTCGCGTATAACAGCATTGCTTACGCGAACAAATTACATCTGAGTTAATTCCGGGCACAATTTCAAAGTGTCCTGTGACACTTTGTGCTTGCCATCTTCGCGAGCTTTTCAAGCGTTATGATTTTTAACGGAGATTCAGTGCAGACAATAAATAATCAGGAAGAGGCAGAATAGATTTACACAACTCGTCGTAGAACATCGGCGGAAGAATGCAATAAAGTAAAGTAAAAGAAAATGTTTTTTCAACAAGTATATGAGGTCATTTTCGTCATCCACGTCCTCATCCAGTCTCGTGAGAACTTTGGTAGAAAGGTAGATCGTCTGTTCAATGACTGCTTAGTCACCGCAGAAGACTGGTGGTTAATTAAGAATACGCGAATTCTCGTACGAAATGTATATCTCATCATACAGTGCTTCAAACATAGAGGTACTGTTGTAGAAGTCGGCTCAGAGTTACAAGAGTAGTGGCAAAACGCTCAAGATATACCTGCCATAGAGCCAAATGCTCCATGCACATCAGATATACGGCGAGCACAAACAAAGTCAGTATTTGCACAGTGTGCCGAGACTCGTCTTGCTAAATTTGGCAACCTGCTCAAAGAACTAATGAAAAGGGACACCCGCCAGTTCAAAGATATCTTTCAGAAATTCTCCGTACAAAAAATAGCAAAGATGAATTCATCTATGGGCGTTCAGTGGCGAGAATTCGCCAAACAACAGATTTTGGGGTTAAATAGTGAACGTCTTGCAGCTGAGAGGCAGAACACCTATCTTGACAATCTACAGTCCCTTAAACATGAATGCTTCATTAAATCAGTCAGAGATATCGATCTAGGTACCAGTTGGCTGATGATGCTACTCAATGAGAACCACATCAATACCGAAGAACTCCTACGAGACATCATCAATATAATAATAAAAAAAACAACCAAGGTCAATGCTCTTTGCCTTAAGGGACAGTCCAATACCGGCAAAACCCTTTTAGCTAACCTTATCACCTCCCATTTAACAGTAAGAAACATTGACAATTTTATATTCTAATAAACTTACGATCTGATATTGTCTTTGTTCCTTATAGCTTGGTACAGTTTGTCGTCGTAGCGATCAGACGGTCTTTCATTTCGCTAACCTCCTGAATCGCACTGTGGCTTAACGGAAGAGTCTAGAATAACAATAACTACAAAAAACGATTACAAATGTCTGCTGAGGAGAGACAGATTTGAAATCGATGTTAATTAGAGTGCACGCCGTTTTCTCACACGAATTTCAGTTATCGGCACAACTACTGAGGACCTTGGGTGTCTATTGACACCTATTGATCGTGCCGCGCTCTATTCACGCGTAAAACATTATAGTTTGAACGAGCAGAAATACCAGGCACCACTTCCGGAGCTGGATATGAGCGACCCAGCAGTCCAAGCTTTATTGGACACGACCCATTTGGAATTGAGGAGGGCCAGCAACTCCTCCCGTCTACCCAGCGATTGGGCGACGTGGGGTCGCGCACGCAAAATACGTTATCTTCTGGGATGGCTGAGAAAGATTCGTCAGTAGACAATATCCTTCCCACGGAACGAATTCCACAATCTTTTGAACGATGCTATCACACCCTTATAATAACAAATTATTCCAAAGTGCCCACTTCAATAAGCTGTATTTACGTGGAACACGACAGTCATATGCACGTACTCTTCTAAGCGAGAGATAACGTGGCAAGAAAAGACGACCGCCTTTTAAATGATTGTCTAGTGGACGGAGAAATGTGGTTACCAATTAAGCATGGCCGCCAATTGGTGAATAATGTTTGTCTTCTATTGCAGTATTTTAAGCATAGAGGGACATTGAAAAACGTTAACACAGAAGTGCAGGAGGAATGGCAATTGGCGGAGACATTAACTGCTCAAAAAGCAGAACGTAGAGCTGCGAAATTTGAGAATCTACTAGAAGAATTGGTTCGCAGAGATATCCATCAATATGAAGAGATTTTTTCAAAAGTTTACAATAAAAGAAATAACGTCTCTCAATTCCTCAATGGGACTACATTGGAGGGAGATCGCAGAACAGCAACTAATGGGTTCGGATAACTGCCGACTTAAAGAGGAAATGGAGCGCACTTATCTCGAAAATCTGCGTATTCTTAAACACGATTGTTAGAAGTGTCAAGCTAGAAGTGACAATGAAATCAACCTAGGCACGAATTGGCTGACGCTAATGCTTAATCAAAATGGAATCGATATTTACGAATTGTTGAATGATATTATCGCCATTATGGAGAAAAAGACAACAAAAGCGAACACATTGTGTTTTAAGAGTCAAACCAACACTGGTAAAACCCTTTTAGCGAATTTAATCACATCACATCTTACGGTAAGGAACATTGACAATTTTATATCCTTACCAATTGATCTAATATTGTCTTTGTTCCTTATAGGTTGGTACAGTATGTCGTAGGGGCGATCAAACGGCATTCCATTTTGACAATCTCTTGAATCGTACTGCCGCGTTAATGGAGGAACCCCGTATCACAATGACAACGAAGAACGACTACAAGTGTCTTTTCGGAGGAGACCGTTTTGAGATCGATGTAAAATACGGAGCTAGACGATTCCTCCAACGTATTCCAGTGGTAGATACCACAAATGAAGACCTTGGTGCCTTATTGGCATTGGTAGATAGAGCAGCGCTCTATTCTAGAGTCAAGCAATACAATTTGAATGAACAAATATCTTCTGAACTTATAAGCGAAACGATAGAAAAATGTCCACTGACATTATGTGCCTGTCATTTGCGTGAGTTGTTCAAAAGGTATGCCTTTTACGGCGATCCGGTACAAAGGATCGAAATTTCCAAAAATATGGACTTTTTATCAGACACCACAACCTATGGATGATTCCTCCTAAACTGATGGGGGGAATAACGTTCAACCCGAGGAATTGGAGTCCACTTCTCACCAAACAGAGACGCAATCAATGGAGCAAGAATTTGGCACGCCGTTAGAAAGCGTGGAAACCTTAAATCCCCCCCATATTCAAGAGCCGACGCACACAGATGTTCCCCCTAAAATGTATGAGCAAGCGATGACGCATAGACCACGACTTCGCTATCATGGAACAAAGATAGCTTTACCCAACAAGACTCATGCTAATGATGTTAATTGGGACCCAAGGTCTTCATTGGTTGTAACAATAACAGGAACACGCTGTAAAAAACGACGGGCGCCACATTTGATATCAATTTCAAGCCTTTCGCCACCAAGGAGACATTTGTAATCATTTTTCGTCTCAATAGTAATAAGTGGCTCTTCTATAAGTGCTACAGTTCGATTTAGAAGATTTTCAAAGTGGAACGCCTTTTGTTCACCTCTTTGACAGACTATTCCCCCTGTGTGAACATGTTGATCTGCATGCTGAAAAGAGCATAAAGTAGCTTTGTGAGATAATTTTTGCCCTTTTTCTTTCACTTGTCCCGTGTTGACACTTTCTAGGATGACGAATAATTTTCAAACTTCATGTATAACCTCATTTTCCTGTCACAATCAAGTCAAGACTTTAAGTTTGTCTTTGCCATAGATCAAGTCTCTTCTTGCAGAAATTTTGACATTAAGCTCTCAGCTTATCACTTCATAGTGAGTGTAACTTTGAAGGAGTGTAAATATTTTGCCAATTTGATAAGAAATATTTGTTATAACGTAAAATAGGCTACGGTGGTAATTCCAGATAATTTGTCTCTGATTTCTTTTGAATTCTTCAATTTTGCAATGTTTGTCACATCGATTTTAGTGAAATGTAGTTTTCCTTGGCTCCTCTTTCTTAGGTATTTGTAAATGTTTATTTGTTAAGAAACCAGTGTTGGCTTGACTCTTAATTTTGGTCAAAAATGCATTTTGCAGATTAGGGAGTTAGTAGTTTGATGGTTCATGTGGAAAACTTGCTGATTTAAAGTTCGAAAATTCGGTGCAACAGGTTAGTACTTCTTTACTATCTCCTGCAGATAGTTGATTCCCAAATTTTGCTTGTAATATTTACCTAAAGGCACTACTTGTGAATTGATTTAAGTAGGTCGGTTCATCAATCCTAGATGATATTCTCAATGCAGGAGATGGAAATCGCGAGAAAGTAGCTGAAGCTCAAAAGCGAGCTCGAGCGATTTCTGGAAAAAGAATTCGCTGAACGAAAGGCACGGGAGAAAGCCGCTCGTCAAAGGCAGCTGAAAGCGGAAGCGAAGAGGAAAGCGAATGCTCAACAGAAAGCACAAAAGTTCTCGTGTTAAGGATCGTGTATCCCCATGACCTTTTCATTTTAGCTGATGGGAATTGCCTTGTTTTAAAAGTATTACAGAAGATGAAGGAATATTGACGAATTTGCTGAAATCATGTTTTTCGAAAGGTGAATGAGAGTGAATCCATAGTATTCCATGCGTGAAGCCTGGGTTATACAAAATCAACTTAGGAATTTTCTTAGCATGTTATTATCATTTTATCCTTCGTGAATCACAGAAATCTGTGGTCCTATCCATGTGCAAGCATCTAAAGAGACGTTAGAAAAGTAAAGAGGGACTAGTCTATTTACTTCTGGATTCATCATTTTTCTACTTTATCAAGGAATTGGGTTGAGTGCAGTAGAGTTGCTGGATTTTCGTGTGGTTGAACGTATTAGCAATGTCCAGGGTTGAGCTAGAGCGCGTCAGAGACAAGTCAGTCGAAGGACGCATACGTAATTCTGACTATGGTCTATCAATTAATTTTCGACTGTTTGATCTTGTTATGACGACTGGCTGAGAGAAAGCAGAAAGAATAAGTTGGGTCATTGCATATGACTAGAATATAAGAAGATGTCAAAAATCCACGCAACGTGTATAAAATTAATTATCCGATGATTTCGTCATAAATTTATGCCAATGCTCTTGCATCTGCATCAACAAATAGGTCGCCTAACTAGAGGATTTCGAATGTGGAAGTAGAAAGCTAAAATACAAATACTAGGTAATTGTTAGGAATTAACAAGTTCATAATCTAAATTAAATATTGAAGACAAGGGCCTGTTTAGACACAGAATTGTACATATATAATTTTGCTCCCTATTTACCCATAAAGCCCCACTGATTAGAACTCTTTATCTCGAATTAACTTAAAATTCACATACGCAAAATTTGCAAACCTTATAAAATCCTATTTAAGTGGAAAACAATTTTCCATAAGATGTGGATAACCATAAGCTCCATGTTTAACCCTCCCATACAATAGCACACACTTTCAGCGATATGAATTAATGCACAAAATTTTTATTATTGTACTCGATACTCACTTCCCCACACACTCACACACACCTACCTATTCCAGGTGTCTTAATTATTAAGACTCATCCACCACTACCTTATGCATTTTAAAATAAACCTCTCGAATTTATTAGTGCACGATTATCAAAGGTTGTGTACTTCAAAGTATTCTTCCATACCAATCGATTTCTAAACTGATGCTCTTAGTTACCTACTGACGAGATTCGTTTTGTCTTATTCTGATTTATTTTTCCCTTGGATCTTCCAGGAAAGTAGCCAGGTAGGTGAGTGAGTGAATAATTCACTAAATATTCTCTTAAAGAGAAAAATTACCCGATTTAATCCTCATTTACTATAGAAAGATATAAGAAGTGGAGCAACTGTTCGTAAACAGTTTCAAATGCAAATGAAAGCGGGCGTATATGAATTCTGATCTTTCATTTTTCGTTCTATTTCGAAGTAAAGGAATCGTCGGCCAGCTAAATTAATAACTTTCAAACCTAATTAACTTATTAGGATCGATCATTACTCATTATTAAACATATTGGTATTGAGACGGCCGTAAAGCCTCAAAAGGCGCCCGTAAATCCGTGGTATAATATTATGCAAGCACTCTCTTATAGCCGAGGCATTGCCATTTTTAGCAGCACTCGACATTTCCTTTTAATTAGGTGTGTTGAACCAAGCGCGTTACGACACGTAGATCTGCACATTTGCGTATTTCCTCCTACTCCTCCTTAGTATCGACAGTTCCTGACATCAATAACTGTACTTACACCAAACCTACCATCAATTATAGTACATAAGGGTAGATTTGGAGTCATAGAAAACACCAGAGCCAAAATCTACCAAAAGCATTTTAGAGGAATAAACAACAGCCATCTCTAACAATGCGCTCTTAAGTATCAAATTTGAGAAATTAGCATGCTGACACAACGTCATCTGTGCACTTTCGAGTTAACGCATATCGCATTGAACGCATAGAACAAAAGAAACTTGCATTGCCTCGCCAATAACAAAAAATAACTACTCACAAGAAACTGCCGTTTCTGCCTCCACATTCTTCGAGTCACCGTTCACTCTCCTCCCCAACCCCCCATCCCCCTTCGACGAATGCAATCGTAATACCATGGGGTTGGAGAAAATGAAGACCACGTAAACCATGATAACGCAAGTGCTCCCTCTCTCCACCCCCATCTCCGAAAGAAAACCGTTCCCGGCCTATTCCTAGGTGCTGTGGGAGAATGTAGATTTTTCAGTTGAAGAAGTGGACATGGAGTAATTGATTTGATTGTGCAAAATATTAACAATTGCGGTAAATTAATTGATGAGTTAAATGAAGGCTAACCAGAAATGAAACACGCTTACAGGGAGTAAATTATAAATTGGGATGGCTTGACAGAGCGTAGGGAGGGGCGTTTAGAATGACAAAATTACTCACTACTCTCTGATGTCCTGGATATATCTATAATCAAGATCCCCTCAAGATAATGGAAGAAACAGACGCATGGCACGGATCGCGTTTATTTGAGCTGTGTTGCCCAAGCCGTGACTATTGATTATTGATTAGGTGAGAGGTCTCTACACTTACGACCACACACGCTCCCTAACAAAATCCACAGCACGACCGCTCATCCCAGAATGTTCTAGCGCCTATGAGATTTCTGCGTTCAGCCAAGATAGCGATCCGCACTCCACATATTCGTTTACTCTGTGTAAAATTAATTGAAACAAATTCTTCACCGACTAGTGTTCTTTCAAGTGTAATTGAAAATATCTTGCCTAAAATATATCCTTTCTTTTTCACTCATTTCTCCACGTATAATCTCGGGATATTGATTACTATATATTTCTCTACCGAATTGGGATTCATGCATTCTGACTTCTAATGATTGCTTTTCGTTTGGTAATAAATGAAAGAAAATTTAATAAATTTGAATGAAAGATAAAACAACCTGATTCTATTTGATTTTCCTTAAAAAGCATTCCTAATTTTGTGCATATTTCCGGAAAATGAAGAAATTACTGGGATAAATATGTGGACAGACAGACCTCGTCTCTTCAAGTCTTGATGAATTATTCATTCATAAAGCTAGTAAGAAAGTTTTAACTCAAATTTTCGTCTTTTGCACAGATTAGTAACAAATCAAGGTGGATGCCCAGGATGCCCACTAAACTTTCACCAAAGTCGAGTTTTAACTGATTTCCTTCTCAAATAGATTGGCATAAAAAGGAGCATTTGTTCTTCCGGATTGAAACATTCAAATCATTCGGTTCATCTCTCTTTCCGAAATGCTTCAATTTGATTAATTTATATCCATATGGCTAACAAATGCACTCACGCTGGCTTCTACCTTTTTTTTCTAATTGCCAATGCATGAAGCACCTCGTTTTACACGTTTCTTATATTCAAAATTCTCCTCCCTCAGTACTGATTTCTCTCCTTCCACACATTCCTTCTCCTATATACCTCCTTCATCTTTTGTATCCTCTCCATCTCTCATCGCTCAACAAACCCGTGCTCTCGCCTCACTCTAGGTCTCCTCTCAGTAAAGACGGATGTTACCTCTTATTCTTGACAAGATATTTACTTTTGTTGAGAGGTATGAAACCTAATCCAATCTGGCTTCTAAGCAGCTCTGTTTGGCATTAGGTGTGCTTTAATTTTATATCAAACGGTACAATTGACGTTATCCTGCCTTTTAAACCACCCGAAAAAAAATATTCTTACTAATAGGCAGCTGAATAAATTAGTTACAAATAAATTAACTCAGATAGTAAAATTGAAGCTTGTGCGAGCTTGAAAATCTTTGTTCCATTTCAAATTATGGCATTTGTCTGCGGCGAGCCGTTTCACTCACCCTCATATACTGATTTTAACTTTCAGATAATTGATCCCATTATAACATAATTTCCCCAGGTAGTGCTACTCTATGCATTCCAATCATTCGTGCTATTTACCGCTCAGTCATTCACTTTCCGCATAATTTGAAAGTCCTATTGAAATCCAAATCCAAATCAAAGACTATTTCCTCTAGGGTTTGGGTCTAATCTCCCCACCTAACATATCGTTAGGGGGCCAACTTTGCATCAATTCGATAATCTTCGCCAATGCCATTTATAACCGGAAAACAAATCATAAAGAAAAGAGCACCAAATCACCTCACCACCCACCTCTTCTTCGCCTTCTCCCCAAAGTAGACAACTAGTTAATAGATTCCACTTGCAATGTGTACGAAAACACGCCCTGTCAGCGAAGCTAAGACGAAGGTAGTCCACGGACGAAACAGATCCATGCAATGCAGAATTAGGCAGCCATTTGGACACAATCAACTCAATTCTTGATGATAAGTAATCGGCTTCGTGCATCACGGAGTACATCCAGACGGCAAGCCTACTAAACATCCAAAGACCCACACATACTGTAAAATACCATTCTTCCTACTTCTTCCTGCCTGCTTATTGCTGCATCAGATGAACAATTATTTACTATTACACATATGCCATATCTGCCGAAACGCAGATATATTTACAACAAAACTTATTATAATTTACATTATAAATGTGTTAAACGCTTTTGAAACTTACTAGTACAAAATAAAATAATGAAATATGTTTATGTTTGTCATGGTGAAACTTTTGACCTTTTGAGTCCTAATAGCGCACTTTAGGGTTTGTCTTCTCAGTCTTTTAGTGGAACTTGGAAGAGCTGTTGTACCATTCATTTAATATTATGAAATAAAGCATTTTGAGTTTAAATGGTGCAATTTTGTTTAAGTGACCTCAGTTGGATCTTCATTTGTGGCGGATTGCGTTTCTCTTATTTTTTGCATATTCTTCCACTTTAGACGCCTGTAATATTTGCGTGGTGGTTCTGTGAGTATTTAAAGGCCATGAAATTATTTGGTTAATAGTAGATATATCCATGACAGTAAATGTCTCGTAGATTTTGAGCTTTGGATATTGGGATGGAGGGGAACAACATATGACCCGATCATTAAATGCCATTTCCACGAAGAAATCGGCATATACTCACAAAAGACAATCAGTCTTCTTCTTCCTCCTAAAGACTAATGACATGATTCATGAGGACTTGACCAAAAGAATGAAGAGAAGAACAGTCCACCAGGACCACCAAGAACGACTACAAATGTCTTCTTGGTGGTGACCTTTTCAAGATTGATGTGAAATATGGAGTCGGAAGGTTTCTACCACGAATACCTGTAATAGGAACGACCAACGATGACCTTGGCGCTCTCTTGACTTCAATTAATCGGGCAGCGCTCTATTCGCGGGTGAAGTAGTACAATTTAAATGAACAGATATCATCTGAATTAATACGTAGCACTATATCTAAATGCCTGTTACGTTTTGTGCCTGTCACATTCGTGAGGTTTTTAAAAGATATGCTTTTTACAGTGTTCCAGTGCAAGTGATCCATGTAACGGAAAATGCTGATTTCCTGTACGAAACTCCAAAGAGGTCATCGTCTTCCGAGTATGATATAGAAGAGGATGGGTTTATTATTCGTGTAGCGCCTAAAATTTACAATTTGTTTAAATATATTCATAAATAAATGTTTTTATATGTGGCAAAAATTTCTTCCATTCACTAGTCATTATGGGAGGTGAGAGAGCAGACGATCAACCAGTACCTGAGGAAGAGGTTCTCAAGAGAGAAACTAGAGACGTTAAGGCTGTAGAAGGATCTGAAAACATGACTATGCCAATGTCAAATCCAGCTATGCCATTTGACATGCTTCTCACTTATGGTTTCATGGGACATGGTGAATGTGCCAGATTTGGATGAAAATACAACCTCGTTTTTGGAACCATTTGTGATGAGATACTGGCATGGAGACAATAAGTCTACACTGAGTACCAAATGGAACAAGTCCCATCCATTCGTATCATTTGGATATGGGAGAATAAAAGTTAGTAGACTGCTACCGTCTACACGACAAACAGCTGGTGATGTTGTATCTGTGGATAAAGTTCAATTCGAAAATTCAAATTACGTGCTAGTAGGAATGAACAAAGATGGCTATCCTACAAAACTAAATCCAGTGAAGGAGCTAATGAAATGTGAAACAATTTGTGGTAAAGGTGGATTTTATGTGGATAGATATTACTATGGCTATCCAAAATTTGATGAGGGAAAATTCAATTTATTACGTAGAGATTACAATGGGCCATTGCTCCACTTAGCTTTACTATTAAACTACGAACAATGAGTAAGAAACCTCGTGAAACGTCGTCGTGCATCACGACGCGCCAGCTTTGATAAACACCTTAATGAACGTAGAGCTTCCGCTGTGCAGCGTATGAAAACACAAAAGTGACTTATTGGCACCCTATGGATTTTAGGCCGCTTTCTAGTAAACTGCCTCATTTATAGGCTGTTGGTTAATTAATATTAATGTCGTCACTTATTACGCAGTAAATTTATTTTCTATTCATTCGGCCATATATTTTAGTCCAATTGACTTCCTTAATACTCCCAACAGCAAGAAATTTTGGTTCGAAGTTTGCATATGAAATAAAGATGCACTTGCATTATGACACCACTTTAGTTTTACGACTTCCTAATGTCAATTCCACGAACAAGAGTACTAGAAAGTGTTATATGTACACCGTGGCGTAGCTTCTGTCAAATTTAAATGTCAAAATCATCGCAAAAACTAGAATTATTTCGAAAAAAAATGAAAGCACTAACCTTTTGTCTATTAAACCCCACCGATTACCGTCTTTGTCATTTAATTAGCATTGAACTTCTCAAGGCCATCTCGGAAAGCGTTTTCTCACACTCATAATGGCAGCGGAGTCCCCGGTCGAGAGACTAGACTCCTGCTACCTTATATTAACCCAGTGAAGTTGGCCATTCAGTGGATGTCGAGAACAGTGAAGTGACCTATGTAGAAACCACCACGACTACAAATGTCTTTGTATGTGCTTATTTTTTGCAGTGGCTCGATCTGGTTGGGTTAGCCATCTTTGCTTATACCAACTAGCATGTAACTGGCATTATCAAATTGCACCTTATCCACTGATACTACACCACCAGTGGCTTGTTTTGTTGAGGGAATTAATCGACTTATCTTAATTCTTGCATTCCCAAAAGTGATGAATAAATAGGTCTTATTCCACTTTGTGCTAACGGTAGCCTTGTTTGACTTGAACCACTACCGGCACACGAAAGGCTCCAAGAATGTGGTATTTAGAATACAAGCTGTAGCATTCCCTGTCGATGGTACCTCCTCATACAGACCAGGTATGGTTACCATATACCTATTTCAAAACACCACAGAGTGACTGGTATAGTCTAGTGTGAGCCGTTTTCCAAAAGGCATAGTTGGATTAGACATAGACGTCGTCTTATTCTTCGACCCTCCAACTGTCTTAGCATCTCTTGTCTTACGTCTGAGCACCTCTTCCTCAGGCACTGATTCATCGTCTGCTCTCTCACCTCCGCTGCCATTATGAGTGTGAGAAAACGCTTTCCGAAATGGCATTTAAAAGTGCAATGCAAATTAAAAGGCAGAGACGGTAATCGGTGTGGTTTTATAGACAAAGGGTTAGTGCTTTCATACTTTTTTTCGAAATAATTCAAATTTCCGTGATGGTTTTGATATTTAAATTTGACGGAAGCTACGCCACGGTGTACACATAACACTTTCTAGTACTCTTGTTCGTGGAATTGACATTAGGAAGTCGTAAAACTAAAATGATGTCATAATGCAAATGCATCAAAGAGAAGAAATGATGTCTAAATATGACTGCAGTAAAAAAACTTGTAAAAATATCTTAATTAAAAAAATACTGCAAGTGCTCCTTCAAAAGGGGATCAAAAAGAGAAAGGGTTGCAATTAATTGGGCAGATTATGTCTCCAAGTGTCATATACGTAATTTAAAATTATGTGAATATCTATGTAAAATCCTTCATTTCTTATTGATGTACTAATTAATGGAGAAATTGCCACCCTGCCTTGAAAACTACAACTATCTGGCACTACATGGTATACAAGGACGAGTAGGCAAATTGATTTTACAGTAGACACTCCACCCTTGATAGACTGCATAAAGGCAACTTCGTCGCATTGCCCAGCATGTTGGCTAGTTTAACTCAGTACCAATGTGCTTGATGCTTACAATATGATCTAAGTGAACACTCCGTCTAACACAGCTAAAACCAGCTATTACTAGTCGATGCCTAGCTTGCCCATGTAGATTAATGTCAATTTTAAGGCATCCCACATCAGCCCAACACGGTGACTCGTTCACTTCATTAGTGTGAGGTCACGCTTATTCTGACTCACTAAATTCCTATATATAAAGCTCGATTACACTCATCTAAATTGACAGAACCATCATTCACTTTCTATTGGTTACCTTATCCAATATATTCTTCGTGTTATTCAACCATCTCTTTCGTTATTTGCGTACAATGGTACTTTCTATCTTATTACTAGTGAAGTCTGGATGGGCAAAATTCGAAGTGCTACACATGTTATCTCGATCTCAGACATATCTCAAAACACAACACTTTGGCTGTATAGCCAACAACGAATATAGTAAGTAAATACAATATTAACAAAATAGCTTAAAAAACGTTCAAGAGTACGGCTTAACACTTGTGAACTTTGATTGGCATTCTAGGGTGATAACAGCAGTGGTCCCAACAGAAGGAAACGGTACTCGTTTCATAATGCTATCGGCTTAACCCTGAGATCCATTTTGAGTGCTTCATTATAATTAGCCAAAAGTGATTTGGCTTTCATAGCGGTGGAAGAAAAGTCACTTGCATATTTCTTGGTTTCAATTACCTTTAAGAGAGCTTGCTTTCTCTCTTTGCAAGTAGCCAGCCTCTTCTCCAAGATGCACAATTGGATATGCGTTTCATTGGAATTGAGGTTAGCTTCCATGGCCATGCATTGGGCCTCTAGTTGGGACGTAAGGGCAGCCAGAGATTCACGAGTTTCTTTCAGTTTTTCAATCTCCTTCAGTAACTAATGGTAGAATGAAGACGGAGATGATTAAATCATTGACAATGCCAACTAAAAATGGGAATTGGAAATGGAAGCATTACGGAGGCTTTTCTTTCTTCTGATGGCTCCGTGTTTGAAGAGATTTCATTAAATTTCTTCAAGCCGGATTCAATTGTGATGATCTTTGTTTTGAAAGCCTCCAGTTCCTATTTAAAGCAAATAATCGGTCACGAAGGCAAATTGTTGGTTGTTCTTATGACTAGTCTTATTTGCATCGACACCTACTTATCAAACTGGGCTAGTCTGCCAACGAATCTCTTACATCTTGGACACAATCGTTTATGCAGGGTGGAGTGGTGCTCAATAGAAAAAGTGTCTAATAAAAATAGAATCAGTTTAATGTTCTTACGGTACTGTCTGTGGGGGTGACTTAATCATTTTTTGATCATGTTATGTTGGAAATCGGAATCTCGGAGTTTGAAGTAGAAAATGCCTATTTTGCAAAGGGCAAGTTTTAAAATATACTAAAAATTGAATTTAAGGCTGAACATTAACTGATTCAAATTCCCCCAGACAGAGAATAGATGCGCATTTTTTAGACTTGTAACACAGGAACTAACCTCTGTCACCTTAATCTCCAGCTGATCAATCTTCTGCAAATGGTCTAACAGCATAAATCTTTCAGCATTAAGCGCTTGCGCAGTGTTTTCTGATTCGCATGGCTCATTCAGTTTGAAATTCAGCTGACCTTCTATGGCTTCCACGCTATCCGTATTAGTTTCTGAAGCGGTTTTCATTCCTATCGCTTGTTCAATATTGGCGATATATTGAGAGCACCGTCCGAGAACTTTAATAATTTGATATTTGGTAGAAAAGAAATTGTTTATCTGGGCTTTTCGAAGTTTCAGCTCCATAACCTTAGAATTTAGTTTATTAGCAGATTGGTCGCTGAACTGGGTGGAAAGCTGGTTAAGTAATAATTCATCAACGCGGATCCTTTCATTCAGTTCGCGAATTCTAATAAACAATTAATTTACATGTGTCAAATTCAATTTTACTCCCTTTCCATGATTGCTGTTTCTCGGTTATCTTCTTTTATTTTGGCTAATAAACGTTCCTTCCCTATCTGCGGATCTTCCTTACTATCTTCTTCTGCTTGTAATTGATCTCTTTTAGCCTCAGCGTCTCTTAATTTTCTACAAATACGCAATGCTTCCTGCTTAATCTAAAATATGAAACACATTTAATTAAACGAGTTAAGTGAATTACATTTGACGTTGAAATCTCCATCTCTAGCTCACTGCATCTTTCTAACATTTCTGTTAATTTGCTATGGCCAGTTGAAAGTTGTTGAAGAAAGCGATCACGTTGGTTTCTAAGCTCAAAGTACTCTGCCTTTTGTTCATCGTTCATATCTTCAATAATGCATTCAGCAATGCGCTTCTCCTATAAACGGTATTAATTCGCATAACTAAGAGCTACTCAATTCTTTTAAGTGGTTGATGTTACCTCTTCCAGTTCTAGTTGAGCAGACTTCAGCTGAGCTTCAGCCTTCTTGCGTTTCTCAAAATGCTGTTCTAGATTAACTTCAGCTCGATCATTGGCAGCTTTCAAGTCTTCCCAGTCGAGTTCAATTGATGACATATCACGACAAAGAGTTACTTTGTCAATAAGAGTGTTATAATCACCCAATTCCCCCTATTGAAATACAGAAAATAAAATTTAAACCTGAAATATAGATCTGCTACACCAAGGAACACAAATTGAACTACGTTAGAAGAAACATAAAGGGTAACTTCAAGCATAATTCCAAATTGATCGAAAAATCAATGAAATTTCATTCTCAAATTCCGCAATTTCAGAGGAAAATCAATATAATTAACCACGGGATAAACGGTACTGAATTTCACCCACATCTTTGGCGAATAAAAATAAATTATTATGCATTAAAGTGAAAACCGATGGATTTCTGCATATTTCGAAAAATAAACCTGATAAAAACATGTCCAAAAACAAAAAAAAAAATAAACAAGGGAATTTGCATTCTATTTTTGTAAACATGATTTAATATTAAATCAAATATGAGTAACATTTCAAAACTGTTGGCCACCTGAAGATCTCTGAGTTCAGCTGCTAGATTTTCAGCCATCTTCTCATAATGGCCAAAACCTCTGGCTTCTTCTTCTGCAATTGAATAGTCTGCTAGTATGGTTCTTAACTCTGCAGTAATTGCATTAATGCGTTCCCTCAGCAGACCAATATAGTAGCTGCGGTCTTCGATTCGTCGACGAAACTGAAGAGAGCATTTTGGGGTTGCCGACTTGATTCCTAGAATGCCTGTTTTTGGACGACCTTCGACGGCTAATTCCGTATTGAGAACAGAGCCCCCTCGAGATGTTGGCGCTCTGAGCTGTTGCTGGTTTAATTGTTGATCTCTAAGCAAACCCGAGGTTAGTCGAGTTGCAGTGCCGATCGGTAAGATATTGGCACTCATGGAAGAGCGTTTTGAATCATTCGGTCGCATTACTGAATGGAAATAAAGTATAACTTCTATACCACATAAAGCACAATAAACATGACACTAGTTCACCCTCGACACGAGTTAGAGAATGTGAAGTGCTAACAGCATATGAATCCACAAGCTTGAAGTCAAACAAGTAACTGCCCGGACATTAGCAACTCTCAGGATATCATGAGAATTTAGTATCTATTTTAACTTCAACCTCTCAGGCCTGCTAAATTGTATGTATGTGTGAATTACATTTTTTTCAATCTAACTTATTTGGTCTGGTATGAAAATGTCCACAATGGGTTTAATTGGACAATATGACCTTTCCTTACTTTGAAATTATAGACAAATTAGAACAGCCTTGTAAACAATTTCTCAAAGAAATCTTCACCCTTCAGAAACGAACTCTACACGATAAGCGCTCCAACGCCAACGAATGATCATTGAAAAGCCTTAACAAAACCTTCACAAATGGTTATTGTACTTTTGAATTAAAACTTCATCGCTGATATATTTTTCCTTTTTAAATATTAATTTGTTCAAAAGATTAAGTGTGTGACCTAAATTCAGTGTGTTACAACTTTATATTAGCTTCAAAGATTTATCTTAAAGGTCCGTCTGATGTGTTTACATGAATATTAAAAAATAATATTAACGCATTTGTATATGGTTTTACAGTCGAAAATAGATAAAAGAGGCCTTGTACAATCCACATAGGAGAATACTTATCAATATTACCAGATTTTCTTCTAATCCTACCAATATTTTGAGAAATTTTAGCGAGAAACAGGGCAATTAAAGGATGGTATTATTAAAACTTTAATTAGATGTCAACAGAAATTGAAAATGAATTTGAAGATATATGAGAATAGTGTGGTATAAGAGAATTTATCGTGGGAATAGCAAACTTCTGACATCTCCATGTAACCATGTATCTACACTTCTGCGAATATTTGAAAGTTAAGGTAGCATGCAGAATACAATTTGCTAAATTTATGAAGAAATTTTTGAGGGTAAAATTAGCATTCATTATTATCGTCTTCTCATAACTTGTGAAAATAACGCTTTTCCTAGATACTAAGATCAACTTTAAATACAATTACATTTAGGTAAACAATCAAGTAGAGTTTACACTTATTCTCTTCTTATGATTTGGGTTTGCGGCCTGCTGATAGCAAAATTTGGTGACATAGTTGAAATTCAAAGTCACGTAGAAAAATTCTAACAGATTAAATGCTCAAAAGAAGAAGAAGAAAAAATATTTTCATGAAACAAACTCAATGATGTTTCAAACTTGATGTCTTCTGCTTTAAGGACCACTTGAAGCTTCATATTTGATTTGGCCCCTTTTCAATGCGACCTATCCCATATTAGAAATGCTTTTAAGTGATTGCTGCAGTTTCAGGCCGCTCCGTTCTTCATTGACAATTCCAGCGCAGCTTTTCCATTAGGCTTCGAATTTACTAAGTTAATTTTGAAACCCGCTCAATCTTTATATTTACTTACATTGTCTTCCCATAGTTAATGAAAATAATAGATATCCCTAATTCGCTTTTGTGAATTAGTGTTAATTATATTGCACTATGCTCATTTTGGTTAGAAGTGCAAATAGTTTTGGATTTAGAAACTTTCATTTTTAGTTATTCTTTTTCTGGAATTTTGACATTTTAGTCGCAAAAATGCAGATTAGAAATTTCAATTAGTTCAAGATAAACAGTATAGAGAGTCTCATTCCACCAGTCTGACAATTTTAATCAGGGGAAAGATGGATTCTATTTTAATGCAACAATACTAACAAAAGTTGCAAAACAATTATTTTACTTTCTTGGTTAATGGTTGAGGGTGCGATGAGTGTTAACGATTGCTTAATGTAACCGAAGTCAGAAATCGAAATTAAGTTGAAATAAATTATACAATAATTTCATGGACACTGGCTTTCACATACATCTTTACATTAAATGTAAAATTTTCTTGAGTTTTTAAAAATTGGATATTTTCACTAAAATCTAATAAGATATTTTTGATGACAATTATGTCATCAATTTGTGATAAATGGTTTATTATTTCTATTCGGTTATCCAAAGATGAGGAAGTAAAATGGGTATGAAAGCAAAAAATTGGTATTGATAAGGAGACTTTGGGTTTGGGCCACAGTGAATACTCACAAATCTGAAAATGAAATTTAATCCAAAGCGTAAAATTTGATTAACATATAAGTTGCATAATTGAAGGGTTTCGAATGTGAAAGTAGAAAAACTGAAATGCAAAATATTAGATAAATGTTAGGAATAAACAAATACATAACCAGAAGCAAATATTGAAGACAAAGGTTGTTTTAGATACAGAATTATACGTATAATTTGTTCCCTACTTAACGACGAAGATCCACAGATTAGAACTGTTTATCTCAGATTAACTTAATAATCACATATGCTAAATTTGGAAACTTTATAAAATTCTATTTAAGCGTAAAATAATTTTCTATAAAATGTGGATAGTAATAAGTTCCATGTTTAACCCACCCACACGATGTCAGACACGTTCATTGATATGAATTGAAACTCAAAATTTTGTCAATGTATCTATATAGAATAGCTGTAATGCAGATTTAAATAAAGATATAATCATGTAGATATTGATAAAATAGCATCTGAAAAATATGGACAGAATTGAATAACATTCTCTAATAAATCGATATAAGGTTTTACGCTTTATTTAGAAAAATTTATAACTGTTAGGTGTTTTTCTCAACAAATATGAAGGGCTTCATATCATCCAGATTATGCGGCTAGTCTAAGATTGACCTTCAAAAAGTTATCAAGTTTTCGGTTTTGACAATTTAATTGGATATTTTTTAAGCAAGGTTTCCGCAAGTAGTTAATCAACAACGGATTCGCATTATCTCGAAATTTATTCATATTTGATTGAAAATCTCATCTATTTTCAATGGATGGAATCGCAAACTTCACTCTAGCTTTGATTGGAATCTGTATATCTGGGAACAATGAAAGTCACAGTTAGTTTTTCGGATACTAAAGTTGTTGTTCCATGTGGTGACGGAAGTATTCCTGTTCGAGCCTTAGCGGAAATGGCCATATGTCGATTTCGAAAGTCTGCCGGGGCTAATATTAATGTAAGTATTGCTTATCAATTAATTTTACAGATAGTCTACCAGTTCTTCGTTGTTTGTTATGTATTTTATTAAGTGTTCGTTATCATTTACTTATGGTCAACGTACATTTATCACACTAATTTGACAAAACGTTATTAGTATTATTATTTTTTTTCCACGGAGCAATAAATACATAGCTTGAATGGTTTGATGTTCACTAAGTTGTTATTTTCGGTAATACGCAAATCTCTGTATCCGTGCATCTTAAAAATGATTTAGAATGTCTAAGGGATTTTCCTCTAAATGTTATAACCTGCTTAATATGTTTTGAAACATCTTCTCCAACTTTAAAATATTACTTTTTTAATACTTTAATATTATGTGATACTAAATTATGTACCTTTTCTTGCTTAGCTCGTATTATAATCGGGTACGGTTCAAAACTATTGATTGACATGATTCTTAAATCACGTCGCTTTTTTCATTTTTCCGACTTGCGTTTTTCCTTATTAGCGAGAATCTGTAAATATTTAATGATTTCTTATTGTTTTCCTTCCTTGTATTTATTATCCTTAATTGGATTATTGTGAAATTCCCATGTTTATTTGTCAAGTTGTCAAAACCCCTTCAAATGCTCTGTTACATATTCTTATATGCATATCCTTATTGAGCTCTTCGAAATGCCGAATTATCATTGTGCTGTATGTTATGCTAGCCTGCTTTAAATTATATAACTAGACTTGCTTTCTAAAATTATTACTATTCCCAACTGCGTTTGTTCAATGTCCTTTGCTATCAACATAAAGATCAAAAGCTCAGACAGCCTTTGATAGGATATTTTTGAGAGGCAATAGATGAAGGGTATGAGAGACTTGAAAACACGAGCAGTTATCTTTAATCAAGTAAATTCAATGTATTTTCTCCGAAGGTAGCCTTCTTCTTGTCTTATCTTTTGCCGGGCGTTAATCAAATACTTGCTGCATGCTTTTAAACTTTATTTTAAACTCTTTCGCACGGACACTTGATTGTGACATATTTGAAGGTTACTTAATTACATTTAGACTCCGAAACAAACTTAGCTGACGTATGAAAATAGGAAGTTGAAAACGGTGGTCATTATTTAATTCTAAAATTCCCCTTACCTTGTGCTTAATTTTACATTTTTACTCTTGGAAGCATGGTTTGCAAATTACAAAAATCATAAATTATGATTTTTGGACGCAATTTGTTGTTATATTCTTTTAACAATTATTTAGTCCATCAAGAAACCTGACTACGTGTACTTATTTGGAATTTGGCCATAAAATTATTGTTCAGTTTATCATTTTTATCATAACTAAAAAGATGTTTGAGTCGTTAGATGGTTTGCTTGAGGATTTGATGTTTTGGATCCGTTTGATTGCACAAAGAAACGAATTGCTCAAATTGTTATAAGACACAAGTTAGACAGGGTTAAGGCTAGCAGAAAGTTAAGGCTGTATTACTAACGTTACGTTTCTTTAAAGCTTGGCTTAGATTAGAGCTGTTGGGCTACAACACACTGTACCGCTTTTTTTATGAAAATTATTTTTGAGCCATAATTTAGCAGAGCAGAGAGGAGGGGCTTTTCCGAAATTGCCAACATTTAAAGGTTTGTAGTTATAAAACTGCTCTTATTGTCACACTTTCAACAACTACTTTGGTTCAGTTCGCCTTTTGATCGTCATTTCGTCGATCTTCATCTTCGGGGCAGTGTTGCTTCACTTTGTATTTCTTCAGATTACTTGATTTTAATATTTTTCCTCCAAGTAGCCTATCTTCATTCCACATTTGATTGTTTCACTGTTAATGTTAAATAATGTTAAAATTGTATAGCTAAGTTTTGTATGTGGATACGTTTTAGGTGAATGTCTACGATCATCTCAGGAAATCCTTTCACTTACATACATACATGACATACCCAATAACGTCTTGAGAATATTGCTTTTGTAATTTAAAAGAAAATTTGGTATTGAGTTCAATTGTTTTAAATTTGTATTTTCGGCTATGCACATGTTAACTAAGAGATTTTAATAAGATGACATTTATTTAATACGATTTTAAGATTTTAATAGTAAATTAATCATTTTGCTAACTTCAATGAACCTAGTTGATCATTTTCGATATCGCGTTTTTTACATGTTGAATGTTTTATAAATGATTGTAAATAGAAGTGTAGAAAATGCAGAAATCTAAAGATGAGCAGAGCCACTGTGGATAAAGGAATAGCTTGCCACAAAGTACGCAATTCTATCCATAACTCTTTTTTTGCAATTGTTGAATATTTAAACCTCATTACTTATTCAACAAAGGAAACAGTAGTTGAAGGTAGTGTGTGGGGAATGTTTGTAAAGTCGGCAAGCCCCTGTCAAGAATTTCAAGGTAAATGCATGCAGATTGACGGGAAAGGGAATATGATTCCCACCCACTTAAAGTGAATATTTTCATGATCTTCTACTTTGATTTAGAACTTCATGACTGGGAAGGAGGAGTGTCGAGTTGGAAGGTTTTAGTAATCAAACAAGTATTCCCATTCACTTTATTGAATAAAAAACTAACACGAATCATTTTGTTGATTTGCAAATTATTTAATTACAAAAGTCTCCTTCCGTTCTAAATTAGGGAACCCAATTTGATAGAAAAGTGAGTGAAGTTGATTTTTTTTCTCTACTTACTGAAGTGACCATATTTATAAATTAATCTTCAAATAATTTGGAGTTTTTATGATTGGCCAAAACGTAAGAAGTGGAGCGGAGGAGAAGGAGAGGAGGAGTGGGCTGGGGTGGAAATTTCATTCTCCCATCAAGTATACAGAACGTTTGGGGAGAGAGAGTGTAGGTAAAGCGAAGGCGGCTTATTGTTACAATTTATTTCCATTTTTATTATTCTTTTACGACGGAAAAAATCCGGGCTCTTCTGTAAGTCAAAGTGCTGGCAAAGGAGTGAGTTGGAGGCGCAGCGTATTTTAAAATATGCGTCCTCTTCCTCTCTCTCTCTCTCGCTGTGTCTAAGACCATTTTTTTATTCCAACCAGCCCTTTTGTTCCTTCTGAGGAGAAAGGTTTGAAATACTTCTAGCCATCGATTGTCTCTTCTTAACTTTTCCAAGTTCTGAATGTGAAGAGGTTGCTTATTTGATTCAATCTGCAATTATGTATTATTTCATAGAAAGAAGTAGGTAAGGTATTAGTCTTGCGCCTAGTCTTGAGTTCTTTTTCATTATAATGGACACGCTTTTGAAATGCTGTCGACTGTTTTATTTCACTACTTCAATTTCCCAAATTATGAATGTAAATAGACAAGTTATTTTTTACATATATCTTCAATTTTTTGGCTGTGTTCATTGATGCCGGTACATAATCCTACTAGAAGATCTATAGATTTAAGCTATTTCACTTAAGCTACTATTTTGCAAGTATCAAGAGTGGAATCTGCTTGGTGATTTCACCTCTTGCTCTAACATTATCTAAGGTGGGAGTGGGTTGAAGCGAGGCATAATTTGAAGAACTATGCACGAGAAATGTACTGAATACATTTGAACATAAAATGCGAATTGCGAATGTTACCTTTTGTCGAACTACCACACTTAATATCGATGAAAAGCGATTATATGCGGAGAAAGTATGGTGGTTTTAGGAGAATTTTAGGGGTGGCGAGGGAAAAGCTTTCCCAACACACGTCTTTATTTTCATTCCATGGATGCATAGCAGTATGTATCGATTTAAATAGAAATGGTTAATTTTGGTAGAATTTTAGTACATTAACTAAATCTGTTTCTATATTCCCAGTTTTTTTAATTTATGCATTTGTGAGCGTTGAATTTGTCGATACGATCACACCAAAGTCTCTTTTGAAATACTATCAGCAATCTTCGAAGATTTACATTTGATTGGATCAGCTTTATTGATTGAAGTCAGGTTTTCGATTTTCCTAATTTCTCTTTTCGTGAAAGTTTCCTTCACGTTCTAATTTGGTGACCTTCATTTTACAGATACGAAGCATTCCTTTAATTTGGGAAGTACTTTTGCTTTCGCAATGAATTTATTTCCCTAAAATCGCATCTAATTGCAATGAAATTGAATGGTACTATAACCTGAGAAGAAAGTGATTTATCCGATTGCAATTTTAAGTCTTCCGTGGATTTTTTTGT
The DNA here is from genome assembly GCA_000469805.3 of Hymenolepis microstoma. Taxonomy (NCBI): domain Eukaryota; kingdom Metazoa; phylum Platyhelminthes; class Cestoda; order Cyclophyllidea; family Hymenolepididae; genus Hymenolepis; species Hymenolepis microstoma. The sequence continues at coordinate 15,829,840 of LR215994.1, forward strand.
GGGAGGGAGGAAGTATTTTTTTTTGATTATTTATGGACTGTCTTCAGAATTAATTCGAGTTAAATTCAAAAGGACTCCTGTAACCATATTAATCCATAATTGGGGAAAATACTGTGATGGTTTAGCTACCATCGTCCCCGAATCAGAGATTATACTTTTAAAGTAACTTGAGTTTGTCGTGTTTGCGGCATGGTAATGTCCTAAATAATGTAGAAGTTCAACTTCTATTCCTTGCCAAGGTTGGATGCGGTTCTAAGCATTTTATTTCATTGTTCATAGACAAATGTCTACATACTGGGTTTTAACACTTGCGAAAGAGGGATTGAGTTTTGACCTTTTTTCAGTCTTGGCAAATTGACCTCATGAGAGCCGTTCTAGAGTTTGTCCAGTGAAAATTATCATTCATTCATGATGAGATGAAATAGTTTTACGGTGGTAACTCATGAGAAAATCGAGATCTAAAGGCAAGAAAATGTCATTTAATTTAAAATAGAGTTACGTGAAGCAAAAAGAATGGAGCCAAAGAATCAGGTGAATACTACTTCATCAGAGCACCAAAATCATCAAATTATCAAGTTCCACTTTCATACAGGTCAGTTGTCGGGACATTCTGATGTAGTCTAATGAATGATGACAGAATTGAAGATGGGGTGTCAATTTTTCAATGAGTCTAATTTTATATAATTTCTGAATTAGGGTTGTGGAGTATTTACTTAAATCAAATTACTCGATTCATGCCACAGATTACTCAGACGATTTCTGTCTATGAATTCTAGCACCCATTGACCAGCTGGCTACTCATAATGCCCGGTCTTACCAATTTAAAGTGTCTTGCAACTTGTGATTGCCGACATAGTAATATGGATATTAAAACATTTCCATTTATTATCTCTAATTCGTAAAACTCGCATTGATATTTCGTACTTACTTGTCATATTATGAGCTATGTGTGCGGTAGTGTGTTATCAAAACACAATTACCTTCAGCACTCTTCCAGTCCAAAGGCACTAAAATCTGAGTAACAATGAAATGGAGGAAATAGATGATTGAACATTCCCCTTCCCTCCCTCTCTCTCTTCCCCGCTATTGTTTGAGAAATATTCGCCAAGTAGTTTTATTTCCTCTCTCTAGTAGATCGTTCCATGCTCATTTATTTGTAGGAAACCAGGGACTCCTGGGGTAAAAGAAAGCAGACAGAAATAAACTGCCCTCCAAAAGAAGCATCGTATAGTGGAGGGGCAAAAAGCGTGTATGGAGAGGAAAGGGAGATGTTTTCCTGTCTTCTATTTTGTGGCTAGCTAAGAGAGAGATTTATTACTGCCCAGAGTTTATCATTTTCTCCCAAAATTTATTTGGCATTAATCTGGGGGAAGACGGAGGAGTGTTGTAGTAATTTTTTTCGTTAATTGTAGCACGCTTAATTTAACGCAGGCATTCAGTTATGCTTTTAATTTGGAAAAATTACAGTCTGATTAATTCTGTAATAACCGGTCAAATTGTTACTAGTTGGAGTATTCGAATGACCGTCAAGTAATTAATTTGTAAGCAGCTGTAGAATAAAAAAATATATTGAATAATTCAAGATTTGCTTTTATCACGGCTTCAGTTGAGTGACTTCACGAGAATTGAATAACCTACGTATACTGCTCCGTCAATAATAATAAAATCAGTAAAATGAAGTCCTTTTAAATGCTTCTTAATTGTTTAATACTAGCAATATTCTGTTGATATTGAATAATATGTGGATAAATTGCCTTAGTTTTAAAGATATTTTTCAGGCCATGAAATCTGGTTTCTACTTTCGAATTTAGTGGATTAACTGCAAAATTGGTTGGCTTAGGCGCGTATATGTGGTCGAATTTAAATTACATTAAATTAATATTTGTTTCTAAACGTTTTACTCATTCTATTGGTACTAGGCTCTAGAAATTGTATAAAAGGAACAACGCGAATGCGTTGCCTCTTATCCCTTGTTCCTAAATATTTTTCTTCAGTTCTTAATTTTGTCAAATAAAAACGATACTAGCCCTTACTCGCACCCATGCCCTCAGTTTTCACGGTTTGACAACTTAAGGTCAAGGGAATTTGACGACAAATTCGTGGTTGTCAAAATTCTCGATGAGAGTCAGTAAATTAGTTCAGTTGTGCACCCACACGGTACATGTTTTGCTCACCAGTAAACTCCAAAAAATAATTGTGTTGAAGAATTGCAAGTAAGGAAATTATCCATGGGACAAAAGGAATATTTTTAAGGATCGATACATAATGGCCTTCACTAAAAGTACCATAAAAAATTCCCACTATAATAAATAATACAGTTCCCCAAATCTATTAGTAAATGCTAGCAGAAGTTCACTTAGTTAAACCAATTAAAGAAAAGTATCCAATCAGAGCATAAACTTCAAAGATTCTTTCATGTCTTAAATCTTAATACATTCAAATTTTCCTCTACTTAAAGTAATGACCCCTTTTAAAAAAGTTGGTTTTCCTTATTGTGTTTTGATTTAAAAGCATAAAGGCATTACAATCTGGAAGGATGGGTTCATGGTTTTGTGAAATATTCGCTGCTTTCTCACACTTTTTTCTGTTTTTTTTTTTAATGAAATTTGTTCAGGCCATCTCTGTCGATTTTATCTATGGATGAGGGGTTATTGTTCATGATATGCTAGGAATGATGCCAGATTATTGCATTCGTTGCTCCAAAGAAACGATAGATTTGCGCTTTAAAAGGTTAGGCTTAAGAGGTTTTGAAAGTTGTCCTGATTTAAATTTATCTTTTGTTAGTACCTAATGACTTGTCTGAGGTTAAACTGCATCCTTCATTTTGTCTTTTCTTTTCCAGTTTAAAATCGAACTCTATTTTCAAATTATTTCTACTGTATGTCTAGTTCCTTGTATGTTTGCTGGCGAATGAAATCCAGTTAACCAGAAGGATCGAGTTGTCATTGGTCCAACCGTTTCCTATGTAGTTTTACGGGGACAAGCGAATTCGAACATTCTGTTGCGTAAATATTCCTTTTAAATGTCAACGCAAATGCCAGTTTTTGGATTAAGGCTATAATTAGGAAAATAGTTGTGGTAAATAAATAAAATAACGGAATGTGATTAGGCAAAAGCCCAACTGTTTTTGCACACATAAATAGCGGCGTAGAAGATGAAATGGAAAAAAGGAGAGATTTAAGTTTGGGATGCGAACAAGTGCTCACCATTTGACTGCTAATTACCTCTGATTATCCAGTTTGGTTTACTAAGTAACACTATTCTAATGTTTTAACTTGTTGTGATGTTTTATTTACGCGCTTTTGATGGTATCATCGGAAGTGGTGAATAATATTTACTAAATTTTTGCATCAGAAATAGGGTAGTCTATATAATTGTCATGGTTACGGAAAAAAAATTGAGTGGTTGAAGGTTCAGGCAAAAGGAGAAGAGGAGAATTTCTAGGTTAATCTATTTTAATGGGAACAAATAGTGAATTATGGGAAGGCTATTTATTTCAACTTGTATTGACAAGAATTATCCAATTGTATCGCTCAGCGATCTCCGGTAGAAAGGTAAATAACAGCGAATTTTCTTATGCTTCTCACAGTATTTAGCTGCTCAGTAGTTGCCAACTTTTGATATTTATGTTCGGAAATTCAGCAATTTTTTGAAAAAGATATAACCTCAGATGATTTGAAACTGGTCCACTGGTTTCAAGTCTATGATAAAGTACTCCCTTAGTAATTTCTGGCAATTCCGACATTAATCTGATCTGAAATTGACAATTACGAGCTGTATTCAGTTATCAGTGAGTGGAAGAAGGACCTCAAGCTCCGAAAATTTGGCAAGCCAAATCAGGTCTTGATAAAATGGAGTTATAATTTAATGAGAGTCTCGATATAGAAGGCATTGCAAAGCCTTTTAAGTGTTTTCGTGATGGGAGCTCGTTGTCTGATCACCAAAATATACTTTTGCAACTATTGCTGTAGAGAATTACTTTAAAATTATGCCTCAAAATCGTAAATGTAGTGGCATCTTCAAGAGTAAAATAGCAAATTAATTTGAGTGCTGGTGTTGACGAGCAAGTGAACTCAGGGTTTACATCGGAATCCTTAAAAGGAAGAAAAAATTAACCTATGTCCAATTTTAATGAAGAAGGAAACTGGAACCTCTGACCATGGTGAACTCTACTTCGAGGTGGGAAAAGTTAAATGTTATTTAGGACCAAAGATAGATCAAAGATTTTAAAGAAAAATCGATCGAATCGCACATAATCAGCCAAATAAGAGAGATTGAGACACTTTGTAGGAATTATGCTTGTCAGTTGAATTCAAAACTTTTCGCAGTCCATTAGCTCTGGTCGCATTCTGATTCTTGAAACTTACGAATTTCCAGATGCACTTTTAGGGGCTCTAAATGAAATCCAACTGGTTTGCGAAATGCTCGAGTACAAAAAGTACAAACATTTACTCCTAAAAGAACTCTCTCTGCCCTCCCACTCCCTTTTAATTCATTATTCTCTTAAGATCCATCACTTTAGTATCAGAAAATAGCCAAATTCCCCTTCCTTATGCCACATAATTTGGTCTTAATATTTGTAATTATTCACATTCAACCTGCCTTTATATTGCTTATAGCATCGGATGATTATTTCCTGTAACTATTACAATAATAATAATAAAAGTTTGACAATATATTGTTTAGTGAAGTAGTGCGCCTGGCTTACTATTTTTAGCTTCACTCTTAGTATTTATTCAATTCCTGAAATTTCTTTTCAAAAATGACGAAGCCGTAAACAGAGTCTGCAACAATTTAATCTAAGCGCCTGAAATTTGTTAGCTCTGCATTCATTCCGTTTTGCTCGTTTGAAGTATTTGAACGTTTTTCGGGTCCAAAAGCAGCAGCAGCAGCAGCAGCAGCAGCACATCAGCTTTGAGATTCCAAAAAATGTCAATTGTTGCACCCTCCTCCCTCTCACCTCCTCCTCCACTCTCGTTAGATTTCGGAACTGCTTGTGGTTTGTTTTTTGTTCCATATACGGGTTGGGACTTTTGTACTAGCTTCTCATTATTAATAATGCATTGGGGAGACGACTGACGCCTTTTATTGGTGCCGCCATGTTTATTAAGGGGAAAATAAAAATTGTGAATCCAGGTCACCCGTTAGACCACTCTTAGTAACTGAGGGGAAAATGCAGCAAGGTTAATGAAATAATGCCTTATCTCTGTGTTCTTAGTCCTAGTTTGAGCAGTTGTGTTTCATGGATGGAGACCGTTTGCCCGCCAATATTATGGTCGCTGAAGTCAAGAACTAAAAGAATGCCTTTGAGTCTCCATCTTTTATACTTGATGAATCACTAATTCGTTTTCGCTATTGAATTACTCATGAAATATAATTTAGGCATGTTTGAGTTAAAGATAAACGTAGTAAAACAACAAAGGCCTACCAGAATGAAATTAGAATGATGTTAACGAGAGCAAATATTTATGCAATGACACATACCTTTTTGTTATTTTATTAATTAATTAATATAATTTCATCTAACCAATCCTCTGTTGGAAAAGTAAATTATCCAATGAAAATTGCTCGGAGTATCGGACTCCATTAGACCTATTTAGGATAGACACTCAACATAGTTGTCGTTTGCTTATACTTTGGATTGAAAGATATAACGCGGTTATTCACCTATTATAAATCAAAGGATTTTGAAGTGGCTTGTTGAATTGGAACGCCAATATATTTTTATTGGCTAGTGGAATTTATGTTTTGAATCGGTTATATCGCTAAATTGAACCTTATTTAAATGGTCGTTTGATTTATGGGATCTCAATTTAAATAAATTTAAGTGCTGCTCTGTGACGCCTTTTTTTCTTGAAATTATGCAACTATAAAATTTGTTTTATTTTTGAATAAAATGAATAAACTCAATGAAATGTCTTATGGTACATCTTCAGAAAACTGCAGTCAAGTCTACTGTGTTTGTTTTATTAATTTGGCACTATTTTGAATAAGAGAGATAAAAACTCAATGGATCAGCCATCTATATTAATCAACCGAATTCCATCGACTCGAATTCACTCCTCGGCCAGTAATATTCCAGAATTTGTATCATGTAACTAAAGATCAAGTGATTGCCCTGTTTGCGCCCTCATTTTGTTTTGCAGCATTTCTACTCGATCCTGTTTTCCTAAGCACAATTGGACTATTTTGTTCTTTCTGTCGTCGTTAAAAGCTTTCCCACAATGAGGAATTCCAAAAGTTATTAGCCTTAAATAAAATGTACAATTGAGTACCGATGTCTGTTTTTATTAAATGCAAATTAGTTAAAATTAATTAACAAGCTCATATGAATTATTTGATAGTCAAAGCTACGATTATTTCTTCATGTGCTTGTGTTTTAATTCCTTATCATATCCTTCATTCATGATATGCCTAGATTTTACACTTGGAGGCATTTCTCATTGAAAATTAAATCACGTGCTCTCATTTTAAATTCGAACATCTTTCTCCCTTGACTAATCATCTATCACTAAAACGCTACTTTATAGCATTTACCTAGCACTAAGTTACTTTTATGACGAAAAATGAGAATATGGGAATAACTCTATGAATATTCAAAGTACGACTGAATTTATTTACCTTGAGTGGGACATGAAATTCGTCTCATTTTCTACCTCTACTAAATCTCGCATATTTGACACAGCAGCAGCAGCAGTGTAGATGTCTGTGTGATTAACCTTACAAGGAGAACAATGTAAGCAGATGAAATATCTTTCGAACTGCACTTTCTCAATTTTAATGCTAGAGATCCATTATGATTTGTGTTAGCAGGGAGACTCATAAATCATGAAGATTTTGCGGGTGAGTGAAAACGACAAAGGGTTTCCAAGCATTTGATACTCCGATTCGAATTGTAAATAGTTATACAAATGATGTTTCCCTTTCCAACATTCATGATTAGTTCTCCAGTTTGTAATAATTTGCCTGTCAATAATGTCCACTCCTAATTGATCCTTTTTTAATCATGATAGTCTGTCTTGCATTTTAATCTGTTTTTAATTGCACTTATTGAGGAGCCCTGTTTATCTTACAGGACAGTTTTAAGGAGTTAGAGTTGAGTAACTAATTTTGCAATCTCCAAATATTCATAATTTGCTTGAATGCAATTAAGCATTTGAAAGCGTTCTCGTGGAGTTCTCCTCTGAGTAGACGTCACATCGGAGTTGTCTTGGAATTTATAAAATTTTACAAATTTATATTTATTTTAGAATACTTGTAGGTCGTTTGGCGTATTGTCTCATTGCGTATCTATCATTTAGACACAATGAAATTAATATTTTATAAACATGTTTTTGCGTCTCAAGTTTTTTCGAAATTTCAAACGTTGTTTCACTGATATTTTTCAGTTATTAAAGAAGAAGTCAATTGTATGTCAGATCTCATTGTTTTACGAACCATGTATCTCAGGAACTGTGAAAGAATATTTCAAACAGAAAATTATAAAGTTTCCATAGCCTACAGTTGTAGATTATTCATTTAATGAACGCTTCCCAAAATTCCAAACTTTCTAATTAATTCCTTGAATTGCTGAGCAGGTTATTACCAACGACATTCCTTATCTATTGACTGGTTAATCAATTATGATAAGTAGTCTTGCCACTTATTGCAATGGCATATAAAGGAGCGCGTGGCCTTACGTGATCTTAAAGGGATCAAGGTGAGAGAAAAATGTGATGCTGCGGCATCTTTAAGGATTCCTCTAGTGTCTGTGACTTTAGGCCCCTCATCAAATTAGTGCCTATCAATATTTGGCTCATTGAACTGTTGCCTTATGAGAATGAATGCAAAACCTAAAAACTAACTTACATTTTAATGATATTCCGATCATCTTGAGTTTGGTGGTAGGCATTCCGAAAAAAGGATTTTCATGAAAATAATACTATGATCAATTTTCCAGTTTTAGTTGAAGCATATACAGTCTCCTGGATGTGGAGATAAAAGTGTTCTAAACAAAGCTAAATCCAAGGTATATTGACAAAGATTGATGTATTGTATACTCGAAACCTAAGTGGAACTTTAACACTGAATGTAAGGAGAGTTCGGTGAGAGAACGTGTTAACACTGGCTATTACAAAGAAGTTGTTGCATTTCCATTAGGTATTGCTCCCTTCAAAGCAAAAGTTATTGATTAAATCAAAGCAATATCTCATCTATACTTAAAAAATACCCTTCTTCATAAAGGTGACTAGACGACTCAGTCTTAGTCAAGATGCAGAAGCACTACTCTCGGTTTCGGCAATGACGACTGCAACTACAACAGAGTCGAGAGGTGTCTCCGAGGAGTTGTTTGACGTTGTCCATGCAATCGGTGAAACGGAAGGTAGATTCGCACGCCAACGTCAACCATCTGCAACAATTCTAATTGTTGAGGCTCTTACGCTCGCTCGGGATGGGGGAATTTTGGATTGGGACGACCGGGTTTGTGATGTACTGGACGACAGGGAAATGGTAAGCAAGGCAAACTCTTTTTGTGCGTATTTTTATATCTTTTTTTTTTAATTTGCATCAAAATAAGTAGACTCACTGTTCAACGCTTAAAAGTGTATTCTTAAAATGGTCCAGTCAGTGCCTCCCTACAGGCGAAATAAATATTGTCAGTTTGGCTCAATTAATCGTTTCACGATGACTTTGCAGCACACCAATGAATAGATATTGAAACTGTTAAAAAGGATTCTAACTAAAATATGATTGGATGATAAGTATTATATCTTTGCTTAAATGGGAAGATTCTCTCCAAGATCCAGTTAAAGTAGGGAGGGTCAAGCTTCCGTCCTAAATTTTGCTTATCTGAGTAAAACAAATAATGAAATTGCCATATTTTGGCCAAATAGAATCAACGCTGTAGTCAGCATCACCTTGGTAACAAGGCCATCATGGTTAAAAACGAATTCGAGTCGTAAAATAATTTTTTTACTCACACATTTCATAAACCAAGCAATAGTTGTCTGTCAGCGAAAGAAGACGTGCTCCTCATAATTGACCAAATTTTAAAATTAAGTGGTATTGTCACTCCCATCTTGTGAATTTACAGCACTATCTACCTGCGCCCCTGATAACTATTTGCTGAAGGTAAAAATTCCACTGCAAGTTGACGAAACAGTTACAACATCTAATAGCAAAAAGACGCGATCCGGATGATTTTAACATGACGGAGCTCATTATAGCTCACTATATAGTCATTTATCTGATCATTTGAAGATCCTGATTCTTCAAATCTTACGCTACTTGGTGTCAAATTAAGGACATTGCGAACTTAAAGTTTAAAATTAGTTAAACATTGTCATCGAGCTAATTTTGTGCCAAAAATAGACCCCTTTATTGAGCTCACTGAAGCACTTTATGTGTTTCCCATACATTTAAGCGAAAATAGGCATTGCTGTTTTGGTTCTATGCCTCTTTTTTTATTAAAAAGGCATTTCCGTTTTTGGTGATTCATGATGTTGCGGGCCTCGTCGAACCGCATTTTGGACATGATCATTAGGTACCGAAGAGAAAATAACAGTCAAAGTGAATTGCGTCTCTAACGGCCTAGTGCTTGAATATATCATAAAATAAAGAAAAGAAACCATTTGTTTCAAATATGTCATAAGGGTGGGCTCTATTGCAGTTAAATTACTTAGCTATTGGTGCTTTTTGCAGTGAGGTTGGCTATGACTTTTCCGTTTTGTTGTGGAATTGCCTTTTTCCAATGTGACTAATGTGCGCGTAGCCGACTCTGTCCATCGAGTCCTTCCTCACATCATGTGTCCTCTAGCCATCGCTAGACGTACACTCGGAGAGACCGAGTTAGCGCAAATTCGCACTCAATCCAAAATACTGCATGCATGAGTAAGAATCAGTCATATTAATATAATTTTCGTATGAAGGCCAAAACTAAGATAAATTTATGACAATTATTGTCTCGACTACTTGTCAAACTGTCGTATCAGCGTATCCCCGCATATTGATAGTAAGATGGATGGGAAGTGACTCCCCGTTGTAATGCCTCACCTCGAGGCAGAACAAAAATTCTGTATCGCCATGTTTTTTTGTCGACTTTCTATCATCATGACGTCTCAATATATTTGAAATAGTCAACTTTTCTGGAATTTTTAGTATGCAAAATCGACACTATCTGATTATGCTCAATTCTGAATAGGAGGAAACTCCTGGCTACCGTCCACCTCCATTGCATGCGAAGAATAGATTAAAATACAGGAGGCACTTGTCTTAGCCCTTTAACGCCCTGAAGGACCGTACGGTCATCTTTCGAAATAAGCTCTATTGGTACTCTTAGTCTCTTAACAGAAGGCGCTATTGCCGTTTGAAACATTTTCAATACGTATCTATAGCCTCGTCTGATACCCCCAAAGCTTATTCCGTCAATGGCATCAGTTTACTGTGAGACACGAGTTAGTGTAGTTGGGTGTATTTTTCAAAAAGATAATTCGGGCGTTCAAGGGTTAAAAGGACACAAGATAGACACCTGTCTCCCAAGTAATGAACTGTAGTAGTAGAATGATAAAAACTTGAGGGATATGAAGCTGGTAAATCCATAAAGTAAACCGCTAGTTAGTTTTAGCATACGAGAATAGAAATGTGAACGCAGACCATAAAACTTCACCCTATTCGTCTTTGTAGTTCTTTTGTTGCTTGCCAAGCAATTTCCGCTTAATAAAAAATTTTTGTGTCAATATGGCGGTGTGTAATACATTTTAACACCATCCGTTGCATCTTCAAACTTATCAAACATCCCTGACCTAGTCTCAGATTTCTATTCAAAATATTCTTAATAGTTCTGCTAAATCCAACTTGCTGCATGTCATGTCAAACGTTTATTGAACTTTTGTTGCATAAAACTCTTTCGTTAAATTGGCGATTGTGGTTGTAATATGGCCGAGTAATCACTCACTGTCCCTCTCCGTCTCGCCCTTACACACCTTCGGCCGATATATCATCAAACTACCTCATATCACCTTCATCACCGGACCGATCAGAGGTTATTGATACTTGCTAAATATTAGAACAATTAGATTTTAAAATTAAACCAATTAGTATCACTTTAATGAAACGAAAAGATTGGATTTCCAATTTTCGATTTCTGATGGTTGAAACGCCTCATACCTTAATGCCATTCCTAATGATGACCTTTAGATTCGATTCGTGTCCATTTACAAATAACTATTTTATTGGCTAAAAATCGTGAATATCAGGAACCAAATCTCCTCAATTTTGCCCATTTTATTACATTTAACGTTGCAAAATTCGATTGGCACTATTTCCATTTTCAATTCAGTTAATAAGGATAGAGACACCAAACGCTAATCAAGTGAGAAGACTATGAAAATACTTTTGCAAACGAGGTTTTGATAGAATATTAGTAGTCAGTTTAAAAATGGCTTGAGTTAGCAAATGGTAGGAAAGCACTTCGTATGGGTTAGACGAGGAACGCGCTTGTCCGTTGGAGTGGAAGTAGCTACTGTTAATGAACAGTGATTCTGACTCAAAATTGATTCAGACATTCAGCTTTTCTTCTAATCAACACTGTATCGTACACTGGATTATATTCAATAACCATTGATAAATCTAAGATAAACTATGTTCGGACATAATATTTACCCATTAGTAAATCAGTTGGGAAATCCCATAGCTCTGTTAAAAGTGTACATATTGATTTTATGAGTCTTCTAATAATAATAATCAAAATAAAATAAGATAATATTGGTTATAAGCAAGCAAATATAGAGAGGAACTTCGTTTTGAGCTTGCTTAATAAATAAGAAACGGTTTTATTATTCATGAGCACATAAAACAGAACATTTAAACAAAGTGAGATCATTCCTTCTTTGATCTCTCGAACTCAGCGGATCAATAATTAAACTTTAATAATTTGGCCTATTGCTTGCCAGGAAGAGGGCTAATTAAATTTCCAAGAATTTCAAACGTTTGCCAAAAGGATGTGGCATATGGTGCTATAACTTTAAATATAAATATTTTCGATGCAATTTGAATATCGTTTAATTAATTTTCCTCTTTCACTTAATAAATGGAGTTTAAAATCGTACTGACTCCACCCAAACTTGCTATACACTGGTTAATGTGTCATTCTACGATATCAGAAGTCATCACTTCAATACCTAAGGGCAACTACACCAGTTATGTTGGGCCAGTAACTGATGATAGAAAACGAGTTATTCACTAGAGAGACTTCCTCTTATTGCTCATGTGTCCGTGGTTAGCCAAGAAACACGATTTCCAAATGTGACGTGGAATACTTATGGACAATGCAAACCTTCTTTCACTAATTATACGCTTCGGTTGATTAAAATTTACCTAAGAGGCGTCTTATTACCAATACGATCCTCCCCACGTTTAAAGTCAATAGGGCCTCTGAATACGTTTAATAAATAGGCCAGTAGAATTGATAGGAGAGGTCACCGCAATTTTCTCAAATGTCATTTTCTGTTTAGCTGCTAGCAAGATTCAAGTGGGACTTTCCTGACACACGATCCCTCAGTTCCTCCGCATCCACTCTTCCTCGAACAGGTAAACCCTCAACTCCTCTGGTGGTGCCATGCAATGGTGAGCTAGAAGATATGCAAGCATTCTCCTCCAGTGCCCCCATAGCTCCCAATTCCACAGTGACGTCTCTAGCGGACTCCTGGACACCCTCGTCCTCGGTGGTTAGTTTGAATCCGCCCGTGAGAACAAATGCGCCGTTGCCTCCTACATATATCCAAAGAACACCCTCTCCGATAAGTCTTGATTTTAATATCGGTATGCATCTGATTTTGTAAGCTTTTCAAATGAATCCAACTTTAAAGAGAGTTCTCCCAATATATTTCTAATTAATATCAGAAAAAAATTGCAAACGTGAATTAGCACCTAAGCTAGTGAAACTACAAGAATGTCCAAAATGATGTTATCGTTCATCAATAGCCTGCAATTCTGTTATATTTTAATTTTTCAAGTTTCTTACGGTAAGCATTTCAGTGAAATTTTGATTTCCGTCTCCAGATTACTGAGTAGAATTTCTGAGCTGAAAATTCCTTAGTCCCCTATTTGTGCGCCAGTTCATTTCCACAAAATTCAAAGAGGGCTGATTGGCCATTCCAACCTAGTTACGTCTGTTACTTTCGATAATTAGTCGAGAAGTTGAATAGACTAAATGGCCAATTTCGGTAATAAAGAGATTCTCAAAACATGGAGTTTCTCATTAATAAGGGACCACCATGCTATCTGAAGCAGCCCTAATTATTTTTTAAGGTAGCCTTTTGAATTGGTAAATTTTTGTATCTCGTTTGTCTGGAAATGAATGTTTTTGTCCTATTGTACAACTTCCTGTCTTAGACAAACGGGCATGTTATTTGGCGGCCCTGGATTAAGTGTAGCCATCTCAGATTTAGTGGCTAGTGGCTTAGTCGCGAGGAAATCCAGCTTAGACGTAAGATGTGCACTAAGATGTTTGTTAACCCTTTACTACCCGAATTATCTATTTGGAAAATTCACCCAACCGCACTCATGCGTGTCTCAAAACAGACTGATGCCACCGACGTGAGATGAGTTTTGGTGGTACCAGGTGAAGGCTATAGACACGTATTGAACATGTTTCAAACTGCATTAGCGCCTTCTGTTAGGAGTCTGGTACCAATGGAGCTTATTGTGAAGGAGGAACGTACGGTCCTGCAGGGCGTTAAAGGGCCAAAAGACGCTTCCCCAAATGAAAAACGTATGAAATCTAAATATCGCTGTCCATAAGAATACAGCTTTACCATACTGTGCACCAATTTTAATAAAAATATACGCTGTGATCGATTTTCTTAGAGAAAAGCTGCATATAAATTTGAAACCAAATTCTTTATTTCTTAAATTGCATTATTTACACGCTAACAAACGCTTGGATAGGCTAAGTTACTATCATCATTGCACTCATTAGCAGTATTAATTGGCTGTGTGCAAGCACGAGAAGCGATTTGCTTTTTTTTTAATGATTTTATACTTTTCATCTGTTGAATTTCTAGTGATAGCACTAACATCCTTGAATTGCGCATATATTGAAATCCGCTGCTCCATTTCAGTTATTGCTTTGGTTTAGCTAAATAAACGTTTGGCAGAAGAAAAGCATTTGCAATTCATCTTTTAAAACATTAAAAAGCAAAGGTGTAATAGATGTTGCAGTGACAACAGTGAAGTGGCGCAGTATACGAGTTTCTTAAATGGAGAGGGTTGGGGATGTCTTCGATTTACGCAGAAAGAACGTTGGAAACACTTTTAACGCTGAATGTAGGAATAGAATAATGCAGATCCCCCAGGCCAAGAGAGATGAATGTGTAAGCGGAGTCAAATATTGGCAAAATATTCGGATAACAGATATGCAGGGAGAGAATACATCCGGAAACTGGATACCTGTAGTTTTATTCATTTTCTTAAGCATAATTTCCCCTTCACAATTGTGCACCTATTTAAGCTTAAATGCGTGCATAAACCCTCCATGTTTCCTTATGCAATATTTGTTTTCGTCTGATCAGAAGTTAGTTAGTAAATTTTACGGGTGCTCCCTTAAGCAAGTTAGGCGATTCGTGTCTAATCGGAGAGACAGCAGTGTAACTTTCACCTTCATTTTCAGTATTCGCGTTTAATTTTTCAAGTATAATCCATGTAGACGCAGTTTGGAAAAGAAAGCACATGTCCCAAAATTTAATTCTTTTGCCCCTTTTTCCACTCTTCCACCGATTTGTGCGGTAACGGTTACATTCCACACTCAAGGTGTGTAGAGGCGGTATCTTAATTATTAGCTCTGACGTCACCAATGGGCATATCAATCTCTGCACCGTTTCCCAAGTAAAACGAACTTTCAGATTGTTTAACCTGACATATTCGACAAACAAAGTAGTCAATTGGACATTGCATTCTCAGTAGTCGATCAGATGTTGTTTGAAAAGGTTAAGATTATCTTTTAAGTGCCCTTACGATTAGGGCGTGCCATCTTCACTGTCGTTTATTAATTAATTTATGTAAGAATATGAATTAGAAAAATTTATTTTGGGTTTTGGACAGAAAATTTTAGTGTTACTTAAAGAGTATTAACATAATTGCCTTGGCAGATTATCGGAGACTTGGAGGAGACTTTCGCATAAAAATCGTATACACTAGGCACTAAAAGTTATGTTAGATATTAAAGGAGCTTTGAACTGCTCTGACCTGATTCGAGATGTTATCGTTTACTTCCAGTGGCAGGGAAAAGCAGTAAAACTCTCTAGCAGAGAACCACCTAAAGATGTAGGAAGTGTTGGCACATAAAGAGCGGGCATTCAATTAATAGAAGTGAAGGTCAGAAATTAATGAGTATATACCTTGTTTTAGCCCATACATCATCCGGTCGGGTATGGTTTGGATTTTGTCTTTCCCTTTTCATCTTATTCTTCATGCAAAAAGGCTGTTTGGCGTAATTTCATGCGATTTCGCTGACTTCCACTTTCTACATAACTTTCTTTAACATCTGTCTATTCAACACAGGAGTCTACCATTTGAAGGACCACCTTTGGATTTGGATGACTGATCCATTCGTACCTTCTCATTTCTCTTTCATTTGCTGATCGTCGGCGATTTCACTTTTTTGGACACAATTTAAGTTGTGATTAATATTCAGTATAACGAGGAATTTAATCCTTACTAGGATTTTTTTAAAATTTTGAGCGACTGCAATTGTTTCCATTACATTTACCCAGGTCTATATCGATATCACTTTCGAAGTTTCACTTGTTGTTTTGGCTTTTATGCTTCTTCCGCTTAGTCATTTCTAGGTGATTGTTCGATTTACAAGGTAGTAAATTTTAGTATAATTTAAACGGTTACCTTCTGCTTCATGGTTCTATTTGCACTTCGCCAGTTCTAATACGGCTAATTCCAATGCCCCTTTGCACCAAATATTGTTGGCAGTTAATAAGCCATTGACAACATAAAGGATCACTCTTTCATGAAACTGAGTAGTCTACGTCAACTAACTTAAGTTAATACTTGAAAGCATGACTGTCCCCTGGTGGTTACAAATTTGCCTGACTTTGTGTGTTTGCTGATAAGTCATGTTAAACTTACCCCAATTGTGGGGATGAATTTAGTATAAATTTGGTTACATAGTTCTCTCCACCCCTCCCCTCCCCCTCTCCCCCGCCTCCAAGCCAAAATAAGTAGTCATATGTGTAATATTATGGGTGTACTAGGATTATTCAAACTTGCCACAATTATTTAAACTGAGAACTTATCATTAACTAGGCATAATTCATAATCATGGGCTAAAATAAGCAAACAAAATATCCACTCTTTGTTAATGTGCCTATTTTTGTCGCATAATGTCTGTTTATGCTTAAAATTTGTGTTTTTAAGAAATGTGTGCTGTTACCGCTCTTGTTGTGTCTATCTTTAGCCCCGGAGTCATTGTCTACGTTTTTCATCTTTATTGCTTCTCCTAGAAGAAAAGTTTCCGTCTTGTTCGTATCTTGGTCAATTTTGCCTCAGTTTTTGGGATATCGAGTTTTGCCCTTCTATCTTCTATTGAGACAATAGTGAGCAGAATTTATTGGAAGACACCAGGAATCACGAGAGATATAACTTAATTGGGAAGGTGGATAAATTTACCATAGGGGTATTTATAGTTCATTTGGACTCAACGAGTCGTACACACTCGCCCCTGCATATTCGATGATCGTTTACAGCAAGTATGACGGAATGCAGCCCAATGTCACTTGTAGAGTCTCGAATGCTAGAGGGGAGTTCGAGGCCATGTGTGGAGAAGGGGGCTGGGGAAATATTAATTGGAGACTACTGCACAACCAACCGAAAGGCTAATGCCGGTTTCTTATGGGACATTTCTCATTGAATCTTGTATGTTTTTTAATTGATTTATGCCTGATCGTTTCATTTCTGGTGGTCGTTCCTGCAGTGACAAATGCAACACGGTGGTGTGCTGTCTTAGTATCGTTATTCAACCATTGATTTGAATCGCAATTATATTGGTAAGTGGAAAATCCTTGGAACTACTCTACACGATCCAGTTTGTATAGATTTCGACTGAATTCTATCCTTGTATATTGCATGATTTACCTTTCAGATTTATTTGAATTGATGTAAAACCCAATTTTATTCAAGATTCTGTGTCTTGAAGGACTTTTATCATGTGGACAGATACTGTTAAAACTGTCAAAGTCAAGGCATGTGGTCTCTGCGTCTGATTCGATTCTGTAATATACGATTTTATTACTGCCGATACTGAATAAAAATTTAAATCCTATTTCACAGATTTATTAGAAACAGTTCCTTTCCCGATATTGGTTATTCCTGTTAGTCCGTCAAAAAGATAGAACTAAAATCGTTCAAATAAATTCGAAATTTTGTTTACATTTCTACATCTTTGGTGTTTTGAAAGGTGTTCTTAAAAAGTGCAATTCATATCACCTTCTTCTTCACTAGTTCACTAGTAAATTGTGAAGAAATAAAAAAAAGCAGGACAATGATTGTAATGAGTCAATTGTAGTAGGTGCACAGGTCAAAGTAGAAATATCTTATCTAAAAAAAGACATATAATTTATTTTTCTGTTAATATATAATCAGAGTGTAGAGTTGGATATCAACACCGAATTCGGACTATTTAAGTGCGTGATTTTAATTGTATGTTAGGAGAGTTTGCATGATTTTAGATGCAGTTCTTACAATTTAATGCATGTTTAGAATCCATGAATGAAAGTGGAGTGAAAATTTAATTTAATTTCAACTCGCTTTCCTTAATCTTTGAATTAGCTTTGGCTGGGAGCGATTCTTCTGTACTAGTGCTGGAAACAGCGACTTGGACTTCTGGTTGTGATGTTGATAGTATTAAGATAAAAATGAAATGATTGGGATGAATATGCTTAGAATTGCAGGTTATAAGTGTAGAGTGCATAAGAAATAAAAAAGGAATACCGCGTCTTTGGAATCACCTTTTAATTATTTCAGCAAGTAAATAAAAAAAATATAATTTGTTTGTCCGTAATATAAAATTCGCATCAGTTAAAGCCTATTGAGTGTAATTGCCAAATTAATAGTGACTTGGCGGACTGAGAATATTGCTCAAAAGGGATTCAGAATGCCCTCTAACCAAGTTCAAATATACTGCATTTTTTAATAATCAAAAAACTCCCCTTGCTAAATGTTTCACGTGCAGTGGTTACCTATAATTCGAAATTTAATGCGGTGGGCGGCTTAATTATTTCAGCGCTTTGCTTAAATGTGAATGGAAAGTATAAACTAAACTAGTGAGGCTGGAAATTCGCATAAAAAATGCGTATAAAAAGGAAAAAGGAAGGCGGATTGGTTTGGCCAAGGCAAAGGTAGAGCGGCGTCAGTTTAATCAGGATGCATTAGCTAATTAACTCACCAAATACAACTCTCCTTTAATCCCTCATCCGTCCTTGGGAAAATCTCTCCCTTAAACTTCCTCTGTAACCATGGCGATAACTCTCTCTCTCTCAACCACGTTTTAAGGCCGCGGCGCTCTGAGTGCAATTTGTCTGCCATAATTAATGCAAGAGAGAGAGAGTGAAATTTCGGTCTCGAATTCTTTTATTAAAGGCTCCGACTTACCTACGATATTAATTACTGTATTTACCCAAGTGAGTTCATAAATGACTTCTTACTAATAGTTCCAGTAAAAAAGGGAGTGAAGATGCGAACCAAAATTGTTTGCCAACTCATTACAATTATAGTAATGCATTTGACCCTTGGATCCGTTTCAAGATATTTTATGTCCAGCTATATGGTCAGAGTTTTTTCGGTTAATTTACTGAACATGGAATGTTGTCAAGTTCCTCTTGATACAGTTAACTCCTATATTTTATAGGGATTTTTTTTCCCATTTTGAACTTAAACCCTTTCTAATATTCTCATATAAAGCTTGAGAAATGGGTCAGGAATGCCTGAAATTTCATCATCACAACTTAGGAATCAGTTAAAAATGAAATTCTTTCTCAGTTAGCTTATTTGTTGCAATATTCTAAAAGTAAGTTAAAATCCACATTTAGAATGTTTATTTTATAAAACTATCCTTTCGAATATCAATTTTTTAATAAATTAAATTTCTAATTTTTTTTGTCATTAAACGCTAAGGCGGAATATGTGCATTTTGTAGCAGGATGGTTAACTTTTCGTATTTTTGCAAAAAATAGCCTCCCAGACCCCATGTTATTATTCACCAACTTAAACACCTCTATTTTCCTTGAAACATCTTGTGCTTATCGTTTTTAGTCAATTAAATAAAACATTTAAATTTTTTTGGGGGAATTTCCACCTGGGTGTGTCTATATTTGCTTGGGGCGGTCGGAGAATTCAAGTTCTGAATCTTATTTCTGTTATCTAGTTATTCAATACTAAACGCTGTGCAGAAAGTACTTAGAGGTTGAAAAGCACTGCATATAAGTGCCATGAGGGGGCATTGCACTCCACATTCAACTGGTGTCCTCTTGACTTTTATTTAAATTGTATGTATTCTTTCTTGCCTCCAAGCCAATGCACACCTGCTTGCATCGTTGTTGTTGAGGATGGGATCCATTCTTGACCATTAAAATATTATTTCTAGCGTTTAATAATTGTATACTGATTGATTATATAGGGTAAAGAGGTGCTTCCTTAAAATGAGCTTGTTTTTAAAGAGATGGTTATTATCTCGACTAAATCGACTTTTGCCTTTAGTACAAGATTAAATGCCTAGTTAACCTAATTCGTTTGACTTATGGGGTTATTAATAGCAGGAGTAATTATGAGTGACGTGTCACTTTTCACAAAGTGAAAACATTTACTAAAGTTTTCGTTATTGAAAAGATGAAGATTACCTTTTCAAGTCTAAATTTACAATAGAACCCTTCTCGATTATGCAAAGACATTGATCAAATACTTCCGAATTTGCTATGACTGAATATCTAAGCAGGTTTGAAGGAAGTTCAAAGTTGAGATCTCACGCTAAATGAAACCTGTTAAACAAATTAATGAATAGAAAGACCATTTTATTGAATTCGGCAGTTAAAAGTGTATGGCAATGCTTTGCCTAATTGCTAATAAAGTATTTTTTTGAAAATGTGACCTTGGTTTCAAAATCTTAAACCTAATCAACTAACTTATAATTCGGATGCTACTTAATTTATTTAAATTTCATCTTCGCGAAATTTCATAGCATTTTAGGCCATTTTTTATATTTGGACTCGAGATTGTTTATCGAAATACCATGAAAACATAGCCTGCAGTTAATTGTAATGGCTTTTATATTGTGTGAAATCGTTTTTGGTTAAACTTTAATTTCGAAGAAAAACATTGGAATAATTAGCCATCTTATACATGTGAAATGTGTGATTTCCTATGTTAACTGTGCTCTAGTAAACTTTCAGTAACTCGCAGAGCATTCGACTTTGTCAAGTGTTGCTATAAATAGTTTTCTTTTCCTCTGCTCTCTCTCCCTCTCTCTCAATCTGCCTCCAACATCCCCTAATTCCCTCACTGCCACTAGCAACCAATTTGCGCATTGTCTGGCATGGAGTCATGGAGGAAACGAGTTTACTTCCTCATTCCACATTCTCTAATCAAATGGCTGTAATGAAGGTCTGACTGGAGGAATGGGAAAGTAAATCTTCTTAGCCTAGACGTGTGGGTAACAGAAAGTAATGATCTCCAGATTCGCTATTTGCGCATTTGCTACTCTTTCGTGCTCTCCCTCCCAGCCCTCTTTCCCATTTCCCAAACATAGTTCGCTTTTCTACTACTAAGCTCATCTCTCCGCCCCCCACCCCTCCCTCTATTTTTCTTCCACTCCTTTTTTTGAGCGCGTCCTTTCTTCTTTTCCTAACATAGAGGGATGGAAGGGGGAAAGAGGGTCAGAGGAAGACGGTAGTAGCTGCTGTGCCTTCTCATTTGCGCCTCTTCCGATCCCCACAAATGGGTTTTGTTGGCTACAACACGAACGCCACATGCTGCTTTCTTTTTCTCTCGCTCACTTCTACCCCTGCCTTTTTCAAAGAGAGGATTTTGAGAATTTTGTGCTCTTGTCGAATTAAAGTTGTGCTTTAACAGAGGTGACTTACAGTGGATTGAACAAGAAATGCATGGTTTTAGCTTTTCAGTTTAAGCGAAGTATGTTCTTTCATGGTTTCAAACTATCATAATATGTTTTTTTTCGCAAATACGCTTCCTTTGCACGCCACTAGTGGAAATGAAATGGAGAAATATTCTTTTAATGAGAGTTAAATTGTTACATTCATTATTATTTAAAGGTATTGATTTTTCTGCTCTCCGGATTTCACTGATTGATAATGATTTACTTTTTTTGTTGTAATTATTAAAAATAAATAAAAATATCACATTATCTATTTTTATTTATATATCTTGATTTTGAATTATACATGTTAATATTTATAATGCAGTGCATCTAATAACATTCTTTGGTTCAATAGAACAAACCAAATAGTAACCGGAACTGCATTGATATTCTGAATTAATATCAGTTCCACCTTGAATATTTTTTTATGAAAAAATTCTCTTATAATATCTTAAATTTTAGATAAACCTGAACAGTCAGTTATTCCGGAGCCATTGGAAATGGGCAATCAGCCACCTGCAGTTCCACCCCATCAGAATCTCATTTCGGTAAGTTTATTTCAATTTTAAATTTACAAGTAACAAAGTAATATTTAAAACAGTATGAAGTTCACTTGGTTCTCTATTTGATGCAATTGAGATCAATATTTTGTCGACACTTTCATACTGGATATTGACGATATATTTGATTAATCACATCAGCTGAATAGGGTAGTCTAAGTTGGGCTAAGGATAGCTTAATATTTTCCAATATTTAAAACATTTTTTTATAAATTGTCTTCTTTTTTAATGTTCAGTTTGAAACGAAATGCGATTTTTTGCTGTATCAGGCGAACCAGGATGAAATACTTTCCGGGAATATCCATTCAGCCCTCCCCCAGGAATCCAATCCGGCAACTACAATGCCAATTTCGTCATATCCCATGACACTTGCAAAATCTCCCCTCCCAACTACCAACATGATGCGACGGCCGGCTCCCCGTCCCCCTGTAAATACTGCTCAACGATCTTCACCGCCACCTCTGGTTACCATGGCTGAAACGAATTCCATTTCACAAAGCTCTACCATAATAGCCAACGGAATCACTGTTGATCCGTTAAAAGATGACTCAATGTTAGTTTATTTTTGATATTATTGAAATAATTTAAAGGAACAAAGTTATCTTGCACTTTCTCTCTTTAAAGCCCTTAAGAAGGGTCTTTAGTGAGTTAACAACGCCTATATTTTCACCAATTTCGCATAAATTGAATGTGGGGCACACATATTTTTGAACATAGTTTTTTTTGTTTTAGTAATTTTGGTTGGTGTTCTTGTTTTAAAAATCAAAATTAAATACTCCAAATGGACATTCTCTTGGTTTTGAGAATTGAGCAAAAAATTACCTTATAAAGTTTGTTTAATAGTTATTTCAAATTTGGCAGAATATTTTCCTTATTTTAAATCAATTTCAGAGCAGCGCCTTTGTCAACAATTACCTACAGAGTCTTTAAAAATTCTTCTAGTCTCTAAATTGGCAAAGCAATGGGAGATCAACACGCTCAAAGGATATTTTCATGCAGTGTTTCTCTTAAGACTGACCTGATGCTATTAAATATTAACTGCTATAAACCTTTTATCCTATACGAAAACATTAGATAAACAGTTTTCGTTTATCTGACGTCGAGAAGAAGCGCATTTCCTCATTTCGTCGTATAAAAACAGTAATTAATTTTTTACTGCTCTTATAATACTACTGAAATGAGGTTATAAATTAGCAAAAAGAACACATTTACATAATTAGTTCCAGTATGCTGTGTCACTCCGATTAAAATACGTCAGCCATTACCAATCACTCGTGAATTTTATTTTGTTCTTTAAACGTTAGAATATGATGACAGAAGTGAGTTGATAGTTGAATCCATGCTTTATATGCTAATTTTTAAAATCTACTCACCACTATCAGTTCCACCGTCATTTCGTTTCAATGTTTAACAAGATCACATTTTATGTCGAAATAAACTGACGTTTGAATAATTTTAATGCGTAGTTTTCTCAAGATCTGGGATCATCTAAATTTGAGATAATATTAAAATATATGATTTTGGTCTTTCTTTCCCTAAAAATGGTCACTTAAATAATATAAACTAATCTAAAAGTGGAGGCGGTAGAGGGATAAATAGAAATTTATATTTCATAGATTCACCCACCTTCATTGACTCAGCATAATGGCTTTCAATACTTTTAGTATCCTTCAGAAATTAATTGCAATCATATATTTGCCCATTCAAAGGATTGGTTGTGGATGAATGTATGTGATTCACCAGTTGAACGCCCACCACCTGATGGATTAGTAGCATTTCCTACGCTTTGCACTGTTTGTATGAATTCAGGTACAATCTGCTATTGCACAGATAGACCACAATGAGGTGTAGATTTTGCTTACATCGATGTTCTTTCCCATCCGTTTTCGCCTCCATTTGTGGTCCTGCCTCTCATTGTTCCATTAGCGCTATTTTGTTCTTTGTTCATCTTCTTTGCTAATTTGTCATTTCCTTTTATCTCATAACTGAATGCACAAATCATTTACACGCACATGCTAAAATGATTTGGCACATAACCACCACATCAACTGTTTCAGTGACCCCAAGCGTTCGAATCACATGGGGCACCTTGATGGAGTGAAAAGTCAGAGATCTCATTTTGTAATGAGCTGAAAATTGGGAAATAATCATTTATCTTATCGAGAAGCCGCACAAAAGTAGTGGCATTATCATTTCAATAGATTATGCTATCTTTTAGTCAGTGCTTATTTTCAATGTCTGTGGTTTAACCTTAATTTTTGTTACCAACAGAAACAATATTCTTATTGAAAGATTAATATACGGAAATGACATAGTGATATTTGGCTTGAAATAAGTCATTACAAGTGGTGTGCAAGAAATATCTTTTATTGTAAAACTGAGAATACTTTTTCCTATTTGTTGTTTTACGAGGACAATTGTTTGCCAATTAACATAACGTGTCTTTACGATTAGTTATTCAAAATTATTCCAGAAATTCCTGCTAAACTAGTTAAATAGGTTTAATAATTTTTTTTTCTGGTAGCAGACAGATTATGATAACTGTTGGAATTCATTGGTCATTAACTGATCAAAAGCATGCTTGGTTATTCCATACAGAACTCTTCCAACGGCTGTAGAGTTGACATTTGAATCAATCCAAGTGTTTTTAAATCAGCAGTGAGATAAATTTGAGGTTAAATTTGTTAGTAGCGTTTAACAGTTTTAATCCTGTTCCCATCAGCGAGTGAGACTTGTATCTTTTATTGTCATTGTTGTTGATATTATAAAATAGGAGATTTGTATGATATAATTTGTTTTATTTTTAGAAATTTCGAGCCCCTCTCAACGTTTACCAGAATTCCATCTTCTCAAATTTCAACGGAATCCACTGTAAGTCTAAAAACTTGTTGGCACTTTCAGTTCTTAAGTCATTTTGTTTTGATGTTAAGAATTATAGGTCAAATTTTTATTTTGACTCATGTGCCCCTTCCAAAAGTGACACGTCCTCTAGTTACTTATGATGATGATGATGATGTTTTTGATTTATTTAAAGCAAACACAAAATAGTCACAACATCCTATTGAACTGCTGCTTTTTCTTGTAAAAAATTTTCATGTAGTTAAAGCTCCTGTGAGGTAGTTAGATATTTACGACATTTTGAAATACAACAGAAGTGGCTTGAAGTATCTAAAACTTACTGAACCCTTCAACTCATACTGCAATAATTCACACGGTATTGATGAATAGGAATTCGGTGGCCTGAATAGCTCATAAATACATTTAGTTTCAGAAAATGTATGAATGCTCGCGTCAAAATGATTTAATAAGGTCAATACACACACAACTCTACTCTACAGTTTCCAAGACACAATGGTTCCGTGTTGTGTTGAATGGAAAATGCATTGTGGAATGACCATAAAATCTCGATAATCGTGACAAAGTGGCACCATCAGGCCGTAGAATGCAATCGCAAGCCGAATAATATTGATTCTACTGAGACTAAATATCACATACAATACTAGCAGAAGAAACGGGGCGTGAAAAATGGAGTTAAAATAGCAAAACACAAAGAACTGGAAGCGGCTTCAACTCAAAGCATTTTGTGCATTTCTCGTGTGCACCCTCGCGTTGAAACTTTAACTTCTTTACGTGCAGAACTGGAAGCAGTGCTGCTGTATCCTTTGGGCGTTTCAATAACAGTCTAGTCAATCCTTTTAAGGGTATTCTGTTCAAATTAAAATCCTACTTCTGGACCAGAAAGATAACGATTTGCCGTTATAGTCTCTTGAGAAGGGTAAAATCTGAGTGAGAGCTATTTGACAGTATTTGCGGTATTTGTTGCGGCGCAAGTGCCAAAGACAAAACGGTTATGAAACACAAATACCTTTTAAATATCACTAGATCTTTCTTTTTTATAAAATTGAGCTAATTTTGTATTAATCATTACATTTTTTATCAAATTTTCTTTCTTTAAGAATTCGGTCAAAACCCGTAATAATTCCTTTAAGAAATATTTTTTTATGACTAACGAAATACGATACACTTTGTAGTACCTGATGGATTTGTGTCGTATCACGATTCGGAAGTACATTGTTTAGCTGTGCAAATATTGAGAATAAGGCTGCATCGTTGCACTTTTTTTCTTGCAGCATCTTAAACAAAAGCTCCAATGAAACGCAGTAATATCTGTTTTTACTATGCGTTGTTTTTCGGTCAAGACAAATTGCATTCCCAAGCTGCGAAATTCTGATTTTAACAAGTGCCCAGCAGCTATGATTAATAATAGATCTCATCACTTTCGCAAATTTGCAGGATACAGAACCTAAACCCTATATCATGCGCTTAACCTTAAATTCAAAGATGCTTCCGCTTAATCTAATGTTTCAAATTTAAAATTACAGTTTAGAAATTCAGTGATTTCCTTATCTAACCCTTTAACGTCCCGCAGAACCGCACACTTCTCTTTCAAAATAAGCTCCATTGGTACTAGACTGATAACAGAAGGGAAAACAATGGGAAAATTTTTAAGAACACAAAAATAATTCGGGCGCTAAAGGGTTAACAATGAAGAGTAAAAGCAATTTATTGATTTCTTCGAAAAGAGTTAAGAATGTATCCCGCGGTTGTCTATTGAAGTAAAGTTGAATAAATATTTTAATCTAGTTTAATTTTGTTTTCTCTCTATTATTTAATGCAATGACAGGATTTTCTGCAGTCCAGGAGAAGAATCACATAATTTAATATTTTTGGAATTGAGACATCCATTTAGTAAAAATATAATACAACCCAATTCTGCAAATCATATGAGGTTGCCTCCTTTCATTTATTGAAAATAGTGTGTGAGTAGTTGGAGGTTTCAATACATCCTTTGAAGGTGACTAATATCTTTACTAATCTTAAATGATAAATGTTACTACTTAGGCATTAATTAATTCCTGAATTGGGATATTTGAGATCATACGCTAAATCTTTTGAGGATGTTGGAAATAATTCGTGAATCTCAAACTTTCACGGCTTAACATTGGGTGGAGGCACGAATGCTACTTTTCTTTCTAACGACGTGGTTCGCTTATTGATTATTAAATCGCTAATATATTTCTAATTTCAAATTTTTTAAATCTATACAAATACGTAATTTCTCCATATGAATTATAAATTTTTGAGTTTAAATGATGAGATTATTTATAAAATGGAGTTTATTGACTGAATTATAAATCTCGCAAGTAATTTCAGTGCAAACGCCTATGAAAAATTTATGTCTGGGTATAATAAACGAAACTACATTACAATTTATCAAAAATAACCTCGATTTTTAGTCCTTCAAATAAATTAAACACAGTTTTAATCAATGCCAGAAAGCAAAAATGCTCCCTCTTATCTTGTATAGCCTTCATCTTTCGAATGCAAAAGTAAATAAGAATATGGGGAATGCTCACACCTTAACATGGGCTAGAAGCTGAAATAACTTCGAGATTATTCGCGTGGAGTATGCGGAAGTATTGATTATAATATTTATGGAGGTTTTAAAAATGTGCTCATGCACATCCGGCCAAGTAAGCTTTGGGAAATTTTTCCTTGTCTCTTAACTGGAACGTATTTTGTAGAAATGTTTGTTGTTTTTATTCTCTATGGGTTTCGTGTTTGCCCAGCCACTTTAGTGACAACTTGCGAAATACCCGAAAGGAATCTATAGATCGTCACATGCGCCTTTTGAATTCGTTACCTTTTCTTCTTCAAATCGTCTTTTATATGGCCAGAAATAGCTTCTATATTTACATCCACCTATATCTGCGATTACCACCTTGACAACGCCAGAAGTTTGAATATTAAAAGCAGTTTAGAATTCGTCAAAAGGAGAAAGTGAATTTCTTTATTTAATTCCCTCTTTATTTTAACTGAGAGAATTTGTGATGATGTTTATCAAATTTGACTATTTTTGTAAATTTTAAATTTATAAGTGTTCTTTTTCCACCATCTACCTAATTATGCTAGACATGTCATTTCAAATTTTCGTTTTCATAGAGTTGCCATATCTATGCTGAGTTATTCGCTTAATAACTATCAATCTGTTAACCAGCGATTGCAAATTTGTAAAATGAATTGCTTTAACAATTACATTTCGTTCTGGTTTAATAATTTTTATCATTATGGTTTGTTGTACACTTTGTTCCTTCATGTAAATATCAAGCGTAGCAATAGTTGAAGGATCATTAGTGCAGGATCAGGAAAAACTTCCTGAACTGCTATTTTTCTAAGCGCACATGACAGATGTGTTCGTTGAGAGAATATGGAGAATGTGGGGAGTAAATTAAATTAAACGAAAAATGTTTATTCATTAATTTTTAATTACCTTATCTTCGAAATATTTCCCAAACGTACTTTCATTCATTGAATCTTTCAAATGTCCACCTTATTATGAAATTTTTCTTAAATATTTGAACAATTCTCATTTCCATGATGACCAAATAAATTTTGTCACTAGCCTAGGAGTAAAACCGAGTGTGTCTACCATCAGTTCAAAAATAAATTTCTGCCCTTTTTAACTAAATCACTACCTATTTATTTAATGAGCAAGAACCAACTCCTGAAGCACTGCTTAAATTAAAGCATTGGGAGGAGTTTTTATCTTCCCTTCTCCAAGTGTAAAAGGTGTTTTGCTGGCTGACCTGTATTAATTTTAACTAAACCTACACTCGAAATGATGCTTCTTCTATCCCCACTCTATTATCTCCCTAATTGATTGCTAATCCCAATTGTTTAGCCCATGCTGAAGTGCTTGATTTTCGATCCATTTTCTCCGTTTGCAAAGTTGGTAACTTTCTGGCTAACAAGAATGTCGCCAAGGTAAGATCTTGTTTTTCCATTGATAAATGACAGTGCCTTAACATCACTTCAAAAGAGCAGATTCGTCTGTTCTCGGTTCCTTTTTAGATAATTTAGAAGTTTTGGGGTTATTTGCTTCCTTGTATCGAAAATTACACCTATAAGGATGTATGAAAATTTTATTTCATCACCTCTTTGCAAAATGTTTCATGGAATTTGACAAAGATGAAATCTGAAGTTTCTGTTCTAAAATGTTGGTTTCTCTCAAGAAATTGAGCAATGCTTCATTCCTTTATGCTCACCTAAATTATCGAGAGTTTCAGTAGTACAACTATCCTAGTTGTTTGATCAGACAATAGGCGTATCCTGCTCCGATTCATTACGACGACCCTACACGTTCCATCTATAATAATTATGCAGCTATTTCCACCTGAATCACGATACGCAAAGGTGTTTGGACTATCATGTCACTATCAGTAGCTTTAGAAGCCAGGTCTGATTTGTAGAATGTTCGAGTTAAGCTTATTCTCACATTCCTTGAGTTCTAAGTTTGTTTGCTGGCAGATTTGTTAAATTTGTAGCCGCTGGGCTTTAAGCCGATCGCCGTTTTTTTTCTTAACCCTTGATCTTTGAAAATTTTGTCTATCTCGCATAAATGTTTGTTTTGCAAATTACCCAATAGCTTTATAATTCAATTACCTGAACTTAACTCTTGAGGGCATTAAAAGGAAAATAATTCTCTCGAATCACCTATTTAAAAATCCTTTTCTATCAGACGTATATATGGCACATTTTAAAGTTACTATTTGGAGTTAATTTGGGGTAATATTAAGCTTTAAACATTTAATTAATTTCTTTTAATATTTTGTCATTAAAAGGAAAAATGTATAAATTTGACACAATTCTAATCACTTGTTTCACTAACGTCAAATAAAGTCTTTCAAATCTTGGTTTTTGGCACGACTCAACGATCAGTATTCATTAGGGAAATTAAAAAAATATGCTTTCTCTATGTCTTTATGATCCTCCTCCACGCCCCATGTTGCGTTACATTCCTCACTGCATTAACAAATTAACAGTAATGAAAATCATCAAAGAATTGAAATAAAATTTCCGTTGATCTTTACCTTCATTAGCAGTCAGTTTCGACGGTTTCAGTAGATGATATCCTCAGCCATGGTCTGTAGTTATCGTTAGTAAAATTGTAACACTCTGTATGAAAACACGCACATTTCCATAGAATGATTTCCAAACATGCGGGGATTGCTTTCTATTTGTAAGTCTAATAAAAGCCGGAAATATAATGCAAGATAACTGATTTTAGAATCCAGCATTTAATCCAGAACCTCCATTACCGAGGCTGCCTATCCAACTCCTCCCATCTCTTGAGGAAGAGAGCTCCCAGTCCTCAACACTCTCTAAGATTCCAGAAGAAGATGACAGCACTTCACAGGCATCGACCGTTGTTGTCGTCCAGCCTCACCATCAATCCCAGCAACAGCAGCGTAGATCGTCAAATTCTCCTACGGCGTCAATGTCCACCACTTCTTCAAGCACAACCCTTCCACTCTCTTCTTCACCGCAACGAACACGATCGCCGGCTCATACTACGCCGACAGAATCGTCGGATACGGAAGGAGAAGAATTGTTGGACAAACCAACCCAGCGGTAACATATACTTATTAGTACTTTCATTTGTGTAACATGTCTTCAAAATCGCTAGACTTTTCAAAGTGAAATATTGCGAAATCCAATACGTTTCGTTATTGTTTAATCTAATTTCGAAAAAATGTCCACGTCTGTTAAGACAATGGTCGTGTCATCACTCTCCATCGGGGCACACTTAGTAATGTGGGCTACTAACTACCCTACTTAATCTTTATCAACGATAGAGTTGGTGGAACGTAAGCTTCTCGTAAGAAGGACTTCATGATATCTTCTCTCTCTACTTCACCAAATGTTACTGAGATGAATTTTATAATTTTCATGCATTTGAAGTGTTTCGTACTCTACATTTAGCCGATTGTCGAAATCTTTAGACATTAGTTTATCTCAAGGACCTAGAACAAAAGAATTCACGTCGGAACTCAGAAAGCACAAAGTACACCAGAATTTATCCACTTTTTTTGAGATTGTGTTTCCTATTTTGACTGATAAAGAGTAATCGGAACCCCCTCGTCTTTAAAAATAGTAATGATTTTATTCTAACATCCAATCCTGCAAAATGGCATCCTTCACCACGTTGATTCAATTATAGCAATGAGGCAAGATATTTAAGAAAGAAATTAATTTTATCTTCCTTTAATTGATCTATCGAATCAGATTCTGTAGTGTGTATAGCTATGAAAGTTTAAATATACCTGTAAGTTAGTGGTTCATTAGTGTGTTAATTTTGCCCGGCTGCTAGATGGGGCCCTGAACTATTACGGGTTTTCGTGAGTGTTTAGCTTTTCCAAATGCATGTTAATGAAATCTTCTGATAAATATTTTCGACTTGGCTCAGAACACGCTTTATTTTAGCAAGTCGTTCAATGTGTTCTGTTAATGGTCTTCTATGGAAAATTTACTTCCAACTTTTCTTTCCCTAGTATTTCCTTAAATTGCTTACAGATTTACCATATGTTTGTTGGCTTTCCGACAAGAAATGTTTTTACCCTTTTTTTACAATCATAACGAGCTCACAATAAAGAAAACCCAAAGGCAAATATCTACTTAAGTTTTAATAAACTTCACCAGCTCAAAGTAATTTCCGTTTACGGCATTATTATTATCTTTGAGCGATACCATTTTCTATTTATTTTCTGGATGGTAGGAATGCCATATTTTTTATTGAATATGTAAGTAATGAAAAAGTAATTTTAGTAATAAAACAATAGTTTTGCAACTTCTCAGTTGGCCTTTATTAAATCCACAGCTATTCAGACTCAAGGAAGGTGAGACAAGAAGAGGTCTACTTCGAACGACGATTTTCGCATTAACGAAATGAAATAGCTCATAGATATAAATATGAATGGGTGGCAAATGATTGGCTGTCTGGTTAGCCAATAATTGCAGCGGCAGCTTCTTCCCAGGTGGTCTCACATATCCAGGTGTGAGAGGGGGAGGGGAGAGGGGGAAGGGAGGGGGAATCCAATCGAGTCGATAATCCAGTGCGTGAGAAATGGAATGGAGTTTGGAATTTTCTCTCGAGCTCAATGTAACCGTTCGATTAGGCCTCCTAACAGCAACGATCCATTTCGACACATCGAGTAAATCCCTGAACGTTTGTTTATTAAGCAAGTAAGTCGTGAATTGTTAAATATGAGAAAGCATCTAAAAATAAATGGGTGCGATTGTCAGAAAGAAGTAGAGAGTGAAGGCATGGTATTCAAAGAATCCTCCTTTGTACTTCTCAGATTTTTCTCTCATGGGACTACATTTATTAAGGAGCCGGAAAGAAGATAAAAAGCGAATTCACCTTAAACCACACCTCCTTTAGTTAACAATGAAATCAATTATATCGAAATGGTATTCATGTCTCAGAATGATGGGCCATTCGTTGGTGGATTTACAAATTCAAATGCGAGCGGTGAAATCGAATTTTCTATAAGTCAACGCATGAGTTCCGCTTCATTGCACTGGAAATATTCGATTTTTCACCTGAACACTTACCTTTATTGATGTTTCAACTCTTCATTCAAGTGGATATATTTAATTTCGTAATGTCTTATCATTATAGAGTTCAATATTTTGCACCTGTACTGAAGTAATCGGATTAAATCAGCATCTATAGCATTAATTGACAAATTAATACAGTTTAATGAGATACTACGCCATATGAAACTGTTTGTTCGCCTATCTATTTAAAAACGGCTTTAATATATTAATCTCATTGATCAATTTTTAGCCTCGTAGTACTAATATTTGTCTTAAGATCGTCATGATACAACGGTCTTCGACGGATGAAAAATAGTAAGAAGTAAGTGAGATCAGATGTATTTTAAACAATGGAGAACGGAGATGGAAAAGTGGTAGGATTCGAAACAGAAATTAGCAGAAAAGAGAGAGGTGTTGGTATTGAACGAAGCCAACCAGGCTTTGGGAAACAGGCGACATTGGTTATGAGGAGGAAGCTAACAGATTTCATAATTGATAAGAAGCGGAGAGTTAGGATTGAGACATGGGAGTCATTTGGTATCCACTCCAAGAACCACAAACAAGACGGGTATATTTTATTGCCAAACAACCTTCGTAGATATAAATATGGAGATATTTTCGGAAAAGCAAATGAGTAAAATGCTTTTTACTTTGGTGGCACGTATTCCCCTTCACTTTTGAAATTATGCGCAAAATGAATAATTTTTTTTTAAATTTTGTCTCCAAAAATTCACGCTTTTTTTAAATTTTAATCAAAAAGTCAGTCTGAAATTTAATTAAAAATACGTCAATATTTCTATTTACTTTTTATTATTTTTCGATAAGAATTCCTCTGTCCATTTTTATGGAATTCTAAGGCAACAGATTAAGATAAGTGGTGTAATCGGTTTAGGTACACTGAAGCTGTAGCACGCCCTAATCTTGTTCCAATTAAACTATTGGATTTTATTCTGATTTATTGTAATAAAGAACATTTTAGCCATTATTAATTGTGAGAGGCAACTGAAATCGGTTAGCAGAAAATGGAATAATTAATAAAGAGAGAAGGTGATTAAAAGGGTGCTGGTTGTAACTAGACAGTATCAGAGTGTCTGGCTTTTTTTTAATGTTGCTAGATTCGGATTGTACAGTATTTACTGATTGAGTGGTGCTCGTTCCAAATGTCAAATTGCCTGCTTCTTTCCCTTGATTTCTGAACGAATTCTTGCCTACGACGTCTAGTGCTTGTTCAATTTTTTTTCATAAGCGGTCTTATCACTTTAATTCAATTTTCATCCAATGGTTGAGAGAACACTAAGGACAGAACACTAGGCGGCCTACATTTGTGTGATGACTGCAAATCCAAGTTTACACAATGCTATTTTACCAGTAGTTAGTTAGTTCTTTTTCCTTCTATAAAGGCCATGCAGTCCTTAATTTTGAAAGAATAAATGATACGGTCTACTCCATTTTGTGTAATATTGACTCGTCGTTTTTGGGTCCATTTGAATACATCTTAGAGGACATTTTAACTGGTTTCCTGGACCTGTATTCACGTTACGACGTCTTAAATTTGCCATAGATTTCTAATTGTTGGACAATTTTTTTCCCGTTGAAAAGTTGGTAATCGAGAAGAAGACTTTGTTAAATTTTTTTTAAAATAACTAGAAAATTTTCAGGGGTTCTTCAGCCCTAGATTGGGGATACATTCTAAAAGCTACGTTGACTATAAGATTCTTTGTTTTCTCTTTTTTCATCAAAATTTTCTTCTCTACTTTTCACCTGTCAAAATCTCCGAACAAAATTTAAATTCATCAAGGTAACAAGATTACTAGACCAACTGTTTGCCAATGAAAAGTCACTGAGACTCGATTTTACCTTTATACCGTATTCCATTAGTTCGTCTGAAAAATCCGAATGCCGTTATTTAAATCTGTTATATATTTATGTATATTGAACTAAATTTCTACTTGACAAAAGCACACCGACTGTGAGATCTTCGTTAGCTTCCTTTTCGGGAACCGATCCAGCTTCCATTCGCAGATCGTCGACATAATTATGATGCCCCTGTTGTTCTCTAGCAATTCTCCTTTAAATTCCTCTTAAAGTTGTCTATTTTATGAGTTGATTCAGAAACGTTAATTTTCGGTAGATTCGAAGAACAATGTATTAAGTTTACTGCTCCTATGGATGTTCAACATTCCACCAATAGTGTAACGATGCTGTGATTCTCTCCACTATTGTGATATTAGCGATATAAAAAGGGTTTAGAAACTTCACTATGATTAATGCCCACATGCAAAAGCGCGTAGCAGGTTTGTCTGGCTCTCATATTCCTGCACATGTTCTATGTGCAAAGACTTTTCGATATGGACGTTTAGGCATATCAATCCTTACTAACGCATTTACGAACACTACAATAAAATCTAAGATGTTCATCAGCAAAGATCTTACTTTATAATTTATTTTTTATTATTATTTATTTATTTATTTTTATTATTTATTATTTTTTTTTTAATTTTTATTTTAAAGTAGTAATCTTAGTAACGCTAATACACTTCACAAATGAAATAAAGCTGAAACCTCACTGTTTCTACCTTCAACTATTCTGCTTGCTATTACTGTCAAAGCCAAATCTCTGCCTACTTTTTATTCATGGAAATTTATAATATTAAAAAAACACCATATTTATCCAAAGAGCAATGAAAGTTGATCATGAAGTTGGAGGTCTAAACTTTCGATATCGTAAGTGAGTTTGCCTCCACACCGTTTAAATCTCATTGACTAACCAATTAAGCAGAACACTGTGTCACGCAAGTTGAATCCATGTGGATATTTTAATAGTTGAAAACAGCTCAACATAATACCAGTTCTAGGGTGCGTTTTTTATAAGAAATGTGAACAGGTTCAGCCAGTTTTAAGCCTACTTCGGATTTTAGAAAGTTATTTTTGGAAATCAGATTGAATATATAACGTCACACAATAAAGCCTAGCCAAAATTAACTTCGTAATTCATTTAAGAAGAAAAAGAGGAATAATTTGGGACGATGACTAGTGGAAATTTCTTCAAAACTGGCTCTCAAGTTTTTACGAAACTGCATCATCATGGAGTTGTCCCCACATTAAAGTAACTAGACCTTTCCTGAATTGGATCGGAGGAGTCACAATGATTGTCGTTGAAATTCAACGAGTTATTAGATAAGTACTGTCTAAGCAGAGCATTGTGTGAGATTTCGCGGTCACTTCGTGTCAATTAGAGATTTATTGAAGAGAGGTTTGAACTAAAATGTAGGCCAAATCGTGATCACGATGTCATCAGTGGGCTTTCCATTCACCTGCCAAAATAGATGGTTTATCGCGAGCAGAAATTTTTTAAAACCCCTCTTGTTTGCTCTCCAGATTACTTGCAACGGAAGCTCTATGATAGAATTGCAGACTATAGTAAATGGTGCTGATTGAAACGCTGGAATCCACATATGTGCACCAATAGACTTTCCCACTTATCTAAATTTTCCCATTCATTCTAATGCACATTTTTGCAAAATGTCCTACACATGACAAGCAATCGGAGAAGTGCCTGTCCTTTTGTTTGTCTTTGACCTAACATTGGAGTCCTGTTTGTTCTCTTCTTGAATATGCAAGATCCATTTACCTGCAACCCCAGGCTAATCGAATAAAGCCGTGTTCTGGCAATCACATTTTCCTTGCAACAATTCAGAGCTAATAAAATCGAGCATATTCAAATTGTTAGCCGTAAGCTTTTGCATACCAAACTGAAGAAAGCAGATTTAATAATTTTTCAACCGCTCCAATTAAATTATATATTTAGCTTAAATTAGTTAGCTGAATTACAGCACTTTTACGAGCAAGAAAGAGGAGTCTTGCAGTTTAAAAACAATATTTGGTTCTCTTTGTTTTCAAGTAGACCAAAGAAGACGTCGAAACGAGGTGGCAAGAGTTTGACAAAACGTCGCAAAGCATTCCGATGGGGAAGCCATCAAGAAACTGACAAGATTGAAGTAAGCACACCTTCAAGTGAAGGTGATGTTGACAACACTGATCAATCCAAGCAGTCCAGTTCAACTCCTGTTCCTCAGAATGACCTAGTAAGTCATATGTCGCCATTTATTAAACAGATTTTGTATTATTTTCTTGAAAAATTTACTTTATACCGTTTTAGTTAAAAAATATTCCACATTACTACAAAATTTAATTGCATGCTTTACTAATATTTTTTAATGTTTTTAAATTATTGGATTTGTGGATTTACGTCCGCCATATGATGGGTTCAGTTTTCCGTAGACTGCGGATTAACCACAACGTTACCTATTCGATCTCTCTTTTGTCAAACCACTTTTCAATTTCGTTTTATTTACTTTTTCTTTAAATTACATAAAGGGAATGAACTCTAATGTTGAGTTTGGGTTGATCGTTTTTCATGACTGTTTGTACCCCTGAAATGCAAATGTTGGCCGTATTTGTGAATAACTGTATACTTGCATTATTTAAATCTATTTTTACCGGAACATGTCATCGTCGCAGTTATTCTTATTATTATTTTAGGACTTTGTGATGCTTCGCTAGATATTATCATTGCTGTGGCCGGGTTAGAAATAGTCTCATGCAGTGGTGTCTGTTTCATATTACTTTTGAGCAATGAAGGTGCCAGTTATTATTGATTTTTTTTTCATAACAGCGTTATCAAAAATCTAAATGTTACAGACATTATACTTTTTATACTAGCTTAAGATGGCAAAATGAATACGTAAATGTTATGAAAATTTGTATATAAATTTTTCTCCCTTTTCATTTGAATGAACTCCAAAAATGGGAGGTGACAATACACAGTATAGCGTTATTGGGAAATTTGGAAGTGTCAGTTCGTTTTAAACTGATCAAAGACCTGTTCTTTATCCCTCTTCTCTTTGAAATCAACAAAAACTCATTCCACTCCTAAGATGCACAAGATGTCTTAATAAGTTAAAATCATTTTAAAAGCCTTAATTTGGATATGAAGTAATGAAATCTCATTGAACATTATTTGCTTAATTATAATTTGGACTACTTTATAAAAATATGTTTGAACTCAGTTAATTTTGTTGAAGGCAAAGCATGCCACGTAACTCCAGGTTTTAACGAAGAATAACACTGAATATTTTTGGAAATGTTGAACTTACAAGATCGGTTAATTTTTGCTTTTCTTCAATAAATGTTCCTACAAACAGACATGCCTTCTTAAATTTTTATAGCCTTGCATTAAATTAAAGTAACGTAATTTTCTTTGTTACCAGTCATTTATATAGTAATCTTAGTAAATTTGAAATTCGTAGGCATTTCTACTTCTTTATTCACCGCTATTAAAAAATAGTGAAATAAATGTAAATCACATGCAGCCATTATATCTTGAAAAGATTTCTGTCAGAGCCTCAACTAACGCAAAGGCGTTTGTCAATTATCTGAATGAGCATGCAGGAAACAATCATTTCTGCTATGCCAGCATTTCAGTATAGTTGCCTTTGTTAGAGTAGTAACCATAACTTAACTCTTTTAAGGTTACCTTCATTAACCTTAAAAGTTGGCATAAAATTAGTTAATTATCATAAGCAAAGGCTGGTTAGATTTTAGATGTGACATTTGGTATTTAAATACCAGCAAATGGGTTTTGGTATTTTGAATAATCTATCTGATCATGGCTAATTATTTAATAACCAATTACAACTTACGTCATAAGTTATTGGTCAGGATATTATTACCAGATTATGCGACTCAAGCTTCACGGTGTAAGATTGAAGTTTTTAATTAAGATCAATGAATCATATCTATACAATTTATTAGTTCTTTAGACTCTTATATATAACGCTCCAGCTGTATGTGCTGTTTTCTGATTTGAGAAAAGTCATATACACTGGATGAAATCGAAATTATATGATTAAAATTATTGATCTGATTTTTTTTTCAAATTGTTGAAAGCGGTATTCTAAATCGTCTTCTTTTTTATCTGTATTATCGTTTGGTGGTCCGGACGCTACTTCAGATTTTTGCAAGTTGATAGCATTGAGTCTTCTATGTTCTATCTATTCCTCATTGAAATAAATAGCTATAACGGATAATGGTCTCCTTCATCCATTTCTGATCATCTATTCTGCGCTTTTGCGTTAACCTTTGAACCAAAACTTTCTTTTAATTGATCAACTCTATTAGTCATCCAGAATCCAAAAAACGCTGTTGAGAATGCATATTTCATTTATAGTGTCAAGAAAAATTTTAATTCGCTAAACAGGATATTGAGGTAAAAAATATACCTTGTTTCTAACCATCTCATACTCAGTCCAGACATTCTAATCTCAAATCTATTATTCTCATTGCAGACATCTGTAAATAGTTTGGGTCTTATATACTTTCTATTTCGACCAGTCTTCTAGTTTCTCTACGAGTGTTTATAGTGTACTGCATATGAGCTTTATCTTATTAATATATCGCCTTTCTAAATATTTAATTCCTAAAAAGTGGAAAGAAGATGAAGCCGTTCAAATGCTTATACCCATACAAGTCGAGGACATTTCTTTAAAGCGGCTCTTATTATGGTAAAATGAATAGAACGAAGAATATGTCATCTCTATAACATGAAGGAAAAATAAACTATACCGTTACGAAGCCTAATCAAATGACTGCATTGAATTTGAGAGGAAATTCCCAAGCTCCATTTCTCATTCACGGATTATCGACTCGATTGGATTCCCCCTCCCTCTCTCCATCCTCTCCCCTCCCCCCGCTCACACCTGGATATGTGAGACCACCTGGGAAGAAGCTGCCGCTGCAATTATTGGCTAACCAGACAGCCAATCATTTGCCACCCATTCATATTTATATCTATGAGCTATTTCATTTTGTTAATGCGAAAATCGTCGTTCGAAGTAGACCTCTTCTTGTCTTACCTTCCTTGAGTCTGAGATAGTATACAAATCGAAGAGTTTAAAATGGTCACCTTACAACTTTGTAAAATCAGGTAATTAAATTACTCAAAAATTTTATGTGGTACAATTCTAATCTTCACAACAGCTTCTCTTATTTATAGTTATTGCTAAAATCAGCCATCCAGTGATCCAATTAATTAATTGTAATCTAATACGTTGCGTGAATGATTTTGACAAATTTACTAGGTTCCGATAAATAAAGGCTTCGTCTCGCTCCACCATTTTATAACTTAAATTGATTGTCAAATCAGATAATGATATATGTGTCATGACATTTAAAAGTAATTAACCGAACCCAGGTGCATCTGGACATAGAAAAGTCTCATTCGACACGATAGAAACAACGCATTGGCAGAAGCTAAATTAGTATAGTAAACAACGGTTTAGGCTGATTGAAAGAAAGCTAATGAGTAGCACTACTATATTCACTGAAAACATACAGTGGCAAAATGCAAGTTTTCTGGTAGTAAAATTCTGTGAAAATTATTATTTAAAGTAGGAGACAAAATCAGTAAAAAATGGAAAAATGTTCTTTGTAGGTCGTTAAAGACTCTTAAAAATAACTTCACGGTTTTACTTTGCCACAAACAGAATTTTGAACTAGTTTACAGTTAAATCCTCAATTTCCTTTAAAGGTGCGGTAAAAACATCTCAATTTTTAATACTCGATACCCTATTGAATTTGTTATTTTAGGTTATCGGTAAAGTGAAGAAGGAGCAAAAAAACAACGTTTGAACGAATTTGCTTTGTTTATTTTTTTGTCTTTAGGTCGTGTGTTGACATTCAAATTGAGTATTTTAGTCATCTTATTGGTTCAATCAACACATCCAACCCTTCTTTTAGTATTTAATGTCTGTTGTAAAAGAAAAAAATAAAAATATGCATTGAATTTATCAAAATCTGTTAAAGTGGAATTCTAAGAAGCTTCGTTTTTTTTAAATAGTGTTGAGTTATTGAAAACTGAACAGAATAGGCAATTTTGACAGATGTAGAATATTAATAGTTTCTCTTTACTCCTTCGAGTGTGATTATCTATTCAAGCTCTTTCGCTGTCCTGTACTGTTAATGCATTCTTGTTTTTGTTCTTCCTGTAAATATAACCCCATAAACCAAAGTGGCACTACAAACCACGGAATTTAATTAACCAACCACGATCAACAAACCCTTACAATCGCGAACATAATCTCACCCAAGCATCTTGGATTTGATGGATGGAGATTTAACGTCAGAACGTTAAAAACGGAACTCTTCCTCTTTTGAGATAATGAACAGCCCGATACTACTGAAGTCGAATAAAGTAAGAATTGTGGTGTTCTGACTTCTCTGTCCACTCCCTCCCTCCCCCCCCCCCCCCCCTCCTATCGGTCTCGACCATTATTGAATCAGCCTGATGTTTCCTTATTTTGGCGTCTTTTCATCATTATAACATATGAGTGTTTGCTGCACCTTGGGTAATAAACATATCGCTAAAAGAAACTCTTTGGAAAATTTGGCTTTGGTCCAATGTACATTCGTTTGTGGTGATATAATATCTATGTTTCTCCGCATGTTTTATATTCCATTTTAAGAAAAGATAACTACCTCAAAACATTTTTCATTCTCTATTTCTCTATATCTAGTTATGATTGATAAAAATCTTTTCCGGCACGAGCCTTTCTGAATTAGTCCTTGAAA
The DNA here is from genome assembly GCA_000469805.3 of Hymenolepis microstoma. NCBI lineage: Eukaryota > Metazoa > Platyhelminthes > Cestoda > Cyclophyllidea > Hymenolepididae > Hymenolepis > Hymenolepis microstoma. Next base: position 15,870,601 of record LR215994.1, read on the forward strand.
GTGCAGTGCATCTCCATTGCCTCTCTCATATTGCCCATAAAATCGATGCATTTTACACAGCTCCTAAATTTGCGTTGATGTACGTATACTATATTCGATTGGCATAAAATAAATATCTGTGTAGAATATTTATTTAGGCAAATAATTTACTATCAATTCTTCCCTGTATACTGCGCATTTAAAGCTCTACTGTTTGCTCTGTTGGTTATTTCCAAACATAACAATGGTTTCAAGGTGCAAACTGAGTAAGTGATCTCAAAATCAAACAGTGTCTTTTTGAATCAAAGATTAATAAAATTTTGACAATCTTTTCGCGAACTTTTACAGCTCACAAAGACGCAAACCAACTCTCGAGGGTCTTCTCCATCTGTGTGGGAGCTTCGTGATCCCCCATCAAATGAGACTCCTAGTGCATTTACTGATCTTCGAAAACCTCCTCCACCCCCTCCACTCACTACAGCAACAACAGCAACAGTGTCAAACAATGTTGGGGCGCCAACAGCAATCATATCAACCAATGCTTCTCGTACAGCAACTAATCCGACGGCACCGCTCAAGATCACCGCTCCATTAGTCAGTTTGGTGTGTCATCCGGCGCCTCCTCCGCCTCCAAAGCGGTCACCTCAAACGGTCCTCACTGGGTAAGATTCTTATCTGATATATGGTTGACTGCGGTTAATGTGTCTATGTAGCAGAATGAGTTTGATATAAATTGACGTGAACTTGCAAATTAATGCAAAAATATTTAAGCTAATATTGATTATGACCAAAATGCATTCAAGTTACCAAGCTTTTACATGTTTTCTCGAGGACCACACCTAAAAGTTAGAAATAATTTAATGGGCTTTGTTTGTAATTAAATTGTATTTTTTAATTTTTCAAGGTCTTTAAATATAAATTTACTAATTTAAAATACGTAAGAATAAACAGGGCTGGACAAATATTGACATTGTAGTGAACTGAAGCGCCAATTTATCAACTGCTTTGTTGCGTTAGACAATGTTAACATTTTATCTTGATATTATAAAGAATTTGTACGTCTAAGCAAAATTCGTGCTATTCATTGAAATGATTAAATGAAAATTTTAGTTTTATATAGTCCTAGCTTTAAATGTGAAAAAAATAATACAAGCGAGCCTTGAAGAAATTTTTCTATCGTTTCTGCGTGCCATGTTCGCGAATATCAACATACAGGTCAACTAACTCAAAGGTCATGAAGTTAGTGAATAGCTGGGATTGACTTATTTCCATTACACTTGGGCTAATTCTGTAAATCTGTAAACACTTATGAATGAATGAATGTGGATCGAGCATAAAGCCCTTAAAGAAGCTTGGCTGGGTGCACATTGAAATCAGGATTGTGCAGTTATAAACTACTTCTCCCTAATTCTGCTCGATTTGATTTAGTGAAATACTGACTTACTAATGTACTCCTCTTCGCTGAGAGCGAATACGTTTTGAATATTTTTCAGAGGTTAAAATGCTGTAAGATGGCTGGTAGCAGATCCACTTCTCAATCATCTTAAAAAATGTATTGATTCCAACTTGTCATGTTTTTCTTCGTCCTGCTCTATGAGACTACAGATGAAGTTGAGCACTTAAGTTAAATATGTTTCTTATGCTTTAAAGAAAATTAAGTAACTCGTCAGGAAGCATGACATGGTTGAAAATCTTGTCATTTCAGTCCTTCACTTACACTGCCGTTTTATGCACTTTTATATTTGTAGTGATATAACAATTTCATAAGTTTGAATATAGTTAACTTAAGGCAATTTTTAAGTTATTATATTATTATTTAACGGATTTATTTTTTTACATTGCATAAAATTTGTCCTTGTTATTTCAAAATTTGTGCGACTTTAAATAACTAGTAATTGAGTCAATTTAAACAGAAAGTTCAGCTTTTCTTTAAGATTTTTTCTATAATAATATTCTGATAATTGGATCATGTGGTTTATCGTGCATGGCCGAATCAGCAGACTAGTTAGACCAAGTTTTGCTTAGAAACAATTGGCATGCAAATTTCAGCAAGTCTAGGCTTCATAATCTATTTTCTAATCTTATAATCCATTTTTAATCCTTTCATTACAATCTATTTCTCATGGATGTACTTTTGACGAGAAGACTATTCAATTATAAAATTAACCAATAAGTACTCATATTTATGAAGATATATTGATTCGGTGACCATTGTTTTATTCAGAATAAGAAAAGGGTGTATGATGCTTATATTTCTCTTTTATTTGTCTGATTTGTAATGTCACACAGAGAAAGAGCGGTCATTTGACATTCAACAGCTCTCCAGTTTATTTTAAATTCTGTTTAAAATTTAGAAAAAAACGTTCATCTAACTTAGAGCCACTAAAAGTGTAAACGTTTACTAATATTTTAAGCGATTTATTCGCCTTTTCGTTTAACCGCAATTTTCACTTCTTCTTTAGGCCCCTTTTTGAAATTAAATCTCCCTCAATTTCGTTTCAAACATTGAAAAGTGGTATGCCAAGCGTAAACGTGAATAATTTTGTAAAGATTCAATCGCATTTGTAATTTAAATTAAAAATAAATAAAAATGATTTCATCCTTATTTATTTTTTCCTTTCGAATTTTTCTTATTTGATGCTCTCTTGTTATTTCAAAAATTTCACAGTTTTTATTCATGTAAACTTGTTTAAATATGAAGAAAAGCTAGAAATGCAGCAGGAAATGGGGATGTGTCTAGAAGGAGCCAGATGAATAACTAGAGTATCATGAGTCTTAGCGTTTTTTTTCGTAGCAATGATTTGATACATTGTAAACTTCCAACGAAACTTCTCCGACAATTCTATTATTTAAAATATTTTTTTGATACATTATTCTTTCCATATTGATTCTTTCCTTGGTCGGTTCGCTTTATGTAAAATTGGCATTTGTTTAAAGTTATCCAGGACATTATAGGTTATTTCCAAGACCATCCGAGTCGTTGATTGTTCACTTTCGATATTGCGGCAGCTGGAAGTTGAACAAAATATGTCAAGAAAAGATTTCTTTACATTTTAAGAACTCGAGAGGACTCAAATTAATCTTAAAAGGATGTGGGCTTAAATTCCGTGAATTAAAAGACCAAATCACTGATATGTAAGATGGCAGTATTGAGCGAAAATAATTTTGTTTCATTGAATGCTCATATTTTACCACAAATCGGAATTTGGATTTCAGCTGTGTGTGGCATAAAACCGTGATTAACACGAGTAGATGTTAATGATCGATAGTGTCTTGATTACTACATGCCACTATGGACATAATCTAGTTAACCTTCGGCGTAGGTTCGAAACGCCTACCACAGCTCAAATCATCATCATTGATCATCAAAATTCGAGAGTGCTTAGACTAGAACAAAATGCTGTTCTTATGTTAGTAGTGTTATTGTCAGTAACAATGGAAAAAAATCAATTTTAACGATAGGAAACCATTCGAATAAGAGGAACTGGAAATTAATTTAATAAGGAATGGGACACGGAATGGGATTCTAGATGAGGTAGGTGTTGAAGTCGTAGAATCATGATTCTTTGTAAAATTCAATTCTGAAGGCACTACATTTTTACTTTTTTCCTTTTAGTCATATTGACCTATAAATAAATTTACTTTCAAACAGGAGTTATTTTTCAAAGGAAACTTTCAGTTTCATAATTGGTAAACATTTTATAAATATACTAGATTAAGAATTCTTGAAAATTTATGTAATTTTAATAATTTGGAAATCCAATTTTAATTCATTCACTTATTTCATAAATTTGTTTAATTCCAATCATCTCGAATTTTGCGTTTCATTGTGTACTTTTGTTCATTTTTCATTTTTTTCTTAAAACTGGTTTCTACATCCACTTAAATTGTGTCTGTCAGAACTTCTATGGACGCTTTAGTTGGTCAATAATATGTTTTTTCCTATCAAACAAATGATTCGGATAGCAAGATATCTAAAAAATTATGACAGCTTAGAGATTTATTGCCTAGGGAAGTTAAATAAGCTATTGATATCAAATCTAATAATGATTTTCATCAAACTACGCAATTTAAAAAGCAGGCTCGTGTCCAGTTAAATTAATTAAAAAGTTGTAAATTAGAAGATAAGGTGGAGGTTGGAGCTTATAGGCCAGTTAAGCCTATAAATCAATGGATTAGTAACTCTTTACATAAGGTAAATGCTCAAATAACTGAAAGGTTAGGATGATCAGATAGGGGCATTGGGGTCTTGTGGGTGATTTAACATTCTAAACGTGATAAACGTAGGTTGTGGCGAAGCAACACACTTCTTAAAATAGTTCTTACTGAGAAAAAAAGTTAAATATATGAAGTCCAATGTTAGAGACTATTTTTCCTAAAATGTTAGCGGTTTAGTTAATATTTAGCGAAACGATGCGAGTGAAAGTCAATGATCGATATTCTGTTGAATAAAAGGCGGGTGTGGGGAGGGTGTGGGGTGGAAGGGAGGGGGGAGGGGATTCGGAGGAGAGGGCATGAACTCAAGCGCGCACTAAAATGTAAAAGAAAATAAATTTATTAATGAAGTAGTGTTTTTGTTCCCTATTTTTCTAATAATAATAATAATAATAATGTTTTTCCAATATCATTCGTAAATCTTTGTATGATTAGATATTATTCATTATTCAGTGTGGTAAATTTATTTTGCTTGAAATACGATAGATAACAAATTTGACCAATACCAGATAGATGCGATTATTTCCCAAGAAAATCAGTCTTTTTCAATTGCTGATTCCCTATGTAATGTGAAATCATTTTACCTTGTGTGTGAAGTATTGTTTTCCTTTGCGCTAAAATTTCTCTGCCTATTAATCGAGGTAAATAAACCATTCATTGTGTCTAATATGTGATATGGTGCAAATTTTCCGATTTTGTGATATTGAAAATATCAATGACGTAGTACGGTTATGGTTGAAGGATACATATACTCTACTTCAAAATATATTATAAAAAGCAGTGGACTAATTGATATTTCAAATGAAGCGTATGTTTTTTAGTCTAATTTCAAATTTCGGCTTGAATTTAACGGCACAGCTTGAGTACAGTTATAACCAGCCCTGCTATGTTGAAACCATGTAAGCTTGTCTTATACTACTTTTAAGAGCATTAGACGAGAGAAATCTTTCCATTTTCTACCCACTAACTCCTCTAGCTCAACAAATTATAGTGACGTTGTTGCAAAATCTTTTGGTCTCGGTCACTTTTTGGTGCAGCCTTTCTTTTAAACTTGTGGATAAAAGTCAATAGTAATGCTTGAAAATCAGAAAGTAACATAGGCTCCATTTGCTCGCAGTCAAACTTTAAATTCAAGCAAACGCTCAGAATCTCTGTTTGTGCAGTTTTTAAGGAAAAGGAGGCCTTAATTGCAATTGGAGCTTTAAAGAAATATTGTTTTTAAGACAGAATTCTTCTTCTGGTCTTCATGCTCTCATCAATCATTATTCCAAATGGTAGCAGCAGTTATCTAAATGAAACAAAGACATTTCAATGATGATTGGATTAGTAAATTGTTTTTTTTTCACTCACCTCCATTCTTTATCATAATTACCAGATTTTATAAATTCTTCTTGCTTGCTATTTGGCAACACGAAACGATTTCTTTACTCATTTTCCCAATAGGTACATTTATCTAGTCCACGAATTGTTTTTTGCAGGTGAGATAATCTCATTATCTTTCTTGGTCTTGCAAACTCGAATGTTAAAGCAATGCTAATTTTTTATTTTAAATACGCTATTCTGGCACTTTTTTTGACAAGAACCACCTCTATGATTGGTGGTCAATTTTTTGAATATCGCAGTCCATCTACTTTTCATTTTCAGTAAGTATGTATCGCTTTTAAACTTTTATAACTTGTCTTGGAAGAAAGAATAAATAAGAAAAATAAAATAAATTTATTATTCTTTATTTGCCAAGATTTTACTACTTCGTTCAATTTCAAATGGTAGTGAAATACTTTTGAAATTCATTTCATAAAGACAAGCACTTATTGGGACTCTAATTGCTCAATTTACTGTAAAATTCTAATTTTCATTGTCATTTATTTTGTTCACAATAAATATTCTCAAATATCACGTTTTGCCTGCAGTTAATCACAAAATTTCAATGCTAAAATAACTTAAATTTGTTCGAAATTTTTATTTTATCTGTTTTATGGACTTGATAAGTAATGTGGTTATATTAATGATCGGATGCCTATTATTTTCGTATGGAATTATTCCGACGTCCTACATTTGGTAGTTTTCACGATAATTGTTTATCTCAACTCTCCCGAGGCCTCTCCAACCAATGAAATTGTCTCCTATCGGCAAAAGTGATTGGACTAACGACATTAGCTGAATGTTTCTGGTTTCGTTCATTGATTTAAGAAACTTTGGTCAAGTATTTTTCAATTTTCCTATTTGCATTCTAATGAAAACGACGCACAATTTAAGTATGGTTATTAAAAGCTAATTCCAAATTTGCTTAAAAATGATTAGACTCTTCTATAACACAATGGCATATGAAAAACACTAAAATAGTTGACTTTGCTTAATCAAATATTTGGATACTAAAATGAAATTTCATATAAAAAGAACAATTAGAACAAAATTTTGTTGGTGTTTAGACTCATTCTTTTTATTATCAATGTATGTCAGTGCATAATTTTATTTTGGTCCGATTCGCTAAAAGAGACGGTTGTTTTTTGTCCTCGGATGTCACATCTAGAAATTGAGGGGAAATAAATAAGAGAGAAGCTAGTGGAAAGAGAAGGAAGTTGAATTTGGGCAGTAGCCGACCACCCTCGAGAAAACGTTTGAAGGGCAATGGCAAGCACCATTTTCAGTTCTGTAATAACAACAATGATTATATAATTTTAAATTCTGCTCGGGATATTTCAGTCTGCCATTAATATTCCTTAAGAAAATACAATACATATCGCTTACTTAGGCTAAGAAAGGTTTTGATATTAGCTTCAGAGGACAGTAAGCAGAGAGAGAGAGAGAGAGAGAGAGAGAGAGGGGGGGGAAAGAGAGAGTCAGAACCTTCAGTTTGGATATGGTTACAATGTTCTCTCAGCCTCACTGTTAAATTTGCTCGGAAACTAAGGAAATGGTAAAAACAGAAACTATCCAGAATTGTAGATGTCATTTAGACAATGTATTAGTAGATTCGGGTTTGATCGTATTGTGATTAGCCGAAGATGGTTGATTAGGTAGTGAATCTCCCTGTCCGATATTGGAACATATTCTTGATCAACCAGTAGACTGATCGATGAATGACACTTTATCTTGTGATCTGTCTATGTCATTGAAGCGACATGACAATGACGTGGCACTTCCAGTGAAAGATAAAGTACTGGTACTTTTTTCCATCAGTTATCAAACTGTACATAAATATTAAATGGCATAGCCAGTAGGTCTTGTTGTTTATTGCTAAAATAGAAGCTTCGTAATGCAAAATTCTCTTTAGAAAGATTCTAGTTAGGCTCCTCGGTCCCAAAATAATTGATTAACACACCTCTGCTTAAGTAGTGTGATTCATTCAATTTATTTCAATATCTATTTGTGTCCATTAGTAACCTCGTATGTATCAAAATGGCGTAATAACTGGATTCAATCAATACTCCAATAGCCGCCGACCACTCTTAAATACTGAATTTCTGGTCAATTCTAATCATTTTTCCAACCAATTCCCAACAAAAATTTCACCCCTCCTCTCGAAGTGGCTACCGCAGTTACTTTTCTGCCATTATAAAGTTAAGTTCTCATTTTCAGGAGAACATCTCAGATGGTTTCATTAAGGGAATGTAATGACTTCATCTCATAATGAGGACGTGGTTTGCTCGATTTTTGGTGAATTCTTTTTTGACGTTCTAGCTCTAGAGCATGTTGAAATTTTTTCCGCCCTCGTTAAAACGCAGTTAGTAGGGTCTTGAACATAGTGCATTAGGTATGTAGAAACATTCCTTGATCTTGCTTGTTTTCTATTTGCATCACATTAGTTCATGCGAGGATATTGCAGGAAATACACTATCAATAGTTCGGATTAAAATTAAGTGGAGACGTGATATAGTTAAGCAACTTAAAACCGAGGAAAGTATGGGGATGCTATAGGTGTTTAGATACTTTGCACTGGGTAGAGAAAGCCCGCACATTCTCGATCACAGTACTATATCTTGCTAATTACGACTGACTAGACAGACATGTCACATCGAAGGACAGTGGAAGTCATTCATACTTTAATCGTCGTGTAGAGTGGACGTTAATCACGTGATCCTACATTTAGGTCCGAATACAAAGATACTTATGTGCGGTAAATTTCTAACCATCTTCAAATATTTGCTTACTAAACAGAAAACCTTTTTGAATGTTTTTCTTCTAAAAGGTGTTTCAAATTAACAACTTGTTTTTTTAAGTGAATGTGGGTATTATTAGTCGCGTGGTTTTAATTGTATTACCTAATTATTTACTTGATTTAATACTGAAGTGCACCTCAGTGGTGCATTGGACACTGCACGCAACCTGTGTCAGAGGTCACGGGCAGGATGCCTAGTGTGCACACTCAGTTAGCGGATATGACCAGCGAATATGAATTAATTCATTCATTTTAATTCCTATTCGTCAAGATCCTTAGAAATTACTTGTTCATCAGAAAGTCAGATTCCTCGTTAACAAGATTTGGCAGTCACTCTTTATTAATTGAAGTTTTAGAGGAACTCTCTTGTGTTAGACTTGTTCTTTCCAGTACACATTTCTTTTGAAATTCACTTCATCAAGCATTCTGTTTATTTTTTATTCTGTTTTTTATTTTATTTACAGCGGCAACTTTACTTTGCACCCTTTAGACAGCTTGAATTTAGGAGAAATAATTCAATTAGATCGTTTGCTTGTCTGCCAATGGAATATCCTCCTTGAACCACATCTAATCTTGTAAATGTCCAAAGAAAGAACCTAATTTATCTTTATAACACTCAGCTATTAAAGACATGAGTTAAGTTGATTTTAAACATTTAAAGACGCATGTAAAGCTTTCCATCTAGTAAATTTATCGAATTTTTATATTTCATTTAAATTAGTGGACTTTTATCAATTCCTTATTGCCATCTTGTAAGTTTATTCGTCTAATTGATTAAAGCCACAAAATAGTAAATGAAAGGAGGGCAACTGCGGTATCAAATGAAAGCATTTTGTAAGATTTTTCGCCTGAAGAGCTGGAAAAAATAAACACTTTGCAAGGGATTCCAACTTGAAAAAAAAGCTGTCAGCCAGGTGAATTTGAGCTCAGATGAAGCAGGGTTCTTCTGTTTCCTTGACTCTCACGCCTACTGCTCTGCCTACTTCATCATAAAAATGCAAATTCTCCCCTCCTCATGAATTTTCTCTTTCTAAGTGTTTAGAAGCTTCGCCATTTTGAAAATCAGAGCATTCTTTTAGCCCTGCTAGAGGAGGTTAATTCTGCATTTGTAAATTAGCGTTATAATAGGAATAAATCGAAAAACCAAATTAATGGCGCATTAGAATAATTAGATGAGTAAAGCAACGTCCCACTGATTTGGTTGAAAGCCAATAGTGTCTACAAAAATGAGTATCTCAAAGCATATTGCATGTTGACTGGTTTCTGCTAATAAATTATAATCTTTAAAAAGAGTTCTTTCGATTTGTCGAAACTCTTAGGGACATCGCGGATGTTTTGGCCGTTACCACTCTATAATTCGTTTTATTAGAATATTTCTTGACGGGCTAAGAATTCACTGACTCTTAAGTCACACTTGGAGAAAAATTGCCAACTTCTGGAATCATAAGATATGATGGAGATAGCAACTTCGCGGAATAGTCACGTAAGAACATAGAGAGGCGAAGAATAAGGCTCAAAGTTAGGGAGGTTAGATTGCGTGGAAAATCCATAATCAAATTCCAAAACAAGAATTTACAAAATTAATTAAAATCAGTAGACGAATTAATTCTTTACCTATATTCTTTTCCACTGTGCGATAGTTCAAAAATAAGATTGATGTTAATAAGATCGCAGTGGGGCTAAATTTCACAAGTCCCTTTAATGTGTTTTTTGTGTTTGAATAAGTTTATTACAATTTGTCTGGAGAGTCACAGCTTTACAGAGTTCCTTAACCGTCGTTTTAAGACTGCCTTCGTCATTTAACTCTGCATTTGTAATCCATTAAAGGATTTAAGATACCATAAATGCAAATGCATTTTGTGTAATATCCCAAACTATGAAGATCAAGATGTGCCCATTCGTCCTCAACAATGATAAATATTTGCACCTAAATCTATGTTCAACAACTGCATTCATTTATCACATTGTGAATTTCCTATTTATCTTTCTAATTCAATGGTATTTTTAAAAAAAGTATAATTTTAGTTGAAACGAAATAAAAAATTCCCAAATCTCATATTCCGAAGTTAAGTTTCTGTTTCGTTCCACCAATAGTCATGCAGTAACGAAAGTCACTTCAGGTTAATTTAGCAATTTAATATATTATTATATCACATTGTTCTTAATAATTATTGATTTGTTCACAATCGCCCTTTAATTGCTATTACTAGTCAGACGCCAGACATCTGGTGTTTGTATTTCTTTTACAATATTATCATCTCATGTGATTTCTACTATGTATAAAAATGTTATGTTTTGGAAGATGTTATGCTACCTTTATGAATACCACCAAAACGGATTTAGTAAGTAGCTAGACATGTGTCCAGTTCCACAAAATTGCAGTAACAAGCTGTTCAACTAAACACCATAGATTTTGAACAGAAAAAATTTAATCTAGTGTGACCTAATTAATTTCACTTACTGGAAGACTCCTTGACAGTTTGAACTTTATCATGATTACCACCAGGCAAGGTAGCATTGCTTTCTTTGCTATTCTTGATTTGTTCCTCAGATTGTAGAAACGTCCAAGTGGTTTAACTCACCATGGAAGTGCCCAGATAATTCAAAGCCATCATATGCATGGCACCAGCTGTGTATACGCATCGGGCCCACAAAGTTAAATGTGTCACACGTTAAAACAATCAATAACCAACCATGCGTGCACGACCTTGACACGTGTGTTTAATTGGCTGGTTAAAGAAACTTACATTCGGCCTAGGCGGCTATTTTTTAAGGTTTGAATCTGTGTAAAAATGTGAGTAGGTGTTTTTGTAAATGGTCTACTTAAATGAGAAAACTGACTTTTGCTTTCGGTAGAAAGTGTTTTTGAGGAGTTAAAATTGAACGTTTAACACTAACGCGTTAAGTGGTCTGTCTGAAGTTTCTCTTTTCAAGCAAGCAGATGATGAAATTAATTTAGACTTTCGTGAAATATAGCGCAATTTGTAGTAGGAAAACTCATTTTTACTCAATTGAAGGGATGAAACAAAAGTTGTAGATGGGGAAAGACTCTGGATGTAAATAAAATTTGGTGGTTAGCTCTCCAAGGCGCTAATTCCAAGTGCATAATTTACGTACAAAATGTTACAATTTTCTTTACACTTAACTAGAATTCCATAAGCTCGAATTAGTAGTTCAATAGAACACGAGATATTTTGGTCAGCATCTATGTGTCGTTTTGCCTAAATATTCTGATAAACAATATAAGGCCATTGGTCATTAGGACTCAGTTGTTTAAAGGTTTGGCCAATTATACTTACCAAAACTAGTCATGCGATATGAACTGTCATCAGAGATGACATAGAATAGCAATTTGTCCAAGAGGGGTATTGAGTAACGCCTCATTGCAATGGGCTTGCACCTTGCGCTCAAAGAAAAGGTTTGATAGCATTATTAGGTTAAGATAACAGCACTGCTATGGTGACATACTTTAGCGCTGTACGGTTAGCAATCAATTTACTTAATTTTATCTTTTGATTATGTTTGATAATTTACATTTCGCCTGCAGTAAACCTGAGGAGGCAGCTACTACTCAGCCCCCAAAATCCACAGCTCCTCAACCGCCACCTTCTCAACCACCCCCACCACCTCCTACTAAAGAAGCTTCTCCTATGGTGGTCTTGAGTCCGAGACCCATCACAGGTCACTCTCGTGTGGATGATTCATCCTCAGGTATGTTGGATGAAGCTTCAGTTCTCCACATGACCGATCTTCTCACTCAAAAGCGCGCATCGGATTGTGTTCGAGAGTACATTCTTTCAGCAGCGTCTTCAGAAATGGAACATGAGAGAGAGAGGCGATTGCAGGCTGCGGCGGTGAATGTTGTGGCCTTCAGAAGAAGGGTTCCCGCTGTACAGGGACACCCTCTCTTTGAGGCTACGAGGAGTACTGTTGTGGCAACTCCTTCGTCATCAACCACCACAACGTTGGAAAGACCTGCTTCAGCTGTGGTGTCAAAGGTTCTACCCGCGGAAGAGGAGATTACAATTCGACTGATCAAAGGTTAGTTATTGTTTTGGCAATTTCAATATTTAAGGCAAAATAGTATTCCAGATATGCAGACGTGATTCTTGTCGAGGTTAATGGTCATGAGGCTATAGCACTTTCCAACCCATATACAGGGTGTCCCAAAAAAAATTATACACTTTAAAATTTATTGTAAACGTGGCGATCAACTAAAATTTTATTATTTTAAAAGTGTCCCAAAAAGTGCATACAGTTTAAGAACGACCATTGAAAAACAATAAAACTATACTTATAAAATATTTTTACACTTTTTAAATAATAAAATTCTAATTGATCGTGTATACGTTTTTGGGACACTGTATATCTGGGAGAATGAGGAGTTCTGCTTAGTGGCTTACTTATGATTAAAGTAAATAACTAAACCTTTAGATACATCAAATGATCATGCACAGTGCCAACGTGATTTGTTGCTACGAGGTGAGGTGATAAAACCGATGTGATAATTAGCAATTCAAATATGTTTTGGTAATTATTTTCATCAGATGGCAAAACCGAAGCGCTCTAACTCAGTTGAGGCAATCAAATGTTTAAAGCAGATGTCATTTTACTGAGCACTTTCGACACTTTTGGTGATGAAAGAAATTACTCTTTCATAAAGATTGTGCAAATATTCTCTAAAATGTTCATTTTGAACTTCATAGAAGTTCCATGATGGGCGTATCTATTTACCTAGCTATCTTTTAATCGATTGGAAATATTTCCCATTTGTTTGTCATACCCAAATATTGGAAGATTATTAACGGAAAAATTGCAGTATCCTTTGCATACCCAAGAAGTGTGCTCTAAGTTCAAAGATTTTAGGAATTTTTATGAGATTAATGGTTCTCTACACATGCACTTCAATAATCGTCTTGGTGGCTTCTAGCTCAAGTTCAATTTATTGTAGTTGTCAGGGATATTTACATTCAAACTTATCAATGATCATTAGCTCTGGTGGTTTTGTGTTTTGATATTCAAGGTTTAATTCGTTCAAACTTCATTTATCGTTTAAAGCGTGATAAAGGAAAAAAATTGAACAGGAATTGTGTAGACCTTAAGAAGGGCAAATGTATATAAAAGGTCCGATTCGATAAATGTTTTCAATACATTCACTCAGGTTTTAACCGATAGCACTTTCAACCCCAGAATAAGTCTAATTTTCATCAACTGTCGTTTGGCTTTTGTAATAGTTTGTCTTTCAGCATCATCGGCTGGAATTTTGTCACATGTTGCTGATCCAAGATATGTGCAAAAGCTCACTCGATTGGCCTTGTTGTCAAGTATTTGGAAAGATGCTTAATGTAGGTAAACACCGGTATGCACCAAGACTGTCTGTATATTTATTACTGATGCATTTAGGCCTTTGAAGAATTTGGTGGCAATTTGATGGAGTACTAAGGCACCCAACATATTCGAGATTCCAAAGATCATTCTAGTTCTGCAGAGCTTAGTAGTCGGTACTGTTCTTATAGCAAGGATCACCTGCTCAGCAAATCTTCTAGCACAAACTATTGACGTAGTTTGTATCTTCCACCGCACCAAGCACTTCTCTAGTTGGCAGCGTTTGTTCTAACTTCTTTCCCTTTGTGAATACTGATTGTTTCCACATCCGCCTTGAAGCTATGCCGCGCTAACGCTAATTAGACTATCTTAACAAGATTTTATCAAATGAAGGCTCGATCACTTGAGTTGTTCAAATAGTAGTCCATTCAGCCCAGGACTTTTGCATAATCTCAATAGGCGTTTTGCTAGTTGAAGTTCTTCAAAGCTTAAAATAGAATCTCGGGGTAGTTTCGATGTGTTCGCGTTTATTTCAGAAAGGGCTGTTAGAACTGCGAATGATTCGACATATTTTTTAAGCGAGAAAACTCGGATCGACGTTTAGACGCTATCCTTTGTGATTGTGAACTTGTAATTTTCGTCCCAGTAAGTCGTAGGCCTCAGCGAGTTCAATTCAGTTCCTGATATGTTTAACCGTCTCCTTTTTTCCGTGAACAATTTTCACTATGTGACATCATAATTCTTCTTGTTTTTCCCCATTTATTTGTAGGTGAGTTGTTGACTTTGAGTTAATTTTGCAGTTAATTATGTCACCCCGATTCATTGCAACTCAGAGTAGGTATAAGAAAGTAGCGATGAACTTTTGATATATCATCGTTTATTTTGCTAAAGAGTTCAATTTTTTTCGCCTTGCACTAAAGTTGCTGCCACGAGATCTTTCCGTCAGTTATTATGGCATTTTTACATTTTGCTTGTCTTCTAGGTGCTTATCTAATATATTGCAACCCCTGGCGTATGAATGATTTGGGACACATTATTATTTTCGGGAAGGTAGAGTGCTAGAAATGTCTCGTACAATTATCGTCTTGACAGAATGTCTTTCATGAGTTTGTGGTTTTGGTTTAGCATACAGCAGATTGCTACACGAATAGGCCTTCACTTATCCTCAGTAGTCTCTATGGCAAAATACTCAGCTATAGAAAGCCTCCCGGAATTAGTTAAGTACCTCAGAAATAGAGAGGAAACAGACGTATATGAGTATTGCGTTTAATGAAACTGTGCTCATAGCAAACGTGATTAGCAACTGGACACATTTAACATAACTTGGATTAGTTAAGATGTCCTCTGCATGCGCGACCACACTCCAGAATGTTAGAGTGCGCTTGAGATTGTGTACTCCACAGGCGAGAGTTTTCAAAAATATTTTTAATATTTTTCCAGACACCCATTTTCTCCTCCAATGGCCAATAGTTAATTTTCCTCTATCGATCTCTAGAAATCAGGTTTCAGTGAGTTACTGTATCGTTAGTTTCACTTTCCAAGTGAGGCCTAATCAAGTAAATACGATTTTCAGCAACCATTTGCCCTAACAAAAGTTAACTTTCCTCCTAATTCGCTTACCCGATTTAACCCAATTTCTACTTAGTTCTGTGCATCATTTATTCATTGGACTGTAAGTTAATTATCGCTTTTTCCCTCCATCAAACCTCTCCGAATATCTTATTCAAAATGCCCACCAAATTGTACAAGATCTTACTTGAATGCAATTTTTTTTCAGGGTGTAAAGAATGCACTCTCATTCAGTTACGTTTTAAGAAGACCAGGGTGTAAGGTACTGTAACTGCCTTATCTTTAGCTAACAAATCAGTTCCACTATTTTTTATTTCAGAAAAACAATTTTAGTCTCGCAGTAAATGAATGGCTTCAGGGTAATTAATCCATTATAATTAGAGCTCAAGATAGCTGTCAAATTTTAGTCAAAACTCTGATTTTATTTACTGTGGAAGAATCCATAAACAGTTTTTAGGGGCTGAATCATACTTAGAACGAAGTGACAAATTTATTTCAGATAAGAGTTAAATTTACGTGTGGAATAAGATTGTATCAAGGTAAATTTATCAGACACCTTAAAGCGGTTGACTACATTTTGTTGTTTTCGTGTGGATTCATGCTAAACCGATGTTTCGTCATCCCTGGCATTGGATTCACGCTAAGATACATTCCAAGGGCTGTGCTTTCTTTGTGTATGCACCGTTCGCAGTTCCTTAGTTGCCTACTTGTTCTATTCATCCCTGGGATAATTGAGAGTGAGTTTTATGCTTTTGCAAGAGTTCATCCAAATGAGTGAAAATCTCAAAATAGAAATCACCAAACAATATTTGAGGGAATTCCCATCTGAACGTCATTAGTCAGCATTTCAAATTAATAAAAAAGCTAACTTGAGGGAGGAGAAATCCTTGTTTCTCGAAGTTTAATAGAACTTCACCTCCCAAATTGCTGAAACCATAAGAAGCTAAATTGACGGCTACATTCCGACAGATAATGTTTAAACCATCTTTGTCTACTTTTGTCTTATCATTTGTGCGAATTGGAATTGGAGGAATTCGGTTGTGAGGTCCGTATTTGTTAGGCTCCAGTTGAGGTAAGTATCTCATTTTCCCTAAGAATGCCATTCTGTGAACTTCGTTGCATTGGCTTTGAGTGGAAAGTGTAGAAGATGGTGATTTTCAAGGGCGAAGCATTGCCCAATTCCATTAAAATTAGTCTCATTATGGATCAAGTTGTAACGTTTGGTCCTTCATAAAACGATATTAAGTTGTAAGATTGTAAACTTTGGGTTATAGGAGTAGAGTCTTTGGGCGTGATTTTGCTATCTTTCTGAGAGAAAATCTTTCACTACCCTAGCTTATTTTCTGAAATAATTCGAACAGCAAGTAATGCGTTGTTTTTATTCAAAATATATTGATTTGTTGTCGTACTCAAATTATCGAAACCAGTGAAGCCCGAATTCAGTTTATGATGTTCTTTTGGGTCAGTGGTTGAAGCAATAAATTTCCTCCTTTCTACGCAGTTTAAAACTAAAAATGTTAATATACCGTCACAATCTACGCATAAACTTCTACTTGAACGTATACTCCAAAATTCTTTATTTGATCAAACCCAGTCTCTATAATTATGGAAACGAGGAGCTTACAAATGAACGCCCTACTTATTTTGATTCAGCGGCCGCAGGTTTAGGATTCAGTCTAACAACGAAAGAGGTATTTCTAGGAGTCTACTCAGCAGGTCATACTTCACCAACAAAATCGCAACAGTCATCTTCAAAATCCCAACAACAAACTGTTAATCTAACACCTATTTATGGAAGGGCCGTCTGTGTAAAGAGCATAATTCCAGGAGGAGTAGCCCTAAAAGATGGCTCCTTACGGGTCGGCGATCGACTTCTTAAGGTAATATATATTACTTGTTATACTATAACTAGTAGTATCAAACCTTGAACAAAATATTCCTCTACATATTTAGGTTGATCGAGAAGACGTTTCGAGTAAATCCCAAGCACAGATTGTTTCTCTACTGCGTGTAAAGCCTGTAGGTTCTGAGGTTGAACTTATTGTTCGGCGACCACAGCGTCTAACTACTGGTGGATCCCAAACGTCTAGAAATGTTGAAAGTGAATCCGCCTTTCGCACTATGAGTCCTAGAACGAGTCATGCCTCCTGTGGATGCATGTCTCCCCATTGTGGCGATTATAGTCTGCTTCGAAGTGGAAGGTTGGCGAGTGTGGACGATTCTCAGATCGGTAGTCAAACCGAAGTGTGTATTGTTACATATTTTAAATAAGAAGACGTTATTTTGTGTACTAGTTTTTAAATGATATCCTTTTATTTAAGCGATTTGAGAAGTGCGTTTACCTAAAGTTGGACATTCCTTTACTACCCGTGGAAGCACAGCTTTCAGTAGAAAGTGATGGTGGTAGTAGCGGCATTGCCATGACAATACGTAATCGATTAGCTACTATGCGATTGGGTGTTAGCGTTCGTGAAGATATTCCTGAATGGTACCCGAATTCATCAACAACAAGCGGTATTTTCGTAAAAGGTTTGATAGAAGGTGGAGCCGCTCACGCGGTAAGTCAATTATACAATAAAATCTACATCATCTGTTCATAAAATTTCAGCAGACTTTGTTCAATTTGTAGGATGGACGACTGCGAATAGGTGATGAAATACTTGAAGTTAATGGAATTTCTTTGGTGAATACTCCGA
Organism: Hymenolepis microstoma; assembly: GCA_000469805.3. Taxonomy (NCBI): domain Eukaryota; kingdom Metazoa; phylum Platyhelminthes; class Cestoda; order Cyclophyllidea; family Hymenolepididae; genus Hymenolepis; species Hymenolepis microstoma. Next base: position 15,888,544 of record LR215994.1, read on the forward strand.
ATCCTCTGGCTCTCCTTCGAGCAGTCCTCAAACAGATATCCTCCCTGACTCCCCTCAGTGTACTTCCTAACACATCATCCAATTGTCTTAATGATCAAGCCACTGCATTTCCCATAGTTCGACTCCTCATAGCTCGGCGCATTCGACATAGAAGGTCGTCATCCGGACACACGGTGAGCTTTCGAACATGAGTCAGTTTCTTTACTTATATATTTTAAGTAGATAAGATCTTATAAATGTCCTGCATGCATGGGTCCTAATTAGTTCAGTAATTTGACCTTTATCCTCTCCCCTTTAGCCTCCGACTTATTTAGTTGAATAGCGTTGGTAATTACAAAGGTACTTTTTCTTTCATTTTTCGTTTTACCTATCTGCTTGCTTTATTACTCTGCTGCTAGTGTGCTAACCAACTTTTATTTGCTTGGTTCTGCTTCAAAAATTTTGGCGATACATCCTACTGATATTAAACTAAATTCGTTTCTGATCTTTTAATTGATTTTTTTAAGTAAATTTTTCACTCTGAACTGTTTCTCTGGTGGTGAATTTTAACTCAGTCACTTGGGATTTTCAGGTCACTCTCACTTGCCAAATTGGATCAATTTTTGTTATAACTTTTATTTATAAAGCAGAAATATTGTCTATCTTTAATCTTGGGAATGTAATTTCCTCAAAAAACTATTATTAGGCTCATAATTCGTTTAAATTGGGTATTTTTTCACTTTAATTGGTTTACTTCACTGTATTATTTCCTAGTGTTCCAAAGTTAAAATTGCAGGGAATGACCTCTAAGTTCTTGAATGAGATCATGTCCTGTCGTTTGATTGATTTAATTTTGTAGTTGGGTCTGTTTTCTCGATGCATTTTTACACCATAATGGGCAAGAACCACTTGATAATAATAGCAACATAACGTGAGTTTTATACCGTATAACTGACATCAGTCTGACCTGTTTTCAGTTCATGTCTGTGAAATTTACCAGATGTGGTGGTTTTCACTCTTCTAAATTATAATTTTTAATATGAGCATTTGTGGTATAAAGGTCATTTTCCTATATAATTCTTGAATAGCGAGTAAATATTCTGGAAACGATCGTCCTTGCATCCTTCAATTAACAGTGTTATTATTATAGTCAACCATTCAAATTCCTAGAAGTAGAGTAATGGGTGTTGAACTTTGAATCTCTGACTTAAACGTCTTCAGGACTCATTATTTCAGATATAATGAGACAACTCTTCCTTACATCGACCATATTGGTTGGAGTAAAGGAGTGGCACAACAATTATCTCATTAGTTTTGATCATGCAAGCAAGTCAAATAGGCCGTGGCAGGGTTTGTGAGTGGACATTGAAGTAAGGAATTCAGATCCCCTATTCGTTGAATTCATGAATCATTGAATTGTTCACTTTCTCATGATCGGAATCGTTCGTTTTACAACACTCAACTGCTCCAAAGCTTAAGTTCCATGATTTGTTCTCTAGTTTTCTGAGAGAGTTCATGGCCTCGATATTCAAAGCATATATTCGTGATAATGCCTCCCACCCCCCACCCCACCCCTACCCGTTCACATCTTTTACATGTAGGGATGACTAGCGAAGACATTTTAACACGACAAAGTTATCCAAAGTTCACTTAACGATAATAATGCGATTTCTGTCATGGATCAATAAGAACAGCCACGTGATTAAGCCTTTATACTACACTTGTTATGTGACTTGTCACACCTTTAGCGGGTGTGTCTACAATAGTATATGTACATGAATCAATACCAGAGATAACTTTAATGGACAGAACAAGTAATCACACTTCAGGTTTCTACTTGCAGAAAATAACGTTTCCATTGGCAGACACCCACTATGTCTTATTTACGTCTTCGTTTTAATTAGAGTTTTCATTTCTAATTTTCTACCATAAATACATGAAGCTGTTGTAATACTTAGACTTGAGGTTATGCAAAAATCCACGTGGATTAATGAGCAAGTTATGAGCAAAAGAGTTTGTGGGTGGACTTGACTGAAAATTTAGGAAAAGCTGCATTAATGTAATTATCGGACACTCACTCAAAATCAGTCATTATGTGGGGTCTTCAAAACGACATTTTATACAGAAAAATCATGAATTTGTGCGCAGTGATGTGAGGGTATTCGTATGGCTTTATGAGCCAATCACTAACCTGGAAAATTCTGTGATCATTCGAAAATATGCTGTCTATTTTATTCTTTCTATTTATTTTTCAACCTTTTGTAGTATTGAGGGGAAATTATAAATTTTGGAATAGAATTTCATTCGTTTGGTGAAAGATCAGTTTTTTCCTAAAATCTTCTTTTTTATCAATAAAACCAAAGCACAGACGGTCTGCTTCCAATTTTTTTTATTCAAGTCCGGTTTCTAATGAGAACTTATGAAGAGGATAAGCTGAAGATTTCCTATCCAGATATTTCTTTTTACAACTGTTTTATGAAATCCGAGCAATTATTTACCAATCCAGTTTCCAAAAAATTTGAGGCTGATAAAATCAGGAAGGAATTTCTACTGTTTTAGTTCGAAGGTTAATCTGTTATGTTTCCCAATTTCCGTTTTTAATATTATCCTTAAACTACCTGCATCAATCTATTCTTTGTAAATCAACTAACCTTTTATATTTAACAATGCTTATGCTTTCTGTGGCTTCGGATGTATTATGAAAGATTAGTCTCATAACCTTTATTGACTTTCCCTTTGTTTGTAAGTATGTTTTTAAATTAGCACGAAATTTTTCAAGATCTGCGTGCATGTTGAAGTTAACCCAAAAAACAACGCTTGCCAAACTTCGTTGATATTATCTTCTAAATAAGACATATTTGCTGAAATCTTCAACGCCCTATTTCATACTTCGCAGATAAGCTCCAACGCTGGTCTTGAGATAACTCCGAAATCATCAGTTGAAACAGGCCCTTTGATCGACATCTCTAAATCATCTACCCCTGTGCCCCCAAATCCAGTTAACAGCAATCCAATTGAAATTCCAAGTCGTCCAATTCGAATCTCAGCTGATGTTCACGCCACAAGTAGTGTAAAAACTACTGTTACCACTGAAACTGTTGCCAGGGTGAACCCAGGTGTTGGCCTTGAGAAGTGTGCATCAAGTCCTTCCACTCTTAGAAAGAAAAGAGTCGCGCCGAATCCTGTTCAACAAAATGTAATTTCCTCGCAGATTAAGAAAGTTCCCTCAGAGAAATGGTAGGTGGAAAATTGTTTTATTTTACTGAGGTAAAATTGACACATGAATCTGATCGATAATTGGTTTGTATTTTAGATATCTCTCTACCCCCTTACTTACTTTAATGTCCCTATGCAACTTGTCAACTAAAGAATCGATCAATCTACATTCCTTTCGTAGCAATTCTTCGCCCTCCTCTCACTCCCGCAATACATTGTATATTACCATGATGCCTCATCAAAGAATCGATAACAGAACTCACCCATAAAGATACTTTGATTCAAGGAATGGCCTCAAAAGTCGATAACGTGCAATGACTTCCCTCTTCTTTTCTTTTTGCTCAAGTGATTACAAGGAGTAGAGTTGGCCTTGTCTGAAACAAATCTAATTAACTTAGTGTAACTCTTACACATTCCCCCGTCCTACTGAGTTTTCTCGCACATATCCATGACGATGTTTCTCAATTATTCCCCAATCTTACCTCCTCCCCTCACCCAGATATGAGTGTCACTTGGTGAGCGACTTCAGTCATAAAGCCCACCCCCCCCTCCCCCCCCCCCCATGTTTAATAATATACTCCTTGGGAAAAGACCTGAATATAAAACACCCTCTTCCTGCTTTGACTTTATGGCAAAACAGTACGTCAGCTAATAGAATCAGATCAGCTTGACCCAGGCCATTTAATCATTCTCCATTACTTGGAATATCTATAAGCCTAATTAAGGTATCGTGATTAACCATTGTACTACTTAATTACATTCGAATGAGAGTAAACCAGACCGTTGATCGGCCAGTAAATTAATATTTTACTTCTGCAAATAAGATGAATTTAATACAGATGTATACACCAATGTTTATATATTTATTTCCCGTTTATCATAATAGAAGCATAATATAAATCATCGACTAATTTGTTGAGGGGAAGCGAGCATACGAACACACCCATACGCACACAAGAAACAAACAAAGGGGAGAAATTGTAGATTGGTTTATACCAGGTATATGCGTATTGAGATAGAATTTCATGAGATGATGGGCCATAGGAGAAGGCGTGTGGTTACATGACAGAAAATAGAAAACGGAAGGAAAACGCGTGGCGATTAATGTGGACAGTGGCACATAGAAAGAGCGAAATAAACATCAATTAGCAGATAAGATCCTCGCTTTCATTCTCTTCCATGCACACCCTAATGTCCTTGATCCAGGAGCCTATCCACTGCCGCATTCACATCTCCGTGACTCAAAATGAGGGCTGTAATAGAAATAAAAGTCGTCAATATAAACCAATACCAATCAAAGCGTGAGACTTGCACAAGACTCACCTTGTAGGTTGGCTGTTCTATTTTCAAAACCCATGTTGGCAAGAGTTTGTAATTGAGCGTTATACCTTTCTTCAGGAGGCAGTTGAGAAGCAGCCTAAGCGAACAACAAAAATTCGTTTCAAATCTGGGAGAAAACGAGGGGAAAAGTCAAACTAAAAATTAGCAAAACTAACTGAATCCTGGCTAGATGGAGCAACATTAAGCAAACTAGCCATTAGTGTAGCTAATTCAGCACTTCCAGCATTTCCAGATGTAGGAGCAGCAGTAGTAGTGCCACTCTCAGCTTGAGCTACCTCAGTAGAACCAGCGCTTTCGGTTGCACCACTAAATAGACCGCTAATACCAGTTGCGTTACTCAAATTCGTCATTGAAGCAAACACCTCCGGGGCTTCTTGCTGCAAGACCCTCAAACCCTCTTGAATTTGAGCCATAGCCTATTAGAACAGGAAAGATTACAAACACATATTCAAACAGGAGAACCAAATCTAGAAAACTCACACTCATAGCTCTTGGGTTCGAAAGCATACTGACGAAACCAGGACGAGACATTTGGCGAGCGAGTTGTGGAAGCATTCGGCGCATCTGTTCACGAGAGGCAGGTTCCAAATTGCCTGAGTTCCAGAGAGGATTTGCTGAAAGGAAGGCTTCAAACGTCTCGGGGCTGCTAGCCATAGATTCAAGCATTGATCGAACATAGGGTGCTTGAAAAGCAGATGATATGGCCTCAGGATTGAAAGGAAGTCCGCCAAGAAGTGAGACTCCTGTTGGATTGGTGGTAGTTGATGACTCGTTACCAGTGGAAGTACCAGTTGTTCCGGTGGTACCAGACACCGAAATGTTGGTCTCAGACTGTGGTTGCTGGGGTGCCCAGGGATTTGGCATTGGTTCATTGGATGGCGCTGCAGTTCTATTTGTACTTCCTGAACACAAAAAGGTTAACATTTGATAGTAAAGTACTAAAAAGCGACATAAACGAGTGCTAAGGCGAAGCACTGCGTAGAGTTTTGACAACATCGACAGATCAAAGCAACAAAAGGAATTTCAACTTTTTACACTAAATAAAGGCTTATAAAGGTAGGGTTATTTATAAATCCGTATTTTTAAAAATAGATATATTTAAACGTGTAAAACTGTATGATAGAGTAAAAACATAAAATCATAGTTACGCAAACAAGCAACTGTAATAAACCGAACTATATAGAACAACAGCATAACCCTAAAAAAAAACAAGATTATTTTAACAAAACAGAAAACGATTTTCACTATTGTAAGTGGTAAATGCCAATGCTTTTAGTGACCCAATGACCACTGGCTAAAGAAATACTCTTAAAATGCTAAGTGAATATGCAAACGATCAACAAGATGAGGTTGGCATGAACTTAAAGAAGCTTCAATGTGATAGCCAACATGCCAGATCTCGTGTTTAAGATGTTCATCCAATGACATAGCAGATCGGTTGACCATTAACTAAAATACTACAGAATTCTAGTCCCTAATTCTGCTTGCTGAACGCACTTAAAACCCAAACGCTTCTCAAGAAAAGCGAAAACGCAAACCGTCACTTAATCATTTGTTAATTTAAAGCATACGATAGAAATAAACCATGAAGAGGAACAGTTCAATGAAGTATTTGGATGCTAATTTGAATTAAAGTGGCATCTATTTGAAAAAGCCTCAAGATCGAAAAATCAAATGAACGAATACAAACAACCCAACAAGGATGTTACTTTGAACTGGTAGTCCAATCAGGATATGTCACATCATTGAGCAAAAGCGGCAAGAAGCGGAATAGCAATTAAAAATGCATTTAATCTTACTTAAAAGTTAAAGCAAATAAGACATGAAAAGAGCGGCATTGAAATTTAAATTAAATGAAAGATGGACCTACTTCGATGTGAACCTGGATTAAAAACATTTCGGAATATAAACAAATAGGCATGAAAAAGACCATTCCAACAAAAACGTACCAGCAAGGTCAGCGAATGGATTGTTGTCCCCACCATGCAAAGCATTAAGCATAGGCTCTTGAACATCTTGATAAATTCGCTGGAGATGGCCACTACCGCCCGGAATAGATTCAAGGTTAAGAACTGCTCGGTCGTATGATCTCATCATTTCCTGAACAAGAGCAGGGTTCGAAGCAATTTCCATGGATTGACGAAGAATTTCTGGATTTGTTAACATTTGGCCCAACTCCGGATTGCGCTAAAGATCAAATAATTTACGAGAACATTCCAGAACATTATTTGATTAAGGCTTACAAAATGAAAAACGCATGTACTTCTAAGGACTATCACTAACCTCCATTATTTCGCGCATTTGTGGATTCGACTGCATGATGGAACGCATTACCTCGGGGTTACTCATCAAAGATTGAACAAGTGGACTATCCATGACATTTCTTAGCAACTCTGGATTACGCATGACTTGCTGTTGCATTTGCTGCTGCATTGAGGCGAAACTAGAAGCTATAAAGGGCCAACAAGTTCATAGTAGAAATGGTGCCCTAGGCTCAAATTGATTTAATGCGATTAACATACTATTAGCACCACCAGAACCGAAAATACTTGCAGCCTGAGTGCTAAGGGGATCAAAGGCCCCAGTTGGACGGTTTTGTGATGTAGATGTACTTGTTGGATTAGCAGATGTAGTTGTTGCAGAAGAACCCCCTTGTACACCTGGATTTTGCTCCTGCTATAAAAATGGGCAATAAAACAATGGTTCCACTTACCCTAATGACTACATGAATTGTTAGACCGTCATGAATTTTGTGCTCAGAAAGGGAATTTTCATCTTTCAAAATTTTACCAGCATAAATTAAACACACCCGAGCAGGGGGAACTTCAAAGGCCTTAGCAGCTTCCGCGCGTAGCTATTGAATAACGATAAATGAAAAGACACGTGAATTACATCTTTGACAGTTCCATCACCCTTCACAGTAACTGATTTTTCATTATTCGGTGCCTTTAATTTTAAACTGATATCAGACATATCCGAGGAAATAATGATAATCTTCCCACCTCGACTAAGTAAAATGGCTCCTTTCAAAATTATCGCACTTGGTTCATAAATTGACTGAATAAAACTAAATGAAAATTTTAAATTTATTTAATTTAGCCAGAATAAATGTTATTTAAAATAAAATCTTAATTTTAATTATGATGTTTTACAAAAAAGCAGTTTATGATGTTTATTATTGCCCATTTTTTAGCCTTTGTTTTTGTATCTTATAGGCCAGACAAGTGGTTTGATAATTTGTGTTCTCATTCCCATATCACGTTAGTCATGCGACTAATTTTAAACGTGTATTTATTTGTTTTGACTTACTTTCATTTCGAAATTTACAGACAACTAATAGAAATATTTTTTTAATGCCACTGGAGTTATTTTGGGCATATATATATATATCAAATGGCAGACTTTATAATAGTTATCATCAGCCCAAATTTTGGACATTACATTTCCGTCAAACGAAATGTTTATTTGAACTACACTACAGTGTGTTGTTTACAAACTGGGGTAGCTGTGCTATGGTTATTTTAAGAATTCTTCAATAGATTTACTTCGCATTTCTCGTCGTCAAGTCCTTTTGTTACCATCAGTGCTGAATAAGGTTTCGACCATTATACTTTTTGATAAATTACGGTCACTCCAGATACATAACTTGCATGTAACTATTAGTGAGCAGGAGTCCCATAATTGAGACTTTCAGACTGATCTCAAAGGGTATTTTGATTTTCTGAATAGATAGAAAATTCTTACTATTTTAATTCAGAAATCTGTGAGAGTTCAATGAGATTGGTATACTAACAACATTTTCTGCCTAACTCCAATTAATAATATAAAAGAAAAGAGCAGATTCGTTGATGTCCATAGAATTTCAATCGAAAAATTGATCAGTAAATAGCGAAATTCAATAAAATTAGAAACGGTCAATTTAAACGAAATATTGAAATGGTGTCAGACCAATCTGATATACTTTTAAAATGTAAGAAATTTGGAAACTGAACCAAGGCACCTTTCAACTTACTGACCAAGGTGCAAAATAGCTATTTTGAAAACGCAGAGTTTACCTTTAAAAAAAATGTGTTGTACGGCAGAGTTACATAAATGAAAGTTATCTGTATTGTATACATCAAACCACCGTAGTTCAATGTGTATCTGGAAGGAACCTACGCTATTATTGTTTTAAACTCTCAATTAATAACTTAGAAATGCTTTTTAATTACAATGCTAGAACAATTACTACGTTCACAGAAATTATATCGCTTAAATTTAAACACTTCATAAACCAATGAAACCAGTATAACAATTTGATTACATCACTAAAATTGAGTAATAATTTAGCATATTAAAAAGGTATTATCTTAAATAGTTTAAAGTTGGTATCTTATATTGTATTTTTGTTAGACTTTATCGAGTCTTTGATACAATATACGTTTTCATTGGGTGACGCTACACGTCATTTGCTGTTCGCTCTGGACATTTTATTATCATTAAGTAGGGTAAATTATGATTATTCATCCTGATAATTATTATAGATTATGCCCCTCCGGTTGGACATTCGCAAAAAGTTATCATCGCGCTCCGATCGAGTGAAGGCCATTGACTTACATCCAACTGAACCATGGATCTGTGCCTCACTTTATAATGGAAATGTTCACGTTTGGAATATAGAATCTCAGCAACTCATCAAAACTTTCGAAGTTTGTCCTGCTCCAGTTCGTGCTGTACGTTTTATTGCAAGAATGAATTGGATTGTTACTGGTTCGGATAACCAATATGTATGTCTCTTCAGTGCTGTATAATGGTCTTCGTAAATACCATAGTCTAATAATTTGTCGCATTTATAGCTTACTGTATATAATTACAACACACTTGAACGTGTTCATCAACAAGTCGAAGCACATAGTGATTATATTCGATCCATTGTTGTCCATCCTACTCAACCATTCATTCTAACGTGTTCTGATGACACCACTATCCGACTTTGGAACTGGGAGAAAAACTGGAAGTGCGCGCAGGTATATGCTTACTTTGATAACTATGGCCATTCTGATTTTATTTCATATCTTTTTTATCATGCCCAAATTATTTTTCAGATGAGGAATGAAAACTGTAGACCTTAATAATCTGCTAAAATAAATGTTTTATTAGGAATTGATTTACCTTTTACGTATTTTTTTTTCTCTGACCTACGCTTCAGTTACTAACGTCTTATTTATTTTATTTAAGGTAATGTTAATGTTTATAGCTAACATATGTTGTAGATTTATAATATCAACGTATAATTTAAAATCTGATTTTTACGACTCTTTGCGTCATACTGAAAATATTTCTAAAACTGAATTTAATCATATGAGAACTTTATTTATCTTCTTCCTCTAAAGCGTATTTAATTCCTCAACATTTTGACCTTTTTTAACGATAAGCACATTACTTTCCAATCTGCAGGTATTCGGCGGTCATTCACATTATGTGATGCAATTAGTGATCAATCCAAAAGATAACAATACTTTTGCTAGTGCTTCTCTCGACAACACCGTTAAGGTGTGGTCACTCGGTTCCCCTACGGCCAATTTTACTCTAGAAGGTCACGAGAAAGGAGTCAATTGTGTTGATTATCATCCCTCCCCCGACAAGCCCTATCTTGCTAGTGGTTCTGACGATCATACAGTTCGAATTTGGGATTATCAAACCAAGCTTTGTGTCCAAGTTCTTGAGGGGCATGCTCAGAATGTTACGTAAGTTATTAAAAATATTAATTGCCTTAGGGAGATTAGGATATCGGTAAGTTTTTATCCGTTGTTTTTGGATGTCTTCGTTTCTTATTCAGCCTAAGTTGGTAAAACTTGCCAGAATTTTCATAATTTTTTTGCGTTTCGGCTAAAGTCTTTTATACGATTCCGAAAAACCATATAATTTTCACAAATTGTCAAGATTTGTTCCATTTAGCTTACTATTTTTTCTGCGAACAATCACTGGTAAGATACTGATTTAGGACTTGTTTACGTGGAGCTAATTCTGGTGGATATGGCAACCACAATGGACTAGTCTTCGAGTATTTATTTTAGACATGCGAAGTTTCTGTTTCTTACTGAAAGTAACTTTGTGGCTGTCCACAAATGAAATCATTTTTCGATATCTGACAGAGATACCAAACGAATTCAATTCACAAGCTCTTCACACTTCTTTTCGTTTCAATGGTGTAATCCTAAGTTTGAATAGCTTCAAATTGGGTGTTTCAAACACTCATATCACCGTTTTCTTTACCTTGATTGACTTTAAACTTTAGCTTTGTGCTTAGGAGCCTATCTTATCTACCTTTCAGAGCTCTTGCTTTCCACACAGAGTTGCCAGTTATTCTGACAGGTTCCGAAGACGATACAGTACGACTTTGGCACTCAACCACCTATCTTCTTGAATCAACTTTGAATTACGGCCTGGGTCGTGTCTGGACGGTTGAATGTCGGGCCAGTGGTAGTGGAGGTGGTCAACAAAGTGTTGTTGGTCTCGGGTACGATGAAGGTACGGTTATCATTGCCTTGGGTCGTGAACATCCCGCTGTTTCTATGGACGGATCAGGAAAACTTGTCTGTGCTCGGCACAGCGAGATGGTCAACGCTAATCTTCGTTCTGTTATTGCCTCAATGACCGCAGGTACTGAAGCAACCGACACGGAAGTAATCGAGGTATAACTCATAACTCCGAGTAAATAATCTCTTTCTGACTTGTTTATATAAATGGGTGTTTACGTACATCAATAGGACGGTGCCCGTTTACCCGTAGTGTACAAAGAAATGGGTGCCTCAGAAATCTTCCCTCATACTGTTACTCACAACGCTAATGGTCGTTTTGTCGCCGTCTGTGGTGATGGTGAATATGTTGTCTATACCGCTATGGCTCTTAGAAACCGCACTTTCGGTTCAGCTTTAGAGTTTGCCTGGTCCCAATCGGATCCCAATGTCTATGCTGTACTTGAGAACAATTCGACTTTCAAGGTTAGGATCTATCTACTTAAATCCTTAATTAAGTAGTATGAAATCTTATTGCCATTTCCTCTTTTACAGATATTCAAAAACTTCAAGGAAGCAAAGAGCGTCAAGTTAGACTTTGGAGCTGATCATATATTTGGAGGCCATTTGCTTGGAATCCGATCAGTCGCAGGATTTACATTCTACGATTGGACAACTGGAACGCTACTGCGACGGATTGACGTCAATCCAATTTCCGTTCATTGGTCGGAGGATGGACATCAGGTGGCTATTTGCACAAAAGATCGGTTCTATATCTTGAGATACAGACCGGAAGTAATTTCTGAATCTGTTGCTCAAGGTGTAAATGACCCTGACGGAGTAGAAGCTGCTTTTGAGGTATGTGGATCGGCAAAATGTCCCCTTGTGTGATGTTACCTTTTGGTTTATCGATTTTTTTACTAGGTCATCCCGGATGGGGAAGTAAAGGAGACTGTTAAGACTGGATGTTGGTTTGGTGAAGCATTCTTGTTCACCAATTCAACAAATCGTTTGATGTACTACGTTGGTGGGGAACTTGTATCTGTCGCCCATTTGGATCAGCCAATGTATCTGCTCGGTTACTTGGCTTCCGAGAATCGAATCTTCCTTATTAATCGTGATCTCAAAGTACGCACTGAGTTCTGATTTAAGTGATTCGTAATGTTTTTAATAAGAAAGCATTGTTATTCTCCTTTAAAACATTTCAGGTCGTAAGCTATACGCTCTCACTATCCGTTCTTGAATACGAGAGTGCTGTTTTACGAGGTGATTTTGAATCCGCGGATGCAATTCTCCCCAACATTCCTACTTCTGCAAGGACCAAAGTTGCTCACTTTTTGGAAAGACAAGGTTTCAAACAACAGGCTATGCGCGTTACTGTTGACCCCGAGCATAAATTTGACCTTGCAATTCAATTGAATGACGTTTCTGCTGCTTATGAATTAATTAAAGGTGAAGACGTTGATGGCAATGAGGCAAAATGGAAACAGGTGGGTATTAATTTTACTTAAATGATTTAAAGTAGCACCTGTCCTTTTTTTCAATCACAATTTGGATTTCTCCTGTTCTAGTTGGCAGATGTCGCTATTAAGGAATGCAACTTTGGACTGGCGCAAGAGTGCTTCTCAAAGACCCAGGATTATGCGAGCTTCCTGCTGGTTGCTAGCAGTTGTGGAGATAGTGAAATGATGTCCAAGCTGGCTGCTGAAACGTCTATGGCCCAAATCGATAATCTCGCCTTCCTTTCGCTCTTCCTCCTTGGTGATCTGAACGGGTGTTATGAAGTAAGTTTCCATTTATAAATCAACGGTACTTATGAATAAATCAGTAGTTTAATGCACATTGTTTCGTTTTAGCTTCTTGTAAAGAGTGAACGCTTTCCTGAAGCTGCCTTCTTCGCACGAACTTATCTTCCAAGCATGGCACCAGAGGCTGTTGAGAAATGGAGGACCTGGCTTCAAGCCTCTCATCCAAAAGCTGCAGAAGCTCTAGCCAATCCTTCTCAATATTCTAACCTCTTTCCACACTTTGAGGTGTGTTATAAGGTCTACTTATCAGTAGAGTTTATTTATATACTTTAGTATAATGGTCATTTTGGTTCTCTTTAGGAATCATTGGCCGCTGAGAAATTTCTTGCTGCTGATCATCGCAGACGTGAAATTATGCCTGCAACTGTTTATCCTGAACAGACACCTCTGTGGGAAAGAGATGTTGCTGAGGAGATGCTTATGTCCAAATCTCTCACTACTAATCTGTTGGATGTTCACGAGAACCTTTCAAAACCAGACGCAACACTGAGGACCACCTTGGATTCTAAACCTCTACCGACGTCACCCATCATTAGTTCAACGATAAATGTGAAGGCGTCCCAAGAAGAAGACCTCTTCAAATTTACTGAACAGGCTCCAACTGAAAAGGTGGATGTTTTTAAAACCTATGAGCCCTCAGCTCCGCTTTCTCCTAAAATTACCACGGAAAATAAGCGAGATGCCATTGAAGATTTCTTGAAAGCTTTCCAATCTCGTGCTGAGCAGGATCAAAGTGCGGATTTATTTTTTCCAGGGGCAGATGTAGAACCCGAAGAGTTTGATGAAGAGCCTTTCCACGATATTGGATCTTTCGACGAGGAGACAAAGAAGGGAGTTGATATTTTTGCTGCTCCACAACCACCGGATTTAGTTCCTCATTCAGCGTTGGACGATTTTGATGCTGAACTGGAACAACAGTTAGCTGCATTCAATATTGGCGGCAGCCTATCTCATTCGACAGTTCCAGTGGAAGGCTTCCGTCCTCAACCTCCTTCCTTCAGTGAAGCATCGAAGAAGAAATCATCTGGTAATTCAGATGATGGCTGGGGAAACGATGACGATGAGTTCAATTAAATGAGAGAAGCTTCTTATTTGAGGCAACGGTGTATGTTTGTTATCTTCTTTTCCTACTCTTCCCCCCTCCCCCCCCCCCGCCCCCCTAATATTTCTTTAAGAAGGTCAACTAATGTATTTGCTTTCTACTCTTTTTCCCACTTTCCCTTGTGATGCGTTTTTTCCTTGACCTCCTTTCAAGTATAAATAACTTTGCAAAAGAAAGTACCCGTAAACATTTTCCCTGATTATTTGGCCTGGGTTTAGCTCAAAGGCTTAATGTGAGTTTATCATTGAAGCAGAATAAAGCTACTTATCGAAACCATGGGATGACTGAAGGCTCATTCTAGAGCTGTGGCTGTTAATCTAGTGAGAAGACGGAAAACCAGTGTCAAGCGATGGTTCATGTGGAAATCTGTCTATTTTGCCTTTGCCGGGGGGTGGGGCAGGGAATGCGGCTAATAAAGTAAGTAGCAAAGCGATCTTTCGCTACTATGTGAACATTGAGAAACGTCGAGATAATGTTTTTCAACTCTATTTTTAGTCACCGAGTCATTGACTATGCAGAAATTGAGAGTAGACTGCTCTTGCATTCTCACCGACACCCAGGGCAACATGGGCTCACGTTGGATCAATGAGGATACGCAACTCGAAATGTACTCACCTACTGTCGGAAGTGACCCATGTTGCAATACGATTGTTTCTTTACCCATCTTTAGTTATGTTTTATTCTAACAATTTATAATCGATACATCCAGTATGTACTTCAGTGGTGGAGAAAATAGAACACATTGAGCACATTCTTTTCAGTCAATAGAATAGGAAAATCAATCTCTGTTAAAACGTGAATAATTTTTGTCACCTCCGTAAAGACGAAAAATTTGTTTAGAAGAAAACCATTCAGTGAGTCTATGAAAACAGTGGTCACGAGGTCGACGGTAAATAATACACACCCAATGTACGAAATGGACAATCCCATAGGTTAATTCTCGTTTCTACCACAATTCTCCTCTCTAACTCCTGCAGTCACGTTCAACAGCCAAATCATCTTACTTCCTCGTCCTCCACTAAGTCTCAATGAGGTACTACGCACATAAAATCCCTCCCTCTTTAGTCTATGTTGTCCCACATATTGGCTAACTAAGTGGGAAGCGTCTCCTTTAACATCCATCAACTCGCACATCGGACACGAACTTAATCTCCATGGATCAGATTAAATCCACTTCAACCAGTGCAAGTTAAGAATTTATCAATTCGCTCTCATCCATATTCACTACAAAAAAATCTTTATACACCATATCAGTAAATAACCAGCTGAGACTCAACAATCTTCAAATTAAAAAATTATTTGAATAATCGGTGCAAGTGTTCCTTAAAATTTGGTTCACATGTTCAACAATAAATAACTGAAATGATATAATTATAATAGTAGTACTCAACAGGTCATCAATTAAAACCGCAAAATACTCAATATGTCAAACGAATAAATTAAAATAAATTTATTAGTTTAATAATAAATTATTGGTCGTCCTTCTTGGCAGCGAGAGATTCTTTCACACAATTTCGAACAATTTCATCGTAAAGGTTCCTATTTTCCCTCCACATTTTCGCAGCTTCTATATTAGCAGCACTCTCACAATTCGGTTCTAAAGGCAAAAATAATCTCAAAAATAGCTAACATGTAAAAGCATTCCTAAACCAGTAACGTACCTGAAAGTAAACTAACTACGGAAAGAAGAACTTTTTCAGTAGATTGAACCGGACTCCACCTTAAGGAGGCATCCTCATACATATGAGGATCATTTCCGGGGGGATGGAGGATGGAAATGCATACATTACCATTAGGATAGACTAAAACGAACAAAAAATGGAATAACTTAATGAGTTGGAAAAGCATAAGAATTTAAAGTAGGTATTTACTGTTCGGATGATAAATTTTTGTCACAAAACGCATCGAAGGTGGTGAATGGGGATAATCGGGAGGGAAGGAAAGACGAGCAGAGAAAAGCCCACCTTCATAAGGGGTGTCAGGCGGTCCACTACAAAGAAAAAAGCACTATACAAAAAAGAATCCACAGCTTAAAACAAACGTTAATGGAATGTACACTATAAGGGCTTCCCACTCAAAGAAATTGGAATCATCTATTGGCCCAGCCATAATTCCCTCTGGGGGGTTGCGAGAAAATTCTAAAATTGGAATTCAGCAGGCGAATTAGTTTAATAAATAATATGTCAACAAAGTTAGTTAATGCACTTAAACCAACGTTTATATTCAGCAGTTAATCTTTTCAATGCTATAGACGTCATTGGACACCCCAAACCTTAACGATAACTAAGGTCTTGAATAGGGAAAATTTGCTTAAATAAATTAAAACGCTTCATTAGTAACCGTGGCTTTATCTTACATTTAAAGACCATTAAGTATCTTTAAATATTGTTTTATTACATTATTTATAGGCTCTGCAATTTTTTAATTTATTTTGAATATTGAAAACAGCAGCCTAACTGGTAGATAGGTTAGGAAATCCTTACCCAATTGCTTCTAACCATAATAACTTCCATAATTCTCAATACATAAATAATAAACTTCCTTTAATAATAAAATCTATCCAGACAATTGGATATAAATTCACACTCTGACTTCCAATCTCCTTGATATTAGTTTTCCTTTGAAGTTCAAGTTTTAAATACTTTTCATGTATTAAAACTCCTGGATTTAACAAACTACTAAATGTAGCAAATTTCAGTCAGCAGTTAGCGATGCGAAAAGATATGAGCCCTGAAAAATTCAACACTGCCACACATGTAATCGATCTGTTTGTGCAAATGTTTGTTCACGTAGACGACATTTATTGCGAAGTGACATCGAAAATAGGGCGCAAATGACCTCTTATCAAGTTATCTTTGTATATTAACTCTGACTTTTTCAAAAATAAGTTGGAGTAACTTTTCTTCCAATGTTCGGAATATCCTAGCAACATAAGTAGACTTTTCCATCTCTACGGCCTGTTCTACAAAGCACACCCTGACTCTAAAAAATTTAGTATCATAAATGTAGTTGAAATTATAACTTATGCAACAATTAAGGAGTTCATTTTTCTATTCCTTAAAGTACCAAAATTGTCTCCTTATGGTTCCAAGTAATATTTACCAGATTTTGGCTTCAATTTTATTTAACATGATCATTTCTACATATAACTTATATACTTCTGAATGGTATGCTATTTCGCCACTTTACTAACCAAAAATCATTTAATAAAATAACCTGTATTAACAAAGATTCTAAAACGCATTTTTGAAGAAAATATGAAACAAAGCTAATTTTTTTCATTCATAGCTTATAACGCTATAGTAATAAAGCTGATCGACTAGAACATACTTGATTGGAATAACAAATGAAAAAAATGAATGTATAACACTCCAAGATAAACCAATTAATATCTATTCAAGTTTAAATGTTAAAAGGTTGAGCCATTAGGGTTGAAAAACTGGAACTCAGTATTGCTTAAATAAGAAGCGCTTGCGCTTCAAAATACTTTCCGTTTCAATTTCACTTCGCTTTAGTAATGAATTTCCCTACTGCGGAAGGAGGGAGGTAAGGCAAGGTGTACATGCTGCCTCACATATAAGACGAAAAGGAGTAATGAAATACAGGTGAGAAGCTGTTTACGGCAGTTGGCTCTAAGTCCTTTCATAACCTCATTGTATTTAAGTGAATAAGAACATGTCGATTTATCTGTTTGCTATAAAGTTCGAAAACCTGTTGTCCACGTGAAAATCGTACATGTTAAGATCGTTTGAAAGATTAATAAGAATCATCATGTAAAACATTTAATTTCACGCCCTATAATGGCTTACCAGATAGTTACATGCAATTTACGTATCCATCATTCTTACTTTAATTACCCCATCCTTCCCCCACAAATAACACAAACTTCGGCCCAATATGAATAGCCTCCAGTGTCACAGAAGACCACTATTTCCCATTTTAAAGTACTTTGCTCTACACGCATCACCTCACACAGCAAACGAACTGCAGCAATTATTATTCCTGAACATGTACTCAATTCTACTCGCTATAGCTCAATACCGGAAAGGTCAGAAGCTCTTGACTGAACCATATTTCTAACCATATAGCACATGTGACTATGCGAAAAACTCAACCTCCAAAGTTAGAATCAAAATAAGAAAAAGTATTATAAGGAGTATGGAGCTGTTGCATCTCCATCTTATCTCATCATGGCTAAGTTCAAAGAACTATTTTTAAAAATCAAAATTCCATATGCTAAGCAAAGACATGCGGATCCATAGGCTATATTGTTGAAAAGAGGATGGTGGGATCCATGGGGCTTACGAACTTGTCTGAGTATAAGCTAGCGTGGGCAGAAAAATTTATGTAGCAATTTTTACTATCTTCGTGCATTCTGTCAATTTCATCAACCACAATATGTAGAATTTAAAAAAATCCCTCAAAATAAACTAAAATAACACTTTAAGTATGAATGCATATCTAAAGTGGCCAATATCGTTTTAGAGGTCATAGAAACTGGGCAGTGGTAATAAAAAATATATTACATTATTCAATGTAACAAAACTTGCATTTAACACCTCTTGAAAGTGAGAATGTACGTCACACTGTCTGCTTTTCAGCTACGGTTAACGTTTATATATATTTACAACAAATAAAAGTACAAGGGGAGAGGTCTGGGATGTGGGTGGATGTTTGGTGGAAATGGATGTTAAATGTAAAACAACTTCAGGATTATTTCACATCTATTGAAATGGCTGGTGTTGAAAATAATTAAGTTTTGCCAATTTAGTGACTCTAAGTTGGCTTTCTGGATTATTGTAAATTACAGTAGTAAAGCGTTCCTTAATTTATTGATAAATCCAAAAATCGTACTCTAATTCAATCTATTACCCATTGGAAGAATAATAATTCGGTGAATATAATATTAGAACCATTCTTTAGGATATATGTGAGAAGTTCCACTGAATCCACAAATGCAATAATGAAAGTTTACTTGAATAAGTTAGGAAAATAATAAGCTAAATACATCATAGAGAGTATCTCCCGGGACCCCTTCCACCTCAACAAGAGAGACTTGTATTGAAAAGTCATAGAGGGCACCATTATGGGACTCCGAGTCGTCGCTTAAAAAGTAATCGCATGCGCACGCGGACAGGCTTGAAGGTGCGGCCGTGCAACTTCTCGTGCGGATTGAGTGCGGAAAGCACACAGCCAATAGCCAATCAAAAGCCCTCGTTTGTTTTATCAAATCCGCCATGTTGAATGACTAAGCCTCCCTCCTGTTTACACACCTCACCACGCATACCTCGCGAATAAACGTGTTCCTCATAATACGTCTGTTTCTTCTATAGCTTTGCAGTAGCTTAGATAGTTCCGCAGGAACTTACGAACTAGGAGAAACTGTCGTTAGAGGTTTCTGAGAATAGTCAAGGCTTATGCAAGTAGCTAATCCGCTATACCATGTTCTCCCTTTATCAGTCAATTAGCTGTATGTAAAATAAGTATGAAATCTAGGTTCTGAATTTAGGAATCATGACTTTAGATCATGACGTAAAGAAAAACCCGGTTGAACTAAAACCCGAAAGATCTTAAATGTTGGTTTCTGTTACTTTTGCACAATTCGACCTTTTCTTGTGCTCAAAGTCCTCGGTGTACTACGTATTTTCCATGGGCAGTAATAATAACAGAAACACGCTTAATTTTATTAAAGGAAATAACCGAAATTTTATTACCGATACGATAAGTTGTGATTGTATTGGAAAGTGAAACTTAGTGAAATTTACAGCCAATCAACACTGCCATTCGAAATGTCTCAAACAAGAAAACATGGGCCAAGCTCACTTTGTTAAAAAATTTTGGCAACCATCCCACTAATATGTATAATGTAATCAAATATCATTCTATAAAAAAGAAAAAATATTTGAAAAAGCGATCAGCTAGGTATTTTGCACATGATTACAAATTGATACTCAACATGAGCAATGGGAAGAGTATATCAACCCCTTTGTTTTAATTTATGGAAATCAGTCATATTTCAACAACTTATTTAACTGACTTGATATTTTTGTTCCACTTTCCCCTTCATTTTGTACAAAATTAATCTTCTGTTCTTAAAACTAATCATCGATCTTCAGCAGAGAGTAATCAATTTTTCCACATTAAATATACCTAATTTGACTAAATGATTCTTATTAGAAGCAGGATATTGCACTCAAGTTACTTGACATTTACGCAAAAGGTGTCTTTACTGCAATAAAATTTTGTCTCAGAGTTCTTAGAATAGCAGAAACCGCTCTCTTGAAGTTACCCCAGAAACATTAGAGCAAAGCAATTTTTAGGGTAGCAAATCTGTGAAAGGCAGAAGAAACAAGACTGTGGGGTTGATAATTTCAAATCGAGTTTGTATTTTCATTGTTGTAGAAAAGACAGATCAAGAGAGAGGGCAAGCTGTTTTTCCTTTTCTAAATACCATAGAATTGATCAAAGTTGCAGGATCTCAATAACAAAATTCAAATTAATCAGAGCTCAACAAGCTATTCAAAATTGGTATTATTTGAGTTTTAGCCGCCGTTCCATTCGATTTCACCATGATCATGGTGAAAAGTGTCTGATTAGCGAGCAATTTACAGTCCTTTTATGCTCACTACCGGAAATATTTGTCTGGATAAAATAAAAACAAACAATTCGAAAAGCATAAAATGTCTGATTATCTGAAAGAATTAATGAATTATTTACGCAAAATTGTTTTGTTACAACTTAGTCAAAAGACGAGGTTCAATATGGACGTCTTTGTTGAGAAGATTTTGACGCACAATATTTTCAGGATGAGCGCAGAGATTAAATCTCCCTTTATTTCCATTGCCAATTTGTTTACGTCATCACTTTTTATGATTTAAAAGAAGTTTTTTTCAGTTTAGCACAATGTGAGTGTCAACAATTGCTTCTTTACCTTATATTAATTATGCATCTTGGAGTCGGAACCGTTTAAATTTGGCCATTTCAGAGGTACTCATTCTCAAAGCGTCAGATGTTTTTGAAATGATTTTGGATAAAAATTACAAAAATGCCAACAAGTAAGAGATTTCACTCCTAAAAGCAGATAAAATACATAAGTGATTTCAAAATTGGCTTCTCAGCTATTCAAAGCCCTTGAAATTTAGGGAAAAAATGATGTCAAATGAAGAAAATTATGTGAAAATTGGTAAGTTTAGAAACGAGCTATTCAAACTTTCCAACTCACTTCCTTCGTCTCAGTAAAGATTGCCCTTTAGATGAAAGTCAGGCGTCTAAAGAGTAGGAGAATCAAGAAATTCCCAACCTGTAACCATTCTGCTGATTAAAATTGGCCAATAGAATAAGTAATTCGAGTTCCACGAATGCGGAGTCGAGATAATTAACGCTTATGTGCACACGCATCCTGCCCTAACAGCTATCACCTAATTAGTCATTGCAGATTACTTTAATGTAGAAATTCAACTGCTTTCTTTTAATTTTCATAACGACAAGAAACCTGTAAGGCTTCAATGTTAATTTGACATGGGCAAATCGGCCACTTCAGTTTCCAGATAGTGGATGAGGGCTGGTGGATTCCTTTTTGCTTTAGACAGAAGTCACAAATGCTTACCGCATGGGCAGGCAGCTTTCATATTAGTGGACATGCCTACAAACAATGTTCCCTTTAATCTCATTTTTCATTGACTATTCATGTATTTTTGACATTATCTTTGTGAATATTACCTTTTATCAAGACTTTTCAATCACCGGTTGGAAGTTGTTATTGTTTCCATACCAATTCACTGCTTATACAAATTGACTTTCTACGCAGTTACTAAGGAAGTAGCGAAATGATCAACAGTTTCATTTTTAATAATTTTTTGAAGTGTTAAATAATTATAGCACTGCAGTTAACTTCCTTGTACACAACCTGTATTAACCTTGGTCATATTATAATTAGCTCGGTGTTCATTCAACAGCCACATTCAAAGCAGCTATACGGCAGCAATACTGCTCAATTTGTATAATGAGAGGGTAAGTAGAAAATAGAGTAGGAAGCGCAAGACGAATTAAATCAAATTAAGTGGCACAGAAGGTAATACGAGGGTGGTGAATTGCGTTGGCAAGGTGTGAATGTAAAATAAATCTAAAGTGACCAGCATTTCAAAGTTCCCCCATCCATTTCCGATCGCCTATGTTCCCACTTGAGGGATATCTGTGCTCACATTCGAGAAAGTATAGCACAAAAAACACAAGCTTAGGAAAGCCCTACGTGAGGTGGCTAGAAAGAACAAGGCTTCCACCCCTTTCGGATGCACGAACGAAATGACAGAAATGAATTAGAGGACGAACAAATGATGAGCAGCAACCCTGTCTTGTGGAAAATTAGAACTCAAGAAAAAATGCAATATGCAAACCCGTTCCATTAATATAGGCGACCTTACATTATGTGCAATGATTTCCCACTCTGGTGAGAATGAGTATCAATTCGAGTCACCTTATAAAATTGAAAAATGAATGTAATAGAATAAATGATGATAAACTTTGAAAAATTATAATTAGCTGTCATCTATATGCCAAAAAAAGAAACGTTTCAATCCATGAATTAAATTTACGTGTATGCTTAGTGGTTGGAGCATGTCTGACCTCTATGCTATCTCCATTATTTAGAATAAACAAGCCTATGGAGGACATACTAACCCGCTCGATGGTAGAAAACAAAACGTTAAAGAACATATTCAAAAATGTAGAAATTGAAAATGATCTTTATTCATCACTGAATATGAGGGCAATTTTTCAGGCTCAAGTCTATTAGTGCGAAGAATTAAAATTGTTCTATTTTGTTTTTAAATAAAGATCCTACTGTTTTGATTGACGACTGTATGATTTTAAAGCTTCTTAGAGGTGAGGGGAAAGTAGCTTTTCTAGGGATTTTGAGTTCATCCATTGTTTAATTACTAAAGGAACAAAAAAAAGACTTTTTTAAATATTTTAGTGCCTTTTTAATGGTTATCCTTAAGCTTCCCGCAAAACTCAGCGAAACAACGATTAGTGGCTCACTGAAGTGCCTAAACGCAGAGGACCATTGGCGTTTACTTAGTTGAAGCGCATTTGTTTGTTAAAATTTTCTGCTGTTTGTCATCTAAAGGCACAATAATCTTCTTGATTGAAGATTTTTTATTTAAACATGGTTATAGGTTATAAAATGGAAACTAGTCTAGCAAAGAAACAAACTATGTAGAAAATTTGGAATGTAATTCCGAAGGGAAGAGCGAATAGATACAAAGGCATAATTTTTCTAAATGAAAGCAACTTACGAGGTCATCTATAAATAGTGAAATAATTAAACATTTATAAATAAATAAATGAAATTGAATGTGAGAGAATAACAAAGAAATAGCACAAAGGGAGACTTTTGACAGAAAATAGAAAATTTCTGTCAAGTTGCGCTGACAATAGCTGAAGTTTGTACAATGGACAAAAAATATTAATCAAGACTTTTGCTAGTGGCTGATTTCATTCTTGCAAGAATGCAAAGATGAGTCGGAATGGTCTAGACAATTATTAAATTAAATAAACTAGTCTAATACCCTGGTTATCAAGGGCGTGAACTCACCCGGAAACTCATGAATGAAGTAACTAAAAGCGAGTCTTGGAAATCTGCGATTTTTCAAAGTGAATAGTGCCGTGATTTCCAGACTTCTCTTAAACA
Source organism: Hymenolepis microstoma (assembly GCA_000469805.3). Classification (NCBI taxonomy): domain Eukaryota; kingdom Metazoa; phylum Platyhelminthes; class Cestoda; order Cyclophyllidea; family Hymenolepididae; genus Hymenolepis; species Hymenolepis microstoma. The sequence continues at coordinate 15,912,175 of LR215994.1, forward strand.
TCCATATAACCTTGTTCGTATCTCATTTTACACTTTCTGAGATATTTTACAATTTCGTACATTCGAGCTTAATTGCATTATTAAAACATTTCTGGGTTAATTTTTATTGCTAAAGACTATAACAACTATGATAGGTGACTTATAGTGAAATAGATAAACGATCATTTGCTGCTTAAAATGAAGAGCGCATTTTTCCAAAAATTTATTTAATTTTCACAAATTCGTCTTTATGTTCTTGTACTAATAGCGACAGTTAACAGTGAAATTCAAGAAGTTCAGCTGATTGGCCGGGATCATTAGACCAATGGACTTTGAGTAGATAAATAGCAGTTAATCATGCGGTTCGTATTTAAGAAGGTATAGAATTAATTGGAGATTATCAAAGCTACAAGTACAGCACGTAAGGTATTTATGCCTGAAACCTTTTAATATTAGTTCATATAAAAGTGCTCCATTTGATTAGATGAACATTTATTTACACTTTTTAAGAGTATAATTTCATAGTAATTTTTAATAGAAATTTTCAGAGTTCAATGATAATTGGGGCGTGGAGATAAAAGTATTAAAACAGAACGAAGGAAATGTTCAATTTGTTTTTCCAGTTTTAAGTTCGCCTAATATTCCACCAAATTTAAATTTGTAAAATTTATTTTCATGATAGAAATAAAACAAAAGCGACAACATTAATCTTCCCAAGTTTCACCTAATATTTTTATTTAAAGAATTAAAAACCGAAATGCCCTAAAATGAATTATCTTAAATAGTTCTAATTAATATTTGTTCCATAAAATTTTAGAAGTGAACGTTTAATGGAAAAGTTTTATAAATTAAAATCACTTACTGGCACGAAACTGCTGATTGATAGAGACATTTGCATCTTTCAGGATACATGAAGGAATAAATTCCTTCAAATAAAAAAAGCAACGGTTAAAAAAGCCAAAGAAAGCATCCTGCGTTTGCTAAAGACATCAGCTTAAAGCATCGCAATTCATTTGATAACATTTGTGTAAATTTTATGAGGTTTAATCTCACAAGTTGTATCAAACTTGATAAAAAATGATGAAAAGTAGAAGTATTTACTGTGGATGCTTTTCCATTCTATAAATTAATAGAACCCTGCCACACCATTAACTTTCTTTCCCAATTTCTGGCTCGTTTAAATAGTTGTCAACTGAAAAGGCTTAAAAGTAAATTTTCAAAACACGAAAAGTAATATATGAATCCCGAAATTGGATATTTATGAATTGGAGGTAGTTTTTTAGTGATCGGCATTGAGGATGAAGATTCGAAGAAATCACTTCCTCCATTTATGTCGCAGTTAAGGAATCCTAGAAACGGACCTATTTTGTCTACATTTCTATACTTATTTAATTCTGCATCATAAGTGTGATTTATGGTTTTCGATATAAATTTAACTAAAAAGGTGAAATGGATAGCCGTAAATCGTGAAGATAAGTTTCGACCTAACTTCAGCCACTAATAATACTTTTTGTTAAAAAAAAGACGTGAAGTGCGAAAGTCAATGCACATTCGGTTTGAAAACAGGTAAAAATGCCCGACTGGTAGGTTACCCAAATCACCTGAATTACAAAGTCATTAGTCACTAAAATAACCTTTTTCATGGCTGAATAACTTATTTGTATTAAAAATTAACTCCTCGCCAAGGCAATTTCTGATGACTATGCCAAGTGTCTTACTCTTTCCAACTGTACTGAACAATTGCGACCTATCTATTACTTATTTTTTAGAATGATTCTGACTTATGCCATTGAAACGGGCTATTTAGTAATGAAGCTTGATTATTTTTATATTCAAAATTAATGTGAATAGTGGGTGAGCAGGCTTTATTTAATTTCTCATTGCAAAGGTCTCTGAAACGAGCAAATTGTTATGTTAATTCCCATTCAAATTATGAGCAGCCTATAAAACCTCATTAAATTTATTAACTCCAAACAGGCACCTCACTAGTTTTTAAGTTAATAGAATAGAGCTGATTGTTCATTAGCTCTAGAATGAGATCTAAATCATTTCAGGCTTAATTGGTTAGCAGTCCAATACTGTCCATTCTGAAGTTTGTTTTGAGAACCTCTTTGCTTACGAAATGATATATTTTATGGGACTTATTATAACCCAACAGCAAATGATAAGCCTCGATTTAACGAGCGGATTGTGCATTATTGAGTTGGAGTGAACCTATACTTGATAATTAATATTTTTAAACGTGAAAGGAATGTTTGGAAATTTTAGAAATATTAATCATCCTTACTAAGTTCATTTATGACTTATTTAGAGAACTTACAGTCCCTGAAGAATGTTCTCGTCTGGCATTAATGTAATTTCGAAATTGTATTTACCTAATTTCTTTGAACAGGATTTATAACAATTCAGTTAAAAAGCGCTATGAGTTATAAGTTGTTAACTGTTAGGCAACTTTTTGTATTTCTAAATGATGCATAAATCATTAAAAAACGTATGATATTCTGGTGTAAAATCGAGTAACCTTTTAATAAAATCGCACTCAAAAAGCGGTTCTATTTGGATGTTAAATCGATCTGAAGAAACCACTGAGGGATGTCAATGTATGTTTGGTCATGAGTTTTACAATTCGCTGCATTCATCTCAGCACAAAATAATCCATCATCATTGCACTCGAACAACTGATTCCGAACTCTATGGAATGAGCCAATTAACTTACCACGTTCTTGAGGACTTGAATATCCTAAAATCTTTATTGAAGGTTGTTTTGCAAGCTGAACGAATTATTTTCGAATGTAAGATACTAGCTACGTTAATACCGGAAACTTACATAAATTTAACGAAATGGTTTTTAGCTTGAAGGTCCATCATGCCAATATCACTTAGGCTGATACAAACCCAGTTTAATTACCTAGCAACAAAGGCTCGACAGGATAGTCAAGCGACGATGTCGGGCTATCTTTGGAAGAAAAACTCTGTTTCTGGCAAATGGCAACAGCGGTAAGTAATTCAAAACCTATTTACTTTCAACTTCTTCTATGTGGATACCCCAAATCAAGTGTCAGATATTGCGATTTAAATAGTGAAAACACTAGTTTAATTCAGTTTCTGGATAGTAGTAATTTGAAATATTAAAAACTTCAGCACGGAGTGATTTATTGAAATAAAATAAGCATCAAGGTACCAGAAATCGGGATTTCCCCTTGAATGGTATTAAATTCTTTGATATATGGTCAGATAACTCAAGTTTGTAGTAAAATTGGTTTAAACTACATTTACTTAGAATAATAACATGAGAAATTTATTTCATTGTCGTAATATGTACCAAATGCATTTAGCACTCTTATTGAGCAAAGGAGTATCAACGAGGTGAATCCTAACAAGAAACTTGAAAATCTCGCCATCCGCTTTATCGTTTAGAGTTGACCAGTTTGGTTGGCCATTCTGCTCATTAGTCTGTATTGATCGGCATCAAGTCAAAGACCTCTGATATTCTAAGGGGGCAAGTTTAAATAGTGGTGCCACAGACACATGATCGTTTGCCCTCAGCGTCTTAAAATAATCCATCGTTAACTTTTGTAACTACAACCTTGAGGTTAGAACGACAGCACTTGATGAACTTTGCAACGGTTAATTTTGCAACTTAATCAAATATAATCATAGATTTCACTTTAATGAAACTGATACAAAGAATCAAACTGTTCAAATTACTCCTCGAATATCTTTACATACATTTTGAAGGGCATACTTACGTGCAGGTAAACTTGTTAATTCACATTCAACTGAAAAGTACGTCCTTTGAAACCATTTCTGCATGTGATACGTTAATCAATTATGTAGAAATTAGCATTTGCATGCATTATAAAAGAGAGCGTTATCTTCAAAGACATTAAATCGAATCTGTCACACTGCTCCCTGAAAATATTAGAAAGGTATTTGTCAGGGAATTAAATTAATAAATATGCAGATATATACTACTGCTACAAACTAGAGTAGGTGAAGGTACAATAAAAAAAGCGTAATAAATCGCTGTCAAAATACCGGTTTAAAATACAAATGTTTAAACATTTTAGATTTATGAAATACTAGCCCAAAGATATACAACTTAGCATCTCGAATTTTCATCCAGATAATATGTTTGATAGGTATGCGATTCATGAATTACTTTGAGACAATTAAAAGTCAGTTGAAATATTACCCATGTTATTCTAGAAACTTACATTTCGGACAACAGTAATATTAAATAGTTAATATTAATTACAATGAATAGGAACAAATCCGGCTCAATTTGTTCAGAAATTTTCTTAAAACTGTTTCTGCTCTCATTTTTCACTCATTATATTAAAAAGCGCTGACCGAAGAAGAAAGAGGTTGAATTAAAAGACTTCCGAGTTATTTTGATGCCGAAAACGGTGGAATACCAATCGCGATGGATATCAGATGACTGTTTTTAATCGAGTTTTTTTAAATTCCACATTTTAAAAAGCATCTTTCTCACCTCATTCATGCATTTAGAAATTCGATATTTGAAAGCTTCCACTTCCACTTATTAATTATGACTTTTAATTTAATATTCAATTTATTACTCAGAAATTTTCCTTTGAACTTAATGTATATAGGATTAAGCACACAATTTAAGTTGAAATATTGATCTTTCTATTTCATTCATTCGGTTTCTTCTCAAGTGAAATTAAAGTAGTGATTACGTAGAAATGCTAAAGCTTTCATATCGTTAAATGCGAAACATCAACTTTTTGGAATGACAAATTTAAATAAAACTTTAACTAGAAAATGTTTTCTTGTCGCAATGAACGAAGACTTTATCTAGTTAGATTTTTTCTTGTTTTTTTATAATACATCTATCAAAAATCTCAATCTTGCTAATTTTAAAGTTAATTTCAATAAGTTTTAAATGGCCATTAGACCTATATGACGATAAATTTTGGTTCTTCCAAAGCCTAAATAAAGTAGAGTTGGTCGAATTTCAAGTCATAATTCAATTAAATTAAAGGGGATCTTATCTTCACTCCTACTTCCTTATAATTCTTTTGAATTTCTTTCAGAAGATTGAATGCTTTTGCTGTTATACATAGTTTCAATTTGGAATGACATACTAATTTGTAACGATGGAATGTCATTTTCAAGTTGATATCAAGTTTGTCCAATAGACCTTCTCAGAACTTCTTAAGGTGTAATGTTTTTTCTGAGTTTTGGACTATTGATTACTATGTTATATTACAATCGAGCATAATGAAAATAAACGAAATTCAAGCTATATTTGAGAAGAAGCCTACGGCATAGCTTTTATTGCGCGCCGCAGAAACTAAAAAAAATTTAGCATCAAAATGTTGTATTTTTTTTAAATTGAAACAATCCTTTCGCTAATTTTATTTCATTTTCCTTATATAGATACTTTGTTCTCTACCAAAATCTTTTGTTTCAATTTGAATCCGATAAATTGGACAAGGCGCCATGTGGAATGGCCCTGTTAGAAGGATCCTACTGTGAGAAGACACTTGTTCTTCGCACTTCCCGTGATACGCGCACAGCGCCTCAACACGAGGTAAGTTTGTTTAAACCATCAATGGTGATTTACTGACAATATGGGACCGAAGGCCAATTAGTCAAATGCGAAACTTTTCTCGTCCTGGTGCTAATCATTGAATGAAATAGTCGTTGCAAGGAATATCTGTTAAATTTTTTAGCGATATGTTTGACTACACTACAAAATTTTTTTATATAATAGAATGCAGCATTTTTAAATCGTAGTCCAGCAGAGTTGATAAAGTATTAAAAATTTACAATTTCAAATTTAGTTTATATTGCTAAAAGTTAAAGCTAGAGATCATTTGAAAATTTCTGTTTTACAATGAGAAGACTAATCCATAAAAAATTAAATTTAAAAAGCTTTCATTCTTTATTAATTTAGAAAACATTTAGTGCGCTTACGGTACAACCCTTTTAAAATCGATTCAATTTAAATTTGAATAAGGAGAGGTAAATACCTCAAATGAATTTTGAGCTCATCCGATCACTTATTTTGCTGTTAGTAAATGTGACTTAGTAAATTTCATTATGGAGTTCAATGTTTAACTCACTCTGTAGTGATACCTTGAAGACGGCGTTAAATTAGTGCAAGTTGATGCATGGCTAACAAAAATCTATCTCAACTCGAGTTTTTCGTTCATTTTCAAATTCGAATATTTAAATTACATTATAGTCTCAAATCTCCTCGTTATTACTTCGTGACCTCGGTATTCTGGGCTGACTGATCTGAAGTTTTTCATACCTTTGCTTATAGTCAAATATTACGCATCTGAAGGGGACTAATATTTCGTGTTTATTAACAAATAAAATTCGATCAGTATCCCCTGTGTTTAAGAATGTTGCCAAATTTGTCTCAGAGCGAAAAAGATGGATTGGTAGTCTAAGTTAACTAATGGCTATCAGACTTATTCATGAGGGCATTTTTCAAAAAATTAACAGCGTCAGTTTATGCCCGCGAGAGTTTGACTATCATCACTTAATTGATTTTACAACAAGATAGATTGGTCTGGTAAAAACTTTGGATATCCTTTGAGGTGAAGTCAATAAGAAGATGACTTGGAGTAAATCGTTGCATTTTAGCACTGCTTTACAATATGCTATCTGCCTAAACGAAAGAAATACTACGAACTTCGAGCAAACAGTGAAGAAAGTTGCGATGACTGGGTCGCAGCCATTCGGTGTGCAAGGTACAGTTATAAAATATATATATATATGTGAATTCCTTCTAGGTTTTCTTTCATTTTATTTAAATTTTGCTCGTCATACTGATCTATTCCATTAAGCGCTTTTAAAATCGGTTTTAATTCACATGACTGAAACTGTTTAAAGTATTTTATGCATTTCGTAAAATTTTAATGAAAGTGTGTGTGTAGTAATTAAACGGTCAACAAATTGAGATCAAAATTTTTTGCAACAGATTAAAAATTAAAGATAAACTTATTATGTTAATGAGCACTCGATGTGATATATGCGGTTTTAACTAAAAATGTTAACTTTTATTGTTATAAAAAAATATCCTAAATTATAACTTAAAATTTTATTTGAAGATGGTCGTCAAACGACTAACCCTTTGATTAAAAAATCCCCCTCAAATATTGGCAATTAATAGAGAGGAGTCTAGATCTACGCCCACTATTTTCGCCTAAGAATGTCACATTATTGCACTGATGGTTAGTGTTAACTAGAGTAAGCTTGTCTATTTAGAAATACATGTCTACGTAAGGACACAACGTATGAAGGCACATACCTAAAAGTATGTAATTTTTGTAATATTTACTCTTGAAAATGGTATTTAATGAAGATTAAAACAAATTCTTCCTTTCAAGTATGAAAAGCATCAAGTAATTTTATAATTATGTAATCATACCATCTCCAATTCAAAATTGGTAGGACAGGATTTAACTACAGAGTTTTAGATTTAGATTTGGAGACATATGTTGATGCTCTGGGCTAAATCTTGCTCCGTGTTCTCAAATAATTAAAATAAATCATGTAATTTCAGGGTATTTAAAAGGAATTAAAGTCCAATGTGCCTTGAATAAGAAACAATAAGGGTTTCAAATGACCACTAACAAAAAATAGTCATTCCTATTTGCGGTTAAGCTCGAAGAAAGTCCATATATGAGAACCTTTTTTTCTGTCTGGAAAACCGATTTTCGTCAAAACATCACCGAATTTTCCCCATTCTCATTAATTTGATGAACTTTTTTCAATATTTTATAAAATAGCGTCTAAATTCAGTTCTAAGCTATTTAAAAAGTTAGAAATACGTCATCAAAGTCTTGAAATTGTATCCCTGTAGTTTTATGACTTGCGACAAATTGAGCGAAAGCAATAAATAAGGAGGCAAATGGATATTGGTAAATATGAGTAATTACATTTGCGTGTTGAAAAAATATAAACAATGGTTTTATTAAGAGTTTATCTAATTTATTAATTTTGATAACAGACTTATTTCTCAAATTTGTATGCTATAAAGGTGTACTTTATAATCATTATGATTTAATCATTGTGAGTAGATATTATACGCCAGTATACTTAATCTAATACCCATTGTAAATAATATATTTTTTAAACATAGACAGAGAAGGTTAGTATATTTGGCTGAAATTGTTTAACTCACTCGATTCACTAACCTGATACATTAATTAAATAAGTAGATTTTAGTAAAAATATTATCTAATTTGAAATGTATATCATTTAATATACACAGACAAATCGGAGTAAAAATTAATTGATTAACTAAATAACTTAGGAAAACAATCCACAGGAAATGAATAAATTAATTTATATAAATTTAAAGACTCTTTTAATTAATGGAAATAATTGATTCGTCTAAGGGGGGGGGGGTACTTTTTATGTGCTGTTTTTTCTTACTCAGTGTTTTAAACCCAAAACTAATAAATGGCGCGAGCTGTGTTTCAAATCATAAGGATAAATATTACTAATATAACTTAATTATTTCTTTTTATTATTGAGATTCCCCTCTGCTTTGCTTACCTCCCTAACTGCGATCGTATAAACGGATATTAGTGAGATCTTTGACAAAAAGCAAAACATTCACTACAAATTTTATTATTTAAATTTTTCCTAATATTGTTCTGTGTAATTGTAATATGCTCAGGCAAGACAAATAATGAATTTAAACACACCAGCAAATGAAGTTCACCATTTTAAACACTAGCGAATGAAAACAAAAAGAAATATTTTTAAATAAAATGTCATACATAAGTGGCAGAAAATGATAGCAGGACATGTAATGAAATCAAAAGTTGTTCCAGATGAATGCATTCCCTTTTAGTATTACTCTATCCAAAGCTTGAGAATGTGAAATATCGAAATCACACAATTTTACGGGAATTCTACATTTTCTCCCAAATCTTCTAACAGTATATCAAACCCTAATAAGGTAAATTAGAAGTAAGACCTTTCAAGAATTTCTGTTGATAATTCGACCAGTACATCTCGATCTCATTTATATTTGGTAAAATTGGTATGAATGACTATCTATCGGACCGATAATCTCTGATATATTCTGAATAATATCTATTAAATCCAGCAAATTGAATTTATGGAATTATTAAAGTGCTCTTTTGAATATCACTAAATCTTCTTACTTATAAACGAGTTAAGATATTGAAGAAAGTAGAATGTACGACAAAACTAAATCTGCGAACTTTTGACTTAACGATCGCTCATTGACATCCCTCCTTTAAGTGTGCATTTATATACTGAACCGTTGAGTTGCAGAATAGCAATTTTTTAAATTTGCACATTTACCATTCTCAAAACATTAAAATGGCATTAAAACAATTTCCCATTCTCTCTTGACCGTGTTTTAGTGACATTTAATTACGATGTCTAATTAAGACAAACGAGCGAGCAATAGTCAAGAAACACTGCTAAGGAAAGTCAAAAAAGAATATTTGTAAAGATTCAACCAACTAAATTCCCGAATTTTGTGTCTAACCATTTGCATTACATGTTCATGCGATTTTCAATCAACAAATGAAGACTGCTTCATAAAGAACAAAGACAAAGGAGGTATTTGAAAGAGTTTGGCAAAAATGCACCCTTAAAGTAACGAAAAGATGAATCTTTAAACTTTCAGACGTCTGTATTCACCTTTTTCACTTACTATAAATTCCCCTTTCTTTGAGATCTGTCTGGTTTGATTTATATGGCGTCTAACTCAATCCCCTCTCCCCTCCTCTCACATCAACATCTTGTGATATATTATTACGATTGCGAAATTTTGTTCTCAATACAATAAAAAAATTAAATACGTAAGTTCTCATAGTTATATAGTTTCAAGTTGCTATCACTATTGAAGGACCATTTACTAAGAAGGAGTAGCTTATGATTTCACGAATGTGAAAGGCTTCGAAAACAGAAAAGAAATTTTGTTGAAAGACACCATTTCAGATAAAGTTTATATTTGTTTTGAAAGAAAATCGAAAAAGTGGCGCATTGTTTTAATATACTTTGGTATCGATTGCACTGTATAGAGATTGTCTAACGAATAATTTATTGGTCACTCTTGAATATCCACATTTTGATGCAAGTTTATTTTGAAAAATTTCACAAATTACCAACTTATCACATAGTTTAGGAAAAAAGCATTGACTGTTGGTATTTGCTTGTCATTTGACAACAACTAACTGCGAAGAAACTCTAAGAGTTTCTTTGATTTTGTTAAAGTTGTAGTAAACATGTTTAAATAAATTATCTCCAGATGATTTGAAAATTCCCTTACTTCTAAGGTGCAATATTTTTTAACTCACAACAATACAAAAATCATGAGGTAACACCTGAACACGCAGAAATACATAGCGGTCACGTAACTCATACCTCCATCGAATTCCAGTGGCATGGAGTAGACTACATTCTCGTAAAAAAATGTAATTCAACACATAATTCTAAATTTTTCAAGGTTTTTGAATTAGCTATCAGTTTATATGAGTGACATTATACTCGCAGCAATTAAAGTTTACTAATCGGCTACATTACTGGAACAAGTCGTCATGCCCTTTTGATTGACATATTTGTGAAATAATAGAGGGATTTCTGAACATTTTTAAAGCTCTTTGGCTGCTAATAAAATGCAACTATTAAACTCATAAAAATATAAGAAAATATCACAAAAGCATATTCAAATCTTGCATTATAATAGGAATACGGTTTAATCGGCTCAACAGTATTATTCAAACCATTATATAAATGAAAATATTACCTGAATGTAGTTAAAAAGCAATTAAAATAGATGCCCTTAAAATTCCATAATTTTTCTAGTCCCAGTCACCGGCTTTACTCTTTTATCTCATGCAGACCCTTGAATTCAAAAATGGATCTTGGTATTGATCGATGGTGACTTGCTTTAATATCAAACCCACGTCTAATATTTCGTTCTAACTATTCTAAATGAAGAGTTTAAGTCATGTTGGCAAATGAAATTTTGCTTTATATCCTAGATCACTTGATTTCTTACTATTTTTCTCGTTTGGTGGTAAAGAGTACTACTAGAATTAAATTACGGTGCCCTAAACACCTCAAATGAAAGTAATGGTCTATGCTTAAATTAGAGTAAATAGCTTAACAACGTAGTATTTCCCGCCGGTTTTCTATTCATTGATTTAAAATTTATGATGATTAAAATTGCACCAAAATGAGAATTTTTGGATATATGGTGTTTTAAAAAATCATTTATTCCTACAGCTGTTAGTATGAATCAGTTATATAATTCAGATACTGCAGTGTAATTGAATCGAGGCAAGAGCTTAAGGAGCACCAGGCATATCTGCTGCAAATTCTGGAGACAGAAAGGAAGGCCAAGTTGCAGTACCTCCAACAAACAGATGAATTGGAGGCTGAAATAAAGAAACTTAAAAATGAGGTGAGTTTTATTTGTTTAAATTAAGTCAAATTAATCTGGCATTATTTTTTGCCCTGCATATTAATTTGGTTTATTTCAGAATTGAAAAATTAAAGTTATTATTTAATTATTATATTTCTTTAAATGTGATTTATAACTTAATACCTAGCCGTCTAAAATAATTTTTTACGATTTCTTGAAAATATTTTATAGCCTGCATTGGAAATTAGACCATAAGTCCAAAATACCGTCACCCTTAATAAAATATACGATTTCGAGAGCAAGCCTTAAAGACTATTGTTGAGGTAACAAAATCGGAAAAATGTAAGACCCTGTAATTCGAAAAGTTATTTAATTTAAATAAAATAACTGCTTAATGTTGTCAATGTCATTAAGACGAAAGTCCAATCCTTGCATATTGCATTTATTTGCACGTAACAAGGGAAGAAGCAAAGCAAAATGAAGAAAAGGCATTGTGTCAAATCACTTGTCTGTTCCCAAAGCTTCTCCCTTTGGCGTGAAAGCAGGGAAAATATGAGGAAATAACATCTTATGGACCCTTTTCCACAATTCAAATTATTGATTCATTACTCTCCATAAACTCGATAACTAAACAAGGGGATGAGTTTTCAAAAGATCAGGATTGGAATAAAGTGGTCACAGTTTAAGTAACTTTATGAAAGCAACTATGTGTGAAAGTGAAAAATGTAATATTAGTAGGTATTAAAATGAAAAACATGTAGTTAACGACTTTGAATTAAGTTTGCCCACGTTTGCTTTATAAATTAAAAATATTCTGTTATACCAACTAAACAATCAGCATCGATGAACTTGGAATTGCCGAAATTACCCAACATCATAGAACTTCGCATGTCTATTAATACATTTTCTTTTGTAAATGGAGCATCAGAAATGCGTGACTTGGAAAGTATACGCGAATTTTAGGTAAAAGTCCTAAAAAATCTTCAAAATATCAAAATTCGGAAAACAGCTAAGGAACCTTTACCATCGGTTCAAATGAATTATTTATTTTTTAATGAATATTACCCATTGGCAAAGCCTTAAAAATTTACAACTTTTTTTGCTGACAACACATTTGAGCACAGATATGGTGTATTGAATCAATTAGAGTTGAAGGGAGGTTGGGGTAAAGTTGGAACTCAAACTTTTTAAAGTCTGATTTCACTTGAATGTGTTATCTACTTGGCTGTCTCTTTCCATAGAGATATTTTATCTCACTTTGCTTTGTTTCAAAGCTCAATTTCCATTATTAAATGTCTGATTTTTCATGTTCATTCTTATGCTATGCTTTGCTCACTGACTTACCAAATAAATTGAGGAGTTGAATGTACCACATTAAAATAACGAATAATGAGATGAATATACGCTTTTGTCATTTTCGTGTGCAAGATTAAAGAGTAATGTCCCTAGACAGCTAAATGACATTTGAAAAGTAGAGAATGCATTGCTCTTTCAAGGTCAATAACTATATTGAAAACTTTTTTTTTCACAAAAGGCAACATTAATCCTCAATCATGTCCCACAGAAGTATTTAGCATACCGCTTCTAATGGAATTTGAAAAAGATTGATACTTTTAAGTTAATTGAACTAAGCAGATCACTTTTATATTAACTATATAGATTAATTTTCTAAATTAGGTAGTTTTTCCTTTACTTAATTAGCAAATGAAAATTTAAACTTACCAGGTTGAAAGAAATTATATGCTGGTAATTGTTCTACTGTTAGGTAAACTTGATGGTCATTCTTAATCCTTATTTGGAGTCGTTAAAGATAATTCAACTTAATATTTGAATACAAAATTGAGAAACTGACTTGTTTTAACTAAGAAAAATATTTTTAAATCGAGCAAATTTAATGTGCGCTATAAACCATAAATGTAATTAATGAAACATGATTACAAATGTGTAAACAGGTGTTTAAGTGAAAATCAATAGATCGGAAATATAATTTGAAATAAAATTTCATTATAGTTCAATAATATTTATTTAATATAAATTATGTGAACAAAATAAATTGATTTGTTTAAAAGAGGTATAGTTCCATCATTAGAATGAACCCGAACACAGCGTACGCAAATGCAATTTGATGAATGTAAGTGGAGGCCAAAACAAACGTTTTGGCTAAAAAAGGGTATCAAGTCATTTTAAATTTCAATTATGATTTTTAAACATTTTGCATAATAGATAAACAGTTCATTTCAAATTATTGTTTCCCATCCACGCCTGCTATCTTCATGGCTTCTAAATCAGTTGAATAGTTTTATGGCTGCTTTCACATCATCAGCCAGGCATTCTTTTAATGTCCAATGTAGCGAAATAAATGTAGTTAATTTGCTTTTAAGATTTGGAGTCACTGATTAAATGTTGAATTTGTGACCTCCGATTTAGAGTTGATAGAAAAATTGACAAAGTATCTTGCATTAACTTTTCTGCCTCTAAAATTCGTCTGAGATTATTCTGTCTGTTTCATTTATTTTATTCATTGTGTGACGTTAAACACAAATTTTCATTTACACCTATATTTAGAAATTCGGCAAACACTAAATCTGGCGCCATATGTGTTATGCAAATAAATACTGCATTAATATGCTGTAAATGACACAATTTTGAATAATTTTATGCATTTTAACTAGCTAAATGCGATCGCCCCGGCAAAACCTAGTAGAGTCATTCCAACTGAGGAATCAGAACAGCTGCGAAAAATCAAAATGGTATGTCACGGTGTCGTGGTTCTTTTATTTGCATAAATTAAAACAACTTGCCCGTTATTTTTAAACTTTATCGAAATTTGGCATTTCCAAATACGTTCAGAGACTCGAGAGTGGAAAATTACTGAAAATTGTTTTAAAGCTGGCAGGTTTGATTTTTAATTTTATCATGTAAAGATTTTTTAAAATTCTGTAAGAAAAAAATATTCGTTTTCTGTTTTAGTCAATTTTTGTCATCAACCACTCATCTGGAATGGTAAATCATCAGTTATACCACCATGCGATTTAATAATGCATTCTTACCACTAAGGCTGAAATCTTCAAAACAATGTATCATGTTAAATGACTACTGAAAATAAAAGACGACTTGTTATCACCATTGGCTATTTCCACCGAAGCACAAATAATAAGCTCTTCGTAACACTTAGATTTTGACACTGGTGCTCATTCTTAAATTATTGATGATGTTTCCTTTATTAAAAATGCAATCTAATGTAATCTTGTACTCAATGAAACCTGGCTAGGCACCTTTACTCCAAATACACTAAAATGTTGGCAGAGTATAATTTCTTGAAAAGAAGGAAACGACATGGATTGGTCAAAGTTTTGAATGATGATTTTTTCAGGATTGTTCCCATGAAAACTCAGTGGGACGGATATTACTTATTGGATAGGAGTTGAGAAAAAAATTTGACAGGTTCGCATTCAATCCGTAAACGTGAGTTGGGTTCAGTAAGTAAACAAGTGAACAAAAATTGAGATTATAATGAAGAAAAGATTGAAATAATGCCAAATTACCGGTCTTTTATTTGAACATTAGACTTGAAAGCACAAATGACGCCTTTGGAAAAAATTAAACGACTGCCTTTGATTGCATTTTATTAAGTCATTTATGGTTTAGTTTTCGTATGGATAAATCTGTTGTTTTAACCACACATCTAACACGTTTTAAGGTGATGATTTTGATTCACGTTCGCTGTATGCTGTCGCTTGATAAGTAGGCCACCAGGTTACAGGTTTAGACCCGTCGGCAGAGTACTAAAAACGGAAGTAGCTATACATTTCCTGGAATATAATTTATTGTAAATGGAGCATTTAAAATTAAGTGGATTTGACATTCGCGGTGCATATCTAAATTGTAAATAAAAGTAGGATGTCATATTATTCAAGTTTTGGTCAGTAATTTATAGTAATTATTCATGAATTATTTCTGCAAGATTTCTCCACTCAGCTCATCTCATTGAGATCATTTGTAAGTATTCTTCAAGGAAGCCTAATTATCATTACTTTCTAATAAAATGTCCTTTAATTGGATACCACAAAATAATATTCACCTATCTCATGAGAAGAATATTTTGTCGCATGATGTCTTATATTTAAAAGACTTTTATGCCCGAATTTAAAACCGACTTAGCGCTGTCTATTGTAACAATTTGACGAATTTTCGAACGGAAATGGAAATAAACAATTCCACTTTGTCTCTCCGTCTGTGCGCTGTTAGCCATTTTGAAACATGAATTGCTTTCTAATGAAAGGTAAAGAGTGTGCTTCCTAAAGCTCGTCCCAGTTTGCATAGTTTGGTCATACTGATTACTTCACCAAATGGCTTATCTGAGCTCAACTTATGGAAGCGTAGACCGAGGCATAGCGGAATCTCAATCCATGTTATTAATCGAAGGCTCAACTGTGAGTCTGGTAGTATTCCACTAGCATAGTAACATCTGGCATTTAGGAGAATACAGACGTACGCACAGGAACAAGTTTATAAAAGGGACTTTGTATGAAAAGCGGAAACAATAACTGACAACATAAATTGAAGGCTTGATTTTTAAGTATTATTATTATTATTTCCTGCAATGTGGCGAGTGATTTCATTTTTTCACAATGAGAAATCATCTGAACACAGCAAACAATATGCTGAACAGTGAAAATTCGGGAAATGGGAATTGTAAAAGTAGAAAATGGACACTAAAAGCTTCTTATAAAATGTTGTCCTTAGAATCACATTTTTCGATATTCCACCAAGTCATACTCAATTATCCCATTATTTAAATTTTTGGGATTTGTGCCCTCTTTATGTTCGTCGGTTTTAGGGCTTTTCGACCATCTTGTAAATTAGAAGGTTCGATTAAGCATTCTGATACCATTTCCATCCTCTTTCATCCTCATGAGACAGATGTTAATTAAAGCTAGCATGGAAAAGCTCAGAAAAGTTCACATAAAGTAGAATATTCGCTCACAAATGTGATTGTTGAGAATGAACTGTTGATGATGTTACGCTTAAATGAAAATTGCACCTTTAAATTCATTCGAATAAATGTGAATGGAAAAGTTAGTTCTGGTTTGAAAAAAAACAAGGAATCGAAGTAATAAAGATTGTTGACTAAGAAATGAAGAAAATGTCAATTCAGGTCATTTGTTTTCTCCATTTTAATTTTCATCAGGACTACGTCTTTGTCGTCATATAAAAAAATGCAGTGATATAATTTCATCTGATTTCGCAATATTCCTTCTTCAAAAAATCTAAAAATTGGTTAACTATACTCGATTCACTTCAGCTTTATGCATTCCGCTTGTTTATGAGAAGAAGTCGAAACTGTGAAAGTAGTTGAATGGTTTCTGCAGGCCTCATTCCAAAGTATTCTGCTCTTTGGCTATTGCAGTTATAAGCCACTTTTTCATTTAATGTGTTCCAATGTCTACCACTATCTTAATCTCTATTACTTGAGGAGCAGATGTGACCTGTTTACGGATATTTTATTCCGTGAATATATAGTAGTAATAATAATGGTACTATAATAATAGTAATAACTGAGCCAGAGAATTCAAACATTTTCTGTAATAAAGCTGACTACTATGTCGCTTATTTTATAGTGACGAATTGATTAATGAATAATTTATTCCTATTATGAAAAAAATACTTTATTTAACACTTACATGTTTTTTTTAATGCGCATGAAAATTCTAAATGCGCACAAAATGACTCGGACAACGATTGGCTTACTTGTTTGAGTTAAGATCTGCCGTTAGTAAAAAGCGAAAAAAATTGTCACCCTTTCCTAATAATACTGTGTACTATGAATATGTCCATTGAAAATATTAAATAAAAGGACGTTTTTAATAATTGCAGTAAATAAATACACAATGCCAGCTTAGATTAGCTTAACCTAATGAAAAGCTATTTGGCTATAAATTGAATGCAAAACGTTTTTTTATGCTCAAAGAGTTCATGGCAATTGCCATATGTCGGGGGTCAAACCAAGGTCATAATTTATTTGACGCTCAGTTGATATTACTTTAAAATATTATGGGGGCATATCATTTTCAATGAACCCTTGAATAGTGGCCTTGGTGAAGTTTGGCCGTAACAAAACGGCATCATAAACTCCGCAGTTTCTTTAACGTCCCTTTTTAGTCAGAAAAGCTTGCAGTAATAATTAATACTTTAGGCAGACTCGTAATGTGACTCAGATGAAAAATATTTAATCGTCGCAAAAAAGTATTCCGCGAATAAAATGCGGAGGATTTGAATTTCGGCTATTGGTACAAATGATTAAATTGTTATGACAATTGTAATACTATATCAGTCCATAGGGAATAATTGAAACTATCTTGGGAAGAGGTATGCTAACTTCCTCAAAAGTATAATATTAATTAACCACCGTTCTACTCCTCGAGAATTGCGACACACACTACTCTGTATAGGACTAGTCCCTTTAACCTTTGTACAAGCTAAAGGGGCCAATTTTTGGGAGCTCGGCTAATAGCCAAAACAGGCAAACGGAGAAGTGTTTCTAATTCAGAATGCAGAATATTGGATTTTGCTCGAAGTATATTGCATAACAGAAGAAAACTAGAGAGGGAGGAAGAGAAGAGGAGTTAGTTGAGGATAAAGACAGTGGCTAGAATAGAGTGACCACACCGTCTCAAAAGGATATGGTGCACTTTACGGGAAAGGCAAGACGGTCGAGATTGATAGACTGGTGTGGTAATTGTTAAACCTTTGGAAAGCTAATTCTCCGTACTTTAAGTTTGAAGATTTCTTAGCTCTAACCCTCCAAAACTACCTAAATGCGAAATTATCTATGCAGTAGAACTACATTAGATTCCATTTCACTGATCATAATAGGGTAACTGAAGAGGCTTGCTATAATTTTAATAAAAATTTGTCTATAATTTACCCACCGCACCATGTTAACGTCAAAACACCTCTTCATTGTGCAAATTAAATAGGAATATAGTGACTGTGTTAATTAGATTTCCGGGCTGTCTGTAATTTGGAAATTTTTTGACTAAACTCCATTGTGGAGTTAAACAGGATAAATATTCCAACACGAGCATCATTCACACTTATATGATGCGATTTGCCCTTTCTACTCATGAATTATGAATTCAATTGAAATTGCTTGCCGTTTCATTAATAATTCTAATTTAAAAGAGGGTAATAATGTTTGCTTTGCAGTCTATGAAACTTTTTATATTTACCTCTCTGGCTCCAGTTTTAGTCGCGCCATATTAACGCTGTTAACTCTGGAAATTCGAAACTAAAACACTGTTTTTGTTTGTTTTCTGTTTGAGTAAACCTTGGCATCTTCAAATTTTGTTTACATATATAGTTGGGATCAAAGCTTAACAAATGGTACTATTATATTAACCTCTGATAAGATTTGCAAGGCGCAAAATTCAGTCGATCGTTTCAAAGGTGACAGCAAGCTAAAATCTTGTTTTTCACCAAAAATAAATTAGAACGATTCAACTGACACATTTTAACTCTTTCCTATATTCACTATTTTCTTCCCTATATATTTTTGGAGGTTGAGAAAAAAAGTCGAGCCAAAAAAACTAGAATAAATCATTGTTCTTTTCGCCTATTTTACGCAGATAATTTTCAGTGGACGACAAACTCCCTCATTAAGCTCTCCTCTCTTACTAGCCTCTTAAATTAAATTAACACTTTAATGATGATATATTTGAAAAGGGGCTCTTACTACCCAATAAAATTCGCAGATGCCTATTAATATAAATCTTAAAAGAGTGGTATTTGTTTGACATAATTAAAATTATGTGGTGAAATTTTAAGGCTTAGTGGCTGAACTGACTGATTCAAATGCAATTTGGATGTGAAGGTGAGTGATATTTTATGTTAGCTTTGTCGAATTTAGTAAAGAGCTTAATTCAAGGATTACAAACTTCAGAAGATTGGGCTGTTCTCCGAAATATTTGTTAATTTAATCATTGTCTGGAGCAAATTTTCGGTCGAATAAGAGATAAGTTCACTGAATGGTATTCATGAAAAACGATTTAAATCTTTTGGACACCTGACGCCTGAATTGCATCGTTATAAGATCGATGAAAAATTTGGCAGTTCTCGTCTGTTTAGACAGGTTGTCAGGGTGTCAAAAATATAATAGGATTGAGTAGGATTTATCGATTGTAATTTTCAGCTTGCATAATATGTTTCCTAAGTTGAGCATTGCTCACTTCAAATATTGATTTAATTTACTTCATTTAAATCTTAGCCGAACTATAATATTATAGGCAGACTGTAGCGGATGAGCTACCTTAATAAGCCTTGACTGTTCTCAAAAACTTCTATGGCAGATTCTCCTAGTTGGTAAGTCTCCCGGAATAGAAGAAAAAGACGGATACCGCGGAAAACGTTTATTTAGTACCGTGTGCTGTGTAATGTGTGTGTATGTCGTGGAACTTAGTCATTATAAGCACTTTATGGTATGATGATCTCATATAACTTGGGTCATTGATTGGTCGAGTAACCGTGTACTGGAATTGACCATTGATTGATCGTATTGGTATTGGTCATTGATTCTGCATTAGTCATGCTAAAGTTGTGTCCCCACAAGACATAACCTGACAGTAATAAAATATCAATAGTTGGAGCAAAGGTCAATGTTGACTAAATGAATAATTTTTAAACGATAAAATATTAAAGTCGATATCCTTGTCGGAGATAAATTCTCCGAGAACTTATCCATGGACCTATATTAAAAACGAGATCAATTTAATGTGTGCGCAATTCCGTATGTAAAAGAGTATAAATTAAGAATTTTTTATAAAAGTGGAATAAAATATTTAAAACTAGCAATTTTGTCAAGGGAATTTGATGAATTTTCATAATTTTGTATTCTCCTTGACAAGGCGCAATCAAAGAAAGTCACTCGGTCAATTGGTTTGGCTTTTATAAAATTAAAACAAATCTTTCCCTTAACCTTGTGTCTAATTAAGGATTTGTTTGCATGTACTCGTATCGTATTGTGCATTGAGTTCCTTACCGATTCTAAATGTATGCAACCAAAATTAAAAGGATTGGTATTTATAAAATCTTATATATTTGTGGGATTTCGCGTTTATTTTTAAGACAATAACGTTTAATCGGTTCAAACTTTTCTAAACGTCTGTTCGCACTTCATGACCACTGGCCCTAATGTGTTCATCATGTTCCTAAAATAGGTATATTAATCTATTTTATAAAGAGAACATTTTTATAATTTTGTCAAGGTCTATTTAACATTTATTAATTAATTGTTTTTCTTTCAAAGCTTGTGAAAAGTTAAGCTATTATTTTAGAGAATCTAATTAGCCCGTTTACTCGTTTATACTTACGGTAATTTATGAAATCTTCAGGAATATTATTTTTGGATTCTCAGGTGCAATCTTTTTTACGAGGTTGGTTATGTCGGCGTCGATGGAAACACATTGTGGAAGAATACCTCCTCTCTCCTCATGCTGAGTCAATGCGAAAACGAAATTCCATCGTATTTAAGCTGTTTGAGGGTGAAGAAGAATACGTTCAACAGCTCATCACCTTAGTCACTTGCTTTCTTCGACCATTTCGAATGGCTGCCAGCTCAAAGAAACCAATCATCACTCACGAAGATGTCAACTCCATCTGCTTAAATGTGTAAGCAGAATAAGATCTATTATTCGTTCGAGTGCCCTTGCATTGTCAAAATCAGTTTTTGTAGCTGAATGATGAGTTATCTGTAACTGTAATGAAACGTTTAAAATTTTGAAATCGGCTTCTCTTTCATTGTGAAAAAAATGTTGGTACATGACTTTCCTTTTAGTGCGCACTCATATACACAATGGCAAAATGAATGGCATGGACCATTTAATCACATAGATACTGCTCATTGTTGGCTATTTAATTTGCTACAGTGACAGTGACCGTTTAAGACAATGTTTATTTAATGATTATTTAATTTTATTTAAATGCTTGGGAGGAATATTAGGTTTTACGTGAATTTGAACATGAAAGTGATAAATTTCTGGAAAAATGTTGAGATAATTTTTTGAGCTCTAAAACCGTTTTTTTCTTCGGTAGGATTATTCCGATTCTAACTTTATATAAATATGTTAAGAGTTTCACAACTTCGGAGCAGCTTTGCTTTCTTCTCTTAGTATTTATGGACTTTTAAGATCTCGAATAGCTGTCCTTAGTGAATGATCTCTGTGTAGTAGAATGCGTTTCCTCAAATATCCCTTTTAATTGTGATTACTAGACTACTACACATCCGTTTTTCGTGCATGAAATACCAAATTGATTAAAAACGCTAAAACAGAAGTAATCCGATCAAATGATATCATTATTCCTATTTTCGTAAGTTTAAAAAGAACGAATCAAAGAAATGCACAGATGGCTGGTATTTAGAATCTATTCTTGATTCCAACGCGCCACCTTGGAAGATCCAAGTTATTGAAAAATGAACAACAATCCCTTTTAATCCCTTGTACCAAAGTGAAGTTGAAAGAACGGAGTTAAAAAAATTTAATATAACAAATAGTTTTTTTTAAAAATCTTTTTACTTAATATCCTGCAGCGATTTAAAATGGGAAGAAAATGGTACTTAAAAAGTAGGAAATAAAGTGACTTTGATAGTGGTAAGAGTAGAGTGATATTTAAATAACACATTTTTCAAGTCGGTTGGAATGCGGCCAATTCACATCAAAAGAATTTCCAGCAAAAGTAATATTGAGTCCTGTTTTTACATTTAACGAAAGTAAAATTTCACCATAAAATGTGCAGAATCTTGTTGATCCTATTTTATCCTTCAAATCCTTCTGGTGAGCATCCACACTTAGTTGCTTTGTTTAGATAAGATTAGATTGAAAGGCCATGTCTTACCAATTTTCACCAGTTCCCTTTAAATAACTTCATTGTTTAAAGGCTGACACTTTTGAATAGATATCGATTAATTAATTTTATATCTTTTTACAGAGTTATCCATATTTAACAAAATAAAAGTATTTTTACATATTTTATTTAATTGATTTCTTTATTTTTTTATTTTGTTTAATGTGGTTGTATGTAGGTAAAACAGGTTTTGTACGAGATAAATCAATAAATGTAAATCATACCATTTTAAGGAAATAAATTAATTTTTAGGCAGATAAAATTTTCATTAGAGTAAAAATTACGTTGATTGGGTCTTTGGCTGATAGATTGGGATAAAATCGATTTTTTTATATTGATAAGGAACACTTTTTAAATAAGTGTACCAATTTGCGTCTCTTCCCATCAAAAATATAAAATTTAAAAAACGGATTAAAGTGAGTCATTTATTTAGGTTGTCGCAATGAGAGGAGTATTTTTCATAGTGACTTATTAATTTAAATTTCCTTAAAACTGTTATTTGTATATTGTTATTTAATCCCGTTCACTTTTGGACAATTCTAACCTTTTACAGAATACGGTTTATACTAATATTGATCAAGCCTCATCACTGAAGATAGTGTCAATTGATTTTATATGCCGCAAATTTAATTTAGCATAGAGTTAATTCTTTTTATTTTCAACGAACTTTTAGAGAAACCTTGATGTTTCTGCATCAAATATTCGTTCAAGGTCTACGAAGGAAAATGGAGAATTGGCCAACCCTTAAACTGGGTAAGCTAAGGCAATTAAACATCGACAGTAGCTAAATCTCGTGTATTTTAATGAAATGGAAATACTTTCAAATTACTTAACTACATGACTACAAATTACAGATCGCTTAATCAGTATTTTGCTTACTATTAATAAAAGTAAATGAGACTTTTTATTTCCGGGAATTTCTATTAAAATTGAGGCATGAAAATTAAATGACACACTCGTAATATCATCATTAAAACAACAAAATTGTTTTGGTACTGTGTTGTCGAGTTGTATAAACAATTAATTTTATTGGCCACAAGATACGGTAGGACCTAAAGGAACACCATCTTTATAATTTTTATAAGTTGAAGTTACACTGAGTGATTTCCATCCGTATTACCATTGTCCCAGCCATTGCGAATAAATAGGAGGAACTATTCATCCGCGACCACAATTTAAGTAATTCAACCTAACACTTGCTGGTCATTTAAATCGTGTCAGCTGAGTTCCACTGAACTTATCACTTTGATTTAAAGAAATTAAAGAAATTAAGATTGATTAGGGAGAAGCTTAAAAGATTATTAAGTCTTCCGCATACGGCTACTATCATTACTCTCGAAATTAGAAACGATTATAGGCACACATTTTTCAATATAAAAGTTGCAATTTTAGGGTTTTGACATTGACAGGAAAGATTTATTTGTTTTCATTGAACAACGATTGCTGCACCGTTGCAGATACGAAATTAATATTTTGTGACATCGCTTTTTATATCCTTATATCAAGTCCATTAATTCAAGCATCAATTCGAGAAAATAAATAAATAAAGTTGAATACGTCCATGCCTAAGGCTTATACACACCTAGTCATTTTTTCCTAGCCACCTAGTTGGTTCTCGTGCCGCATTCTTGAAATAGACTTGGCTACAAGACAGCTCGCAGACCTTAACTAAAATCGATTATGATGCCAATTCTTTTCCTTTTCAGCTTTCCATGCCCGACCTGAATTTTTATTAACCTAACAAAGTTTACAAGCTTTCAGGAATTAGTAAAAATTGACCATTTCTGACTGTAATTCATATTATTACCTGGGAACTCATTAATTCTCTATCTATTAAATAAAAGATTAATGATTCATTTACCTAAGTGTATATAAACAGTATAGTATACATTTGGTCTATTTCTAAAAAAATGAACTAAGTTATCTAGGCAGACTGAACGCCAAAACTCACATTTCAGAGGTCTCTGTCCATATCACGTTCGATATAAACTTTGACATATTATTTCGCTCTGAACTAACGTCAAGGGCGTACTTTTTGAGTCTCTTTAAATAAATCGAGGAAGTCTTTCGATCAAATGATATGAACGAAGAGCGTATTTGCACTGGCAGGTCTTTCAAAAGCATTTTTTTCAAATATACGTTTCTAAATCCCCAGGGACTAATTTAGAACAGTTAGCAGGGAAGGGAGGGTGGAGGTGGAATAGAATGGAATGGAATGGGGAGGAAGAGGCGGCTAGAGAGAAAAGAGACAACTTTATGGTAATAAAATCGATTAATCGTCGGCTCTCTTGGGTACGACACGGATTCGTTTGCTTTTTTGCAACGGGACTGAATTGAACTGGATTGGGATCTTTTTGCTTCAGCTGATTAAGCATACTCCTCCCCACCCCCCCACCCCCCTAATTGACATCATCCTTTTCCTTTGGGTAAAGCGTCTCTTAGGGAAGCTGTGATATTGTCTCTTCCCAATAAATGCCATATATTTGGGATTATTTTGTTTGCCAGTAATCACCTTACAATTAATTTTAATATCACAACGGTTTCATTTAAGTGACATTTCAGTCAAAAATTGAGAGTATATACATATATATATTTTACAAGCTGAGTTAAATAGAAGCAAATTTTTTATGCTTACGTACTTTTCCCAATGCTGTGGCGATTTTGTGGGGTTACAACCAGCGAAATATTACCCAAAGAAACATTTATTCATCTATTGGTACATTGCTACCTTAACTCTGAGCAGGAAAAGCAATATTTGTATGTAAACTTCGGTTAATTGAAAGAGAGCATTTATAGAGAGAATAATGAATGGGAAAGTTCATGGGACCGTCAAAAAATTTTCAAGTAAAACAGTAAACTAGAGACTGAATTAGAGTGTAGTGTAGTAGTAGTAGTAGTGTCAATCTGAATCACGCCATGACGGCAATGACCTAATTTTATTAAAGTTCTGCGTATACTAATTTAGTCGTTTTCTTCTGGGAGGATCAGAGTTCACTGCCTAATCGCCTAAAGTTTCGAAAATCTAATATCTTCTGTTGGCATCTTCATTCTCAAGTGAGTTCATGCAAATAATATTCACCAGTTGCTTTCCATTGGACTTATTTGATTGGTCGATTATGGCACTTTAGCTCACTTCTATTTTCCTGCTTATCAATTGGATACCAGAGTGAAGAAGGGGTAATAATTTAAAGTGGAGAAGATCATTTGAGTTTCCTGAAGGTGAAATTGATTTATAATTGGTAGCCTGAAGTGCAAACCAGGTGCAATTTATTACTAATATTGAATTTCGCGAGTTATTTTCATTCAAAAATCGTTTTTTTTATCAGGGCAATACGCTCTTCCCAGTTGCAGTCTAATTTAACATAATTATTAATAGGAACAAAGCGTGGAGAAATGAATGCGAAAAGAAATTGAATAGATAGTTAAATCAGACGTTAGCACTGAATGACGAAGGTGTTGACGTAAATTGCTGACGATTCAACAGTAGAAGCAATGCGATCCGGCCTTATTTGATAAGGATAGGTAAAGAGATATGATTCTGTGCATTTAAGAACCCCAAGATTGGTTAGATGCCGCCCAGCTCATGTCACACCAGGTTTACGCGCGAGGATCTTATTAATCAGTTGCCTTAACTAAGATCACAATAAGAAATCGAAATTAGAGTATTTCCTTTCTACTCTTTACTCATGTGTATTTCAAACAGTTACTGAAGTTAGATGTATTTTAGTGGACCTTCACATCCTTTCAGAAAAGTTGCACCATGCATATCTTTACTTCATCGTCATACTTGAACAAAAGAAGGAACTTCTTCACTCGAGCATTTTCAATACAAAGAACAGAAATTTACTTGATTTTCATACTTTTAATGTGTAATTAGCCTAAGAGAATGTGCTTTCGAAGGAAGCATTTTTCATTAATAAAAGAAAACTTGTGCTGAAACTAAGAAAGTATTCCAATCATTCCTTATAGAAAGGCAAGATATTCCCCAAAAACGGCTTCGAATTTGTATCATCTACTCTGATTATGCATTAATACCCACTTCAATGTAATTATAGGTTTGGTGCTCATCCTAGTGTCAATGTAGACCGTTTACAAAGGGTGGTATCTGAAATACAATTTGAGCAGTTTTAATACAGTATTCAGTAAGAGGGGAGAGGTGGCAATTTTGAGGAATTTTAATCTTTAAATCATGGTTTCTACATAATTTTAATTTTATTGGAATCTTTTGGTTTATACAACTTTATTTATTCCGAGTTTGGACTTTATCAGCAAGAGTACAACTTACACGCCATACGAGTGGAAATTTTAGTAGATTCGGATTTTCAAGGGCGAAGATTTGCGAAATCGTGCAAATAAATGGGTCAAGTTAGATTTGCGAGCCGATATTTATTATTTCAGACTAATTGTTCGATTGCACGACTTTAGCACCATAACACCCATTACAAATGAAGAAAATTGTTTAGCCTTTAAAAGAGAATTGTAGTTGAACTCACTAAACACCAGGATTTTGTAAGTATAACAAGATACCACAGTCGATAGGAATGTGCGGCAATGAAGACTACCTGGATTCTTCATTAATTTAGTTTTTGAAAGCATTTATTTATTTATTTTCGTTACTTAATTTTGGGAGTTGAATCATGTCCGCGATATCCAGAATTTATTGATCAGTTGATTTAATTGGACGATTGAACATATCACTTTAGCCAAAAAACATAAACTTTGTAAAGGAAATACATTATCCACGTTATACTCGAGTGAAGACGTTGACAGAAGCATGCAAGTAATTCAGAAAGCCAGAAAATGTCAAAATATTTTCGAGATGAATAAACTTCCGTTTATCCCCCTTTTATCTGAAACCGGTACTGAATGAAAACTCATGCTTCCGGAATATTCCTGGGCAATTTCTTTAAAAGCAGCAAAGCCAAATTTTGTGTTTTTAGTGCATTTAAATATGAAATATATGTTCCGTTTTTATTCGATAGCCTAACAGACTTAGAAATATCAAGATGGTGTGTTTAGATTCTAATTAACAAACTTTGTTTTAATCAACCATTCTCAACGATAAGTGGATTTGAAAATATCGTAATCATATACTTTACTATAACCGAATAAAAACTTTTTAAATTTTCTACTTTTCAGGAGATCTGTTCGATATGTTACTGCCAATGTTGGGTGTCTATCAGGAGTACGTTCGAAATCACCATTACTCTCTCCAAGTGCTGGCCGAGTACAAAATGAAGGAGGAATTCAACAGAACTCTCAAGAGATGTGAGGAAAAGTCTCAATGCGAGGGTAGATCAATTGAATCCTTCCTTACCTGTCCTATGTATCAGGTTAGTGCATTCAAGAGCTGTAAATCCCAGGATTCAATAAAAAGGCGACTAAAACCGAACACATTTTAACAAATATACTAATTTTATGAACGATTAATGATGAATTTTAAATTTCATTTTCATTTGAAAAAAACTTATTCGTATTTTGTCAAAAAGGATATTAGAAAGCGGATCCTACATACATATTTGTAGGCATACGTCTTTTTGACGTCATGACACGAGTATCCTGGATTTGAGAAGGTCTGGGCATTAATTTCCCTCCAGCATCCATTTTTATCTCTATCCAATTTCAATTTGGCACAATATGCAAAGGTAGTATCTCTTTAAAACCAAGACCCCCCCTGAATCTTCATGTTATTGTTCTTGATTGTAATATCGTTTAATACAACCTTCGTTGAAGTTGTTTTCAAAAGCCACGTATCTCGAGTATTGATCTTTATGTCCGCGGTCTTTTGTGTTTCACATATTGGCGGCCCTGGTAAACTAGGACTCTGTCTCTGTCAATAGACCCAAGTGATGAAGAATTCAGAATTTGTTGATGAAAATTCACATACCGCTATTTCATTCTTGCAATGTTCACGGGCCCTTGACGTTTACATAATTTAAAGACAATCGTAAACACCGACGTAGTGCAGATATATTATTCGGTGATTGCGGTAATGCAAATATCAAGATTTCCACATTGAGAACCCCTCTTTGAAGTACAGTATCCTAAATCTCAATGTGAGTTTCCCATCATTTAGTGCATCCGGTTTATCCCTATGTGATAGAAATTCACAAAATATTATACAACAAAAAAATAAAATTTAATGAAAAACAATACAAGGTAAGATATGTGCGCTCTATGAGTCTTCTGGGTCTTTTATATGAAATTCCCAGTAAATTACATGGAGGAATTTTTCCAGTAAGTCAAAATAACTTATTTGAAGGAGGTTTGTTAGTTAGTGATTTTCTGCCACTGAAATTCTTTGTCCCTTAAAGACAACAGAATACGCCCAAGGAAGTGTCTTGTACTGATTTTTATACAGAATTGTATTTCATGATGAATGTGACGCCTACAGTCTAAGTTTGATGAATGTAAGTGAGTTACGAACACTGCTCAATTATTTACTTGTCATTGTTGCGTAAGGGTAAAGTGTGTTGAGTCTGCCTCGGATGCTATTCAGATGAAGAGAAGTTTCAATAATGGTCACTATTCAAGGGGTGCGGAGTACTTTTTTCTCTTATTTTACTGTAAAATCGCAATTTTTTAATGAAATAATTATGATAAATTCTCATAAATAAACACTTATCACTTCATTATTTTAGATACCACGATATCTAGTCACGCTTCACGAAATTCTCGCCCATACACCGCATGAACATGTCGATAGAACCAATTTGGAGTATGCGAAACGCAAGCTAGAGACACTTTCTCAAGTGAGTCTACTTTTAAAATTATAAGTAACGTGCAAAGGTGATTCACGATGAGGTGAGTGAAACGGAAAATATTCGCAAGAATCTGGCAATTGAACGCATGATTTCAGATGGTTGCGACATCCTTCTTGATGCTAATCAAGTTTTCGTCCGACAGGGTAAGTTCTTTTTCCCTTGTTCTTTGTGTTCATTCACGTGAAATTGCTTTTTGCAGGTACTTTGGTACAAGTGACAGTGAATAAAGCATCTTATCCATGTCCTCGAATTGGTCAACTTGGACCTTCATCGTGCGAGAAGAAGGAACGATTAAGACAGGCTTTTTTGTTTACAAATCATCTCCTCATAACAACTAGGACGAATTCTGGAAGACTAAAGCTGGCTAAGGTAGGCAGTATAGTTAAATAGTATATAAGAAAATGAATTCGTAATCATTTGGATTATTGTCTTTTTTGTTGATATCTGAACTTGAAATACACACTGTTTTTAGAGACGTGGCGCGAAAATCACGCCAAAAAGTACACATAAATAGTGGAATAGCCCAATTTTGACATAATTTGTCTTCTTCTAAATGGTTTAAGGGAGGGCAAACGAGATTAGAGCTCCCTACCTATAATGGACTTGATCTCATTTAAAAGCTTTCCTCAAATGCAATCATAGCCTTTCTTTTAATGAGGTCAAATAATGCGTTTCTGCCAGTATTCGTCAACGTAGATCAGTCTGGTAGCTCGGTCAGACAGAGAGAGAAGTCGCAAAAATCTCTCCTTCACACATCGGCTTTTCTTTAGATCCCTACTTGTCTTTAGTCTATTAGACAAAACAGGACCAAGTTTCTCTATAAATATTTTAAAATCATCAACAATGACACAAAATAAATGTTACTTCTTAACGCTGATCGGTAGAAAGGAAACAGAATTCATTTTACAAATCTAATGGGCACTATTTCCACTTATAACTAACAGTCCTTCTGCTTAAATAATGAATATTTGAAATCCAACAAGGGATAAGCGGCAATATTTTGCCCCTACAATAGTTGTCTTAATCTCTTCAAAGTAAAAAAAATCGTTTTGTTTTTAACTTATAATAATTTTCGAGCCCATTCAGGAAGACGTTTACCAACGCTCGTCTTGTGTAGAGACTGGCATCCTAGGGCATTGGTGTCTCCCATCACAGAGCTATTTTCAAATTAATATTGGCAAGGAATGTGCGTAATGCGCCTTTCGTTTGCTTGCCAGTTTGAATGAGACTTGTGTGATCAGACTAGTGAGTATATCGGTGTTAATCATCTGTTGGCATCCTAACAAGCGATCACTAGTATTTTATAATGCTTTAAATAACGTTTTTTAACAGGAAATTGAATTTGATTGATACTGCAAGTTTTAAATATTCAATAATATTATTAAATTGTAATGCCTACAATAGTTCAAAATCCAAGTGAGAAAGATAAATGGTTTCATGAATTAATGAAATGCAAATAAAGTAATGGACGTGGTAACGATTGACTGTTCCAATTGGTGATATCAGGGCCCCACCAAGCGTAAATTGTGAAAATCGATAATCAATAAATAATGCCCAAATAGCGTGTGACGATGAAAGAAAGAAACTGCGTTCAATTTGGCTCCTTGTCAATCTTTTAAAACTATTAAAATTGAACCCACCAGGCATTCACTTTGTTCACTTGCGCTATCAAGACATCTCCGTCTTCTCTTGGACAGAAAAACATAATGAAATGAAATGAAATGTTATTTTTATCAGCAAACGTATTCATTAGCGCTTCCTACTTCACATTATTACTAAAATCTTGCAAAAGGTAAAGGCCACAAAGAGATTCGTTCATGAAATAAACAGCCCAAAACTAATGAAGAGAAGGAACTACTACGGAATATGAAAAATATATCAGTGTTTGAGCTCGATTCAAAGGAACGTTTTTATTTATTTTTCATTTTATCATAGGTAGTTAATAAGTACAATGCTTTCTGTGACATCGGTCACTCGTTCAGTCAGTGAAGATTTTACTGATTTTTTCAAACTCAAATTTTTTAAACTACCTCCTACAAAAGCTCCAGATAAATATCTAGACGAGAAAGTATAACTAAACTCTAAGATTTCTACCTTAAATGATTCAATCTTGCCTATACCAGCTAAACTTTCTACTAAAATAATGAACCACCACCCGTCTATTAAAATGGTGCAATTTAGATGTTAGCTGTCTTTCAAGTAAGAGGTGGATCAGGAAATATCTAATCATTGCAATCTCAGTTCATGAAAGTCTGCATCATTTTGATTAATTGCCCTAAGAACTATTCTCCAATAAAGATGACCGCCTTAAGTAACCCGAAGATGCTTAGTAATAGATAGTCGAAAATCGCAAATCAAGTTACGAAATATGCTGGCTTTCTTAGAGAGGTTTCTACTTCCTTGTTCTTCCACCTTACTTGGCAACTATGATGTTTAAAGTCTTGATCTATTAATTGATCAAGTCGTCAAAATATTTGCGAGAATGGAAAGCATTTATCGCCTCTGAATGGTAATGAATTCTCGAACTTTCGGTTAAAGCCGGAGTTATTCTCATAAAAAAACACAAAAACTCATTAGACGGGGGCAAGTAATTTTGACGAACATGAGAATTTGATTGGATTTGTCGTGATTTCCTGGTAAACGCCCCCCTCCCTCTCTCCACCCCTTCTATGTATCGATGCCCTTGAATAGGTTAGGGACTGAAATTTAGATACTACTGCAAATTTGTGTTGCCCTCGATCATCAAATCTTGCATTCTTTTTAGAAAAATGGGAAAATCCCCCTACATGGCTGCACGCTTATCGAAGACATGCCTTTTGACATAAGTCAAGAGGATAGCAGTAAGTCAAGCACTGTCGTTCGGTTCCATGATTCGTACTAATTGTTTGCTAATCCTATTTGCCTGAAGACCACGGTTCCCCACCTCAACATGAGACATCTGAGGGAGGCCTGAGTCCAGTATCAAGGACGTTGAGTATTCACAGCTTTGGAGGTCAGGAGGACACTATAACTGCAGAGGCTCAGCAGGGACAATCACAACAATCGCAGCCTGCACCACCGTCACCTCCGTGGAATCTTGTGCCTACCAAGTTAGCGCATGGGTCTCTCATGCTGGCTGCTTTGGCTCTTGGAACCACTGGAACTGATAATGCAGGTAACTGACTGCTTAATCGGCAGTCAGTATGAAAGCTTTGCCAATGAACTTATTGAAAAGCCGTCTATATCCTTTCTCCAGCAATTCACTAGAAGCTTTTATTAAAGGAGCCAGCGATCATATCATGTGGAAAATGTCGGTGAACTATCTTGAACCAAGTAGCTACTTCCATTAATGTACACCTAGAAATACCTGATATTGCTGACTCTTGTGGTTATTGGTGGCGTAGTTGGTTAAGTAAATCACCATCAAGTCCGAAGTCACTAAACAAATTGAAGGTTAATTCTAGTCACCAAAGTATACAAAGTATGCTTCTCAGAGCTAATGGATCGAGCAGTCTCTGAACAGTTAACCTTGGTGTTAAAATATAAGTGGCCAAGAAAAATTTATTGAAATACCAAAACACAAAAGTAGGCAATGAATAGAGAGGAAGAATTGGATACTCAAACCACCGTCCCTTCATCCCAATTCTGAAGAGATTCAATTTACTGAAAAGTTTGGGTTTGTTGATAATTTAATTGAAATTATGAAATTCCTAGAGGCAACTTACAGCTATAATAAAATTGAACAATGAATTAACGCTTTATTGATTAAATTAGGCAAACCAAAGCGAGACACTCGGGCTGGATCCTTCAATCGGAAAACCGCGACAGAACATTCAGACGATGATAGTCCAACACGTGTTACCTCAATGGCAACACCTGCTTCTGTAGTTAGCGCTGCTGGAAGTCATCCACATCAATTGGACAACTACAAAAACTTAATGTTCCAGATCACTTGGCCTGGAGATGATGAGGAAAACTGCAGTATTTGGCTGGTTGCCTCCAACCTTCAAGAGAAGGAAGCGTGGTGTTCTGATATTAGTCAGGTAAGCATTTTTATCATATAAGCCTTTAACACTCGAATTATTTTTTTAAATGCACCCAACCGCACTCACGCGTGTCTCACATCAGACTGATATTGACGTGATAAGTTTTGGTAGCATCAAGAGAAGGTTACAGACGTATTGAGCGTGTTTCAAACGGTAATAGAGCCATCTGTTACGAGTCTAGTACCAATGGAGGGCCGTACGGTCCTAAGAGCGTTAAAGAGTTAAATAAATTAACTAAAACTGCTAACAAGTTCTCAAAACCTTGCACATTTTTTGGTTACTGAAAGTTAAATTAATTCTTTTACTATAAATTTTGAGGTTGATATTTTGATCAACTTATAATATAAATGCACAATAAAAATCATAGCCTGAATTATTATCTTAAAAATGGGAATTAGTGAGGCAACAGATACCATTTGAATATATTCAACAATAGGCAGATTTTTAGTTTGACTCTTACAAATGATTATCTTGTTGAGGATAACTACACTAATAAGCCTTGATTTATGTTTAGTAATCTGTATAGCAAGATCTCCCAATTTGGGATGTTTCCCAGGATTAGCTAAACTACCGCAAATCTATAGAAGAAACAGACGTATGGCGTGGAATATGTTTATTTGGGCTTTGTTTTTTTACAGAGAGTAAGCTTAGTCATTAAGACACAATGGAGAGTTTGTTAAATAGTGCAGGGACTATTGATTGGCGGCTGGCTGTGAGATCTCTGAGCTCACGACCACACTTGCTCCTTGCGTGTCAAGTTCCACGGCCGCACCATCGAATTTGTCTGAGTGCGCATGAGGTTTCTTTGTTCAGCCATGACATTCCACAACTTGATCTTGAAAAATGTTTTATGAAATCAAGAATAAAACTTAAAACCTTAGAGGTAGGAAAGCATTTGGAATTAATTCTGTTGCATACATTCAAATGTTGCTCTACCATTATCATCATAAACATTTCTAAACTCAGTTCATTCCTAATGGCATAACCAAAACTAGTTTAGTTTTGTATCAACTGAAGCATCTAGACGCTTTTTAAGATGTTTCAAAGCAGTGAGAACAGTGTGGTCAGATGATGAGGGAGTCGAGAATTCAAAGGGACTCTACTTAGTCTGAAATACCGAATCATCTGACTTTATGATTTCTAACTATTAATTTATGAGGTTATTGCATTATATAAAAGATCCGAACGACAAGCTTTCTCAACCATCCTCTCATCACCTCACCCTAACGCGCCAAACATTAATCATATCACCATACACAGTGATAGTTTACTTTTACAAACATCTTTAATGCTTAATTATGCCAGGAAATTGTTTCTTGGCAGGCGTTAATTTCAAAATTTTGTTTCTGCTTTCAACCCTGTCGGTCAGCTCATTGTGTAGGCAATCATTCTCTCCGCATTTTAGCTGAAGCGTTTTTTTACTTACGGGGATTTGCCTAACGTTTATGTAGGCGCTTTTGTGAAAGCAGGCAGGACAAAATTTTCCAATTTTATAATAATTTTTGGAATTAATTTGCTGAAGAGTAAGTTTTCGCAGTTCTGCAAAACCGAAATTTTTAAATAAATCTGGGCAAAATTTTCACTAAATTGTGTTTTTTTCCTCCATTTCAGTGTATTGAACAACTCCATTTCAGTGACATTATGAGTCTCGCTCACTCCGAAGTCTCGTCAATATCGATGCCATATTCAGTGCGGTAAAAAATAAACATTCCTTTACTTCGATGCATTATTGTCTTCTTTTAAATTTTAAATGAACAAAAAGTCGAAAATTATTTTCCTCCAGACTAGATCCCGAATTATTCAAAGACTGTCCGGATATCAAATATCGGTCCACAAGGAATTCATGCAAAATGCCCCAAGTAATTTAAGAGTTAATATATAAAATTACTTCTTGTGGTTTGGAAATTTACTTCTTATAGGTGCACATTCTATGCCTATGTTAGAATATGATTATCCCTCTAACACACGATTTAGCAATAATATTGAGCTTTGATAAAATAAAATTATGATCCAAATAGAATGAATTCTACCATATTGAAAGCATCTCATCTAACAACATTTAACATCTCGTTCCTAAACTCGTCCACTCAACTTCATCAAGAGCCTAGAGGTTAAATTCTGACATAACGCAGTAAAATATAATGTTATTCAACCAAAATTGAAAAGTCCGCTGAGCTCAGAATCTCGATAAAGTGGCCCTTTAATGGCGCCCCGAACCCATTGTTTATCATCCAATAATTAAATACTTTATCGTTCCTCTAGTATTGAAGTATTTTATAATTGATATAGTATTTTGCTCCATGTTTAATTAATACAATACAATTTTAACTTAATTGTGCTCAAATCTTACTGACAATTTGATTAGCTGGCCACAGCGTCTAGTCACACCTACTTCTGCTATGAATGAAGAGTCGGTTCAAACTAAGGTGTTCTTATTTGCACCACCCACTCATCTATATATCAAATATAATTTAATTTAACTATTGTTAACAGTCCAAGTATAAATATTTAAAAAATCTATATGTATCCTATCAATGTATTTGCTGAAATGCTTATATGAACGCCCATATGGCCTCGTGGTATCAATATCTCAATATTTTTTATTTAAATCGATTTTAAACTATGAACTCAATCGACATGCTTTATTTTAATTCTCACGGTTCGACATGGAACTTTGGGTCGGCTTCTCGATCGATTATTGGATCCCAGGTTCCAATCTATCGATTATCTTAATACGTTTCTACTTACATATCGTATTTTCACAACTGGTCTGACAATTATTGCCGTTCTCCGATGTGTTCTCCGAGATCCTCTCATTCAATTGGCTTCAACTAAAATAAATGCAGACCTGTTCGATTCGATTTTGCAAGCAAAGTAAGCAACTGAAAGTATTATATTGCATCTTGTTCCTTTACATTCAACAACAACAAAATAAAAGGAATGATAAAGGTTTTTTTGCGGATTACACATTCGAAGTTTCTTGAGAAGATGGGTGAAATAAACAATTAATAATCGTTGTGTGTCAACTCACGTCTGATTTCCCATGTTTATTTTCTATTCTAGTGCTTCCGATAACCCATTTCCAATTGAATACTCTTATAGTGTATGAAGCTTGGTTTCAATATCGATCTATTATGGTATATATTATTGACAGGTAAGGTAGAATGAAGTGATATAAAGGTAGAAAGATGAACCAAGAAATATGAGAGTGGAAGCGA
The DNA here is from genome assembly GCA_000469805.3 of Hymenolepis microstoma. Lineage (NCBI taxonomy): Eukaryota > Metazoa > Platyhelminthes > Cestoda > Cyclophyllidea > Hymenolepididae > Hymenolepis > Hymenolepis microstoma. The sequence goes on from LR215994.1 coordinate 15,948,458, forward strand.
CCATGCTGATACAATGTCCTACTCAGTCTCAAACCAAATGGAAGAGCAATTGAATATTATTGGGTTAAGGCTCCCATTACTCTATGGTGAGATGACTTTGCGCCGTGTGCTAGCAGGTGCTTTCGAGCTGGCTGACTTGACTGCTACCCTGAACTCTTTTCGGTTCATAAGTAAGATGGATCTTATTGTTTGGAATGGAACTACGCTGTAAATCTAAATAACTGTACAGTATTTTTGGAAGAAAGCTAATGACTTCACAGAAAAGAGATTGAGAATATTATGTTTTGTGACCAAGGTATCAGTTGACTTTAAATTCAATAATAAAATAGTTTAAAGCAGAGACGTTATTTAATGGTACTTACTCCAAGATACTTTTGTTACATTTAACATCTCACACGGACTATTAAGTAAACACCAAATTCTAACAAGAAGAATTTTCTCTTGTGTTATGAAGATATTCTCGCACGTCTACATTTATATCTTTCCGGTTTTGATAAAAACCCTTTATGTGACTGCTCACATTGTTTGCTCTAAAGCTACAAATGCACAGTCCAGAAAGCAAATGAAATATCTGCAGCTCAAACGAAGGTTACTCATCGTTAATTACTAAGATAGAATACTTTAATTCATTCGACTTGGACATATCCTGACTGACTAACCAAAGCTTAGTAATTATCATAGTTGAGCATGAGGGAACAACAGTGAAACTAACGATTGCCCCAGTGAAAAATTCTACTCAAAAAACTTAACAAATTCTGCTCGCGTGGTAACTCAAAATATTCGATGTTGAAATCTAACTCATATTTTCTTAGGTTTTCGTATTTGACGAATATATGAATTAAAAGATCCAAGCGGTTAATTTCTCCAACCCACGTTAACTCTTCCATAACCTTACCATTGAGCTCTATTTATACATTCAATTCAGACATTTTCTATTGCACACTATCAAGGAGTTTCAAAATATATTCCAAAAGTGTGCACTAGTATGAAGTTTATGCGTAAATGGACATCCAATTAGGATTAAAGCAATGGAGCAATGGGTGAATCTACTGCTTCTTTATTCGGTTGCAAGATAGACTGAAAAGTTTTGGAGGTGTGAGGTATTGTTTGGATTACGAAAGTTTTAACCTTTGTCGTTACAGTATGCCTAGTTCTCTTGCTACGCATTTAAGGCTATATATTCTAAAATTTTCTGCTTTTTACAAATCTATTTCTAGAATTAAAAAGAGTAATCGGATTAAATACCGGTGGCTGAGATAAGAGAGATCGTGCGTGAATACGGAAAGGTAGATCAATGCCATATTTTTACTTAAAAGTAGTAAATACAGAGTCTTGCAAATAACAGAATAATTAACATTAAATAGTTCCCACAAAGTGTTGTGAGTGTACACTATGAATTTCGATCACAACTCAGCACACCTCCCTTATCGTGTCCACACTGTGCGGAGTGAGTTTTGTTGTGTTCAGTGAATTAAAAGATAAACACCTGAATTGCTTAAGACTACTTTTACTAACAAATCGTGTATATTTCATAGACCCGGTTGCAATAGACGAGCAAGTCAACAACACAACGATATTTTACCACTTCCAGGAGTAAAAGGGGGTCGCCGTGTATCCACTGGAATGTTAGATGCCAAACGTCATCAAATATTCATTCCAAGACGACATCTTGCAACGGAACATGTTCTGGAGGAAGAGGAATGGGAAGGTTAGCTAGATTCCCGTCTTTTAGTTCGAGTTTCCTTCATTCATTAAAAAAGCGTAGAAAGTGTCCCGCTATTACCGATCTGTATTTCGTTGACTCATTCAATTATCTGAGCCAGAACTATGGTTAATAGCCTGTCCAAGTAGCTAATCTTTCATCTCAAATTTTCTACTAGGTTCGTCAAGTGGCAATGAGACTGAGGGAGTTGAGCAACTGCGTTTAAGAAGTGCTTCAGAGGGAAATAAACCAACCCTCCTTCCAGTAGAAGAGTCTACAAAGGTCACCGAGAAAGCTGGTAGAAAGAAAATTTCGTTTGAAGGGATAAAAATATCAGAAACTCCAACCAGAATCTCAGTAAGTTGAGGCAAAATTTGGTTTAAACCCTGGAAGCAAATGGTCTTTTAATATTATTATTAAATAACTAACAGGTATTCGTTAATTCTACGATCAAACTCATGACAAACACAGAGGATTAGGCGTGAATGAGGATAAAACGAACTACAAGATGGGATGTTCAACGTTCTTGAATAATTATTATCCATTTAATTAATATTAATGGCACATTTCAAAGCAGCCTCAGCTTTGGATGCCTTAACGTTGGATACATTCAACTGGCTAAGGTTCCATCCAACTGGCTAAGGCTACTGTGTACTCCCCTGCAACGAAGTAGGAAATAGGTAGAGAGTAGGATGATGTCTGACTGCTAATTGAACAAGCATCTAGATCGAAAAAAGGTAAGGCTCATTCCACTGAAGTGAGATAACAAAGCCAAATTGAAAATTCCTTTAAGAGATCAGGAGGAAAGTTTGGGCTTAAAAGTGAAGCTCATGTAGCAATAGGGTTGAGGTAAATCGGTGAGCGCATAAAGTTGGCGTTTAACCGTAGGTAAGGAAGGAGACCAATAAATATCTCTTAGAGAGCTAGACTTGACAGTCTGAGTGTCACTTGTATAACTTTAAATGTATTTTATTTATGATTGACTGGTGAAATTTTATTTTCTTCCGCTTTCAGTCAAAAGAAGGGAGCTTCGGACTCTTGCCGACCGGAGAAGAGAATCAACGCAGCACCGCTTCGTCGGTAAAAAAAGACGAAAATGCATATGATAAAATCTCCGTTTTCAAAGTGCCTACAAAGCCATCACAGTCCAAGCTCAGTCCTTTGAGTAAGTATCTAAGAGGTCATTGTTTAAGGTGTTTAATTACAGGGATTTCAGACTACCTTCTAATATTGCCATGATGATCTTTGACTGCAATTCATTCTAAAATATATCATTCAACACCTATTACTTCCATCCGAAAGATTTCAAATTTTTATTTATTAGTAATATTATATCACTTAAGTTATTGCGGCAACTTTTCAAACATTTAGCGGCACTGAAAACAGGTCAACCGAACTCTGGAGCAGCAAGACAACACGTAACCAGTGAAGTTATTTTCCCTCTTACAAACGCCGGAACACCACTAATGTCGTTTTTCGGAAACAAAGTAAAGAATTGGATTAATTCATTTAGTTACTTTTAATTAACTAAATTGGATAAGCAGCACGTTTGCTTTCTTTCCTTCTTTAGGATGCACCATCTTCCATTATGCATGATAGGTCTTCAATTGAACGCCGATCCGTTGCAACGTCAACACCGAGCACTCTTGAGACAAAGAGAACTGAAACAAAATATCCTTGCGAGAGTAAAATAACTATTTATTAATTAATAATTCCTTCGATTCACATTTACGTTACTTTAATTATTTCTTACACTTTTTGTTGCAGAAGGTCGAAGCAGCGTAACTCGTCAGCATAGTTATGTCAGCTACAACAACGAGGCACCAACTTATCGAAGGGCACCTCGAGCTGGTGCTATAATAACCTCTGCTCGGTTGTCAAGACGACGGTAAATATTCCTTAATCAGAATAATACCTAAACATGGATTATATTATTTAGGAATACTTTAAAACTGTATCGTACTGGAGGAAACTCGAAATTTGAAAGTAAAGGCGTTTGAATTTAAGCAACTTAATGTAGTTTATAGTTAAATTTGTTAAAAAATATGAACTCACCGTTGTCACAGGTTGACAGCAAGTACTAAAAGAGATTGATAAGAATTGATGACAGATGTAACAGGAAATGAAGTCTGGAATCAGAGGTCCAGTGTGCTGAGACCGAACGGTTTGAGAATGACTTTTAATACTAATGGCAACCGTAGCTCACTAATTATTAAGACAAAGTAGGTAGAGATATCCTAAAATTCTACATCTTCAGTAATATGCTTACAAAAATATGTGCTTTTGTTATTTTTCAAAAGATTCTTTGATGTGCTTTGCACTGGCTACAATGCCAATATTACGGATATTTGGCGTTTAAGCTCTTTTCTCTTTTATAAGGCTTCAAGCAAGCGAAAGCTTGATACCATAAATTCTTTTTGACTAATAATAGTAATCACGTTGATTGCTCCAGGCTTGAAAATAACTCAAGTGCTTTCACTGGGCTTTTTTTCACGATTCAGTCCCTTCCATCTTCTCCTTCTCGATTAATTTTTTCACCGGCATTTCGAACCTTTCCTTCTAATATTAACTTATCCAAGATACGCATTTTCACCGCGAAGTTTGCTAAAAACGAAAAGACGTGAAGTTATAGATTATCTGATGACTAAAAATTCGAGAAAGGTTACTGGCATTCTTCACCTGAAGGTCATGGCACATTAAAATTAGATGACATGTTAACTGAAGGCTATTCTGTCTTTAATTTTACAATGATTAAATGTTTAAGTAAAAAAATAGCTAAATAGTCCATTAGGGATACATTTTATGTAGGCAATTGTTCAAACTTTTAGCGGATTAGCTACTCCAATAAGCCTCGACTAATGCCAGAAATCTCTGTGGCAGTTCTTCCTAATCAGAAAGGCTATCGTGAAGACAGAGAGGAGGAAGACGTAATACAAGCAAAGCATATATTGCAGGACATGAAATCAAAAAAGATAGTTAGATATCGAATAATTCCAGCATATTTTGAGTGAACGTTAATAGCAAAATATCGGGGCGGTGCTCTGCACGCACGCCCGCACACTCCAAAATGTTCGAGTGTGTATTTTTGCGTCAGCGGGTTACGTACGCCACATAATTTTTACAGAGTGGGGAGCCACACATAGACCATAGTAATGATATCCCAGGGGAAAAGGGATCGAGCAAAATTTGCTGGAAGTCTACTGTAAAGACGTATAATTTTCACGTTTTATTTTTCGAAGACCTGAGACAGATAAATTTCGTTGAAGACTGCAGAAGGGTTTGAACTCTCTCGAATGATGTTAAAGCTGCTTCAAGAAACCCAGACATTGTCACAGAAATTATGGTCTTTAGGTAAGGCGGTAGTTTCATTGTTGTTTGATTTCTGTTGAGAAAACGTTGGGACTGACTTTGAAAGCCGAATATCACAGATGCAGAAGTGGGTCGTTGAAGGAGTGGAGGAAGAACGCCTCGAAACAAATGAGTTAGACTTTCCAATCTTAACCTTGCAAATGCTACTGAAAAACGAACACCTTCAAGTTGCTGAAAGAACACAGCTTTGTGAAGAGGAAAGACTGTAATTAAATTGGTCATTGAAGCGGCTGCACCACATATATGAAACGCGGTTTTTCCACTTTCAATAGGTTTTGGATTCACCAAATCAAACCTCATTTTGGTCTTATGCGACTGATGGCAGGGGACAATCGAGCGCAACAAAAATGCTTTTATATTGGTAATGTGTTGTAGAAAAGATTTCGCTTCTTACAAACAAGAATTCACACAGGTTTAAATGTGATTGGTCTTTCCTTCTCTCCAAGACCGCTGAGAACTATGTCGATTTCTATTAACGATTTTTAAATTGGCAATATTATGTGTCCCTTTGTACGGTAGAAAGTTAGAACACAAGGAGCTCTGCTCTCGAAGAAGTCTTGATTAAATTTTCTTAGTTTTCAAATTACAACTTCGTTTACGACATCATTTGTATGACCATTTCGCAAAAGAAAACACTGGCGTTCAGGGGAGGTTATTAGCAGAATGTGAGAACAGGTCAGATTAGGACGGAAAAGGCTAGTATCAAGTTATTAAAACAAGCAGTTTCTTAATACTTTATTATATTGAGTAAAATTTCAGAGCATATTTGTGCTTTTATTCGATATGAGGGGCAACACATTTTCAGAGGATGCAAAGAAAAGTAAAGTAATGATTTCGGTCCAGAAGACAAAATTTCGATTTAGCGTTTAATATCTATTTTCCCTAAATAATTTCGATGCCTGCGACTTTGGAGTTTAGATTACAAGGGAAGTTGACAAAGTACAGTCATTCTTGGTTTTGAAGGCAATCATTTGCATTCATTTGCATTTTCATAACTCACCCGATTCAACCTTGTTAATTGATTGCAAATAAAGGCTTTGTAAGAGAACCATGCATTTTCCAGAATTATTTTTTAATCACACTCTTCGCGAAAATACCCCAGTTTTTCTTCCTCGAAGCTGCAGTCATGTCTTTATATCCCTATATCTCAAACCCAAATCCGTCAATTTTCCTTTTCCAATAACTTCGTACATTGGGAGACACGTGATTGCCATTATCTTCTCGTACACTTCCCTCCCTCATCTCACCTTCGCTCTCTTGAATTCTCGTCGAGGCTGTTCGATGCACTTTTACTTGCATACTTCCGCTAGCCCTTCCTTTGCAACTGCCGTTTGCTGTTGTTAACTTCCAAGCATTTGATGTTACTCCAACAGTGCTCACACGATTTAACAAAATTTAAAAGAGTGAACCATTTTCGATTTTTTGAGTTAGTGAGACGTTAATTGGTCCTAATTGACAAGACTTTTCTCTTGTTTATTTTCTTTTTTTTAATTCAGGTCGAGTAACTGGGCAGCGGTAAAGGCGTTTGCAATTGCAACAGCAGCCAGCGGATCAAATCGATTTTCACATCACAGACGCATAATCTGTTCACAGCGATCGCCCATGAAAATGACACCGGTTGTACCTACCACAACCACTCCAGTACATTTTGGAGATGGTCTACCAGTTCCATCTTCGCTTTCCACCAAGGCACCCACTGGAGATACTGGAGATACCCAGTTTTCTAGAATTGTACCATCGGCATCAACGGCAGAGTCTAGACGTGAAGCTGTCTTAGCTGGAATGACTGTCCTTAGAGTACTGAATGTTGCACGACATTGGATTACTAAATATCCTGAGGTACATAAGAATCGGAAATGCATATTTGCCAAATTGAGTCGGAAATTCATAGTTCAAGTCAAATTATGTGCAATATTTGCTAATATTATTAGAGGTTGATTTACACCAATCACTAAGTTAATAGTGAACACAAGCACTCCCTATTTAATGAGAACTCACCCATGCATTCAGACGTATATTTAAAATCGATAACTCAGGTAGGCGGGGTAACTATTAAAGGAGAAGAAACAGGTGGAGTTATTAGCAAGAAATTACTTCTGTAGTAATTATTATTTAACCTGTGTAGTCGATAATGGCCAGCCAAACAGTTTTTATTCCGATTATCTATTTTGTTTAAACGTGATAGTTGTAAAGTGGATTTTAGGCCTTATGTTAGGAATTCTTGGCTTTCACAGCAATATTGAATTCTAGATGCATTCGGGTCTGATCAGAGGGCCCAAACAGGTAAATGCATAGATAATTTAACTGTTTGGATTACTTTCTTCATTTCTGGATTCAAACGCCATTTCTGGGAAATTTTAGGGTGTCCATTTCAATCATTGGCAAGGGTTAAATACAATTAATGCAAAGACATTAGATGACTGCAGGGGGAGACCTTATTTATTTAAATACTTCCCCTATTCAGTTCCATTATTATAGAAAAATGCTAAAACTGGTGTTTAAATTTTTTACAGATTAAAATTACTTCAACCGATATAATAATTTTAATCTCAACTCAATAAAGATTAAAAAGAACAAATCCACAACTATCTCGTCCATCAGGTAGACAGGTTTTCCATTCCATCAAAATTCTTATTCTTTATGCTCAGAGCTTTAGTGTTGACATCTACCAAAATGTTATAAAATGACTTTGTCTCACTATTTTATCCTCACACTGATCTTTCTGTAAATTTCTAAGTTGGGTACTTTGGATTTGATAGCCTAGCTATCCGGAGAACATGACATACTTGAGCTGAATCGAACTGAGGAAGAACTCGTTGTTCGCTTAGATGAGTGAATTCAATGATCAGCTAAACAAAAAGAATCGTAACAATCAGCATAGATGAATACTAATCAATGCAAGGGATGCTTCTTCAGAATAAGAGGTTCAACAATTATTAACTGATGTGCGGTTGTCTATGAGCACAGGGAAAGCGCCTTGACTTTATTCGATTGTTTCAAATAATTGATAAGCCAGTTTCACAAAATTTCTAACAATGACACAAACGAAAATTCAAAATTCTTTATTATTGTCTATTTGATATCTTTAGTAAGAAAGTAACTCTGAACCTGTTCTAGGATTTTGATGGAGACGCACAGCTGAAATCGAAAATGCAAATTCTTCTTGAGGAAGTACTTCGCAATCCACGACTTAACGTCTCCAATAGAAAGGTGGCATTCCAACTTTCCAGGGAGATGATGAATGATCAGCTAGTTGAGTCTAGAGTCGACTTAGCACTTCTCATGACTCCTACACAGGTAAACTTAGTTATCTTTTATATAATTAATTAACCTAATTATTGTACTAATAAGCAGTATTTTTGGCGTAAAGGTTCCGTCGAAGGAGAATTTTGACACCATTCCAGCGCTCGATATAGCAGAGGAGTTAACTTACCTCGATTTCCATATATTTCGTTCTATAAAGACTGAGCAAGTTTTGCGCCTATCATTGTACATGAGCCTCTCTTTTGTTTATTTAAATGTATTATTTACCAATCTTTAACAGAGAATTATTGAATCAAGTCTGGATGAAGGATGGGAAGGAGACTAAAGCTCCACATGTTATGCTGGTAACAAAACGTTTTAATGAGGTCAGCAAACTGGTCGTCTCTGAAATTATATCCAGACCAGAAGTTCCAGACCGCGCTACATGTATTGAAAAGTGGGTCGCAATTGCTGATATCTGCCGATGCTTGCAGAATTATAATGGCGTTCTTCAGATCTGCGCTGCTTTAGAAAGTAGCTCCATTCACAGACTCAAAAATACCTGGGAAGTAGTTGCCAAGCCATCGAGACAATCATTTGAGAAGCTTCTCAACCTTGTGGCAGCGTCAGCTAGGTTCAAGAACATGAGAGAAATGCTGCATAGGTAAGACAGAACTTGGTTGAAGTAAATTTCCTTTTATTGATCTAGTATAAGTATTATGATCTGCTGTATTTTAGATGCGATCCGCCATGCATCCCCTACTTGGGGATGTATTTAACCGACTTGTCATTTATTGAAGAAGGAGCTCTAGATATAACTGAGCATGGATTGATTAACTTCTGCAAGATGAGGATGGTAAGTGGCGAAATTTTGACACGGTCTTCCTTAGCTGGCGCATGTTCTAATGGAAATACGGCGATATACACAGACGCCGTATATGATTGAACTTAGACAAGAGGTTGTTGATTACCTCCTGGACCCGACAAGACTACTTAGTGATGATCAGACTTACGAAGCCTCATTGACTATTGAACCAGGGCGAACGTTCACTAAAACACAACAACAAGCAACTACGTCGACTACTGTTACAGTCCCAAGCACTCAATATGAAGAAAAATAAACTTGTTGGCTGAAATAGTATTTTCGTTAATGCTAAAATTTCATCTGCTAGTATATTTGATGAAGACACCATATTCTTTTGATCTATTTTCGGGATTTTGAAAAAAAACGACGCATGAGTTTCTGCTAAAGTACATGTTCATGAATAGAATATAGCAGATAATAAAAAATATTTGATTAATAGTATTAGTGTTTTAAAATGTACATTTTCACAACTAGCATTTCAAAATTTGTTGGTCCTTTTAAGTTACTATACGTGAAAGAGTTATAAAGGATCAGTAAAAGATACATCAGTGGTTCGCCTAATAAGAGAGGGCGGAAAGTCAGTTAAGTTAGCGATGGCTAAGGTTCCAACCCTACCAGTATTTACAACCAAAATTACGAAATAAATGTGTTATAAGAGTCTTACTTAAATGAAATACAATGCTACAAAAATGAAGCTTCAAAAGTAGATATAGGGATACCAGGAGCATATTAGATGTGTATGTGTCAACCCCTTAATGGCATGAATTATCCATTTATAAAATATATAATATAACAATATAATATTAGATATAATTTTGTTTTGTATTGGTTTATATAAGAAACTATAATGGTATAATCTAGGCTAAAAGATAAGGTTTTAATTAATTGCTGCGTCGCCAGTATCCCAAAAGCATCGGTAATAATATCCATTTAAAGACCAAATACGACAGAGGATACTAAGCGAAAATCATTCTAAAGCAAATAAAACAAATCTATTTTATCCACATAAAAGACAATATAATAAAAAGGTGTTTTATGTATTGGGGATAAAAGGATTAATGATCCGCAAAGTACCTTAATATATCAGGTAAGACGAATATTCTTTGGAGACAAAAGTATATTTAAGATTGAAATCAAATAAATAATAGAAGCAAATGTTGGAAAATTTGCTTAAATTTGAATAAGTCCCAAATATGAACAAAACCTGGTTCAATCCCAGTCCAAGCAGAATTTGAGAAATAACACTTTTTAAATAAAAAATGAAAATTTTTAATCATTTTAATGCATTTTTACATTTCTATTTTATAATTGGAAAGATGAAGATAGCACAACGAGGAACTTTCGTTATTTTTTTCGGCTGACCTGTTAAGTTTTCAGCTCATTACAGCATTAACCTCACTGGTCATATTTGAGTCGGGCGAAAATGACAATGCTTCTTACAAAATGTTTTTGTATTATTATACTAGCTAACTTTATTTTGGCTGACTTTGAGTGTTCAAAATTATGCGATTCTGGAACTTGTTGCAAAGATGACAGTGGTAAAATGCTCTGTTGCCCAGCCTCCGGTGTAAGTGTTCATCTTTCAGATTAGATGGACTTTTTAGGGTGTCTGCTGTGCTTTCAGTAAAACATGCTGTCCTCCCGGTACTTTGTGTGATGCAGATGGTCTTTGCTCAAAAGCCAATTCTGGATTCTTTGGTCTAATGAACTATTTCACATCTCAAAAACAAATTCAAACTGAAGCTCCAACTATTGAAAGTCCAGTTCTTAAGTCTTGCTTAACTTTCTGCGGTGATCTCTGCTGTGGGTTTAAAAATGTAAGGGGTAATTTTTTACCAATCATTCTTTCTAGGGTGTTTGTTGCGACGATGGAGAACATTGCTGCCCATCAGGATATGTGTGCGATGGTGCCTCACAATCTTGCCGCCTTTCTTTACCAGATCCCATCCCTAAACCTTTAAATGGTGGTCGCAACTGCCTCTTTTCTAAATCAGATTGTCGAAATTCGCAAACATGTTGTATTTTAACAGATGGGAGTAAAGGATGTTGTCCATACCAAAATGTAAGTATTTGTGGAGTTATGCACATATTTCATATTACTTCCTTCGGTGAATCAAAAAATTTTCTTATTTTGAGTAATTTCATTTTGATGATGAGTTTTTAAATCTCTGTAACTCCCGGGCGTGGGTCTTCCATCATCATTTATTGTATTACAAATATTACATAGAGTGGTTGATATACATGCGATAATATTTTTCGTTTGCGTATTTTGGTAAACCATACGTTTTGTCTTCTTGGGGCGTCGATCAAACTAAGTAATTAAATTAATTGTTTGATAGTCTGATTTCATAAACGTCCGTTCTTTGCATATCCGCTCTAGTTACTGAATATGGGTTCTATTTATTGCACGGCTAATTGTGATCTTCGATCGGTACTGTCAGTTTATTTTGCTGAGCAATAATACAAATTATAAACTTCCGAATGCTACAATCTTTACTGTCGAATATCTTCATGCCATCGTTTTCATCTTTCAAACGTCTTTCGGACGAAACTTTGTGTATCATATTGCACTTGAAGAACCTAGAGAGCTCGTCTTCTACCAAATTTCAAAATTTACCTTCCTACTGCCTTCTGGTCCGATTGCCTATTATCACAGTAACGTGATTTTGAGCATTGTTTTTAAATTGTGTTTATGCAGATTAGTGGTATGTATAATAAACAGGTGGGTTAACTTCATTAACTTTTATTATTCTTTAAGTGTTTATTATCATGTATAATTTGCATTATCACTATCGAGACTATCTTGAAAAGCCTTTACCCAGGACCCAAGGTGAAAAGTTCAAATTCTGCCACCTTATTACCCACGAGTACATTGATTGGCAAATATTATGGAGCATATGGTTTTGTTTATTTTCTTAACTGAACACTACTGTACATCCTTAACTGGTGTATTTGGTTTAAGTCACCAGTTTTCATGCAAAAGATTTAAACCTCATTTCTTCAATTTCGTGGGCAGATCTTTTAACGTCGCACCATACAGTTTCATAATAAAATCATTATTTGACATTGGGTGCATTAATATCTTTCATCTTCTAAGGTGTAATAATTAATTTATCGAGTATTTTCTCCCACTCCCCTCGTGTAAATAGGAAAGTGCTTTATAAAATGTGTCGATGGAGCCTGCTAAAATCATTAGCTGCATTTATAGTAATGCAAAAGATAAAATTCATCTAAATTCTGTTTTTCTAAATAAATACCGCTTAAAACCGTATCTACAGTAGAGATGTAATAGCATTGAGTTAACATTAGAGGTCTTAACTGATAATTGTGCAGATTTAAGCTTTATTGTTGAAGTTGCGAGTCTTAGCCATTCATTTGTCCCCCCATGTCTCGAAATGTTTAAGTTGAATTTGGTGAAATCTTATTTGAGAGCGTCACCATTTTCTAATTACAAAATGTCGATAGTATTTGAATTTCATGAAAATATGTCAATAGAAAAAGGTAGAAAAAATAACGTCAGTTGTAGACTATTTGTGAGTAATTATGAAACAGATAGGTCTCGAACCTACATTTGTCAAGGCCGTTAGACAAGCTAGTTAGTGCTGTGTTATAGAAGAGTAAACGTCATTTAAGCTCTATATGTGGCCAATCGACACAGGTAAGCACAAATTGAAGTTGTTTATTACTGCGGTCAGTATGCGTTACGCACCACCACCATCATCTGATTTAGTCACTTCTGTTTATCGAGTCATTGTTTAGTTATATTAGTTGTAAGTTTCCAATGGATTAAATGCCTGTTATTTTTGTGCCTTAGTAGTATTCGCTTCGTTTGGTTTTAATGCAGCTAAAGAGGCTATTAATCAAATAGTTCTGCCACCTCCACCCCTCACCCCAACCCACTCGCGATCATACATCATTTGCAGATCGATAATTTATCGATTTGCTAGGTTTCCTGATCAAAACATGGCTCTCTTATCGTTTGACTTGTAATGCCGATTCTATCGAACGTTCTGATTTATCTTACTTTCAGTTTCCAACGATTATTTGTTTATCTTCTGCTCAATAAGTTGTCGAATGCTTTCTCTCTACTTCTCTCGTGTAGGCTGACTGCTGTGCGGATGGAGCCCACTGCTGTCCTGAGGGAACAGTTTGTAATTCTGATTCGAGTGCTTGTGTTCGGAGGAGTGGGGCCTGGGTGGATCCTTTCAAACCCTCACCCAAGTTATTGGGTCGAAAGAGTGTTGTTTGTCCTGGTGGAGAAGTGGCCTGCAATAGGGGCTCAACTTGTTGTAAATCTGGTGCCGGAGGTGATTCCAGCTATTCCTGTTGTCCTCACGAAAATGTGAGTTTTTTTGTTATGATTGGATAACTCTTTCAGTTGACTAGTCTCTCTGCGGTTGTTGTGTTCATTATTAAAGTTGGCTCTCTTATTAAAGCCATCGACTAAAATCGCAAAGAGGCTTCTATAGTTACGTGAAATGTTAAGATGATGTCCCAGTTAGCGGTTAGATGTCGGGGGTTAGTTCGCAATAGGTCTTTACGAATTAATTGATATCCGGGGTTGACAATTATGGAAGTGCATTACTTCTAGATAAAGCTTTGGGTGGTATTTCCTCTTATGAAAAGTTTTTCTTAAATTTGCTTCACTTTTCTCCATAGCAATATTTTCATTATTTGACCTTTCTTTTTCAATGTCCTATACTTTCAGCATCAACTTTGAATTCACTATGATCGCCAGAAAAACTGCTTGTATTAGATTCCTTCAAAGTAATAACAGTTTTTTAACGATTTTCATAGTCTACAGCTTGTTATCAATGTTCTGGCACGTTTACCAAGTCGATGATCACTGGTTAGTCAGAGATAACCTGGTCCTGTTAAATTGATGAAAATGATATTCTAATCAAGTCAAGTTTACTTAGTGCGTTTCATTTGTTGAATGTCCTATGGTAATGTATTTCCTAAGGCCACAAGGGTATCAAGACGATTAATGAGGTTAGGCTGTCTCAAAGTAAATGTATTTACAATGGAAATAAACGTGGAAATATAAGTAAAGAAGGGATTTAGAAAAATAGAATCCCTTCGGCCACTATAGAAAGCCTCCGAATACGAAAGCTACCCGGGTCGAATATCAGAAAACGGTTTTGGGAATTATCAAAGTTATTTGTCTATCCACCACTTCTCATTTTTAGGCTGTTTGTTGTGGTGATGGCGAACACTGTTGTCCAGAGGGTTACACCTGTGATCCTACCAACGGTGGTTTATGCGTCCGTCTCTCTTCTTCCGTAGTCCCGAAGTCTTTAAAAGAATCTCGTGTTGGAAACGAATGCGCCGATGGCCAATCTGTTTGTCCTGATGAAACAACTTGCTGTGCTCTTGAAAGTGGCAAATACGCTTGTTGCCCTTTGCCTGACGTGAGTCTGAGGAAATTGCTATTTAAGGAGTATTGTGAGATACCCTTTGCTAAGCTTTGTTTTCCTCCTTTTAGGCTGTGTGCTGCGAAGACCATGAACATTGCTGTCCTAATGGGTACAAATGCGATGTTGTCAACAATATATGCGTCCAAAAGACGGACATCTCTAAATTCGTTACAATCTTCAAGAAATTTACTCCCGCATCGGTCTCCGACGATGAGAAAGTTTTTAAATACCAACCAGTTTTTAAGCCATGGCTTATATAGGTAAGCTTTGGAGGGTTCATATTATTTGATTTATTCGTTGTTGTTCAGTTAGTTTCCAACGCTCCTTGCCATAAAGTGAACTATACAAATGTATCATTATGACAAGGAGGGGAGGTGTGTGTGTCTGGGAGATATGCTTTAACCTAACCATGCTCGAATCAGGTGTAATTAGTAAGTCAAAAATCCTGCTCTGATATTGAATTTTAGTACATAGTGCGGCGTCAAATTAGAGAAAGATAGCACGATAAGTCCTGTTAAAACTGATCTATGAGTTTACAATTTTCGGGCTCAAATCTTATAAGGTATCTCGAATTGAATAATTGAGTTTAGAATTGACATGCATTCTTCATCAAAGCGTCGTATTTTCGAACCCAAGACAAGTTTTTCGCTAAGTTCTGTTTTATGGGGATCTGTTTATTTTCTTATCGTCAACTTTTAGGTGTACTCGATGAAATAGGTATTTATTAGCATAATTGTGAAAATAATTGCCAAAATCTGGCTTCGGCTGTAATATTTTTTGCATTTCGTTTTAGGTACAAATCGGGTTACCTTCGGCACTAACAAAGTCTTACCATTTAAAAATATCTCACGTGATTTCAAAATCCATATTTGTAATTTTGTATGCAACCACAGTCATTCTAGTTCCTTATTGTGGTGTTTGTCACTCGCTTTTTGTTCCGATTTTGAATAAATATCATTTATATATAATTTTAAATTAATGGAGAAGTTTGGGTGAGCGCTGGGTTAATAAACCGGCAGGTCATATATAGGAGCGAAATTAATTAGTGTAAATAGTATCAATTAGTTGGGGAACGCCAGTGAGTTACTGGTATTTGCATTTTGATTATTAGATTTAATCGGTATCATGCTGGCCCACTAATTTTATCGAAATAAGCGGGTTTAGGCGACAGTTGAGAATTTGAAATATTTCGAACAAAAGAATTTTCTAATGAGTTTATTCGAACTTACTTTCTAAAGATTTCCTGATTTTTCTTTCATAGTTTCCAGGTACGGAAATATCGATTTAAAATAACTAGAACAAATATGGGAGGTGTTTCGGTTATAAATTTGCTAAAATCAATCCGAGTCATTATTTTGCCCAAATTCGGTGGTAAAGACGTTTTATTTAAACCCGAAACTCAATCGTGTGACTTATTACATTATTTATGTATTTGGACGTTAAGTTCGGGTAATTTGGGCAAACAGTAATCTTTTACGGCAATATCAAAAGCTATGATTTTTCCCCGCCGACCGTTTTTTCCAAAATCAACGACTTTGCTCTAATCTCGAGCCTAATCATAGTTAAGTGATGATAATCCTAGCTGTTTCTGCTAGTATTCTCCTCTGGCCAATTCATATAATGTCGAAAAGAGAAGGGTTATGATGATCAACTCAATTCCAATATCAAGTCATCAAGAAAATGGGTCTCTTTATTTGTATTAAATTCAAACCTTTCCGAAATCTGCCAAGTAGATTGATGCTTAACTTAAAAGATAAAATAATAGCTGAAAAAGAGCGGAATTTTCAAACACACGTGAAAATGTAAAGACGGAGTGTACAAATTCATGAACATAGCTTAAGAGTGGTCTAAGGTTATTTATTCAATTAGTTCTTTGATAAAAATAGTTCGATTGTTTTTATTTACTGATACCAAAGCAGAAATGAGCATGACTGAGGACTTTAATAAATAACAATCACCTTTCACAAGCGTTTAAATTTCGCTTATTAATAACGTTAATATTTGTTGTCACAATGACTGATTAGAGGTAAGGCAGTAGTCCTCATGCACTTATCTTTCACGCCATCTGAAGCATATTCCATGAAATGTGCAAGACTGAAATATTCGATTAATAATCAAGTCACTTCCAGTGGGAGAAATATTATTCAAGTCGCCCGCAGTATGTAAAACATATCATTGATCATGCTGATATTGTAAATTTTAACAAAATAGAGAGTGCTAAACAAGTTTGGAACCACTTTATACATAACCTATTTCGCTGACTTGCGGTTTTGCCTAAACTAGTAATACCTTTTATTTATTGAAGCACTGAGCAGCTACAAATGAATAATGCACCTTGTGGGGACACAACTTTAGCATGACAAATGTAGAAGCCTCGCGACCAATGACTTATGTCAATACGATCAATCATTGATCAGTTCTAGTATTCGATTGCCCGACCAATCAATGACCCAAGTTATATGAGGTCATCATATCATAAAACGTGTATAATGACTAAGTTCCACGTCATGCACACACAGCATGCTAACGCACCAACATACATTTCACGCTTGCATACCGTACGCCGTACTAAGTAAACGTATTCACGGCATACGTCTGTTTCTTCTGTTCTGAGAAACTTACCAATTGGGAGAATTTGTCACTGAGGTTTCTGAGAACAGTCAAGGTTTATTAAAGTAGCCAATCCGTTACGACCTAAGTGGCCCTAATCGAATGAAATACGAAACTAAAACTTAGAGTGACTTTTCGGCTAAAAACCCTAAGCATATCAGTAAGTTTATTAAAACTTGTTATTCAATCCTTGCGAAAAACTTAAAACTCCAATTAATAGGTTAGTGAAGAGTGCTTTGTTAATTTCGGGTTTTATTATCTCGTAAACATACAAGACATGATTATTAATAAATATATATATATATCGCTAACTCTCGAAATAATAAATTTAATCTTGAATAAAATATATTTAACAGCGGTTAGAAAATTTAGTCGAAGATTTCTTGCAAGACTACATAAAAATGGGGTTGGTTGGTCATGCATTACTCCAAGAAGAATAAAATTAGAGTAATTTTAAAAAGCTCGATCTAAGAGTCTTATAAGTTGTGAATGCTTATCTTCAACAATTAAAATCTTATAATAATATTAAAAATGTTTTAAAAGTTATAGTATGCTCATGACCTTAAGTTCATAGCGCGATCTTCAGGCTTCTCTTTTCTTATGTTCAACTTGATAAAATCTGTTGGATGTGGTTTATAGTGTGGCTGTGGATCATTCCCTTTGCTGATTTTGCCTTGGCAGATTTAGAATGCTCACGATTGTGCGCTTCTGGTACTTGTTGCGAGGGAACCGACAATAAACTACTTTGTTGCCCGTTTTCTAACGTAGGTTGTAATATTTATTTTTTTCTAATTTATTTAGGGTGTCTGTTGTGCCTCTGCCAGTACATGTTGTCCACCGGGTACTCAATGTCAGTCAGATGGCTTTTGTTCTAAAGTACGCTCTGGATTATTTGGTCTTCTCAATTATTTCACACAGTCTCCACCGCAACACAAAGTAAGTCATATACTCGTGGGATTATTTTTAGCTTCAGACCGAGCAAGCTCTCATAGTAAAGGAAAACGTGAAATCCTGTTTATCAACCTGCGGTGATTTATGTTGTCCATTTCCAAAAGTAATGACCACCGAAATATTAAACTGCTTAAATTTCTTAGGGCGTTTGCTGTGAAGACGGAGAGCACTGTTGTCCTGCTGAGTACAAATGTGATGTTACCACTCGATCTTGTCGCCTATCTCTTTCGCATATCCTTTCTTCAACTTTCAAAAGTAATCGAAACTGTCCCTTATCCGACTCAGTTTGCTCTAAAGATGATTCCTGTTGCATCTTAGCCGACGGCAGTAAGGGATGTTGTCCTTATCCGAATGTAAGTTTATTTTGTTATGTTTTTTCGTACCTGATCTTTCTATTATTTCAATCTGTAAATATTTCAATATCTATTGAGTCATTCTTCTTTCTTATATGGGTTAAGTTTTCCGGATATATACTGATTCAATTTTAATTCATTTAATCCCATAATTGATAGCATTGTACCACCCATATGAGTACTAATATTAGTGGTAACAAGAGTTCAGTATTTTATAGATAAGATTTAAGTACCACATCGAAAAACTCGTACAAATATTTGAACCCTCTTACAAAGGTGAGATAGTCATTAGAATGAAAAATGACTTTTTGTGTTTACGAGAATCACTCTTCAACCGCGTTCCTTGTCAAAATACATTGATTTTCGCTTTTTTGTCTATATGGCTCAAACCTCAATCAGTTATATTTGGACGAGCTTACCATTTTTCAATAAATTTCCGGTTTCATTTCAACGCACATCACGTTTATATTCTCACATGCGTCTCTCCCAAATGACTCATAAACTCCACATTTCCATTCAATACACTTTGTGTTTTACTCTTTAAAACTGCTGTTAACTACTAACTTCTCCGATCTGGTTCTCTCTGCTATTTCATACAATTTGGTGGCCCCGCAAGAGCTATGCAAAAAAATAGTTATTAGGGGCTGTACAAAGAAGCACACTTGTTCACACATACTGTGATGCTCAGATTATAAGATAGAATCCTAATTAGTATTGCCCAGTTTGGCTACCATCTATAGCCAAATATAAGTTGAATAAAAAACTGCTTTATAAAATGTGTCGATGGAGCCTGCTAAAATCATTAGCTGCATTTATAGTAATGCAAAAGATAAAATTCATCTAAATTCTGTTTTTCTAAATAAATACCGCTTAAAACCGTATCTACAGTAGAGATGTAATAGCATTGAGTTAACATTAGAGGTCTTAACTGATAATTGTGCAGATTTAAGCTTTATTGTTGAAGTTGCGAGTCTTAGCCATTCATTTGTCCCCCCATGTCTCGAAATGTTTAAGTTGAATTTGGTGAAATCTTATTTGAGAGCGTCACCATTTTCTAATTACAAAATGTCGATAGTATTTGAATTTCATGAAAATATGTCAATAGAAAAAGGTAGAAAAAATAACGTCAGTTGTAGACTATTTGTGAGTAATTATGAAACAGATAGGTCTCGAACCTACATTTGTCAAGGCCGTTAGACAAGCTAGTTAGTGCTGTGTTATAGAAGAGTAAACGTCATTTAAGCTCTATATGTGGCCAATCGACACAGGTAAGCACAAATTGAAGTTGTTTATTACTGCGGTCAGTATGCGTTACGCACCACCACCATCATCTGATTTAGTCACTTCTGTTTATCGAGTCATTGTTTAGTTATATTAGTTGTAAGTTTCCAATGGATTAAATGCCTGTTATTTTTGTGCCTTAGTAGTATTCGCTTCGTTTGGTTTTAATGCAGCTAAAGAGGCTATTAATCAAATAGTTCTGCCACCTCCACCCCTCACCCCAACCCACTCGCGATCATACATCATTTGCAGATCGATAATTTATCGATTTGCTAGGTTTCCTGATCAAAACATGGCTCTCTTATCGTTTGACTTGTAATGCCGATTCTATCGAACGTTCTGATTTATCTTACTTTCAGTTTCCAACGATTATTTGTTTATCTTCTGCTCAATAAGTTGTCGAATGCTTTCTCTCTACTTCTCTCGTGTAGGCTGACTGCTGTGCGGATGGAGCCCACTGCTGTCCTGAGGGAACAGTTTGTAATTCTGATTCGAGTGCTTGTGTTCGGAGGAGTGGGGCCTGGGTGGATCCTTTCAAACCCTCACCCAAGTTATTGGGTCGAAAGAGTGTTGTTTGTCCTGGTGGAGAAGTGGCCTGCAATAGGGGCTCAACTTGTTGTAAATCTGGTGCCGGAGGTGATTCCAGCTATTCCTGTTGTCCTCACGAAAATGTGAGTTTTTTTGTTATGATTGGATAACTCTTTCAGTTGACTAGTCTCTCTGCGGTTGTTGTGTTCATTATTAAAGTTGGCTCTCTTATTAAAGCCATCGATTGACATTTAAATTCTTAAAATTATGACCACTGCTTTCAATTATTTAGCTCTTTGTGGGGCCAAATTCTGTTTCGGCTATGCTTTTTATTATTGTTGCATTTTTTCGATAGCAACGTACTTTTGTACATTCAATCTGTGAAAATCTTTTTCTCTGTCTTCTCATTTCTTTTTTTCAAATTCTTTGCATTCTTTGCATCGCTTCGATGATGAAATCTGCTCTCTTTCCTTTTTCCTTTCGATTTACTTAACTTCTATTTTTATTTTGATTCAATTATAAATTTATTCCCCTCTTTCATAAATTTCAGATTTGAATTATCAAAAGTTTTATGTGTGACTTGCTAACTTATTTCTTGCCCAGCCCATTAATTGTGGTGATGGAATACACCGCTGTCCAGAGGGTTACAAATGTGATCTTAGAAACGGTGGTTCCTGCGTCCGTGCCTCAGCTGAACTCGCGAAGAAGTCTATTGGTGGAAATAAGTGCAATGATGGTCAAACAGTTTGTCCAGATGAGTCTACGTGTTGCTCCCTCACAGATGGTACTTACGGTTGCTGTCCCCTTCTTAATGTAGGTCTACTGAAATCTTCATTTAAATAGTATTGCAATACCTGTACGGTAATTGAGGCCTTTTTCTTTTAGGCTCTGTGCTGTGAGGACAAGTTACACTGTTGCCCCAGTGGTTACAAATGCGATATCGCACGTAGTGAATGTATTCCCAACAAAATAAATTGGATTACTGTGCCGATTAGTAAGAAGCTTGTTCCATACGCCACTTCTGAAGATGTGAAAAAGTCTAAGTGCCGGCCCGATTGGACATCGTGTTCTGCTAACGGTCGCACGGGATGCTGTCCCCTTAAAGATGTAAGTTGCGCTCCGTTTTACTGCTTACACAATGTTCAGTTTCCCTCGATGGATCTAATCTTTTCGTCTTCCGCCTTTAGGCCGTATGCTGCTCAGACGGTTTGCATTGTTGTCTAAAGGGTTCAACTTGTCTGGACAATGGTACCTGCCTTGTAGATATCAAGACTTACGACTCGCACAAAACTTATGCAAGAGCTGCGCGTATCCTGTAACCTGATCGGAATCCTATACAGGCAAACAATCTGGGTACATTTAATTTGCTACCCGACCTTCCAATGTATTCAATCTATTCCCACTTTAAAGAACGAAATACAATTATCAATTGATACAACTTTTTGGTTGCCTCACTTTTAGTTCATTCAGTAACAGATTCGTCACTTTTTGGTATTTGCTATAATTCTAACTTATTTTTTTATCTTCTCTATCAAAGATTTGTAAAATATGCACGTATAATTCTGCAATCAAGTTATGAAACGTTGAGGGGTGGATGATAAAAGAGATATCTGATTCAACTTATCTATTTCCTTCTTATAACTCTGTTATTTTCCTAGATCCTGCCTTCGGTTGTTATATTTACAAAAGACGACCTCTTTTTTTAATCCAGGTTCCTGGTCTTTTCTATGCACCTCTCACGTCTCTACAATTTTGTGCGAACTATCTTCTACACTAGTCTTTGTGTAAAGTGTGTTCACAATTTGTTTCATTTCTTGTGCATTGACTAGGACATGACACGTGTACACTGAATAATGCGTCACCGATGTACACTCTCCTGACTATATCCTATTTCTCAGTATAAAATCCGCTAAATTTCATAATAAAATGTGGTTCCGAATGGAAGGGTCCTCTTCTGGTATTCTTGGTCTAGTGAGGTCTCTCTCTTAGTCTTGGCAGATTTTTTTGTAAAACGTTAAATACGTCCTCTTGACAGATATGGAAACTACACTATAAGCATTTGCTGTTCTCGAATTAATTCCAGTGTTCAATTAGCTAAACCAACAATATCTGCCAACGCTATTAAAAATATATCAATTTAATGAAAATTGAAATCGAAAGACCGAGAATATTCAGCCGATTGGAATTTTTTCTCCTATGAAAAACTAAACTTAATGATTTACGACTAGCCGAAATGCTCACTTGCAACAATTAGACACCAGTTGTATGAAGTCAGCAGTAAGCAACATGCCACATAAACAGCACGTTATTTTAACGCGATCTTAGGTGATGATTAATTACAATTCTTTGAAAGCAGATCAGAACATTTCACATAGTTGGTACACGAATTATGTGGTCTGTTAGTAATATAAGATTTCAAGGTAACAGTGTGTGGCATTAAAGTATTGATTAGTCGATTACTATCTCATTCGTGTAGGGATTTTCATATATTTGCGGCATATAAACTGATATACTTGGTAGTGCTTACTTAACCTCTCCACTTAAGTGACTAATTATTACTGTTGTAATAACTTTAGTTCCTCCCTAATTTTAACTTTACTGGTCACTGACATACCAACTTTGACTCAATTTTCTCCCCTTTAAGTGTCCTCAGGCCATTAAGTTGTTTATTGATTTCCATTTTTAAATTTTGTTTTCTAGCAAAGATGGAAGTTTATTTGTTACGCATTAATACTTCCTGCCGCCCTTTTTCTAGTCGGAATAATCTGTCATATCAAGCAAGTTTTCTGACCTCCGTTGGGGATTTCTTAGCCAGAAATTCTCCTGTAATACTCTGGTGTGTTTGTTCGCTAAAATCTTGCCTAAAATGTAGCACTAATACTATCAGTAACAACAATTTAGAACCTTAACTAAATTAGGCTTCCTAACCCCGCACAAAACTTACAATCTTCCTAAAGCCTTATATTAAACAAATATTTTCCCAACTAAGAAAGACCTTGTTGGAGCCATTATGTACAGAAGGGTGTTTGCTCGGGGAATCAGAATATTATTGGAGCGATAATGCAAAGATGACTTCTCATCAAAACGACTTGAATTAATATTGCTCAAAGATTTTAAGAAATTTTGGGGAATCCTATCGGCTGCGAATAATTTCCCGTATAGTTGTCCTGTTGAAGCCAAATTTCCAATTCATCGAGGAGTTGTGGAGAAGAGAGAAACTTGCATTTGATTGGGAAAAAATAAACCAAAATTGTGAATGCAGGATAGCTGATTAAAGTTTCAAGAATAAAAAGCAAGTTTGGGTCACTCTAGGGGGGTTTAAATATTCTACATTCTTTGTTTTACCAGATCGACGATCAATGAAAACATACCACCTTCGAAAATTGGAAAAGCTCAGCGTTATGAGTCAGTGTTTGGGTTCGGTACATTTAACATTTAATTTTGATTCCCAATAGTATTTAACCCCCTCTTGAGTAAAAGCAAACCAATTATAATTTGTTGGTAGAAAGTGTTTATATCCGCTAAAAGTGTTAATTCACATTTAATTAAAAGACATTTTCTTAAAAATATCGTAATAATTCATTGACCTTACTAAACAATTAAGTATGGAATGCGAATTATATTTTAGCTCAATATTTACTTTTTAAATATCAAAAGGGTAAAAACTCCCCATAGAGAAATGATTTGGAACTAAGGTTGTGACAATATCACTTTGTCAATACGAAAATGAAAAGTAATTTCATATGGAACATTCGAAAACATTCTGTTTTTCTGCAAAGCTAGAAATGATTGCTCTAATAGCTTATCGTTTTGTGCTAAAAATTCTCCCGACATCGAGGTGAATGTATTGCAGTGAAGCAGATCGATTTTTTAAGAAAAAAACCTTGATCTCTTATGGTGCTGTTCTTTATCTTGATACATATTGCCAGGTCACAAGAGCGGGAAAGGTTATTCAATCGGCATTTGAACTCAAACTCCTAAACATGCAAATAGTTTAGCAAGACGTATTTGGGGGAAAAATAGATGTCACGCTAACTGAGGGACTTCCATTATCAAGATGCTAACCTTAAAAAACTGAATTGACTAACCCCCTCTCGCCACGATTTCCAAGCTACCTTTATCGAATTTGGAAAGCCTGAACGTCATATTGGATTGATAAAGTTACTCTTGGTCACGAAAATACTAACACGTAGCTCTTAAATGACAAGACCAGATACGCATTTCATCCACTTGAAAAAATCATCGATTTGAATGATGTAGTTAACTTGTAAAATCACACTCCTACTTTACAACTGTGACTCTACATAGTTTAATTCAAAAGCAACAATGAAAGTGCATGTATGTCTACGTATCTTCCAAGCAGAAGACTTTGAATTGTGCAGAATCTCAAATCAAACTTCTCTGATCACTGCAACAATAATAATTAAGCGAAAAGAAGTAAAACGCATTCAATTATATTACCACATTTCAAGTAAGCAAAATTTTTTCAGTGTCATTCAAATGTTCTAACAAACGGCTCTGTATCATGAAAATGGAATCACATCTCTATCCAACCTTCCAAACTTAATCTGGTTGGGTGTACACTTTCAGACGAAATTTAATTGAACGAGTGTAGGAAAATGCAAGTGAGTATTTTTACTTTTAGAAAGGCAAATATTTGTTTTAAAATTGCAGCTCAGTGAACTAAGTTTCAAGGATGTGGACATCAATGAGAAGAAAAATGCTCCTTATGGGATAATGAAGTAAAATCCGTTGAGAATATCGATCTGGGTTCTAAGATTTGCTTCTGGCATTACTTTGCTATTATGTGATAGATCTTGTGGGACATGTCGTCGCATGAGCGCACAGCGTGACTTGAAAGTGCGGTCGTTCAACTTCGCATACGGATTGAGTGCGAGGACACAGTCAATGGCCAATCAAAAGCCTCCGCTCGTTTTACTTAATCCGCCGTGTTGAATGACTAAGCTTCCTCTCTTGTTACACTCCACGCCATGCATGTCTAGAATAAACGCGTTCTCTGGATACCTCTGTCTCTTCTTAGCTTTGCAGTACCTTAGCTAATTCTAGGGTTCTTACGGACTAGGAGAAACTGCCACTGAGGTTTCTGAGTACAGTCAAGCTTAGTTAGGTAGCTAATTCCGCTACAATCTTTACCTTGGATTATAATAAAATACTGTTTTTCCCTATTAAAAATAATTTAGAATCTTACACTTTGATGGACTTTTATGATCTTAGTTGAAACCAATGGACATTCAGAACGCAAGTTCGACCAATCCCATTGGTTGAATTATCTTAATGAGATTCATATTTGGCTGGGAGATCTATCACCAATACAAACATTAAAAGAGACAATTTCGCAAGTTGTCGCCAAGGCCGCGTTGCTCTGTATTATAGATAGCTTTTTTATATAAAAATCTGGCAAATATTTGATGTAACACAATTAGTTCAGTGACTCTCATTTACTTTCTGACACTATTTAATAAAATGAACTTGGTCTTTATTTGATCTTAACATCTTAAAGCTCGAATAACTTAATAATTAATAAAAAACAATATTTTATCACACTAAAGAACGTTTTATAGTTTTAGCATCTTAACAGTATCACAATATGTCACTGTTCTTAATCTATTTTGCTTAATATTTCCTCTTTTTTCCAAAAATACGGTGTGAATTACAGAAATTTTAACCTCTGATTTTAGAGGTTTGAAAAATTCTAAAGTTATATCAAAATTAATTTTTTCAATCTGTAGAATGGCTGCACACGAGATGGCATTTCCTGGCCACCTGGCCCTTCCCGATATTGAGGCGTATCGACAGTTTTCCAACCACTCCCGTTTCCCCTTGCATTCTCCCTCTCGCATCCGAAATGTTTCTAATGTAAAATTGGGTGGCATTGACGGCCGCTTAAATCCAGAATCCTTCTTCCTCAAATCGAGATCTGCTGGTAAATTAAAACTTGCTGCTTCCTCTCTAGCAGACGGTGTGTTTGAGTTCCCAACTTTAGATATTTCCCATAATGAAGTAAGAGATTTTTTGACCATAATTAATTAAGTTAGCTTTTCAAAAACAACGAAAAACATTGCAATGAAGAACTATCTGTAAATGGAAGAGAGTTAAAAAACTCTGATTCTATCCAGCAGGCCGTTGAGTCGTACATGCGAAAAAATGGCGTGAAAAATCAATTCGTGATAAAAAAAAATCACCCAAATGAAGGATCATTCGGATCCCTTATGCCGGAACCCTCACTTCATACCTGGCGAATGACAAATGAGATAGTTGCGATGTTACTTGAAGGCAAACTAACCTGGAGTCAAATTAAATCAAATTACCTTGGTCAAGAACCAGATCAGAAGGAAATTGAACTATTTTGTCAGCTTTCACCTGTACAGAAACGAGTAAGTAGCAGTTGAGCAAATGTATTCCCTGAAAGACTCTTCATTTTAGTGCTTCGAAATTGGGATTCCTTGTTTCTTCTAAGTGGCCCAGGACTAAAAATGAAATTATTGATAGATGGGGAGTTAGAAGGAACATCGATGGCCCATTTTGGCCACTTGGATTGGGACCCCTAGGACCTTCCCCGAATTTACGAGATGGGAACAAAATTTTGGAAAACGATAAGTGCAGACAAGTTAGGGATAAAGTTCCTTCAAAGCTGGAGCATTTCTTTGTTAAAAGACCATCCGCAGATGGAGAAATTAATGTGCCCCTGAAGAGACCAATTGTGGTTTTTGACTCTGAGTTGAGTCCACCAATGGAAGTTAGAATGAGAAATGCAGCACTTTTAAAAGACGAAGGTGAATTGATATTTGAATCGAGATTTGAGTCTGGAAATTTGAGACAAGCTAGAAGAATGTAAGCTTTCATTGTGCCGTTATTACTGCTTATATCTATATCAGCGGCACATTTGAGTACGAGTTGATTTTGACACCAGATCTAGTAACCGAATCCCACGTGCAATGGTTCTTCTTTCAAGTTGCTGGAGCTCGATCAGGGGTTGAATATACACTTAGAATTGTCAACCTACTCAAAGCAAGGCGACTGATTAAAAGTGGTAGTTTCTGATTTAAATGTGACCGATTTAGGCGAAAAAATACTATTTTATTCAAAGAAATTGGCGGATAAAACGGATAACGGGTGGACTAGGGTTGGAATTGATACAACGTAAGAGATCACCTTTTTATTCATAAAATAGGAGAGAATAATTAGTTAATCAATTATTGATAATCTTGATAGTGATTTTTTAATTATCTAATAATTTATTTAAACAGATATGGAAAGAATTGTCACTCAGATAAAAATCCCCTACTGAAGAGAGACACTACTTATTACGAGTTGAAATGGAAGATGGTAAATACTACCTTTAAAACTTTTGACCCAGGTGCTCAAGGTGTTTCCTTTTGATAATGACTTGTGTGTGTTAGCACACTGCTATCCTTATACTTACACGGATTTGAAAGCAGACATCCACGAAACAATTAATACATCCAAAATGTTACCATCGGGAACCATCAAATGCGAGAAACTGTGTTCATCATTAGCTGGAAACACGTGTTTCCTATTAACCATTACTGACCCTGGTGCGTTATTTCGTAAAGCATTTCCACTTTTCTACTGAATAATTTATTTTAATACAACAATTTAAATAAAGTGCAAAGTATTGATAATTGATTTTTAGCCATAATTAAGCAAGGATGTTAGAGCTCAAATCTTTTTTCCTTTGACAGATATTCCAGATAATCAGAAGTATGCAGCAGTCATAACAGCTAGAGTTCATCCGGGCGAGACAGTGGGTTCGTGGAATATGAAGGGTCTGATGGAATTCCTGGTGAATCCAGAGAATGAAAAGGCACGGGAGCTGCGTCGCAGATACGTGTTTAAGCTGGTCCCCATGCTAAATGCAGACGGTGTTATTGTTGGAAATTACAGGTTTGATGCACATCTTATTTTAGCCAAGTTCTCATTGTAGGTGTTCGTTGGTTGGTCGAGATGTTAATAGGACTTATAACATATTCGGACCAGATAAAATTCCCGAGGTTCACTTTACTCGAAAACTTGTACAGTACTGCCAAGAAATTTGTAAGGTAGGCGATTCACTGTTGAAAAAACTAATTGTTGTTAAAGTGTCATTAATCTCCATTGTCTTGACAGTGAAATTTTAAATAACATTTTTCCTTTCCCTTTGTATTCGAATAATTGTAAAAGGTTAACAGCTTCTGAATAAGAATGCACTGATGAAAACGGGGTGGTGAGCTTGAGAATCCCATCACTTTGCACCAAAAGTATAAAATCCGGGGTGTCGAAATAATGATTGATAGTAAGGCAAATGTGAATGAAAATTAATAATCGATATGTTGTAAGTAATTTGGTCACATGGTGGAGGAGGGGACGGGTGAAATGCATTGATTTCATTTCATTCATCCACTGGAGACTTCGAGTGTGTGGGAATATAACTTTAGCATGACAGATGCTGAAGCCTCTCGACCAATCAATGACCAAAGTAATATGACGTCACCATACCATAAAACGTATATAAGGAGTAAGTTCCACGGCGTACGAGACACATCACGCTTGTACGCTAGCACGCCATGCTAAATAGACGTGTTCCACGGTATGCGTTTATTTCCTCTATAGCTTTCCGGTAGCTTAGCCAATTCCGGGAGTCTTACCAACTAGGAGAATCTGCCATAGAGGTTTCTGAGAATAGTCAAGGCTCATTAAGGTAGCTAATCCGCTAAAAGTAATATTAAATAAGTAAGTCCTTAGCATAGCTTTACTCACACATCAAATTTTAGTCACCAATACTTAACAACTTGCCCTAGAAATACAGAAATTCGGCCTTCTGGACGTGCTGATCGTATTTCAAATCTCACATAACGTTTCTCATTTTAATATTTTTTAATTTAAAGTTTAAGGAGTAGTTAACACTTTCAAGCATCCTTTAAGAAGACTAAACAACTTTTCAGGATCAAACTTTATTCTCCTTAGTATAAGTTACATATACCCGAAATTTGGCCTATTCGGAGGAAAACTCATTTATTTACAAATCTCGTGTCACAAACAAATATGAAAATATGAAGATGGAATAAGGGTGAAATAGGATCTTACTGTAGAAGATATTCATTTTCTTTCGTTTTCATAAAGAATCCTAGCATTACTGAACTATATAATTGCAAAAAATGGTCTTTTGCTGTTGCAAAATTGACACCGATCTTGATTTTCATCGTCAATATCAACGACTTTTAATGCAAAATAAAAGTGAGTCTTCCAAATGCCACGGATTTTCATGAGTGATTCTTACACCTTAGAGCCAAAATCTTCTAATTCAAATAAACGCGGTAACTTCCTACTCATTTCTGTACTAGTCGTAACTGACTATCCTTGGATTTAGCAGAAGTGATAATATTAAAATATTGCGTAAACAGTATTTCCCTCTGGTAAACAGAAAAAAATTACGACAAATTGCAATATGTGTATAACAAGTTTATATGTGTGCAGTTAAAATCTTTCCAAATATATTGTATTACATATGGAACTTCTGACCAGAGATTTGGGAAGGACACCCTAAACGTTGGACCCAAATATCGGGAAAAGGAATCCATATGCAATTGACCCCTATTGACCAAATAGCAAATAAGACTCGTGTGACATTTTTTCATGATATATGTGAAACAAAATACGTTGTTGCTAAGAGCTAGGTGAATATTATATCCTCATTATCTGTAAAATAATTTTTACATCAAGAAATTCCCATGACTCTCGAGTGCAGTTTTAGAGGATCCAATCTACAAAAAGCCAATTGCAATTGAGTATTTACTGATTGCATTGACAATTTCACGCATTTCGAAGCTAAATCATCCATCCTCCGTCTTATTTTACCCCTCATTAAGGACGTTGTGTTTTGCGACTTTCATGGACACAGTCAAGCACACAATGCATTCATCTACGGAACTGACTCCGGTTATCGGTCAATTCCTATCGAAAATACGACGGTACAGCCAAAAACTTACCTCACTAATCCAGAACAGTATTTAATCGACCGTATGATTCCTTTCCTGATTAGTAAGCAAGTATGTTTAAGCTCCATTGAATTTAATTCAGAGGAAATATTCACAGACTGTATATGGGCTTTTTACTTAGGATCCTGGACGGTTTTCATTTCAAAGTTGTCGATTTTCTCTTCAACCTTGGCGTGAAGGATGTGCTCGAATTAGCCTATGGAGGAGATTTAATTTAACTCATTGCTTCACCATGGAAACATCTTTATTTGGAACCAATTTAGAACCCAGGTAAATGGAAAATTCTCAACTTTTTATCTTTTAAGCTCCACTTTCCGCTATTTTGATCGGAATGATCTGCAGAATCTCGGTCAAAGTGTCAGTTTGGCTCTACTAGACTTTCACAAAATCATGAGTGATAAAACCAAATTTTCAGATACTCTAGTCAAAATGGGTAAATCCCTTCTCCATGAGATAATTCTCAGCAGGATTTTATCCAAACGTCAAATGACTGTAGCTCATACGAAATTGGCAAATGCGAGTACGTCATTTTTCATATTTGGCGAAGACATGCTTATTGAAATAAAATAAGTAGGACTTTTATTTAGGTCAATCGATAAATAATGACTTGGAAAAGCAAATATCGTCCGTGGCTGACTTTGTTGGTGCATTCAAAGAAGTTGGGTGTTTGCTTGAAGAAGGAGATGAAGAGGAAAGTAGCAGTGCCTCAGATATGAGCTCACTGGCAGACCTCAACTTGGGTCATGAAGACGATATGGACATTTTGAATCTGAGTGAAAAGCCGGTTGTTAAACGTAAACGGAATCGACACCGTCGCCATCGAAAGCATAGAAAATGTCGTAGGAGAAGAAAGAATAAACGTCGACGTTTGGCAGTCTTGAATAATACTTCTAATAATGTTACCAAGGTTGGCATTATCTACTATTTATTGAATACAAACAAAGTATTCGAACAAATACTAGGTTAAATTTTAATTTTGCTAAAACCATTTTTCTGTTTTAATTTACTTCAATGAAAGAGTAATGATTTATCTAAATTGCAGAGGTATTTTTTGTATATTTAATGTTATTCGACAGGGATAAGTTTGATATACGATAAACAAAGGCAATGAACATTGTTAGAAATTTTTCTGACTAGAAAATATGTCTTACATGGGGGCTGGACATCTTAGAGCACTTTCAATGTTAATTACTTCGTCACGGATTTAGTACAAACGTCAGCATTTCTAAACAGCTGTGGAGCATTGAGTAAGATTATCTATTAGAATCTTCTTCGACTTTGATCTCAATTATTTTATAAAAGTATCTCATTTTATATTTCTTACGGATTGCCACCTGATTAGCCACTATTTGTATCATTGATAAGATCTCATATCCGGGCATAATCACAGGAAGCCAATAATCGTCAATTTAGCACAGTGAGGTGAAGTTTTGGATCAATGGTTATTTGATTCGATTCTCTAACACTAAGTGAGACAAAATGCAAAATCGTAGAAATTTCTAGTCTCAAGGATAAGATTAAATATTGGAAGCAAGCAATACGTAAACAGGCAGCTTCGTACAGTGATTGTCAACGAAAAATTTGGTGGGGATTTTACCTTAGGGATTAAGTCGGATAAACTTTACCAATTATTCGGAGTAAACAAATTCATCTGCCCCGCCTTTATAGAAAGCACATCCAACTGATCGCAAATAATTTAAACGTTTCATAATGTCGAATCGAAAACGAAAGTTACACCCGTCCATGGGATAGGAGACTTTTTAATCAGAAGTGAGAAAACATTTGTTTAAGTAAATCATCCGAAAACTCGTCTTCTCATTGTTTAAATGACAAGATTAGAAATTATCTCCGCATTTTATCTAATAAATTTTCAAAAAATTGGAAAGAGTCCCTTTAAATTGACTTTCCTTCATTTTATAACTACAACTATTATTGATGAAACTCGTCTTAAAATAACAATATTTTTAAATAAATCAACAATTACTTATTCAGCAATACTGTTTGTATTTTAAAACAGGGCCAAGCAAAGGAGAAGTTGAAAGAGCCAATGGGAATCATCCAAAAGAGTGCCTCATTCGTCCGCCTTGCTCCGCCTGAACGCCACGTAAGCCTTACAATTTGCAGCAGTTGCATTCGGCATCAGCGACTGAATTTAATTTGAAACGTAAACACGTTATTGTAGATAAACAGAAAATATGAATAGTGTTGATTAAAACATTTTGGGGGATTAGTAACATTTGTTGTTGCAATTAAAAAATATCGCAACTAAGTTATGGAACAAAACTGAAATTTGAGTTTGCAAAAAAACCTTTTATTTCATTTAACAGAATTCGTTGAGTTAATAGTGTGGGTTGGAAATTAAGGACATCAGTCTTTTCTGAAAGAATTCTATTATATCCACATAAATGGTGCCTAATGGTACGGTAACAATAGCGACTATTTTAAATATAACATGCAGCTATTCAAAATACAATACATACTAAATGAATTCTTATATATCTAATCTATCCATCTAACCTGTTTACCAATGCAATAACAAAAGTGAACGTACTTACCACAAACACTACTGTTTGTCATTACATTTATAACTTATTACAAGCCTAACCCGTGTGGGGATTATTAATTGTACATATCAATTAACTACTAATAGTTCTTTTTTATTGGAATAACAGGCGAGCAGGCCCAGTCAGAGAACCAGGAATAGAAAAAGAAAACCATCTGAACGAACAGTCTTGAAGCTTCCGCTGCGCGAGCCGTTGTTGTTTGACCTTGAAATACCGTCAAGTAACCAACCGGAAAGCAAATCTATTGCGCCAATTAAAGCATTGAACTAGTTCGACAATGTATGCAAAGATTTATCCTACTTTATTAGACTGATGCATCGTCTTCATTTTTGCGTATAACACTATTAATGAAAACAATCTTGATATCCCATAATGCTCCTTTAATTAAATAATCAGAAATAAATGTCATTTTAAACCAAATTGTACGATATAGCGCTTTTGTTATCGATTAGACTTCTTTGAGAAACAGCGGATTCGAATCAGCCCTTTACAAATAATAGCTGTTTTAAGGTGAATATCCAACAGTATTCATTGGGGGAAAATACATATCTAGTAGGCCACGGAGTGCTCAGGGCTATCAAGACTGGCCAAAGGTATCTCAAAACACTCAAAACACCCTGGAAAGTGCGGCCGTGAGTGTAGAAATCTCTCAGCCAATCAGCGATCGAGTTTATACAAAGGCAACATCACGTGGGTAGTATCTAAGGTATAAACGTGTTCGGAGTGTGATCCCTGTTTACAATAAAAGCACCTCACTTTTTACGTTCTGCGGTCTCGCTACTTTGAACATAGCCCTGCTAGTCTCGGGAAAGAATTTATGCTAGTACCTAGTTGTATTTGTATTATAATTGCCAAGATTAAGCAAAAATCCTCATTTGTTTAGTATCCGCCACGTAATTAGCAAACCTGATATTATTTGGTCAGATTAACGAAATCCTTCTCCCCGTAGCACAATTTTCTGCACAACATAATCCGCATTTCTTTTTCTCAAATAACTTTCACCGGTTCTTATTCCCCACATCAAATCGTTCCCTTTATTCCCTTATAGCCTTAAAATGTCTAATTGATGTGAATGTAGAAGCCAATCCACCCATTTATCCTACTTTTCATCCAAAATACCCACACGTATAGTTCATAAATCTGTAAAACAACTTCCAATCACAGCTCATTAGCAAGCAGAGAACGATCCTCCAACATGTCTTTTCTGCTCAACCGATTAATGTCGCGCACGAGTCATTGACATCTTCTACATAGCACCAGAAGGTAACTGCTTTGGCACGCTCATAGGAATTGTCACCAAGCGTCTATCTGATTCTCTGGAGAAACGCCTGTAGCAACTACACTCACTGGTTGAATCAGAAAATCACACTCTTTATCAGCATCTCCGCCACATGCGATTCCTTGCCGGACGTCTCAGTTCTAAAATAATTGTGGTTGAATGTCTTCCTGTAAATATTGAAGTATGTCTATCTGCCATCGCTTACAGAACCATCCTCGAAGGATTAGCGGAACTGGCTGACAATTTTCAAAAGTTCTATGTTCAGTCATTTGTTCATGCGATGGAAACCTCAACTCCATCTCCGCTACCCCACGAAAACCTGACATTCTCACAAAAATCTTGCAGAAAATAGAACCAATCATGTCAAACATCTCCGAATCTCATGATAGAAGCTCCTGGGAACACCGAAACTAACTCTGCTACTACTACTATCGGACTTACAGAAATGACAACCAGGCTGCAAATACCCCAAGGTTGGAACTACTAATTCTAAGGAAAATCTCTGCGTTATCCCTCGTTCTGCATAAAATGCCTCTCTGGTGTTTGTACCATCAGAACGTAACAGAATCTCTTGAGCCTAATTACAAGCGATCCTGATAGCCAACTCAGTAAAGGAATTCGATACAGAGCTCTTCCAAACAGATATATGAGAACTCTCCAAAGAACCGTCTGATCTCTCTGATGACTCGAATCCTGTACGAGGGAATATTCACGACTTTAAGCTAAAACATGATACTGCCATCTCCCCAGCCCCACAAGACACGAGGCAAGTAAGAGAGTGACCTTCATAACCCACTGTAGCGAACCGATAAAAACTGTCTAAACCAGCCACCCAAAACAGGAGCCCTAAACGGCATTTCCAACTATGAAGACTCACAAGTCGCCAACATGACCTAATTCATACCAATCCATCGTAGACTACCAAACCTTCCAACTTCAGCAAAAAAGCGCAGAATACAGGCATCAATCCCATAGAGACAGCTCTCATCTACTTGCCAACGTTTTTGAAAACTCCATCGCTGTCTAATACACCTCAAATCATCAGTCAGAAAAACCAACTCCTAAGCTAATCAAAAACACCACTCTTGAGGAAATTCAGCATTTGGGACCTACTTGGAGTCAATGATAAGTCAGGATCCAGCATGGAGAAGACGCCAAAAGAGGTGACTACGAATAAAAGAAAGGCCCAATCCGGAGATCAAGCAACCGAACCTCCTCCAAATTTATTTATTGTTCTTGAACCGTAAATTCTTACATCTTCCTTAGAACTTCGTTACAAAGCCAACGAACAGAAACAATGTGGAAAAATAGTCATTTGAAGTTCGAAGGTGCTTACTAATTATGTATAAGGAATTTCTGCTAGATTTGAGCCTCTGGAATATTGACTATTATAAATTTAGACTATTTGACCAAAACTGAAAATATTCAGTATTTGTTTAAATAAGGTACTTTTTCTACTAGCCCCATAGTGTTACTTTTAGACCAGAGGTTATAATTTGAGTAAATTTTAGGGAAATAAATATGCTTATAATTTATAAATCGCATTTTTAATACTTGTTATAAGCTGCGAGTAAATAATTGGTGGAAACATTAAAACAAATCACCTTAGCTAGTTTATACATTTCTGAATTTCAGACTGCTACTTCACTTACAAAACTCGCTCTTCAAACTAAAATGGGAAAAAAATTTACACATGATTGGAAGTGGAACTTTTTTAAGGTCCTCCTCTCCATCCTAATGTACTTTAATTTCGCCTTATTAGCGATCCCGTGATACTTTAGTGTAAATAACGAAGGGTCGCTTTAAGCAGCCAATCCTTAGCAAGTACTTGTTGTTTATTTGTTCTGTAGTACATACGCACAATTAATCATAGGTCTACATTGTCTTTGTTTAGTGACAGCTCTTGATTGTTATTGAGTGATTTCTGGTTGATTCCTCATTCTCCAATGATTCACCCTAGATAAGGCCAGTCAGTGCCTCAAGAGTAAACTTACCTCACCTGTCTATCACTTTATCGATTGGCCCCCTCCCCCCCTCCCCCTCATCCCTCTCCCCAATGCCACTTTCGCCTTCTTTACTCCCGATTCTTCCTCTCCAACCCAATCATTTAAAAACTGCTATTGTTTTGCCAGTGGAAAAAGTAAGCATTGTAAACACTCGGCGTCGTAACAGTTGCGTTGGTAATTTCGGCACATTTCGGCAATCACTTTTTGGATATGTAAGAGGTCAAGTTTAATGCACTTAGGTCGACCGTTCTGAGTAAAATTTTTGAGTTTGGCTTCCAAATTTACAAATATATAACAATTGAGACCAAAATTGTTTCATTTAATGATGGTTCACATTCTCAAATGTTCAGTAAATGGAATTGAGAGGGTATTCCTGGCATTTCAACAATCCCCCATTTCCGCTGAATAATCATCGTTTTAACTTTCAGTTTACTGGGAATCAATACTAATTCAAAAGATATATTAATAATTTCGTAATGGGTATAACACCAGCTTCTTCCAGTGGTTATATTTCCCATCAGCAATAAGTTCTGCAGTTGGAATCCAATTTAAACATAGTTATTACGGTTTATAATGAAAAAAATTATCGTGACTTTAAAGAAGATAGTCATGTCAAACATGCTGGGTTGACCTTTGTGTCAAGTAATTTAGAGGATTGATCAGCCAATTTTATTTTTCAAACTATACTAGTCAAATCATAAGTTAAATTACTAAGAAAATATAAATTATGTGCCCTGGTTCACTTAGATATTTTCCAGATGTCACTATTTTAGTCGGATTCAGAGAGGAACTTGATGACCTCGTCAACGTCTTCTGCACTGCCGAGATAGATGGGTGATCGCTGATGGATGTGAGTTGGTTTGATGTCCAGGATATCCAAGTCTTCTTGAGCCATCGCCTTTCCACCAGCTTGCTCCACTAAGTAGGCCATTGGGATACATTCGTAAAGAAGGCGGAGCTAAAGAATGCAGAAACGCAATCACAATCAGTTTGCTCTTACGGGTCTGAGATTGAGGATAACCTATTGAAATAGGCATGATCAAGCTCTCAATTTGGTCAATTAGTCGGTCAGCTCTGAAACCACGTGAATTAAAAATCTGCTAAATTTACTACAATCGACGTTGCAGTCAGGTACCAATAGCGATTTCATTCTCGTAAGTAATTAGAAGCAATCCGAAGGACGAAATTAGAACTCCTTTGATTCGCTGATTCATAACCTATCCCTCGTGCCTATTTTTCGTTCTCATGCTTGAAAGGGGTTCGTTAACACTCTGGGGAAGCAAACTCTGCCGACTTAAGATATAACACCGAGATGTAATTGCATTACCGTTTTCTAATTTAAATATTCATTGACTCTACGACAACTATTAGCAAGAAGCGGATAAAATTGTGCCCGAAAACAGTGACCTTTTATTGGACATCTCGACCTAACGAGTGGCAAATGTGACATGATTTTTGTTGATGTGGCCATAAACCAGCAATTTAACAAATATTTGTTGAATTATCTTCTCCTGAAGATTCTACCAGCCGTATAATGAAAACGATTATATAAATTTGGAACATGTAAACTTAAGCCCAGTTGTTGAAAATGCGTTGAATAGTTTTTTTTCAAATTTAAAAAAGTGCTGTGATTAATCTTTTAAATTCTATTATGAAAAATATATTTCCAACATCATGTACAGAGGGTCCATCTCCGCTCTGTAAAATAACCCCAAAACAAGAAATACCAAAGCATACCATGAAAAATATTAACCAACATTATGCAGGGCAATACGAGGAATTAGATAGCTACTTTTAATAACTATTGAATGGCTGATCACTTGATAATTTTAAGTTACTTATTTAATTCACACAAGTTAATCTACGACTGACTTAATTTACTAATGCTTTGTGTTTTTCGCGAATTTTTTTTCTATTTCTCAGCCAATCAATATGGTAACTCCTGCCTTGGACTTCTTAGAAATTAATTAAATGACAAAGTAGGAGACGCAGTAAAAAATTAACTTAAAAGGAAATGAAATTCCGAATTAACTCTGACAAATACATCCTTTTAAATTCACTTTTACAATTTTAAATTTAATGAAAAACTTGCCTTTCCTTCGGGAGCGCTGTCCAAAGCGGGGTACATGAAGATGCCACCATACAGAAGGGTTCGATGCATGTCTCCAGCCATCGAGCCTTGATACCGAGCACTGTAAGGCTTTCCGTTCTTAAAACCAGAAGAAAAATTTGAAATTAATATCTAGTAAGAAGTACTATCATTTAGTTCAATTCTCACTTTAGGGAATTTCTTCTCATGTATGTAGTTGAGTACACCTTTGCTCCAATGACAGGCATTTCCCTCGTTTACCGAGAAGATTGAGCCTCGTTTAGGAATAGTAATATTAACATGAGTCAAGACGAATTCACCTAAACACTAGGGTAAGAAGAAGAAATAGCAATTGCCTATAAAAATTAAATAGCGTAAAATGAAAGCGAACTAACAGGATCCAGCATAAAACCATGGACCCCAGAACCCAGAGAGAGGACAATCATTGTTGAACTTCCATAGATTGCATAACCAGCAGCCACCACCTCTCTTCCACTTTGCAAAGCCTCTTTAGGATCAACAGGACTATGATCGCGTCTCATTCTACGGAACACAGTGAAGATCGATCCTACTGACCCTAAACAATCGATATTTGAGGAGCCATCCAATGGATCAAATGCGACTATGTATTTTCCTTGTTGTTTGAGTTCAACGATGATTGGGTCGTCGTTCTCTTCGGAGACTAACATGCAAATGGTGTAAGAAGCAGTCATCATATTAATGAAAAGCTCGTTGGCGATAATGTCCAACTTTTTTACGTCTTCGCCTTGAATGTTGGCTTTCCCCGTGAAGCCGTACCTGAAGTTGAATAGTCAGTAGGAAAATTCTATTCTGGTTAATTAAGGTTAGTATTGTCATTATGTGCAGCGAAATATGTGAGCGATTAAATAATGGGAGAAGGATTTATATTTGATGACATATATATATTTATATTTTTTATATTTATATTAATAGCTCCTAGAAATAAAAAGGGTGCATCTGAATATTGAAAACTCCGACATTCAACTCTATATTTATTCAATATAAAGGTAATAATTAGGTAATTATTATTAATTAGGCATTACGACGAATTCCAATAAAAATAGGTATCTAGATTGATAGGTAGATTTTGTATCAATTTAGCTGCCAATAATCATCAGGCTAAAGCTATATAACCTAGATTCTATAGTTCCATCAGCCCATTGCCTACTAAATGTAAAAAATAAGGCAGGTCTCTTACAACTCCGCGATGCCCGCTTTTCTCACAGCATTCGAAATGGCTTTGACGGCTGTTTGAATGCCATTCATAAGTTGAGTCATTTCACCTGAGGCTTTGGGATATTTCATCTGCTCACTGATAAGGAAGCGAGTCAAAGTCATGCAATTTGTACCCACTTTATCTAGAAGGGAATAAAATAAATGCATTATAATTATGCTTGTGATGTAGCACTGTTAAGAGTAATAGAAAACTATGTTAGCCTAATTAAACGGAAAATCGTCGTTTATTCGACGAACACGATTAATGTATTAGGTTTCATAATAAAAAATAATTAGCAAATTTAAGATACCCTAAGAATGCAAAGGTCTAAAATGCATTGTATAATACTTCTATCTAATTCGCCTATTATCGCACCATTATCATAACATTCCTCTCATAATAAAAATACAAACAACCGAGTAAATAAGAATTTGTGGTCTATTAATAAAGCCAAAAATATATCATTTAAGAATGAATTACCTTCACACATTGTTACTTTCAAGTTAAATGAGTAGAACCAAAACCGACGAAAACCCGATATGAAAAACACAACAGTCCCGCATTGACCTCAAAACGCTATTTATATTTATTTTGTCATTTAAAACAATTTCATACTATATCTTTAAATGACCTTTAGAACAGGTGACTTATGTTAAATTTATAAAGAAATTCGAAATTTAAATCTTCTTCAATCATTTTAATTGATTTTGGTGTATTTTGGGACTATTTTCCTTTCACAGAACTTCAGAAAAAGCAACGGATATCTTCACAGAATTTTAGAACTTTACCAACAAAGTAAATGTCCTCTTTTCTGGTTCACCTATATACGAGAACTCACAATTACTTTCGATGTTAATGAATACTTTAGCAGTCTCGTAACTAGTTTGCCTAGGAGTGCCTCAAATGCATCCTTATGCTCAAATATGGTACATTTAACTTCTTCCTTGTTAAAGTTTGCTTGAATTATTTCTGTGGCACAAATCAGAATACAATCAATATAGTCCATATCCTTTTAAAAATCCTCACTCTATCTTTTTAATTAGAAGATTTCATCAAGCTCAACACGGTGCTCTATGCATATCTGTTGTCAGCACGCTTTCCTGAATGGTATTAATTCAGCATTTGATAAGACCACGACCGTGTTTTCATCTTATCTTTTAACAGTACCTTCAGCAGTTGCTTGTGTATAAGTAGAATTCATTTTTGGTATTGTTTATAGGTTCCGTAAGTGCATAAATCACATGCTTAGGTTACATTTTACTCAAGTACTTCTCAGGCCATTGAAAATGAGGTTATACACACTTTTTCTGCATAGAAATTATTTAAGCTCACAATTTTTTGCCAAAATAGATATTAAGTATCCATGAACTTAACATATTCTTTATTAATATTAACAACTTTCGACTTTGAAACTGTACATTATTAATTCATTGCTAAATAAGGTGGTTATTGAGATAAATCAAAATTAAGTA
The DNA here is from genome assembly GCA_000469805.3 of Hymenolepis microstoma. Taxonomy (NCBI): domain Eukaryota; kingdom Metazoa; phylum Platyhelminthes; class Cestoda; order Cyclophyllidea; family Hymenolepididae; genus Hymenolepis; species Hymenolepis microstoma. The sequence continues at coordinate 15,989,440 of LR215994.1, forward strand.
GTTCGTTTATTTTATGGTTAAGTTGAGCATACGAATTGTACAACCCAGTATATAGGTTTTATGTATTGAGAAATTTGATCTGTACTTCGAAACTCAAATAGCTACTGAGCGCCATGTGGTGATATCATTGCTTAGAGATGAATAGCGTCGCACAAAGAAATGCTTATATGTAAACTGAATATTTTGATTAATGCATTTAGGTGGCTTTCTTGACCAAATCCAAACTATTTTATTATATTTAATTCCTTCTACGCAGTCCATATCCATATCTCACCGTGCCAACTTGAATCGACAGGGTGGAATTTGTGAATTTTAAGTTACTGAATGGTATCTTACAATCATCCGCCGTTAAAATGGTCCGTTAAGAACAAGATGAAAGAAATATTTTAGCGGAATTCGAATGAAGTCTAACGATGCTTCAATCGTGGACATTTAACATTTTAGAGCAGTTTACTCGACAAGAAGGCCTCATCGGATATAGTTTTTTAGACTAAAGTACTATTAGGATGCTTACATAGCATTGGTACACTTTTTTTCGAACGAAGGCTTTTGGCTAATCGTTTGTAGTGATCCGCTTCATAGTTTTCGAATTCCAAGCAATTCTTTCGTGATAAGCAAAGTAAAGTGGATAAGTAAATCAGATACCTTAAATGCAAGACAAAACATGCCTTTCGATAGGAGTGTGTGTGAGTATTTGTCTTTTCGTGACTTTGTTGGAAGAACACAATCTTGGTGTCAGTTTCGGCATTGGCGCAGTAGCATTTACTGCTTTTACTCCTACTTTAGCCAATACACAAATTCGTGAATCGTGACACGGTTCTTCATTTTTCTGTAGTGGAAGTAATTTCTACAATTTGTTCTTTAAGTAAGTCTCTTCTTCATCGTTGTTTCTGACACACACACATAAGTTTCCCGTCCACTTGGCTCAGATCCAAAGAGGGCCAGATGAGACAGATGTGATGTTACTCCAAGCCACTTTATCATGCAAGTACATGTCTTATAAAGAAATACAAGTTGTCCTCACATTTGAAATACCAATAAGGAAGTATCTATTTTGCAATCAGATGTCTGAGTAAAGCTTGTGTCCAGATGGTGAAGAAAGAAACTCCGTGACTTTTTTCATATTAGCCTAATTTTTCAGCGTTACTTAAGAACAAAAAATTGTATTTTATCGTTAAGGGTAGAAAGCGTCAAATTACGTAGTGGACAAAGAACACGTCAGACAGGCCTCGCATGCTGCTATTTCTTTGATCAGACCTAGAGCCATTACTGAAATCTATGGACAAGTATTTGGAGTTCGTCTATGTAGTATTGAAACCGGACACTTGAAATTCAAATTATGCCTCCATATCAGGACGACCAGCAACTTTTGACGATGGAGTATTAAAATCCCTGGGTGAGAAATATCAGAGAAACTCGCATGTCTATGGTCAATTGTGTGCGCACATTTGAAACGCAGGGTAAATTGAGTAGTATGGGAATTTGGGCGCCGACACATCAATTTTCGCAATGCAATAAAGACTAGTCGAGAAGCGCATGAATTTTTGTCAGGACCAAGATTTCTCCATTTTTGGATCGAGAGGTGGATTTTTAAAACAAAGTAAACAATGATTATCTTCAAATCAAATACCATTCCATCCCCTATATAAAACCTAGTTTTTTAATGTAGAAAATTCTTTTTTGCACTTTGTGGGATGTATGAATTGCTAAAGCAAGACGAAAAAGTTACAACCAAAGTGTTGTCGAGAAGATTGCAGAATGCCTTTCCTGTCAGTTGTGCGAATCCCAACCTGCGCTCTCTTTTATCCAATATATAGTAGTATATAATAGCCTCCTCGTTCAAAACTGAAGGTTTATTAAGTCTGAAGTGAGGGTTTAAACACTTGTCTAGTTTACTGAATTATGCAAACATGACCATACATTGCGTAGTTAGATGATCAGAGTAACATTGCTCAGGATTAGGTTGGCTATTCGATAGCACGCCGATAAATTTAACTCAAGACCAGAGAACCTGTTACTTACCTTGGTAAGAGTAACTCCAATCCCACTAAGTCTCTCATCTCTTATCATTATGTCAATGCTGCAGCTTATACGCATTGCGCAGCCTAAAATCACCACAAAGCGTGATCAAATGGGCTACCAGCAAACCGAGAAATACTAATATTCATGTCAGTCGGCAAGGGGATTGACAATAGCCGTATTGTGGTAGCATAGACGCTTATTTCCCCCCTTTATATCCTTAATGCTTTTTGATCCTTTTCTCACTTTTCTTACGCCTTATGGACATTAGACCACCTTAATAAAGGCCTCACATAAACAACATTTCTGTTACTACGGCAATAAATCATGTGATTGACTGACGATAACCAGTTGATCAAGTATAAATTTAAAGATGAATCATTGCAGAATTACAAGGCCAGATTGATCCAGCGATCATTAGGAACAAAAAATAAAGTTCTAATATCAAGTTCTGAGTGATTTGAGATATTTGAATGTTTAGAGGTTGGTTTTGACGTTTAACATAATGAAAAGACGCAATCATAATAGGAAAGAGTTAAATTTAGAAATCACATGCTGATTATTGTCTTAATTCACATAAAAACTATTGGGAGCTTTTCAATTGTTACAAAAATACATAAGTGCGTTACTACTTACTTCAAGGATTCGATTTTCGCGCACAATAATAATTTGTTTCAGGACTGTGTGAATAGGAAGTGATGCGTACATTTTGGTGAAGTCAGTTCGTAACATCAACTGAATATATATGAGAATTATCAAGGAAAGTCAGTTCGTAGAGGAACTTTCAACTGCCTAAAATCGGATTACTCAGAAAATCACTCTCTCCTCTAGCCAATAAGTACAAATTCTACGCATATCCTATTCAAGTGATCAACCAGGCTGACTGGTTAAAAAATTGTGTCTGAAATAACCGCTGTTAGAAGGTAGATTCCCCAGATTCGCAATTTATACTTTGTCGCAGGGTATGAAGTTAACTTCCAGCTGATAATCTTCTCGTAAATCGGACATTTTTGCTATTAGCCCTTTAATGCTCGAATTATTTCTTGAAAAATGCATCCAACCGCACTCAGAGAAGACTGATGGTGCCAACGCGATGAGTTTTGGTGGTATCAGGCGAATGCTATAGACACGTATTGAACATGTTTCAAACGACAACAGCGCCTTCTGTTAAGAGACTAGTACCAATGGAGTTTATTTTGAAAGAGGGCGGTACGATCTTAAGGGATTTAAAGGGTTAACAATTTGGTAGTGATACCAGACAAAAGGTGTTAACTTCGCCGTTATCCAGTATTCAGATATCCAAATAGCTATTGGTTTGACTATGGGAGTGGATAACTCAAACTGATAGAATTAAAATGCGCTGAAAAAATTGAATAGCACATTATCCCACAGCGCTGCTAGGTATGGATTATTGGATATAGCATTTGCAATTTGTAAAGTGGTCGCGGAAAGACCTGCTGTAATCACTTCCAGGTAATCGGATAGGTCAAGTAAAGCATAATACATAATGATGCACTATGCATTGTTTCTTGGTGCGAGAAAAATCATATTGAGTGTATTAAGATACCAAGGCTGATCAAAGGAATCTCATGCGCACTAGAACTTTCCAGCAACTGCGGAATGTATGCGGAGACTTAACCAATCAGTGATCAAGTTTATGTAAAGTAGCCTAACTTTGATCGTATTTAATGGCTCGGCTTGTCGACAATCGAAACGCACACTCGCTTGTCGCTTATCTGCTTTATTACATATAGGTTGCTCTTATTTTTGAAATTTTATTTGCTTCTGTTAGCTGCTAGGTATGGTTTTAGCCTCTACGATCAGGTTCATTGATCTCAACAATTTGGTAACTCAAAAACTGATGACCTTCATTTCTGTTACCTCAACAATGTGTCAAATTAGCTTGTCAGTGGTCTGTATAAGGTGATTTTATAAATTTTAATTTTTCTTCTCTTGTATCTGAGTAAAACGCATACCGTTTATGTTTGATAGTGTTACTTGGGCTTAAATAGCTTGGTGAGGGATGATAGATGTGAGATGTTTCATTCCGAAAATTTGCTGCAAACACTATTTAATTGAATTTGACAGACAATTTGGTAGAAATTAATGAAATTAGGACAATGCTAATGGCCAACATTTTGTTCAAGCATTTGAAAACTTCAAAACCTTAAGTGTGTATTGTGAAAGCGAAAACATAAAAACAGTAAATAATCTTCAAGTTCTTCAAGTACCATCTGATCATCGATTCTGCCTTTTTAGTGCCTTTCAATCTTACAGGTATCTACGCGTATTTATAATATAACAGAAGAAATCAGCTGCAACACGAAATATTTATGCTGTTCAATAAAACATTTATTCGATTATGAAACTTCCTATAAAATCATGAGACATTCACCATTTTAGCCATAAAATCCAACGTATGTTGGAATGTGTTAAACAATACTTGCAAGCGTTTTAATCAGAGGCATTCAGTCACAAACACACACGCATGCCAATCAATGGCATTCCGAGGCTGTATGCGACAAAGTACGACTTAGTTCTAATCTAAAGATATAGACGTCATATAAGTGTCAGTAATCTATGCTATAGGAATGTAAGGCCAAGTTTGTATTTCCCTTAACTAAAGCTGACTCATCTGTGGCTTCGGAATATGACAGACCATAAAATGCTCGAAATCCGTCGAACGGACGGATTACAAACAGTGACAGGGCTATTTTTCTGTGCTTCAATTGTTTACCCCAATTTTGATAAATGTCTCGCTAACGAGCAGAGTTGACAGAGTTCAACTGTCCTCTTTCCTGAAGCAATCACTATGTTATTGTTTGAGGAATCATTAACTTACTGCGCGATGACGCAGCAGTAAATGTTTAGAGGTCACGTCTCCGGTGGCCTTCGATGCATTCCCGGTGAGCAGAATGGCTAAAGGTACAGATAAAATCTGCCAAATAAAAGTGATGATCGAAATTAGCTTTTCTTCTGGGAGATCCAGAATGGGCTTGAAAAAACACCTTCCAAAATGAACTAAGAAGATATTGCTATTCCATACTGACTGATATTAATTGATTGAGATTTCTCAGAAAAGAGATCAAGTCTGCATCGCATCAAGTAGTGATTTCGGTACACGAATGGCAAATTTTGCTTCTAATTGGTAGATGGGAATTAAGAATGCACATCGCCCATTTGGGTAAAGTGTAGACTGGTGATTAACTACCTTTAGGAAGGGTGAATCACCTTTTGGAAAAGGGAGTTTCTTCCTTCTTCTCCAATTTAATTTCGAACACTTATTTGAGGTATATCAGTTAATATTTTAGTGGATCTACCTCACTGAAATGCTTCTTCCACCTGGCAAGCACTCCAGTTGTGTTAATCTATGAAAATTAAGAATTCAAGCTATAAATAGCATCTGCATTTCTCTCATCTACTTAATTGAATCATCTGCAGAGTTAGAGAATTGCATGCCCGCGGAGTTGTAAGTCGTGCCTTGTTTCGTATTTTCGTATTATTTCGGTGGCCAATGACACTGTCAACAAAAAAACGAGATTTTTCATCTAGCCTAGCCTTTTGCGGGAAAATGTTAGGATACCATGTCTTCACTTTGGACTTCAAACTCACAGCGTCCTCTCCCTCAGTGCTAACACCAGCGTTCTACGTAGTCTTGGAGGAGGGGTGGACAGTCAGTCGCAGACATGTCAATTTTATGCTGACACACCCTCTGTGACGCAGACACCATAAAAGGCACAACACGCAGACAGACATCCGAGAATGCGTCAGTGTAAAAGAGGAAATTGTCACCGAATGTAGATTTGTAATTTTCCGCTTTCAAGGAATCCCCAGATCGACTTCACCTAATCAATTATCTGATCAGTTCATCGAATACTTAACGTGCTGTAATTCGCTGATCCACTTATATATCTCACTTTGTACACATTATTTATTTATTGTATATCTGTTCAGTTTTACTTTTTATTCTCTCTCCCCCTCTCTCCCTCTCCCTCTCTCTCTCTGAGTATAGTGTAAATTATTTTTTTTACCTACCTATCAGAAAACCCTAAAAACACAGTTATGATTGTTCATGTGACAATTAAGAGCTGTAGGAACGAATTCTAAAAAAGTGACCTTTCAACTCTGTGTTAGTATTAAAGATTAGTCATATGGGCATGCATTATAGGGCGAAAACTGTAAATTCCACATTTTGATTCAACAATCTATCCAGGTTTGCCAACCCCATGCCTGCGTCTTACTAACGCATATAATTAAAATCGATTTTTAAATTTCTTTACCTGTTGTAATAAATTATTTCGTTCAATTTCAAAGTGCATATGTACGAAATGCTATTTTACTGGGTTCTAGTTTTTTGCTGAGCTCAAGCATTTACCCAATTTTAAGTAGCAGAATCGACCGAAAACTCGAAAAACCAACATCTATCGTATTCCTCATTAAGTGTCCAGTTTAGCAAATCTGAATAAGTCAATCATCAACCGAAAGTTATAATTTCTTGAACACTTTTCACTCTTGGCTAGGTGAAGTAAGAATTCTTGTGCCTTAAGAACTATATTTCTGGTGCTGTTCACGAATTAGATTTTCACTTCTGCTAAAATTTTATCAGAATCTGCACAAGAGTTAGCCCATAAGGATTACTCTCGGAAGGCCGTTTTGTGTATCTTGCACAATGGAATTCACCTATTTAGTTTTCTCATCGGGTTTCACAACATGTTGAAGACTTTATAAACACATAAACTACATGTGAATCGCTCACAAGATTAAATTTTCTAATGCCTAAGGCTTATTACAAGAAATAGGACATGGGCATCTTTATTACTCCTTTATTCTTTATGAATCTTACTTAATTATGAGCAAATTCCCCTTGTATGCAAATTTACAAATATTTTTCGTGTTAAGGGAAGATGGTTTTTTATATTTTTATTTATTTGTATCAAGTGGCAGGCTTTATGATAGCTATCATTAGCCCTTTAGTTAACTTCGGGCTTCATAGAGGGCAGGAACATCAATGTCACAAAAAGTCGAGGGAGGTTGGTAACAGGGGAGTGATTCACAAATGTAAGAGAGAGACAGACACAAAGGTAGAAAAAAAGGTAAGGTGAGAACTCTGGAAGTGGTCGAGTATGACATACGGTCGGGCCATGGTAGTTGGAAGTCAACTGCAGATTTATAGACTTTTTTGCGTATGAGTATACGTCGCCCAGGATACACCACATGGAGGTAAGTCTATCGCGCACCACGGTTTCGGATATATTATTTATTCCAATGCAGCAAACTCTTCAATAATTGTAAATGGCCGCTATGTAAGTTTGAGTGAGAGAAAAGACTTAACACCACGTCAAAAATTGCAAATATAGTTGATCATGGCGACTAATTTGAGGTTTTTATAGGCCACCCCTTATATAACGAAAGATGATGTCAAGGCTGAAAGATATGATAAATATTCGTCACTTTGACAAATTCGGATTGCTGAAGTTTAGTGCATTAAAGACGTTGCACCATAACGCCACATTCACACAAAAGAACTCCTCCCATTAGTATAAACCATGTTCAATAAATATTTCCTTCAATTTCCTACGACAATTGTATATGATCTTTCAAGTGGCTTCAAGAAGATATGAATTATTTGTAAACATATGAATAGTTAATTGTTACCAAACACACATTTATAAATAATTGAATTGAAAATTTTTGACGTAAACGATTGATTTTAAGAAACATTGTAAAGAATTCAGGCGGGTGAATATTAACGAATTCATTGGATCAAAAGCAGATTCGCAATAATTGAATCTTGGGAGAGGTGGTGAGTAAATTTTGCTCCCAACTATATCATTTTAAGGTGTGCTTGGCGCATTTTGACGGGAGGAAGAAAACTGTTGAGTGAAAGGGATTTTTAACTGTACATATATCTTCATTTTATGAATTTCAGTAGTCGCGTATTTCCGAATTTTGTTCTAATTAGATTATAACAAATGATTGATCTTCGACTTTGCATGTTTACAGGGGAAAAAATTGTCTCAAATGTCCCAACTTTATTATTGAGGAGCAGTTGGTCATTATTATTATTAACACCATTATTGAAACTATGGAAGATGTCCCCAGAATCCAAATAGTATTAAATGTTCAATACAAAATCGTGTGAAATCTATGACCGTTCAGGATTGATTAAACGAAAGATCATAGACACTCATTTAGAGAACATTTATACGAGGCAAAGTAAAAGAGAGTAGAAGGAAATTTTTTGCGTTATATGAGTTCAGATAGTCGAGAACCATCTCAAAAGATCCAACTACTCAAACTCCAGGTCGAGAAGGGTAGATTAAATAGCTGTTCTTACTAAGATGATAACTTTGTTTACATAGAACCAGCAATCTGATTAGCCAATATCTGCGTCAAAGCTTACTTTAATTGGTGGTTTTAATTGTCCAGGAGAGAACGTAGAAAACCAATAATAGTTCACCGCACAAGAGGTGAAGTTTATGAGCTGTAGTGACGTAAGCGAAAATATGTGGCTCGAATTCATAACAGAGCGTACGGTGTAACCGCTATGTGAAACGAAACAAAGCAACAGAATGGTTGAAACATGTATAAGTTAAAATTTTCAAAGGATTATTAAAGTGCTTGCGAAGCATATAATTCGGTAATAGATAAACAGGACATTTTCGAATTTCCGCTAGTCTGTTGTGAGGAGAGGTATTATCAACTTCATGTTTGGTTATTCGCAACATTACGGTACTTTTTAATTCCCACATGACTTGGCCAACCCAAAGCGAGCGCGAGGATGCTGCATCACTCGGCTGCACATAAATTTGTACTAAAACCTTGTGTACGAGACTGCGATACCAATTAACCTAACAGAACAGGTTCTAAAGGTCAAATTTGGGACAGTCGTGATACCGGTACAATAAGGGTCTAGATTTGAATTATAAATGATCATTTCTTAATCATAAACACACTAAACCAAAATAGGACTATTTGCTTACAACTATACATATTGAAGCCTGATCTATTGTTTTGAACTAGACGACAAAATTTATTAAAATTGGTAGATAGATGGTTGTTTTCAGCTTTTATTACATGAATACCTCTGAGATTTTGCACGTGGTCCCCAATACGCTTCAGATATAAACTCACTAAACCAGGTATTCACATCACATCCTGTCACATTTTCCGAGTTTGTGGCGGAGATCTTAGAACTTTTGATGTGAGTTTACCTTTGGTAAGTGATTCCAAAGATCTCAAATCTCCCTAGTCATACTGTTTGAGTAGTATTACTTTGGGAAATGGAGACCTAGTCACATGCTGATAGCACAAGTAAATGACAGGCTTGAAATTCAGGATTACAGGTATGTCTAGGTCTGTGGAATTTACAGAGACTATGCCTGCCTAGTATGCACTAATAACCTAAGGCCATTCAGTTCCACGCCGATGCCAATTACCAAGCAAGTATTATAAGTAAGGCTTTGTGCGTGTTCTTTATGAAGTATTCGATCAATAAATGCCACTAAATTCATATCAAGAATATTTAAATTGACGTTGATATGAATGGTTTTCAACAGGTCATGAAATACATGTGATTTATAGCACTAGATATTTGAGATCGATGTTTGACTAGAGCGCCGTTTCTGATTGAAACTGCACTGAATGCAATCAGATTATTTGCCTGATCTCTGATCATTTCTGATTCAAACAAAAAGTATGGCTGATGGTGGAAGAGTGAATAAAATAAGTACTCAAGCCTAATCAATAAAACGGTATTTATTTCCGGACTCCATTATATTTTCAAACATTAAATTTTATGAATAAACGAAAATAGAGTTCAAACTTACAATTTATCAAGCTTTATAAACACAATCATTCATACTTTTTTCCCAGCTTAGCTGTTCTCCCACGAACTATTTCTGCACGTTTTTTTTACTGAGTCCACTTTAAAACTACCTTTTGGGGACATCTCTTGATGTGTGTGCAGATTGAAATTGCTGATTCGAAGATTAATATTGAAATTATAGTGAACTATAGCGTCCTGAAATAGAGTTAACCAGCAAATTGCCTGTAATATTAACAAATTAAATTAAAAATTGCCTAAACGACATGTATTCATTTTGTGCACTTTTGACTTCATGAAGAACATTGAGAGAATGCAACATTCTATTCGTTAGTTTACATGTGAACAGGAATTCTATTCCTAAATGTCTCATAATCACTAACTTTATTCTTGAGTAGTTTTATGGGTATCATCCTCGACAAAAACTCAACTTCAGTCATCTCCCTTTTATTAGTGGGGTTGACCAATCGGCTCGTTGGAAGTACACTAACAGATATTTCAATTGTGACCTCTGACATTGCAGACGTGCACAAGAACCACTGCAACATCAGTGAATATATCGTTCTCCGAATCGTTAATTAACTAATTGAAATCGAAGAGTAATTGGAAGAATTTGTCCTTAAAATGAAGGATTAATAAACAGTTCTGATGCTTAGAACTATCCACCTCTTTCGTTTAATACTTGATATTTGCTGTATACCGGACACGATTGCCTGGCGAAACATCTTCACAGAATAGAAGTATACTCACAAAGAAAATGCCCCCTATGTGACCTTCAGGAGGAAATGTAGAAGACCTATCTGGTACGATATTCAGCCCTACAGACAACGACAGAAACTCATAGATACTGGGAAGAAAGAAGTCAACCAATGGGCTAATGATAACTATCATAAAGCCTGCCATTTGATGATAATAATATCTGCTGCCATTCATTGAGGGTGTTCTCTAACTAAATTCAATTGTGTTTAGTCGACTATGTATTACCATAATACGGATTATCACAGAGAATTCATGGTCATTCACATTCATTGAATAAGAGAGTTAATCTGTAGCGGCCAAAGCTTTAAACTTTTTGCATTCAAATTCAAATTTAAAAAATGCCTTCACTTGCACTACTGTTTATTATCACAGGAAATCTAATTGAGTTTGTTAACCCTATAATTTTATTTATAGCTAAAAGAACTTTGTTGTCGAGACCACTTGTAAAGATTACGCCAGGCAGTTCTCGTTGCAAAAAACGGTTTAGGGTTGGCTTTGACAAGGGTAAATATAGGCGTTTTCTCTTACCTTGTCCATTGTGGATACTACTTTGTGATTCCATTTGATGCCCGGCCGCTAGAGTTTACAATACCCACCTATATTGTCTCTCGGAAATTTTATTTTCGAGCCCAGTTGGTATTTCACAAGACCGCTCTATTAATTGACGTTTTAGTTAAAGGACAGAATAGTAGAAAAGGTAACCATCCAACTGATGTATCTAGAACAATATATTTTCCACTATGTAGAAAAAAAAATCTTGAGGTGCCACTGAAGGCGCATGTTTGAATTCCTCCACGCGATTGTCTACCGATTGGGTTATATCAGGCATCATATTACTGGGATCGGAAATACATTCTGGCTACCACACTTGGACAATTTCAACACACCCGATGCAAGAAAATGGCAAACCAACATAGATACCACTTGACACTACTTTATTCATCCAGACACCCTGCAGAAAACTGCCCTGAAATAAACCAATACGAGCAGTGACTATTGGTTTGGGTACAGTTAACATTAGAGTAGTACCGTTTACATAGGGTTTACTAATAGTAAACAAGTGCTGAAATGTCGTCTATCATTAAAGTGACACCTAAAAGCAGAGCGTGAGGTCAGCAAGTAACCACAGCAACAGTGTCAAGTTTATCAGCCAGCACTCGGGACTCATAATCTCTCCCCGATCCATGTTAATATGACCTTAGCAAAAGCAGAAGGTGTTCAGTGGTATCACTTTGAAGAAAGAAGTAACATGATTTGGGAGTTCAGAAAGAAGGCGTCGACTCGGCACCCGACTAGTATAACTAATTACTTACAAAATTACATAAGACGAATAACCATGTATTCATGTCAAGGAGCAAATGAGGTCACGAGTACAGAGGCCTCTCGACCAATCAATGATCAATAACCATTACAGGGTCATCATACAGAAACAATATTTAATGTTTGAGCTCCATCTCAATACCCTGCACACCGGGCACACACAACCCAAAGAAACGTAATTTACGTCACACATCTGTTTCTCTATATCGTTGAGACCGTTTAATTAATTCCGGGAGTCAGTTCCAACTAGGGATCTTGCCATAGAGATTACTGAACAGAAGACAAGATTTATTCGTGAAGCAATCCGCAACAGGAATGATATGCATTTGGGATATAAACTTTCCGCATTTCTTGAAGTTCCCTCTGCCATCAATAATCCTCCGCTTCCTTCTTTCCACAAGTTTGGATATCAACGAGTAGATTGAAATAGGACTATCATTGAAGTTATAATTAAAAGCGATAAATAGCAGGTAACTTTAGCTACCAAATATCCCTAGATCATATTCCATTTCCATCGAATTGAAGCTTTAAGACCATTTTCCCCTAGTAAATATCATGTGAAAAGGAACGCTCAAATAACTTTTGTAACAATTCTATTCACTAATCAAATTCCTTTATTACGAGGCGAGATTGACGGTGGGGGTTATCTTGTGCGCTTGCGATGCAACAACACGTCACACTGACCAATCACGTGACAGCAATGTGCAATTCGCGCGTTGGTGAGGTGACTCATAAGCCGTGAATGCCAGTTTTTGTGTTGGCGCTCGCAATACACTGTATCTTTTTCTCATTTGTAGTTCTGCTAAGCGAAGTAGATTTTGGCATAAAATTCCGTTACACATTAAGAACTTTCAAAATGGTATAACTGACTGAGTTCCTCTCCCCGTCGTTTGGCGATGATTAATGAGTAGTGGTTATTCAAAGGACTCGTCTTACTTAAATGAAATTAAGTACCGTTACTGTGGAATAGAATCTCATTATAGATCTCAAGACTAAGCCTCTTTGGAGCTTTTATGCTAGTACATTCACATTCCGCTGCTCTCTCCCTCTTCATCAGTGTCTATTCATTGCGATTAGATATCACCTTTAGAGAACTCTAGCAAGCTCAGGCCTCATATGATAGCACTTTGGCTATTAGAAGAAAAAAACCTAGTGTATGTGGTATCACTCAGAAGAAACGGAAAAAAATCTTGAAATTGAATCGCCAGAATGTAGCCATATCCAAAAAGTGAGACGGATACGATCTGAATCCAAATGCCAAATTTGCACCAAATTATAATCAATCAAAGTTTCTTAATTTATCCGATGATGTGCATTTTATGGCCTGAATACACTTTACCTTATAAACACACTTAGTTTTCATTAAAAAGGATGAACTGCAGAATAGCAGTATGAACAAACATTCTTTCATTCAATCTTACTCTTTGAACATTTAGTCGCATTCGTAAACCCACTTGGAGAGAGATCTGTGAACTTTGACCCCTCAGGATTTGATAGCATACACGTTTCATGCGACGTGTTATCCCATTCTGCCGATTTGCTTTGTGCATATCCGAGAAAGAGAGCTCTAACGTGTTTGACCAATACTGAACTGAACAAACTTCTACGGAATATACGAACATACGAAATAGTCGAGTGGAGAATAAAAGAGGGCTTGAAAAAGAATACTTGATGAAATTAGGGCATCAAGATCCTAATTGATTTGAATTTTTAAAGTATTGAATTGTCCACCACCTCAAAAATGCTATAATTTCAAAACCCACCCGTTCTAATTTGATCCCAGTTTTTCAGTGTCTCTTTAAAGTGATCAATATCCAACCATTATGCTAGGTGATGCTCTAAGACGACTGATAACCACCGATTCACTTTAAAAAGACATCTAACGATAAAACTAACTCAGATCACCTATAATTCTTTTCAAGCAGATCTCTGTACTGAAGCATCTAAGATTTCAACATCGAGCAATATACGCGACTGCACGTATACGCCACAGTTTAAGCCTAGTGCAATTGAAAATATCGATATTTACGTCATTGCAATCACATAGACAAGCGCTTTTGCACTATTGTCTTCTCAACCGACTTAGTCATCCCTCCACCCCAACTTCAGGACCAGGACACACGGATTCGAGACTTTTTTTGCCAGAAAATACTGACTAATGACTCTGAAACCATAAAGATGGGAGCACTGTTACCAGCCAATCTTTTAACTTATGTTAATACTGGCGTGAGCTTTCCTCGATCGGAAAATGCACATGAATGCAAACCCTCCCCATCGAAAGTCAACATATGGGGTAGCGTACACCCACTCTAGTCAGAAGTATCACGATTTCAAAGGAATGGAGTTCTCGAAGACGAACTGTGGAAAAAGCCTAGTTTCAAAAAAGAAATCCACAATTTACTCTTCTCCCATAACTATACGGCGAAAAGTCAGCACTCTTGCCCAAAGTTGCAATTAGATATCTTTGTTCAAACGGACTAGGGAAGGAAATAAACAATCCAACCGGTTGAAGCTAATCAAGAGAGGCGGAGGAGAATAGAGAGCATTCCACTCACAGTAGTCTTTTATTCAATTTAGCAAACACGTCCAGCAAGCTAAAACCAATTCTCATTACTCTCAAATAAAAAGAACAAAGAGCTGCATTTTACGAATATTTTCCTCATTCAACCAACATTCATTATTTAGAAGTAGTTGTAGACGCTGTCGCTGTCGTATAATAGTCAGAGAGGAGGGAGGGGGGGGGGGGGGGGGTGAGTAAAAGAGGGGGCTATGCTTGCGTTTGCGCGTGTGCGAGGAGGAGGGACATTTTGCGACACAGCGCGTTTAAAAAAAGAAAGGTAAACACAATAGAGGCAAGCAAAACATTCACAAAGTGGAGGATCAGATAGGGAGAGGAATAGGCGAAAGTATAACCTAGAGGATTTAACGCACATACTGTACACGGCGTTCTTAAAATGATTTGCTTCATTTTAGATGATAGTGAGAAAACTGACAAAAAATCGATAATCATGAATGTATTTTTGAGATTCAGACGAACGGGATACTGGCATCGCCTCAAAAGAGAAGCAAGGATGGGCTTTCGAATTAAGGTGGCGATCGCGTGTGTATGGATGGGGGAAGGGGGAACTATGTTCTCGTCTTCTTTGTACTACCTTTGAAACAATTAGACGAGATCGCAGGTGCGTTTACTGGGCTTGGGGTGAGGAATTAGAACTGCACGTATTGCCTCGTCGAATACATTTTTCAGTCCAGTTTGTGTTAGAGCAGAACACTCCAAATAACGGATTGCATTTATATCCTTTGCCAGGCCCAAGCCCTGCGTAAAAGCAAAATCCAGGTGATTAGTAACATTTTGTAATCCCCACAAAAGCCCTATTTTAATCAGCATTTTTCGCTGGGCTCATACAATGACGTACAGTATTAACAGCCTATTTAATATATTATTTATATTCTTAAAAATATAACGGTAGGAATGGGTAACTGCAGTGAGATGCTGACTAGTCATGCGACTGAACTAATAGACTAATTATAGCTGAATATACTCAATCTGTTTATTTGGTCACTGCTCAGTTAAAGAGGAAACTGTGATTAGAGTTGGGAAGAGACCCTTTAAAATCTGAGTCAGAATGCACTTGAATACAAATGCTTATAAAGTCCAGTGAAAACAAAAGCACTCTAATCCAGATCACTTTTATGGCCAAGTTGTAATACTAACCAGACGAATGACATTCTAAATGATTTAATATCGGAAAGTAAATTTTGACTTACCGGCATTCCTATTAACGCTATTAAGCAACAAGCAGTGAGCTTGCAAAATTGCTTTAAGAGACACGAATTTTCATTGAGGTTTAAATCAGAACCTGAGAAATTTTAACAAAGTAAAAATGGAAACAAAATCTGGCTACAGGGGCTTGCGCAAATAGGAGAATGTTTCTATGGCACTAAGACAAAAATTTTTGAAGAAAAAACCTCGAAAGCATTAGTTTTACGAGAAATTAAATGACAGTATTTTAGCTCTCACCATCAAATCGATAAGATAAACAAGGATTTCAAGTCGGAAAGGCTTGATGCCAAAACGAGAACCAAAAGTAAACAAAGCGAAGATTTTCCAAACGGAAGCTAATCTGAGGGGTCTCAATTGACCATTTAACGATTTTAAATAGAAATCTAATGAGTTTTAATTTGTCAGCATATTACCACAAGTTATGCTACCAGAAACCAAGATTAAACGTAATAAAGTGACTCATTAGCCAAATTGAACTATTGCCAACACAGAAATACTTGTCCAAGATGTTAAAAAAGACGGAATTAAAGGATTTGGAGTCAAAGATGATAAACAAGAAGGAAACATAGAATGCACATAAGCACTAAATGGGCCTACCTGGGGGTAAGAAATAGGGACCATTTTGAGATCTTTCAGCCTATCTAAAGTTTCCCGATCTTCACGTAAATCCAATTTAGTTCCAACGAGAATCACTGGAGTTTTTGGACAATGATGCCTTACTTCAGGGATCCATTTAGCCCGCACATTTTCGAAGGAGGCTGGACTAACCACCGAAAAGCAAATCAAGAAAACATCAGTCTGTGGGTACGAGAGAGGTCGAAGTCTGTCATAATCTTCTTGTCCTATAGCAAAAAACTAATTGTAGTAAATGCCTAACGTTGGAACATTAAGATCGCACAATAATGGAAAAACGTGAAAATCAAGTAAGAATATTGGTGAAGAACACAAAGGAAAAATATTTCAAAGAAAAAGACGAAAAACAGACGTACCAGCGGTATCCCAGAGAGCCAAGTTAATTGGTTTCTTATCGACCATTACATTTGCAGAGTAATTGTCGAATACGGTAGGAATATATTCACCGGGAAAAGCGTTGGAAGTATAACTGATAAGCAAACACGTCTTCCCAACGGCACCATCACCCACAACAACACATTTTATAGCTTGCATATTAACCTATTTAAAACTCTGAATGTAAAATTTATCAATAAATTAGCATAAAACTTACAACAAATGAGACTTAAAAATATAAAAGATCAAAGCCCGAAAACAACCCACAGGATCCGCCAATCACCAATTACTTAATTAAAACTATTTCGGCCATGAATTCTGAAATAAGCCTTTATTCTAGCAAAAACATGTAGCTAGTATAATAATTAAATGCATGGTATTTTATTTCATAAAATTTGTAAAATTTAACTATATTAGGATCTGTATGTTTATCCAACATAAGCAATCTTTTAATAGAGCTAGTCATTAATCCCTGATATTATCCACGATTTAAAGATCTACGTCGATTATTTCCCTTTTAATACATTATATTTACTTAAATACTAAGGGATTCGTTTATTATTATAAGATAATGCGACTTCTGTCTCCGGACTTCCGCTCGTATACCAAAGACTTTAAAATTGCGCTATTTGAATACTTATTCAGAGCAAAAGAATGTGCTTAGCATAATTATACATTGCGGATAAAGGTTTTGCTACAATTTACCCAAAAGGAATACTCCTTGTTGGATTAAATTAACAAAATTATTTATAAATACATGAACTTATAAAAACTTAATATCAAATGCTTATGACAATACCTAACGAAGATGATTGTATTAATAAGTATTTAAATTTTTGAGGTATATTTTCTTTAGCATCACTTACTATTTCGGCCTTTCATCAACGTTGTCCCATGAGGTTATCATAGCTGCTTCTTCATTCCTTATTAAATCCTTTTTTGTATTAGAAACGATTGGTTTTATCTCGAAGCTATTTGATAGTACTATATGAAAAAGATAAACGTCTCTTACGTCTAATGCTCGTCAGTTTGGGTTAGATAAGATATCAATACTTACAAAAATATGAATATGAATCATAAGCTTTTAATTTCAATTGTCCGCTTTTTCCATATTTTAATACTATTGGATTTTCACTTATGTAGGTTTATATCTATTCAGAATCTAGCTTGAATGATGAGCTATCTTCCATGCAGTTTATGATTATTGGTGAAATAAAAGTACACATTTTGGAATAGCATACTTCATACTTCTGAAAATATATAATTATCGTTTCAGTTATCTGTACTCTATACAATAAGAGAAGATTCAAAGATATCACATGTCAGGAATGGATTTGTCACGAAAACCCTTCATGACCTCTTATTTATTAGGCATGCAAAATGAATGCCTAACCTCGTACAACTCGAAGTTGCTTGATTTTTTGTAATTGAACTCATCGTCTGTAAAGAAGCTGAGTACCTTCCAGCATGCTTCTGAAACTTGCTGATTTAGCCTTTCCACTTTCCAAGCTTTCCCATATAGAGGCAAATCGCCTTAATACTTTTCCTTTCATGACACTGAGCTTTTTCTGGGAATACCTGGAGGAAGTTGCTTACAATCATTTTGAACATAATTACGTAAAAGCTCTTCCAAGTATGCCAATATTTACTGCATCGAGACGACGTGTCATACAAAGGCTAATATGGACCATACCCCCTCCCCCTCCCCCTATGCATCCAAAAAACGAATTGTTCGCGACTTCTTGGTTGGATTGAAGCATAAAACAAACATATTTGATGAGTATTTATAGAAGAGAAAAGGGATGACCATTTGATTTAAAATCGCGGAATTACGTGTCCAGGTGCGTGAGATCATATCCCAGAAACTTTGTTCCAAAGTGAGTTATTTTGTTTCTTTGTGTTTTAGGCCTCCAGGTCGAAACTAAAAAACAAAGATTGATCTGGCTAATTAACAGTAGACTCGTTGCAAGTGGTGTTTAGAGCCAAAGTGCGGGTATATATGATATAAATGACATCTTGTAGAACCAAGCAATAAACAAGTATTAACTTGTGGAGGATCATAGATTGTGGGACCACATTGATTAGGAAAGGCAAGGTTATTTTGTTCCTTGCACCAGTTGCAATATCTCAGTTCTTGACCAACCTAGAAAACTCAGGAATATTTCGAATTAATATCAATGTCAATAACCCCACGTTGAACACATGGAAGGTAATGGTAAACAGGAGAAAAAAATCGAAATAAGCACATTTACGAAATGCTTTTATCAATGGAGAAATTACATCATGATTTATAGAAGAAGGACTGGGAGACGAGTAAAGCGATAGTTATTTATTCAAATGATTTTTAATATGACTTAGTAGTGAGAAAGTTTATAAATTAGTAAGGTAGGTGAGATATCGGAAATGGAGGCAGGCAGAAGGGGCTGCAGATAGTAATGACCGGGTTTGTGGTCCTAACTATGGGAGTTGGACGGTAAGATTTAATAATCTGGAGAGAAGAGAGAGTTAGCGAGATGTGTGTTGATAATCAGAGGGCTGTGGGACTGATGTGACGATACTAGACATGGTGTAGAAGTCAGACCTTGTATAGATTTTCAGTTAACAAAGAACACTGAAACAGATAAAAGAAATTGGCCGAATCGAGAAGGGTATTATGATTTAAGCACGTGACGAATGAGAATTAGGTAAGAGGAAGTATTGTGTCTAACTCCCAACCTGATCTCCGGTGGTTTTCTACCAATGAAATCTTGACAATTAATGACGATTCCGGTTACCCTCAAGCTGCCCTTGACATTTAGCTCAAGTGCTCCAGAAATTCATGAAAATTTGGTCTTATTTAACTCCTGGTCTACTTCAAGAATTAAAGGGTAGAAATTCTAGAAAATGCTTTTAAAAATTAGTCTAAAACGCTACAGATGATAGCAAGCACCAATTTGCTTTTTCTCAAATAGTTACTTAAAATTTAGAACAACTCTCCAGCCACCCCTAAACTGTCCTAAGCAGACAATGATCAAGAAAAATAGAAATGTTGCAGTTATTAAGAAAAGTTTAGAAAGTGGATAGGAGATAAATTTGATAGCATTTGGATCGAAATTAATATTTTTTCGCAAAAAAAAGCTTGTAAAATCTTTGATTTCATTCCTGCATTTACTCCTATATAATTGCAGGTGTTAATGGACTAAGGTGAGTTGCCAATTCAGGTCAAACGAACATTCCCACAGTGATAAAGCCATGTCGAAGAGGGACGCAAGCCATTAAGTAGGTGGGTACTGTGAAAGACTAACTAACAACCTCGCCAGTCGGCAGAGAAGCTCTAGAGAGCAAGCTGACCAATATGAGCAGGCAGTGAACCAATGAGGAGCAAGTATCTGAGATATGCTCCTCAAATTTACGACTGGCTTGAGATGGAAGTAAGTATTTTGACAAGGTGGTTACTGCCTCACACTCATATACTCCTGGGTGTTACTTGGTACACCCATTCATCTTTTTTACTCTTAATGACCTTCATGCATTTCATTCTATAAACAAGAGGTTTTCTATTAAAAACTATTTACACCGTGCTTCCTACGATAGGGTGAAATAATCCATATGATTGATAATTTGTTTCAATAAGGGGGCAGGGGGAGGGGGTGCGGGTGGGGGTGGGGGTGGAATTAGGTAGAGATTGCATGTGAGTTCAGTGATTTAATTCGTTTTATTTAAACTTATTACAAATGAATTTTTACCTCGATGAATTCCATATGAGTTTCATGAATTTATCACACTTTCGAATTACTTTTAATGCTCACCATAGATACGCTTATAACGCTGAAGTGAGTCTCTAATTAGCTGCGTGGGCAAATTAAGTCTATTCATCGTATTGTAATGCTATCTTTTAAGTTGCTTTGGGGTTTTATTTTCTCAGCTGATGTCGTACACTAATACAAGAGAGCGTTTTAAAATGTCTAAATACCCCTTTCATAATCAGGGTAACCTCTAAAATGTAATTTACCAATTTTATTGAGTTATCATTTGTAGTAATCGAAACAATGGTGGCAATAAACAGTGTAATTT
This sequence comes from Hymenolepis microstoma, assembly GCA_000469805.3. Lineage (NCBI taxonomy): Eukaryota > Metazoa > Platyhelminthes > Cestoda > Cyclophyllidea > Hymenolepididae > Hymenolepis > Hymenolepis microstoma. The sequence continues at coordinate 16,010,208 of LR215994.1, forward strand.
TGCTTGAAAGACTATATAGAATAAGGGGAAAACGAAGAAGCGGAAGTACTGAAATCAATAAGCTGAAGTAAAGAATTCAGCGGAGGAGTAAAGCGAATAACGAGGGTGCTAGATAACGGTCGAAGTTTAAAGTTTGCTTCCAGTCTGAGGAGATTAGGTGGCGGTAAAATTATTTTAAGGCATAAATAAATTAGACAAGAATCACCTATCACCCGCAGATAACGTAAATAAGAAACTGAAACACCAAGGCCAACTTGGGAAATCCAACACGCATTTAAGGTAAAGGAGTAGCATCAAAGAGCCCACCTGCTGAGAGTATTTACCAACAGATCGGTTGGTCATTCTTTGAACGCTTCTGTCAATTCTTTATGACGAATTTGTTTGCTCAGATAGACTTGACAATGTAAATTAAGATTTTCCTGAACCATAAGAATGAACACGTTAATCTAATCCAAATTCTTTTTAAGTTGAAATATAATTTTGATTAATATTTTTATTCGAGAGCAATTTGAAGACTACAATCCTCAAAAGTAGAGAAACGCCTGGTGTTCTAGTTTTAGTAGGTGACTTTTAAATCATCTTATTTTAAGTTGCTTGAAAGGGGTTCGGGTTGGTTGGAACTTAGTTATGAGTAGTATCAGGGTGAAGGCACAAGCAATACGAGGTCCTCATTTGCTAGCAAATTAACAAAATAATACTTCCCTGTTTTTTCCAGATGATTTAAAAGGCGCTCCCCCAATCCAGGCTCCCTTCGACAGTTTAAACCCTTCTTCATTCATATACGTAGCGACAGCAAGAGTGGTGATGACCGGAACTCGCCACAATCACGAAAAAGAATAAGTTGTTTCATGGTAATTGGTGCTGGCCATCGAAATAAGAAATTATGGCCACTGCTCAATCCTTTCTGAACATTATAAAAGGAAGCCTACATGAAGTGTGAAATGTGCGAGGCCACTATCGCTAGACGAAGATTGCGCTCACATAGCAGGTTACCGTGGAAACATTTGAATAAAGTGTGTTGTAAAATAATAACCTGAGTAACCATTTAGAAGGAAGCTAGATAATTTTGGGGGATAGTAAAAGGCCTTAGAAGTTACTAGCATGAGAAAAAGGGATTATTTTATTTGTGAATACCTAGAGGTATTTATATATACGCCGTCGCTCCATTATCAAGAAATTGGTAAGGGTTTCTCATCTTGGGCAGTACAGAATGATAACAATCGTAGCTGGATGTTGGAAGCCAGATATTTGTACTTACTTCTTTGTAATCAAGCTAAATTAAGGAGAAGTCAGAGTCCTTGTGACTTTGACACTAAGCAGTGTTTCATAAGCCCCCGCTGCTATGCATTTGTATTACAACGCTGATAAACATACCTTCAAACTTGGAGTTTAGATTTTATCTCGGAATGAAAAACTTACACCCCACACCGGGCATCGGCTCGTAACCTAGCAGGAATGAACTGAAGCACATGTCTGGAAAAAGAGTGAACCAAAAGGAAAGCCAAGCTGATAGCCCGGTATGACTGTTTGCTTGATCAAATTATATCACCATCAGTCTATATTCTATATATCATATACATTACGCCATAAATCCCCTATACAGCAAAGATCAATTCCATCCACGTGAGTGACAGAAGTCTCCAAACACCTGGATAGTCTGGTAGGAGAACAAGCACGCTGCTTTTGACAGCTCGGTCGACCTTTGCGAAATGACAATTCTTTAATCTTACAAATTTATAGATTGTTCTCACTAATATCTTCATTAGATACGAATAAACTTTAGTCTTACGCAGTTATGCTTGGTCCCATGACCGACTTTGAACAATTTCGATTGTAGGTGAAAGCACTCATTAATAATCCACACAATAAAAGTTAGGTACTACCATTTCAATCGCATTGAATTAATGATGTTTATAAGTTCCATTGATTACACTTTATTCCCTCGAAATGAAAATGTTTTGAATAAGTGTTGCACATAGTATAATATGGCAAACCTATCTCAATTCTTAGTCATATCCCCTAACCACTCCTTAGCGTGACCATTCAATCTCCTAAATATGCCTATTCTTCAGGCCCACACTGTTATAAAAAAATTGAAATGTGATTTTGTAATTACTTAATGTTGAATATATATGAGAAGGCAAATGCTAAATATTTCATTAATTTATTTCGAAATTAAACTATAATTTAACTTAATGTCCATAAAGATGCATGCATATTTTCCTATTCATCTTTTATAATCTTTTTTTCCCTGAATCACACACTTAGTTCAACTTGTCTGTGTCTATTATTTGAAAAAAATAGATGAGACATTTTCGCTTTCCTGTTTTGGCCATTTCTACAGCTTTTCATTTAATACGAAAAGTAAATGGCGATAATCACTTAAAACATTCAACACTGATTTGATTCGTAAATCCTTCAGAATAACATAATTGTAATAAATTACGCCAAAATTTTTTTATCTTATTATAATTAGAAGATTAATATTACGTCATCAGACAGTCGGATGATTTCTGAGTAATTATTTAAATAAAAGAAGCTAAAAATAACTCCAGCAGAAATAAGTTTTAACTTATCTATTTGCTAATGAAATTACATATTGAAGTGCAAAAACTTAGCAGATTTATTTTTACCCTATTAATCCAATCCTTAGATGATGCAACATTGAAGTTTAAATCTGATTGGCTTTTGTTACAATGCAGAAGCACGACAAAACAAATACCACAATCCGGAGATTGCATAACTCATTTGATTTCTTTTACCAATGGGTGAACAATCAATTAAATGTGTCGTTGTTGGAGATGGTATGATTGGTAAAACCTGCCTTGTACTTAGATATATGATGGGAGATAATTCAGAATTTGGAGATTATATTCCAACAGTGGCAGACAAATACGCCGCTAAAGTTAGGGTTGGAAACACTCCAGTGGTCTTTAATCTTTGGGATACAGCGGGTATGGATTAATATCTCCTATCTTGATCCAAAGATGATTTATTCTAGGTCAGGAAGAATTCAAGAATCTTAGAAAGGTATGCTATCCCAATACCAATGTGTTTCTTGCCTGTTTTGCTGTGGACAACAAAGAAGCTTTCAAAAATGTGGAAGATTTGTGGATTCCGGAAATCACTCAGTGCTGTCCAGAGGCCGCAGTAATTTTAGTTGGAACAAAAGCAGATACGCGATTAACAACCGGCAGTCCTAGTTCAATATCTACAGACCAGATGGTTTCTTACGCCATGGTAAGATATGTTACATAAAATTGTCATTAAATATCAACTACAGTTTGTATTCTTTTTAAATTCATTTAAGTATGCTGTCGTGTGAGTGTTGCCAACGAATTGCAAGTAAAATGATCAAATAAAAGTTCTGGAATTATAATAGAATTTCATCTTCCAATATTTATCAGAATTTAAACGAAGCCATTTGAACAACAATGGTCTATTGATTTGAATGAATAAATTCCAATTTGCTAAAGCCGAAATCACAATTTTTAGCACTCTGAAGTTGAAAGAAGGCACCCAATACTTATACCTAAAAGTTTAATTCTTTAATTCGCCACCTTTGCTTACTATTACTTACTTCATAAGCCCACTATAACTACGAATTTAGCTCTTTGTGATTGCCTTCCAATAGTGAATTGAAACTCTAAAAATATTGATTGTCAATGAAAATTTCTCATCCAAATTTGGTGAACCTTTGAAAGTGGTAGAAGGCATATCTATGAAGCATGTCATTTAAAGTAAGCGAGTTGTCGCATCCATCGTATCGATAAATCAATAGATATGACAAAACTTCGAAATTAAGACTAGATTGCAGATTTTTGGGGGTGAATTTCACCCTTTTGAATGAGGACATTTTACCAGAAATGAAAGGTCAGCTGACAACTCACACATCAATTACGTAGCGATCAATCGACTCAGTTTTGCAAAAAAATCGATCAACTTTAATAAAATTAAATATATTATATGCCTTTTTATCATTTTCAAGGGTAAAGAATTGGCAAAGAAGTTAAAAATCAGTCATTACCTGGAGTGTTCGGCGAAAACGGGCGAAGGAGTCAGGAGAGTTTTCGGCACGGCGATTAGTGTTGGATTAAATCCAAAAAAAGTCAGGAAAAGCCACATCTGTCGTTCTATGTAAAAAAGCCACTTGTCATAAACTTTTGGACTTAACCTGATATTTTTTTATGAAAATTTTGTATTTTAAAATGAAAATAAAGAATGAACAGGGGGATACTCTTTTGCTTCTCCCTGTTGGTAAATAAGAAATTCATTCAAGGGAGTTTTTAAATTTTAAACACCAGTTTCGCCCCTTTTGCTTTCTTAGAATAGTATGGTGCTCCCCCTTATCAAGATGCTAATTGTAATTGTTGTACAAGTTATTACGTAAACTCAAAATCTTGCCTTCTGTAACGAAAACAAAGACATGCACTTTGCAAGGAACGATCAATAAATGACATTGTGTGACAAGGTAACTATAAGCCAGACAACGAAAAACGTCTGACTGCGCACCCTAGACTCAGCCGCGAAAAGGCTTACGCGATAAAAGCGACCTTGAACGCACCAATCATTAGGGAGCCAATATTTTAGAGCCAATTAAATTCGCTTCCGAGCGATTTCTTAGTGAACACGAACGCACACCAACCTTTTAGTGACAAACTGGTAGTTTGATTTTGACTGAACGTTTCTAACTAGAATCTCCATTATTATGGAAGACGCCACCGAACCGTCTTTGGCTCCTTCCACTCCAACCGAATCCATAGAATCCGCTGAAAAAGAGAAGAAATCCCCCAAACCTCATCATTTGCATACCACCTGGTCATTTTATGGTACGTTCCTCCGAACTATCAGCCGTCATCCTAATAGTTGTTTTGAAGGAAATGTATTAAAACTTCTTCATTTTTAATGATATTTACTATTCTTTTTAATTTCAAATCTATACATTAAAAAGTATTTGTAAAAAAATTTAATATATTATAAATATTTTTAATAATAAATGCATAATAATTTGATTAATGGAGCAGAGATAGGTAAATATAGCCTTAATTGTGCTAATATGTAATTACATTTTGTTATAATCGTAACATTTGAAATTCGTTATTTTTCGTAGGATAATGCAAATATTTGTGCTCAAAGTGTGAGTTAGTTTGATTTTTATAAAAGATTATTATCGCTTCACCCGTTATTTAAAACTTTGCCAAAGGAAATGGGGTTGAACTTAAGCTGACAAGACTATACATTCAAAGAAGCTGAAATTTCTTAATTCTTTCCAATATCCTATCATTGAAATCACTGCATTTATTTTAGTTAATGAATTACCTAATAAACAAACCAGCAATCCAAGTGGGAAACACGAGGGACATCAGATACGGTGCCTGGGACAATGTTCCACCGTGGAAGAATTCTGGAAGGTGTTTAAGATGACCGAAAAGCCAAGTGAACTTCAATCTACAGAAGCGTTCTACCTCATGCGCAACCCTTACGACCCTCAGTGGTACGTTATCCTTGTTTAATTTAATCGATTTTGGGTTATATAATCTACGTAATGGTTGGCTTCAATCATAATCTATATATTCCGTGTTTACAGGACTTTGAGTCATGAAGCATTGGGATAGAGAATCTTTAAGCCACTCCGGTGTTCATGGAAGAAAAAAGGACAAAATTGTGAGAGCAGCCACTCCCTCATCCAGTCTTACGAGAAAAAAAAATGAGTAGACCACATCAAACCGCTTATACTCTTTTGTTTTAATGATCACTGGTCACACGCCTTTTAAATGGGTATGAGATAGTAAAGTAAAATCTCATAAATACCCTTTTTACATTAAACGACTTCAGTAGATTAAGCGTTTTTTGGTCATAATGTCTTAGCATGGAAAGTTACTAATTAAGTTTATTGTGGACATTTTAGCCTTTTTACCAAACAATTTGTCAAAATGCCACTAGATTTCGACATTGCTATCAGATAGTGGAAGTTAGTTTGAGTGCTTCATTTAATTTGCTGGTGTTAAGAAGTATTGGAATCCTTGATCTTTGAACTTAAATCGATAGGACTTCGAGAAAAACTCAAAATAAAGATTCTGCTCAGCCTGAAAAGTAAAAGTGAACTTACCATCAGCAGTAGTTAATGAGTATGTCTGCCAAGACGTAGATCACTAGATCGATTTCGATTGGTGCTTGGTTGTTCAAGCGTAGCGGTAAATTCTGTATAACAGACAGGGCTATAGAATATGATCTTCTGCATTTTTCATCAGAGCGATCCAAGTATATTCTCTCTTTGCCATTACCACTTGCCCTACAGGTTGTTATATTACTAGGAGATTCGGACGACTCCATTTATCCATTTGTCAGGTCCTTTGGTTCGAAAATTTGGATGTGAGTTTAGAATTTTGGTTAATCTTTTAGTTAGCCCATTGGGTGTTTTCGAGGTTATATTGAACGCTAAACTAATATTTGAAAAGACAACTAACACTCCCTCTTCAAACATTGTAAGTTACAATCAGTTAATCGTTTGAGGAGTCATAAACTTTTTCTGTGGAAAGATTTATCTAAATAATAACGCTTCTCATTTAATAGATGAATCTTGGTTCTCTAATAATTTGAAAGGATTAGAAAGGTAAAATGGCGTTATTATGTTCCAAGCAGGACTCTTTGACACTGGTAAACTCTCCAAATAAGTTATTTAAATATTTATTAGTTTTAAACTTAGAACTTGATTCCCAGGTTCTAATTAATTTTTTTCAATGAAATCAGATTGAAGATAGAGTACCACTCACTTCATATGGAAAGTGAATGAAATGTTTTATTCGAACACCAAGTTAAATGTTTTCTTTGCATTCAAATACGAAGGCACGAGTTACTAAACATCTTCATTGAGTTTAATCAAGGAACCAAAGTCTTTGTGAAACGGAAGTGCCTGCATTATTGTATGCATAAAAATGTCTAAACAGGATGTTGAAAAGATTTGCAGATTGAATTACTCCTAATTTAGTTAGAAACTGATCTTGTTTCTCTATTTTTATTATCATTTCCATCTTAGGAAATCCATTCCGTATTATTGGTCATTCTGGAAACTCGATTTCTGGCGTTCTAATGTGGACCAGTGGTCATTGTTGATAAGAGAAGTTAGTAATTCCAATTACGGCTCTTAATTCGGTCTAGACATGGAGATTCATATAACCCATAGGTTGGCTTACTGAATAACAAGATTAGCCACATAATTAGAAAGTTTGAAGTTCTAGATGTCTTTTAATGTCCTCATTATGTAGTTGTCAATAATCCCTACAAATGGTATTCTGTAGATTTCCATACAGAAGAATATTAAATATAAAGTGATTGAGAGGTAAGTCTTAGTTTTTAGTAATTATTTTATTAGACTAAACTAGAGAAGAATACATGCGGTATGTACAGGGCATGCGATTTAGATTTGGGATTAAAGCGCTTTGGGAAGAAATCAGTGAACTCTTGACGTTGGATTTTATATAACATTTCATTATGATTTTACTATGTTCTTCTATGGTAATTAATCACCATTCACTCATTCTAACAACTGGTTTTCACATTTTTTAGCGTTTCGTTAAGTTGGTATGTTCTGGAATAAGTAAATATTTGGTACTTTGTTTGAATGGTAATTATTTAAGCACCTACTTTGTATAGTATGCACTGATCAAACCTAACTCGAATAATACGATCTGCTTGGCAATTAATTGGCATAATAAAACTTGTTTAAGATCATCAGTAGACTCTTAAGCAAATCAAAACGTTTAGAAGGAAGATCCGAATTCAAGTTTTTCTTTAATATTTTAATAGAGTGAAAATTTTCTGAGTTGGCCAATCATTCGAAAATTGTACTTTTTCCTGTGCATCAGCACTCTTTCGGTTCGTTGGATTTTAATTGTGGAAAATGGTAGTTGAGAAACGATATATGGAATCAACTAAATGAGACAACTTAAGCGGTGGATCTTATTATTGATTGAAGTACTTTGGTAATACTGGCATGACGACGACAGTCTCCAAGCGCAAGCAGCAAACACATTAGTGGTCATTAGTGAGATAAAATCGTCGTTTTCACATGTTTGGTGATTCATGCAACGCAGCCTACAAATCTCAAACAGAAGCGAAGGGAATTTAACTCCATTTAGGGTGGGACGAGATCTAGAGCGCCTCGGTCTTGGGCCTAGCTTTGGCTGCATTTCGATTTCTACCTTTATTGTTATTTATGGAAACTGAATGAGATTATTATCCACATATATAATATTTTGTCTTCAGATCAAGCACGATTTGTCTCTTTCAATTTCCTCATCTTATTAGGGAGAAACCAGAGCATGCAAATGGCGGAAGATGGCGCCTTCGACACACGGACGTTCGAAATACAGATTATCTCTGGTGTGAACTTGCTATGGGAGCCGTTGGGGAAAAATTGGGGCAGCTCGTAGACTCACACAATTTCATTCTTGGTGTAGGAGTGTCTCCTCGGCCTTCCAGTGTCATTGTTGACATTTGGACTGCCTCTGTGGTCTTTGACGCCGACAAGACTGCTGAGTTTGCCGAAAAGCTCAATAGACTTATCTTGCCCCAATCTCTCAATTTTAAAATAGTCTTCTACGAAAGTAAGTCGCACTAATAATTAAACACAATTTTGCCCAAAAATTATGGAATTGCATGAGCTTAAGCTTATTAGTTTTATTATAGGTTTTGATGAAGTCCGCAGAAAGAACTCAAAAACAACTTAAAGAGCATCTATCCCGAGGTGTTATCACCTCTGACTGTGATGACTGTTCGAGGAGTGGTTCTCGTTTCATTTTCTCTGAGAATAAGCCCTTTTTATTTTAAAATTGTTGCCAGAACTGTACACACAAGAAAAATCTGTGACAACGAGCTACTATATCCGCAAAAACCTCTAGATCTCTAAATTTTAAATGTTTTGATCAAGTTTTTATTAATTAATTATTAAAAAAATATCAACATGCTATAGGATATTGTGTGTGAGTGCTTTAAAATGTTACTGTTTTTTGCTCACTTTTAAGCTTCACTGTGAGCGTCCAAAATTTTGCACAATGGGTCAAATAAGAAGGTTATTTTGGGGGAAAATTAATATGAATGTATCGTTATCTTCCATTATTTGAATCAGGAATTATCTATATACGCATACATTTCCTTCAAATGAAAGCTTGACTCGCGAAATATACACTAATAATGCTCTCTTTAATTCCCAAAAATGCATATATATATATATATATATATATATATATATATATATATTGTTTGCCTACCTTCAAATACTGGTCATATTTCACCAAAAGACGGGCTTATTTCTTGTCCTTTTAGCAATATTAACTCAACTTCAAGCACAAAACTGTTTCTTTAAGTTGTTAAATAGAACATGTGATAAAATCAAAATTTATTTAAATAAACTGATTTGCCCAAGTAGGCAGTGAGTTACCTTACAAATAGGAATAATAAATCATTTTGTTGAAAATATATACTTACCTCAAAAATGCATTGAGCTAGAGAATCGGCTAATTGTACGATGACAACCTTGTGGAGTACGCGATCTTAATACGATTATACTAAGCAATCTCATGCACACTCAAACATTCCGGATGGTGAGGTCGTGCCTGCAAAGGTTCTCTCGGCTAATCAGCTATTAATATTCATTCAAGTCATGCTAAACATATTCAATTGCTAATCGTGTTTACTGTGAACATTATTTCAACAAATGCTATATTCGCTATACACCTAATTCCTCGATGTCATTGAGGCAGCTTATCTAATTCCGGGAGCCTTTCCATCCTAGGGAGTTTTCCCATACAGATTACTGAGGACAAGTTAAGGCTTATTCGCATAGCAATCTGCTACAACCTTCAGGGCCTTCAATAGTTTTCGTAAATCATCAATGAGAAAATACAAGATTGTAAATTTATTCTGTTGTTAAAAGGCTGGGATCCAACAATTTTAAAAGGAGAAGATACTCCAATTATTTTTCAAAATTCTCCATATTACAACACTTGAGTTTTATAAGCGATTTTCCGGATCACATTATAGGATATTTATTAAAATTCTATAATTGGATCGCCAAATCAATCCGTCTTAAAGGTCATTTGTAAATTTGACAGTGAGTAGGAACGTTCGTATCGGAGTCAGCTTACTACGTATAAGGCAAATACTTAAATATTTTCTTTGCGGAAACTTATTCTACATACCAGATGCTTTACGGATTATAAAATATCCATTTGTTTCAATCATCGCAATATCACTTAAATCGATAATGATAATAGAATTCTGCATTTTTAGACTAAATAGTATTAGTTTCACAGACGCTTATTGATAAGAAACCCATGTACCTTAATTCATCACTAAAGTTGGAGCTTATTAGAGTATATGGAGATAGGTCTGAACATAACTATAGTAGATACGATTATGACTGTGATGAGACTAAGAAGGCCTATCTGAGCTACTATCTATATATTTTTATTTACGAGTCAAATGTCTAATCCGTGATGCTATTTAGAAAAAAAGAGCCCCTAAAAATGTAAGAAGTAAATTTGAGATTTAGTTACGATTGTAACTTAACGAGACTAAGAAGGGAAAAAAGAGACCGAAATGCAAGTTAGGAGGAACAACAGACTTGGAGAAGCTGGCCGAATGGCGTGACTGTAGAATTTGGCTGATATAAGTTTGAAGGGCAAAGAGGAAAATTGCACCCGAAAATACGTTCAAAAGGAGTTAGTATGATAACCAAGATAGCTAACTGATATTTGGTTACCCAATGGGGAAGGAAAGGTGAAACACGGTGACCATGGAAGGGACAAGCAATAGTATAGTGTGCCGATCACTTGGGTTTCTACGGGGTTTTGGATGATTTTTAGTTGTTCCAAAAATCTCTAATCTGTCCAAAGTTAAGCACGGATACTTTAGAAACAGTTATTAACTAAAAGCTAATGAAAAATATCTCTAAACGAAGCTTCAACGCAAAGGAAAATTAAAAAATAAAAAAATTGAATTTTCAGATATAAGTTATGTTTAATGGTGTCATTTTTAGAGGAAATTCTTAGAAAATTTTCAAACTATGATGAATATTGGACATATTTAACTTACTTATGAGAATCCTTAAACAGCAGTAATTAAAATGCATTGAAAGCAGATTTGTTTGAAAATACCCATTCGTTGGATGATCAATTCTTCTAGGCTCCTTTAACTAAATAACCTCCAAAGATGTGAAGTGGTAAAATTTCAACTTATTACCTTCAAAGATCCAATCAAATTTAAAAATTAGAATATGTTCCCATAGTGCGTTGTTATCACCACTTGCATTTCATAAAAGGTCAGGATAGAATAAAATAGTGCATTTTTGATAAAAGCGATTCCAATCTAAAATTTCATAGCAACTTGTTCTAACAAATTAAGAGATAAATAAAAATGGCATATAAAACACGAAACGAAAATGCAACATAAAAATAAAATAATCAGCATATCAACTCCACGAGTGCATTTTCAAAATAGACCCAATAGGAAGTCATAACAAGTGTATTATCCAAGTGGTCGTTATATATTTCTAAATGGGTCTCATATACACTTATATAGCGACAATTTTAACTTAAACTGCCGAACTGAATAGGATTTAATAAACTCGCAGTTATAATCACATTTAATGTAACAAAAAATATAAAAATCCATCAATTTTAGCGGAATAATATTTTGCGCCATTATTGTTTTAGTACATTAAATATTGTTCGGTCCGGGCTTTCATTGATGCCAATGATGGCAGTTTGTCATTTTCAGTTAAAATTTGTGAGATATTTGCATTGATTAAATTTTTTTCTACAACTCTTTTAATATATTTACCTTTCTTAATTTATTAACATTCATTTTATTACATAATTAACACGTAAAACTAATTGGAACACGCTTTTTATTGAATTTGCTCATATGTTAATACATTTATTACAATATATTTGTAACTGCAATTGTTTTTCTTTATTTTTCGAAGTAGTAGATCATGAAAATTATATTTGTTTAGAATCAATTAGCTTTTTATAAATTAGGTTATTTCAATTGGATTAATTTTTCCCTCTTGTCAGTGTTCATGCTGGGATTTTCCAGTTGCATGAAAATTACGTTATCGGTTATAGTCGAAATATTCAGCTTATCAATATCTAGTCGTGTAGAAGAATTTTTCTATTAGTTGATCTTTTAATTATCTTTGGTTAGTCAATTAACTTATTTTGACCGTGATTGTATTCGACATTTACTCGATTTCAGTAAAATATTGCTCCGATAGATGTTGTAATTTTCACGTGTGCGATTCTTCTCGTGTCTTAAAGTCATCGTCTGTTTTAAAGCTGGGGGCTACGATTTGTCACATTGTTTTGTTGCTAATATTTTCCCTGTCCATCTCTGATTTTGATTCCGCGATCACTCGTCTCCCTTTTTACAATAGGTGCTGTGCTTTATGTGCTGCACACAGCACAGTGTGTTTTCCACAACGCGCACATTTGCAGAGTTATACGTAAGCACACGTACATCGTGTGTATTTGCGAGTGTGTATGATCATGCACCGCGCAATTAAATTGATTATAACCCTCCTCATTGCCTAATTCCTCTCAAGATTATGACAAGCCCTCTCTGTTTAACCTCGCTTTCTTACTCTAGTCATAGTTCGGGAGGCGGTGCCTTTGTCTTCAAAGCCAATCTTCGTATTCGCCTTCGTGCCCTCTTGCTTCGATCTCTCAATCTCGTCCAAATAGCAAGCAGAAGAGCGAGAGAAAGAATCGTCTTTCTCTTTTCACTGCGCCTACATCGCTAACCCGGTGATAGTAGTGTTGGATTTATTGATTTTATTCCAATGAGCGCTTTACAGCCTTCCTCATTTTCTGGTGGTGGACTTGTTGCCACCACCAACTCAAACGTCGCTGCCCCAACAACCGATCTCATGGAAACGAAGAAGCAGCAACAGCAGATTGCTCAGCAACAGGGTCAGCAAGGTATGCCCCTTTTCGATTATTTCTTCCCACCCCTCATTGTCATGACGTCTGTAGGAGCATGTTAATGCCATTCGATCCCGTTTAAAAGTCTAGACAGCTGGTTGATGATGTATAGTGTATATAGCTCTTTTGCGGCTTTCGCATCTCTCTCGGTTTTGCGTGGGCGTTAGTGTTGGTAGGATGGACGCACGCCGCTGTGCGCGTTAACTAGTGTTTTTCGGTGCGAGTGTAAACCACGTTGCTAGGCTACCGCTAACGCTGCCTCCCTGCCTAGCTCTGCGCTAGCTCTAGAGAGGGGGCTTCACAGAGGCGCTATTTTTTGCGCTATGACCAAAAATATACCCTTCCACCTCTTGCCTGCTAGTTTGCTAACGTGCGTCTAGTTGGTTCACTGGGTGTTTATAGTAGTCTCTCATCCTCTGGGTTAACTCGTTCTCCTGACTAAAGTTCTTTCGGCGCTCTGTTTCAGCATGACTAACCTGGTCATATGGTGATGCATTCCAGTTATAAAAGTAATCTTTTCCTGAACTCTGTGTTATTCTTTGCAAAGTGGGCGCATTTTGTTTATTCAGTTCGAATTTATGAATGTATCGGCGGGTTATGCCCATAATTTCGTTGAGAGGAGTATTTAGCACTAGTCTATCGTGGTATTTGTAGTGATGATTTTGTACACTTAATTCCCAAGACTTCAAAAGTTGTATTCATGTAATCTAATCGGGTTAAAAATATCAAAATTATAAAACGATTTCCTCACTAACGACAATCATCATTTGATTACTCACAAAACGACAGAATTGATTACATCTTGCAGTGTTTTCTTCTTGGGCAAGTAGAAGTGCTCTATGGCCCATTTGGATCCTAAAAGTCCTTTTTGTTCACCATTAATCGGTAAGTAGGTTGTTCTAACCATTGTATCTCTAGAATCCGTGGTGTTGATTTCATAGACATTTGTGTGATAGAAGCATGCACATCCTAATTCGGGAGTGCCTAAACTGGCCGGTTTAAGCGGTTGTATAATTTCTTTAGTTGGAGTAGCAATATCCTCCTTTCCGCTTTGACTATAATAAGCCCTATTTATTAATGCCAATGGAAATGCTTTCCTTAATCATGAACTTGTACAAGATGAAATCTTTTTACAACAATCTTAATTTTATCAGAAACTGGTTTCATAGATATCTTCTATTGCTTTAACTCTGTAGAGTGCATGTTGCTTTTGAATAAAATATTACTAATGAGATAAAATTTCTTAACACCTACGTGCACCTGCTAATTCTAATCAGGCATACTTAGCTTCCAGAATTAGCCATGAGGTTATTTGTCCTATTTTTGGATTAAGGTATTGCTTGTTGTCCTTTAATATCGCTCTTTTTCCCGCCTTCCGAATGTTATTTTTTCCACCTTTTAATCGTTCTAGTCTGCAGTCAATGAGGAAAAATATGACTTAGATGGGTTAGGAGCGAGAAGGGGTTGGGGGTGGGGAGAGGAGACTTGTAACAACTGGAGAGCATTTTAAAACTTGTTTGGCTTATTTTATTAAGGGTAACAGTAACAATTACTGGGGTAGATATATTATGGTCATTAAGGGAATAAATCGAATAGTTTTCTTGTGGAGGTGGCTGAATGCTAACCAAATGTATCGATCTAAGATTAGTACATACATTTTTAAAATTAATATAGAATCAAGTAGCCGGATCTATTTAGTGTACTCCAAGGTGGCGACTATTAATTGTCTATTGCTTTTCATCTTGAAGCTACCTTAAACATTTGGGTTCAGTTTTATTTTACTGTGATAGTTGCTTGGTTTGTTTCCCTAGTATTCATTTTTATTGTGTAATTACTGTTTTAAGTTTAGTATCTTTTCGGTCATGTTTTTTAGGTGTAGATATTCATGGTCTTTTTAGCTTCCAGCATTTGTTCTGACTTAGGAATCCGCTCAAATCGGAGGGTAGCTTTTAGATTTGTACATGATTCTTCCCAATTAATTTGCAAAGGGTAGTTTGCTATTGATCTCTTTAGACAATTGTAAATGGAGATTAGCCACTCTGGATTTTATGTTTTCTCTTTATCTGTGCTATTAAGGGTCATTTATAGTGTTCTAAACTTTCAGTTCATTCTTCAGCTTCCACTTCAGTGTTTTCTTCTCTTTTAGTCGCTCTTTCACTGCTCTCCCTCCTTTCGCTTGAATGTAATAGGTTGATATGTAATTTAATCTGTGAGGCTGATAATTCGATTGTTTTGAAAGAAAAAAGTGATGCCGCATTGGGAGATTACTTTCTTTCTCGAGAGATAAGACCTCTGAGACACAATCAAAGCACGTGCTTGTCCTCTCTGTGTGCATGTGTGCGGTGGTTCGGCACTCTGACTAACTTTGATGCGCACACAACACAAATGCTATCTAGTTAAGTAGCCAGCCTTTCACCTTCTGTGCTTGTAGTGGGTGCGGAGTGCTACCCACCCGCGCATGCACGCTCGTGTGCAGGCGGCAGCATCGGCAGCAGCTGTGTACGGTGAAGACGGTATTGTAGCTGACTAATTTGCGCTCTGTCTCTCGATGTCCACTCTCATGCTGTTCCCTCTTCTAGAGCGAGAAAGCAGAAGCAGCAGTGGGAAGTGTACTACTGCGTGTGTGTGTTAGCAATACTTGTAGAAAATGGGAGAAACGGGTCGATGAATAGGAGGGCTGGCTGGTTCTTCTGCCTTAGTGTGTCTGAACGGATGTTTATAATGTTTTCGCCAAATCCTTAGATTATTGTGAGAATATGGGAAAATTTCACGTCTGGTGTTGGTTGAATAGATTTAATGCTATTGAGTTTGCAATAATTGGTTTCTCTCTTATTTTCGTTCTCGTTTAACAACTAATACCGAGTAAATTATGAGGGATGGTTATCTATGCTATTCTAACACCCCTATTTGCTGAAATTAAATACCTTTTAGTCCTTCTAATTAATTCGAGAAAGCTAAGGAAGTGCAATTCAATAAAGTCATCTGATAAGACTCTATTGCCATTCGTTTAGCCTAATGCAGTAAAAATGGGTGTTAGGGTATCGTTTATATTGATTTTTGGTTCCCTTCTATCATTTTTTCTTGAAATTTGCTTATTCACATCTAGTATAAATATCCCTAAGTAAACATGTCAAACAGAACTATACCAACCTCTTTTGAAGTGAGTCAATTTTAACAAAGTTATCGATTTTGGTAGATCGTGGCAGATACGATTCAAACTACAACTAAAATTGTTACTAGCATGCTTAGTGTGGTGTAACCAGGTAGGTGTAACAAATTGAAATGTACTCCAACCAATATTAATTGCAGTGTTAAGTCCTAGCAAACTACGAAATTAATTTTAGCGTGTTGTGTATATTCTTACACGAAGCTTTTGTGCACCCTTCGTCATGCATTTGTATGTATTTTAGCAATTAATTTAATTCATAAATGAACGGTGTGCTACTTTTTGATCTTTTGATTGGTAATGATCAGTCACTGTCTAAATTGGCTTAAGGATGCAAGCATTTCATATTTCACTCCATTTTACTTTATATTACTCGGTTACTAAGCTTCATTAACTCCTGCTCAAATATTCAACTTATTCAATTGCTCACTGATTGTGGTAAATTAACTTCCATACCAAGTGAAGCCACTTCAATAATCTGACTGAGTTGACCTAGTAGGGTAAAATAGCTTTTCTTAAATAGGAAGAATAAGAATAGGATATACATCTGTGGTATATTGAATTTTAGGAAAATGACTTGAAGCTACGCTCTAAATGTGTTCATATTAGAATGCAGTATGGGGAATAAGGAAGTCAGAGTGGGATTCCGGAAGAGCTGTGGGAAAGTAAGAATAAGCCGATAAGGTCGACTGTCCGTTGCACATCAAGCTTCGGTTTGTATTGGGACTTGACGACGATCAGAACATATCGACTCGACCTAAGGTTTATTCTTATTTCGAAAATTTTTACAAGGGGAGGAATTGTTATTAGGGAAAAATAATCGACTTGAAAATTTGGAACTCATTACCATGGGTTTGATGCGTTTATGTGGATAACCTTTTACATTTAATAGCAAAAACACCCTTATTTGTTGTCAAACCCTCAAATAGGGTATCGCAGGCTACATTCCATGGAGTCAGAGCTGTTTTTCCTATCTTTGAACATTGTTTTTAAGTCGAGTTTTGTTGTTACTTTTTTGTTAATAATCATTCGTCAAGGTGTCTTAAATCCTGTACTGAATTTTGCATTTTCATTTTCGAAGCTACATATCACCACTATTGTCAAAGTCTCGTTTTCCGTTCTAGCTCTTATTCTTGTATCATATTTGTTATCAATTTCTGTAAATATCCTCTGCTGTTACGACGGATAAGTTGTCGATTTACTACTCTTCCCACAGCAGCCATTGTATTTTTTTGATCTCTAACCTATACTCCATCGAATTCAATAGGGACATCTCCTTTCGTTGTATTTTTGTTTCCTGACTTTGTCAAAAGGTAGTTCTAATATAAGGAACCTTCCTCGGTTATATGCTAACGTATCTCACTCATGTTCTCTGGTGTAAAAACTAACTCATGTTCTTTTAAGAAATGTTTTTCAACACTCATCTTTGGTAGAGTGTTGATATTCTTGTGGTTCGAATTCTGTTACTCAAATCAGAGTTAACCGGTGCTATTGGTGTAGCATATTGGAAAATAAGTACAAAAGACCTGTAGAGAACGTTTCTTTTCTTGATCATATTGTACCATTTGCAACTGATTAAAAGAACTAGACGCACTCGACGACAGGCGAAGTCTTACTTAAGTCATCGTATATCAAAATGAGTTCAGCGTGTGTTTCTAAAATACGAACCCAGATACTTCACTTTTGGACATCAAACTTCGTAACAAACTTTAACTTCGTTAACCAAGGGCGTTGACCGATGAATTATTTGTCCATTCGGAGTTCTAGTTAAATTTCTCATCGGAGGGTTGGCAGTGTAAAACTCTCTCCTCCAGGCCTCTTAATAGTCACTGGAACTGTAAAATTCCCTCTGCATCCCACTGTCCACCAGGACTGCGACGAATTGTTGATGGGTGTGTCGTGCTGTCATCAACAGAAAAGTGCAAATCCATCGCCTGCCTGCTTTCTTAGTTTTCACTCGCTGCCGCCTCTATCATATGCTGTGCGTGCACAGGCAAGATATTTACAGTAGTGACGCAGTTTGTGCTAATCAATGCGTATGTGCCTTCCTCGCCTTGCCTAGCCACTACCTATTGCGCTGCCTTTCTGCCTCTGTCCTCGTGCTTTTATTCCCTTCAATGTGGCTCTTATAGGTGTGCAATTTTAGACATTTCATAATTTTTTGGCTAGAAATTTCTTTTGCATTATTTTCTTCTAGGCTGATGATAGCCTAGTTAAATTTAATGCATGTTCGGTGAAACTAATGCTTCTATCAGTTTATTTATTCCAGATGATGATTCACTTGAGAAAAATGAAATTTATAAAGGCGATATTTGGAAGAACAGTGTAGCTGTCTAGTCACGTTCTCGTTACGAT
Source organism: Hymenolepis microstoma (assembly GCA_000469805.3). Classification (NCBI taxonomy): domain Eukaryota; kingdom Metazoa; phylum Platyhelminthes; class Cestoda; order Cyclophyllidea; family Hymenolepididae; genus Hymenolepis; species Hymenolepis microstoma. Next base: position 16,028,712 of record LR215994.1, read on the forward strand.
CTTAACCCACACCAAAATGCCAGGGCTGCAGATAATTGGATGTGTTAGCACGTTTGCTTGAAATTCAGTAAAGGTCTATATCTCTCGTTTAGATCGTAAATGAACCTAAATGGGAAAGAAAGGTTCTAAACATTTTTTTTCTTTGGTTGTATGAAGATTATTTTATATTAAAATTTTGCGTCTGCCGGGGAGTTCGTTTCTGTTAGACATTAGTTATCAAAACAACTGCACTGAAATCGAAAGAAGCCCTTTGTGAAATGTTTTAATAATTTGGTTTATTTACATATTTTAACGCCTCGTCTTCCGCAATTCTTCACCTTAAAGTGGTTTTATTGGTTGTGTTTGCATTCAATCCAGGTTACCGCTCTATTTTTTTATTTGAATAAATACTTTCATTTTTCGGTTAGTTGCGTAAATGTTTGATGTTCCTCTTAATAGTTCCTTCTTGTTTCATTTTTTCTTTGCTTCAGATTATTATTAAATCGTCTCCTATTTCAGTCGTATTATGTAAGAGATACTAGTGAACTATTAGAATGTTTGCATTGATGTGTCTTGAGCTCTGCACCAGTTCTTTAGGATTTAGAAATAAAATTTTGTCTCGCTAGTGCATTACAAGGCATATATTTTTGTTTATTAACCAGTACTCTGCATAATTCTAGAACGCTGGAATCTTTTTGGATGTAAAGGTCTTTTAAAATGGTTGCTTTTCGGTTATTTTCTTTTGTAACCGTGTTTGCTAGTTTGCGTTTGATTTAAGCATTTACCACTTAGCAATGTCTTGTATATTTAATCATAGCAGATAGTGTACGTGTCCACAAATATCGTGGTTATAATTAAATGCTATTAATTACATCTAGTATCTCGTGCTTTTGGGGTTGTTGAATAATCCCTTGCTTTGTATTCTTTGTGTAGTTTGCTGTCTTAGCTATTTTACGTGTGGTGTAAAATGTCGGATTTTCATATGCCATTGTTATCTCATAGATTTGTGCAAGAAGCATGTTGATCCAAACGCCATGGATTCAGGCCTATCGACTTTAGGCAGTGGAGGGAGTCTGGGAATGTCCACTCTTCCCACAGGAGCAGCAATATATGGTCAACTAGTGACCTTTGACCAGCTCTCTCAACTCTCTCATCAATCTCCACGCAGCAAACAAGTACAACAATCGATTACTTCTGCAGCAGCAATTGGGGTGAGGACTGCTGTGGCAGTGACATCTCCTTCTCCTATAGTGACCTCATCGGTTGCCATGACAACCACTGTCGTCTCCTCTAACTCTGCATCCTCTCTTCTCAATGTGATGTCGGCTTCGGCTTATGCCAATCTGGATCCCTCTTACTCCCTCAAGAATAAGTCAGTGGGAGTAACTCAGCAACAGCCCATGGATATCAGTGAGCCGATGGATTTGAGTAGTTCCAGTTGTAGCCCTTCAAGCGGTGTTCTCCCACAACAAGCGCCTTGTAATAGCACAATGACTATGACGAGTAGTCTAAATACCAGCAATACGTATAGTTATCCTACTTTTCCCTATTGCAATACTGCTACAACTACGGGTAGTAGTGTGACTGGAGTTTCTCTTTCGCTGTCCTCTTCGGCCGCTACTATGACGACTGCAGCTGTCTCTACATCGGCCCAGCCTGTTTCTGGAGACGTCTGCATGTTGGCATTTGGTAGACGTCAACATCAACCCCCACAAAGGCTTCTTGTCAGAATGTCGGTGAAACTTATCCAGACCTACGAAACTATCAATGAGGTAGGTTTTTGTTTCTCGTTGTATTTGAACTAGAATTCACTCTGATAACTGGCATATCTATAGTAAAATACAACTTTGATAGTGGCCAATGAATGGAATAATCTTTTGTCTATCTTCTATTGTCTTTCTAGGTTTATTTTCGAAAAAAACGGCGAAGAGAGCAAGCCTGTGAGGATAACATTATGAAGCGGGATCGAAAGGGTCACGAGGTCACCACAACTACAGGAACTGCCACCGGTAACTGTTGCCTCCCCGCCACGGCTGGTACAACGAATCGACCCTGCTGTTGCCAACTTCATCATGGTCGACCTGTTGGTGTCGGTGTCACTTCTGGTGCAGCGAATGGGGTCAATGCTTCCGCTTGGAGTACAACAAATTCCTTTCCACAACAACCTCAAGCCCAAGCCCATTTGTATGATGTGGGAAATCGGCAACAGCAGCAAAAAATTACAGCCCAAGCCTCCTCCTTCCCGGCTCCCCAAAATCCTCCTCAATCCAGTACAACCACCGCTCCCAGATGTGCTGTTGGGAACACTTCTGTCGCTTCGACCTCAAATGCTACTAATAACCGAACCCAACGTCATCAGAATAGTCAGGCACCAGCAGTTGTAGGTAGTAACAGTAGTAGTGATTTCCTCAAAATTGGAGCCGTGTGGCTTGATCGGTACGAGATCACTGATATAAAAGGGAAAGGAACTTTCGGACAGGTCTTTCGAGCGCATGATCGCAAAACTCATGAGGAGGTGGCGATCAAGGTGATAAAAAATAGGCGGCAGTTCTTGGCACAAGCGGAAATTGAGATCAAGCTGTTAAGGGAAATTGCACACTTCCAAGAGAATGAACAAAGAGCTGCTGAAGTTGGAGCTAACTATGTCGGTGAGTTGATCTTTCACGTGGATTGATTTATCAGAGTTAGGTCCTAATCTTCCAGCCACATGTCTTTGTTTTCCTTTTCTATTTATATGTATTCAACAATTATTTCGCTATAGGTAACAAATTGGCCTTCTTATTATTAATTATTTGGGAACCGAACATTGCCGGATTGATGACAGTTTTGGTTGCAATTATCTTTCAAGCTGTCAAGGCCAATGTGTGTCTAAGCATTACCAACTTTGGTAGCGTGGTCTGAGTAACCTTACTAAACATAGGGGAGTCAACTTTATAAGATGTACGAAAGGTCGAAATGTGAAATAGGATGCATTTCAATTACAAATATCATGTCCATCTAGCTAAACTCCAATCAACAGCGACCTATGATTATGTAGCCTTTTCTAACTAATGGCCACATTGAGTTCACAATTCGGCTGCAGTCCTCTCTATGTGGAGGCATGTTCTTCAGTTTGATGCAGTGGTAATGTGACCATACTTCTGGTAAGCTCGGGGCTTATAATTAGAACCACTTACGGCATTTGCATTGTTTATCCCGATAAAAGAAGTAATCTGTTTATCTGGCTGGAGTATGTGTAAGTGAAATTTAAAGATGCTCTTCTAAGCTCTGTGTGGGGTTTAGCGTAATCGGTTAAATGCATGTTTTACAATGCATACTTTTGAGACTTTCAACTGCGAAAAGCGTTCAACATTGTGGGTAATTGGTTTCGGTGTTTTCTCTCAATAACAGCCCTTTAATAGTGATCCGTTGCTCTCAGTGAGAATTCAGCTTTATTTATTAAGTAATTTTGTTGCGGAATGGGAAGGCATTTGGGAATTAAGTGCGTAATGTTATTCGTTCTATTTTTAGAGTGGACTGATATATATTTATGGGCGGTATGTGTGTGTGTGTGTGTGCGTCGGCGTAACCTTTACTGTATCTTATTTATTTAATACTCTCAAGCACACGAATTTCGCTGAGTATGAGTCAGTATGTAGGCAATACGTAGGGAGGCGGAGCAGACCTGCTAGCCAGATCGTAGAAATACTAAAAAAATAATCATTGACCCTGTGACATAGGGGTTTTCTATTTAGAGTTCAAAGATACGCATATCTTAAATGGACTTGCAAATTGATGTTGGTTGAAACTGGTTAAGAGGTGGGTAGCATAGTGTGATACTCTTCAAAGAGGTTGCAGGGTACTACCCTTCTGTTCAACATGAGTGTCGGGAATGCAATTTTTTCTACGAGCCTGGTATTCTTTCTAATGTCCTTCAATTTACCTAATAATTAACTTCAATGGATATCAACAGTTCATGAATCTGCACACCATTATAACTAGATAAAGACTAAAGCATTAGGTCATAAAATTCGAGCTTTCTATTCTACCACGGCTCTAACCGTAAAATCTGGGATGGTTACGCATTTAACTAACCATGCAACCAAACCACAAACTCCATTGTATTTTCAGAGTAAACAGACCTTGAATACGTCTATTCAAGCAAGATATAAAAGCAGTTGTGTTTCAGGGTTGGGGATCTGTTTCATTTGGGAGTTAAGGCTTTTTGTGTCCCATAAATCCTAAGACAGGATACAAAATTTTTATCATTTAAAGAATGCCATCGCAAATATAATGAGTGGTATTAAAATACACAACTTGCAAATGCCGATAATGTGGGTCTAACTTTTAGGAAATCAAATTAGAGACGAAGTTTCCTTTTGAAGGAGTATTAATTTCCCTTGTTAAGCTCCACCGTTTCAATATAAATCACATCTTTATTATGTACCAATGTTAATGCAGTTTTAAGCTTACTTGAAGTTTTTGATATATGAAACCATCTTCTTCATTCTGCAGTTAATCTGAAGGGGTACTTCACGTATCAAGGTCACTGGTGTCTGGTATTCGAATGTCTATCCTACAACCTCTACGAACTCCTAACTTACACTCATTTTCGAGGCGTTTCGTTGCATCTGACGATGAAATTCGCACGTCAGCTCTGCGCAGCTCTCGTCTTCCTCTCGCGACCCGATGTTCGAGTCATACACTGTGACTTAAAACCCGAAAACATCCTCCTTGTCACCCCGAAACGCTCCGATCTCAAGGTTATTGACTTTGGCTCCTCTTGTCATGTCAATGAAAATGTCCATCAGTACATTCAGTCTCGATTCTATCGGTGAGCTACCGTCGTCAGTTCTATAAAAACCATTTCGTTGCTAGAATACCCATCACGTCTCTTCTTTTTTTCAGTGCTCCTGAGGTTTTACTTAACCTTGACTACGGCTTAAGCATTGATATGTGGTCACTGGGCTGTATTCTTGTGGAAATGCATACAGGAGAACCCCTATTCTCTGGCTCAAATGAGGTGCGTTTACTACTAAGTATTATTTCGGTAGTAGCTAATGCGTTTTGCTAATAATGAATCTTTAATCTGGTATAGTTGGAACAACTCCTACAAATTGTGGAAGTTCTGGGATTACCGCCTCTATGGATGCTGGAAAAAAGTCCAAAATTGGAACACTTTTTCGAGAGGGTCTCTGATGTTTCGGGTTCCCTATGTTCTTCTACTTCGTCCAACTCTTCAGGACAGCAGCCTGACCGTATGGATACTTCTGGTCAAACTTCTCCCACTTCGCCTTTTTCCAAGGCGTGTGTCACTATTAAGGGCATTGTCTATCGGCCACGGCGGATATATTCCAAAGGAAACATGACCATGAGGGTAATTCTTTCCTCGTCTCTCCTCATACTGCATGCCCTCGGATGATATCATCCTGTTCTTGGAAAGAATTTTATTGGGCATAATGCTGGTTTCCAGTTGTATTCTTTGCTCATTATCCACTCACTAATCAGATTTTGTCTATAGGTAAATGGAATAATTGACATTGTAGAATACATCTGACAATATTATCATAAGAAAATTTAAAATATAATCAAATCCGAAGATTTTGGTCTCAAAGTTGTATTTTTCTTGGGTTTTAAATTTAGAAGAGTGGAAAGTCACATTGGCTGCTTTTTTCCACAAGAAATATTTGCTGTTATAAAGTATACTCCAAAGAGAGAGAGAGAGAGAGTTCAAATCAATCAATTATTCAGACATAGGCTTATTTTAGAATCTATGTGTCTGTAATAAGGTTGTCATTGACTAGAGAGGTTTGAAATAATCATTGATAGTTATTGAACTTCATCCCCAATATGACAGGATAATTTATTTTTCAGACAACGAACCAATCGTAATCGTGGTTTACTATAAAAAGAGTGACACTGATGAATTATCATTAATATTGCATTTCAGGGCATGTCAAACATTATTTCACTTATTATTTACAAGTGTGATTTCAGCATTCAGGTCTAATTCACATTTGGGAATTTAATTTACAAATCCCTACCGGTCTTTATAGTAAAGCTGGTTTGAGCCATACCGATTTGTGCCCATACCCTTTTAGAACTTATGGTCTTAAAATTTGACGGAATATGACAGCCTTTCTCGAGTAGGAATATCAATAGTTTAGTCGGAAACTGGAAATGCCTGAGAGTTGGAATGATTAAGGTGTAAGGGGAATAGGAAGGGCGTTTTACTGAGTGAATAGAATCCGAGTTGTGATAAAAGGGAGGGACGTACCAAACCTCCCGACCTCCACAATCTAATGAGCATTCGGTGAAATATCAGCTGGTGCGCACTAACTCTTTTGGTTGTGAAAATCCTGATTGTATCGACGGCTCATTACAACATGCTATTTATTTATTTCTCTTTCTCCAGTGCCGTTTCGCGGGTCCCCAAACAAGGCCACTTCGAGAGGTGCTAGGACGTGACACTGGGGGTCCAGGTGGACGACGACCAAGTGAAGAAGGTCACTCTCCCGAAGACTATGACAAGTTTATTGACTTGGTTGCTCAGATGCTTGTCTACGATCCTAGGGCCCGAATTCGACCTGATGAGGCCTTAGCTCATCGTTTTTTCGATAGAAAATCATCTTCCGTCACCCCAAGTGCTGCTGCCACTGCTGCTGCTAATTCTACTCCAGAAAGTAGATTCCCATTTTATCTCCTAAGATGCGATTTCAATTTTTAACTCCCATTTGTCTACTAACATAATTCCTTTCAGATCATTCAACGACTAACATAACTGCCCCATCCACAACTACCAACACAGCGCCATCTTTAGTAGTGGTTCCGAAACGATTTCCGGAGGAACCCTCTGTCACTGTGTCTACGACAGCGACAACGGCAATTGGAGTAGCAGGAGGAGGATTTGTTGACGGAAGTAGCCCGGCTTATCTCACGTTTGCGCCAAATCAACAACCACCATCAGATGTGGTGTCCACTCTCCAACAGTAATAACGCTCTTCTAACCTCTTCCTCACTTTTCTTTCACTTTCTTACTCCTTACTTGACGGGCAGCTTACTTGATGAAGAAATGAAAGTGACAATATGTATGCGTGATCCGCACATTTCCAGTGCCTAAACCTCTACACACACAAGCACGTACAATAACATCGATCGATGATTAAATCGATATCGGTCGACCTAAGGCAGCAGCGCCAATTTTGAACCTTCTCCTCCTCAATCACCACAATCGTGTCTTTCTCTTAATTTTCTCTCCTCCCACATACTCATTATTTGGAATGAATTGCACTCCTGACTTCACTCCCTAATACACTCAATGCCTCGCTGCTGTCGCGCTGAACACGTATACACTCGGTACCCTACTAACTTCACACACACACATACACTGTATATATTATTATTATTATTAATACTATCTATTACCCCCCTCCCCTCTTTCCTTTTATGTGGGCACAAAAATGGCTTAAATTTTCCCTCCTCACACACACAGACACAGCGCGTTACTTATGTTATTCTCGGTCGTTGTTGCAGTGGGTTATGTGTCATCACCTGTTTTCGAGGCTTGTTCTCTTTTGTGTACAGAACCTGAAGGTGATTTCCTGCCCTCCCTCCTATAAACAATGAACTAACTATAGACACACACTGTATACGTTTTCTTTGTGTGGACCCGGTTTTTTGTTTTCTTCCCTGTGTCACGTGAACTCAATCTCGCTCTAATTTCTGTTCCTGTGTGTGCCTCTCCGTACCTCCCCTATAAGTCATTCATTCCCACATGCCTGATGTGAGCAAACAGTTCTGACTAAATGACCGAATAACAAAGCGCCTATCCATCCTCTGTGTCCGAGCCTATTTGTCTGTGTTCAACTGCCCTCCTCTATATATCTTGGTCCCCCCCCCCCCCTCCACCAACAATCTCTATCCCTCTCTCTTTAAATGCAAAATGTGAGCGCCAGTAATTAATATTGATCCGGCATATAGTCCTTTAAGTCTGTTTATTTATATATCAGGAAGGAAGGCAGGAATGGAACTGTATCGGTAACTGATTATTTTTTCTCAAAGAATTGAGAGAAGATGCCAGTGAACTGAATAAATAGTTCCGTGGGGGCAATAGTGTTCATAACTTAGAGTTTTGATAGCGAGGAAAATTTATAAACTTTGAGGGCTCTGCGGTACAGGTCATGTGCTGGACAAAGTGAAAGAGGTAGAGTAGCGTTTGAGGGTTGGTAATCGAGCACTTAAGTGACATGCATGTGTGGATTATTATTGACTGAGTGCAGGGTCTTTAAATCAAGTGAAGCGCTATTGTTTGAGCTGCAGGGCCGCGTTTACTGTTATTGAATTTTATTCTCGATCAAACATCACCTTCCATTGGAATGCTCCGATGACATAATTTGGACACTAATCTTTCATCCAATTTCTGTGATCTGTCAGTGACTTATTTTTCCATTAAAGAAGAGCTCTTGATACTAACAGTTCTTGCAGATAATTTAATTTTATGCCTCAGTCGCGATGGATGTCTATTAATAGGAAGAGTGGAGATCTCGTAAGAATCCAGCATCCAGACATCAAACACTTGTCTGGCGTTCCTCCAGAGTAGACTTAGCTGATCTTTGTGGTAGATGGAGTTCGGTGACATTTTGACCAATACTCCAATTCCCCTTTGAAAACCTGCTCATATAGGTGTTCTTCCTTATTTTTAGTTATGAACCTAAGAATTATATTACTTCTTTAAAAATAATGAACAAAAACTTGGACAGGTATCTTTCAATAACAGGGGTATAACCAAATGTGATGGCATTTCGAATGAGCATTCATTTTCTTCTTATTCCTTCACAAAATTCGTGCTGAACCAGACGCTATCCTCCAATCTCTGTCTTGACCAACTGGATTGCTTTGGCGGTCCAAGCTCACTTTGCTAACAGTATTAAACTTCTTCCAATCCCGTTGTATGAAGTCGGTACTTATGCCATTAAAGCCAAGGCTTCCGTTGGCGATAGTTCCCGTAATGGACATGTAGATGCATTTTCGGATGTAGACTCAACACTAACTTTATTTACTCTCTGTTGTTTATTTACGCCAGTCTGACTATTCTATGTTGTAGTACTGCTAGATCGAGTTATGCCAGTATGATATATCCTCCCAATAGAGGTCGCTGAGGCAAAGATCACTCAAATTTAGACGCAGTTACTTCAAAGCCAGATTATCAACATTTTGACAAGACACTTTATGGGAAAATATAATGAATGAGTTGACTCACATCAGCATTTATGCGTATTTTATTTTGACCAAGAGTGAGACTTTTACGAATAACCTAATACCAGCTACTTTTTGAAATTGTCAAATATTCAAACTGGGAATTGAATATGTGCAGTTGGCGCGCCTCCAAAGGTCTTCATCACTTTCCTAAAATGGGTACTATCATTGCCCATGCCACTGATAGAGGAGGGGAGGAGAAGTCAAGATGGGGTAGGCAGCGAAGACATGAACTCAAGAATCTCCATTTTATTTGACTTAGCAAGCATTGATTGTCCTTATCTCTCCTAAGGTGTACAACTCAAATCGGACGACCTGAGTGTTTAACCCTCATTTCTGATCCCAGATCGTAACCACAATACTCAAATCATGTTGGACTATTACGTTATACTCTTTTTTGGGCATTCCATCTCAATTTAGTTGCATCTTGCTATTACCAAGATGAGTTGGTAAGGTTAGCAGCGAAAAATTTAATTCACAACTTACTATCAAATTTTGAGTAGCACTTTGTGTTACGTTTCAAAATCCTGCATGTGACCGCTGTGTTACTTAATGATTGCATACCCAGTGTTCAAGATTTACTGACCAACTAAAAATAAATAAAACTCAATAAATACGTCTCCTCTTATAATGATATCGATAGAGTGCATATCTCAGGATTTGTATTTCATCAAATACTAATATTATCAACTCCAGCTAATTCATTGAAGTGCAAATTTAAAAGATGTGAAGAAACCGAGTATAAATCCCAATTTTGCCAGTGGGCTCCTAGGTTCGATTTCTCCCAACAATTTAAAACACTACCATTTAAATCAATCGATCAATCAATCAGTTTCTTGCTTACCCTGTTCCTTAAATTAGTGTTGACACCACTGTTGAGTTTAGACCATCGCCAATAACTGGAATACCTACTCCATTCATTGAAATTTGAAGAATAGTAAAGTATCAAAACCAGGACTATGCACACAAGATGAAAGAAGAGAGGGCGGAGGGTAAGACTCTATTAAAAGGTTAAGAGGTTTTGGTTCATTTTGTGCTCCTTTACTATTACAAAAAATGATGTAACGGGTTTGTCCAACGACGTCAAAATCACAGTAAGCATCAAAGACTACAAGAGAATAGAGGAGGGAAAATCATTGTAAGGAGTACCAATTGGATAATGGGGTTCCAAAGCACGCATAAATTTCCAGATTCAGTCCGCATTCTCGCGAGAGCACCGTGTAAAACACACCCAGTCTGTGTTACTCGATCGCAACTAACAAGTTATCGTAGGATGGTAAACTACTGACTACTGTAGAGAGCGTAGTAGAAGCCGTCCTTTATCAACGTACATCTCACGAGCAGGACCAAAAATTATGAATTGGCATACTATCTGCGCTGTGTTTAGAGGAGGGTGAGGGTGGAATTAAGGACCAAAAAGGAGAAAGATCATTAAGTGAGTGCGGGCGACCATTTCTGAAAATTTGCCTTGCTTCTACCCGAGGGATAGAGGCCGATGGCATGTAGCCTGTTCTAGCCAATGACCACATTAAGTCCACAGTTTGACTTCGCCCCACTCTGTGCGCTTCTATTTACTACAGCGAGGCTGCAAGCCTAGTACTAACAAACCTGGGGATTCTAGTACGATGATGGGAACTAAAAAGGAGAAGCGCGTCGCCACAAATTTATCACCTACAGTACATACATGATTGGCCTTGAAAGATGCTCACCTAATCCGATAGGTAAAAAGAAACGCACCATAGCACAACGACGCGGATGGGATCATGCCTTCCTCGTAATACTAGGACTAGATGGAGCAATAGGCAGCGTGCATAACAACAATATCACAGACCCAAGTGAGTGTTACTAGTGTCAGGAGATAGTAGAATTGAACCATACTAATGCAGAATTGTAAATTAACAGGACAACAATTTATCAGTTCCTATGAAAGTGGTTAAATCATATACATCAATAGAGACTGGCTAGGCAGAAAATATAAATGGAGCAGAAATAAACCTTAAGCACATTAAAACATCAGGATAATCCAACTATAGGAAATAAGAAGAAACATTGACTGATACATTTATAAATGCTTTACAAATATACATTTACAAAAAAAATTAAACCACAATGAGAAATCGTACATTCAAGATGAATCAGTTTTAGGTTTCTTGGCCTCAGTTAAACCAAATCTGATGGCTCTTTCAAGTTTCTTTTTCTCTTCATCAGCCATTGTCTCGCCAAATCTCTCAAGGCGTTTACGCTTCCGCTCTAGTTCTTCTGGAGTTATTTCAATCTGAGCATCCTGAAAGAAAAAAATCGGGAATTAATAAAAGAACTTACAAGTCTAGTCTTAAGCAAAAAGTAAACGCACAGTTTTGATTGGTATAGATGCAAAACGCTCTGCGCGAGACTTCATACGATCAATGTCAGATTTCGGAACAGTATCAACAGGTAATCCAAATCTTTTGGCTCTTTCTAACCTTTTTTCCAGGTCTAGACCACTTACAGTTGGACGAGATGATGGGTTATTGCTAGGGACATCGCCAGTCCCACCAAAACGCTGCTTTCTGTAAGCAATTCTCTATAAAGTTGTTAAACATGTGACACAGGCATACTTCTTCCATTGTCATCTTGGAAATATCCGGTTTGACAGCAACAGCGATGGTGGGCTTTTCTTTATCAGGTGGACTTTCAGCAGTGGGCTCTATATCAACTTCTGTTTGAGGTCTTTCATCAGGAATGACAGTGGGAAGGGTGTGACTAACATCACTAGGTGAAGTATCATCTTCATCTAACAACTGAGCTTCTTCTTCAGGAGCAACTGTGAGAGACGACTTGGTTGCTGCAAAAATAAACTTTAAATGATGTGATAACACATTACCTTCGTAAACCAAAATACGGTCAATTAGTTCCTGTTTAGATCCGGTAGTTTGCAGTGATGAGATTGTACACAGTTTTTTTAGATCAGCCAGCTTAACAGAAAATAGATTAATTCAGAATAGTATATGCAAGGAATACAAAAACGGTAACAGTTGACATATTACCAAACATTTGAACGACACTAAAAATAGATAAAATGAAAACTTACCTTCATTTTCTTCAGTTCAGCTTCGGATTTAGAAGACATTTTCGACACCTCAATCGAAAACGGCTACCAGTGGCTTTTCAAACTGAGTAGCATACACAATAAGTTGGTTTAAACTGCTAATAAATGAAATAGATTTCAAATCAAATATGCGACAACCGTTTGTAAATATAGAAGAAAAAATTTATTCTATGCTTACTACCTCTACTTAAATTTTATTAATGCATTTTTACTTATTATAAGTTTATTGCTATTTGTATCTACCCATCCAATATAAGTAGGTTTTAATTTTTATCCAAAGCAGTTTCCAATAATAACGATTGCGTTTTTTCCATTTGCATTGATTTGGAAAATAATTTGAAGAAGTATTAAATTGGGAAATTGCAAAATGATGAATGATGTTCATCTAAAGAATAAGCTAATTATATTTACCTAACCACATAAGGTAACAAATTGACCGGATAGCGCTACATCTTCTTGAAAATTGAGTATTGAGCAAAAAACCATACCTACGTTATATGCTATGAATTTTGAAATATTTGACATCGTCAATATCGTTAATAAAGCATCAAAGTAAAAATATATTTCAACTCTAGAATAAATTCTGCGTAGTTTTATTAAAATATCGTTGTTTTAAATATTATAATATTCTTTAATTTGTTTTATTTTTCTGCAATGCATAAAGCATTACTTGAAGGTCGAATGTCGAGGGGTTTTAAACTTGTTTCTAATCCTTCATAATTAATTACCGGTTTTAAGTTGATTAAATCACTTTAAAAATAGCAAAGAGCGTTTTTAGTGACTTTATTATCTTCTTCGTTTTTGTGTCGTCTTCGTTCGTTGAATTCTTTTACTTGGTGTCTTTAAATGACAAGATCATTATTGCATTCACCGAGTCCTATTTGGATACCTGCCGGTGCAGAAGCCAGCTTTGAGGGTGTTCCAATTTCTAATGCATTTCAGTATGGACACTTAGCCGCTTGTTCCGATAAACATCTTGCTGTTGCTACAGGATTTAATGCTGGAGGGTTGGTGGCTTTATTGGACTTGTCGAAGGTACGCACTTAAAATGTTTCTCATTTTTTAAATATTATTTAAGAATTCACAGAAATAATAGATTATTTAAAGCAATATCCTATTTATATTTCCTTACTAATGAATAGCCCTCTTCTTTCGTCTGCCCACCAATTATCAGGAACGTCTTCTGCTGTTATCACAATTACCTCATCCCTTTTAAAATCTGTATTTTATGATGGAGAATCTGATTAAATTAACTTATCGAATTTTATTATTTTGATGTCATATTAAGTACTTTAATGGTCGCATTAGACCTCGATTTCTTCTTTTTTTTCTATATGGTGTCGATAATAGGATATTACTTTGTTAAGTGCGGTTGCTCTTGCAGCTCAGTTTATTGTTTTGTTTTCAATTCACGTGGTTTGGGAAAAATTGTCTGCAATCCCTTTCTATGTTTTTTTCTATTATTTAATTGTTATATTAGTTTTCATTAAAGAAGTTGTGAATTTAATTGTGCTCAAGAATTTAAGTTTAAAAATTTTAAAGTTTTATATCCCTTATGCAATTCTTGACTGTTTTTTCCCGGTTCATAATTACTAATATGCAAAGCAGAAATTGACAAAATATGAAACGTACAAAATTTATTCACGTTAAGTTACACCAGTATGTATTTTGGAAGTTTTGTTACGGCCACATTTTTTAATGTTTTGCTAATTGGGGCAATGCTAACGTGTATATCTACTACTAATATAAATGACAAATTTTTCCTTTCCATTCTAGTTGATTGGATGGAAGGATATCGCTTAATGCATTTTTCACAGTGTGAGGCTATGACAATTTTTTAAGTCTCCTATTTTTAATACATGAATCTATGCAATTACATAAATATTTGACGATGGTAAATTAATACGACTTCTGTGACTCTTTGCTTCTTACGTGAAATCGACGGAATTTCTGCTTCGAAGTGCGCAAAATTCGCAAAATGAGTTTTTGGTTTCTAATTTGTGTCATACTCACCACCTTAACTTGACCTAACTCTAGGTTGAGGAGAGTTCTCCAGCGAAATGACTCATCTGATTAATGTGTTTGCGCTCTTGCAAAAGATGAAGCATATATTGACCTCTTAACAACATCATCATAATTGCTTTTATGGTGACGAATACCATTCTCAATTAACGTTTTTGATGCTAGATTACGTACAACACGTTTAGCCAAAAATCCCAAATACAAAGTAAGTAGAGGAATGGATCCTGAAATTATAGTGAGAGACAATGGCATATCTTGTTGAATATCAGTCCCTTTCGTCTATTGATACTCCTCAAAATGGTCACCTTGGACTTAGAGATCAGTGGATTGCTTTTAACGAATTGATTTACTAAATTGTTAGCAGATAATGCATACGTGCAGCGACTTTATTTTCTGTTACGTATGCCGAGGGAAGGTAATAAGAATACTCAGAAGCTAACACAAAGTCTCCCATTTAGACAGCTAAGTGAATGTTTCAAGCACACTGGAAGAAGAGCTTGGTGATACTCATAACATCGACCATAATAAATGATATGGTGTTGTGAGAATACAATAATGTGTATACTCATAATGAAGTATTTAACAGATAGCTCCTCTGAATTAAGGTTGACGCCTGGGAAGCAGTCGGGATTTTGGTCTAATGTCTAAACGGATTTTTTTCCAATTCCATTAGTTAAAAATATTTTTTCACTTATCAACAATTATTTTCATTTAAGGAGGGAGAATTTATATTTTTTGAAATAAATTATTGCCTATATGAGTACAAAGCATTTAAAGTATCAATAGAACCCGTCCAGACTGTGCTTTTGCAAATTAGGGGAAGAAGGTTGGATCTGGATAGGAACAAGGAGTGATTGACGGGGTAGAATTAAGAAGAGAATTCTAAATTGGAAAAGCAGTGTATGGTCGTACTTATCGCATAATCAAAGTTTATGTTTTGATTTCAATTGCTCGACTTATAAACACTTGATCAAAAGTTGTCTGGCAGTTAGAACAGTGGAGACTTATGGGTTACTAGAATACTACACACCTATTGATACCCCTTCAAGTTCTCAAGTCAGATGTATATTCTTCGAAACCGATCTAATGAAATTTAGGAATTCGGATGATACATGCGTAGGCTCTTTCTGACTATAGTGTCTGCGTTATAATTCTGTCAAATAAGTAATATTAATCAATAAATGTACTTTTAATTTTCAAGTAAAAGTTTAGTCCTCTTAATTTACATGGATTTAAATGTAACGTAAGCTAACGCCTAAAAATGAACACCAGCCCAAATCCCTGAGAAGGTAATCTGGATCATATTTCACCACTTTCAAATGTACTTTGAACAATTTCCGTATCCTGGCTTATGATGAATAGCTTTATTCTGTGAACATCCCGGTTAGGTGGTGGAAGTACTAATCGTTTACGCAACAACCAGAACAGCCACTCTTATGGTTCTTGAAGCAAATAAATAAATAAATAAATTTCGTTTTTTGGTTCAGGATAAATCTACTTATTAGAGGCTGTCCGTCATATGCTGAAAACATCTTTAAAGCTCAATTACTTTGATGTTATGAATTCATTTGAGTTGAATAGTTTACATCAACACACTAACTGAATATATCTCTCCTCTTTCTTCAAATTCTACTTCTTCAATTACACTGATCAGGTTGCATAAATTTGGAGTAAAGTCAGCCTTTGAGTATTTTTATTGAGTCCTGTGACTGGGTAATTAGGCAAAAAATCAATTTACCTATTTCCTATCCATGCACACTTTCACAAAAGTAAAATTGATTAACTATTTTGAATTTTGACATAGAATATATTGATATAAAAATAGGCCGTGCACTTGGGATAGTGGGGGGAATTCGCCTTATTAACCACATTAATTAAATAGAAAAGTTATTTCGCATATTCTTCAGCCTGGCCGTTATGACGGTGATTCTTATTATCGAGCCCAATGTCATTCAAATTCAGTGACAGATTTGGCGTGGAATAAATCGACATTGGCAACCTCGTCTCTCGATAAAACGGTACGTTTATACTCCCAATGCCTCATCTCGTCTCATGTAAAATTTTGCTGCTCCTCATGTTCCCCAATTATCGAAAATGGATAAATCATTCTACTCGTGGATGAATATCGATTTAATTTAAAAGTATGAATGTGCTGATGACCTGACCCAATGATGCGCAAACGTAAATATGTGTCGAATGTAGCCTGCACTGGGAAAAAAACCAGAACATATCAGTGCTAGCTCACGTAGTTTCATATTAAGTTAATTTCAAATGAATAGGTTGATAAACCAGGTAAATTTTAGGCCAGTGGGGAGGTTAATCGTTCTTGTGTTACAGTGTTCCAAAGGCAATTTATTATATACTCCGACGCTGATTACCCAAATACCACAGATTTTACATTATCCGGCAACTCTAAAAACAGGTGGTGTGAAATAGTGCAAATAGAAATATATAATCATCGGTTGAGATGTTTATTGAGTATGAAACATTCCAGGAGAGAAATGCATACTGGAAAATTATATCCGTAGGAATAACGTTCAAATAGCAAATGGTGTGTAGGACTGTGCAAACAATTTTATTTTGGTCAAAGACAACCACTCTACGATCTTGACAAATATACGGTAAGGGATTAGAGATAATATGTTGAGTGATTTTCTATTTAGGTTAAATTGTGGCGTGCACAAACTCACAAAAACGAGACCACTGAAACGGCAGTACTGGAACATTTGTGTGATTTTCAACACAAAGATCGAGTTGTCAATATCGCCTGGTCTCCAAACAACTCCCACCTCCTGGCTGCGGCTCTTTATGGCAGAAAAGTAAGTTTTTGATATTTTCAATTTAAATAAATGTTGCATAATTCAAGGAATATACAAATTTTGATTAAGGTGGTTGAAGATCGGGTAATCCATTTTGGCTGGTAATTTGCACCAGTGTAGAATATCGATCACACTTTTGGATATTTGAATGCAACTGGTTTGAAGAAATTTAACATCATGCTCATTTATTTAATAGATAAGGCAAAGGTGATATGAGAGGGGATAAATTCCATAAGACGTATGCAAGATAGAAATAAGAAACAACAGTATTAAGAATACGAGGGTCGGAGGTTCATTTTGGCCCCAATCATCCACTCAGATTGAGCCAATGGCCACAATGATCAGTCATTTCGGCTTCTCCATGAGTCTACTCAGCGTGCAAGCATGTACACCATCTTTGTTCCTGGGTGATTTAGAGCCTAGTTTCTGCACTATTGGGCTTATAATTGCAAACAAAGTCAGGATATTCTCAAATGGTCACTGCTTACCTTAAAAGAGTTGCCCCGAACTTTGTGTTGCGTGTATCTGCCATTTTAAAACCTTAACAGAGGACATTTTCAGAAATAACAAAGTATATTCGCATGATAATCCACAATTAGATTAATGACAGTATCGCTCATCTAAATGTGGACATGGTGACCATTTGCGAGTTGCTGAAAAGAGTAATTTTGCTGATTTTATTGTAATTTCCTTTCTTTAAATTAAATAAAATTTCTTTGAATTAAATTTGTGCTATAATATTACAAAGTCTTCACTTCTCAGAAAAGATATGAAGGGCTATTTTGAACTTGACTTAAATTAAGTTCATTGTGTAAAAAGCAAATGTCGATTGACTCCACACATCAGGACAAATAGGTTTTCTAAAATTTTTCTCCAGACCCTCCCTATTATAATGGTAAAACACTGTTTCCAGATCCATCCGTCAAGTTCAAACATCATCAAAGAAGGACTGTTTGGGAAAATCGCTGCTATTCACTCTCCTCAATTGAATCGCTTAAATGACTTGTTATCAAAATTGCACGAGATATTTTGTTTCACTTTTCCCACTAATATCGATTTTAATTTCACTCCGCCAGTCAGTTTCAAACTACTATTTAGCTATTGCAAAGATAATATAAGCAAATGTGTATTTTACAATAGATAACTTTACCTAAAGTCAATATGGAACTTTACATAGTTAAACTTAAAGTTAAAACTATTCTTTACTAATAAAATAAGCAAGTAAGGTTTAATTATTTTCCCAAATGCAAGATCATAGTCTGGAATGTTGAGACGGACAAGACACATAGTGTTCATTTGGGTACTACTGGTGCCTACAGTCTCAGCTGGTCAAACAATGGTCGTCTAGCAGTGGCCTCTCGGGATAAGCGGTTAGCCGTATTTGATGTGGAAAGGGGTGAAAAGAAGCCCGTGGTCCTGATGCCCTGTCATCTTGGTTCGAAACCATGGAAGGCAGTATTTTTAGATGATTCAACCGTGGTTACAGTAGGATTCGGATTGGAAGGAAGTAAAGAGGTTGCAGTTTGGGACCTGGTATGTTATTAACTGAGCATCTAACCAGAATTTAACAATTGTGTGGCTTTAACAGTTCACTTTTCCTCCTTCAGACAAATTCTTCAAGTCCTCTGGAGCGCATACGATGTAATCAATCCTATGGAAGCGTTATCATGAACTATTATCGCGGAAATCGATTCCTCTTCCTCTCTGGTCGTGTAAACATTTAGTATATTTATATTATTGAATTCATTATGCACATACACTTATATCGTTAAAATGTATTTTAAAATATTGCAATTAGGGTGATAACGGAATCCAGGTCTACAAGTATTACAATCGAAGCATGAATGTAGTTGGCCAGTTTCAAAGTCCCCACCCATTCAGGGATATTTGTAAGATGATTTCTGAATTCTATATTAGTAGTGATTAAGCTTCTATTAATGTAATTATGTTACGCTTAGGCTGGATGCAACAGGAATATTTGGATTCTGACTCTCACGAAATTGGTCGATGTTTTCGCCTTTTCTTGCCTGATACGTCGGTTGTCCTTTCAACTGGTAGTCGTAGGCGGAATAACCTTTTTTGCACCAATCCCTATCAACAAGATTTTGGCGGACCATTTGGACTAGCCAATAATCAGTCGTGTAGAAAATTATCTGCTCCTTTGATTGAGCCACTAAGCGTTCGATTGCAGGAGGGAAGTTTAGACGCAAGTGAAGATGAAAGTGACCGGGAACCAGTAAATAACGCCGAAAATTTTTCAAAAATAGAAAAGCTCCCTACAAAATCTCCTCGACCAGAAACCGTTTTTACAAAGAGACACAAATCCATGATGTTAAACAAAAAGCAAAGTTTTGGAAGTGGCGATTATATAAATGGTGCTATGGTTGCCATGCATTATTCTAATTGTGGTTGTGACGGGGGATGCGCGTGTACTTCTTCTAATAGTAAAAGTAAAACCAATGATGGATTAAAGATTCCTCCCCCAATTCCCCCAAAATCAAAAACAAAACGCGCATTTAATGGCTGGAAAATAATTCCAGATGCGTTTCAGGAGAAATTATCTCGAAAGGCTGACAAGAAACTTTTAAATGTGTCTTGTGATCTCGAAAAGCCCCGGAAAGCAGAAAAAACGCATTCGTTTGCTAAGGTAACATTAGCAAGTTACAGTAACTCAAATGTTTTAAATTTATACAATTAAACATCATTGTTTTCAGAAGACCTCGGAAGAAAGCTTGAAGAATTTCGAAAAAACCGCAAACTCTGACGATGAAATTTTCATTGTCACAACAGCATTTAGTCGTAAACGAACTGGGTATGGAATATTGTCTTTTAAAACCGTTTGTTTTTAGTGTTCAAACCGAGCATGAAAGCCAAGGAGACAAATTCCTCGAAACCGAGGTTAGTTATAGTAAATGTCAATTATAATACTACTATTGTTTTAAGTAATACTAGTTTGCTTTTTAGGATGACGAAGAGGCCTATGCCACCTGTTCAGTGTCCGACTTGGTAGCTGCTTTTGAGGCGAAAGCCGCCAGAATTGCAGCCATGGAAACCTGCAGTATTAGTTCAGAAACAATGTCGGCTACACTAGATGATTCAGCTCCTTTGTCATCCCTAGAAATTTCGGCTGGTCTTCCAATTCAAAATAGCAGAACAGAAACAACTTTGGTACCAGAACGTCCACAGATCACGGCAAGTAATCCGATGAATGGAAGGGCCCACCTTGTAGGCACTTGTATTAAATTTCTTATTTAAATTTTCTCTTAAGTTATACTTTTATTTCCTGATCGCTCGTTTATTGTTAGCCTCCATCTCGCATGTATACAAGTTCCAATAATGCAAGATGGTCGATTTCTCATTCCCCCGGGATTCAAATGTCCCCAGCTCTGCGTTACATGCAGCGTTCACAAAGGAACTCTTTTGGCATTTTGCGATCGCCTTCAAACTCTGATAACGACGAAAATCCTTCAAATAGAGTATACAATCGAAGGTCATCTCTCCGAATCCCCATACCTGATAATCGATATCAGTCAGAAGACAGTATGTCTGAGACTGTAAGTCTTGATTAGGCTTCACTTTTACGCCTCTTCATGAGTGCAAAATATAAAAAATCGCTATTCCTATTATAATCCTAGGCTTCACACTGATCAATGTTGCAGCTCAGGTACTTTTAATCAAGAAGAAAAGATAAGGACTTGTGTGTTGCGTCTCCTTATTACAAACTTAAATCTATGCAAATTGTTAAACTGGTATTCAATCTGCGCTAAAGATGAATACTGCTTCGTTTATGAATATTATACATGTTGAACGCGGCATTAAATGAAAATGAGAAATCAAATATAAAACTAAGAATTAATTAAAGACGGAAAATATTTCCCCAGATTTTCGAAATGTCTTCTTATTTTAGCCACTGAAAGGGACTTTGCTAAGAAGACGCAAAGAAATTCTACAAATTCCGAACAAATGGCAGAGAGTTCCCCAACTGAACTCGGAAAGCAACTCGAAAATTGGGGTTTGTGTCTTCTATTTATATTTTGAAAAAGAAATTGAAAAATATTTTTACAACGAATATTAAAAATAATATGCAAGGACCATAATCTCTTCAAGAATCTTTATCTTTGTCCCTCTTTTTTGAAAATTATTAACCAACCAGCTGTTATTCGCTAACTTCTATATTACTCTTCACTTATCCTGAAAGTATTATTATTGAAGCCTAAGAAAAACGTAAGTAACGTTCTTTAACATTTTTTCAAAATTACACTTTCTTACTTTTGCCTTTTTTCATTTGCTCGAAACAGATTCAAAGTAGCCATTCCTTTGATCCACCGGCGAATTCATTCCGAACTGTTACAACCAACACTGCTGAGGTAAATGAAATTGCTTGTATCATTCCATCCAAAATTCTTTTAATAATTCAAAGGCCACCTTTTTATCAGACTCCAAACCTCGATCAAAATCCAAAAATACAATTACCATTCCAGTTACCTTATCTCAAAAGAATGGTAGAAACTTTTCTTTCTCCCTTTATTTTATTTTACTTATTTTATTTGGGATATGAATATTCTCAGTGCTCGAGTTCTGTTGAATCGGGTTTTAATGAATCGATGAGTTCAATGTCAATAAACAAGAAATACCGGTCAGATGCCACCGGAAGTGTGAGTTCTACTTGTCTACTTTAAATTTTCAAGGGAATTATACTATGAGTAATTTGTTAAAATGTAGAACTCGACCAATGTCGAAATTCCGATTGCAAGTGTTCAAACTCGGCCAATACCGTCTCCTGAATCGCATTTGAGCAATTCAGTAAAGTTTCACTTTAAAATATATTTAATGAAATATTAAACGAAATGCTTTAAGAATGTGATTAATTTCTATTTGAATTTCAGCAATTGAGAGATCGCCTTTATGAATTTCTTGAAAATGATCTTTCCGATATTTCTACCGCCTCGATTATCGACAGTAAAGCAAAAGGAAAAGTAAATAGTCCGAAATTTAAATGGTAAAAATTGAAAGACTACCAATTTTGCTAAGTATATTTATTTGATTGCAGTCGAAAATTAGACGAATGATCAAGAAGGATTCAAGTGAGCATGAAACGATCAAAGAAGACAGAACGGTATATTTCTAAGTTGTATAACATGGTTAAACATGCTTCAGAATAAATATGTATTTAATAATTATTATCTTGACAATTCAGCTACGAAAGCCGACCCAGGTGGTTAAGAGAAAAGGCGACACCAATCCATTTGAGGAAACATCAACTGTAGTCAATGTAAATTAAAACAGCACATATATATTTAGTATGAAATTGTTAAATTGAGAGTGAAGATGTTATTTTAGAGTGAATTTTCAACGAAACCGGTTCATTCTAAGCTTATTAAGCCGGAGGATTCAAGTGCTTCCAAAGCCCGCGAGCAACAAGAAAGAGCTGCACTTCGACTGATTCCATCCCTAGCGCCAATTTCCACATCCAAATTGTCACTTCTGGATGAGTTTCGACTTCTACATTTACAGATAGTATGTTAACACCAAGCTATTTAGGAATAAAGGTTGATAACTCACGTTTTCAAAATAACATCTCTATTTTCAGACATCTATTGATTCACAGAATTTGAGTACTCGACCAAAAACACACCAGGTAGAAAAGTCAATTTAAAATTGCGTCTTATTTATTTTCCAGAGGTTGATATTATTTATAAATTCGGTTTTAGTCATTCTTGGATTTACCAACTAGCGACTTCAACTCCAGTTTTGATGAGGTATATAATTAAATTTGCAAGTATAATCAATTATTCGTTTAGACTTTATTTATACCTTTTATTTTCCTGGCTAGAAAGTGGATGAAGATTCCTCAATAACAATCCGCCGTTATAATGCACTTGATTCCCTCTGTACATCTGCCACTGAGGTAAAATTTTAACTTAGAGAGTAATTGGACAAAAATACTTTACCCTGTTTCAAATTTTTCCAATAGTCTGACCCTCAACATAAGGATAAGGGACTTATGTGTACCTCGAAAATGACAATGACCCCGAGTCCGACTAGTCCTCAAGGGACGATTGAAGATACTCGCGCTTTCTACGATAGTTATGCACCGTATTTGCGAGACTTGGAATCTACTGTGAGACGATGTTGCAGTGCTTGCGAAACAGAAATCTCTGAGGCTACAGCACCGGTTACCAATCAGGATACCAAAGAAGGTAAAACTTACTTTTAGGAATTGTTTTAATTAAAGGACAAAAATTAATTCGAATGGTCGAGTACCTCAGATTCTCCAAAGGACAGTGTTCCCGATAGGCTACAAAATTTCCGATCCAATTTCATAATAAAGCCATATCTCAGAACTGTTAGTTCAGTCTAGGCTGCTGACATTATACTGTCAGTTGCTCATTGCACTTGAACTACGATTGGAGTTGCATCGTTTACTTTTATAAAGAAAATAAATATGGTTTTATAGGTTTGAATAAGTAGCAATTCATTTATTACTTGATTACCTAATAATTGCATATCAAGATATACATATATATATATATGATTATCCAATAAGAGATAACTTGTCATCGAGGAAAATGGGTGGTGATTTCAACCGGAGCCATGAAAGCTTCTATAAATGTATACTCAATTAACAAATGAGAGAATATGTGGAAATATGTAAAAGCAAAAATTCTTAAAAATTAATTGTATCAGATTTATAAATACAATAAAAAGGATCTATGCGAATGCCATCCACATCATTTACAATAATCATTGACTTGTGATTATTTTCAATCTTTAATAATATCTTGATAAATCGTAAAAAACTGGTCAATGTAATTTAATCGAAATGGGCTCTCTCCCATAAACTTTGACTAATTTTTCGAGTACTTTCATCGGTTCTTTCAACACATTCCGCCCCGGAGGTCATGCAGACCGAAATAACTGAAAAGAAGGTTCATAAAAGAAGGTTTATGTAAAATTTTGGAATATGCTGTGAACTCACGGATACATCACCATGATGGTACTCTAATTTGTGTGCCCTTGTGCGACAGTATTTTGGTGCTATTCGTGTCTATTATGTCAACCTCGACTTTCGTTAGTCAGCTACTGGCTAAATGAATTTCATGACTATAGATTAGTAAAGCGATCATTCGTTGGGTCCTATCAGTTGTATTTAATCTTTATATCACTACCAGATTGTAGGTGCAACAGAGATTGGAGTCAAAAAATAAAGGAGTAATCGGCAAACGGTGGACTTCCACAGTATCAAGTTAGACAAGACGCAAGCATTTAAGTGCTGAACAGAGTCGAGTTCATGACAGTGATGAGGAATGGTGAAGTAAGAGAGATGAGGGAAGTTTAGGAGTAAATGGCCATCTTATATGTGGGCGTACCTACGTAGTTTTATGAAGAAGTAGCATAAGCCGATAGAATAATATGTAATTCATGCCGCCCAACTAAATCACTTGAAGACAAAAACGATTCTTTATAGGGAACTTAAATTCACTGCAGGAATATAACCTCCGAGTGCTAATTTAATCTTGGTAAACTTAAATACTAAGAATATTAGTTTCTTAAGAAGAAGGTCGTCTTTTCAAGCAGAAGAGTTATTTTAATATCAGTGGCTTGAGAGTGACAGGCGTCGAATTTGTTTATTCCAGAAACCGTGGAAGAAATAAAACCTACCGAGGTGGAGTCGTTCACAGATGCTAGTTCAGATTGCGACAACGGCATGGAAACCACAACAGACGCTGACAGCGATCTACTCTGTAGTGTCTACAGCGTAGTAGCTCATAGTTAGAGGTTAGTTCTGCTTCAGTTTTCCTTTTATTTCTTTGCAAAGTATCACAATTTCAATGCGTTTCATTTGTGCTTTTAGTTCACTTGTTGGTGATTGGCGAAACGAATGAGCGAAATATTCACAAATTTTAAAGTATCTCAAACTTTAATTTATAGAAATACTACAATTTGCACTGTGTTTATTCTTGTTTTCATCTTTTTACGTGAGTAAGCATCTTTCACGCCGTTATAAGCCTTGGAAGTGTTTTTTTGCCGCTCTGATTAATATTATTAACGTCAGATACCGCTGGGCAGCATTCAAACTAGATTTAAACTGAGATAAGACAGAAGTACAGTTACACCCAAGATATTTTATTACTTTTGATGCGGATATTTGTAAAATAAATGGCATTAACAACTGGGCCAATGTGAGAGTGTACCTGTCTAGACTAGATATCAGGATTTTTGGGCCAGCATGCAAACTCACTGATTGGGCTGAGTTGATTCTAAGACCATCGAGATGTGATCTACTTTTCCCACTACAGTGCATGGTCTCTTCGATTTAGTTTTAGTGGATCTTTTGCACGGTATAAATTTAATCGCATATTGGAAATAGCTGTAGTTTAGTAGTCTCAGGATTATGACACAAAGAGCTAGCCAAGCTGTTGCCTTCCCAGGTTTCCATGAAGTTCTCCAAAAACGTTGAAAAGAGAGGGGGATGGGGGCAGAGATTGAAAGGATAACAAAATGAAGTATCAGAAACAGGCAGAGAAGAAGGAATCTTCAATTGTAGGTGCTCGGCGCTGTAATCGATCACAAGGAAGGCAGAAGAACAAGGCACATTAATAATGAGCGAGTTGAAAGAAGTCAAATTTTCAAACTGTTGTTAATCACTAAGTAATTTGGGACTGAGAAGTGAATTGGAAAGCAACTTATTTTAGTGAAATATAAACCTAAAAGATATTTAAATTGCTTCAATGTATCATAAGTTGTATATTGTCATGTCGCATATACGTTCAATCAGACACATATAATTTTTTTCAAATAGATTGGCTATTCAGTTGGAGAATAATAAAAAGATTAAGGTGACTCGTTTACTTGAAGAGTGATAATCGAAATGTGTGATATCGAGTCACGAACCCCTTTCCTAGAATAGCAGGTTCCGTATAAGCACCACCTCTCTCACCTGCTTTAGAAGTTACAGGGTATTCGGGATAAATTTTAAATAATAATATTTAAAAATGTATTCAAAAACACTGTGCTGCTTTAAAAAATTTAAGCGATGACAAGGATAATGATTGACTAGAGCTCACCTGAATCATTAAAGTGAATAACTCGTTTCATAAGGATTCGCTCCGGCCATCAAAATAATGGGATTATGGTAGCTACTCAATGCCCTCCTGAAAAAAGTAAAGGGAATCTGACATGAATTCTGTGATATAACTATTATGATTACACCACTGAAACTTTTAAAAGCTGAACATTTAAGATCCCTTTCTCACAAATTACCATTAAGCTAAGACTGCTGGTATCAAAGCCATTTTAAATTCGCGATTGTTCTAACTCAAAAATTCAAAAGTAAAGGGAAGTTCTTTATTGAGTTCATTGAGATGTTTGGAGACCTTAAGCATGTAAGATTGAAAATATTACCGTTTGAGAATTCGATTTTCTGGGTTTGATCCAATTCTTTCGCAATACTTCCCCAGTGAGTAACATTCCCCATTCGAGTAACAGTGAGTAAATTCGAATGAAATATCTGAAAAAGAGTTAGACATCTTACCTACTGTCAGAAACATAATTTGAATGTATTAAATCCCTTTTCAAAAATGAGACCGACAGCACCCATCCATCAAAGTGGCAACAATGGATCAATTTAAAATTACTGATATGAAAGTTTTTGGGTAGGATTCATTATTATTCGAGCGGCATCTTAGAAAGACAAAAAACCTCGTTGCAGTGTCGATATGATTGGAAAATACGTAAATCACTACTAGAATTGAGTAAATCATACGCTTTATTACTTTCACCTCTATAACACAGACAAAAACCGCAAATATGCAAATAAAAACAAAAGATTCTCGATGAAACACCATACTGAAGCATTTTTAGTGGTGCAGCTCGATGCACACCTTCTCTATTCCTTCAAGGCCTCAAAATCATGGAAATTGAGAGATAAGTCTAGGATATGTCCTAAGAGAGTACTTTGAAGAACTAATCAGAATTCTCCTAACCACTATGCAAATTACTCTCTATCGTGGATTTGAATCTATAATGTGAATTTTTAGTCCTATCTCACAAAATTGGCCGATCATTTTCGTCTGAAGGCATTTTATACGACTATTCTTGTCTATCATTTATATGACCCAACAGTTCCATTTTATGAGTCAGATCTAATTTTGGGAGACTTATTTAAACAGCTGCTATCAACAATTTGCCATTACCAAGGTTAAACTGCTAAATTTCCTTCTACAAAATATATGGTCATAAACTGGCGATAAATTCGCCTCACAAATAGCCAGAATGTCAATCAGTTCATACGCATTTATGTAATTTTGTGGCAAAAAGGCTTTAATACAGCCACAAATATTTGTCTTCTTCCTTCCTGCCTGGACAGGATGTAGAAACTAAAGGGTCACTGGAGTTGAGGGAATAATTAATCGAATTCCCATTCGAAATACCACTGACCAGAAGTGCCCTATTATTTTTATTTTCATAAATTATAAGACTGTAATCCGCAATAGTATTTAAGTTTGATTCGCGAATTTTTTATTCTGTCATGGCATGTCGCAAAAACTCAGCATTGCTTATCCGTCCAACTGGGCAACAATGTTTCCTAAACGTATTCAAGCTTGCATCTAAATTTACCAAACATTTTCAGTTACTCGCAGCTTTCAAACCCTGGGATACTATTAACTTCGTAACTTAATGTGTTTTCTGACATTCCCAATTTTTACAATTAGTAGTTTAAAACGAGGAAGGGGACAGGGTATCCTCATAGGAGTAGAACGCATTAACTGTGCACCGAGACAAGAGTAGTTGGTGGCCTTTCCGTGTTGACGAATATGTATTTACTTGAACTGATGTGCACCTCATAAAATGTGTATTTTCAAAGCCAGTGATTAAACTCTAAGGCTAAGTTGAAACTGTTGACGCGGCAAGGTGCTTGACGAGTTTTAACGAGGGTTTTGGGCTCCTCGATCTAACCAGTCAATTTTATGAGGACCAGCTCGATTCTAACATTGATAATCTCAAATTAAAGTTAAAAATGAGATGCTAAAATATTTTAAATTTTTTGTTTTTGCTCATAGTTCAACCATAGTACAGGAGTGATTTGACAAATCAATGAGAATAAGTAGAAAGCCATATTTTAAACATAAGATCGCGTTATTGCTGGGCATTGACATGCAAAGTGCTTGTTCGAAGAAATCCTCCATGAAAATTTGCACTCAACGTTTATTGGAGAAAAAATTGCCTTTGTGCCACAGGAGGCTCTGGTAAAATCCTATTCAATAATTTCTTGTGGGTCTTCAGACAAAAGCAAGAACTTCAAATGTAATCTCAAAAAATATAAAACAAAAGAATTAGGACAATAGGGAAGTTCATGGCTTAATCGATCTGCCATGTTTCAGCAAACATAACACAGTGTAAAATACATGATTATGACTAATAAAGATACTCTTATAACATTGAAATACATACACAGGAAAGAAGAGCATATTTGATTTGGTTTATTCGTGAACGGAGAAAGGAGAGATTAGTGAGTGTTCCAAGATTCCCAAGACTACCGTGGATTATTATAAAGAGTGAGAGCTTCTAGCAAACTTGTCAAATGCGAGATGATTAATAAAAAATGCCAAATAGGGAGGAATTCTGCAACTAATTTTATTTCTTTCTATCTGATCTTTACTTCATTTTCAAAAAGACTTTTTCTTCAAGTGTTTAGCTAAACTATTGAGTGACCGATATGTGTTGTTTCATCTTTTCAATAAACCAATCAAAATCGTCGTTGACTTCCTAACACGTAATTTAACCTATTTCTGATTTTTTTAAATATCTCTTATTTATTTATTTAAACGTAATTTTCAAATTTTATTAGTATATCTATTCTCTTAGATTTTCTTGTTTGATTTGTCTATACTCAATTATAGTTTGTTAAGTGGTCTTACTAGTTAAAAAACGTTAATTTTAAGGTCAATTGTTTTCCTTAAGGTTTTCAATGATGGACGGTTCCCTTTATAAGTGGACAAATTACATAAACGGATGGCAGCAACGTTATTTCACATTACGCGATGGCATACTTTCATATTACACATCAGAGTCAGAAGTAAATGCTGGATGCAGAGGTGCCTTTAAAGTATCTGTCTGCGACTTTGCCAGTAAGCCTATTCATTTTCAAAAAAGTGCTTTAATGTTAAGTGTGTTTTATCCCACTCTTCATTTTTCAAGTTCATATACAGTATTCAGGTTAATCTTCATAGCTCGAAAAATCTGATGTGTAGTGTAGCATAGTTAGACGTTTCACCTGTTATATAGTGATCAAATTTGATGTAATCAAAACAAAAATTCATAGGCTAACAGTCAGAATCGTCATTTTCTTTAAAATTTTTCGTGGCTAACAAAGGTAATAATAATTTCAATTAACCTCCATCGTATATAAATTTGGTAGAATATAGTATATAGGTAAGAAAAATGCACCCTAAGTATTTAATATTCAGTAGTAGCTGCTTATGGCCAAAGTTAGTTTAACAAATCTAAATAAACCAGGCATTTTATTACGTTGGGAATCATTGCAGCTGTTAGGTATACTTATGTCAAAGATGGCCGGGTAAGTGAGACATTTTCTTGTCATAACTTTACGTTCCACTTTGGCTAACAGGCTTTTGTTTAACGACACCGTTGTTATGGTATATTTGTATCATTACATGCGCAATTTAATGTGTTCGTTTTTTTTGTGGCTAATTATTCGTACAAGTGTGTGGCTACCGTAGTCGAGCAATTTATTTAGTCTAGAATTTATTATACATTTAGAGTTTACACCTTCCAAAAGTAAGAACTGTTTTTACAGCCAATCAGTGATAAGCACACCTCAAGAACCAATCATCTTCATTCTCATTTCAATTGCTGGTTCTTACGATGTCTTTTCTACTCTACTTCAGTTCATCCAACAGACTCCTGTCGATTTGACATCTTAATTCCTGGTGAGCAGAAAGTCTTTCTAAAAGCAACAAATTCAACTGAACGTCAGAAGTGGATAATTGCACTTGGAACTTGTAAAGCCGGCATCACAAACGTTGACGATCTGGAAAAAATGCGTACGTTTGTAGTGAAATTTTCGATGTTATTCCGTCTCTTATTTCCTGTGCAAATAAAATAACAAATAAATAACAATTTGCCCGTAGGTCTTCTGTAGATGTAACAGTTTTTTTAAGTTTTTTTCTGCTAGAGTTCCTCACAAAAGTATTTCGTGTTTAGTCATGACGCCAAGTTAAGTGGCTTTTTAGCAGTCATCCTTCGAATGTTGTGATTTGCATGAAATTACCATACTGCGTTGTAAGAGAGTGCGTAATGTGACTTGCAATCACTACATGCATTTCTTTAGGTAGTTTTTGGGTTTGCCAATAAATGCCAATTAAGTATTCTTACTAAATGCTTAATCGAGCTGTCTATGCTTGTTAAATAGCTCACTAGCTTCAATGGGTACATGTTATTGGTTTCTCATTAGTTCGAATTAAGCCATGGATGAAAATTTCGAAGTGATAGGATTGTTAATTTTCCTTTTTTGACTAGTCACAGGGTACAGACAATACAATTGATACACTTATTTACTCTGCTTTCTTCTGTGTTTTTGGATAAGTGCCAGTTGATTGAGCACCATTTTAAATATTACTGGTCAATAGTTCAATTATGAATATATTGAAATTGTTAAATCATTTGATAATTACACTGAGTACTGAATTATCATCTTGCTAATTATGTGTTTATTAAATTTTTTGAAATATTTAGATTTTTATTGCCATTGTGCATAGGGGAGCAGCGATTGCCTTTGAATGAGATAGAAATTTGAAGCCTATCAGTTTTCAACTTTGTTGGGATATTTTAGGATGACTAACTTCGAACTGTTTTCATTATAAAATAAGTTAGTTAGAAGTGGAAGTTCGCATTGGGGGGTAGAACCAGGAGAAATGGGAAAAGTGTGTACAGTTTTTGCGATATGTCAAGCCTTTTAATCTTGACAGATCTTGTTGCTCACCAAACTAGGAAAAATTGGGGCAACTGCAAGCAGTGGATACTACAAAATTATTTAACCAGAGACACGTTCTAGACTGGGCCTCTCTAATTTATCCACAATTGGGTTGGACGTATTTGTATGGAAATTTATAGGATTAGTAAAGTGTTAATTAGGTGAAATGGTGGATAAAGGTAATCATTAAAAGGAAATTAAATTTAGTATGCGAATTTAGAGGACATGTCTGAAAACTCTTTCAAATGTTCATTTTAGTAAAATAAATACTGGCAATAATTCATTATCGGAATCTTATCTATCGATTTTATCTCCTATCTGGACTGAGAGGGATCCTCAAACATTTATATAGGCGAATTGAATTGCTTAATGTCGTTCTTTTAACTTCAAAGGACCTCGACACGAAGAGTGATGCGAAAAGTTTCAGTTTAACTGGCTATTTAAGTGAAAATTGAGAAATTTTCTCTACTTTAACCGCGTTCGTTAAATTCACAGTACACGATTTATTCCTGTTTCGTAAATTCTGCGCAAGTATACACAGTATATATATATATATATTATTCTTATTATTATATATATATCAATAATGTGAGTAAATTTTCCCTCATCGATTCGTCGTTTTGCTATGTCCATGTCTATTTCAAATTACACGTCACCAGCTTTCCATCCATTGGCTAAAATTCGAAAAATATGTTCCTAAAAATTGTCTTTTGTCGGTTGTTCATGTTTTTGTAGTTAGTCAATTAAATTAATTGTGTAAGTCAAATCGATAAATAATCTCAATTGTTTTTTTTGTTATTTCTCAAGTATTTGTAGTTAACTTTGTTCATTAAATTCGTTTTTGTTTTAACATAAAAATAAAATCAAGTAAGATTGTTGATTTATGGATCTTGGTAGTACATTAAGTCACTTTGTGGCTATTATACCAACTTTGTCGACTGTCACCAACTTTAGACGTAAAGATTTGCTGCACAAAGACTAGTGGTTTCAATTTTTTATTCCGCTGTTCTAGAGCAAACGGAACAGTCCATCGAAGTTAAGCGCTCAGAACTCCGTATTAATCGAGATCTTCTTGTCCAACAAATAAATGGGGTTTGCAGTGCGTTGAAGGCAACAGCCGGAGAAAATAGGGTATTCATTTTATCGCTATACTACTTATTTTCTATGTAAGTAATGTCTATTTTTGTATTTCTAGGAGATGATAGAGGCTGTGAATTCCCTGAAAGCGACATGTGATACTCTTCTTTCAAATACGGATGAATTGATTCGACTTCTCTTTAATTCTGGTAGATTTAAAGCTGCCTTAGCTGCTTCAAATCCCGATGGTAGCCCTGCAAATCCTAGAAAACCATCCGTCCTGCCGCAGAGTCTTCAAAATTATAAAGTAACCAGTCGGAGAAGTTCCACTAACAACAGGTTTCTTATACTGCTATAGATTTTAATATTTCATTCAAATTTAGCGACATCAGCCCTGGGACAACACGAATCATCGAGCAAATCGCAACTACGGTGGCGACCAATAAAAATGGCAATAAATCTCTATTAAATAATCACCTTCGAGCTTTAAGATTATCTCGACCATATCCAACTTTCTTCTCTAAAATGGAGTTTAGGTATGCCTAATTGGAAAAAAGATGGAATGTAAATTTCTTTCCGCTTACAAGTTTTTGTTATTTTTAGTTTTGAGGATTTGGCATTGTCTCAATCCGCTTCGAATAAATCCTCGATTTCGGCTGTGGAATTCCTCGCTTGTTGCAGAAGTGCTCTAACATTCTTTCCAAATTTGGCAAGTGTTAGTTCAAACCCTTCTACTCCGCAAAGTAATCCTGATCTAAGTCAGTTAGGAAGTCTTCAAACGGTGTATGCTGAAGTTTTAACAAATGTTGTACGACTGGAATTGGCTGTTAAATCCCTTGCTAGTGAAGGCGAATCTAGTGAGCCCGAAACAACTCGACAGCGATCCTTGGCTTTGTCTTTAGCCGATATTGTTGACGTTGAATTGAGAGACAAACAATACCAAAAATCGGGATCGGCTTATCTTGCTCTGTTGTGGCTAGCAAGGTGTCTGAATTTTGCTGCAGAGTTCCTAGATCTACTTTTTAAGGATACTACAATTGCATTTCGACAGAGTTCATCTCATGAGAATATTGTTGAAGATATCGCAACGAAGGCCTATACTAAAACTCTTCGTGATTTTCATAATTGGTCCGTTAGGGGTACTGCTACGGTAGGTCTTTATTAAATGTGATGCTCATGTATCTTAAGTACCTAGAAATTTAGTTTGAGCTTCGTGCAGGTAGTCTCATTTTTATATATTTTGTAAACTGTCGTTTACTTGAAATCTGTTAGCTTGTGTTATGATTTCAGGTGATTCTCAAGGCCGTACCCAAAGCTGAAAAGATACAAGCAGTGCTTTTATGTGTACGAACATCGGACATTTCTTCATCTTCTCCGCCTATCGAAGCTATGGCCCAGCTTCAATTAGATGTTGAGCGTTTTGTGGAGGCACTACGCCGATGTCTTGCATGCATCCAGGGTCTGCTGGTTCAAAGAAACTTAGATCATGTATTCCCACCAGTATCATCGAAAGAGTAGAGATATCGGGCTTATTTTTTCGTGTTGCATATTACTGGAATGCACAAAGCGACCTGTGATTACACCTTAGCATGTGTTATTTATTGAGATATGTTTACTTGTTAGTATGTATCTTGTGGAATATTTAAAAATTAAATTTATATGAACTTTTTTCATTCATAGCTATAAACTATCCTGATTGTTTCAGCGGCAGTCTTTCGAAGTGGACTTGTATGTGATTAAAGCTATATTTGAGGGTAGCATTTTCATGCGGCTGATTTAGTCGTAGAGAAAAGGCATTTGACGCCGTTGTTAATCGTACCTTCCGTGGATCAGTGAGCCCATCGATAGTGCAGAACATTGCTAATTTTTCCTATATGTACTCACATTTAATTGGCTGACAAACACATGGCTGTTTCTGTACAAATTTACCTAAGGGCAGGTTTTACTATCATTGATAAGGCGTATCGGCTTTGTATGAACTTTCAAATTTTCTTCATCATTTTGATTGATTTGCACTGGACATATAATACTGCAAAGCATTCCTTCCGTACTCCTTTTGAAAGAGTAGGTGTATTCAAAAGCCTCTAGATTAACAAATTTCAATACGCTTATCACTTCACGATCCCGAACATTGGATGTGATTTAGATGTCAAGTAGATTACGCTACTGAAACTTATAAGTGCAGAAATTAAATATAGTCAATTATCGACTGTCTGTATTATTAGCGTCAAATGCAATATTTAGCCTCAATTAGAATGATATACCGGGAAAAAATGTCACTTACACAAGAATAGATACATGCAATGGTCTTCATTTGCTTAATAGCATTAGGAACATAGAGGAACTTGAAAAGAGCGATTGAATATATGCAAACAGCGAGTTATTTTTGCATAAGAATGACCGATTAGGTTAAGAAAATAGGGCCTAAATCTAAATTAGTTGTTCATCCAGGCAATGTTTGTTTCTATAATTAATTCTTATCTGAAGTTGAAGGCTGTTTGTAGAGGTAAGCATGC
Source organism: Hymenolepis microstoma (assembly GCA_000469805.3). Taxonomy (NCBI): domain Eukaryota; kingdom Metazoa; phylum Platyhelminthes; class Cestoda; order Cyclophyllidea; family Hymenolepididae; genus Hymenolepis; species Hymenolepis microstoma. The sequence goes on from LR215994.1 coordinate 16,063,443, forward strand.
ACTTCGTTTGAATCACGTTAATTACATAAGTGCATCGCCTTAATAAATAAGAGACTACGCTTACTTACCTTACTGACCTCACCTTGAGGTTAAATAAGTATTTGCACCAATAGAAATCAAGGCGATATGTGTAAAAGCCAAGAGGGGTCATAAATGGCGCTGCCATTCGTAGTAAAGTTCATTTCGATTCAGTCGCAACGCTGGTCAATATGTCTAACGAGTGGGATACTGGAATGAATAACGTCATCATCACCAAAATTCTCGAGCTGCTCAACAAAAATGAGGAAAACCAGTCGAAGAAGTGATAATCTATGCTTTGTCTTGAATATGAACATTTATTGGTAACTTAATCTACTTCTGTGTATTTCCTTTATTTGTCAATACAATTTATTCTACGAAATTACTTTCATGGCCAGCCGATACCATAATTCGTTTGAACTTACATTATTTAGGATTGCTTTACTTTAGCCACAATGAATATATAATGGCGTGGCATTATGAGTTTTATCTCATTTGGTTTCCTTTAGGTTGCCTGGCACAAAATGTCACCTCAATAAATCTGAGAGACTACGAGGATTGCTTTGCTTGAAATACGTAGGTGTTGACACGTACAGCTAGAAAATTGAGGCTAATCCATCACTTACATTTTTGCACTTTCTAGTTTAGTCATGTATGTTGATGTGTTAGTTGTAGATTTGAACTTAAGAGCACTTTCTATGATAGTTGCAAGCTTCTTCTAATTTAAAAGCGCTTCTAAGCGCAGAAGAATACCTCATTATCTATTATTACACTAACAAGCAAAAATTCTGGATATTAGTTAGTCTTGAATTGGTGCTACAGCGAGACTGATCTGTATAAATTGAATTTCAGAATTCATATTAAGCTTCTTGCTAGAATATGTTCGTATGGAATATTAACATGGAGACTTGCATCATATTTTGAATATATTGACAATTAATTTTCAAATATGAATGAATTATTGAAGCTATCCTAGCCTTGGAAATTGTCTAAACTTTGAAATGTTAAGTTGGGAGTGAAACTTTGAGGTGGGGACATTACTGACTATATGAGAATTACAGCACAACTTCTTCGAACTGTGCATCAACATAGGTTTAGGGATGTTATTAAGTCCTTCATTAAGACTTATCGTTTTATCAAACCCCTCCTTTCAAGATTAAGTATATTGGTAATATCAGAGATTTATGCGAACCAAATGGAGAATAAATTTGTGAATGTATATGTACTTTATTTTTGTACCATTCTATGAAGTAATGGTGCATTTATTGCACAGCATAATCAAATGCGATAGACAGGTCTGTCATGTCGATAGATCTGTGTTGCCACCGTCAGATATATTTGGAAATGCGCATTTGCAGGATTGTTATCATATTCAAATTGACCCATCAGTGTACGAGCAGTATTCCAGCAGTAGAAGCTTTTCATCATGTAGCCCAAAGATGTCTACAATATAATAAGTGATTAGACTGCATTATTTAATAATAGAAATGATATTAAGTGTCACCTATTTTGGAAAAATTGATTTTCTTCAAAATCAACTGTAATAAGCATTTTAATTGAAGCAAGAAATTATTGATCGACCAACGTGGGTCATTCACGTAATTATTAACTAGTTCACGTAAATAGACCTTATTGTTCCAATTCTAAAGCAAACAATATACAACTAAATGTAAATTTATGTCCACCTCCAAAGGCCTCTCTCCTATTTGCCTGATAATCGACCACAACGAACTAATTGGATGTTATCCCATAATTATCTCACTGCATAATTCAAGTTTGACGTTACGAGTGCCAAATTTGTCATAACTTACTGGATCATGAGAAATAATTGTGCCAGCACCAACTATTGGACCATTTATAGAGAACGGAGTTTTGTAGCTTCTTACACAGGGGTAGGTATGATAAGATTCGCCGGGTATTGCATTCTATGAAGTAAAGGGGTAAAAAAAATATTTAAAATTAAAACAACTACAGCCTGGGTTATTTTCTCATATAAAATAGTCTCAAACTCAAAAATTTTAGCGTAAACTAAGAGTGGATGGCAGTCTTTTAAGGGAAATTTATCTGTTTCATTCTAGTTCGCAAAGCAAAAAAGTGAGCTCTGAATTTGAGTCGACATCAAATTAGCGAACTGATTACTGGATCTAGCAATCTAATTTGTTTAATCTATTTAGATGTGACTTATTCAAATAATTGTAATGATTTTTTATGCGCCTGCAGCCGCAACTAAAATAATTAACTATTCAAGCGAGTGCAATTGGAACTTTTAAGTGTGATTAACGTGAGGTTATGAGGTCAGGTAACGTCGTATCAGTAACGTTAACAGCTTATGAAACCGGAACTGATACAATAATCACTTAGAGTAGCGCAATCAAACAAAGGAACCATGATATTAACAAATGCATCAGCTGGCTCGCTTACCCAAATTTCTATCTATTTCGGTATTAAATACTAAAATAGCAAGCCTCTAATAAAAACTCTAATGAATTTATGAAATATGCGTGGTATTAAAATTGATATCCAAAATCACACGTTTTTCTGTGATCTTGGTTCCAAAATAACTCACCTCAGTGTAAGTTAATGCTCTCTGCAGTTCTTTTCTTATTTTGAAATTTTAAATATACTACTCATTTATTTCACTGATTTCTGATACTTGTCAAGGAGGGTTCTGAGTTAATGCTTAATGTGCAGGGAACATACATATAGGCAAAATAAATACACCACACCATTGGGGTATTGTGAAAAGAGAGACCCCGAACCCTTACATATCCTTACCTATAGGGCTGGATCTCACCCGAACCCCTATTGGAAATATCCGACAGGCACCTAGTAACATATTATGATGCTTACCAGAAGAGAGACTTGGGCACTGCTGTCATTCAAGAAGAATACTCCACCAACTCCCATGGGTAGTTCTTCACCTCTGTATTTTTCGTATAGAGCACCTTGAATCATGTCGAAGATATTCTGACCACCATTACGACCTTTTGCTTCAATTTGAATAACTTTACCAGGTTTCGCCTCTGTCACGAAAAACTGACCCATCGTTGCGATGTAAGAATTGGAGGCACTTCGAAATTCGGGTAATTCTTCCTACATTGACAAAGATTAGTGTACTAATGGAAAATTTATATGATGTTTTTCTGACAAGTATTTAATACTTTGCTAAACTATTACTTAAAATTGCACATAATTTATTTGTAAAAGTGGTTACCCCTTTATCCGCGAAACCCACAAGAGAATTGTTACTTTCTAATCCACGAGACGTAAAGGTAATATCTGCAGCAACCTAATTTGGAACATTATTTATTTAATGTAGGCAATAGGGTAATGCCACTTGTCATGATACTTACTTCGCATGGTCTATTATAAGTTTGGAATGGTCCAAGACCTCCTCCTATTATCATTCCTTGGACTTGCCTCGATGCTTGTGCAGTGTGCATTAAATCATAAAGCTGAAATTGAATTTATTATTTTAACAAAGATTTGTACTCTATTCGGATCTGCTGCAGGTAACAGATAGTCAAGGCTTCCCAATGAAGCGATTGTTGAATCACCGCTAATACCTTATAAAATCGCAATTAATTTATGAATATGTAAACCTGATCGGCTAAAATTAAAAGGTCTTCGACATAAATTTGGGCAGTCTATAACTTTAGCCTTAAACAGACTAAAGAAAGGAGACAAATGGCTTTCAATGGCTAAATAAATTGGTACGATTAGCAACAAATTCTCAAATACCGCTGCAGACTTCATAAAGCATTCGGTTGGCCATAATATATTATTAATGAATTAAAATTAAGCGTTTGTTGTTGGTAAATAACCAATAGGAACCTCTAGTTCCTTGTGGAAATACTGCCACAAATTTGTAATCTGATACCGCGAATATTTAAAATATGCTTCTTAAAAGGTCATCAAAATTTACACACATAGAATGGTTCAAAAATTTTATTTAAGATTATTTATAGGGATTTCAAAATATTTAATAAACAATAACCAAAAGTAAATAAATCGTATTCAATATAACTTTTTCTTAGAAAACAGCTCTCCAAGCGTTTTTAATAATCAGCAGAGATTTTATTTAATCTTCGCAACACTTATAGAAAATGGAAGGAGCATGTGCCTTGTAGTGGATTAGCTACCTAACTAAGCCTGAATGTTCTCAGAAACCTCAGTGGCAGATTCTCCTAGTCCGTAAGACCCCCAGAATTAGCTAAGCTAGTTGCAAAGCTAAGAAGAGACAGAGGTATCCAGAGAACGCGTTTATTCTAGACATGCATGGCGTGGAGTGTGACAAGGGAGTAAGCTTAGTCATTCAACGGATTAAGTAAAATGAGCGGAGGCTTCTGATTGGCCATTGGCTGTGTGTCCTCACACTCAATCCGTATGCGAAGTTGAACGGCCGCACTTTCAAGTCACGCTGTGCGCTCATGCGGTGACGTGTCCCACAGCCTTTATGAATAATTTATTATGAAGATTAAGAAATCCATGCTTGAAATATTAGGTATGAATTCAGTATGATTATTTAAAAGGTGGTTTCCTCATATTTTATTATTATATTATCTTATAATATCTCTTCTCAATGACTGAATTATATTTAATAACATAGTAAATGTGCTTTTATACATAGAACCAAACCAAAATGCCTGAGGTTAGACAAATAATTTGAATCTTTCTGGTCATTTTATTTCAAGAAGTACAGTATTTACGGAATAAAATTATAAATGAACACAATTAAATACACATACCTGCAATACACTCTTCTTCCTAATCCAAATTCATAAGGTTTGTTTAATAAGTAGGAAATACGGAGGTGTATCAAGGACTATATACAGTCACTTAAATACGTCGTCTCAAATGGCCCAATCAGAAATTTACCAGAGAAACAAAAGTGTTGTAAATTTTGTGTGGTAGTAACCGTATAACATTGATTCAGTCAATTATTTCTGGTCCAATTCTAGGCGTTTTGAAGCTTAGTAAATATTTTTAATTATTATGGAATACTGTGATTAAAATAACTTGCACTTTTGGCTATCAAAACAATCTTTTTATCAAAGCCAAGATCCTCAAAGTGACGCAATATGACGAGCGAAATTTAAACAGATTTCGTCTCTTTTGATCAATCCAACTATTTCAGCTGGAATTCGAGACGCGAACTTTATAAAGTATTATTCATTCTCTATCATTTTAGCCAATGGAAGAAATAAATTGGTAAAGCTTATTAAATTAAACATTCAAAAATCCTATGATTTGTTTAAAGAGGTCTTCAAATTTTATTGCTTTTGTTCTACTTCGATTTACTAAATAGTTATACTCAATTATTTCCTAAACATGCTTAAAGTTATTAAATTACTCTTACGTTTATTTGTATGTGCTTCAAATTAAGTTATTTTAATAATTGTAATGATTTTATTAATTCTTAATCTATTCCGGATGGTGTGTAGCGGATTAGCTACCTTAATAAGCCTTGACTGTTCTCAGAAACATGACCTCATATAACTTGGATCATTGATTTTTCGGAAAATCGTGTACTGGAATTGACCACTGATTGATCGTATTGGTATTGGTCATTGATTCTGCATTAGCCATGCCAAAGTTGTGTTACCACAATACTTTTATTAATGAATAGGAATTCAGAGTGAAGATGCTTGTTTGGTTGCTAATGGCATGTAATTATACCATATAAATCACATTAAATGTATGCACGAAGGTGTCTATGAGCGTCATAGCAAATCACTAGCTACAAACACGCACTACTAACCTCAGACAGAGTCCTCTAGCATAATTCGTGTAGGAAAAATTAGTCCGACTATATCTGAGAACCCAGAAGATAGGGAATGACGAGAGCATACTTTAACTTTGGACAAACGTCGACAAATTGTATGTTAAAACCGTCAATATTTGTAGTCGTCATATGCAATTAACGCTACACTACGTTATACGAATATTGGTCGCTACTTGGCTGTGTAGGGGTGGGGTCAGTGGGGGCCTGTACGCGGGCCGCACTTTCTCGTCAGGCAATCAAATAAGTTGGCTTTAATCTGATTATTGTTGAATTCTGAAGCACCGAAAGCATTGTTATTATAAGGATGCTTCATTATGTTTTCTGATCCTACCATTTTTCCCTAAAGAAGATCGAAATGAACGGACTAAAGGGGAGTTGATGAGTTTCAACTGAATGCAAAATCTGGAATTCTCCCGATAAAGTAAATCTTCAGGTTGGAGCAATGGTAATTTTGAAGCGTCACTATGCGGACTGTCTGGGATAGCTACTCAGTTTGGTTCTTATTTAATCGAAGAAATTAACCGTAATACAAGTTGTGATTGGCGTCATCAATGCCCTGACTTTCAATCATCTGAAGGCATTACAAGATAGAGTATGGTATAGGGAATCCAGTTTTATTAAAGAGAAGGGGCGCGGCGATGTTTTATATACGCGCTTTTGATGGTATCATCGGAAGTAGTGAATAATATTTACACAATTTTGTATCGGAAATAGGGCAACCTACATAATTTTCATTTTTACTGAAAAAGCTGAGTGGATGAATGTTCACGCAAAAGGAGAAAACGAGAAATACTAGGTTGATCCATTCTAATGGGAAAATATAGTGAATTGTGCGAGGGCTATTTATCCTAATCTGTATTGACAAGAATTATCCAATCGTATCACTCAGATATTTCTGATAGAAAGGTAAACGACAGCGAATTTTCTTATGTTTCTCACGGTTTATCAGCTGCTCAGTAGTTTCCGAATTTTTATTTTTATGTTCGGATATTCAGCAATTTTTCGAAAAAGATAAAACCTCAGATGATTTTGAAATGTTAAAACTGGTCCACTGGTTTCAAGTCTATGTTAAAATACTCATAGTAATTTCTAGCAATTCCGACATTCATCTGATCTGAAATTGACATTTGCAAGCTGTATTCAGTTATCAGTGAGTGGAACAAGGACCTCAAGCTCCGAAAATTTGGCAAGCCAAATCAGGTTTTGATAAAATGGAGTTATAATTTAATGAGAGTCTCGATATAGAAGGCACTACAAAGGCTTTTAAGCGTTTTCGTGATGGGAGTTCTTTGCCTGATCGCCAAAACGAACTTTTTGCAACTATTGCTTTAGAGGATTACTTTAAAATTATGCCTCAAAATCGTAAATGTAGTAGCATCTTCAAGATTAAAATAGCAAATCCATTTGAGTGTTGGTGTTGACGGACAAGTAAACTCAGAGTTTGCATAGGAATCTTTAACCTAAGTCCAATTTTAATGAAGAAGGAAACGGGAACCTCTGACTATGGTGAACTCTACTTTGAGCTGGGAAAAGTTAAACGTTATTTAGGACCAAAGATAGATCAACGATTTTAAAGAAAAATCGATCGAATCGCACATAATCAGCCAAACAAAAGAGATTGAGACACTTTGTAGGAATTATTCTTGTCAATAGGATCCAAACTTTTCCTAGCCCGTTAGCTTTGGTCACATTCTGATTCTTGAAACATGCGAATTTCCAGATGCACTTTTAGGGGCTCTAAATGAAATACAACTGGTTTGCGAATTGCTCGAGTAGAAAAAGTACAAACATTTACTCCTAAAAGAATTCTCTCTGCCCTCCCACCCCCTTTTAATTCATTATTCTCTCAAGATCCATCACTTTAGTATCGGAAAGTAGCTAAATTCCCCCTCCTCATCCAATATAATTTAGTCTTAATATTTGTAATTATTCATATCCAACCTGCCTTTATATCGTTTATAGCATCGGATGATTATTTCCTGTAACACATACCTTATTGATATTTTATTTATTAATTAATATAATTTCATTTAACTAATCCCCTGTTGGAAAAGTAAATTGTCCAATGAAAATTGTTCGGAGTATCGGCCTCAATTAGACCTATTTAAGATAGACACTTTTGGAACTAGTCATCGCATGAGCGCACAGCGTGACTTGAAGGTGCGGCCGTTCAACTTGGCGTACGGATTGAGTGCGAGGACACACAGCCAATGGCCAATCAAAAGCCTCCTCTCGTTTTACTTAATCCGCCATGTTGAATGACTAAGCTTCCTCCCTTGTTACGCTCCACGCCATTGCATGTCTAGAATAAATGTGTTCTCTGGGTACCTCTGTCTCTTCTTAGCTTTGCAACTAGCTTAGCTAATTCTGGGGGTCTTACGGAATAGGAGATTCTGCCACTGAGGTTTCTGAGTACAGTCAGGCTTAGTTAGGTAACTAATCCGCTACACGCTCATATGAGTTGTGCTTGATTTCTAATTCCTTATCATGTCCTTTATTCAGGATATACCTAGACTTTACTCTTGGAGGCACTTATTACTGTAAACGGACTTTTTTTTAATAAAAAGCATTTTCGTTTTGGATGATTCTTATTTATGTCATTATTCACTTTGCTCGAGGCACATTTGTTGAACTGAGTGAGTATTTCCTTGCGTGTGTGGGCTTCGTCAAATTTCGTCATCTTGATGGTATGCTGTTGCTGTTGGTGTTATTGTTGGTCCAATTTTTCCATTGAAGGTAATATTTATTGCGAAGAAAGAAAGCCTGTTTTTCAATCATCATCTTATCTTAGGTCTGTCCTTCCTCTATTCATACTAGGTCATTATTCTTTTAAAGTTGAAAATTAGTGTGTCTCACATCTACTAGTAAAGTAGGCATAAACGAGCACATTGAATGAATGAATGAATGACTCAGTTTTGAAAGAGGCCAAAATGCCCTTTAGTGCCAAATATGAAAAATAAATGGAAATTTTCCACTTATACATAAATAAATTACAATTTTACAGAGTGAAGTTAAGTTCGTCATTTTCTACCCACTTCCACGGTAATGCCGTACCCCTGCATTAGTAAGTGCTGTAACGTGGTGGGGCGTAATGCCTTGAGGCCGCTAATCGAAGGTGTACATGAGTGGAGTGAATTAGAAGAGGCTTCGAGAGGTTTGTCAGAGCATATTTTGTGGTAATGGCGAATATGGCGAGTGTCTTGCCCGCTTGCTCTCTATCTATCCATCAATATCATCGGGTTGTAATCAATGTGGTTATATGTACGCATCCTCAACTCAAGTTTGTGTGTGTTGCTGCGTGTAATCCAGCTATCTGTGTCAACGGCCTGTCCACGGATAGAGGTACCTAGCTCACCAGCAGTGTGGCAGCACTGGACTACTGTTGTGTGTGCGCGAGCATACAATTGTTTCCAAGTTCTGCCTGTCCGTCTGCTCGAAACTGTGGGTGAGTGGGGACGAGGCTATGGCCCCCGGGACGTATTTACTCGATTGATCAGCCCTGTATAGAGCGTGTGGGCTAGCAAGTAAGCTGGTGGCAGCAAGAGATCTAAAAAAATTTATTTGTAACTTATAGACAGTAAATCAACTCATCAAAATAAGTTACTACCAGTAGATAACACGATTTTTCCAAAAAATAAAATCCATACTTTATACAGATTAAAATGAATACAAAAGGAGAATTTTACAAATATAGAAGGTATTATCAATGTGTATACCACGTCCAAATAATTAAATTCTTGCTTTAAAGAAATCAAAATGAATGCAAAAGCAGGAGGATTTTATAACTATTAATGGCCTTGCCGCAGAGTACGCCCCATCCGCATGGAGTCTAAAATCATAAAAATTTAAATCATTTGAAAACTATCACATTGTATTAAGCAATTTATCTTACGACTATGAGAGGAATAGGTGAGTTCTCTTTTAGTACACACTAATAAGTAAAAAAGGAATAGATAATGCCCGTTCACAACCGAATAAGGCACCACTGGAAGACTTACAGTCTTCTTTGGAACTTGAATATCAGACTGTCGGGTGGTTCGGGACCTATTCCTCTGTTTTGCCATATCCGGTGTCCTACCTGTCCATGGGGTCTGCAAATTTCGATAGACGAGGAACTCATATTAACTTACGGTAATTATCGGAATTTTTCGTGTGACTGGTCAACTACCTTAACCCTTTTACAGCTTCCCATTTCTCTTATAACTCCTAAGCGGAAGGAGAACTCCCCTCATAATCGTAAGATAACTTCCTTAATACAATCTTTTTGTTTTCAAATTATTTAAATTTTTACGATTTTGGACTCCCTGTGGTAAAGTGGTTGTCCAATTCATACGAATGGGGCGCACTCGGCGATAAAAGCATTAATTAATGTCATTACTGCTGGTTTTTTGTGACGTGGTGTACACTTAGACAACGGCTTTTATATTTTTAAAATTCCGCGTCTTTTGAATTCCTTTTAATCTGTTTGAAGTAAGAATTCAATTTTTGGGAAAAATCGTGTTGATAAAATATATTTCTCGTGTTATGGATCGTGTATACCCGTGACCTTTTATTTTGGCTGATGGAATTGCCATTCCATACGTACAACATATAGCTAATTTTCTTAATGTCTGAAGACATACTTACTCTTCAATTTTAGGATTCTTGGGATAGGGTTACAGATTTTCGAAAAGACGTTTCGAAAAATCAGTCCCAATTAAGTAAGGAAACATCAGATGCGTATCAAGATTCGTTGATAGAATTACGGGAATCAAATTCCAGTTTTTTTAACAATATCCCATTTTTGCAAATGACGACAAAACCGATGAATTACTTGAGGATTTTGCTTTTTCTGGATTTGAATCACGCATGAAGATTATTTCGAAATAGTTTTGAATGAAGCCGAATGCAATGATATTCCTAAATGAAAACGAGATGTGGACGGCAGCAAACTTTATGACAATTGGTTCGAATTATGCTTTGAATTCCTCCTTGTCATCTTTTAATAGCACCATTCTGAAAATCAAAAGCACATTTCCGCTAATAAATTAGATTGTTTGCGCATCAATGATTCTATTTAAAGTCTGTGTATGAATTTGTTATCGCCTAAGTGGAAGAAGGTGGTTAATGCGATAACTTAGGCAGAACAGGATAAAGGAGGAAAAGAAAAGCATCTCAGTTTCATGCATTGAATTCTCCATAGAGCACAATCCCTTACCAATTAGCGACCTTCAGAAAATCAGCAGTCATAATAATACAAATCAATAAATCAATAAAATTTTTCAATTACACCTTCCCCTAATGCATTTCCTTGAAAGTGTAACTTAATAATACGATTGTTGTGACTGATTTTTTTCTATTTGGCTTTTTCTTAACTTAATTTCTCCATTGTTGCAATTGAAAGACTACAATTCAGGCAACGATGTTAATGAAGCGTCCACCAATTTATTCAACGCAAGTGCAAACGTAGCTAACAAACCCTTCAAACCATGAAAGTTCTCCTGGAGATGCATTGTCAAATGCACTTTCCACTATTGTAGGCAAATCGTGAATAATAGGACAGAATGCTGGTAATGACGCTTTTAGTAGCATTCCTAACTTCTAAAGTAAATGGTCTACTCCATATCAGGTATGTATATATATCTTCTCGGGTCAGTGCATAATTATATATTTCAGTGGTTTATATCAATATCGTAATCATCAAAGTCTAAAGTTAGTGGTTCCACGGGAAGTTTCTTCAACTCAGCCCTTAATCCTCGATTTGTGCAGGTATTCAGCCATTCGGTTCGTGGTTTGAAAAGCTAAAAACCAACATTGCGAAGTAAATAGTAGTCACTGAAAATAAGGAAATCTAGTTCACTGTAAGATTTACATTTCGAGGGTTCTTTCTGTGCTTCCAAATCTCAGCAAAAGCGAAGAGTGGAATGGGAATAATGGAGAGAAGGGCAATACACCAACCGAGGGCTACTGTCCACTGGGGAAATGGTTGTCCATTCGAGAAAATTGGGGGAATATAGTCCATTATAACCGTGATGAAAAGGTAGATCATGAAACAAGGCATTATAAAGTACCAGGCTGAAAGCCAAAATATTCGAGACATCTTGCATTGTTGACCAAGCATTGTTTCAGCGTTACTGAAGAGACGCGTAGCTCCTATATAAAAGAACATTCATTTCAATTTCACACCAGAAGCTCCTAAATCACTGCCCCATAGAGAGCTTCGAAAATGTATTTGTCCCACTCTCTCTAAATCAAAAAGTGCAATTCTTACATTAGGTAAAATGGTCCTTTTGAATGGCCTCATTAGGCTGTTTGGGCATTCTTATTTTGTATAAGGACTACTCCCTCATCTTCATATGCATCCACAAGGATCATCTGTCTGTGAATACGCATGAGTGCAGCTTGAGATTAACCTACAAAGTTGACAATTATTTCTGGTCATTAGGGTCTTTCTAATAAATTACAGTTGAGTAATTGGAATAGAATAGACGATGAGACTCCAATACAATGTAATAGATCACCTGATGAAAGTCGTAAATTTGTAAGATTCAGGAATAGAATAAGAGACCCTAGTTTTGTTAGGTATTTGGTTGAAATTAACAAAAATAACTTTCTTTGTACTTTAACCGCACTGTATACCAGCGACGCATCGATATCTTGTGCACCTCATGTAATTGAAATATTCAACCATTGTAATTAAAATCCTTCCCAAAATTAGAGGAATAAGACTAGTTTCTGAATAAGGAGCTTTGAAATCTTTTGCCTGCATCCTTCAGCCTTCGAAACATATATCAATTTACCAGCGAATATTCCCAGAAATTACCTTATTTTGCAGCAAATTCTTATTATAATAAGAGAATGGCTTTTCGAATTCACCTAAAAAGAAACATTGCCAACACTCGCATATTGCATCAGATATATTCCCAGGGCCTGTAAGGCTGCTCTTTGCCTCAGTTTTCTTAATTCCCTGATGTGAGCTCGAGGTCTTCCATTAAGTACTGTCTTTTTTGTCCCACTGTGGGCTTACGGAAGTTTACGTTCTTAGTCAAAACCGTGTATAACCACCTCACTCAAACACTTGACTACATCATGGTTCCATTTTTATTTCCAAATGCATCATATTTGCCACAATTTCCGTTTTGTATTCAAAATAAAATTCTTAGTTTCAAATGATAAACCTTACCATATACGAACGACAAGCTGAATACTTCCGTTGTAGCTATAACCACGATACTATTTGTTGTTGCATACCTGTCGAAAAGCTGGAAATAATACTCGCCGGCCTAAAATAATTAAACCAATTAAGATTACATAAGTTACAATTACTGATAATTTAAAAGAATTCTTTAACACTATCCTAGAGAAGAGAAAAACGGCAATTTCAAGAGTGGCAAAGTCAATACGTTAGATAGTAGTATCCGACGCGGACGAAAATTTGACTTCAGTGGCTTTTTTACTGACCTTCAATCCTATGACCTTGAGTGTGGATGAATCTATAATTTATGAGAAATGCCATCTGACCATGGAAAAATTCTCTTCCATTCTAACATGACAAGAGCAGAAGCCCCTCTGCCAATCGATGACCAAAACCAAGACGACAATCAATGGTCCAATACAATACGTGGTTATCATGGCGGAAAGTGTATATTTTGACTAAGATCTCCGTCTATACTTTACCATTCCTAACAAACGTGTTACACGTCATACGACTGTTTCCTCTCTAACTTTGCCGCAGCTGAGCTAAATCTGGGAGCCTTTCCAAATATAGGAGAATCTGCCACATAGATTCCTGAGTGTATTCAAGGCTTATTAGTGTAGACATCCGCTACACTCCACATTTTCAAGAGAATGACTCCAAAAGGCGAGTTTTCCTATTACTATCGGAGATGAGATTTTAAAATTCTTCCAATTAATGCTACCAAGATTATTTGAGATACAATGGTTATAAAGACAGTAGTGCATAAACAATATAAGGGAAATAAGTTTAAAATTTCAAGACAAACAAAGAGGAAACTTACTCTTGTTACGAGTACCAAACCAAGGAAGAACTGTGCAATACAGATAGAGAGGATGAACAGAGTTTTGTGTCGGCCAAATGTGCGTGGAAAGCGATCATTGAAGCCACTTATTATAGTCCCCATAGTTGCAAACTGGAATGGAATCAGTGAAATTTACCCTTAGTTAATCCAATCAATCGGAAGATGTAAACGGTTGTACGAATTCTGAGAAGAATTCTAAACTTATATTAAGAATTAATAAAATATAATTCCATTGCCTTGTTGGCCATTTTAAGCATCGGCGATTCCGATCAGCGACAGTGTGCGGTCCAAGTTCTATCCTGTGACATTCGATAATACAGTCTATCACGCATCAAAGTGACAGTTAGATAAGCAAAGGTACCTTCAATGGAATCAATTAATGTTTCTCTGGTAGGTAGGAGGTGTCTAAGCTAAGGAGTGAGGAGACAGATTAGACAGAGCGCCTAAAATGTTCACTTGATTTATTTCAACAGCCCTTTGTATATCCACCCTTATTTTATTAATAAATGGTAAGAATGGCCGAATTCGTTTATTTCCTCGATCAAACTCAGATCGAAAACCCCTGGCTTCTATTTAATTCAATGATTTAATAACCCAGCATGAGTTCACTTTAGAATAAGGTGAATATTAAATAATAAGCTTTTAAATCCATACACTCATCGATAGTTTATACTCTAGAAAATGTTTACCTGACTACCGAGACCCAGAGTAAACAGTAAGGCGAAGAAACAGACTGCGATAATTGATGCGCCAGGAATATGCGCCAAAGCCGCTGGATAGGCGATGAAGACTAGACCAGGTCCAGAATTCATGAAATCACTAATGTCAAGTTTGCCCATTGAATGGGCCAAGTGGCCTACTACGGAAAATACCGCCAAACCGCCTAATATTCCTGTTACTCCACAGACTAGGGGTAAAAGTACGGCATCTCTACAAAGGCAAAGAAATGACCATCAGGTTGCATCTAAGTGATGGTCTTTTTTCGAAAGGTCTTGCTGTTTTATGTAGACTTCCTACCTACTATACTTGCTTTCATAGTGATTGTAGGAAGACAGCGTGATAAGACCTCCCCATGCAGGTCCAAGTGAATAGAAGAGCTGAATTGCAGCCTGTGTCCAAACCTGAAATAAATGAAACTTAAAAATGAGCCGGCCTTATTTTATTCCATTTTTTTTCAAGACTTAACCCTTCCAAGTAGTGGGATACATTAGGTAACAATTAGTCTTGAATAGTCTTTTTCCACATTTTTGAATAAGCTGTGCCATATTAAATCGAAGTTTTTGACAGACACTCTCGGTGAGGTCTAATTACGACTTAATTGCTTCATTATGGCGGACCCATTTAGGGATAATTTAACTTTTAATGGAGTTTGAACAAACAAAACTGTGAGATTAGTGGTATAGTATAATAAGCATCCAGGTTGGTGATCCAATAATAGCTTCACAGTGGTAAACAAAAGATTTGTAAAAAAACGTAAAACACCAAGTATATCAAGCATCTAAGGTATGCAGCCTTATAAATTGTTTGTGCCATGCTAGAATTCAGCCAAAATGGATATTGAATTCTATTCTGAAGGTACTTGAGGTTAAATATGGAAGTGAAATGCTTTCCATCACTGGATCGAGGCATTTCGATGTCTTTGTATTTACTTAAACACCGCACGTAAAATTGAAAGAAGGTTTTCAGTAGAATTCTGGAATAATGTATAAATGAATAAAACAAATACGCGATTTACTGTAAAAAGTAGAGTGGAGGCGAAAATGTGATAAAATATATGTGTACTAAGAGGAGATGAAGAAGAAGAAAGAGTCTGAAAAATTGGTGTGGAACAAGCTATGGACGCTTCCTCAGGCCTGATGCGCCAAAAATTAGCCAATGGTGAAGCCAAACCCTAGGAGATCAAAAGACCCACTTGCTGAATCAGGCCATATAATGGAGTTACTACAGCTACTGCTCTTGAGAGACTTTTCTTGGTTACAATAGAAATAAATGATGTACCCAATAACGACACATAAGTGCCTGCCAATCAAAATGTAAAATTCGCCACCTCTCAAGGGCTTGAAGAGGAAAATTATTAGAATAATTCACTTCTTACCCTCGTTGACTTCAGTTTTTCCAATTCAGGATAAAGATAATACTTTAATCCAATATCGGCTCCAGGTAGAGTGGCGCCTCGAATGACAAGAATGAGGAAAAAGAGGTATGGCAAGAAGGATATCAAATAGACGGCCCTACCACTACTTTTAATTCCTTTGAAAAGACACAAATAGGTCAATATCCAAGATGCAAGCATACATCCACAGAGAGGCCAATTGATTCCTCCCAATTCATCTATATCCGCTGATAATTCCAGCACCCGAAGGCTGCAATGAAGTGAAAGAGGAATTAACCAAACCCTACAAACTTAAAGTGTATTAACTGTTCGCTCAGGAATTTTTCCCAATCACCATTATCCCTACCAGTCCCACTTTCATTTTTACAGCTCACTTAGGCGACTTCCAGATAACATTACATTTGCGCATGCATATGGCCACCTTCTTGTACTACTGAAATAGAGTTTGGTTGCTTGGCATGTTGGTATGTATATGTGTTAAGTGTGACCATTCCAAACGTATGCACGCCATTAACTATTGGACATGTGAGCGAGTTTACAAGGCGTACTTCTCAATGCCTGCTTTGGTAGGGTGATGATGTTTTTATTACCGTTGTTCGCGACTTCGTTTGAATTTCAGCGATAAGCAAATTATTCTGTTTAGACCAAAATTTCCAACAGCGGATTTTTTTTAAATAACTGCATTTAGACTATTCGAGGTGTAGACTATTCGCTGTCACAAATGTTATTTATTTCACCGCATTCACAAAAATTGCCGCTCATTAGTAGAAGTGGTCAATTGGATCTAATTAAATTATATTGTAAGCAAATCAGTTTGCGCACTTTATACCAAAGCACTTGATGTTCGAAACCCTTGATTTCGATTTCACCTGTCCATGAGAATGTAGTATGAGAGTATGCTTATACAATGAATAATTACAATTTTATTCATGTCTCAAATTTCATATGGTCTTGCAGTCTTAATCTTTTTCCTCCTTCTTAAACAGGTCTTTATAAATTCAAATTTAATTCAAGAGTTACTTTAAATGCATTCCTTTGGTAATAAAACTTACTGACAAAAAAGAAATGGCGAAACGAAACTTACAGCCAGAATTCAGCGGTTGAACTTGTTCCATTCGGACTTGGTGTAAATGCGACACACTAGAAGTAGAGAAAGGTACCGATTTCGAGAGAATTAAGCTCAATACAACCTAATCAAATTAAATGATTTATGAATTACTTTTTTTGAGTGGCAGAAGCAAGCTGGGGTATTCCATGTATTATTGCATGAATTCCACGGAAGGTTCCATTGGAATGATTGGAAGAAGTAGTACAAAGTCCAAGTCATCAGGATGTTATAGTATATGCTTATTTTGCCCGAAACTACCATCATAGACCAGCCAATGCCTAAAGTTAGTAAGATTTGGGATTAAATGAAGCGTAAGCGAATAATTAGGGACCGATCAATTACGCTTAACCTCTAAAGAGTGGCGCGAATCCGAAAGCTTCGACGGGACTCAGACCAGTGAACTGTCCGAGTGTGAACTCCATCCAATATAATGGGATTCCGCAGAAAATCACAAATATCAAATACGCAATGAGAAAAGCACCTAAAGTCCAAAACAACAAAGCACAGTAGTTATATTTGACCAAAATTAGAAAATGCATTCAATTCTCTATTTGTAAGTGGCTAATCAAACTTGTCATTGACAGCATTGAATAAGAGGCTCTTCCTTGATAACATCGCCAGTTACTTGAACTTCAATCTTTTTCAGCCTCTTCGTAAACTACTCTCTTTGTCGAAGAAATGTGTGCACTTATAGCCATCGATCTATAAATTATATCCTCCCAACCATCAATAGTTCTAGTCTTGTTAAAAAATGTTAGTTCTATATAAAGTAGTCCTGGAACACATAGTCACCCATTAGGCTAAAAATTTAGATAAACTAAGCTAATTTAGATGGTAAGCTAAGCATTTCCATTATTAAGATTCATCTTCTGGTATAGGAAGAAGGCATGATAAATTGGCAGTTGATCACTGGCAACGATGCGTATCAATTTCCTGACTTGTATCAAGAGAGGCGTGAACACATACCACTACGCTTTCAGTCACTTTCAAATACCATAGTTCGAATATCGATCTTGACCATAAACGGTAATTTTGGCCGTATTTGTTCATCCCTCTCCTATAAACTGCCTCTTCTACTATTCCTACTTCTGCCATCACGAACAAGCTAGCAACCTTCTAAATAAGTATGAAACTCACCTCCACCATAATTGAGGGCAAGATAAGGGAAACGGAAGACACTGCTCAAACCAACAGCATAGCCAATTAAGGATAGAGTAAATTGAATTTGTCTATGCCATTCACTTCTTTCAATTTCTCCATTCGAATCACTTGGGCTTTTTATATCCCTTTGATCGTATACCTCCATTCTAAAAGGCTCCTAAAGCCGTTGTATGGTGATTTAGGTTGCTTATATTGGCATATTTATGGCGAAACAGTTCAGAGATCTTGTAGTGTAATGTAATACTAACCAAATGTTTATTTGGATTACATTTCACGTGCGGTAGTCGGCTTGTTGTAGGTTGAAATGAACTCAAGCCCTTCTCCGCACCTAAGGAACATGATTCAGTATGTAATATAAAAGAAAACTTGGTCTACCTTTTCAATCTCCCTCCAACTAGGATATATGCTGACTTTTGTGAATTAAGTGTTGGAGGTGCTAACTCGAGAAAAAGGGGATAGAACAAGACGCAATATTTTATTTGCTATCCTGGCAACTGAGCCAGGAGGTTCGTATAATTCTAGGTAGTAGACATCTACGCTTCGCCAGAAACAAATGAGGTGTAGGAAGCCTGGTCTAACTTGATCTTTGCCAAAATGGTTCAGGAGAGGGAATAAAGTAAATAGGAGGTATGAAAGATGGATATAAGGGACCACCAAATACAAAGAGGACGTTGGGTGGGAAGAAGCAGCCATCTTGTTATAATGACTTCAATCCTTCACTTCCAATGAGTGGCATGAAGCTTTGTATTGGTCCCGATCGGCCCAGAGGCCGTACTGAACTCTCATTGGCCCACACTCTGTACCCATAACTGTCTTTGTCTTATTGAGATGTATAACAAACGGTTTTGTTGTTTCTACCCTCTTCCCTTCAAAATTTGCATTCACATTAAGAATATGTAATGTTGCACTTGGCTAGTGTTTAAATTACCTAGTCAGTTATTTCCTTGGCAGTAATGCGCTCATCACCACTTGCTTTATCTTCATCCAAACCGAAGCTATTACTTCCTTTAGGGAAAAACTTGCACACCTCCATTTTCCGTGATAATCCACTTTTATTGTGTCGTGATGAATTGTGCACGAATAAAATCTCAATAACCTTAGGGAATAGCGAACTTCTGGAGCTCTTTCAGTATGGAGCTTCCATCTATTGATCGTTCTAGTTGGCGTTAATAGCTATTATGAGAAAAAGTGGTCACAGAGTGTAGTTCTCATATTTTGACAAAAAAATTCAACTGATCTTTCTAAGATATACCAATCAATGTTCAGTAGTTGGGTAGGCTTTTTGTCAATTTCAACTTGCTATAATTTCTGTTAAACAGCTGCAAATCATCTACTTCTATTTTCGGTGTTGTTCATAACTCTCCAATTAAGTCTATTTACCTAAAAGTTTGTCAATGATAGAACTTATTTCATTTTACTATAACTCTGGTGGTATTTCATACTGCCCTATTCGATGCAACTAATAGGTGTAACGGCAATTTCAGTGCACTGTTGTGAACTTTTGTTACAAAAGAATTCGAGAATCGTGGTGAAGTATACTTCATCGCAATTAGCGGTGAGTGGCATAGGTGACGAGAAGCTTGATAAACTAATTAGAAGGACGCTAGAAAGTGTTAAAAGTAGATATGGCTAAAAAAGGCTCAACTCATTCCCAAGACAAAATCTCCACTTTGATTGAACGATTTTTAGAGTTGCATCAAGGTCTCCTCTAGAGGAGCGCAATAACCAAGAAGAGAGGTTGATTGGGACCTTCGATTACTACAGAAAGTTTGGGGTATGAATATGATTTCTCATATATCATTATTACTTTTATTCATGTGGATTAAGTATAACAGCAAGGCAATGTCAAACATCACTACTCCAATATGGTGGAATCTTAGTTAGCATTAGTTCTTATCATAATCTAGTTCAAACGATCCGTTCGCTGTTGATTACGAAACGTCCATGTTCAACTGCTAAAACAACAGCCAACTAGGAGCTTTGCAGACTTCGTTATGGAATACCTCATAGGGAGAATAGCCGTTGAAAAATCTAGTGGTCAGAGGTTATGGGAAAAAATGTCCATCGGCGAACATCCGGTCATGTGGATGGTCAATCGCCCTGGTTAATTCTGGCAAAAAGGGCGACATCAAAACGGAAGTTTTCGTGAGAGACTTTTCATCTCTACTAATGAGCTTCAGAAATAGTAGCTGAAGAAAAACGTCTGTTCATGAGTTATGTTTGAGCATAAGATCTTCTCTGAATGTTATTAGCACCGTATATTGTCTTTTACTACAGTTGCATAAACACAAGAATTTTCGGCTGTTTTACCTTAGCTGCTACGCCATTGCGACTTCTTCAAAGTAACAAAAGACCACTGAACAGTCAGTTGGTTCCATATTCGGTCATGCACCGTTATCAATCTAGCATTTTTTACCTTCAAGCACCAATAATATGAGACGCCTTGCATTTGTAAATATCGATTTTTTCGAGTCTCTTGAAGTGTCTTTCTATAGCTGTATTTAATTCATATTCCTCTTTCTCAAATATTGTTAATATTGCAACGGTGTAGAAGTCTTACCCTATCAAAACTACCTAGTTTAGGAATAAAGTAACAGGTTAAAAAAATAAATGAAAAAGTATGGCATTTTGTTTTGTAAATACATAATTTGGTTTGTCTATTGAGGAAGTTGCAAGTCATATTATATTGAAAGAAAGGAAGGTTTTGTAAAGTGTAATCTTTCACCAAAGCACGAAAAGTTTGCCTAGCGAAATTTAAGTAAATTAAAAAATATTCATTTACACAAATCTATTTGGTATTAAATTTTCTAAATAAAAGTAGTAAAATCAGTAGACCTGTAACTATAACCACAATGGTGGGGTTTTTGAGCTGTCGATTTTATAATCTGAATTATCACATAGTTTCTCTATCAAAAATCACCATTATAACCAATAGGAAGAAAATTTGATGAAATCAGGTGCGTTAGTGATATCAAGAATCGACAGTAGCACATGATTACGGAGTAATTAAGATTGAGATCACGAGATTGAGGCTCGTCTGCGCATCGATTTGAAGTGCCAACTATACTAGTGAATTCCATTCCACGAGAACAGTGTCACAGGTAGAGTTTATTCGTAAAACATACCCTTACCGGAAGCAAATATAATCAAGTATTGTTTCATGCATCTGGAATCATAATTCCTAATTGGTGAGCATATGTGTCGTTAGTGAACAAACGAAAGATGCCAAATATACTAACCTGTTGTCATTTTTTAACCGTGCTCTAAATCACTTCGCAAATAGTCCACGGTCAGTGCCTACGTTTCACCCTTCACTTCCAATTTCCAATTCTTTTCCCCTATACTTTCTTCACTCCCTTCTTATTCAACTACATTTGTCAAATAAGCAATCCTCAAGCCTAACACCTGACCTTCGCAATTAGCAGGGGCTGCAGTACCGTGCTGGTCTTTAGAAAGTTGTAACACTAATCACATACTGCCAACACTTCCCACGGTCTTGAAACTATAGGAAATCTAGAGGTAAATAGCAAAATAAACGAAAACTCTACTCTATCATAAAGCATTTGATTAAGACCAGACTTTAAAAATGTACATTACATTTCAATTATTATTCCATCTTGTGGAGAACCATTCCAAAATTTCTCCAAAATTCGGCCTTCCATTGGAACCTCTTTCTACACACCACAACCGCCACTGAATCTGGGAATCTTTCAACTTTCTATAAATGAATTCTCCAATTATCGAAATCAAATTATTCAAGTATCCCATATTTCTCAGCGTTGAGTCATTGGGATTACGAATAACAGAAATGATCAGAGTATGCCGTGGAGTCAAAGCTCTTCGAAGGAACCTTAAAACGTCGACAATGGGTTTGGAGTAATCCACAAAGTAAAATAGGACGTCGAATGCAGCAAGTCGTGAGAGATAGAATTCTGAAAAACTTTTAATTTGCATTGTGCTTTGAGAGGTTGCTGGCGAAGTCATCTCCGTTTTATTTGTAATATTTTTCAATACCACTGATGGAATATTCATGGATATAATATTAATATGATGTATCCATCTTCTCAGATTCCATCGTAAATACGATATTTCGTCAAATAAATCAAAAGAATTAGACCAAATTTCAGCATTGTCCGCATCGAGCTCATGGTATATAAAGAGGATTTTCAATTTCCCACACGATTCTATTGGTCTTTCAGGGACGAGGAGTTCTCTATGGCTTGTATGATATTCAATAATTAGGTCAGAATTTTTAAAAATGGCATTAGAAATGTATATGAGTTTGTACATTTCCTCATCCAACCACGTGAATCGACGAATGCGCCTCTGTTTCATCTGAACTTCGATGGTTGACCTCCATCCTGGAATCGCTAGTTGGACATTTTCCAAGTCTTGCATGTCTAAATACTTGAAGATGTGTCGCATGATGTTTGAATCAAATTTTTTAATGTTCCTGCCTTGAAACATGCTTTGTGTGCGTTTTAGTGTAGCGCCACAATAACGCTAAGTTAGTCTCGAAATTGCGCACGTTTACAAATGAGGCATATTTGTTGTCTTGGTAATTGCACTTTGCGCGAAAATTAATCAGAACTTTAATTTAGTGCCAATCCAAGTTCGGTTTAACTATTTAATATGTGGCTTTCGTTTGAGTACCTTAAGAGAACCGTAATTTAAGTAATCTTTAGTGTCAATATATAATTTTGGTCTTCCTATACTCTGACTCTCGGGCGATTAAATACTGCTTTTCATTTCATGGTAAATGGTAAAATTGGCGTACCATTTTGTTAAAAGGGTCATAGAATTCAAATCAAGAACTTAATTTGAACAGTTATATTAACGATCATAGGATTTGTGCTTACTTTAATTATCAGGTGCAAATTAGGTTGGTCTATACGCGAATGGCGTTGTGCAATCAGTTTAAGTATTTTTCAATGAGATCTTACCCATTTCAGTTGCCCATATTGTACAAGTTTAAATCAGCAAATTCGCCACTAGAATCTGAGCACTTTGGGTGTCGATTAAGATGTAGCGGATCAGCTACCTTAATAAGCTCTGACTATTCTCAGAAACCTCTATGGCAGATTCTCCCAGTTGGTAAGTCCCCCGGAATTAGTTAAGCTACCGAAACGCTATAGAAGAAACGGGTGTACACCGTGGAACATGTTTGTTTAGTATGGCGTGCAAGCGTGATGTGAGTGCATACGACATTGAACTTAGTCATTATATGCACTTTATGGTATGATGATCTCATATGACTTGGGTCATTAATTGGCTGAGTAATCGTGTACTGGAATTGACCAATGATTGATCGCCTTGGCATTAGTCATCTTTGCTTTGATCATTGATTGGTCGAGAGGCTCCTGCATTTGTCATGCTAAAGTTATGTTCCAACAAGGAAAATTAGTACAGAAAAGAAGAAATGTTGACAACTTATTCGAATGATCGCTTTCTTTGGCACTTAGAGTAAATTAATGTCGATCAAGTAAATCTCCGCTCTTGTAAAATCAATAAGTATTTGCCAAGGCAGACTTGCCATATTAGTGTACTTCAGGTTCACAATTAGTTAGCGTTGTGTGACCAAAGCAGCGACGAATAAGGTGGTGTGGAGAATTTTACTTAAAATACTTAGTAATGGTGTGTACAATAAACGCTTCACTGAAGGGTCTCTGCACGCACTCCGCGATTGATCTACACGAGATGTGTAGTATAGCCCACTTTCTTCCATGATATGCTGCGTTAGCAATGTATTGCCAAATCCAGTAACTTCGGCTTCTATACAAACAGATTTTATTTTGGAATGGAAAATAGCGCTTAAAGCTCTGTCGCAAAGTTTCAAAATATCCTGATTTTTTAATATTTTTATAACTTCATAAGATCGCACACAGTCAGAGAATTGGCATAGATTTATGACGAAATCACCAGATAATTAATTTGCAAACATCTTGGGTGGATTTTTGATATCTTATATTCTAGTCAGATGCAATGACCCAACTTGCTTTTTCTGCTTTCTCTCAGCCAGTCGTCATAACAAGATCAAACAGTCGAAAGCAAATCGATAGACCATAGTCAGAATTACGTATGCGTCCTTCAACTGACTTGTCTCTAACGCGCTCTAGCTCAACCTTGGACATTGCTAATACGTTCAACCACACGAAAATCCGGCAACTCTACTGCACTCAACCCAATTTACTGATAAAACAGAACAAATGACAAATCCAGAAGTAAATAGACTAGTCCCTCTTTACTTTTCCAACGTCAGTTCATCTTTTGGTAGACGGATTCTCCACCCATTTTACCCCTTCTTCTCTTTAGATGCTTGCACATGGATAGGACCAAAGATTTCTGTTGTTCATGAAGGATAAAACTATAATAACCTGCTAAGAAAATTCCTAAGTCGATTTTGGATAACTCAGATTTCACGCATCGAATACCATAGAGTCATTCTCATTCACCTTTCGAAATACATGATTTCAGCAAATTCGTCAATATTCCTTCGCCTTCTGTAATACCTATAAAACAAGGCAATTGCCATCCGCCAAAGTGAAAAGTTCACGGGGATACACGATCCTTAACACGAGAAATATATTTCATCATGTTATATATTTCTTCATCAGTAGAAACAATAAGCAGAGCGAGAAAGGGAGGGCAAGGGACACAAGGCAACTCAATGTCGCCGCCGTTCTACTTTCTGTGCTTTCTGTTGAGCATTTGCTTTCCTCTTCGCTTCCGTTTCCAGCTGCCTTTCCCGAGCGGCTTTCTCCCGTGCCTTTCGTTCAGCGAATTCTTTTCCAGAAATCACTCGAGCTTGCTTTTGAGCTTCAGCTACTTTCTCGCGATTTCCACCTCCCGCACTGAGAATATCATCTAAAATTGATAAACCGACCTACTTAAATCAATTCAGGAGTAGTGCTTTTAGATAGATATTACAAGCAAAATTTGCGAATCAATTATCTGCAATAGACAGTAAAGAGGTAACAACCTGTTGCACCGAATTTTCGAAACTTTAAATCAGCAAGTTTTCCACATGAACCATCAAACTACTAACTCCCTAATCTGCTTAATATATTTTTGACTAAAACTACCTATGAGAACACAAAGAGTCAAGTCAACACTGATTTCTTAGCAAATAAACATTTATAAATACTCCAGAAAGAAGAGCCAAAGGAAACTAAATTTCACTAAAATCGATGGGAAAGAGGAGACTTGATCTATGGCGAAAATACATTTAAAGTCTTGACTTGATTGAGACAAGCAAATGAGTTTGAACATGAATTTTGGAAATTATTCGTCATCCTAGAAAGTGTCAACACGGGACAAGTGGAAGAAAAAGGGCAAAATTATCTCACAAAGCTACCTTATGCTCTTTCCAGCATGCTGATCAACATGTTCACACAGGGGGCCAATGAAAGACTAAAAACCGAGATACGATTAACCTCAATCTTATGCTGCTGTAGACAGAAGACGGCATGAAGTTGGCTTCCTTGTACTCTGTTCACTTTAATGGGCACTGATCCATGTCAATATTTCGCTATCTCCTATAAACCTTGATGTCCCTTCATTCTATCCTGCCATGTTATAGAAAACACCGTTACAATCTGATGAATAGGGTAATTTTATCTACTAAAAGTATTTCAATAGAAACGATTTTACAAATTCAACTCGCCTTTTTTGTCATGCTTCCCAGACTTTTCATTGTTACCGTCATCATCACTAAATAAGAAGGCGTCTAGGTCGTCCAATCGACTACCAGCAGCTCCCAATAAGTTCATTCTCTCTTTCCTCTTAGCCATCATTTTCTGGTGTTTCTCCTCAGCCCTGGCACCAATATCTGCTAGTTTTTTGGGCGGGGGAGCTGACTTTTTTTTCCCTGAGACTGAAGTTGCTGAAGTACTTCCACCACTACAACTTGAGGAGGGACCATTTGAAGTCTCGATAGTGGAACTTTGAAGACCTATCAAACCCGCATTGATGCCTCGAGTATTAAGGAGCATATAGGCAGGGGTTGTGCTGGAATTTACATCGCCTGGTGTTGGTAGACGTTTGATTTGGCAAATTTCCTTGGACTTCCTCTCAGAAGGAGCTTTTGCAGTTTCTGATGAACCGAATTTGTTTGGGTTGAGAGTAGCCAGAGCGTCCATTATATTACCGGGCTGGATCCCATCTCTGCAAGGATAAACTCTCTCTATTTCTATTTTGTGAAGGACTATTTTGAATCAAAACGTAAGCTCATGTAAAACGATCATGTTGATTGATTAACGCGATCAACAGGACAAAAAGGGGTAAACTTCTAAATAAACACATTAGGTTCCGGAAAAAATTGCAACGCTGTGATCATTAAAGTAGATTGATCGTAGTCAGATTGGTTCTAGGATTAAAGGAAAAATTCATAACGTTAGGGCCAAAGGAGTCCATTGATTTCTGATACATTAAAATACCTTTCATGATTCCTGCTAAAACTTGAGGTACTAATAGGAATTTAAACCAGTTACAAATTAAAAATAGAACATTTGTTCACTAAGTGCTAAAACTACATTAGCCCTAATAGTCCATATATATTTGACGCCATGAATTTGGGAATTTTAGACAACTAAGTAATTAACCATACCCATCAAGCAAAATAAGTGTACAACAAGAGGTAATCTCCTATTCTCGGCCTCTACTCGATCCCATTTACCTAGACTAGCAGTTGCCAGGAAGCAACAGAAAACCACATTTTTCCAAAAGAAGCAGAGCACTAAGAGTTATCAGTGGACTGTAAAAGTACTGATGATGAGCAGGAGATAATAGGATAGGAGAGAGGGGCGTACAAGAATTCAAAATATAAAATTTAATACCCAAGACATGAGTTTTACGCTTTAAAGTTGCACAAGAACCCGATGCATGAAGGTAAAGCAATAGGTCAATTCGAATGACGATTCTGTGTTTACGAAAACAACACATTAGTCACATGATTTAAGGAAATATTCTGAGTTTTGCCTTTATGTCCCTATTTCTCATGCCTCTGTCATATCTAGACGAGCTCCTCAATGTTTCCCATGAACTTGCTAGAATCATTTTAAGGCACACCAACACTCATGTCCTCAGGCGTGTCCTTGCCTAAGAAAGCAATAGAAACTGTCCTTGTATTTGCACTTAAACAATCACACGCAGAAGCACACCGATCTCTCATCCGTTCACACGCTATCCTCGTCTCTTCCTTACTCTCTCGAATTCCCATTACTGCAGCTTATTTAATACACTTTAAGCTACACGACTCTTTGCATTGAACTTTTTGCACTACTGTTTGTTCTTGTTAGTCCCTACTTATAGTCTTAGCTTATACGATCTGGTTCTAGCTCATTAGTTCCTACAATTTGGTGATCCTGTAAGCGGTCACCCCCCAAATCCTTCTGCATAACAACTCTTACAAGCTAATTAAAACTTCGAGTTTAAAACAATTTTCAAAGACTGGTTAAATGAAAGATGAAGTAGAAGCGCGGTTGTTCGAATCCCACACTTATAGTAGAATGAGCTAATACTATATTCAAATTCCGCTTTTGTATTTTAAAATATAAAATGCTTTGTTCACTACTATATTAATTGGCCTTGTCGATCACTAGGACTTCTTGGCCTATATAAACTGGAAGGCGCACACGTGTTTCGCAAAGATAACGTGACTGCTGTGACGAAGCATTCCATCGCATGAATTGAAGCTATTCAACGTAGGAGCATTGTAAGTGTAGATGCATTTCTGCCTCAATTCCATCTCCCAACTTAAGTAGTAAATAGTAATAACGTAGAGCATTTACCAAGTGTGCACAGATATGACATAGCGGTGAATATACATATCAGCAACATCAAGATGGCAATAGTTTTAAGAATGAAGTGTGAATCAAAGCCCTTCCAATTCAGCTGACCGTAAAGAAGAGTTTAAGTAGAACTAGACCAAGAAAAATAGGTACTCAGTGAAAGAGGAATACTTCAGCACTATTATCATATAATTTTACAATGGTACATCGCTAAAAAATAACCGATAAAGGGTGGAATTGAGTGATAGTGCTCTATGAAAATGCATGTGTATATTCCTTAAACGTCGAGGCATACACTGAATAAGTGACGTAACTTTTGACTTCAATAAGTTCATATAACCTCTCTCAATTAAATGAAATACAAAAGCAAAAAGTCTGGAGGATTACGACTGCCTTCGCTGCAGATACCCTAGCTTACAGACCAGTTTCCAAATATTATCAAATTTAGACTCAAATAAAAAACAATTAAGACTCAGAAAAGATAATCTCGGTCAGTGGAAGAAAAATATGTCCGTAATTTTGAAACTCAAATAAATTGCCAAACCACAACAAAATAAGAACAGACACTAAGTTGACTTCAGATATATTTGGAAGGGTCAATAGCAATCGAATCGGTTAAAACGAAAAGCAGATAATTGAATTAACAAAAACCATATAAAGTATATGGCTTTATATAACCACGAAGTCCAATTAAAAGTGAACAAGTTCACTTGGCGGATAATTTCATGATAGAATTAAGGTGTAACTTACGAATCTTTAAAAATAAATGCTTTGGAGATTACGCTTGTATCGTCTCAGGTTGATTTATAATGATGGGTATGAAAGGTCTAGAAAATGCCCATCTCGAAGTGTACTAGCGTAGACAAATGGCTTACAGCAAAGCCTTGTATATGCAAAGCAAAAATGAAATATAAATTTAGTTCAAAGGAGAGACATAAGCTTACTTTTTGCCATATCCCTGGTTGGCTTCAATCTCTGTCAAGTCAATATCCTCTGTTTCTGGTTCATCTGCATCGAAATCTATTCCAGCGGCATTCGGCGGACCCAGCGCCTGCAACACAAAGCAATAAATTTTACAGGCCAACTTTGCGCTACCATCGCGCGTATTTCAATTTCTAACATATGCTCATCTTTTCATCTGCTATAGTTCAACCAAACTATTTTAAAACTGTTTTATCCTTTAACTAGCCTCAATCTTTTCAGTCTTACATTCATCCTTAAAGGCGTCAAGTCTAATGCAATAAAAAAAAGAAAGCTGATGACATAATTGATGTGGATATGCTTTGAAAGGTAAGCGGACGCGAAAACCCGCATGAAAGTAGTCGCAGCACTAATCCTCCCTTACGGAATTTCCATTATTAGCACGAAATTATTAATCTTAGAACTGCACACTCAAGACAATACTATTTCAGAAGAGCCTGGCTCTACGTGATCTCACAATCAAATCTTAAGACAGTTTTTCCCCTTTTAGCAGCTCCGGAACACCTACTACCCACTTAAGCCCTTTTAGAGCAAAAAAATCAGAAAAAATAGGTAAACAACTAAACTTCCAAGCATTTTGCAATGAGGCAAATCTACCATCTTCAGAAATTGGAAAAAGCTAGCCTTTTGAAAGATCAGCAACCTACCATATCATTTGCCGACTAGAAACGACCAGTGCGGTTGGCCATCCATATCAACTGATATGCATCGATGAGCCATGGTGCCCATAAATCAAGCCCAACATTTAAAATAAACCTCGACCTACTTGTCTAGCAACGTATTCAGCATTGGCAAGTTCGATTGCAAGCTCAGCCTCCGCCTGCTCATCCACTTGGTAACCAGATACACCGGCTGCTCGTAGCATTGACACAGTGACCGAGTCCAAGTTCTTCAATTTCGGCCCCTGAGATTTAGAGGATGCTTCTGAAGGTGCTTGTTGATCCTTGCTTGCAGCTAGCATCGATCGCATTGTTTCCTCAAGAATATCCAACGAACTCGTGTCATCTTTTTCTTGTGCAGTATGAGCTGCTTCTTTCTCTGATTTACCTATAAAAAGCAAGAGATAAAATTAATCTCACTATCCCACCTGTCGTCACAGAAGCCAAATGCAATGATGAGAAGTGTTTTCCAACAATCTGTTTAGTGGAAGGTACCTTATCAGGAAGCCTTTCTAATAAAACTCGCATTCTGAAATCCTTCCCTTTAATAGCATTAACCACAGCGGTTCATTGGCTATAGAGAACCGACAGTTGATGTGGTAAAGTACGATAACAGCTACTTCATCAGCTATTTTAATTAAAACTTTTAGTATCAACCATGTCGAATCGGATTCTATCAGAGAACAATTAATAAGGACTTTATGTTCATTTAAGTAATGCAATTCCAGGAAGAATCAATATTTCGGCGTTGGCATTATAAACGGTTTTTTATCTCATGAAAACTTCAGCATAACATAGGAAGAGAGCTCATCAAAAAGGAAGGCCAAGATAAAAGACTCCAATGTCAGACTGCTCAGAAGTATAAGAAGCATGAAATAGGAAAATTGGGTGTCAGCAATAAAATGCCAATTTCACAATTTCTATTTTAAGAGTAATAGTTAAAAGCTGACTTTAAACATTTCGATGCTATTTATTTCCCCTCCTGGAAGGCCTTTACAATGAGTTTATCAGAGAAGAGTAGTGATAAATACTTTTCTAAAAGAGGCCTAGGAGGTGGTACATTGATGTGATAGTGCAGCGAATAACGTGGTCGTCTGCGCAGCTAGAGAAAATGAGTTCGATGGAAACTCAGTGCTCGCAATATCAAACAGGATTAGTTAAGTATGGTTACTAAACGTGATGTCCGAAGCAGAATTTCACGTCAGGAAAGCTCCAGGAAATAATGTACTTCATTTATGGAACAAACAGGAGTATAAAATAAGTAATTTTAATAGACATATTTCATGCCAAGAATATCAAATAATTCTATACAACTTTCGTTTCCTTACAAGAAACCCTGAAGGATAGTAAAAGAAGAGAGTAAACAAATCCATTATAGAAACACAGTAACTTGACTTTGAGGATGGAAAGCTGACAACAGCTAAATTTATTCCACAATTCTTATTTGAATGAGTAAAGTCATAAATAGCCTTACATTCTAATAAAATGAATGATCTTCAAAGAGAAGAATTATTCGACAACTAAACTAAAGAAAAATGTAAAAGAAAAGTTTGATTTGTTAAAACTTGGTTTTTATGAAGTTATATCAATAAACATTTTCGTTAGTCTAACCGTAAGTATTGAAAAGTTAGAAAGAACAGGCAATGTAGTATTTGGTAGATCAGTTTTACTCATCAAGTAAATTCATAGGCCTACTTTCAACGGTTACACAAATGCGAATGCACAAAAATATCCCTAGATAAAAATATCCTCATGTTCCAAACGAAAAATGCTATTAAAGGCAACCGTTTTCGGTAACTGAATATTGGAAAAAGCAAACAAAATAGTTGTGCAAAGATGAATTATACAATCTTACCATATTGTTCCTGAAAGCGAGAATATATTTCTTGACTACATCTAAATGCATCTTTAGAGGGCTAAAATGCGAAAGCGGCACATTAGAAAACAAAGTTTCGAAAGAACATTCATTTCGACTTATAACGAAATAAACTTACAATGACGGATTCAAGTAAGCCACTTATACTCTCCGTGATTTCCTTAGAGTCCAAAGTGTCATCCCGAAGCATACCATCAATGTACTCCCCATAAGTTTCTGCATCTATGTCACTTGTCAGAGAATTGAGAAAGGTTTGGAGCCATTTGGAAAACAGCATATTAATTTCCCCCATAGTTAATATATCTAAAAAATAAGTTTCCTTTCAGTACTAAAAAAGAAAGGCAAATAATTAGGTCACAGTAATTAAATTATAGTAAAAAACATTAATATCTAAAACGCGCACCGACCAAACCTCGCTAAAAGGGAACGCCTACGGCACTCAATTTCGTGAACACGTTACTACTTTACACAAATACTGCCAAAAAATTAATTCATGAACTTCGTCGATAAACTTATAAAAAATCTATTTCTTCATTTTTATCGAAACTGCAATTAACTACACAGGTACCAAAAAAATGAAAAAGTACTATTCATATATGGTTGACACCACTGATTTATAAATTAAAATTCGCGAGAGCGAATAATTGCTATTGAAAAATAATGAGAAATTCATAATTTATTAATATTTATAACCAGTAATTATTTGTTGCTAGTACCCAAGAAATAATTAATATACTGATAAGTTTAGAAAAGTTCAAAAAAGACAAATATTAGGTAAAAGTAAGAATTTATAAATAGAACAAAGCGAAGGTATCATGCTAATGAAAATGAAGTCAAGTAATCAAAAATGTTTAATTTTTATTCTGGTCGTACTATATTTACTCAAATTTCATTATAATTCTTCTCTTTTAAGCACAAATGCCATAATTTGTCAATTCTAAAAGTAAAAGTGCTCATGTTCAAAATATTTGTTGCTAAATGTGTGAATAATTAATTATAATGAATGATCTTATCATCTAGAATTGTTTTTTTCTCACTCAATACAAAGGTAACTACTTGATGATAATTTAGCGGTTAAACGCTACCTCGACATTTAACGGAACGATAGGGTCAATGCGAAGGATTTGCTGTGCATTTTAAGCATTGAATATCTAAAAATTATTCACTAAAAGTAAGCTCAGAGAATAAAGCAGTTGTATTTTCATCATTGGGGTTGAAATGCCCAACTATATCAATTGATTTCCCTTAAATACTAAAACTTAATCAAGAATTTGATATTCTATATGAGTTAACAAAGGTATAATTATGTCTCCATTTTACCATAAATTTTATTTGTGGCTCAATGACAAATTTGTCTCACCTTCAATATTGTAGAATAGGTAAGCAGAGTATTAAGAATTTTAAAGTATATACAAATAAAATATATGATGAAGAAGTTTTGTGCCAAAATTGGTAAGATAAGCAAAGAAGTACATTCACCGCGAAGATATCTTTTCCGTGACACAGCGTCAATAAATTTTGAACTATTTTTCGTTAAGAAACTGAATAAAAATATATATTATTTCATTAAACATAAGATAGTTGAAAAATTTTAAGTGCATACATTAACTGAGCATTTACAAACAGTTTGTTTGAATTAATTGTTTTCTCAGAGTACCATTCTTTCTCGGATTTTCAAGTAGGTTTGCGGATGAGCGATCGTTTGAATACGACTTACGATTTGGATGATGTGAGAATAAGCTTTATGCCATTATTTAACATTCTTTTAGGATTCTAGGGTGTTTAATACTAAAAAACTACCTGAGACACCCGTGAGAACGGAGAGCTCTGGAATAACTAGAAGATCCCTACGACAAGTGTGTTACCTAATTGTTTTGTTTTTTAAATATTTATTAATTTTTAAATTTTCAGAGGCCTACTCCACAAATGCCAGGCGTTGTCCCTGTATGTAGTGCTCAAGTAAGTTAAATATGTTGTGTCTATCTCCACAAACTTTAGTTGCGAAATTCCCCAAAGCAATCTTCCAATACTCGTCATCGTCGAAACGTATGTTGTACTCATAAATTCTTTTTGGTTTGCGTTGTTATCCATTGTTTTTTGCCTGCTAGAGGCGTCTAATTCTTCCACTTAAAATTTCTACTAAATCATTTAGAATGCAGTTGTTCCTAAAACCGAAGCTTCTGCGTCCCGATTGCGAAAAACAACTGAGAAGGTTGGAAATAATATCAATTAATGTTTGTTTAGAAATTTATACCTTTTGGAAGTAGTACACCCTCTAAGCCATCAACTTTAAAGAATCCCACAAATCCTAAAATTCATGAAGAAGTAACACAGAAGGTTTGAACTACTTAATAATTTATACATGTTCCAGAAAACCGCTACTGCCAACGCAACGACGACTTCAGGCACGCAAAAAATTCCGAAGATTACTGTAAGTTAACGTGACTTTCTCGTCTAACGAAATTTACAGACTCCATGGACTGGTATGACGCCGTATATGGCAAAACAGAGGACTAGATCCCGAGCCACCCGAGAGTCTGATATTCAAGTTCCAAAGAAGGCTGTAAGTCTACCAGTGGTGCCTTATTCGGTTGTGGACGGGCATTATTTATTCCTTTTTTACTTAGAAGTCTATACTAAGGACGCCAACTAAGGTTGAAATGATGTCTCCCAGGCAGTGGGAATTGAAAACATCATTAAGGGTATGTTTTTAACATTATCGCTTCTCTTAATGCAGCCGTCTCTTTCTAGAATTCGGCAGTTCGAACCCATTCTGTAAGTATCCGATGCAATCTTTCCTTTTAAATTATCAACTAACCTGACTAAATTTAGTACGGAAGCTTGCCGCCTAGAAAGATGTTGGATCCCATTAGGCCTGTTTCTAAACTCGATTTCGACGACGATGACAAAATAGATCAAACGCCTATGATGGTATGTCACTTATGCTTGAATTTACTAACAACAATGTTTGATTTACTATAGACGCCCTACAATGGTAGCCTGACTCCTAAATCACCAGAGGTATTTTTCAATATTTCTTACACCTTGTGGTATTTAGGAAAGTATTTCCAAGGGACAACTGACTTTTGAAGAGGCAAGTATTGGGCCCTTTTATAGTAATATTTTATCCTAAACTAATAGAATATTATAGTATAACTATATTAACATAATAATATATATATATATAATACCTATAGAATAATAAATATTAGAGTATATTATAGTAATCTTGCTCCATCGGTTTATTCTGAGGTTATTGTGATTACTTTAGACGCCAATGAAAGATAACATCGCTGTGATTGAAGATTTGCCGAATCCGGATTCCGCTAACGTAAATAGTATCCATTTTATAATTGTTAATTCTTTACTGAGTGATCAACTACCTTAACCTCCTTTACAGATTCCAATTTCTCTTATAACCCCTAAGCGAAAGGAGAACTCGGCTATTCCCCTCATAATTGTAAGATAACTTCCTGTATACAATGGAATTGTTTTCAAATAATTTAAATTTTATGATTTTAGACTCCCTGGGGTAAAATGGCTGCCGATAGGGGTGTTCAATCCATACGAATGCGGCAAAAGCGTTAACTACTGTCTTTACTGCTTGTTTTTGATGACAGGTTTTATATTTGTAAAATTCCCCATCTTTGGTATTCCTGCAATTAAATGAAAGAGGAATTAACCAAATCCCCCTGCAAACTTAGCGTATGAACTGCTCGCTCATGAAACTTTTCCATCACCATTACCCATTCCAGTTTCATTTCCATTTTTACTTGCCATTGACAGCATTGAATAAGAGATTCTACCTTGATAACTTTTCTAGTTATTTGAACTTCATTCTTTTTCAACCTCTTCGTAAACTACTCTCTTTTTCAAGGAAATGTGTGGACTTATAGACATAAATCTATAAATTATATCTTCCCAACCATCCATAGTTCTAGTCTTGTTAAAAAATGTCAGTTCTATATGAACTACTCCGGGAACACATAGTCACCTATTAGGCTTAAAATTTCGATAAAATAAGCTCAGGCTTAGATGGTAAGCTAAGCATTTCTTATATTAAGAATCATATTCTGCTATAAGAAAAATTGTCTGCACGTAGGAAATTGATGGACGGTCAACCAGTCAAGATGTTTTTCAATAGGTAAAACCAATCCCGGCAGGGCGGTGCCCACTTTTGCAATGGCAGGCAATGATAGTGAAATGTCACATATCAGATTGCCATCTTTAATGTGGACGTGAAGTCCAGTGCGAAGTTCTTTTGAAAGGATCACTCAGGTATGCACTAGCACATGCATCCGCTCCTCCGAGTAGTCTTCATTTCAACCAGACCTCTATAATGCATGGTATTCATTAGTCCTTGCTAAATCCTCGATTAGTTGTATTCTATAAGTAACATATACCCATACAGCAAAATCAACACATTCTACCCATGAATGAGGTAGACCGGCGGATGGGGGGAATTATTATTCAAGTAACAATCATAATCATAACTATAATAAGAAGAAGAAGGAGAATAATAAATGGAATAAGATCTATTTTTCGACAATTTCAATTATTGGCAGTGATATGCTATTAGTACGGGCTAATTAACGCGCGCGCGCGCGTGCGCGCATGCGTGTGAGCGCGAGTAAATTGTCCTAATTGATGATCGATATTGCCATCGATTCTTTCGCTGTAAACACAAAAACTGCTGCAAATTTTCACTTTCGCTAACTTCTTGCAATGGGCAACTGTGTATCAACCGCGCATCATTTCTGTCGTTTCGCTCGACGTAGGCGAGTCAGGAAAGACCCGCCTATGAACAGAGACGATCCGATGGAAGAAGGTGAGATTAGAGATATCACGGAGATATCTCTAAAAAGCCAGTGTGAAAAGAGTGAAGTGATAGGGGAAAAGACGAGTAGAATGGAACAAGTGAATACGAGTGGGAATCCAGAGGAGGAAGAGGAGAAGAAGAGGGAGAAGAAGAAGAAGGTAGAAGCAGAGATTGAGAGTAGAGAAGATGAAGATGGAGATGAGGATAGCGAATGCTCCTCTAGCTTGAGAGAATTTCTAATGCTCGAAGGGCTGTGTGAGGAGTATGAGGAATTGGAGCAGATAAAGAGCAGAATAGAGCAGGAAAATGCGAGCGAGAAGGCAGTGCA
Source organism: Hymenolepis microstoma (assembly GCA_000469805.3). Lineage (NCBI taxonomy): Eukaryota > Metazoa > Platyhelminthes > Cestoda > Cyclophyllidea > Hymenolepididae > Hymenolepis > Hymenolepis microstoma. The sequence continues at coordinate 16,100,097 of LR215994.1, forward strand.
GAAGGCAGTGCAGAAGAAAGTAGAAGAGGAGATTGAGAGTAGAGTAGATGAAAGTGAAAATAGCGAGTGCTCATCCAGTTTGACTAGATTTCTGATGATGACGCTTGAAAGGCTGTGTGAGAAGGATGTAGGGGTAGAGAAGAAGAATAGAATGGAGGAGAAGAATAGGAGTGTGGAAGCAGAGGAGAGGAAGGTGGAAAATGAGGAGATTGCAAGTGGAGAAGATGATGACAGCGAGTGCTCCTCTAGCCTGAGGGAATTTCTAATGCTCGAAAGGCTGTGTGAGGAGTACGAGGAGACAAAACAGAGGAGGAGGGAGAGGAGGGAGCAAGAAAAGTTAGAAACGCGATTTAAGAAGTTTCGAGAAGACCAGTTGAGTACAATAGAAGAAGGAGAAGAAGAGGGAGAAGAAGAAGAAGAAGAAGAAGAGGAGGAGGAGGAGGAGGTAGAGGAGGACAGTAGCGTGAGAGAAGTAGGAGAGGAATGTGAACACCCAGACACCTTTCATAGAGAAGAAGGTAAAGATGCGGCAGCTTCCGGAGATGCCGACCACATACAAGGGGAGAAGCTGATGTCCTTTGAAGAGTTCTGTGGGGAGACTTTTGCAGTCTCTCCAACGTTTCTCGAGGACCTGATGGAAGAGAGCAGAATCTCCCAGAGGAGGCTTGAACAAGCACACGAGGAATTTGGAAAGTCTCTAAGACTTTTTCCTCGTTATAATGAGGTGATAGATAAGTTGGTGAAAGAGAGGAAAGGGAATGCGAAGGGTGACGCACATTCTAAGCAGAAATGTCTGCGACTGAAAGGTCCGCGCAAAGCCAAGTGACCTTCAACGACTCATCTCATCTTTCGGTCACTTCTCGGCTGTTCTCCCCTCCGTCTCCTCTTCCTCCTCCTCCTCCTCCTCCTCCTCCTCCTTCTCCTTCCCGTCAACCCAGAAAATGACAAAAAAAATTAAAAAGAGATGAAAAGACAAAAAAAACTATAAACAAAAAAAAAGACAAAAAAACATGAAAAAGAAAAGACAAAAAATCCTTTATTTCATATCTGTTCTTTATCCATTTTTAGTCATTTCACGCTATCTCTAACTTCTCCTTCCATTTCATCCACATACTAGAGGACACTAGAGAATCGGATTTCAAATCCTCATAGTTGAGAGCAAGTTTCATCAAAGGCACGCCAACAATATTCATTCATACGCCGACATATTTCCTTCTCCTCCTCCTCATCACGTAACTGACACATTTTCACAAGTACTACTTATACCTCATTTTTGCCATCCTTTTGGCTGGTGATTTACCAGACATTGTGGGAAATACAGTGCTGGACCTCCCACTCTTCCACCCTCTTCTAGTTATCAATTTCATTCTCACGCATATCCTCCCCGTATCTTCCCCATAGCCTAAGCATTACGATTATATGATTCCCCCCCACTCCCTCCCCTTCCCTCCACTTCACTCCACTCCACTCCACTCCACTCCACTCCCCTTCCGCTTGAATTTCTCTATTTTTTATCACAGGGAAACATTCCTGCAATACGCTTATGCTCCTCCTCTAGCCCCTTGCAAGCCAACTTCACTCTGAAATAGCATACATTTGTCCTGCTGATCCAATTGTGGCGATCCCTCTCCACGAGCGTCCCAATTGTAGGTAGCCTCATTGTCGCCTATACTTTGGTAATACGAAGGACACCGCGATTAGGATGGACTTAAAAGAAAAGAGACGAGAATAGAGGCCACTAAGCGCCCTCTCTTGGGCCAACTTAGCCAGAAGCATGGAGTGGGTGTCATGGAAGTGTAGAGGCCATAAGATCACAGCAACAAGAGACTGGCTGGCGGTTGCTGTGTGTGGGGGGTGGAGGTACGAGTAGGCACGAGCGTGCTTCAAGTGCGTGCCCAAGTTCTTCACCTGGGCAGTGTCTACGCCTCCCTACCCAGGAAACTCCAACCCTCACCTCCACGCGGTCCTGGGTGGTAACGTCAGCCTCCTGCATCCACGCCGGCATTTCTAAAACAAGTCCTTGCAACAGGAGCAGGTGAAGAGACTGGCGGCGAACGAGGGCTCTGGGCGCTAATTGGCTGGCCAACCGCCAAGTACCCTAGCACTGCTTTTTCCTCTTCTGCATACGCTTCAACTGCACAGCTTTAGAGCCAAGTTGCACCCAACATCCCACTTAGTATTCTCACTAACATAATCCACTTGGGTTTGAAAAGGCTCTCAACTTGCCCCGACATCGTGAATTCACCACATTCGGGGCCACCTTTTCATCACTTCTTCCAAATCATGCTTGATTATAAATTCTCCAATGCAGTTTTATTAATAATTAAAAACTCAGCAGTCCTTGGAACGTTCATGCATATGTGAAATTGTAAAACACGAGTCAGGTCAAAGCGAGGATCATTCGTAGCTAATTCTCCATGGTTACGGTGAATTTTCTCTATCAAAAATACCCAAGTAGTTGTCAATTTGTCCACTTTCTTGAGGGGAGTTAGATTTCAATGACGAGATTCCTTACATTTCTATTTCGCTGACTTCTCGCACAAACGCGAATACTGCTCACTTTTAGGTGTTTGCGTAAATCCTCTGCCAACTTGTTACATTTTATTGTAACAATTAATCAAAAATCCTCTCATTTACCGATAATAATGGATTAGCCTGAATCACAAATTTGATTCGTATCTAGTAGAATTAACAAACAAGTAGCAATCGTTGCACGCATGATTCACCTGTTTGGTAGGGGTTTGGGGTCGACCAAAACTTGAAATCAGGCATTACACATGAGTGCAAAGCGGGAGGCAAGAAGAGGCGTCGAGGTGTAACTACTACCGATTGTCCCCCAACAGTTGTTCCACCTCCTTTTTCAAAGCCTAATATGTTCATTCCACGTAGACAAACAACCTAAGCATAACAATTCACGAAATTATGCTCCTGCCGCATAGCTCATATTAATCGATCGACCTAAATCAAATGTAATTGTGGCGTGCTTGACACTACTACAAAGGCCGAGCAAAGGCATCTCGTGCGTACTTGAACACCCTGGAAGATGCGATTGTGAGTCCAGAGACCTCTCAGCCAATTAGCAATAGTGCATTGCAATGACTAGGCTCTTTCAATGGTCATAAGCAGCAATAAACGCTAGTCATTTCATACACTCCGTTTACCTTGCTGCTATTTCAATAGCATCGCTCATTTCCACACCAATCTTATACTAGAGGATTTTGCCAGAGAAAATTGCTGAGATTTAGTCAAGCCTTATTTTTGTAGCCTCAGCTACATGTCAAAATGGCTCTATTAAGCTCTTTACTCATCTCTACAAAACTCAAGCAACCTGAGACCTCAGAGTTGCCTATTTTCAAAGTCCTATTTTGCTTGCATACACTTACTCGTAGCTGTTAGGAATTATAAATCATCCAAATTGGCATGATCAACCCTTCACTTGAGTCGACTGCTCAACGAACTCCGAATTTCGCGATATGGATCCCTTTATCAACCCAGAAACCGTATCTTGAAACTGTGGACATTCAAAATCAGGTATACCTTCATGAAGAGCCAGAACTGGAATAATGCATGCCGATGGGCACTCCCTTGTGGCTCGTTTAGAAGTCCGACTACTTTTACTAGCTTCACGATGGGTCATAAGTAATAAGTAAGTAAATGCAGTTTGCAGTTAACGTGGTGACATAATACACATGACCATTTTTCCCCTAAACCAACTAATCGCCATTTTGCAATGGAAATGGATGGGATAACAGCTACTAGTTCTCCTCCAGCTCTCTCTTATTATAATGCATATTGGAACAGAATTGTGAAGATCACAACTAAACTATGACAATGCAAACACTGGAAATCATAGCAACAGACACACGCTAGTTAGGGAACCTCGAAAACTTGCCTGCTTTCCATTCGGCGTATACAATATCCCTTACCTTGAATTGAATAGATCAAAAAACTAGTGCAAAGGAGAAATAGGTAAGGTCATTCAATTCAGCAAATAAACTCTTATTAATAGATATCTACACAATGGATTTATGGTAAGGCGAAACTTCATCAGGAATTTCAAAATCACCAATATAAACACATAGCGCCATACGTCTCCCCCTTAACCAATATTCCTCAATCTTAACCTCATGTCGATTTGCAGAGTCTTCCGAACTCTCTCCACTCCATCCTAACTTGAGAAGCTGACCAAGAGATGAATTTCGTGGAAGATATACGGCCACCCTGGGAAACAATCGATTCAAAAATAGGTTTTTCGCTGCACTAACGGCACCTACCAATTCCGGAATTTGTCCATCAATGTCAAAGATTTCTGGACAGGGATTGGTCATTTCTTCCAGGATCATCTCACGTCTTCGGTTCTTGTTCCAAGACGAGGATCCAGGGGGGAGTCGGCTACCTTTTGTGTAACCGGGTCCACCCCAAGGGGGTGACATAAAGACAGTATCGACTGGCGATATCGGTTCAGTTCGTAGAGCCCGCAAGACCCCAGTAACATCACCACAAATATAATCCACGCGGGCCTCAACACCATAAACCCGCGTATTAGGTTGTAGAATAGTAGTCAAACGCTCCAAATTGTTGTCTATTCCAATAACTAAAAAGCCAGTAGAGTTGAATAAAGAAATCACCTACCAAATTGGCATTTTTGAGCGAATTGTATGGTGTTCCCACCTGCTCCAGCATAAGCGTCCACAACCACATCTGAGGTACACATCTCTGCTTGTCTTCTAGCTACTTCTTCTGGGGTAACACTATACCAGGATTCTAGATTTTTTGAAGTAAAACCGCGCAAACTTCAAACCTTTATCCATTTTAATACCCTCATCGAAGCGCCAAAATAAATCAAAGCGTCGTTTCCACCATCGCGCGATAGAGCGATCTCGCATCATACCTTCGAATTCTTTAAATCTTAAAAGTTAAAATGCAACAAAGTACCACCTTTTACGGCGCCGTTTTAGAGCACGGCGTGGTGGTGTTGTGATTGACAAAGACTCCTCGATCTGAGAGGAGTTCCCCTGGTTTAGGATTGAGGTAGCACTTGAATTTTCGTTTACATTAAAATCGACTTGGACGTCTTCCAGCCGTCTATTATTTTCTGCTGCTACGATAGAAGAATTTACGATAGATTCCTGTTCTACATCACTGCTGGAAACATCCGACAAGGTATCAAATATGCTGTCATCAAATTTTATCTGAAAAACAAATCAAATTAGTTAAGAAATAATGTTAAGTTAATATAGAGAAGGGAAACTATTTCTTACAATACGAGCCTCGGACATTGAAGACAAAAAATGATCTGGCAAAAGGTAACCAGTGCGTTGATATATGCACAACTGACCTTAAATTTAGACTATTTTGGTAATATTTTAGAATTTCAACAAATTCCACTTGTGAATGCCTATTCTAAAAAAATTGTTTGTTAATATAGAAAAAGCAAAAAGTGTTTTATTTTTATCTTTCAAGGGGTGCAATTAAGCATACTTTTACCAACAAATATAGACATTGTAAAATGCATATTTATGGAGATTAAGTGTTTTATTAAATTTGACTATACGAAAGCTTCCTACACTTGCAGACGAATGTAAATAATTATGTCCTCTCAAATGAACCGAAAGGCATTGTGAAAATATTACGTGTAGTGCGTAATGAAATTGAATATCTTAAAGTAAAAAAGTAAATGCAGTTTGCAGTTAACGTGGTGACATAATACACATGACAATTTTTCCCCCTAAACCAACTATTCGCCATTTTGCAATGCAAATGGATGGGATAACAGCCACTAGTTCTCCTCCAGCTCTCTCTTATTATAATGCATATTGGAACGGAATTGTGAAGATCACAACTAAACTATGACAATGCAAACACTGGAAATCATAGCAACAGACACACGCTAGTTAGGGAACCTCGAAAACTTACCTGCTTTCCATTCGGCGTATACAATATCCCTTACCTTGAATTGAATAGATCAAAAAACTAGTGCAAAGGAGAAATAGGAAAGGTCATTCAATGCAGCAAATAAGCTCTTTTTAATAGATGCATGGATAATTGATTTCACTGAAGTTAACTTTAAGCTTCATAAGTCCTGGCAACGTATTAGTGCCACAACTGCCAAATAATATATGTGAATATAACTTTAATATGACTAAAGTGCGACCTCCGAGTCAATACACCAACTTAGAGTTTTTATGAGAGACTAAATGCATTCATCTTAATTACAAACGTAGATGTGGCTGGGCAGTCTAAATGGAAATTCCTAAAACATTAACACCTTGTTTTAAATCAAAGTTGAATTTCCAGTTGAAAAATGACTATTGTGTCTCCGAAAACGCCCCAAATATGGTGATCATTACTCCAAAAGACAAGGGTTAAAATATGTGCACTTTATAATTTTTCAATTATTACTGAGACCGAATTGTAGAATCTCTCCATCTCCTGAGGTCTTGAATGAGGTGTGCATTTTAACTTTAAATTGATTCTATTGCAAATGGGATTCTGATTGATGATATCATAACCATGCAAGGATTCGTTCGTCTCGAAGAGGTGATCGTATGGGCACTTGAAGTTGCAAGAATTATCACGGTATATTTTTACCGTAAGTTATTTACCTTTGTATTAGTGTCACTTATGTGCTTTCAGCTATCCGACAAGATGAAGAACCACTGAATTAAATCCACTGGTGAATAAACTCACCACGTCTCAAATATAAGCACTGCTTTCTACGAGCCAACGAGCTGCACACTGACGTGAGTGCCTCAAGTTGAAATGTTGCTACTGTCGATTCAATGATCCCTATGGGACGGGACCAAGTGGCTGCTACTCCCTGTGAATCCCGCAAACTGTCTGCCAACCAAGTTTGTTCACACATTCCCGAAAACATTTGGACCCATTCTCACGTTTGCCGCCCCAAATTCATTTTGATCTTTCAACCGGTAAACTGTGGTAAGCATAATGTTCATGTGCAAAAGGGTAAGATGTAGGGTTTACAACGCTATCACGGCTGATGATGAGGCCAATCCCGTGAGCACTAGAACATTCTGCATAGTATGACATTCTACCGGACGCGTATCGAACAAGTGTGAACATACATGCAGACGTCTCTCAGCACAATTTGAGTGTCATAAAGTTCGATGAGAGCTTCTCCACCATTCACGCTTTACGAAAAGCCATTGTTCTTCTAGCAGCCTCACTTCACAAAGTACACTGTGTCGGATAGGCTTTACATAAATGAATACGAATCCTGATGAAGTAAAGTGAAATCTTCTCAGTTGTGTTAGCCGAGTTTATATTATGGGAGGCCGAGAGACAGACCCTAATTCAACTTTGCGGAAAATGTTATTGTGATTATGGACGAAGAGGTGAAGATGAACGTGAAGATAAGTAAGCAGAGTCGGGGCCGAAACCGACTCTATAATTGTTGGAGCTACGATTGGAGGTCTATGATCCAAATATGAAATGGAGATTAAAGGGGAAATTTGGCACAATGCATTTATTCTGTTTGCATTAACCATCACGAAAGTGAATATTAGGTGGTGGAATGCCAACACTGTCCATGCTGCAGCCGCATTCTCCAGTGGCTGAGGCAAGTTAAGGCGTTAAATGGGTTTGGTGAGAAAAAAAGCCAGTTACTAAGGGCCATATTAGCGAGGAAGGACAAATTACTGCTATTTTGACGGGTTGATGTTTTGTAATGTCTAATACGGTAGAATAACGAGTTTTGATGTGAAAATTCAATTAAGGTAACAAAAAGTGATAAAAATAATAATAGAATAATAATAATAATATAGACTCAGCTTATTAGAAAAAGTGAAACACTGCTATATCATCTGTTTGGTGTGATCAATATCAGATGGTAGGGTCATTACATCATGGCAAGCGGATTCAAAAGTTGAAGGTCAATGAATGAGGATAAAAATTGGCTAATCTTCTATTGTAATACGTCTAAATTGTGCCTTTATGCACTGAAATTCGTGGTATGGTATGGCAAAACGACTTGTTCGTCACCCGTTAATTGATCTTTCGGCTTACTAGCCACATACGATTATCATTTTATTTCACAAATCCATAAGAACCAGATTATAATTCATGCTCCTCTCTAAGCATTTCGACTAAGATCAGCGAGCACACAAATAAAAGTGCACATCTTCTGCGTTCTCACTACTTTGAACACAGCCCAGCTAATTGTGAAAGCAAATATTTATGCTACAAGCCTCTGCTCTTGCATCCGTCTGCAGCCAGTTAGACCTCTAAGAGCTCCAGCAATATGCTTATTTATGCATTATCCTCCACAAACCCCAAACACACAAAACGACTAGTCTGCCTGTGAATGGTCCGATAATGACAACCAAATGGTCACCATACTCACGAGGTGAATAGGTGTTCCACGCATCCATCCACTAGTTCTTATGAACTCTGTTCTCACGTCCCAGATCTAAGGTATGCTGGCCTAAGGCAGAATGAAAAATGGAGGTTCTTCAGAGCGCATGCCAAAAAATGCTACCAGTCTGAGAAATTGCATATCCTTCCTCCTAAACAATGGAATGCAACATCAGGAGATAATCTTCAATTTATTTATTAAACAGCATAAGATGAGAACGAATTTGCAACGTGGAAGAGCGTTTGAACACCAAGAAGGGTAAAGCAGTATGGTGTGGGTTAAGGAAAGTGGAAAGATGGAGAGTAGAAAGCGTCTCACAGAATGTGGTCATTGGGTCAAGGTGCAGTCAAAGGACTCCTGCTTTAGAGCTTTCAACGTCCGAAGTTGAGGATTTGTCGCCTGTAGTATAGTTCTTAGCCTGAGCTGTCTGCACGTAGGAAATTGATGGACGGTCAACCAGTCAAGATGTTTTTCAATAAGTAAAACCAATCCCGGCAGGGCGGTACCCACTTTTGCAATGGCAGGCAATGATGGTGAAATGTCACATATCAGATTGCCATCTTTAATGTGGACGTGAAGTCCAGTGCGAAGTTCTTTTGAAAGGATCACTCAGGTATGCACTAGCACATGCATCCGCTCCTCCGAGTAGTCTTCATTTCAACCAGACCTCTATAATGCATGGTATTCATTAGTCCTTGCTTAATCCTCGATTAGTTGTATTCTATAAGTAACATATACTCATACAGCAAAATCAACACATTCTACCTATGAATGAGGTAGACAGGCAGATGGGGAGAATTATTATTCAAGTAACAATCATAATCATAACTATAATAAGAAGAAGAAGGAGAATAATAAATGGAATAAGATCTATTTTTCGACAATTTCAATTATTGGCAGTGATATGCTATTAGTACGGGCTAATTAACGCGCGCGCGCGCGCGCGTGCGCGCATGCGTGTGAGCGCGAGTAAATTGTCCTAATTGATGATCGATATTGCCATCGATTCTTTCGCTGTAAACACAAAAACTGCTGCAAATTTTCACTTTCGCTAACTTCTTGCAATGGGCAACTGTGTATCAACCGCGCATCATTTCTGTCGTTTCGCTCGACGTAGGCGAGTCAGAAAAGACCCGCCTATGAACAGAGACGATCCGATGGAAGAAGGTGAGATTAGAGATATCACGGAGATATCTCTAAAAAGCCAGTGTGAAAAGAGTGAAGTGATAGGGGAAAAGACGAGTAGAATTGAACAAGTGAATACGAGTGGGAATGCAGAGGAGGAAGAGGAGAAGAAGAAGAAGGAGAAGAAGAAGGAGAAGAAGAAGGTAGAAGCAGAGATTGAGAGTAGAGAAGATGAAGATGGAGATGAAGATAGCGAATGCTCCTCTAGCTTGAGAGAATTTCTAATGCTCGAAAGGCTGTGTGAGGAGTATGAGGAATTGGAGCAGATAAAGAGCAGAATAGAGCAGGAAAATGCGAGCGAGAAGGCAGTGCAGAAGGCAGTGCAGAAGAAAGTAGAAGAGGAGATTGAGAGTAGAGTAGATGAAAGTGAAAATAGCGAGCGCTCATCCAGTTTGACTAGATTTCTGATGATGACGCTTGAAAGGCTGTGTGAGAAGGATGTAGGGGTAGAGAAGAAGAATAGAATGGAGGAGAAGAATAGGAGTGTGGAAGCAGAGGAGAGGAAGGTGGAAAATGAGGAGATTGCAAGTGGAGAAGATGATGACAGCGAGTGCTCCTCTAGCCTGAGGGAATTTCTAATGCTCGAAAGGCTGTGTGAGGAGTACGAGGAGACAAAACAGAGGAGGAGGGAGAGGAAAGAGCAAGAAAAGTTAGAAACGCGATTTAAGAAGTTTCGAGAAGACCAGTTGAGTACAATAGAAGAAGAAGAAGAAGAAGAAGAAGAGGAGGAGGAGGTAGAGGAGGACAGTAGCGTGAGAGAAGTAGGAGAGGAATGTGAACATCCAGACACCTTTCATAGAGAAGAAGGTAAAGATGCGGCAGCTTCCGGAGATGCCGACCACATACAAGGGGAGAAGCTGATGTCCTTTGAAGAGTTCTGTGGGGAGACTTTTGCAGTCTCTCCAACGTTTCTCGAGGACCTGATGGAAGAGAGCAGAATCTCCCAGAGGAGGCTTGAACAAGCACACGAGGAATTTGGAAAGTCTCTAAGACTTTTTCCTCGTTATAATGAGGTGATAGATAAGTTGGTGAAAGAGAGGAAAGGCAATGAGGTGGGTGATACAATTTCCAAGCAGAAACGTCTGCGACTGATAGGCCCGCTCAAAGCCAAGTGACCTTCAACGACTCATCTCATCTTTCGGTCACTTCTCGGCTGTTCTCCCCTCCGTCTCCTCTTCCTCCTCCTCCTCCTCCTCCTTCTCCTTCCCGTCAACCCAGAAAATGACAAAAAAAATTAAAAAGAGATGAAAAGACAAAAAAAACTATAAACAAAAAAAAAGACAAAAAAAACATGAAAAAGAAAAGACAAAAAATCCTTTATTTCATATCTGTTCTTTATCCATTTTTAGTCATTTCATGCTATCTCTAACTTCTCCTTCCATTTCATCCACATACTAGAGGACACTAGAGAATCGGGTTTCAAATCCTCATAGTTGAGAGCAAGTTTCATCAAAGGCACGCCAACAATATTCATTCATACGCCGACATATTTCCTTCTCCTCCTCCTCCTCACGTAACTGACACATTTTCACAGGTACTACTTATACCTCATTTTTGCCATCTTTTTGGCTGGTGATTTACCAGACATTGTGGGAAATACAGTGCTGGACCTCCCACTCTTCTACCCTCTTCTAGTTATCAATTTCATTCTCACGCATATCCTCCCCGTATCTTCCCCATAGCCTAAGCATTACGATTATATGATTCCCCCCTACTCCCTCCCCTTCACTCCCCTCCCCTCCACTCCACTCCCCTTCCGCTTGAATTTCTCTATTTTTTATCACAGGGAAACATTCCTGCAATACGCTTATGCTCCTCCTCTAGCCCCTCGCAAGCCAACTTCCCTCTGAAATAGCATACACTTGTCCTGCTGATCCAATTGTGGCGATCCCTCTCCACGAGCGTCCCAATTTTAGGTAGCCTTATTGTCGCCTATACTTTGGTAATATGAAGGACACCGCGATTAGGATGAACTTAAAAGAAAAGAGACGAGAATAGAGGCCACTAAGCGCCCTCTCTTGGGCCAACTTAGCCAGAAGCATGGAGTGGGTGTCATGGAAGTGTAGAGGCCATAAGATCACAGCAACAAGAGACTGGCTGGCGGTTGCTGTGTGTGGGGGGTGGAGGTACGAGTAGGCACGAGCGTGCTTCAAGTGCGTGCCCAAGTTCTTCACCTGGGCAGTGTCTACGCCTCCCTACCCAGGAAACTCCAACCCTCACCTCCACGCGGTCCTGGGTGGTAACGTCAGCCTCCTGCATCCACGCCGGCATTTCTAAAACAAGTCCTTGCAACAGGAGCAGGTGAAGAGACTGGCGGCGAACGAGGGCTCTGGGCGCTAATTGGCTGGCCAACCGCCAAGTACCCTAGCACTGCTTTTTCCTCTTCTGCATACGCTTCAACTGCATAGCTTTAGAGCCAAGTTGCACCCAACATCCCACTTAGTATTCTCACTAACATAATCCACTTGGGTTTGAAAAGGCTCTCAACTTGCCCCGACATCGTGAATTCACCACATTCGGGGCCACCTTTTCATCACTGCTTCCCAATCATGCTTGATTATAAATTCTCCAATGCAGTTTTATTAATAATTAAAAACTCAGCAGTCCTTGGAACGTTCATGCATATGTGAAATTGTAAAACACGAGTCAGGTCAAAGCGAGGATCATTCGTAGCTAATTCTCCATGGTTACGATGAATTTTCTCTATCAAACATACCCAAATGGTTGTCAATTTGTCCACTTTCTTGAGGGGAGTTAGATTTCAATGACGAGATTCCTTACATTTCTATTTCGCTGACTTCTCGCACAAACGCGAATACTGCTCACTTTTAGGTGTTTGCGTAAATCCTCTGCCAACTTGTTACATTTTATTGTAACAATTAATCAAAAATCCTCTCATTTACCGATAATAATGGATTAGCCTGAATCACAAATTTGATTCGTATCTAGTAGAATTAACAAACAAGTAGCAATCGTTACACGCATGACTCACCTGTTTGGTAGGGGTTTGGGGTCGACCAAAACTTGAAATCAGGCATTACACATGAGTGCAAAGCGGGAGGCAAGAAGAGGCGTCGAGGTGTAACTACTACCGATTGTCCCCCAACAGTTGTTCCACCTCCTTTTTCAAAGCCCAATATGTTCATTCCACGTAGACAAACAACCTAAGCATAACAATTCACGAAATTATGCTCCTGCCGCATAGCTCATATTAATCAATCGACCTAAATCAAATGCAACTGTGGCGTGCTTGACGCTACCACAAAGGCTGAGCAAAGGCATCTCGTGCGTACTTGAACACCCTGGAAGATGCGATCGTGAGTCCAGAGACCTCTCAGCCAATTAGCAATAGTGTATTGCAATGACTAGGCTCTTTCAATGGCCATAAGCAGCAATAAACGCTAGTCATTTCATACACTCCGTTTATCTTGCCGCTATTTCAATAGCATCGCTCATTTCCACACCAATCTTTTACTAGAGGATTTTGCCAGAGAAAATTGCCTTATTTTCGTAGCCTCAGCTACATGTCGAAATGGCTCTATTAAGCTCTTTACTCATCTCTACAAAACTCAAGCAACCTGAGACCTCAGAGTTGCCTATTTTCAAAGTCCTATTTTGCTTGCATACACTTACTCGTAGCTGTTAGGAATCATAAATCATCCAAATTGGCATGGTCAACCCTTCACTTGAGTCGACTGCTCAGCGAACTCCGAATTCCGCGATATGGACCCCGTTATCAACCCAGAAACCGTATCTTGAAACTGTGGACATTCAAAATCAAGTATACCTTCATGAAGAGCCAGAACTGGAATAATGCATGCCGATGGACACTCCCTTGTGGCTCGTTTAGAAGTCCGACTGCTTTTACTAGCTTTACAATGGGTCATAAGTAATAAATAAGTAAATGCAGTTTGCAGTTAACGTGGTGACATAATACACATGACAATTTTTCCCCCTAAACCAACTATTCGCCATTTTGCAATGCAAATGGATGGGATAACAGCCACTAGTTCTCCTCCAGCTCTCTCTTATTATAATGCATATTGGAACGGAATTGTGAAGATCACAACTAAACTATGACAATGCAAACACTGGAAATCATAGCAACAGACACACGCTAGTTAGGGAACCTCGAAAACTTACCTGCTTTCCATTCGGCGTATACAATATCCCTTACCTTGAATTGAATAGATCAAAAAACTAGTGCAAAGGAGAAATAGGAAAGGTCATTCAATTCAGCAAATAAACTCTTATTAATGGATATCTACACAATGGATTTATGGTAAGGCGAAACTTCATCAGGAATTTCAAAATCACCAATATAAACACATAGCGCCATACGTCTCCCCCTTAACCAATATTCCTCAATCTTAACCTCATGTCGATTTGCAGAGTCTTCCGAACTCTCCCCACTCCATCCTAACTTGAGAAGCTGACCAAGAGATGAATTTCGTGGAAGATATACGGCCACCCTGGGAAACAATCGATTCAAAAATAGGTTTTTCGCTGCACTAACGGCACCTACCAATTCCGGAATTTGTCCATCAATGTCAAAGATTTCTGGACAGGGATTGGTCATTGCTTCCAGGATCATCTCACGTCTTCGGTTCTTGTTCCAAGACGAGGATCCAGGGAGGAGTCGGCTACCTTTTGTGTAACCGGGTCCACCCCAAGGGGGTGACATAAAGACAGTATCGACTGGCGATATCGGTTCAGTTCGTAGAGCCCGCAAGACCCCAGTAACATCACCACAAATATAATCCACGCGGGCCTCAACACCATAAACCCGCGTATTAGGTTGTAGAATAGTAGTCAAACGCTCCAAATTGTTGTCTATTCCAATAACTAAAAAGCCAGTAGAGTTGAATAAAGAAATCACCTACCAAATTGGCATTTTTGAGCGAATTGTATGGTGTTCCCACCTGCTCCAGCATAAGCGTCCACAACCACATCTGAGGTACACATCTCTGCTTGTCTTCTAGCTACTTCTTCTGGGGTAACACTGTACCAGGATTCTAGATTTTTTGAAGTGAAACCGCGCAAACTTCAAACCTTTATCCATTTTAATACCCTCATCGAAGCGCCAAAATAAATCAAAGCGTCGTTTCCACCATCGCGCGATAGAGCGATCTCGCATCATACCTTCGAATTCTTTAAATCTTAAAAGTTAAAATGCAACAAAGTACCACCCTTTACGGCGCCGTTTTAGAGCACGGCGTGGTGGTGTTGTGATTGACAAAGACTCCTCGATCTGAGAGGAGTTCCCCTGGTTTAGGATTGAGGTAACACTTGAATTTTCGTTTACATTAAAATCGATTTGGACGTCTTCCAGCCGTTTATTATTTTCTGCTGCTATGATAGAAGAATTTGCGATAGATTCCTGTTCTACATCACTGCTGGAAACATCCGACAAGATATCAAATATGCTGTCATCAAATTTTATCTGAAAAACAAATCAAATTAGTTAAGAAATAATGTTAAGTTAATATAGAGAACGGAAGCTATTTCTTACAATACGAGCCTCGGACATTGAAGACAAAAAATGATCTGGTAAAAGATAACCAGTGCGTTGATATACGCACAACTGACCTTAAACTTAGACTATTACGGTAATATTTCAGAATTTCAACAAATTCCACTTGTGAATGCCTATTCTAAAAAAATTGTTTGTTAATATAGAAAAAGCAAAAAGTGTTTTATTTTTTCCCTTCAAGGGGTATAATTAAGCATACTTTTACCAACAAATATAGACATTGTAAAATGCATATTTATGGAGATTAAGTGTTTTATTAAATTTGACTATACGAAAGCTTCCTACACTTGCAGACGAATGTAAATAATTATGTCCTCTCAAATGAACCGAAAGGCATTGTGAAAATATTACGTGTAGTGCGTAATGAAATTGAATATCTTAAAGTAAAAAAGTAAATGCAGTTTGCAGTTAACGTGGTGACATAATACACATGACAATTTTTCCCCCTAAACCAACTATTCGCCATTTTGCAATGCAAATGGATGGGATAACAGCCACTAGTTCTCCTCCAGCTCTCTCTTATTATAATGCATATTGGAACGGAATTGTGAAGATCACAACTAAACTATGACAATGCAAACACTGGAAATCATAGCAACAGACACACGCTAGTTAGGGAACCTCGAAAACTTACCTGCTTTCCATTCGGCGTATACAATATCCCTTACCTTGAATTGAATAGATCAAAAAACTAGTGCAAAGGAGAAATAGGAAAGGTCATTCAATGCAGCAAATAAGCTCTTTTTAATAGATGCATGGATAATTGATTTCACTGAAGTTAACTTTAAGCTTCATAAGTCCTGGCAACGTATTAGTGCCACAACTGCCAAATAATATATGTGAATATAACTTTAATATGACTAAAGTGCGACCTCCGAGTCAATACACCAACTTAGAGTTTTTATGAGAGACTAAATGCATTCATCTTAATTACAAACGTAGATGTGGCTGGGCAGTCTAAATGGAAATTCCTAAAACATTAACACCTTGTTTTAAATCAAAGTTGAATTTCCAGTTGAAAAATGACTATTGTGTCTCCGAAAACGCCCCAAATATGGTGATCATTACTCCAAAAGACAAGGGTTAAAATATGTGCACTTTATAATTTTTCAATTATTACTGAGACCGAATTGTAGAATCTCTCCATCTCCTGAGGTCTTGAATGAGGTGTGCATTTTAACTTTAAATTGATTCTATTGCAAATGGGATTCTGATTGATGATATCATAACCATGCAAGGATTCGTTCGTCTCGAAGAGGTGATCGTATGGGCACTTGAAGTTGCAAGAATTATCACGGTATATTTTTACCGTAAGTTATTTACCTTTGTATTAGTGTCACTTATGTGCTTTCAGCTATCCGACAAGATGAAGAACCACTGAATTAAATCCACTGGTGAATAAACTCACCACGTCTCAAATATAAGCACTGCTTTCTACGAGCCAACGAGCTGCACACTGACGTGAGTGCCTCAAGTTGAAATGTTGCTACTGTCGATTCAATGATCCCTATGGGACGGGACCAAGTGGCTGCTACTCCCTGTGAATCCCGCAAACTGTCTGCCAACCAAGTTTGTTCACACATTCCCGAAAACATTTGGACCCATTCTCACGTTTGCCGCCCCAAATTCATTTTGATCTTTCAACCGGTAAACTGTGGTAAGCATAATGTTCATGTGCAAAAGGGTAAGATGTAGGGTTTACAACGCTATCACGGCTGATGATGAGGCCAATCCCGTGAGCACTAGAACATTCTGCATAGTATGACATTCTACCGGACGCGTATCGAACAAGTGTGAACATACATGCAGACGTCTCTCAGCACAATTTGAGTGTCATAAAGTTCGATGAGAGCTTCTCCACCATTCACGCTTTACGAAAAGCCATTGTTCTTCTAGCAGCCTCACTTCACAAAGTACACTGTGTCGGATAGGCTTTACATAAATGAATACGAATCCTGATGAAGTAAAGTGAAATCTTCTCAGTTGTGTTAGCCGAGTTTATATTATGGGAGGCCGAGAGACAGACCCTAATTCAACTTTGCGGAAAATGTTATTGTGATTATGGACGAAGAGGTGAAGATGAACGTGAAGATAAGTAAGCAGAGTCGGGGCCGAAACCGACTCTATAATTGTTGGAGCTACGATTGGAGGTCTATGATCCAAATATGAAATGGAGATTAAAGGGGAAATTTGGCACAATGCATTTATTCTGTTTGCATTAACCATCACGAAAGTGAATATTAGGTGGTGGAATGCCAACACTGTCCATGCTGCAGCCGCATTCTCCAGTGGCTGAGGCAAGTTAAGGCGTTAAATGGGTTTGGTGAGAAGAAAAGCCAGTTACTAAGGGCCATATTAGCGAGGAAGGACAAATTACTGCTATTTTGACGGGTTGATGTTTTGTAATGTCTAATACGGTAGAATAACGAGTTTTGATGTGAAAATTCCATTAAGGTAACAAAAAGTGATAAAAATAATAATAAAATAATAATAATAATAATATAGACTCAGCTTATTAGAAAAAATGAAACACTGCTATATCATCTGTTTGGTGTGATCAATATCAGATGGTAGGGTCATTACATCATGGCAAGCGGATTCAAAAGTTGAAGGTCAATGAATGAGGATAAAAATTGGCTAATCTTCTATTGTAATACGTCTAAATTGTGCCTTTATGCACTGAAATTCGTGGTATGGTATGGCAAAACGACTTGTTCGTCACCCGTTAATTGATCTTTCGGCTTACTAGCCACATACGATTATCATTTTATTTCACAAATCCATAAGAACCAGATTATAATTCATGCTCCTCTCTAAGCGTTTCGACTAAGATCAGCGAGCACACAAATAAAAGTGCACATCTTCTGTGTTCTCACTACTTTGAACACACCCTAGCTAATTGTGAAAGCAAATATTTATGCTACAAGCCTCTGCTCTTGCATCTGTCTGCAACCAGTTAGACCTCTAAGAGCTTCAGCAATATGCTTATTTATGCATTATCCTCCACAAACTCCAAACACACAAAACGACTAGTCTGCCTGTGAATGGTCCGATAATGACAACCAAATGGTCACCATACTCACGAGGTGAATAGGTGTTCCACACATCCATCCACTAGTTCTTATGAACTCTGTTCTCACGTCCCAGATCTAAGGTATGCTGGCCTAAGGCAGAATGAAAAATTGAGGTTCTTCAGAGCGCATGCCAAAAAATGCTACCAGTCTGAGAAATTGCATATCCTTCCTCCTAAACAATGGAATGCAACATCAGGAGATAATCTTCAATTTATTTATTAAACAGCATAAGATGAGAACGAATTTGCAACGTGGAAGAGCGTTTGAACACCAAGAAGGGTAAAGCAGTATGGTGTGGGTTAAGGAAAGTGGAAAGATGGAGAGTAGAAAGCGTCTCACAGAATGTGGTCATTGGATCAAGGTGCAGTCAAAGGACTCCTGCTTTAGAGCTTTCAACGTCCGAAGTTGAGGATTTGTCGCCTGTAGTATAGTTCTTAGCCTGAGCTGTCTGCACGTAGGAAATTGATGGACGGTCAACCAGTCAAGATGTTTTTCAATAGGTAAAACCAATCCCGGCAGGGCGGTGCCCACTTTTGCAATGGCAGGCAATGATGGTGAAATGTCACATATCAGATTGCCATCTTTAATGTGGACGTGAAGTCCAGTGCGAAGTTCTTTTGAAAGGATCACTCAGGTATGCACTAGCACATGCATCCGCTCCTCCGAGTAGTCTTCATTTCAACCAGACCTCTATAATGCATGGTATTCATTAGTCCTTGCTAAATCCTCGATTAGTTGTGTTCTATAAGTAACATATACTCATACAGCAAAATCAACACATTCTACCCATGAATGAGGTAGACCGGCGGATGGGGGGAATTATTATTCAAGTAACAATCATAATCATAACTATAATAAGAAGAAGAAGGAGAATAATAAATGGAATAAGATCTATTTTTCGACAATTTCAATTATTGGCAGTGATATGCTATTAGTACGGGCTAATTAACGCGCGCGCGCGCGCGTGCGCGCATGCGTGTGAGCGCGAGTAAATTGTCCTAATTGATGATCGATATTGCCATCGATTCTTTCGCTGTAAACACAAAAACTGCTGCAAATTTTCACTTTCGCTAACTTCTTGCAATGGGCAACTGTGTATCAACCGCGCATCATTTCTGTCGTTTTGCTCGACGTAGGCGAGTCAGGAAAGACCCGCCTATGAACAGAGACGATCCGATGGAAGAAGGTGAGATTAGGGATATCACGGAGATATCTCTAAAAAGCCAGTGTGAAAAGAGTGAAGTGATAGGGGAAAAGACGAGTAGAATGGAACAAGTGAATACGAGTGGGAATCCAGAGGAGGAAGAGGAGAAGAAGAGGGAGAAGAAGAAGAAGGTAGAAGCAGAGATTGAGAGTAGAGAAGATGAAGATGGAGATGAGGATAGCGAATGCTCCTCTAGCTTGAGAGAATTTCTAATGCTCGAAGGGCTGTGTGAGGAGTATGAGGAATTGGAGCAGATAAAGAGCAGAATAGAGCAGGAAAATGCGAGCGAGAAGGCAGTGCAGAAGGCAGTGCAGAAGAAAGTAGAAGAGGAGATTGAGAGTAGAGTAGATGAAAGTGAAAATAGCGAGTGCTCATCCAGTTTGACTAGATTTCTGATGATGACGCTTGAAAGGCTGTGTGAGAAGGATGTAGGGGTAGAGAAGAAGAATAGAATGGAGGAGAAGAATAGGAGTGTGGAAGCAGAGGAGAGGAAGGTGGAAAATGAGGAGATTGCAAGTGGAGAAGATGATGACAGCGAGTGCTCCTCTAGCCTGAGGGAATTTCTAATGCTCGAAAGGCTGTGTGAGGAGTACGAGGAGACAAAACAGAGGAGGAGGGAGAGGAGGGAGCAAGAAAAGTTAGAAACGCGATTTAAGAAGTTTCGAGAAGACCAGTTGAGTACAATAGAAGAAGGAGAAGAAGAGGGAGAAGAAGAAGAAGAAGAAGAAGAGGAGGAGGAGGAGGAGGTAGAGGAGGACAGTAGCGTGAGAGAAGTAGGAGAGGAATGTGAACACCCAGACACCTTTCATAGAGAAGAAGGTAAAGATGCGGCAGCTTCCGGAGATGCCGACCACATACAAGGGGAGAAGCTGATGTCCTTTGAAGAGTTCTGTGGGGAGACTTTTGCAGTCTCTCCAACGTTTCTCGAGGACCTGATGGAAGAGAGCAGAATCTCCCAGAGGAGGCTTGAACAAGCACACGAGGAATTTGGAAAGTCTCTAAGACTTTTTCCTCGTTATAATGAGGTGATAGATAAGTTGGTGAAAGAGAGGAAAGGGAATGCGAAGGGTGACGCACATTCTAAGCAGAAATGTCTGCGACTGAAAGGTCCGCGCAAAGCCAAGTGACCTTCAACGACTCATCTCATCTTTCGGTCACTTCTCGGCTGTTCTCCCCTCCGTCTCCTCTTCCTCCTCCTCCTCCTCCTCCTCCTCCTCCTCCTTCTCCTTCCCGTCAACCCAGAAAATGACAAAAAAAATTAAAAAGAGATGAAAAGACAAAAAAAACTATAAGCAAAATAAAATAGACAAAAAAAAACATGAAAAAGAAAAGACAAAAAATCCTTTATTTCATATCTGTTCTTTATCCATTTTTAGTCATTTCACGCTATCTCTAACTTCTCCTTCCATTTCATCCACATACTAGAGGACACTAGAGAATCGGATTTCAAATCCTCATAGTTGAGAGCAAGTTTCATCAAAGGCACGCCAACAATATTCATTCATACGCCGACATATTTCCTTCTCCTCCTCCTCCTCACGTAACTGACACATTTTCACAAGTACTACTTATACCTCATTTTTGCCATCCTTTTGGCTGGTGATTTACCAGACATTGTGGGAAATACAGTGCTGGACCTCCCACTCTTCCACCCTCTTCTAGTTATCAATTTCATTCTCACGCATATCCTCCCCGTATCTTCCCCATAGCCTAAGCATTACGATTATATGATTCCCCCCCACTCCCTCCCCTTCCCTCCACTTCACTCCACTCCACTCCACTCCCCTTCCGCTTGAATTTCTCTATTTTTTATCACAGGGAAACATTCCTGCAATACGCTTATGCTCCTCCTCTAGCCCCTTGCAAGCCAACTTCACTCTGAAATAGCATACATTTGTCCTGCTGATCCAATTGTGGCGATCCCTCTCCACGAGCGTCCCAATTGTAGGTAGCCTCATTGTCGCCTATACTTTGGTAATACGAAGGACACCGCGATTAGGATGGACTTAAAAGAAAAGAGACGAGAATAGAGGCCACTAAGCGCCCTCTCTTGGGCCAACTTAGCCAGAAGCATGGAGTGGGTGTCATGGAAGTGTAGAGGCCATAAGATCACAGCAACAAGAGACTGGCTGGCGGTTGCTGTGTGTGGGGGGTGGAGGTACGAGTAGGCACGAGCGTGCTTCAAGTGCGTGCCCAAGTTCTTCACCTGGGCAGTGTCTACGCCTCCCTACCCAGGAAACTCCAACCCTCACCTCCACGCGGTCCTGGGTGGTAACGTCAGCCTCCTGCATCCACGCCGGCATTCCTAAAACAAGTCCTTGCAACAGGAGCAGGTGAAGAGACTGGCGGCGAACGAGGGCTCTGGGCGCTAATTGGCTGGCCAACCGCCAAGTACCCTAGCACTGCTTTTTCCTCTTCTGCATACGCTTCAACTGCACAGCTTTAGAGCCAAGTTGCACCCAACATCCCACTTAGTATTCTCACTAACATAATCCACTTGGGTTTGAAAAGGCTCTCAACTTGCCCCGACATCGTGAATTCACCACATTCGGGGCCACCTTTTCATCACTTCTTCCAAATCATGCTTGATTATAAATTCTCCAATGCAGTTTTATTAATAATTAAAAACTCAGCAGTCCTTGGAACGTTCATGCATATGTGAAATTGTAAAACACGAGTCAGGTCAAAGCGAGGATCATTCGTAGCTAATTCTCCATGGTTACGGTGAATTTTGAGGGAAAATACGGTTGTGGATTGGGGCAATATGACTAAGCGTATCACGAAATGCAGAAAAGCCCTTTTCGCAGATATCACATTCATGTACTTAACCTGCGAACAACGAAAAATAACAATTCAATTACCTATAATATCTGCCTAACCCTACTGTAAAAAAGTGATAAATAAATTCACTGATTAACTCATAAATGACTACCTCCCTGGTGCTGTGCTAAGTGTAAAAATGAATAAGAACTTAATGGAATGTAACATGTGAGTATATAAAAAAGTGGAAACTTTACGAGCGTACTACTCACTCTCAAGCTACACTTATATCTCATCACTCATTCTACATAATTCGTTTAGGGAGCATTAAAAACCCCATTCATTCGGTAAACGCTATAGTCGATGCAGAGATCTTTAAGCATTCCTTGCTCTTTTAACTCCTTTCCTCTGTTTTAAACAATACAATTCAAAATCTGCTCGACTATAATATGATTCTTTTGAGTTAGATTTGAAGCTTTGGTAAATAGATCTCCAGTGACCCAAGTGCCGCTCTTTTACCATCAAACAGATCAATTCAGTCTCTCTTTCGATTTCTAACGTTGAGTATTTTTGGGGCCTG
This sequence comes from Hymenolepis microstoma, assembly GCA_000469805.3. NCBI lineage: Eukaryota > Metazoa > Platyhelminthes > Cestoda > Cyclophyllidea > Hymenolepididae > Hymenolepis > Hymenolepis microstoma. Next base: position 16,122,807 of record LR215994.1, read on the forward strand.
ATAAATAGGCTACTCTAGCATGAATCTTTCGCCATTCGAGACTACTGTGAGCTTTACAAATCGAGTAACATATCCACATGGAGTGCTTCAATATGTTTCTCGCAACCATACCGTTAAGCGAAACGTTTGTTGCAAAATTCGCAAACTACTTTCTTGATCCCTTAGGTCAAAGAAACTAATAGGCGATTTTTGGAATGTAACAAAGAGAGGAAGAAAAACTACTAAAAAATCTCAAAAATGACTGAATACAATAACACCTCAAAAATCCATAAAAGTAAGCTTTTCCTTTGACCCCAAATAAAGCACAGTTCAGGCTGATCAAAGTTTGTATTTCTAGTAACTGGGACAGTGACGAACTTAATAGATCCATTTCAGGCGACAGAAACTCCAAAACCAAATTTCAAAAGCGGACTGAGAACATGAACACATTTCTCCAATTCTATCTCAGACTCAGGCTTCATCTACTTACACAGAACCAAGATTAGAAACTCGATTGTTCATTCCGAATGAGCGTTGTCGTATGGCAAATAGACTCGATGAATTCAAACTAAAATCCGATTGTAGTAGCGTAAACCCCGATTTAGTCTTCTTCAACACAGAGCTAAAGAGCCTCGGTCGGCTAGTTGGTATATTCTAGTGAGATCTCATCCACTTTTAATTCTTATCTTGCTAATAGCAAATTTTAAATTTTATCCACCCACCTCTCCATTATTATCTCAATGATAACTTCCTTTCAAATGTAATTCCATCCACCAGTTGAAATAATAATTGACATCTATTAATTGACACTCAACACTTACAGCCTAAGTTAGGAGGAAAATTTTATCGAGAACAATTTAACCATTATTTTCTATCAGCACGATCTTTCTAATCTGGGAAATTAATCAATAGGACCTTAAGCGTTGTCCTCACGATCTCTCAGATGCCCCTTCAGGCTACTTTGAGGCGTTATTTTTGCTGTTGTTGGAAATTTCGATCCTCCCAATGAATGTCCTGATTCCAACGTTGACAGCAGACGTTGTGAAATTCGGACGATTTTCATAACCAGATATCTGACTATTTTCTTTCAAAACTTCAAATTGTTTCTGTGTTTAGTCTTATAAACACCATTACTTAGGTCGCTGCTGTGACGAGCGAGATAAAAGAAAGTAAGTTCAGGTCATATCAGTCAGATTATTTAAATAGTCGAACAGTTTCAAGATCACATCGTTGAAGCCTAGTAGAATCGATGATGGCTAACAGTCTAGCTGTAACCTCTTTTCATAATTACCTATTTACAAAAGCCCCAAACTATCTAAGTTGTATATAAACTTGTTTAAAAGACGTGAATAAAAGAAGAACAAACTTATTTAGGTTCAATTTAATATATCCATGCAAATAACGTAATACGCCCTCCATGTAGATGCGTCATGGGCAACCAAACCATAATGACCATTGCCGCAAGGGTAATTTGCGCAATTTAAACCTTAGCATTTCAGTAGGCTGCTTTATTAATCACCATTTATTTAGAATTATTAGACGCAAATTATGAACATAACGAAGAAATGAGATCAACTGAAGAACACATTGCGAATACCACTGCTTCACAAGTAACCCCCGCTTCCATGCATTCATTCATTTCCTCGTTGATTCGAAGTGAACGTCTAATCAATCTGTAATAAGAAGGACATACACTTCATTATGGAATAGCATTAACGAGACGTCGACTCATTAAACTTGCAGACCCCAATGATTAAGAGTAAAGAGTAATGAAGACTTACCATTGATTTCCACTGGAGTAGTACCATTAGGAGCGGCTACACTTTGTTCAGACATTTCTACGGAAAAAAGATGAATAAAAGGAATCCGCAATTGTTAACAACTTGATGAAAATGAAATACTACCATTATTCCCACTGACGGAACATCATTTGGGGGATCCCCACAGGTCATTCATTAGCTCCAGAAATATCTACAGAATAAACACGAAAATTAATTGAATAAATTATCATTGTTCCGATTTGAGAAACTGGACAAAAAGGATCGATATTTCCAAGTACCGTTGTTTTGTACTGGATCAGCATCAGTTGGAGTTCGTTCATTTACCTCCGGTGTTTCTATGGAAAAAGTGCAATTTCACAAATCAAAAACTTTACCAATTAAAATTAGATAATTGTGAAATCTTACCATTGATTTCTGTAAGGACAGCACCACTTGTAATGATCGCATTTTGACCATTTCCATTAGAGGGCACTACATCACAAAATGAGAGATAACTGGACGATTATCAAGCTGCTAGGGGTATAAGAGACTCACCGTCATCAGAGTCGACAAAATGCGCGGGACCGTTCTCATGAGCAGCCATTTTGGTTGACTTTCTGCGCCCTTTTCGAGGAGTGCGCCAGTGATGTGTCCGCCCAATGTGGATCAAGAGGCCATGTTCACTATGAAAAGATTTGTCACAACCACCACATGTGTAGGTACTGATGTCTAAATGCAAAAGGCATGTCCACTCAAATCCAATATGTTGAATAGATTGCATATGTAGAAATAAGTGGTTACCAATCTCAACCGCTTCAGAGCCATTTTCAATTTGAATTCTTGGATCACTAGTCCTTTCCGCTGCAGCACCACTTTCAGCTACATTTGTTAAGAATACGTCAAAAACGAATGGCAAACGCATCGGAGAAAAAGCCCAAAACTAACCGCTTTTGTGATATCTACCAGCATGAATTAGAAATCCATGGTAGGTGTCGAATGTTTTGTTGCAATCCTCGCAGACAAAGAGACCAGAATCTGAAGTTTTAAATAAAAAGGTTGAAGTTATGATGTCTAAACAATTTTATGACATCGGAAATCAACAGTTTAAGAGCTTCCAATACTTTATGGTGACGGTAGACGGGTACTTATCAAGGATAGCACTTTCCAACGACCAACTTAGGCAGTACCATCATGAAGCTTCCCTAGTGCTAGATTTCAATTCCAACATCCTCTACATTAGTAAGACTTAACCAGGGCGGTTAAGTACTTCGCTCACTGGATGTTCGTCGATGGACATCGACTCCGCCATCACTTGCGTAGAAGACGTGCACTTTCACCACTACACCACTAAAACTATCAAGGTTACTGCCTAGACTTTAGTAGGGATACAATGACCCAGATCCATAAGGTTAAAGGCTTGTAAATTATCTACCAGGACAATCAGTCAACGTATAAATAGCACATTTCAAATTTTCAAAACTGAAGCGCAGAATAGCAAGGCTTACCATCGATGAGATCTCTGAAAAAGTGGCTTATTAACTTACGGCCAGGTGTTTCCCGGCAAATATTCCAAAGAAAAGTTGAAATTATGAAAAAATTTCGTTTTGGTTCCAAAATAAGGCACCTCGGAATTAAAAACCTTATCAATTTTAACAAAAGAAAGTAGGAAATAACAAATAAATAAGCTTCAAAACAGGAAGTATTAGTAAAGTTCGATAGACATTAAAGATAGTAGTTAGTAGGCTGTCAAAGTTAAGGCTGACAGGAATTTTAAATGCATTTTAATGAAACAAGTAATGCCATTCTTGAATGAGGAAAACATTATACCTTCAGCCTGGAATGGAGAAAATGAACAGATCTTTTTCTATTTCTGTCATATTTAGAAGCTTCGTCTGCTAACACAGAACCAAAATTAGAAATTCGAGTGTTTACTTCAAATGGGTGTTGTCGTACGTCAAGTAGCCTCGATAAATGAGGACTGGCCACTCATACCACTGGATATGCACTGATGACCTTTGACTTTGCAGACGTGCACAATGACCACCGTGTCACCGATTCGCCACATGGAAATTGGGTTAAAGGTGTGATGCGAAACCAACAAGAGCAGCATTTTTTAACTGACCTCAATGCCAGTAAGACGACTTACGCTTATGATTTCGGCCTTTGTGTATAAGAAGTCCGTGATAAGTGGGGTAGGACTTGTCGCATTCATCACATGCATGAAGTACGTAGTCTAGAGTAAAAGCACAAACGAAAAACAAGATATATGAACACAACGCCTCACCAAAGAATGTTGGCATAAGAGCAGGAGATTTACCACCATAATCATAATCGGCATAACATCTGCGGCTAACTCTTCTCCTTTTCCCTTGGCCATTCGTAGATTGTATTTCTAAAAAATTGAAACGGATTCCAAACAATTGACTACACCACATAATTATTCCTATGGCACTCTTTCAGTATGTTCTAGCAAACAACCCTTCAGTACAACTTCCAACTTATACGTTCACGCAAAAGACAATTCAGACATAGAAGTTAGCCCTAATTGTAATTCCCAGCACCGTCAAATACGTGAGGTGAGTAAAAGCAGACCGACCTTCCACGCACAAATACTAATACAGCTGAGCTAAAGAAAACTCAAAATAACTACACGAATAGACAGAATATTTCCAAATTCCACTTTCTACAATTCCAGAGGTTTAAGTTGACGGTAAACTTACCACTTAAATCAAAATCAGCATAACTTCCGCGGCTTACTCTTCTTTTCCCTCGACTGGCAGCAGGTTGGGTTTCTAGAAATTGGAGTAAATTGTTTGATCATAAACGAGGGCATACAAATTACAGAATAAGCAAATAAGATCGGCATTAGGAAGTAATCAAGTAAAACTTTTGCAAAAGGAATGAGGAGAGATTGGCAAACGTACCTTCACTTTCCTTGACTACTTGTTTACCGTCACTTATTTGAACGGATTTTCTTTTCACTCTTCCGTCACCTTCGCCAGCGGATTTATCTAAACACAGAATTGCATCATGAGATAACTTTTGGGAAATTGCAATAGACACTCGCAATTACGACCCAAGCAATGCATGCCCAAGGTAAAAAAGAAAACAGATAACTTTCTAACGGGGAGATTCACAATCAAACGAAAGCACTACTTAACCGAAATCAAATACAGCGCTGTTGTCTGTCACTAAAAAATAACAAGAGAAACATTACCAAAGTCATTTCTAATTAAAAATGTTACAAAAGGAACTTGGGCTACGTCGAAATAAATAAAAACACAGATTCAAAATAGAATAACTTCCATTCAGAAAAGTCGCTACAAAGAATTTGCCAAAAGTGCTTCTTATTTCCAATAGATATAAACACAATCGTATGGATTTAGTGTCTTTGGAGATCACTCTAGCCAAAGGCGCATTATAATTACACATTCGCACTCTGCCCTTCAAATGGTTCTGCGAATCTACACAGTTAGAGAACCCCCTTCGCGAAACACACAATCGATATTTACAATCTAATTACACCTCACACAGCTCACTTAGTTAATTACCAAATTCGTATATTGTGGTTACTACTTCCATCACGCCACCTTCAGCTCATGCAAAATCTCTCTCCAAAAATCAATACGTATTATAGTGAATTTTGGCTTGAAACTCAATCAGAAGTTTGCCTTTAACATACGCTTCGATATTTTCCCGCCTTCTACATTTTTTGTGCGATCCTTTCTTCGCAAAGACAATCATAGAGTCAAATCGATCCCTGGGTCAACTATCCAAGATGACTCAAGCCACAGAAGTTGCATTTCAAATATAAAGGCTTTTCAGATAGAACATGGAGCAACTTTGAATGATCACAATAAAAGCGAAAAGTTAACTCTAGAAACGGTCGATTTTCTCCTTCAGACTTTAAGTTTTTCATTTATTTTCTCGCACTACCTTGTACGTGCATCATACATCAAGACATTACATCCATCTTATGGTGGTGCAGTTGGGAAAATCGGAAAGAGTGCTACTTTAGTGGCAAAATCTCCACCTCCTATAGATGTAGCACTTTGCTTTAGACAGCACAGTGATCTTGCCGTTTCCATTTAGCTATTTAATTACCAATAGCAATAGTACGCATTACTAAGAAATATAAAAGTGAAAATTATGCGCCTACTCACCCTTCGCTGGGATCTCTGCAACCCTATTACGAATTGATTTGACTTTGCCTTCATCGTCTGAAGGGGGCTCTAGAAAGGAGAGGAGCAGCTTCAAAACTCAAAGTCGATTGTCAATTATCTCACTGTTATATAGTTACTCTGGTCCGCAGATAACTCATTGAATTCTATGAGATCGTGGCTGACAATATACACAGCCAGATACGAGATATTATCCCGAAATAACATTGAAGGTATCGTGTCAATCGACCCACCCTTTGGCTTCCATCCTATTCGCCCAGTTCTACTTAGATTTACTCTTCATAAATAAGCAGCGAGATGATCAAATTTCCTCCATTCTCATCGCCTCGATCAATTCCATCCTCTCTCTCACATCCTTCAGGTTTGGACGGGTACATTGAACCAACCAATGATGGCAGCCACAAGTGATATGGCAGAAATCTTCCCAAAATAATATCGGCATGGCTACTCAATCAAACATGACGCCAAGTGTTGACCAATGTTAATAGAGAACAAATAGGGGCAAATTTATAGTAGTGTCTGTTTCCCTACTTCTTAACAGAGTGAAATTTTCCATCTTTCCACTTAATTATTTGTGATATTAACTTACTCCATCGCGTCCAGTCTGTCCACTTAGGAATGCATTTTAAAGTTCTACTCACTGAAAAATGTCAATGAAATCAAAACTCAATTCTAAATACTTAAACGATCAGTACCAGACACACTGCATCAAGGCAGATTAGGAACGTTGCCAGACACCTTACCTCCTGCTCCTCCTCCTCGACTCCTTCCGTTTAGCCCAAAAGCGCTTTCTTCCCCAATACACCCACAAATTTGCTCTTCTTCTCTGCACGCCATTAAAATTCCATGCAACAAACACTGGGAATAAAGTCAGTGAGTGCAACTGCCTACTTTTACGTATCCCGCCATCGTGGTGAATAAAAAGGAGACAACAGAAGATAGAGCCTGAAAGGAAATATCTCAGCCACTTGCTCTTCCAAAAGTTCAAAGTTAAGATCAGCGTTTCAGTTTTGGAAATAAATTACAGAGAATATTTCTCCACAAAATTCAGGACCTAGAGTGTATGCTTCTGCTAATACAATGCCAACACTACACATTAATTAAATAGTTAAAGCCTTTGAGCATGGCCCTTAACTCTTCCTAGAATTTTGCTCAAGATAAGATAACTAAACCATATGAATGCCATCTAAAGTTATTACCTGGGTGATATAGATTGGCGTGTGCTATGAATTCAATGAACGTATCAAACGACTTTGAACAATCGTCGCAGGAAAAAAGCCCACTTTCTAAAAGGAACAAGTAGCAAAAAGAATTGTTAACCATAATAGAACTCAATATACATAATTTTGTTTATTATTTCAATAGACAAACCTCTAAAATCGTTTTTTTCGCTATTCATAGGATTCGGTGGACAAGTTAGTCTTCGTCTACGAGTACTCGTCGTGGTATCTGGATAGGGAAAAAATAAAGATGAGTTTATCGAAGTGCCATATCATTCATGTTTAGTGAGCGATGACAATTAGACTCTATGTAAATAACAGCTCTCTGTTACATCAAGATCCTTCTACTCTCCCAACCTTTGGGGGTAAAAATAGACTGCCATGGCAGACCGCACATCATAACTAAACGACCAGTTAATAAGCGGGAAAATGAACACGAACTTGATAAAATTTCCAAACGTGGACAACCCAACCTAAATATCGAAGGAAGCAAGATTCTTCGATACCTTGACTTCACCATCAACATCTTTTCCCGCCTTCTCTATCATTCATTGGACATTTTAGCTGATTTCAGCTGTTTTCCAATAGCTTTTACAAAATTTTTAAATTGGGTGCCTTGTTACGGGCTATAATATAAAAAGTAATGTATTTAACCGCAAAAAACGACATATACCTTCCTAAAAAAAGAAATTTTAATATTCACCTTTATGAAAACGTCCATTGTGAATTAGAAGGCCGTGATAAGTGTCGTACTTTTTACCGCACGGTTCACAAGAGAAAGTCCTGTTTGCTAAAATATAAGGTAAAAAATATGATTTGTCTACTTCAAATGAATAACAGATTAGAGCCCTCTTCCATTGAGCTAACATACCGTTATCTGCTTCAGATTTAGTAGATCGCACTACGGTGACGAAATCGTCGTTACCAATTTGTTGTCCCATCTCATGTTCTAGATGAAACAAACAACAAACATTACGATAATTATTCGAAGCATGCTCTGCAATCAGAGATTCGAATCACTTTAAGCTCTAATGAGTATATACGCAGTCTATGACTTTGAAGATCCTATTCTAAAACATAAATAAAACTTGTAGCATAATTCCCATTTATTCTCACCAGCATTTTTAACTAGGTTGCCCATTAGCATGTAGTACAACTGAAAGATTTAAAAATTCTCAACTGACCTTTCACAGTCTAATTGACTCAATACACCTGCGTGTATTACTACAGTGAAAAGTATGAACCTCAGCCTCCGGAATGGATAATTTGCAATAATAAAATAGCACTCTAAAATTGTCCTCCTCATCGATATCGTAATTCGGAACGAAAAATTGAAATCCTACAAGTATAACAGCAGCAAAGATACTGAACCACTAGAAATTCCAAACTTCCCTTCTTCATTCCCTAACTTCTATGTATTTATACATATTTACTTGGCATGCTTCAAATTCTCTAAGCCCATTTGTGAGAATACAAGAAAGTTGAACAATGGATAGTAAGAAGATAATAAGGTATGACTGTACAAGCACTTACTTTTATGGTGGCGGCCATTATGGATAAGAAGTCCATGATTATTGCCAAAAGATCTATTGCACTCCTTACAATAGAAATCATTAGGATCTACAAGTTTAATGAAGTAACGCCTCATTATTGTTAATACACTAGAAATACTTCTCTTCTAAAAGTGACAACAAACACGACATACCGGACTTGAGTGATTCTCTAACCAATTTATTGCTCGAGGAATGAAGGGAGTGACTCGTGCGTAAATCATGTGGAATAAGGCCATTAGCTAAAATAGATAGCGTATGAGTCCATAGTGAAGACGCAAATGTTACCTTAAACAGCAATTATATAACATATTCGATCTATTACCTTGATTTGATGATGGCTCAATATTTTCGTTGGTTAGACTGGAACTGGATTGAACACGGTCGTTCAAAACTGCTAAATCTAGAAAAAATCAATAAAAAATGTTCACATTTTTCCAAAAAACATTAAATTATGAATAGATGACACTAATTAAGTTTATTTTATCTACAGAGGAAAGTAAGAAGTAAAATGCACCTTCGTGTTTTGTATCGACGTGGTTTTGGAGACTATTTGAAGTCTCAAAAATCTGTCCGCATTCTCCGCAGGAAAATTCGATTAAATCTGCGAACAAGCGAAAAATGCTCTATTTAAATAAAATGGGTCAAAACTCGATGTACGAATAAATCTAGAGAGAAAGGGGTAACAACACCGGAACATTCTAGCATAAAAGTCTATTACAAATATTTGCAACACAGTTAATTAAATTATCAAAGTGCTCAAACAAAACTCATTTTCAAACACAACGAGAACCATCGATTCCTACCCATAACCCTGGCCTTCGATTCAAATTAAGGCTCAACCACGCAGAGTAATTTCAATGAAAGATCATGTACCAAAATATCTGGAAGTAAATATGTTGTAACTGGGTAAATAGTACTTCAGATCATTTTAATATTTAATCTAGAGTATAAAATTTAATTAAAAATATAATATTATTTTGGTTGCTTTTAATGTTGGATTCATACGTTTCCTTTCGAAGGGTATTTAAGCCTTGTTAATATTGTGACGGAACTAGCTAGGTTCACATTAGTATTGTAGAATTTCTCCAGAATGACAAACAATTTTTTCGGATTCCTATTATTATCATATAATACTTAGTTCAACAATCAATGACATTTATTAACCATATCGGCTCAATTCGTGTGAGTTCAAAAATGTCACTATTCCATAGAATTGGCTTTATTTACGCAAATATAGTTTGTTTAGATTTTGCGAAAAATCAAATAAATATATTCGGGAATATGCAGGCAACAACTCAGTCTATCTTTTCATTTTAATCAGATATATGTACTTGGATGAGCCTTCTATGTATGATTTGCTTAAATTTAGACTTTGAAGGTTCGTTTATATAGACAATCGATTAAATTGAAGGGATCGATATACGACTGGAGAGATTAATTAGATTTTCCAAATTTCTCTTTCTTATAATATCTCGATAATTTTCAATCCCGTGAAATATGTACGCGCTTAACCCACCTTGCCTTTGGCTTACTTCAGCATTGACGTTAATTATTTTAAAAAGTAAAACATTCCTGATTTTGATATAATACACGATCGAATCATCAAAATCAATTTTAATTCTGAAATGTAAGTCATCTTATAGAAGTGGAATTTCAGATTGATACATTCGATTATTTTATACCACTAAATATCACTTGCTTTGACCTCGACATTTAATTCTGTTATGTCAAATTTTAATTAATGGTTGAACTGTGATCGCAGAATCTTGCAAAATGCTAATCCAATATCGCACAAGTAAGAGCAAAATTGGTAGATTGGGAATGGATATAATTTATAAAATCCCACGAATGAAAAGATTTCTTACTGGTAAGCACATTCATTTCTCTTGATATTGTTTACTATTTTAATTAATAAACGCAAGATTTTAAAAGATGCCCGTAGAAAAGGAGAGAGTTTTATGGAATTATTAATACCTATTGATGGTGTGACTGCGAAAACCTTTAAATTGGTTATTGAATGGCTATCTCATCGATGTTATTGTTCTGGAAAATGCTATTATGAGAAACAAATATATTGTCCAATCATGGAAAGTTTCCTAAATAGGAACCGTGGCAAACTATTTAGATTGTTTTTGGCTGCAGACTATCTCGAACTAGAGAAATTAAAACTCCTCATTTTTCTTATTTTCCTGAAAGAATCGAAAAAGAACAACCTGAGAAAATTTTGTGATGAGTTCTGTTCATAATATACCGAATGTTTTTTGGTGCTTATTTTTAATATTATTATGCCTTTGTGCAAATATATTTTGTTAAAGGTTCAATCTTTTAAAAATAGTATAATTAATAATAGTTGTTGTGAGCGAAGTTACCCACAATTGACATGTCATTATATGTGTATTTATTTTGAGATGTCCAATTGTCGAGATAAATGAGCAGTAAACTTAGACAATAGACAATGACTATTAATACCAAAAAATTTTACCGTATCAGTGAATGTTTCAGTTTGACAGATTGAGATTCAAAATTATTCCAATCACTCTCCTGTGAAGTAGTGCAATAGTCTTGGTGAACTTATCGAATAAAAAAGTAATATACCACTTTAAAATACCAAAATTAATATCAAGGTACTCGTTTTTCCAAATTTCTTAAACCCTTCTGCATTTTGCACATGCCCGTGGGTTTTTCTTGAACTTGTAGCGGATAAGCTACCTAACTAAGCCTGATTGTACTCAGAAACCTCACTGGCGGATTCTCCTAGTCCGTAAGATCCCTCAGAGTTAGCTAAACTATTGCAAAGCTAAGAAGAGACAGAGGTATCCAGGGCACGCGTTTATTCTAGACATGCATGGCGTGGAGTGTAACAAGGGAGGAAGTTAGTCTTCAACATGGTGGATTAAGTAAAACGAGCAGAAGCTGGATTGATCCGAGATAACACGTTTATGGTGATCAATGTCCATGTTTACAAAATTACCAAAGAAATCTGTCTTTGAGGATACCAAATGAAACCAAATTAAACGTGCTAGGCTGCGGTTCCTAAAAAATGGAAATATGCAGAGACCCTTGCAAGTTGCTATTATTTGGAGAGACAAAGGAGTGATTACTGGTCCGAAAAGTGACCAGGCGTAAAAAATAAAACTCTGATATGTATGTTTGTTAAAATACCTCAATTAGGTCAAGCTGACTTATGAGTCACGATTTACGCAAAGTATATTGACTGGTTTGACATGGTTTTTTGCCAACATTTTTCAATTATGTTACACTGAACTATTTGTTATTGCTTGTGCATTATAGGCTCATATACTAAAACCTTAGAGTGAACTGAGATTCACCATATTTTTGGATGCTGCCAGATTTGAAAAGAGTTTTGAAACTCGTCATTGTATAGCCATTTTGTTTATAGGCAAAAATGTGGGAAGCGGACTTCCAAGACACAGCCATTTAGTACCCAACTAGAATATGTTCATTCAGGTACTTCTCACTATTCTGACTTTGGGGTGTGACAGAGCTGGAACTTCAGTTGTTTGGGTGATTGAAAGTGTAACCATGCCACGTTATTAGTTTATATCTGATTATGTCCCAGAAACAGCAGGAATTTCCAGTTGTATACTGAAATAAACGCTTGGTTATTGATTTCCAATTCTACATGTGTATTACCCGTCCAAACGGAGTATTCATCCATTTAATATGGGAAGGATACTACAGATTCTCTTCCGAATCCCTAATCGACAGCTTGAATGCGGTCATGCAGTGATTTTGAAAGGTGAAATCTAAATTTAATGTAAAATATAAGAGTCTCTAAACAAGCTATAAATAAAACTCACTTGAACCAGAGTTTGGTTGATGCAAGGATTTTGGTTTTCACAAATTTCAAAAATAAAAAGATTTATCATTTGGGTAGAATAGATGTAGCGTAGAAAAGATTTTAAACTGGTCTATCCTGAATGGAAAGTCAATTATCGATGGATAAGCTTATAAAGAACAAGGCCGAAAAAAACTGTTCAGTCGCGACTGAATTATTCTATTCTGTTTTCGTCAAACAGATGGCAACTCCTTTGAGAAAAACGATAGTACATAAATTGGTAGCGACACCATTAAATGCATCTTAATTATCTTAACTATACTAATTTCAAACTTCTCGGACCTCCAGGAAGAAGACCTGCGTCAAAAACATATTTCATGAGAAAATTTGTCCATGTATTTGAATGTATCGCTGATAAATGATTGGCTGCAAAATGGATCAATAATTGGTCCTTCTACAATCAAAAGCACGAGTCTAGAAATTCAATGATTGAGAGATGCACAAATCAATAAGAGCCAGATTATAATTCATGCTTCTCTCTAAGCATTTCGACTAAGAATAGCGAGCACACAAATAAAAGGTACACATCTTCTGTGTTCCCACTACTTTGAACACAGCCCACCTAATTGTGAAAGCAAATATTTATGCTACAAGCCTCTGCTCTTGCATCTGTCTGCAGCCAGTTAGACCTCTAAGAGCTTCAGCAATATGCTTATTTATGCATTATCCTCCACAAACTCCAAACACACAAAACGACTAGTCTGCCTGTGAATGGTCCGATAATGACAACCAAATGGTCACCATACTCACGAGGTGAATAGGTGTTCCACACATCCATCCACTAGTTCTTATGAACTCTGTTCTCACGTCCCAGATCTAAGGTATGCTGGCCTAAGGCAGAATGAAAAATTGAGGTTCTTCAGAGCGCATGCCAAAAAATGCTACCAGTCTGAGAAATTGCATATCCTTCCTCCTAAACAATGGAATGCAACATCAGGAGATAATCTTCAATTTATTTATTAAACAGCATAAGATGAGAACGAATTTGCAACGTGGAAGAGCGTTTGAACACCAAGAAGGGTAAAGCAGTATGGTGTGGGTTAAGGAAAGTGGAAAGATGGAGAGTAGAAAGCGTCTCACAGAATGTGGTCATTGGATCAAGGTGCAGTCAAAGGACTCCTGCTTTAGAGCTTTCAACGTCCGAAGTTGAGGATTTGTCGCCTGTAGTATAGTTCTTAGCCTGAGCTGTCTGCACGTAGGAAATTGATGGACGGTCAACCAGTCAAGATGTTTTTCAATAGGTAAAACCAATCCCGGCAGGGCGGTGCCCACTTTTGCAATGGCAGGCAATGATAGTGAAATGTCACATATCAGATTGCCATCTTTAATGTGGACGTGAAGTCCAGTGCGAAGTTCTTTTGAAAGGATCACTCAGGTATGCACTAGCACATGCATCCGCTCCTCCGAGTAGTCTTCATTTCAACCAGACCTCTATAATGCATGGTATTCATTAGTCCTTGCTAAATCCTCGATTAGTTGTGTTCTATAAGTAACATATACTCATACAGCAAAATCAACACATTCTACCCATGAATGAGGTAGACCGGCGGATGGGGGGAATTATTATTCAAGTAACAATCATAATCATAACTATAATAAGAAGAAGAAGGAGAATAATAAATGGAATAAGATCTATTTTTCGACAATTTCAATTATTGGCAGTGATATGCTATTAGTACGGGCTAATTAACGCGCGCGCGCGCGCGTGCGCGCATGCGTGTGAGCGCGAGTAAATTGTCCTAATTGATGATCGATATTGCCATCGATTCTTTCGCTGTAAACACAAAAACTGCTGCAAATTTTCACTTTCGCTAACTTCTTGCAATGGGCAACTGTGTATCAACCGCGCATCATTTCTGTCGTTTTGCTCGACGTAGGCGAGTCAGGAAAGACCCGCCTATGAACAGAGACGATCCGATGGAAGAAGGTGAGATTAGGGATATCACGGAGATATCTCTAAAAAGCCAGTGTGAAAAGAGTGAAGTGATAGGGGAAAAGACGAGTAGAATGGAACAAGTGAATACGAGTGGGAATCCAGAGGAGGAAGAGGAGAAGAAGAGGGAGAAGAAGAAGAAGGTAGAAGCAGAGATTGAGAGTAGAGAAGATGAAGATGGAGATGAGGATAGCGAATGCTCCTCTAGCTTGAGAGAATTTCTAATGCTCGAAGGGCTGTGTGAGGAGTATGAGGAATTGGAGCAGATAAAGAGCAGAATAGAGCAGGAAAATGCGAGCGAGAAGGCAGTGCAGAAGGCAGTGCAGAAGAAAGTAGAAGAGGAGATTGAGAGTAGAGTAGATGAAAGTGAAAATAGCGAGTGCTCATCCAGTTTGACTAGATTTCTGATGATGACGCTTGAAAGGCTGTGTGAGAAGGATGTAGGGGTAGAGAAGAAGAATAGAATGGAGGAGAAGAATAGGAGTGTGGAAGCAGAGGAGAGGAAGGTGGAAAATGAGGAGATTGCAAGTGGAGAAGATGATGACAGCGAGTGCTCCTCTAGCCTGAGGGAATTTCTAATGCTCGAAAGGCTGTGTGAGGAGTACGAGGAGACAAAACAGAGGAGGAGGGAGAGGAGGGAGCAAGAAAAGTTAGAAACGCGATTTAAGAAGTTTCGAGAAGACCAGTTGAGTACAATAGAAGAAGGAGAAGAAGAGGGAGAAGAAGAAGAAGAAGAAGAAGAGGAGGAGGAGGAGGAGGTAGAGGAGGACAGTAGCGTGAGAGAAGTAGGAGAGGAATGTGAACACCCAGACACCTTTCATAGAGAAGAAGGTAAAGATGCGGCAGCTTCCGGAGATGCCGACCACATACAAGGGGAGAAGCTGATGTCCTTTGAAGAGTTCTGTGGGGAGACTTTTGCAGTCTCTCCAACGTTTCTCGAGGACCTGATGGAAGAGAGCAGAATCTCCCAGAGGAGGCTTGAACAAGCACACGAGGAATTTGGAAAGTCTCTAAGACTTTTTCCTCGTTATAATGAGGTGATAGATAAGTTGGTGAAAGAGAGGAAAGGGAATGCGAAGGGTGACGCACATTCTAAGCAGAAATGTCTGCGACTGAAAGGTCCGCGCAAAGCCAAGTGACCTTCAACGACTCATCTCATCTTTCGGTCACTTCTCGGCTGTTCTCCCCTCCGTCTCCTCTTCCTCCTCCTCCTCCTCCTCCTCCTCCTCCTCCTTCTCCTTCCCGTCAACCCAGAAAATGACAAAAAAAATTAAAAAGAGATGAAAAGACAAAAAAAACTATAAGCAAAATAAAATAGACAAAAAAAAACATGAAAAAGAAAAGACAAAAAATCCTTTATTTCATATCTGTTCTTTATCCATTTTTAGTCATTTCACGCTATCTCTAACTTCTCCTTCCATTTCATCCACATACTAGAGGACACTAGAGAATCGGATTTCAAATCCTCATAGTTGAGAGCAAGTTTCATCAAAGGCACGCCAACAATATTCATTCATACGCCGACATATTTCCTTCTCCTCCTCCTCCTCACGTAACTGACACATTTTCACAAGTACTACTTATACCTCATTTTTGCCATCCTTTTGGCTGGTGATTTACCAGACATTGTGGGAAATACAGTGCTGGACCTCCCACTCTTCCACCCTCTTCTAGTTATCAATTTCATTCTCACGCATATCCTCCCCGTATCTTCCCCATAGCCTAAGCATTACGATTATATGATTCCCCCCCACTCCCTCCCCTTCCCTCCACTTCACTCCACTCCACTCCACTCCCCTTCCGCTTGAATTTCTCTATTTTTTATCACAGGGAAACATTCCTGCAATACGCTTATGCTCCTCCTCTAGCCCCTTGCAAGCCAACTTCACTCTGAAATAGCATACATTTGTCCTGCTGATCCAATTGTGGCGATCCCTCTCCACGAGCGTCCCAATTGTAGGTAGCCTCATTGTCGCCTATACTTTGGTAATACGAAGGACACCGCGATTAGGATGGACTTAAAAGAAAAGAGACGAGAATAGAGGCCACTAAGCGCCCTCTCTTGGGCCAACTTAGCCAGAAGCATGGAGTGGGTGTCATGGAAGTGTAGAGGCCATAAGATCACAGCAACAAGAGACTGGCTGGCGGTTGCTGTGTGTGGGGGGTGGAGGTACGAGTAGGCACGAGCGTGCTTCAAGTGCGTGCCCAAGTTCTTCACCTGGGCAGTGTCTACGCCTCCCTACCCAGGAAACTCCAACCCTCACCTCCACGCGGTCCTGGGTGGTAACGTCAGCCTCCTGCATCCACGCCGGCATTCCTAAAACAAGTCCTTGCAACAGGAGCAGGTGAAGAGACTGGCGGCGAACGAGGGCTCTGGGCGCTAATTGGCTGGCCAACCGCCAAGTACCCTAGCACTGCTTTTTCCTCTTCTGCATACGCTTCAACTGCACAGCTTTAGAGCCAAGTTGCACCCAACATCCCACTTAGTATTCTCACTAACATAATCCACTTGGGTTTGAAAAGGCTCTCAACTTGCCCCGACATCGTGAATTCACCACATTCGGGGCCACCTTTTCATCACTTCTTCCAAATCATGCTTGATTATAAATTCTCCAATGCAGTTTTATTAATAATTAAAAACTCAGCAGTCCTTGGAACGTTCATGCATATGTGAAATTGTAAAACACGAGTCAGGTCAAAGCGAGGATCATTCGTAGCTAATTCTCCTTATTAGTCCTCAGTTCCTCTACTTTCTCGAAGGGACTTCGATCTTAATGACGAGATTCTTCACATCTCTATTTCACTGATTTCACGCACAGACTTTAACACTCCTCACTTCTACTCCTTCCCGCTAGAAATAACAATTCATCCAAAGTGGCATGGTCAGCTCTTCACTTCAATCCACTGCTCAACGACCTCCGAATGTCGCCACATCTGCTCTTTTCTCACTAATATATAAGTGAATACTGCTTTCAATTAATGCTTTCGAGTAATGCTTTCACTTAATACACATTACAATCTTTCTCCTCAAACCAACTATTCCACATTTTGCTTCCTCCTATTATAAACCATATTAGAACGGAATTGCGCAAATCGTGACAAAGTTTAATTAGGCAACCTCGAAAACTCCCATGTTTTCAATCAGTCTTTTATCATGAAATGAATGGATTAAAAATGCAATGCATAGGAGGAATAGGACGGAAGCACTGTCATTCAATTCAGCAAATAAACTCGTATTAATAGATGCATACAAAATGGACCTCACTTATGCTAAGATTCAACTTTATCAGGAACTTTAAACTTACCAATATAAACACACAGGCCCCATACGTCTTCTCCTTAACCAATATTTCTCCAGTTCAACCTCATGTCCACTAGCAGAGTCTTCCGAATTCTCCCCATTCCATCTTAACTTGGGAAGCTGTCCAAGAGATCCATTTCCTGGAAAGCATACGTCCACCCTGGGAGACGATCGATTCCAAAATAAGTTTTTAGATACACCAAAAACACCTACAATTTCCACAGTGCACTCATCAACGTCAAAGATTTGTCCACAGGGATTGGTAATTTCTTCCAACAGCATCTCACGTCTTCGGCGCTTGTTCTACCACGAGGAACCAGGTTGAAGTCGGCTACTTTTCATGCAATCAAGTCCACCCCAAGGGTGTGACATAAGTACAGTAGCGATTGCCGATGTCGATTCGGTTCGTATAGCCCCCAAGACCCTAGTGACATCAACACAAATACAATCCACGCCATCCTCAACACTATAAATCCGAGTATTAGATTGCAGAATAGTAGTCAAACGCTACAAATTTTCGTCTATTCCAATAACTAAACCAAAACCAGTAAGGACAAATAAAAGCTCACCTACAAATTGGCAGTCTTGAATGAATTATATGGTGTTTCCACCTCCAGCATAAGCGTTCACAACTATATCCGAGATACTAATTTCTAGTTGCCCTCTAGCTATTTCCGTTCCAGTAGCACCACACCATGATTCTACATTTTCCAAACCAAAAGATCCGCAAACTCCAAACCTTTAGCCATTCTAAGAAGCGCCACACATAGAAGCGCCAAAAATAGATTAAAGCTTCGTTTTCACCATCGCATCACAGAGGCATCTCCCATCGTCCTTTCCATTTCTTCCAAACTTAAAAACCCCAGCATCCCAAAGTGTCGCTTCTTACGACGTCATTCTAGAGTATGGTAGCACCTCAATTTTCATTTACATCACAATCCAATTAGACGACTTCCAACTCTTTATCACTTTCTCCAGTTGCAATGGTAGAACTAGCTATACACTCCTCCCCACCTTCCTCTCAACACCATCATCATCACCGCTTCAAACATCTGACAAGGTATCAAATATACCAGCATCAAATCCGATCTGAAAACCAAATCAAATTAGTTAAAAAACTATGCCATGTCAATATAAAGGACGGAAAATACTTCTTACAATATGAGCTTCGGACATAGAAGACAAAAATTGCGCAGATTAAAGGTACAATTTGCCGAGAGGATTAACACACCTACAACTGGGCCATTTTGTCAATATTTTAAAATGCCACCAGATTTCTGCTGTGAGTGCTTACTCTAAAAGCAATTTCCAGTTAATGTGCATAAATTCAGAAAGTGTGTTATTTTTTGCCATACTAGCAAAATATTTAAGTATAATTTTCATTTTATTTGGTTTGACTAATTAAAAGCTTTCTGCACTTGCATGCCAATGTAACTAATTATGTTACATCAAGTTAACCTATAAGATTTGCGAAATAATGTTTGCAAAAGGAAAAAGAATTGAATATAATTATATTTAAATGCAATAAATATGTGAATATAATTTTCGATTGACTTCGGGAATTAACACACATTACAATTTATCTCCCACACCAATTAATCCCCATTTTGCTTTCTCTTAATTCAAAGCATATTGGAACGGAAGAATGAAACTGTGTCTATGCAAAAGCCACCACTGAAGACGTAGTAATGAATACATCCTAGTTATGGAGCCTCGAAAATTCACCCGTTTTCATTTTGGCATGTAAAACATCTTTTATCTTGAATTGGATGGATTGAAGGCTAGGAGGTCATCCATTTCAGCAATACTCCAAACGACTATGGTTTAACTATCTACATTTACTCATTTTCAATTATTATTGAGGCTGAGTCATAACACTTCTCCATTTGCTGATGTCTCTGAAACTGGATGCATTCGAATTTTGAATAAAATCTACTGTAAATGGCATCCCGATTGATGATATCGTAAGCATATAAGGTTTCATCTATCTTGAAGAAGTAATCGTATGGGACACCTGTGGTTGCCAGAATCGGTATGGTAGATCTTTTCTATAGCTAATTTCCTTGGTGCCACTATCGCTTTTATGCTTTCGGTTACCCAACAGGTCCAACAATATTGATGTAATATTACGCACCACGTAGGTAAATCCACTGGTAAATAAACTCATTTATGTCTCAAATATAAACACTGCTTTATATGAATCAGCCAGCTGTACACTGACTTGAGTGCCTCAAGTTGAAATATTACACTTGTCGATTCAATGACGCCTATGAGATGGAACCAACTGGCTGCTACTCCCTTTCACTTCCCAGAACTGTCTGTCAGCCATGTCCGTTCAAAAATTTCCGAAAACATTTGGACCTATTCTTACGTTTGATAACCAAATTCATTTTGACCTAGGTAAGCGTCATGTTCACATGCAAAATGCAAGATGTAGGGTTTACAACGCTATCACGGCTGATGATGGGTCCAATCCCTTGAGCACTAAAACTTTCTTCAAGGTGTGATATTCTATCGGCCGCCTCTCGGACAAGTGTGAACATGCATGCAGACGCCTCCCAGCACAATTTGAGTGTCATAAAGTACGATGAGAGCTTCTCCCACATTCACGCTTTACGAAAGGCCATTTTTCCTCCAGCGGCCATATTTCAGAAAGTACACTGTGTCGGATAGGTTTTACATAAATGGATAAGAGTCTTGATGAAGTAAAGTGAAATCTCCTCAGTTGTGTAAGCCGAGTTTTTATCATGTGAGGCCGAGAGACAGACCCTAATTCAACTTTGCGGAAAATGTAATTGTGATTAAGAGGGAGGAGTTGAAGATGAACGTGAAGATCAGTAAGCAGAGTCGGAGCCAGAGCCGACCCTGTAATTTTTGCATTTGTTAAGACACTTAATTGGTTTGGGAGGCCGAACTGTCCATGCTGGATTTAACAAGAAAGGTTGTGTTTCGTACAGCACTTACGCTGCAGAAAATGTATATTTATTGGATCCCTGTAAATGATGGTATTAACAATTCTTCTTCGTCTGCTACAATTTCGATTTTCTTAAAGACAACTCGAGGTTGAAGTTATACCCGCATTATGTTCTTTCGCTTTTGCAAATTTATCGAATTGATGGATATTTGATCTCAAAAAAAAGGCTAAAAAGAGAACTTGGCAGAAGTTTCACAACAAACATATAGATGGCAGCCGACTATTTAGAAAGTGTGTTAAGTTTATTCAAAGGTTTTACGTCCTTAAGTGGACTGACTACTTTCAGCGTTAATAGTTTTGAGTACGTTTATAATAACATTTTCGTCTACATCTGGACTAGGTGGGGAAATTCATTAAACTATTGAGTTTATGTAAACGGTACTGTTTTAATTTCCGGATGAAATTTTACTGTGATGACTTTCTGATATATTAGCTTTGCTATTGATTAGTTTAGATGTAGCATTTGTCACGACCACTTAATCACTTAAAATCCTTCACTGAACGAGTTAACTTCGTAACCTTGGATTAGGGCCTATAGGGCGATAAATATGCATCTTAAATTATGTAGAAAATCGGTGGATAGATAAATGTGTTCATTTTAGCTATTAGAAAAATTCTGGAAAGTGGAGAACATCTACTCCGATCTATCTTCCAATGGCTCTCAGTTCACCGAATCGTGATCTATTATATTGATTTAATTAAACCAATTAAGCTGAATTCAAAAAATAACAAACACAATAATTTGGAACAATTAAAGTTCACCAAACTTTTTACTTTATCTACCTTCGAACACCATTAAAAATAGTGTTGGACGCGTTATGCCATTTCGAACACGTCGATAGCGGTGAACAGAAATAAAGATAAGCTCATCGACTTTAAATTAAATAATTATTTAACTTTATTGGCGGATTAGAAACGGCAGTTTTATTTTTTCCAATACATCCCACTTTTTCGTTACAACCTAATTTATAGATGCTGTAGCAGATTTCTACACTAATAAGCGTTGACCTATGCTATGTAATTTCTGTAGCAAGATCCCCAGAATTATTTAGGCTAGCGCATGGCTATAGAGGAAACAAACGTATGGAGTGTGGAATACGTCTATACTAGGGGTGTGTGGTTTGTCACAGAGCTTACCAAGCAGGAGCCATTAATTGGTGACTGGCTGATAGATCTCTGCCCTCAAGACCACACTTGCTCCCTACACGACAAGTAGTACGGCAAACCTCCTAGTCTGAGATTCCTTTGTACGGCTATGAGAGCGTTATTAAAGCTTTTCAATGTGCCATTAATTGGTATCATGAGGTAGGTCAGAAATCGTTCTTCTAGAGTGCAATTGTGCTCCAACTCGTAAATGAATTTGGCGCTGATAGTTAAAACGAATACATAGAGGAGCATGTAAACTTAATTTTATATTTAAACGTTCAAATTATGACCCACCCTAAATACTTTTCTAGAAGAATTTTCCTTCTTTTAACATATCAACCACCTTTAAGTTAAATCAGACCATTTTAAATAAGACGCTTTCAACCGTTAAATATATAAAAATCGATTGTTTTGAAAAATAAGTTCAATGGTCTCTTGTTGCACTTGAAAATTGCTAACTGAGATCTCCTCAGTCTGAACCAATCTTATATCGCTTCATGAATGAAAACGTATGAATTTAAAGTTACACTAGTTTGATCAATAAAGCTAACTTAAAAGTAAGATCGAATTTGGATAGGAATCTCCTCTAAAAAATAACGATAATCTTTTTGCCCTAACAGAGTACAAAAGCGTTGCTTGTATGAAAAGAATCGGAGTGGAGCCGAGAAAAGAGCAGGAATAGCAATGTGGAAGAAATAAGAGTGATAGCACTGGGAGGGGGTAATCCGGGTTGTAAACGGCAGACGAAATAAGATCCGATAACGGGATTGGCAGATTTCGTATTCGAACTGGCAGTTAGGATAGCGATAGGAGGCAGTGGGTGGAAATTCTAATAAGATACCTTTTGACAATCGTAAAGAGTTTTGCCAAGTTAGTTCTACATCCGATAGGAGTAAATGGTTTCCAAAACACATCTGACTTTGTAAGTCACCCTATGGCTGTTTAGGATGAATAGACCATAAGGCATCTTACGCGAAATATATGTTCATCTTGGCCTAAGAGATTCAAGTTTCAGTAATTGTATTCGCACAACAGCAGGAAACAGCATTAACGTATGCAGAAGAGTAACACATTTTAAAGGCAAGTAAAAACTCTAACGCTACCTAACCTGATATTCATTGGCACTCAAATAATCCAATCATACCAGAAATCAAATTATACGAACTAACGTCTCGGCTGACATGAAGACATGTAGATGTCATGACTTAATGTTACAAAATTGGCCAAATAGATTTAATAAAACGGTCTAAAGTGAAAACCATTCAAATAACTGCAGTACCGTATAATAAGGTAGCTTTAGTAAAACTGAAAGGTCAAGTAGCATCAAGCAAATGGAAGGCATTGATTAAATAGCAAATAATAAATAAACTTGTAAACAATTAGAATTCATGAAAAAGAATGAGAGAGGAAAAACAATTCACCACAAATCATTAAAAGGAATGAGATTAATTGTCAGAGTGTTCTTCGAGTTTCAATGTGACTTTGAACTCCAAAGGCCAAGTTTCATGGTCGGTGGACTACAAGGAAAAAACAGTATAGGACACGCCCAAAAGGGAAAATCATTTAAAGGGAAATTATTCAACAAACCTTTTGACGGAAAAGTTGAGCTTTCTGCCAAACTGAAGGGTCATCGTTATCCTCCTCATTGTAGAGTCGGGCTGACAAACGGATAGTTTTGGCACCAGCAAAAACAGGACAAGAAGTCAGAGGAGGCGATCCAAGAGTGAGTTCTCTACTCTTTCCATTGTCATCATTCACCCCTATGACAACTTTTGACCTGTCTTCAAAGGCAGCCATGGTAGCAAACAATGTCACATCCTTGACACAATAATCGGTCCCAGTTAAATCAATGACCCATTCAATTACACCGTCTTCGTGACTTTCACTTCCTTGTTTGCGGGCGATGTAAACCATTTTCCAATCTTCCTCAACTTTTCTGGAGATATTTTTGTATCGCATAGCCATAGACTGCCATCCTTGACTGAAAACTTCAGAAAAGTAATTAGGAGTTCTAGATGGTAACTCCCCTTTGTTCGATTCAATTTCCTTATGATAAGGTCTAGCATATACATCAAGAGATGGGTTATATCTTAAGTAAATACATTCTTGTTTCAATTCACTTGGCATCGGTTTTATTATATAATTCGACCTAAAATGAAAACGAATTAAATAAGCAAGCAATGATAAGTACGCATATTATGAACGCAGTAATTACCCTTGCCAGGAGTATTGAGAATCCCTAATTTCTCCTCGTGCACGCCTCCAAGATTCCACACCAGATTGCCGTCCTTGAAAAGAATCTTGAGGCGGATTTAGAGGTTTACACATTATGGCAAGTTCTTGAACCATGACCTTCAGACCAAATGGAGGCTTGAACCGTGCAGGAATAACTTGAGCCGATTCATTGTGAACTTGAGCTAGGTACTGTGCTAGTACAACCTCCGAAATCGATTTCCGACGTCGAATAACCTAGAAGATGAAAAGGTACGAAAAGATGACAACTTACACCAGGGAAATCGGAGGTATATTTCCAAACCACGTCGGTAACATCTACAGCCTGATTTCGAAGGTTAGCATTATCAATTGGTGGAGGAACGGACAATGCGAAAATGTAGGAAAGCTCCTTTTTCCATCCTAGTTCGTATACTAGTGGGACATCAAGAAGTTGTTCACAAGGGTCCACATGAACCCAACGACCTTTGCTGCCAAGCGTAACTCTTCCTGAATCAGAGCCTTCTAGATCAGTCAGCCATCTAAAGCAAAATAAAATATCAGCAAGCCAACATTATTTACACTTAAAAAGTTAGCAAATAATATTTAACCCTTTAACGCCCTGCAGGGCCGCGCGTTCCTCTTTCAAAATAAGCTCCATTGGCACTAGACTCTCGTAACAGAGAGGAAAATAGTGTGGAAAAATTTTTTAGAACACAAAAAATTAATTCGGGCGTTAAGCAGATTGTTTAATATTCTTATCAAATCCATGAAGTGAACAAAGAAACAAGTAGGTTTTGAATAATGAGACTTCAGAAGAAGGATCCTTGACATGCGAGAATTATGACATTTCCTTCAATTTACGATTTTTTTGCGAATAAAATAAAATCTAATTATGTGCATGGAAAACTTCTTCTTGTTACCATTTCCAAAGTTAACGCGAAAAATGCGAATATAAATTTACTTAATTAGTCTTATTTCATTATCCATAGGACACCTAATCCCTGTTTTCTGAACACTCAAACTGGGAAGAAAAGGAGCGTCATGAAGTCAAGCAGGGAATAAATTCGGTTCTTGTGATTCCGAAGTTAAAAAGTGTGGTTGACTAAGTCACAGGTAGATGTGAGCTCTGACATCACATACGATCAATTCTCACATCTTTATGTAGTAGATCTAAGTAAACCAAGCATCTCCAAGTTTTAAAATTCGCAAATTGCATTAATTTTTTTGTTGAAAATAAACATTCAACCTGGAGAGTCAGAGATGTTCGTAAGCGTTGTATTAAATCAAAGAGAACCAAACGGACAGAAGATTAACTTGCTATAAAGTCTTACAGGCATGCATTTTAGAAAGTGTCAAAGTATCGGCAGGCGATATAAAGTTCTGATACCAGGTGGTTGAAGGTAAAAGGTGATGGAGCACCACTAGGTAAGAGTACTGACAAAAGATACCAAGAAATGTCAAACACAACTCATGGGTATAGTTTCGATGATAGTCCTAAGCGGTTTAAGAAAACATTAATAGCAAAATTTATAATCTCGCAATAATTTCAGGCCATGGGTGTTCTTGTCGTGTTTCCATAAAAATAAGTGATAAGAATTAGACTATTTGAATTTAATAATGACCAAGTGACTTATCTGATTAGATCTTAGCACTGTTAATTCATTTATACGTTAGAAAAAATAACTTCGCATTACGGAGTAAGCAGTTAACCTGAAACCCGATTAAAATTCCACAAAAAATAAGTTAAGTACAATCGAACGTTCTTCCGATTTTTCACCACATCCATATGTCAATCAATTTAATTATTAATCCCCAATCCATCCTGATATCAATTGACAACTGACTCACACTTCTACAAAGACATGGTCCGTTTGGTCGAACACCAACCGAACACCCTGGAACCAGGCATCTTCCATCTTATCCCCATGTACTCCTTCTCCCTTCCCTACACAAGAAGAGTCCTTCTTCAACGAAGCCAAAATGAAGCAGAAACATTTCGCCCATTCGCCACATCGCCCTTTGCGGGTTTGCATTAATTTCAAAGGGTCATTGAAACGTGGAAAGCGTTGCTGTCGATGAGATGCCGACTTAGGACACGAGTAGACTTCTACAGTGTATGCCATTCCGTCCTCCGATTCAGTAGCCGTCGGTACAGCAGACTGAGCTTTCATTGTGGAGCCGCATTCATCGCAGATGCAGTTGTCGAACCACTCAAAGAAGTCTTCTTTGAACCACCGCAGAAACGCACGAAGGAGTTGATGAGGTTTAACGTCTTCTGGAGAAACGCTGTTAGTCTCAGCCGCTTCTTGAAGCAGTTTGTTCAGAGGGATATCCTTTAATGCCTTTTTCTTTGAAATTAATAAAACAAAATTGGAACTAAAATGTATGAAGAATCCATCCGAGAAAAAGCATATACTAGGCTAAATATTTGTACAATGCCTACGATAGCTATTTAGCAAAAAATCAATACATATTCATAGAGGGCTGGACACCCTAATTTAGCGCACCTAAATAAAATTCACTAATTTCCAAGTCAACGGACCACTTCCAAGAATTAAATTCAATTTCCTTGTACACTGCAAACAAAAATGGGAAATGGCTGAAGTCGTTATAGCCAAGATCTTAGAGAGATTGCAAGAACTAAGATGGTTATTTCTAAATCAAGACTTCTCATAAATTCAAGGGCAGTAGGGATTAGAAATAACAAAGTCGATGTGAAAATGTAAAGAATATTCAAATATAGATCATTTTTATCCACTGAGAAAACGTACCTGATAATCGGGATTTGCGCACAGGGCCACTTGTCGCCGATAATTCTCCAATCGTGAGAGGAAAGGAACTCGGTCGGGTTTAATTGGGGGTTGTCGTGGGCCTCTTAGTTGTCGAATCAACCTATCCATTTGCCGTAGGTTTGTAGAAGCTGGAAGTACAAGAGAATCCGTCTTTTCCTAACCGCAGAATATATTAGAACGAATAAGCCTACCTGAAAGCCTATATTAAAGAGGTACTGCATGCAGCCCGGTATGATCAGAAAGTATTTTTCGAAAGCAGGGTCGGACAACTTCACTTCAAAAGGTCTCTTATCACCAATTGTTAGAGCAGCTTGAGTAACAACATTTAGAAGCTTTGACCTTGCTATTCGCTTGAAAGCATCCAGGCCACCAGAGAGAAAATCCTTAACAGAGTCATCAAAGTAGGCATCCATCACAGCCTCCTCTACCATATCAATGTGTGCTCCTTAAAACTAAGTAAGGGGAAATTTTATACAAACCGGTAATAATGTGGAGACAAATGCCTTTTTTAAATACTTTGAAAGTCGGTAGAGCAGAAATCATTTCCCGATGTGAAATTTCCTCGCCGGACTCATCATTTACTTTCACGAAAATGACATCGGAGCTATAAAATTTATGACTCAGTTCTTCATACTGAGGCGCAACTAGCATACAGGGTCTACACCAAGTTGCAAAAAAATCGACAACCAACACCTGGTCATTGACAGCAGTAGCATTAAGCAAATTATCAAATTCTTCAATAGAATTTATCTCCCTCATTACCCCTACTTCAGATAACAGTGAACGTCTAGACCAACTATTAATATCTTTGCTGTCTGAAGCGTTTTATAAATCCGACGAAATCTCGATTCGTATAAACAGAATCTTCTTAAAATAAGATTTAATAGCGCTTACCAAGGTTATTGAATTATATATTTTTGCAAAAATATAAAAATAATAATTTAAAGGCCTAAGCAGAAGATTACTTCGCAGTATTAATGGTTTATAACTGCCATTTATAAACGTAAATATAAAGCTACAATTTTCAAGTATAAAGCTGAAGAATTATTTTCATTTCAACGCTTTGTTTGATAGGCCCAAAATCACACAATGAGTTGATTATAACTATATTTTGCGCTTAATTTTATCTTTACGAATTCAAGATGTTTGCCAATACATTTTCTAACACTGACAGTAGAGCTTTTTCAACAATCCATTATTTCTAACTTCTGTATCTTATATAGTAAAAAGACAACAAATTTGTGCTATTTTGAATTAATTCTGAAATTGCCAAAATGATAAAGTCACATAGTTGTAGCAGTCAAGCTAATGCTTTTATTATAACCCAAAACCCTGATAAAAGGAGCTTCTGTGACTGATGTCATCTCGAGTCAAACTCCTTAAAAGAAATTGTTGAATCTTTTTAATTTTCACTTGCTCCATATTTCTCGGTTGGAGCTTATAATAATTAATACCTTATGCAATTTTCAGGGAAGGATATATATTTTAACCTAAGCCAATTCAGATTCAAAGGGTCAGTTAATTCTATTAGTACTTCGCTTTAAATGAAGTAAAATGTGGGAAATTTTTGGCGAAATTTCTCCCATATCTACATTAACTAACACTTTCGTTCGACATTTTATTGAAAATGATTCCTTTTTAACAAGAAATGCTTAAATAAAATAAAGCTAAATGCGGTTAATTTAAAAAAGAGGGAAAAGTGAATATCTACTATGACATAAAAGGTAGATTGATTGCCACGAGTTACGACCAATCACTTTGATTATTAATTTTTCTGATATCTATGAAGATAATAAATTCAGATACTTATACAATGATGTGCATGTCGTTTCAAACGAAATCTTCTAGATTTAAGCCTTGAACAACATTTGCTGTGAAAATGATTCATTCTATATCGCAAACCATTACAAATAACAGTAACACTTGAGTGTGGAATGCACAACGCTACCAAGGCTGATTAAAGGAATCTAGCTGGCAGAGAAACATTCTGGAAAGTGAGGCAGTGCGTGCAGAAACCCCTTAGCCAATAAGCAACCGAGTCAATGTAGCATGGAATAACATTAATTGTATTTAATGACTAAGCCTTTGGGTAATTTGCCCAACACAAGCCGTAATAAACGCTATTCACTCGATACGTTCAGTTTCCTCGATATTGTTGTGATAGCGTAGATTATTTCGTAAGAAATTTTATTCTAGGGCCTTTTCCTTGAGAGATTGTCGAGTTTTAGTCAAGGCTTATTTGTGTAGTATCCGATGCAGTAGAAGAAATCCTTTACCATAGAAACAATGTGCCATTAACGTGGAAGCTAATGCTCTCATTTGCAGTATTTACAGAAAAATTATAACTAATAAGTCAGCAGTCGCTTGATATCTATTGTTTGCAACTCCGTTCATTTCCCTTATAGATTCAAAAAATCGGAATTCCTCTCAAGGTGGGGAGGTAGGATATCGTAAAATATTTTTGGAACACATGAGAAGTCGTGGAGTTTTGAAGAAGGGAGGTGCAGTGACGTGTAGCCTTTTGTGACGATCTTCGGAGGGAGGTTTATATATTGAAATTGAAAATAAACTAATTTGGCCAGACGATAGCAAATGCTCTACCAGTTAAGACACGATGACGCTGCAAGAATAAAGTATCGGGTCTTCTATATTTGATATAATCTTGACCAAGTCCAGATTACTTACTGAAAATGGCTTCCGCGTGTAGCTTCTTTTGAGTCATTCAGAGATTGAAAATCAAATCTAAAACACAAACGATAGAGAAAAAAATAGATGTACAGTAGTGAATAAATAATATACCATATTTGTATATCCTGAGGTTTACGTTCTCTTTTTCTACCAAGCTTATTGAAATTAGTTTGTTAAGCATGAATTGGATATGGACTTACAGCTTTCAATGCATTTCCTATTGACATGAGGTAAATGGTAAATAACGAGACTTCACTCTTGAGGCAAAGAATTTTGCATAGCTTTAATTAGAGCAGAATCCTCTTTATCCTTTAAATTATATTCCTTAAGATTTAGAGAATATTTGACCGACAGACGAGTGAAAATAGCTGTCGTTTTAATGGCAAAAATTGACCTGATGTAATCTATAACAGATAGGTATGGTCGAAGAGCCTTAATGATTGGTACCAGTTAGTTTTCAGAGTACTATTATTTCAAGAAGAGACAAATTTTGTGGAGATCAGTTTTTTTCCAATGCCCATTAAAATGTCATGTTTGAGATGCAGGCAACTGAAGGGAAATGTAAGCTAACCCTCTCCCCACCCCCAATAAGAATTAAAAATCGATATTAGCAAGCTCACTATCACCCATCTGTAAATATTTATTGATACTGCTATAAGCATTAGCAAGGCTGGTTGTAATAAAGAAACCGCATTTTAAAAGAAACGAGTTGGTGCAGGGTGAGAGGGAAAATTAAGGGGAAAAGTTTTAATGCGCTTTTGGTTAAGTAAAAGTGACATGAGTGAGCAGTAAGAAATGAGGAGCAAATTGGAGCAGCCGCAGTAGCAGCAGTATTTTATCCTCACTAATCGCTCTGTCAGATAAGGGATGACATAATATTCCCCACATCCAAAAACCGAACGAGATTGTGATTTATGCCTCATTACCGTGCCTGAGTTACGCCAACTGCACTCAGCTCCATATCAAGATAATTTGATAAATCTGGAATATTTAAACAAGTAAACAACTGCCTTAATCATTTAACGTCTAAATTTTAACTTGTTCTAAAAAATTTTCTTACTATTTTCCCTTAAATTACGAGTCTACTACCAATGACCTTATTTTGAAAAAGGACCGCACGGTCCTAAGGGCGTTAAAGGGTTAAATGAGAAGGAAAAAAACACGTACAATTTTGGGAATCATTTCCTTTGATTAATTTTGCGCAAAGAGTTCGATGTCCTGAAACTTTATTAAAAAATTTCTATTCGGTCATTACTCTGTATTTGGTAAATTTATCGTTAAATAGAAGGGTGTCGATTATCATCAACCTATGAATACTATGCCGACTCTTGAGATAAATATCACCATCTTAGTATTTCAATCAACTTTGTCTCAAATAAATCGGAAAGAAAGCTGTCTTTGATTGTTAGCCCCGGGAAAACATTAAATATATTGAGTGGACATAATTATTATTTTCTTTTCAAAGGGCATTCATAAACCAATATCGATTTTGTATTTCACTGTTTCTCTTGGAAATTCTTGATGAGTTTTTATTCATTGAGAGATGGGAATCGAGGTTATTGCATGTCTTAGACGTGAAGACCAAAAGAGTACTTGACATTCCGATTAATCCGCTTCAGTCATGAATTTGCGTAAAGTATCTTTCTTAAGCTAACCTATATCTGATGATTCGACAGG
Source organism: Hymenolepis microstoma (assembly GCA_000469805.3). NCBI lineage: Eukaryota > Metazoa > Platyhelminthes > Cestoda > Cyclophyllidea > Hymenolepididae > Hymenolepis > Hymenolepis microstoma. Next base: position 16,154,084 of record LR215994.1, read on the forward strand.
TTTTCTTAAGAAAATTCTAAACTGCTGAAAAATTAAGTCTTTGTTGAAGATTGGCCTTGAGAGTTCCCTTAGATTCTGCAAGGATAGAATCAGTTTTTATCAGATACTTTGATAAAGGGGACCTCTACAAAGATCTCCACGAGATTGGCTTTTTCTTTGACTGTCAAATAGGGAAGTATTCAACGAACTGAAGTATTATGCGTAGCTGTTTAGATCAACAGGTTTAACAAATTACAGTGCAAATATAAAATTTCGGACAGCTTAGGCTATCGCTGTAGGATGTTTTGAACTTAACACCATTAGATAATTGAACAAACAAGATGAACTAGGAAAAATCAAGGGCTCAGAAACCAACATCAGCCATAGACTTCTTCATGTAATTAATTACGATATTAACTGGGGTGTTGAAAAGGCTAGGCTCACCAGATTATTGAAACCAGAGGTCGCCATAATTTAGGATGTGATAACTTTCTCATTCCCCATATAAAATTGAAGACTGTTATAATGATGTGTTTTAATAAAGACATTTTTTGGCAAAACCTACGTAGAGAGCCAAACAACAGCAAAAGAAAAAGGAAAGAATTCATGCATCTGTGATAAAATGTCAATTTTATTTGATCAATGTTGACTGTCGAACGAAATACAGGTTTAAATTCATCAAATGACACCTCTCAGAAAAAGGTGTAATAGTGAAATTAGGTTAGACAATGCTTTTGAGAAAAAGCAACCATAAAGTGGAAGAGTACTCAATAATTTTATTTTTTAAAAAGCCGTTCTATCATTCGGTGCTATACGAGCTAAAGCAAAAGAGACTCGATTTAGCAAAAATTGAAAAACATGAAGGAGAAGCATTAGTGCAGTCTATTTCGCATCAGGAAATGTCAAATTCGTCCCATTATCCCGACAGCAGACGCCCTAAATGGGCTAAAATGATTTACTTTACAATCCCAATTCCAATGATAGACAAAGCGGCAATGTACCAACATCACTTGTGAACTTGTCCTTTTAGACGATAAGGGGAGGCGCTCTATCATTGGCCTTGTCTAGTTGGAATTGGATTTAAAGTAGTGAGAAGATACGTGAACTGCTAATTTTATCCCAGGATAATCGAATGGAGTAAGTAATATGTAGTTTGAAAGTTGTAATTTTGAAATATTCATTGTTAGATAAATATGATAGTTTGAGTATACCTTTGGAATAGTTCACGTTATGCTCCATTAATGCCAATTAATAACAAAGATTAAAACCGGCATTCTTTAGATTGCTCTGTCCACCTTGTGTACTTGTTATCCACGGAACAATGATGAAACATACAACTTTAATCGAAACATATCATCCCATAATTAGGGTTGAAGAGACGGAGTAAATTAAAAAAAATAAAGAGCGATCTTCAAAAGATCTACGTTCTAATCACTCCAGTTTGTGTCCTTGCTATTGCCATGGTAATTTTTAAACAAAAATTGTTGTTGACTTAGTATTCACCACCTTAAAATTAATTAGATGTTTAACAGAACATGGACATCGCGAATATGAATGTCCCCATAAACTCAAGGGATGATGTCGGAAATTCGAGCTCAAATCTTTAACTAAGTAGCATAGACACCACAAATGCAGTAAATAAATTCCGCTGCTTAGAATCGTAAGCAAAATGATTCGTAATTTTCATTTTACATTTTGCTTAATAGAGAAAATTATTTGTTTATCACTTAACCAAAACTACTTCTCTATGTTCAAATTTCATTCATTGTCCATCAAAGAACGCACCTCATCGAGCTCGTAGCCAATCTCTTTTTCTGTCTGCCTAACTTTGTCTTGAATTCAAGCTGAACTCAGTTTCTATTTGCTCAATGTAGTTCCTCGTCTAACTGGACTTGTTTCATATTAAATCAATTTTGCGTCGACAAGTGACCGATCAGATCTCGATTATATTTACGCAACTTAAAAGTGTAATATAACAAATGGTAGTATGAAAGGATTCCACTGGTAAATAAATGGAAATAAGGCCTTTAGATGAAAATTATTTTCGCAAAAGGAGAGTTCACACCTGCTATGAGTTGGGAAAAAACGAAGCGAAATAAAATTGTCGTGTGATATATTGGGAAATAGTGGAAATGAAGCATCACGATGAATAGTCCTCGATTGTAATTAAAACGGTCGTGGATTTTGAAGAGATCAAGGAAATGTTAAGTAATATTTAAGGTACTTGATAATTGTGCGCTCCGATCTATGATAACTGAACCTCACATAGATGATGCTGTTTAGTGCCTTCACGCATGCTTACTTTCGGAAAAGTATCCTACATTGGTAACTAAGCAGGTGAGTAGGTTGCTGAAGGTACAAATATGACTTGAGTTGCAGAATACTTGGTTCGTTTCTGAAAGAACGGCTTTCATCCCCAAGGGGGGGGGGGGCTACCGTTCCTATCAGTACAGGGACATTGTGGCATTTTGACAGATAGTCTAGATAAAAAAACGGTCATAGGTATGGTGGGTTAACTTTCTTATTTCACTTCTTTTATGAATCACAAAGTGTTGTAAGTAAATTCGCAACCATCCTGGACAAAAGTTAAGGGTACGCCTGGACGTAGAGCGATAGTTGGGAAGGCCGAACAAAAAACCGAGCTTATAGCCTCTAATGCTTTTACTGGTCGTAAAAACGATCGCTGTTTCCTCTTACCAATTACACTTAATGCTTTTTGGCTATTATGGCATTTTTTTCACTTTCATATTTGCTTTCCTTATCGATATCTATCTATATATTTATATAATATAAAAAGAGTGCAACCTGATAGACCATGAATACATAATAGGTGAGATGAAAATCATTCTTGAGCTTCCCTACTCTTTCATATTGTGCGAATCACCCAAGATTAACAAGTAAATTCTCCTGTTTAAGATAAATAGTAGTAGTAAGGTGCAATGGCGATGACCATTTGTAACTTGAATTAAGGTGACGAATCTGTTAGGGTATTTCAGGATAGTATGAGTTTTAATCACATGATTTAAACTTTTCAGCTCGGAATATCCTCGATCTGTGATATGTCAAACTCTGGATTTCCTTATAGCCCTGCTCCTCTTCAAACAGAGCCATACGAATTATCTATCCGTAATCTATTTCTAGCTATTATGAGATCCATTACTTTATAATTCATTACTTTATTTATAATGATCTTAAATAGTACTGAATTTCAAGGTTTTTTATTGCTTATTTATATCTCTAACACTAGATACTTGAGCCTTTTTTGCACCTGTAGCGGATTAGCTACCTAACTAAGCCTGAACGTACTCAGAAACCTCACTGGCAGATTCTCCTATTTCGTGAGACACCCCAGAATTAGCTAGGCTGTTGCAAAGCTAAGCAGAGACAGAGGTACCCAGGGAACGCGTTTATTCTAGATATGCATGGCGTGGAGTGTAACAAGGGAGGAAGCTTAGTCATTCCACATGGCGGATTAAGTAGAACGAGAGGAGGCTTTTGATTGGCCACTGGCTGCGTGTCCTCGAACTCAATCCGTACGCGATGACGTGTCCCACACACCCAATTCATCGTTGTTCTTTTGTGAAGTACATTTTTGAGTAAATAAATTCATTTATGTATACTTAACTAAGACTACTGAAAACATTATTATTAAACAATTCAAAATCTTACCAAAGAAACAATTGAGAACACCACAAATAGCTTTTGGTTAATTACTATGCAGATTAAGCTGGGCAGTGGAGTGAAAACTACATAAATCGCATAGTTGAGGAAGTTTCAGTGTAATATCATTCTGGTTTTAGTTGAAAGTCAAACATTCAACTTCAATTTTGAACAAACACTAAAGAAGAAGCTTGAAGGATTACTCTCCGCTCATTCCCCACTTTTTCTGAACCACATTCTCTGTGAAAACAACACTGAGTCTTAGTGAACTCTTAGTATATATTTATTTATATTAAATGACAGGCTTTATGATAGTTATCATTAGCGCTTTAGTTGGCTTCGGGCTTCACAGAGGGAATGAACATTAAAGTCACAAAAAGTCGAGAGGGGGAACAGAAGTATAATTCACAGTTGCAGAAGAGACGAATACGCAGGTAGAGAAAAAGGTGAGTTGAGGTGAGTACTGTGGAAGTGGTCGAATATGACACACAGTGGGGTCATGGTAGTCTGAAGTCAACAGTCGGTTTATAGACTCTTTTGCCGTATGAGTACACGTTGCTCGGGGTGCACCACGTGGAGGTAAGTCTATCACGCGCCCCACCTCTTAATGCAAAATTGCAGCAAACTCCCAAATGTCATTCGACGAAGCTCTTTTTCAATTCTCGCTTTTCTCAAATTGCCCCTTTTCACTCAAAAAGTAGGCCACAAGCTCACTCCGAATATACTAATCTTTCAGAAAAAGGGGGGGGGGGGTTGATTTACATATGCGAGAAATTGAAAATAATAAATTATTATTTGAAAAATATGCAGGAATGTTTGTCATATGCAATATATTTATTTTTACCAAAGTTAACTGTCGACACATTAGTTCATTAGTTTTACTCTGAAACAGAGAGCAATTACTCTGATCATAAGATTGAAGGCATAATTTGCTCCATCACGCGTAATCTAAATCGGGATTGCGGTTAGAAGTAGCAGCTCAGGTTTAACCTCTCACATGCATGTCTTTTGGAAGCGAAATAAATTTAAAGTTTTCGATTTAAAATACATTACTGACGTGTTTCTTGTCCTTTCAATTTTTTGAATAGATGACTTATTACTTATTAAGCAGTCAATTTAAATGGACAAGAATTGCAATTTTCGAGTAAGGTGTTTCCAGTCATGTTCACTGAACATGCCAAAGACAATGTGCACTTTGCAAATATCATGATTAAGTTTCGAAATAATTTAACTTTACTTGCAGAAATACACGGAAAATGAAGTACACGACTGAAAACGAAGCCGAACACAGTGTGTTTAAATTTGCAATAAATCTCGGTTTTAAATTTTGGAATTTTAATATAAGTCATTGATTAATTTTGAAGCTATAACAATGCGCTTTCCAACTGTTTTTTTTTGAATAAAATTCGTAGAAGAAAAATTACACAAATAGTTGATGAAACGGAAAATGTATTGGATTCTTAAAATTTAATTTTCAACCCATACGATGGAGCACATAATTGACAATCTATTATCACTATCAAATTTCACTAACTACTATCCATTAATTTGTCCTCACAAGAAGACACTGATGGAATTCACAAATATATACAATTATTTTCTTAAGTTTAATCATAGGATGGAAATTAAGCACTAGAAACACCAAAATTGTCAAACAAGGAGTGGAATATGGGTCGTGAAATAGAAGAACATAGTCTATTTAAAACCGGTCGGTCAGAGTGTCATTGTAATTGAATACAAGAGGCTCTAATTTGTCCGCCTTTCGGCTAACGGTTACATCTCCCTTTGTAATGCCATGAATAGGAAGGTGCTACTAGAAAATGAGTTTTGAAAAAGGCAGAACTCACTGAAGATCATTCTTGGCATTTCAAAGTTTACTCAAGGTCGATTCAACATAGTTGCCAACCTTTTCGTAGAATTATTCGCTTGGATAACTATACACTCATTTGAAATTAGACACAAATTCATACAAAATGTCAAACACCAATGCCCATCACTTAATTGCTAATAAGAGGGAAAATCCAGTGCACCAGTTTCGGATCATCCCGACAGCTGGGCTCTATTTACCAATTTTGCTCGTCTCCCTTACTTCTCAACCTTGTTCCCTCTCTCGCTTTCGCTACGCCTAAAATATTTCACATCCCCAAGTTATTAGTGTAAAATAGGGGGGAGGGGGTGGGGTGGGTGGGGGGGGGGATGGAGTAGCGTGCATCTCAAACTGCACCGAATCGAAGAGTAGCAAGAAGGATCTCTCAGAAGTAAAATGGAGTAGCGCCTTTCTTCAGCCTCGTTTTTTTTTGCTCTAAGCAATAAAATCACGCAATGGGAATAAAAATTCCCAGAGTGAGTGGGAGCGCGGAGTGGGGGAGGGGGAGGGGGGGGTGGGAACGAAAAGAGTACGAAAACGAAGGTGGAGAGAGTGAATTCTTTGAGATGCAGGGAGTTACTCTAAAGGGGAGGGGAGAGAATGTTTATAACGAATGAAATCTTATCTCTCACTCTCCCTCTCGAGGGGGCTTTTATTTCCGCACTCCATATTCAATACACCCCATTCCATGGCTTCTATCACTCATTTCGACGTGTTTTACTACTGTTGGAGCGCAGATAATTAAGCTTTATCTTTCAACTTTAGTGTGAAACTCTCACTTATCTCACTAAGCATCAGTTAAATGTCCTTTGAAAAAGTAAACAATCATCTACGATTGAGTGTGTTTGGAGGGATGTGGGAGGGAGCGAAATTTGGCAGTAAAATGAGTAGAGATGCATTTCTCCTCATTCCTAAGTGAGGAAAGCCTGAGTTGACATAATGGACGGCAATCGGAACTACTCAAGTATCTGTCTTCCGCAACTGGCTGTCACTAAAGGTATTGGAATGCAATGCATTTTTTACCAGTCACCGAACCGAGTCCCGAATGATTGACAGAGTGTGAACATTGGCTGGAAAGTGTGAACATCTATTTTCCATTATAAAAGCAAATTACACAGTCGTTAACCATAGATGGAGTAACAAAGAATTACCCTGAAATAAAAATTAATCCGTATAAATAAACTGTAATATGACCGGCTGGACATTTTGCTAATAAAATGGTTATTGTTATTATTTTATATTATGGTTATTAATACGCATTTTTATAAAATGTTGTCACTAACGTCATTATGAAGTAGATCAACGTTTAATCAATGCTATTGCTTTTAGCAATCTAAATTTAATTAGTAATTTGTAAATTATGCAACTGGAGCTCAAAGAATAGGATAGAACCGACTTTGCAGCAGATCATTCATTTATGTATATGACAAACAGGGCTTCGTATAGTCTCGCTAACAAGTGGATGTACAGGTGGCCACTGATGGATCAAAATAAAGTCTCCGATGTATTCTAAACTGCATTTTAAAGGCTCCCATTAAGTGTTACGTTTGTTCAGATAAATGAAGCCAAATCTACAAATCACACAGTGAATATTTTATTACAGAGTGAATTTTCATAGGAAGAAATGATTATCTTCCCCTAACCAATATTTGCAAATTTGGCGAGCTTGCATTCTTGGAAAAGCAATAATCCGGATCTATGCCATAGTATCAAAGTCAGAAAGGAACAGGAACTGCTTACACGTGGTTTTCATAAGAAAGCAATGCGACCCTGCGATTAAGTCAGAATAATATGTAGGGTAGAAAAAAAAAGGAAAATTGAAGGTATAACTTTCTCTCGTTAATCAATGAAAAGTATCAATTGTTAAAAATAGATGAAAATGTAACTTCTATGATCTCGTAGTTGAATTTGTTATTTCTTGCACACAATCGGGCAAATATGAACAAAAGGAACAAAGTAAAAATTTTTATTATACTTTCCATAACTTCCCAATTATCACTTATCTAAAATCACACTATTAAGTAGTCTGAGCAGAAATTAGTCTTAACAGAAATTTGAATGGAGAGTTTTAAGGAACGATTTTATAAATATCCTAGTTAGGAGTAGGATAGTTGAAAGTGTTCAACTCGTTGGAATGCAACTTTAGCATGACAAATGTAGAAGCCTCCCGACTAATCAATGGCCAATGCCAGGACGATCAATCAATGATCAATTCCAGTGCACGATTAGCTGACCGATCAATGACCAAGGTTATATGAGGTCATCTTACCATAAAGCGTATAAAAGGACTAAGTTTCACGTCATGCAACACAGGCTTGAGCGCTAACATGCCATACTAAATAAACGTGTTCCACTGTATACGTCTGTTTCTTCTATAGTCTTGCGATAGCTTAGCTAATTCCGGGACTCTTTCCAAGGATCTGCCATAGAAATTTCTGAGTATAGTCAAGGCTTATTTGGGAGGCCAGAAGTCAACCAAAGCTCTAATAGTAACTATTATAAAGCCTGCCATTTGATATAACAATATTTGGGTAGCTAATCCGCTACAAATTGCAATTCCTTTTATTAGACCAACAATAATCTATCCAAAACTTACAGGGGAATAAGAACCACTATGTTCGATAAATAAGGTGTTTCAGTACTTTTTGGAAAATAAGTGAGGTTTCGTCGCTTGCACTCTCGGTTTTCATCAACACATTGTAATTGAGACTGGTGTTTCTCCTAATGATTGCACAAAGTTATTTCACTGTTTCATTGTTCCATGATTGAATAAATCACATGATATTGCGTAGAGCCCTACTTTGGTTTATCCTATCCTCATTATCAGAGCACAAATTCGGTATATGCAAAGACCTCTTAGGAATTATTTAAACTTTTATTTTAGGCACAATTTCGTATTTAAATAATAATGAAAAATATTTGACGAAAACAAGAAATTTTTCCCTAATTGATCTTAATTAAATTTTACATGTTAAAAACATTGACAGAAAGCACAACGTTAAACTCCACCCTTGAGCTGATTTTCTGCTTTAATAAAAATAAATGGCTCAGAGTGAAGTAAAATCTCTTCTACATTTCAACTTTCTGCTAAAAATTGGAAAAAAACAGAAAATTCAAATTAATTATCGTTTTTGTCTCAAGTTGAGCAAACTACTCTTATTGAGAAAAAGAGCAAGATGGCACTTTAGTTTTTTGGATAGTTTGTTTGAAATAATTAAAAGAGATCGATGGAAATGCCAATAAACAAATGTTTAGTTTAACCTTTTTTTGTGGAGAATGACATTGAATGGGGCTATTGAGGGTAACTTCATTTTATCTTATTTCGTATCATCAATAATAACCGGAATCGCAATTTCCCACTCCGTGGTCTTATCTCGTTTTTAGCCATGCAATTGGAATTATTAAGCCAAGCCACAATGTCAGGACTTTGAGTCCCCGCTGCTGCATTCTGAGGAATATCTAACTCAAACGGGCGGTTTTTAATTTTGTCATCTATTAAACGCACTTTCGGTAATTTAGAAATTAAATAATGCCCACGACTTGTTAGAGAAGCTGTAAAGATAAATAACAAATGGAATGTATTCAATCGGCAATTTAGCAAAGATGTGTTATGTACTGCCAGCAAATCTCACAACATGTTATACAGCAAGGTAACTGGAACTAACACATACCTCAAATAATAGCTACGCCAAGTTTAATAAGAACGAGACGTGGGCAGATAGTGATGTGTGAAAAATTCGACGATAAATGAATACTGGAATTCAATGAGAGAGCAACGGAGTACAGTCACTTGAAGGATAAAGCCAACTCAACGGTGAATTCAAGCATTACACTAGTGAAATGTGAATGATCAAGCATGCTATTACACAAAATCAGAAGCAAATCCATAATCTTGGTTTAAAGCACATACGCCAGCACTCAGAATGTACTAGTAGGAACCGAGGTATAACTATCCTCAGATCAATCGTTCTGATAATGCTCATAAATTTTGCCCTCTCTCATACTCAGTTGTTCAATGTATACATGAAGGTCTTTAATAAACTTTTATTCTACCGCATTTCCTGCAAGAGTAATGCAAAGGGCATATTTATATAAAACAATCGTTAAAATTAAAGATAAAATTGGTGATGATTTTAAGCAGTTCATAAGTTTAAAGAGACTGATTATGATGAGAAGGAGGGTTATCATAAAATGACAATTTCCCCCAATTCATTCTGTGTAGATGTCAAGACTGGAGCACTTATGCCTATTCATAATCAATAAAATTGAATCCTAGGAATATTTTAAACCACACTCTTTTGTTTATCATGAGACAGTAAACTTTTCAACTGGTTTTAATTCATACTTTTAACTTTCTAACATAGCCCAAAATTGTGATGTTTTTGTACCGAAATTTTGGGCGATATTCCTCCATGGGAACAACCCAAAAAGCTTCATTTGCTTTTAGTTTTTGAAGAACGCGAGTGTTTATAAGAAGGAAATCCTATTCAGTTGCCATGTTAATCTTTGTGTGAAGATGAATTTGCTCAATGTAGAAAGACATGCTATTTTGGAATTTAATTTGAAATGGCAAATTGAGCTGTCAGTAAACGCTAAAAATAGTAGATCATTACAAAGTGTTGAATGTCAACAACGTTTGCATTTTTAACAAAGAACATTCAGTCAAAGGTAGTGTATCCACTTATCTTAGTTACAAGGTGACAGGATGCAACGTTAAGCCTTCAGATAAGCAATTCTCTCGCGTGGCCTTTGATAGCTGCCCGTTGTGTTAATTTATGGGTGCACATTGATTATAAGATCTTGAACTTAGCTTGGACAAAAATTAACGATGGACTGACCTTCAATTGACAATCATGTTTGGAGGCAAGCAATACTGCGATAGATTACTAGGTCACACTGGATTCTAGTCTAACTCTTTCTTACTTAATTACAAAGAATGTAAATTACTGGGATCGATACATTAAATGTCTGGAGAGATGGGAATTCCTTACTTTTGCATTTGCGTAAATTATGTGTTAATCGACCGCTTTATTAATGCTTGGTACATCTGAGGAATGTTTTAGTAACAGTTAGCATTGGCCAGTGAGCAGTTTGAACTCAAAGCCGACAGGATCTGCAAAAAATAGTTAATTTACAGTTTTCGTGCATATGACGATTAATGCATTTTCATTTAATGGAAGACTGAAGGTCAGACTGCCAAATAGCAAGTGGTCAGCATTTTAGTCATTCTGTCATTCTGCGGCCTGAATACCTTTTAGCAATAAAATAGAAGGTAGAGATTGGTACCATTCCGAGATCGTTGATTTTTTGAGAAAGTTAGGCGGTAATCTCTCTCTTTTTTAAAATAACTAAAGAGCTTACAGTGATTTTAATTTACCAAGATTAACTTAAACGGTAATGCAGTTTCTTCAACCCTAAATTTACATTGAGCGACCACCAAGATGTTTGATCCCTCTTTAATTGGTTGTAATCACTAATGCTTACCGGAGGGATTTATCCATTAAGTATAGAACTTAGTTCTGATTTATAATACACACACTTGACGATTGAATAATCATTTTAGATATTCGGAATGACTTTTTGGAGCCTTAAAATCCAGATTTATGTTTTGGAGTGATAGAGAGGGAAAAGTTATGAAGGAGGATCTCCGCAGATAAAAGTAACTTGAGTGCACTTATTATTACTAAGAGGTCATAAAATAAATCAACAATGGCGATTTACTGGAATTTTTTTATGCAGCTCCTGCCGAAGACCTCATGGGAATATAAAAATAGGGTGCCCATATCAACATCGTACATCTTTCTCAGCCCCCATTGCCGTCGAAGAAGCGCACGCACCAATCTTCGGCTTTCACGGCAGAGATTGCCGTCAAAGTGTGTTCGTTATTATCATTATAGTTCAGGGAGGGATCAAATAAATTAGCGTGATTAGGCCCACTTACGATAAAAATGCCAAAAAGAATTTCGTTTGCGTTATTCCCAAAATGAATCAAGCCTTGAGGAGGCAAGCAGCCATGCATAACCACCAAAATTCTACAAATCTTCACAACAGGAGCAGGATCGAGAGGGCCAATAAATTTGTAAAAAGGAGTTTGGAAAAGGAGTAGAAAGCGAAGTGAAGATGGTCCCAGTTACGCTTAAGGGTACTAATATTAAAGATGGAGTTGGTGTCCGTAGTTAAAGGGAAGGTACAAATATTTTTAAGCACAATATGCGCACTCAACTAATTATGAAAAAAAAAAGAATTTGCTTTTAAGGGGGGAGGTATGATATTCAAAGGTTAGAATCAGGTTCGCAGGAGAGCACTGTCTTATTTAAGCCCCCGATTCAATAGGCCTTCACCTTTGACTTTCTTCAGCTTATTTAAATAATCTTTCTAACGAAAAATTCTGATCCATTCGAACAGTTTAAGGCTGCAAATATTACGAAACCTCCCGAAGAGGTGAGAGAGCCCTGCAGAGAGCTTTTGGCTTCCTCCTACTTTGTTTTCTATACTTCTTTCGCATAGAATTATCATTCACAACCATGCGTGCGTCAGCAGTAGCTCATCCATCTTCCAACGGCCATTTTAATTCCCACGTGCACAACGTTTATTTTTGACAATGGGAGTACGCGTGAACACCAATTATGCTCAGAGTTCTGTTATATTCACGGCATACTTTTTTAAATTCAATTCTCCTTAATTATGTTCCACTTTTAAATCATTAAAATGCTACTACCAATTCTACTAATGGATCATGTTAATGGCGAGCTAACGTGTCAATACGTCAACACACTTTTTTCGTTACTATTTAAAATCCTACATAAGGAAATCAGTTCATATCGCTTTCATGACATGCAGAATTCTGAATTTAACTTTAGGCGAAGTTTAATAAATTTTAGCGCTGTATAATCGAGATGTGGACTTAGGAGATTAAATCCATTATAATCACCCATTGTTAAAATGTTACAAATTTGCTTTAATTTCGGATAGCTCACTTTATTCCATGGTTACGAGTATCCTATATTTACAACTTTCAAAGCAATTGAGCTTAAAAACTCCTTAGAGGAACAAATATTTTGGGTTTATGAAATTTCAGTGCGTATCTGGATTACTAGCTCATTCACACTTTTAGTCTTAATAATTTGTCATAAAAAAGTGATAATGACCGGAAAACAATTGGTTTATACTACCAGAAAGACTAAATAAAAAGGGAATTTTCGTTGACCATGACCAGAATTAAAGAAATTTTAACTTAAAGGCGTCTTGTATTGATTTTGTGCTATTTCAAAATGAGTGCGTTGAATCGAGAGCCATCTTCCTCCTTATTGTATCCATTGTTTGAAGAAAAGTGCTGACCTCAGCAACCTCAATTCAACTAGGAAGAACAGTTTGATTGTCTGCCCCCCCCCCCTCCCCCACCCATATTCGGGAATCTGATGCAGGCGGATTCACTATATTAAAGTGAATTATGGAAATGAAATAACCTTCACAAAATGAATGGAATTAGCCTAAAAAATTCTCCCTCCTTCACCTCCCCCCAAATTCTCCTCGAGAATACTGATGATTATCTTCTCCTTACGATCGTACGGCTAATATTGCAACCTTTTATCATTGTAAGTGCAATTGCATGAAGTACACTCTACGTTCTGTTAGATGACCATGCATTTTCAAAAACCTTCACGACAGAAAATACAGTTTCCAAAAATATTAAAACAATGCTGTTATCATTATGATAAAGGAGAAGCTGTTGGCCTGCTTTTTCTAAACGTATTTCGGTGAACAGTTTCAAATCCTTGAGAGCGTTGGCAGATAAAATTCGAAAAGCTATATATACTGAGGCGAATACTCATGAATTTCAAACACAACATTTGGAGATACAATAAATTGCAATAAAACTGCATTGGATGAATCAAGGAGAAGAACTAAAAGACTAAAATAAATGAAATATATAGGGCTGCTGATAAGATAGCAACTATTCAGTAAGAAAACTTGGATGTAACAAGCTTTCTGGATGCTTAAATACTGTCAGTTGCCTTCATCAAGTTTTTCTCTTGCAACAAATAGGAAAGCGAAGTATTTTGAGCAAAAAGCGAACTTGATTCGATCAATAAAGGGGAAACTGTGTGTAAAAATTAACTTTATTAATTCTCTAGAAAAGATTTTCTTTTACGAAATGCCCGTTAGAACTTGACATTCATGCATGAAGGTTTGGTGACCTTTTTTCTCTTGATTTGTTTAACTGTCATCTGAATTCGTCTCTCACGTAAATAGGACAGGTAAAATGAACTTATTCTTTCTCCATATTAAAGCAGAGACTTATTTGAACTAAATTTTCACTTCCTTAACTAAAAACACAACTAAGGGTATAGTAAGCCGAGCACATATCTTACTTTTAATTTAATCTAAACTATATATAAAGGAGTTGGTGCTAAGGAAAGAGAGGTTTAATGTGGTATGTTTGTTGGATCGAAGAAACTTTCAAACAATGAACAAACTAGCAGAGTTCGAGAGTAATTTTAACAGCAAATTATATACTCCCTAGGAATGATTTATTGTTTTGTTTTAATATACATGACATTATATGATGTAAGCATTATCAAAAGTAGTTAATTAATTAATTACTAATAGTTGTGACGTACACCCTGACCTATCATAAGATGAATTGGGTATTGATATTAATATTACTCCTAGAAAGGTGAACGAGCTTCGGGAAGGTGGAAATATTTCTCAAGTAAAAGCACATTGACCAGTTCAGTGTGTTTTAACCTTAAGAGGATGTGCAGAAGTAGATGTTAAGGCCAGAGGATCCGCAAAGATCTTTATTTATTTGGTTCTTGGAAATGCCATATTCCAAAAAAGACATTTTCAAAAAATCCGCCAAGAAGTATCAGCCATTTTCCGCCCATTTTATCACAAGTGTTCTGAACCGATTCAGGCACTTAAAATCTAAATGAAATAATGAAGTGAAGCTAGTATATGGCAGAGGTGATTTAAGAAAATATATTCTGAGCAAGATTAGAAAACGTCTCAATAAGAAGGCCGAATCTAAACTCATTGTTTTGGCCAATGATAAAGCTGCCTAAGATTCATGATAAATTTTTGCCAGTAACTATTTGAAATAAAACCCGAATCCTTGGTTCTCTAGTATCTCCCTTTGACGATATACTGTCGATTCCATTTACTGCCTCATGTTTATAGAGAAGCGAAGGCATTTTATTATCCTTATATTTGGCGCTGATGATTGTATCGCGTTTGGTGAGGTCTGCAAAAGCATAAAACGATTGAAAAGGTCGATCGAGATTGTTTATGAAAATCTTTCCAAATTTACTGATCCATTACATTCCACAAAAGCCAGGGTACCAATAATCATTTAAAAATATAAAAGCCTTTCTTGATCAGGAATAAGTAAATGTCTTTGTTAAAAAGAAATGCGGTATGTTCTTCCTTCTCATAATATTTAATTTAAAAAATCAAATAAAAATTTGGTATTGTGAACGATCCTCATCTATTTAATGACAATTAGCTGATCTAAATTTATAAATAAAAATTTTATAAATGTTTGCAAAAAGAACAAAAGTCTTTCATCAGGCATTAAGTGATTAATTCGTAATTTCTTATTAAGTCCACAATTGAAGGACAAATTGAATTATAGGTAAAATTGCCTTAAACCTAACTTCAAAAATATCTTTCTTTTTTTTGGGGGGAAGGGGAAGATCTCATCAAAATTGATTTTATCTTTAAACTGTCTCTCGAATGTATAAATAACAAAGATTAAGACATGGTTTAGTACTGGCGATCACAACTTCATACCAGATGATGAATAATGCGACATCTCACTAGTTAGAACTCTGTTTCTAATGTCACCAATTCACCTTGGCTGCGAAATAAGGGGAAGACAGGATATTTAGGAAGAAGCTTTAAGCTGACACTCAGACGTCAGATGACAGTGGAATCCATACATTCAAATAATGCCACAAGGCTAACAATTATCAAAGGTATTACACTGTATAGTTCTAAACCATTATGAATAAACTGCTACTCGTGAATATATATATCGGATCTTAATTCCCAGCATATGTGGAAAACAGCAGTCTTTCCCGAATGAGAGCCTGAGGCTTAAAATTAGGTCAAGATTTGCTGAAGAAAACCCGTATAGATTCGAGGTGGAAGGGAAATTGAGCGAATACTGAGATAAACTGTGAAATTTGGAGGGCCGATTGCCTGCCACGGAAGCTTAAAAACTGGGTTGTAACTGATCAAGGCAGATTGGCTGAGTTATCGCGAGGCCGCGGTGAGCGAAAACCAGCGATCGACTTGTGATTTGGGCAAAAAAGAAGTGGAACGCAATACTAGAATTTGCTCTCATAAACATCGTAGTAAGAACATATCTACGTAGAACGATGTGTCAAAATATGTGGTCCAAAATCAAAATTCTAAAAGCGTGAATAGAGTAATTTTTGATCATAAGGTCAAGTTTGGCTATTTAAAATAACGCATTAATTTTTTTTCTGTTAACGGGTGCAACAGTTACAACTTGTTAAAAGACAAGTAAGAATAAACTGCTCCACAGCTTACGTTAGTCAAATTATCAGGTTGTAGACAGAGCAAACGCAGCGAAAGTGCATATTTAGAGAGAAAGATATTTTCGCAAAATCAGGAGAATAAAGAAGAAGTACAGCAGACAGGATCACAGTCTTAAAGTACATGTTAAAAAATGATTTACAGCAAGTTTACCTGATTTGTGATATTATCAATCGGATATATTTCCCTATTTAATTAACCCAACATTCAGTCTCCGCAAAGATAGCGTCTCATTATTTCAATAAGCTTTCCTATTCAGGTTAAGACTAGTAGATAATGTAGTAATGTAATTAATGTATAAATTTTTACAGGCAGATGATAGCACCTAAATTGTTACACAACTGGGTCAACTGCTATCATTAGTTAATCGAAGATTCAATCAAAGTCAAGGATTAAGTAATTAATGTCAAATAAATCGTCACCTTAGAGCATGTTTAGTGTTATGATTCCCTTCCAACTTATGCAATCCTATTCAGAATGGGTAATCTTAAGCTGTTCTGCGATATGGTCTATCGAAATATCCCGAAAGGTCACACTTGAGATTCAGAGGAATAATTTGTCATAAAGGGAGGCGACAAAAAAACAGTACTGGCAGAACTCTTGACGCATGACTACACAGATTACATTTACAGGTAGAGGTAGACGACAAGTTAATAAAAGTGTCATTGAAATCAAACTTATCAAAATTAAGTGTCTCTCAACCTATAATGAATTGATTAGAACAACCTCAAGCAGGTGCGTTATTGAACATCAACCATAAATAAAAGATATATTTAAATGAGGAATATCCTCGTGTTGTTTCTCCGTGCCAGCGACTCTTTTCAAATGGAAGCAAGATTACTTGGCACTCCCAAATCGATCGCCACAGATCCAAAGGTGATTTACTAATTGGCAGACCCCTACGTCTGGTAAATAACTACTACAATAATTAAGTGAAAGAAGATGGCTCCGAAATCAAATGAAAAATTGGTACTAAGGTTTTCTCTACACAGAGCAAGACAGGAAGATCTTGGATGCTGTCCGGCAGAACTCGTACTCGGCACAACCATAAGACTACCTGGAGAAATGTTTGCCAACTCCCAAGACCGAACTCCCATAGATCCATCGTCGTATTCCGCACGCTTAAAAGGGCATTTCAGATCCATTCTCCCTACTCCTACCCGTTTGAATGACAGGCCTACACATATCCATAAAGACTTATGTACATGCCCCTTCGTTTTTGCTCGAGTGGATACAGTTAAGAAACCACTCCATCCACCTTATGATGGACCTTACAAAGTCCTCAAACACGAATATAAGTACTTCATTCTGGTCCGTTATGGCGCCAAGGATTCCGTAAGTATTGAGCAGTTAAAACCGGCATATCTGAAGCAAACGCCTAAACCTGAATCTGCCGTTCCAACACCCCCTTCTAGTTCTACTACCCAATCCTATAAGGATACTATACTCCCTTCCTTCCCCCCCACCATAACATTCCTCTCCCGAAGATTCTTCGAACCATTTAGTTCCAACACCCGTATCTCACCAACTCGAACTCTATCCCACTCGTTCTGGCCGAAAAGTTACTTCCCCTCTCGACTGGCCGATTATTTACATTCATTAACTTTCGAGCGTTTTCTTTCACCTCTTAGCCGCCTACAAGAGCTCTAGAGGGGGAGTATTGTGGAGACACAACTTCAGCATGACTAATGCAGAATCAATGACCAATACCAGTACGATCAATCAATGGTCAATTCCAGTACACGATTATCCGACCAATCAATGACTCAAGTTATGTGAGATCATCATACCATAAAGTGTTAATAATGACTAAGTTCCACGTCATACTTTACACATACATATCACGCTTGCATACAGCACGCCATACTAAATAAACGTATTCACGACATGCGTCTGTTTCTGCTATTCTGGGAGACTTACCAACTAGGAGAATCTGTCACTGAGGTTTCTGGGAACAGTCAAGGCTTATTAAGGTAGCTGGTCCGCTACAGATTGAAGGGAAAAAGTGCAAAGAATCTCAAGCTCCAAAGTACCTGAATTGATAATCCTGAATCTCTGATTAATTAGAGTTTTCTCGATCCCTTGATTGCCATTTCTGCCACATACTCTTCCCTTTTCTCTTAAATCGTGAACATACCATCACTTATAAACCCTTACTACTTAGGTGCTTAAATGTTTCCCCATGAAGAAAGGTTGTAAAGCTGGTGAAAGCTGTAAAGCTGTAAAGCTAAAAGTTTCTATGGCTCTGCCATGGGAAATAAAATAAATAAATAAAAACATAATAAACAAGGAAACATGAGGAAACCATAAACATTCCATTTTCTAAAATGAAATAATATGCATGCATACGCGATAGAAGAGGCCTTGATTAAATAGCGCCTTTATAATAGAAGAAGCTCGATATCTTTTCTTCTTTTCCTAACTGAATTAAATTTTCGGCAGATTAAACTAATTAAGTGAAAAAAATTCTCCCCTCTTTATTAGTCAATAGCTTATGAAAATTAATGTTAATTTTTAAATTAAAACCTAATTGTCCTCGGTATTGAAGTTAAAACATTTAATTATCAATAACGAAAATATGTCGTTTCTTCATATGAAGTTGTGGGCGAAAGGCCAAGGACTTGCATTGGCAAAAGTACATTATCTCGATAATGTAGGTGCGGAGCAAAGTCACAGCCGCCTTTTTACTTTAGAAATATTGTTAAGACCTCAAGGATTGAAAAAAATAATATATTTTGGTGTGAGATTATACTTTTAGCGAAATATAAAAAATAGCGATTAAATCCACATGAAGCGGACGTGATTAAATGCCGGAAATCATAAGCACAAGAAAATAACAAACTGATTAACTCTTAATATACGTTCTGCATCTTGTTCTACTTGAATTTACTCCCTATGGCATTAACTTCCGTTCAGTTGGTTAAGAATAAGTAAATCTAAGTAAGCATAAACAGATACAAACAGGTATCTTTTGAATCATTTCCATAGAATTAAAAACATAAACAAAAGTGCTGAATAAGATAAATTACAAAAAATGGTTATGTAGACTAATTATAAATTTCTATTAAAAATATAAATTCGCAGTAATGAATAATTTTCTAAATAAAACAGATAGTGTTTCTCCTCATTACCAACAAGTTCCTTTGCACTCTCCACCATCTTGAAAGAGCAAAACCAGCGTATGGAGGACTAGATTACAAGAGAGGAAGAGAGTAATTGAATTTGCATACCTTCTGCTGCGTTAAATGAATAAGGCTTTAGACAATAAGGACTTACCAGATTTAGAATAGCAACTTTTGGAAAGTATTTTCCTTCACCAACGTGGGAGTAAATACAAATATGATTTATTTATTAAAGATAATATATTTACTAAATTTTAAAAAGACGGTCAATTAAAAAAATAACACTTTATTCATAAGGCCATCACTGCAGTGATAGCGTAGGGTTTTCCCAAACGTAGTTATTCTGATTTTCTGGGTGAAAATTAAGTTTGAATAAGTGATCCTGGGGTTTAGAAGAAGATAATATCCTGTGATAATGAGTGCATTCTATCTAAGGTCGAGAGGAATTCAAGTCTTTTAGAACACTCATCAAAACGCAACTATATGGATGTCCACTTCTCGCGATAAAAATGATTGGTTCTGTGAGCCACTGCGCAACCATCTTCATTGTACTTGAAAAAAAGGGGAGAAAAGCAGCTGAAATTAACATGATAGGCTATCTTTTGAAACCCATCTGTCCCTATTTGAATCGAGAGCTCATTCACACAAAAGGAACAATTTAGAGCACATGTTACCTTAAGCTTAAGAAGGGTAAATTGGCTTATACATTCAGCTGACACTACATGTCTTAATCTTAATTTTCCAGAAGGTAGGTTGTTTATTCAAGTGAGTAAACTACTAAACAGGCCGACGGAAAGTTCTTACTTCTTGAGAAATTTTCCTCTGCTTTACCAAATAGGCTCTGGTGTTCTTCCATAATTCTCGACAGATAAAGCTCTAACGCTAGAGATCATAACAATCAGGAGGAATAAATGCTTTTGCATTTCATTGTTTGTTCCACTAATTGTCCTTTTGTGTGACATAATGCAACTGAACAAAGAATTAATGCATGAATAGTAGCTTTGTTGACATGATTAAATTAATGCAGTTATTTACATACCATTTACCTATAAACATTGATTCGAAATCGTGTTTAGTGCATCTAATAGATCCTAAACCTTTTCAAATGAAGCTTAACTAAATACCCCAATTTCAAAATGAGTTCGCACTTGCGAGTTCTTAACTACATATGTAATTTGTTAAATTGTTTGATCTCTTAAATGCCCTTGTCCTCACTCCTCACAATCTCATAGGACAATCTTAAGGAATATACGAATTACAAATAAATTGAGTTATTAAGTTTTTAATAATAACTCAGTGAAGTAGCAGGAGATCTTATCGATTTCCGGTAAGAAATCTAAATATATACTTATTCATAATTCAACAGGAAGCAGTAAATTAAAATCCTGAGCAAGTAAGCTGCCCTTTGAATAAACAAATTCAATTGAATAAGTGTAAATGTACTAGAACCTATTTACTTGTGGTCCTGCGAATTATCGAGTTTATAACCGCATTTACACAAAGTGAGGAAACGAAGCTGGAGATCACCTTTTTTATTGAATAGAATTAGGTCAGAAAACTGGCATTTCTGGAGCATTGAGGCGTTATAGTGAAATGTTTACGGTGTTAGGATATAGAGAGGGATTTATGGTAAGCATAAAGGCAGAAAAACAGCAGACTATCGACGGTTCATTCAGCAGTTGGCAATATCGCATAAAACGTAGTGTTTAACAGTTTGAGGTCAAGGTGACCCAACGTGACTTGTATTGTGAATCTAGCTGGATCTCATATGGCGAAATATAAATCGCCTGGTGGCTTAAAAATTAGATAATTAAATATTTCGTCAAAATGTAATTACTATTGGAATTGTATCAACATAACTATCTGTGTACTCCAAGACTGTATGTTGATAGCATTTAATAGTCCATTAACTCAACTCAGAGCAAAATTAAGCGTATTATATATTTATTTCTACACATTTATTTATTTATTTTTCATTCCTTCTTTTCTTAACTTTTATTCGATATCATTTTTGCGTTCTGCACTCACGCTTTGGATCAATGATTGATAAGAAGTCTTGCTCGTAAAAAAGTCGAAGCTTTGAAAGAAGGTTTTTGTTGGCAGTCCCATCTCCTTACACTATCAAGAGAATAGTTTTTATGCACATTTACTAAAGGATATGTTGTGAAGATGTTCCACAATACTCTGCTTTAATCACTTTCTTAATTTTACGGTGTCAAAACACTGGGAATAATTTGGGATGTTAAATATTTGTGAAATAGATCGAAAGAAAAGACAGGTAGGTAGAATATTTTTCGACTTTTTACTTATCTTCCCTCAATTTCTGTAATTCCTTATGTGATTAAATTTAAGGTTAAATTGAAGGACTATGCTGTTCAATCAAGAGTATACATTTATTTCAACGATGATTTCATTTTTATTACCAACGACAAATCGAACAACAGTAATTATTATTCAAGCAGAGCGCC
The DNA here is from genome assembly GCA_000469805.3 of Hymenolepis microstoma. Lineage (NCBI taxonomy): Eukaryota > Metazoa > Platyhelminthes > Cestoda > Cyclophyllidea > Hymenolepididae > Hymenolepis > Hymenolepis microstoma. Next base: position 16,175,743 of record LR215994.1, read on the forward strand.
TAAACAAAAGGGGTGATAGTTGTGATGCAAGCAATGGCAAAATTCATGAGGAAAATCGTGAACCCAAACCCTAATGTGTACGGACACTAAAATAGCCTTAAATTTTTCATTAGCCTTCCTTCATCAAATTTTCTGCTCATTCCCATTTCATACGGCCTTGGAACAGCCATTCTCAGTTTGTGGAATGTCTGTGCTCTAGTGATAATTTATTCGCAATTGGATCTCATCTCACACGACTTTACAAATTTATTGAACTCGCTTTGCTTGAGCTCTTTCTTATCACGACGTCAATTTTTCAACTCAGGAACGGAGCGTCTGACACACTTTTTCTACAGTCTTTGTAAGAGCATTGGGCATCGGGATCTCCTTTTCAAGCATTAACTGACATTCCCCTTTGTGCTTCGATATGAAATCAGCCTCCTAATCCTTCTGCCAAAATTGTGTCTGATTTACAATTTGTATGGAATTTTCTCGATAAACTTAAATTGAATTTCTCTATCAGCGGAATTGAGAAAATTTAAAGTTTCCATACGTGGAGGTGCCTTAGGCAACTCAGCGAAGGTGTGATGTTAGGTGTTTGGGAGAAGAAGGTTGGTGTTTGGATGGAGAATCTCAATAATAAATCTTGTCCGCATTTATGAGAAGGAAATGGTGGGATAAAACGGGAAGTAAGTTGCATGGCCACTCGGGATCATCTACTCTTTGCAAACGCGTGTGAGATGAAAAGACACTGGCGAATAAACCATCAGCGAAAAGCAGATATTCCACAAACTGATATGATTTCATGCAGGGTAGATGGCTGCTTCAGGAGCTACGAAATCATTTGAAAACATACCACCTGGAATTCCAGTCGTACGATTGATGTAATGAGTCAAAGAAATATGCACAGAAACTTAAATGTACACAGCTTGACAATTTTACAGTCCAGATGCAACATGCTTTGATTCCAGACTTATCACAGTGACGTTTTGACAAGCAGCACTATGTTTAGGTCGTCTACGTGATTACAATGTGTACACTTTCTGACATTGAAATGGATGATATTAATGATTCGACTTTATGTTGTATGTTTTAGAAAAGAATAATATTTAACCATATTCATCTTGCTTACTAAAGTGTTGTTGTTTTTGCGTCTTATTTTAAATTTCTTTTGTGGTCATATAATGAGTCGGAGAAAAGGAAGCATTTACCTCTCCCTTACAACAAAATGCATGGCCATTTGAAACAATGCTTTAATAGACGGATTTACTGTTTACTCCGTTTGCTTCGAGATTCGACATAAATTGTGTGACTTATTTCATTTTAGTGAATTAAAAATTGAGTTTCCTTTAATAATTTACCGTTCTATTCGTTACAAGCCGCTCATTCTGTTATATTACTTATTAATCATTTACTTTGAAGCGTGTGCCGCCGTAGAAGAACAGAGTCACTGTCTGCTTCCAAGATGACTACGTTGTTGGGCAAATAACCAAGGTCAATTGTGCATAGTTGTAAGAGATCCATAGGGAAAGTATATTTCGTAGGACACAACTGTTACATTACTCTAAGATGCGTTGCAAAATTCCACTCAAATCGCGAGATTGCCAAAGACGTAAAATACAACAGTTCTGGAGAGAATAATTTGGGTGTGTTAAAAATCTCAATGGTGCCAAGCATCAAGAAGTTTCGTACAAATAATTTTGAACAAGCATTCAACCGATGCGATGCAATGTCCAATCCAACCTCTTTTGCTATTATAAACCTTGCTGTCAAAATGAGCGAATACTCAGAAAACTGAGATCCAACTTAGTAGCTCTTCTCGCCTATTTTGAAGAAGAAATCCTCTTCAATGGAATTTTTAATTGAAAATGAAATAGCATTTATTTTAAAGGAGTGATCAGTCGAAGACAGCCTTTCATGGTGGAATGCTTGAAATCACCGAGAGCATCTAACAGATTCAGAACGAAACAGTCAAACGTCCAAGAATTATGAAAAATTTATAAATTGAGTTTATTTCAGACTGAACTACTTGCAGCCACAATCACTTAATAAATAACAGTTAAGATAGAGTCATTATCATACGTTACCGAGTTTTTAATAAGGTATGGATTTTACAAACTTCGAATGAAGTAAAAAATTTAAGGTGTTTGATTGCGCAAATTGGGTAACTCTGAAGGATATATATTTGAAAAACTCCTTTTAAACCCAAAACGTCGCATCATCGTTTCGCTTTTTGAACTCAAAAAATTGACCCAAATTGATTTCATGGATTTACATCTCTTTAAATGGTGTGGTGAAGGCATATATTCTCACAGCTTTCAAAGAGTTTAAACTATTTAATAGATAATAGAGAAATTTGAAGCTTTGTCAAAAGTAAAAAAATATTCTGCCAAATTAGCTTAAGTGATATAACGGTCAAATTTTACAAAAGAATCTAGTATTAATTAAATTGATACATATCAGAAATTAGGCTAAAGTAAAGTCTGGAAAATCCACACAGCTTTCTAAGATCTTTATCCTTAGACGTTGAGTTAAGAAGAAAGAGAAATAAAGACTTAAAATGGGAAAAGAATGAGGATTAAGGCTAAGCGCTCTTTCTGTGTGTTAGTCTGTGCATAAGGTACAAGCAGAGTAGCGAGGTCATCACTAAGTAGTGCTGAGTGGAAATCAGTTATCGATATAAAGATGAGACTTAGGGCACACATGCACCCATGTTCAGACTGTATATAATTTGCACAAGGTCTAAATGGAATATTGAGGAGTCACCATTATGAGCCTTAGCGTCCTCGCTTATGATACCACCAGTCAATCAGAATGGCTCCATTAGTCAAATACTCAATCATATTCCTTGTGTTTTACGAGCTCCTTATATCTGTAAGGCAGAGCTGGCCAGCATTCAAAGATCTGCAAATGCTTTCGAAAAGTCTACTTTGATTACTCTATCATGCTCTCTCCCCATCTGTCGCTGCTCCTATTTACTACTTTGTATACCTTTACTCGATTAGATACATCTCATAATCCAACAAATAATTATATCCTACACATACAAAACTATTGTAATATCTAATAATAAATTAGCTATTCTTGGAGAAATTAACTGCTATTTTTGTTCCTTTATATTGATTGCACATTTTAAAATTCATAAAATTTGAAGGGAAAGCATTTTTACATCAGGATAGAAATAGCAAGTCTGAGCTAATTGTAGATAAAGTGAGCCTACTCCCATTGTTCTACCACTTCATTAAGTATTTCAGTAGTAATTAAATGGTAGAAATAGGTCGCTATTGAAAATTATTGGTATATATTAGTTTTAATTACGGTGCTGCTCTCCTTCATTTGTTTTATTTAATAAATAAGACATCTTTTAATCTGGCTGGTATTGAGTACAGATTTAATGACAGCTTGAATTGCTAATCTATTTCCAACATGAAATTATATTATCAATTGACAAGTAATTAATCAATGATGTCTCTTTTACTACAAAAGTTTAGCGACCAATGTAAGAGCTTTCCTTTTTAATTATTTTGGTCCATTTTATTTTGAAACTTAATTAGTATTTAGAAATCAAAATACTGAAACGCTTCTAAAAGGCTACCCTATTCTACACAAAGTGGAAATTGATAATTTGAAGATTAATGAAGTGAATTTTCCAATGAGTCGAGTTAAATGCGTTGATGGTGTAGCGGATAACATAATAGACTACGATTTCAAAGGTATTGCGGTCATTGCTCTTCTATGCGCATCCAATGAAAAATGCGGTTTTTCTCACTGTTGAAGTGCGGCTAATGAAGTGTCTGACATGGTTAGAAGGCCACAGGGATGATATTCACTGGGCCAAGATTAACGTTAATTAGCGCTCAACTAAATAAACTTGAGAATCACTAGTATTTTTAAATAGTAATTTGACTGTACATCTTCTTAAATTAATACTTCGCTTATCCAGTTTTTCAACTGACCTAATTTCAGATAAATTCCTTTGATGAGTCATTATTTTTATAAGTTTTCGTTCAATTCTGAGTGAACCCGTTACGTTCTATCTAACTGAGCAGAATTTTGTCGGCATCAGTTAACAATATAACGGCAGCCATCGCATTACCTTGGCCTGTCTATAATTGAATAGTACTTCATTTATGACCACTACGCATATTCCTCTCTTTGCCTTCAAAACAATCGTAAATATATCATCTCACTTGTCGTTGTCGATCTCCCAAATCTCAACAAAGGTCTCCTCTACCTCGTTTTGTCTTCTTGTCCTTGTTATAAAAGAAATGACCACGTAGGCGGTAATTTTTTACACATTGGTTTAGTATTTATTTAATATATCCTCGCTTTGGAAGAAGATAAAGAAAAGTTGCAAAAGTATTGGAGTTATTTAAATTAATTTCTACTTACAGCTTTAATGGGTTTTTTATTTTTGGAAGATAACATTACTTCGTTTCCAAATTTTCGGTTTTAAAATGAAATAAACTTGCATTTCTTCGTTCATTGGGATTTATATGGAATCCGGAAGGCTATTAACCTAATTGGTCTTACAGTAAACAATAGTGGTGGAGACGAGATAATAATTAATAAATTAACTTTTGAATTTAGCCTATCGCAAATACTATGGCCCTGAAAAAATTAACGTTGAAAATAACAATTAAACAGTGATCTTATTGTAATCCAGTATTGTAGCTATCCTTAATAAAACAGTACATACAAGAATATTTAAGGTTCCATTTTGTTCTGCATGATTTACCTTGTTTTTCGTAGAAATTCCCCTAATAACTTCTCAAGAAAATAAATTATTTTTATTCATATGAAGTGTATCGGTGCTGACGGTTGAAATTGACTTGAATTTGCACGTATTTTTAGGGCTTTCTGAACTTTACTGATGTTAAATTCCTCAAAGCCGCCTTCAATTAGGAAACGTCTCGCTACTAAGAATAAAATTATTGCCAATCTAGAAGTTTCTTTTTAATTAATCCCAAAAGGAGTACACTTACATGAAGGGAAATAGCACTGAATGCGTGATTGAACACCAAGTGCTTGAACATTGGAATCGAAGGAAGTTAAGTAACCGGCCAACAGAAAATACCAAATTGACAAAGAATTTGACGTTCATTTCACCGAGAATGACTGTGTCACCCTATGACTAATAGCATAAAGCTAATTTGCGTTGACCTCTGTAAATAACAGCCAAGTATACATTCAAACTCTATTATGATGGACGTTCAGTGAGTTAGCATTATTTACTGAGCCAATTTATTGAATTCCTTAATTCAGAGGGACATAGAAAGTCCCATTCCCTGAGATAAAGTGAATTATAACAAAGCACATGGTATACATCAAGGATAGGAAATCAGTTTGTCGGGTTAAAAGGAAGGCAACAGTACTTAAAGTTATGGAAGGAGTGGTAAGACATGTGAAGGGATTGAGCGTGCATTGAGCAGTTAATAACCTTATTAAAGAGAGAGGAACAAATGAGAAAAATGTTGATTTGAGTATATGCTGATGTAAACAGACTGGAACCCACGGCAAAGGAGTATAGGTGAAGCAAAGAGGTCACCATTTGTAGTATAGACTTATTGGATGTGGAGCTAAAACGAGTGAGATATGACAATGTTCATGGCCAGAATTTTGGTTAGGCTTTAAACGCAGGAATTTGGAGATAAGAGCTGAGATACGAATTTACAATTTTTTATTAAATTTAGCGTAAAAGAAGAGAAGTTGATTAGTTAAATTAAAAGGGAATTACGCCTGGCATTTAGGGATATAATAATGGATATTAAGGGCTTAAAATAGTGGAGTCTTATGTCAATGAAATGCTTGAAAGACATAAGAAGTCTGAGTGACAGTGATGGATACCTGGCGCTATCACCTCCTTTTCTTTTCAGTCACCGACAAACTCTCTAAATATAAAATTATCTGCCTTCGAATCGATCAGGCGTGACAAATTCATGGAGATTTTATCTGACTTAATTTACGATTTATAAAGTCAGTCTCACTGCCAGATCTCCACCTAGACGTGGTTTAGTTAATAACACGTATACTTCATATTCTTAAAGAACTTTTCTAGACTTTTAGGTATTTGGATCAGTGATGACTTAATTGAGATGCAACAGGGAGTATTCTATAACAATCCAGTGATCACCTTTAAAGGTAAAGTTGTGGACGTTCCGGAAATTATTTAAATGTTGTATTCCAATAATATAAGCAGCACGAATCAGTGAACGGATTCAGATGATAGAATCAAAGGATTATTTATTTCTTTTAATAGTACATTTCAAAATTGGTCAGCTTAATACTCAAATAAGATCAATAAACTATGACCTTTTATATATTTATTCTTTTATATTTGGCTGGCATATGTGGCGATATGGGAAATTTTATTGAAAGGTCTTTAACCAGCAGTCAAAAGCGTCCACAACAAATCTCTAATTCTCTCCCAGCTTTTAATTTCGTCTTCGAAAAGAGTGGCTAAAATTAGACAAGTGGGTTCAATAGATTGCTGTCTCTTAAATGCGTCTTTATTTTGATGAAGATTGCCCAAATGACTGAAAATGAATGTTCCACCTGAGGAAGTTTTAATAGTTTTGGATTTTGAATGATGCGGCAGGGGCAAATTCTACTAGAAGCACTTTACGAAATCGATCAGCGAAGACAACGCAGCCGCTTTTTAATTAAGAAAATATGTTCTCAATACTCGAATAAATTTGGCTGCAACAGCTGGTGAGAAAGGTTTTTAAATAGCTGACCTTCACAATCTTATCACTGATAAATTATAAAATAAGTATATATTTCCCACAACCTAATGCAAACTACGCTAAAAATATGTATTTTTATACTGTACTGTGAGTTTTGAAATCGACGCCTTTCCAGACCTCACAGTGGGCAACACTTATTGTCTTTTAGTCATATGGAACGCTGACCAAAAAGACAGTAGTTGAGGAGAAAATGGGAGACCGACTTTTGTTGGAGTGTTTTTACGCTATTTCCTAGACCGCGCCCATCACAACCAAAAAAGAAAACAGTTTAATGACGCGTTCGGGAATTCGATGTTTTTCTATTACTATTCGAATCATGATAAATGAATATATTTCGTGCAGAATATGTTATCTCCATCTACTTTGAATTCCATTGTCTTCAATACGAAGCTATTACTAAAATTAGTTGAGAAAGCTAAAGACTCATTCCAACGCCACCAAATTGCCAGGCGCATGTCACTTCAATGAATGAGTACGAAGATAAGATTCAGAGTCAACCTGAACATACAGGATTTTCAGAATAAATCGGAAATTTCATTGAAAGGCGAAAAAATTTTGACAGTTGCAAAATTTAATAGAGTAAGAAATTCAACAGATAGAGAGGCTACATCATTGTCAAGAGTTTTCCTCAAAATACTTGCCAGTGGTGTCTATTACAGCCTCAATCTGGCACCGGCCACGGCTTAAGGACCTGAAGGAAGCTGATTTCATACTTTCTCTCAGAAAAGTCTCTAAAGCCGCATCCATTCTTTTTATTGAATAGTTGAGTTTTGTAGTATCGGTACGGCAATTAGTGCCTTCCTCGACAGCGTTCAATACGTATATAACAGTGGTGTAGTCATAATAGGTGGCTGATAGTCACTTTTGACTTTTAACAGAGTTTTGGCAAGGAAATAAATCCTGTTGCCGCCACGCATAACCTACTATTGGTTACAATCCTTACCCAAGGCTTAACTACTACAGCGGGTCAGCAATCCCATGAAGACATCTAAATTCAGTTTAGGTCCTACACTCAAAAATGCATGGTAGGCGTCATTTTACATCAGAAGAAAGACACCTATTCGGAAAACATGACAATTGCAGAAGTATAGTCAGCAAAACTTAAATAGCGTCCTTTGGATTCTACGAAATATGTGCCTTCTGTTATTATGTGTTGTGTTTATGATCTACGAAAAAGTCTTGCTCATTAGAAAAGGAACAAGCTGTTCGCATTTTAGCGAGATGATTCACTTCGCTCAGAAATTTTGTCGCCTATTCCGACGAATTTCGGGCGCCTTTCTGCGATAAATGGATCTATACGAGTCGTCTGTGAGCTGCAGTACTGAAGGTCTTCATCAAGTGCGAGCCCCAGGGTAGAAACTGAAAAATTCAGTTAACTGTGGTGGGTAAGTCCGAATTGCAAAGCCTGGGGCTCCAGCATTTTCAATCACATCTGATGTTCGTTTTGTTGCATTCTTCTTGCCGCAACAGCCTTGCAGTCTCCATCGTATTTGATATTTCAGGCCGGCTTATTTTCACAGTGTTCGGGAAATATCGGGCAGAGTCCATAATCTCCTTATTTTGTTTATCAGCGCGAATAATTATGATCATCAGCAATGATTCATTTGAGTTCTAGTCATTCTTTCTCGTTGACAGCACGCATATGAATGAAGATGGGCTTCAACTTTAAAGAGAAAGCGTAGTCTGTGTGAGACACCTTCAGTTTAACTTGAAAAAAATAACCAAGCTTCAGTTTTTTTTGTAAATTTATCCAGAACCCAACATCAGAGTAGCTGGATTACAGGCGGAATATACTCTCTTATTATGGCCACGCCATTGAAAATAAGAAAATATGAGAATAGTTGAAGCGGGACAAATAGTAAATGCACGATTAAAATTGGGAGTGTATTTCAAAAAATTGAGGTGAAATTAAGTGTTCTTTCTCATTTCTGACGTTCAAGTGATTTTGGTCAGTATGTTTTCGCACTTTTTTCCCATTCGCCTAATATGCCGACCTTGAAACTTTAAATTCGGCTTATACTTAGAGCTGATCGATTCTAGAATGTACTCAAGTCAAACCACCAGTAACTACCTTTTCCAATAATTTATGAAATTATGTACAACTCTAGGCAAATCTTCGTAGATAGTAGGTCTTATCGCCGAACGCAGAGGAATCTGTCATGACCACTTGAATGCGAGTCTTATGAGTACAGTGTTCGAACTCTCATTGGCAGATCACATAATAAAGTCACATTGTTACATAATGATATGAGTGAGGCAGACCTTCCTTGTCGTCATTTTAGTCTCAATTGAGTGTTTGATAATTTGCAGTTGATACAGTGTGAAAATTTGTGGACTGGATGAGTCGTGTTTTCTCTATAGGATATATTTAATAAAACTGGGGTATATTTTAAATCCAAACCCACTCAAAAATATGGATTTTTAAGGTTAAAGTTTTAAAAAACATAAAATACTCCTATAACTAGTCAAGTAGTGGTAGTACCGCTTCAATTAAATAATGTGAGAAATTGGAATTTTCAAAAGAAACTATGCTCATTAATAAAACATTGTCAATTCAATGTAATATTTACGAAAACATTGAGAAAGATTAGAGTGGAACACTATCAGAATACTCCTAACTTTCGGACTAACTTGGAAATTTTGCCAGGTCTCAGACAATTTCCTCTTCCTTCACAACAAAAGTCTTGATTATTTCGCACTCAACAACCATTGCTTCTTCATGTCCTATTCCAACAGATTGCTCTTTGATATTATAAACCAGATCAAGTAAGGTGTTTCTATGGCAGTTCCTGTCTCTGTTAGGTACAGATAAGAATCACGGCTTGGTTAAACCAACGAAGGAAGTCATTGCCTTGACCAGTCAGCCCTTTTTCCCTCTCAAAGTAAATTTACATGTCGGCTGCATGCGAGTGTTTGCATTCAGGAAAGTAAAACTTTCATAGATCACCATTCCATAAACACTACCGCAAGCAAAGTCTTTAAATGTCCAATTTCAGGATATTTTAAGCCTTAAATGGAAATATCATCCACAAGGCTGATATTGAATACAATACTAACTTCTCCAAGAAATAAGCCACGTATTCCTTGATCCGAGATAGATTACGAAAAAGTACAATTTCCATACCACAAGGAGAAAAACTACCTTCACTTTCCCTGCATTATACCTCTAAAGGTATGTACACGGTCCCTTTCAACTTGCCTTAATGAGCATATCACGAAGCAAATAACAGCACTGCTCAAGACGTATTAAGAAAATACGAAATAAAATGGGCTCTCTGCTTGACTCGATTGGTTGGAGCAAAAGCAAATTGTGGATAACGGGACAGCCCCGGAGCAGATCTCCTTCTCTCCGCTTTTGCAATTCACTGCCAGCAACACCACTTGCATATGCCTCTAAATTATTCACCAAACGGTGGGAAGCTTTTTGACCCAAAATGACCGACTTTTTGTTCACATATGAACACAGTTTGCCTCCTGCTCTCGCATCCTTTACGATTTTGCTTTAAAAATGATGTAGAGACCTCACCGTTTTATGAAAGCGATTTCTCAAACACTGTGATAAGTGGAAAAATAGTATTGTAAGGAAGCACTGTGTACATAGTTATTTACTTAACTATGCGTGTACATAAATTAAATTTACAACCTATAGCAAAACTGCATATTATCACTCTCATTAATAAGGCCGTTTGATCTAAGAATCCGATGTAACAGAGATTAAAAACAATGAGTCGATGAGGTCACTATTGTATTTATTGGGTCAAGGGAGAAGGCATTCGAGCATTTGATCCGAAAAGTAAATTAACTTGACTGAGAATAATTTCGTTTTGTCCATAAGATTACATGTTCAGTTGAGTAGGACACTCAAATGGTGGTGCAATCTTTCAATGAAATATGTACCAATGTCCCAAATAAGGGTGAGAGTATTGTTCAACTCTACGTAGTATCATTTATATGCCTTTCTCTCTCTTCCCCAGTAATATGCCATGACAATAGTTTTCTGGTCTCTCATATTTGACCTCTCTATCTTCAATGCATGCTGTCTCTTTCTCTATCAAGGAATGCGATTGTGTTTTCCAAACATTACTTACCAAGACCTCTGGGACTTCAAATTATTTGCAATCGTCACTTATTCTCTATTCAGAGCAAACTGCCTAATGTGTTCATAAAGCAATTTGACCAATTCCATTATAGTGAGATTAGAAGTCGAAATACCCATGAAGATGTTGAATAAATAATAGAAATCGCCTCAATTTACAATGCCAATTCTGAATTTGGGTGCAAGTGCTTCAGGATGGAAATTCACCACATTAAATAAATTAATCCACGCTTTTTACTTATGCACGTTAATTAACTTCAGCAAAAAATATTCTACCGGTGCTTATAGTTAGGTATAGGGAGAGCTGAGTAATAAATGGAACCGGGATGAGATTCTTTGGCAAAGTACGGCTTTTTCATGGCTTTGCTTATATGGCCAATTTGCTCACAAGATGTTGCTGGGTTGCGGTGGACTCACACTCAGAGGAATAGAACAGAATGCAGCACATTCAGGGCAATTTGTTAACTAAACAAGCATGTTATATGTCGTTTCCACAAGTCGTTTCCTTTACAAAAACTTAGCAGCCGATCGAGTTATCAATGAGGTTAACTGATGAAAAATTGTGAAATGCTTAGTCATTTCAAATGCTGCCTTGAAGATTATAAAATTTATCTCTTAACAGAGAATTTTATAAAATTTTGGCAGAATAATTTGAACAGTGTTCAGATTTTTACAAATTTGTACTTCAGACTCAGCAGAAAAACCCGAAGCTCAAACCAGCTCGTTTGTTTGGTGAATGGACAGTTTTTAACGAGAAAGAAATATATCAAACGGAGATTTAATTTCGTCTGTTTTATCTTAATCAAGCACATGCTATCCAGTTCGTGATCAAAAATCATGTGATATCTGAGAAAATTAGTTAGATACCGTTTATAAAGTGATTAAGTCATTAATCAAGTTTTAACCTCGCAGTGCACTTTTGGTCGTTTCGTTTGACCAACTTTTTGGAGTAATTTTCAGTAAATAACGAGCCACTTCAACGTCGTAAATCTCGCTCTCTTTGTGAAGACAATGTTCTCAGTCGTAATTTTCCATAAGAATAAAAGTATGATCAACTTTTCTAAGAAAAGAAACGATTCCCGAGTTTCAGTTATACGAAGTTATGCATGAAAATCCAGAAGATCCCCCAAAGAGGAAATATCAGGACTAGAACATGTCTTTGTATACTGTGTCATTCTAAGTATTCGAGATAAACTCTAAGATAGGTTGGATGTCAATTGGCCTTAGGCAGTTGTGTCTCAGAGGGTTTTATCCTCTGGCCAGACTGTGGGACCACAGATATCGCAAGAACCTTGTTATAGCAACCACAAAATTTAAGAACAGAAAGATTTTCACTAAAAATTATGAACTCTATGACATTAACTTGGCACTTTGGAGAAAAGCCTTGTCACTCATGATTGTATTTATTCCCACTCTTTTACAGTGACTATGTTAAGACTAGAACTCGTTCTTTGGAATTGAATATGATTTCCTGATAATAATGGTGATGTTATTTCATCAGTGTTCTCCAAGAACGCACTTTGCTTCCCTTGTCTGACTTCGTTTCGCAATACAAAAATCCCCTACCTAGTTTCTCATAATTCCAATGAGACAACCTTGACGTGGTGTCTGGTCGAATAAACTTGTAACCTACCATTCTTATCTTGCCTGAGGTTTGGTGGTGATTTGCTGAAATTGAAAAAGTTAGTATATGTTCACAATCAGGATCTGAAATAATCGGAACCGTGTTACAGTGTTATAAATTATTAATGCTCAGTCCATTTTAGACATTTTGATTTTATCGCGTAATAAACCTGGAAGAGTAATTAAATTAGAAATAAGTTAAAACTAAACCACAAAATAGAACATTTTAATGGATCTTTATTTTGGTGTGTTAATAATAATGAGAGTAATAATAATAGTTTCAAATTCCATTTAGGAGAGGCTTTTCTAGAACTCATCTTGGGCAGTGAATAACATTACGAAACCTCCCTGATGAGAACTGAATTCTGTCACATTCCACCGTCAAATGTGCACGTGCCAAGTGGTAACTTATTTGAACGATCTCGAAAAGTGTGCCAATAGGAGCATGTATGAACTTCTAGGTCGTCAACAAACACAAAAAGTATTTTTCAAGGAAACGATTTGCATTGCAGACATATTAAATACGAGGACTTGAATTAACACTCCGCCTGATTAGCTGAAATAAATTTTGTCTTATAATAAAAGGAGTGGAGTGAATTAAGCCTATTTACTGATGTTAGCTTTCAACTTAAGTGATCGCCATGGATTTTAATGAATAGCAGTTATTAAATGCTGAGTTAAATTGATTAAACAAATATTTAATGGGATTACATTTAAATATTAGGAATATTTAAACATTTCCCTTTTCGTCCCAATACCTCGCTTTCAATGCTTTTAACAATCGAAAATATTTTTCACCAAAATGACTACCATTTATTTCCAATACTTTTGCAAATACTGCTCATATTCGCTTGAGTTCAGGATTCAAATTTTCATTTTGATGGAAAAATTTATTCTAATGACAGCGCTGAATTACTCAACGTTCAAACAGTAATTACAATGCAATTCACATACAGAATTTTATTACAATTCAGGGCTTTTAAAGGTTTGGAAATTACTGAGACACTCATCCACGACTTAAAGTTAGAATAGTTAAAGTGTTCAACTATAAATAGAAAGTTGGAAAGATTCGAGGTTTATACTACCATTTAAAAAGAATGCAAACTATTTGTAATGACCTTTCATTTTATTGACACACCTAACTAAACGTTTGACATGTGCCCGAATATTTTAAGGGAAAAGGTTAATTATCTATTGCAGATACGATCTAAGTATAAAAATACGTAACTTTAAATATTGCCACTCTCAAAAAACCGAGGAAGGTAAAATTGAAAAATCTTAAAAAATGGAAAAGAAGAATATCTCCTCAATCGGATTTGCAATTTGCATCGCTTCATTTCTAACGCATTCAGAAAATTTGCGGATTTCATTTCTGGTGTGAAATATTCTAGAAGGCATTTAGACGACCGTTGCAATGATTTTTATGAAAGTAGATCTGAATTCTCTTATAGATTAGTGGCCATGCACTTAACTGTTAAACCCTAAATATTCTGATGCCAGAAGTAAGCTAGCATCTGAAATTTCATGAATTCAAAGTTTGGTTTCTTCACCTGTTTCATTCTTAATGTAGTAGAGCATACATTTAGTGAAGGGTAAAATTTACCCCAAGTTCGGCTGTTACGATAAGCACTAGCAGAACATTGATGACTTTTCGATACAGTTTGTGAATCAAGTCAATGCATAGGTTATCTTGTAAACATTTAAATGAAATCTTCGTTCAAGCTCCCCCAAATTAAACACGCATATATAATACTGAAGTTGAGTGAAATCTTTGAATTTTATAAAGTAATATCACCTTGTATGAGATAAAATTTGGTTCGGTCAGTCATTTGAACCTTGAAATAATATAATATACACTTGCTGTTTTAACAAACTATTAATTATTAAAACCTGTCACTTGAATCGAGTTCTGACAGCAGTACAAAAAGCAAGCATTAAATGTTTTCACAAGATGCTATCAGAAAATTCACTTAAAGTGCGCTTAGTGCACTTGGCAACGCAAAGGGTGAGATATGCACAGCTCCGCTGCTATTAAAAGTTTAAAATCCCTTTTAATGAACCATATTTTCACTTGGAAATTGTATCGACTGATTTTTTAAGAAACACCTCGGAGTTTTATTGCCTGATTGCTTTTAATAAGGTGATTTAGGATACTCGTGATGGTTGAAATTAATCGCGGCAATCTTAATTTTCTTTTTCCCTATTTCATTCACCCCGTGGCCCCCCCCCCTCCCCCCTCCCCCCTCCCCCCTCCCCCCTATTTCTATTCCAAATGCGCTGGTACTTTTCCAGTAACTTCAACTGTGTTTTGAGGAATCTAAAAATAACGGTTATATGTTTGCTATCATTTCACTATATACTTTATTAAGACTTGTGTATTCATCTAATCTCAAATAGACCAGTTATGTTATAAAGTTGAAATAAGGTTTTTCTTTGAAATTTTCTGCTTAAGTTTTACTGTAATTTATGACAATTCAGACGGAGGAAAAAATTAAATTTTCATCTGAAAGTACTCAATGAAACGTTTTGATATTTTGCCTGCCGTTAATAGCAAGTATTACGACTCTAAGTGGTACTCACGCGAATAATGCCGTTTTGTAAATATTTTGGGCCAAGAATTTCTCTGGTCACAACAGTAAATAGAAAGAGATTTATGAGTTGTGCGGATCGACTTTATTTAGGTACTGCATGGTCAAGAAGGGTTTTCAGGACTGACAGACTTTGTATCGAGTATCAGTTTTGCATGTAAAAACGAAATTCATTTGATGACATGGAGAAGATGGAGAGAATAACTGATTTCAAATGACAAAAACCTGAATGTCTGCCAAAAGCAAATGGTGAGATAGAGTAGATTGAATTTTCATCTTCTTACCATATTTATCGATATTAGATAAAATGGAATGAAAAGGAACTTTTGATTTATTTCAAACTATTATCATCGTGGGGATTCGCATTCTTCTTTAAAACTCTTACAATTTCAGGTTTGTATAAAATCTCCGTAGCTTCGAAAATCTGTAGGTTGTAGTGACATTTCTCTATTAAAGTCCTAATAAATGCAAATTTAACAATTATTAGAATACAAATGAACTTCCATCGAACGTTTTTCTCTGATTTACTATGGCGACCTTGATAAACAAGTAAAAAGCATAATATACTCCAGTTAAATGTCATTTGTTTACTATATTAAGAGAGGGATAGGCATATACTTTAAAAATTGTTTATCTTTGAAAGCGTAACCAGAGTAGTGAGCGAAGTTAATTTAATAACGCTGCTTATTCGACACAATGCATTTTAAATTCTAAAGTACACAAAGCGACAATCCTGCTTGCTTAACCGATCATAAAAATGGAAGAATTGGGTCATTTACTATTACCCGCACTAACATATAAAAATCACTCCTTCTAATGATAGGAAGCAACTAAAACAACTTGGCAGCAATTCCTACCAAAGATAAAGAGGAACTGTTTTCGTTTCTGATGTTTGAACAATCGATATCTTTCTAACTTTGTAGTTTGAAGGGTGTTAAAACAAATTAGGGGAAGACAGTCGAAATTTGAAATATATCCGAACTTTATCAGTTGCTCTTTAAGTTGTAGCGGATTAGCTACCTTAATAAGCCTTGACTGTTCTCAGAAACCTCAGTGACAAATTCTTCTAGTTGGTAAGTCTCCCAGAATAGAAGAAACAGACGTATACCTTGAATACGTTTATTTAGTATGGTGTGCTGTATGTGAACGAGATATGTATGTTAGCGCGCTAGCGTGCCGTGCGTGTATTATGACGTAGAAATTAGTTTTTATAAACAGTTTATGGTATGATGACCTCATACAGCTTGGATCATTGATTGGTAGGGTAATCGTGTACTGGAATTGACCATTGACTGATCGTATTGGTATTGGTCATTGATTCTGCATTAGTCATGCCAAAGTTGTGTCCCCACAAAATAGACAGAATCAGCTCATACACAGCATGTAAATGCGTTAGTGTCCCAGAGTTTCTAGAGAAATAACGTCTGCTGGTAGAAGACAAAAAATCTGTCGCACAAAAGACTTCAACGTTTAAATATTGGCCAAATTTAATAAATTTTAATTCTGCAAAAAGTAAATGATCTAATTCGTATGAGTTGCAGCAGATGAAATAATTATTATATTTAGGAAATATTTTCACTTTAAAAATTATGCGTTTTCCGTATCATTCTATCAATCCGAAAAAACCGGAAAAGCCACACTTTTAGGAATTTTCAAAGATTACTCTGAGCTCAATCCATTCCTGTCTATACACATTCAATCTACTGGAATTTAAATCAAGCCAACAGGAAGACTATTATTATGAACGAAATATCTGCACAGTCATTGGTGTTACCGCTGTGCTTAGCCTGATATGTCTTCCAATTTAGCACTATGAATAATTTCAACATTTCCACTAGGAGACGTAATCCGCGATTTACTCAACTTCATGAATAACCACACTTCCTCTTCTTAATTTGCTCAATTATTAGTTGCTAATATACAATTCCTCACTTTAAACTCCTTTCTATTCTTCCTAAGCGTCTTGCTTGAGTATATACTTACAGACCAGAATCACCAGCTATAGTCAGTACCTTTTTGCTACCTTCTTTTAACAAGATTTATAGAATAGAAAAAAATTTTCACACATTTGACAATGAAAACCATGATATCAGAAACAGTATTCCAAATAAGAAGCCACGATTCAATAGATCAAGCATAGTCATCGATAATGGGAACCTTTCTATGCTAATACAGCGAATTTTGTTTTCTCGACCACAATCCGCCATCATGCTTGAATTGAGTTATGGCTTTATGTGATCCTGGTCCATATCACAGTAATAAACTCACTTTGCTGAAATGAGGCTTAGTCTATCTCAGCTATTTAGTTTCCCTAGTAGAAACCTTAACGGTTGTCATTCATACTTCAACTCTTCTGAAATCTTTAAAGCTAATTCAACTTGTGTTCCAGCAGGAATACTATTATAGCGCCTCACGATGCTAGTAAAAGTATAAACCATGGTGAAGAATAGAGCTACGAACAGGTTAATTTTGTCTGAATATTTTATTTTGGCAATGGCCCAAGTCCATGACGCTCACCCTCTTTAAAATGTCCGACACAATTGCCTTGCTAACTAGCTTACAATGTTAGATGCGTGCATTGATGCATTGTCTAAACGGCATGCGGCAAGATGGTTAAGTTGTTTTGTTCAGTGCATAAGATAACGAAGATTTGAACTAACCTATATGAAAGTGAACAATAAAAGTACAGTAAGAGTATGTAAGCACTAATTAGTGTATTGATTAGGCTCCCAAATAATGTCAGTAGTAAAGTGTGGGAAGTGAATATTGAGCAAAGCCTAAGTAGTAGAGGATTTAACGAGAGAGGCGATTTCATTAACAGTCTAATTTAATTACTCACGCAAATAGCAAAGAGCGAATATGCGCGATGCTGCTTCGAGCAAAGTCCAGGTTTCATCAGCTGTCCCTGTTTTAACATGCTCCCCATCCAGCTCTCGTTGCCCAGGTAAATGAGAGAAGAGATAGACTGCTGGGTGGTTTTATCGCCAATTAAGGAATCATTACCACACGGTGGAGAATTTGGTTTCCTATTAAACAGCCGCGTCGATGGAAACAATTCTCATTTCCACCACTAAAAGTGGAGCAACCATAAAGAAGATGCCTAAAATAAACAGGAATTCAAACATTCACGAGCCACTTCAAGTAAATTTTCATTTGCTCAAAATATGATTTAAGCCAAGTGCCATTCAAAGAAGTATCTACCACTTCTGATCTCAGAAATATCTTGATAACAGCATGGTTTATTTTATTCCTCCTATGCGAATGCAACTAATCCGACTGATTCGAGTAGATATCGTAGAATGGCGTATCGCTTATAAAATAAAGCTTTTACATCACAGAAACGATGTCTGTTGTCATTTCTAATTATTATCATCGATGATAGGAGGGGATAATCTGTGCTATTGATCTTGACAGATCGTATGGCTGTTGTAAAGTTTTCTATCTAAGAACATTAATTAAGAATATTCATTGTCCACACAGATTGATTAAACTGCATTTATAGTAAAATCTGTTAAGCTGAACTCGATAGAGGAGGTAAAAATGCTTCATTAAGTCGAAAGTTACATCTGTGTCCGGAAAACAGTCATCTGATTACTTTAAACATTAACATAAACTTTAAACATAAAAACATAGGTCAGACAGTGTTCTGGCACTCAGTAGTCAATCGTTCTAGAAAGTCTGTACAATTCTTCCTACGTTGTAAATTACCAAATAAATAATTAAATCAGATGCATTACATTTTGCTGGCAATTGAGTTTGTTTCTATTTTGGCCAGAGAAACAAATTCATTTATAACCACAATTGAAATTGTTTTGGACAGAATTTCATCAAATTAAATTTGCACAATTTCTGAAACACTGACTGGACCCTATACTAATTAAATTTTATTCAAGGCTTTACTTTTGAGGTATGGTCTACTAACGTTTAATAAATAAAGCTACTCGAACGTTCACCTACCACAAAGCAGAACCGAAATGCGTAAAATATTACTTGGACTGAGTAGTTGGCGCTGCCAATAGGCTTTTAATTGGAATTAAACACGTTGGTTTCTGATTGCAGAGTGCCGTATTCTACCTTTGAAACCAGTTAGTCATTTCACTGAATTCAATTTCATGGATTTTGAAATTGTATTAGAGTAAGTATCATTTGCAATTAAATATCGTTGTTTTAAATATGAATAACTGATTTTCTTCTCATTGAAAGACAACGAGATTCAAATGAGACCCTTAATGTGTCAAATGAAACACATCTTCCCCATATCCTGGGTCAGACTGCTGAGCGAATTGCGTAGACGCCAACGTCAAATGGCAATCGAAAGAGTGATTACATCAAAAATGTAGTTTTCAACTTAGTTGATTCAAACTGGGAACTGTTCCGAAGTTGCCTTTTCTTTAAGTACATTTGGGTTTGCACTTCACGGTAAAACCACGTATACGTGAAGAAATCGAACTAATATTTAATAGTGCGAGAGAATGCTGACAAACATCCGTAAAAACCGTATAATCTGTTTTTTTTTGCGCATAAATGAGCAACCTACAGTCCAAAAGAGTCTTCCAAGAGATTCATCATTCGAATAAGTCTTTTTTTCAAGTGCAATTCGTTTGGCGTCGTCTTAATAGGATTCCTTTCTTTATGACGTAATAGGTTAATCTGTTGTATGAAGGTGGTCCAATTCCTTTAGAAGTCTAGATACTGTGCCGTGTCTGAAGTAATTGAAGCAGTAGTTATATCATAGGAGTGGGCCATTGTAATTGCCATGAGTACTTAACTTTACAAGATAAAAGTCATGGATTCGGATTCATGCTAAAGAATGCTCGCTTATTTTAGGCCGCAGTGTAACGAATACTGCGTACTCAATTAGCACATCCGTATTATCGCTGTAAATATGTAATACCATAAAAAAATTCTATATCATTTGGGGGAGGGAGGGAGGGAAGAGGGTATTTTTACTGAAATGGGAAAAAAATTTGGAGATAAAAACTTTAGGACGATGCCAAATTAATTAACTCTAAATTCGAATACCTATATTTTAGGAGAAAATGCAACTGCGCATGAAAAAGAAACTCATTTTGCGATGGCCAGAGATTTTATCAAAAATATGCCCTGCATTCTGACAAAATGCCGTTTGATCATTAAATTATAGAGGGGTTTGAGGAAAGAAAATTAATTTCAGCCTCGTAGTTTCTCAATTTCTTGTCAAATTTCTCTCCAACGTTAATTTCAATTTGCAAACTGGAGGAAGTTTAAGCTCGCTTTAACAATTTCAATTTCGCCTTGCCTGTAAGCTCATAGGTGCGATGGATTACAAAACGTGTTTGTAGAAATATTGTCCAACAACTATTTAAGAAAATCAGTTGTATGGTTAATGAGCAGTTTAAACATTTTTCAGGTTTCTGATTTTTCATTTAATCTCCATACATAATTCTCCTCAGGTGAAAAGGAAAGTAAATTGATTAAAGGGTTGTTTCTGCTAAATTAAAGACACACTTAGAAGTTTCGAAGTTTCCTAAAGAGTCGTTTTAGGATATTTGTGTTTAACACCATGAACAATGGGCTTTTAGCAGGATTTGAAATTATGAATTTGCAACACAAGCAACTCACTAGAAGGTGGACGACAAATAGATTTCAAAGTTACTTGGATGATTTATGACCTCTGGATAATCAATTTCTACAGTTTGTCTTGTATCTAAATGGGTGGGCGAACATCTTGCATGACACTTACTTGGAACAAAAGTTGGCAGTGTTTATACCTACGAACATCTTTAACTTACTACTATTAATTATGATGACATTGTTTGTTAATAATAGGCGATGCTGACATAACTGACTTTCATTTAGGTATAGTTCTGAAATTAGCATTCAATGCAGCCTAACTCGGAGTTACCTTGTCAAAATAAAGGCTATCTATGTGAGAATGTTCTGCAAGTATATTCACATTTACATTATTTCTTCATAATTTGCGTGGGAACGGGGAAATATGCAAGCCAAGGAGCATTCTACTTATAGTACCCCCACCCGCCCCGGCCTCCATAAAAGAGGCAATAAAATGCGGTCCAGTTTGATGTATGCATGCCAACGCTTGCTTGTTAATATATGGGCCCCTAACACGCGAAAAATTAGTTTCATTCCCAGTAACGACCTCCAACTTGCCCCACTTTTCAAACAGCTTGTTATACATTTTGGTTATTATTTAATTGGTCTTTGGTAATAAAACAAATCTGCTACAATTAAGGAGTGTTCATAACTACCCTGAAATTAGAGGTCGCTGGTACGTGCATTGATTTTTAATCTGCATAATAATTAGAGTACTTGTTTGTGAATTCAAAAGTCGGGAGTTCTATAACTGTCACTCCATAACTCTTGAGAGGAACAGCCTACTACTTTCAGTAGTGCTACCCTTTTAAGCCATGCAAAATCCTTTCGTAATCAAATTTTGAGTGAACAATTATTCCGTTCCTTTTGGTTTAATTAGTGATACGGTAATTTCAGGATTCAGTCACTAGTCAAGAGATTAAAATAAATGAAATTTAGTGCTGAGCAACCCAAAAAACTATTTATAATTTCAATAAAGCAAATGTGCAAACGAATGTATCTGCATATTCAATAAGAAGATGGTATCACGCTACGTAAAGTGGCTTTTACCGAATTAATTTGCCTATTTTTTGTGCCCCAATTACTCAACGGTTCAAATTGTAGCTCTTATTAATTCCCTCTATTCTTAAAAGTGCCGTTCCGTGTAAATGTGCCTCCACATTCAAATACTCTCCATTTAGATGATTTTGTCTTCGTTTTAGATGGCCCTATCACTCATTTTCTCCTACGTTTTTCGTTTTCTTTTTCAAACGTCATCACTTTTCCTTCCCCTTTATCGCACTCTACCGAGTTTAATCAATGCAATTCCAATCTGGTAAGTCTATGTTGGAAGTGTGGTTATTGGCTACTCGTCTACAGTGCTAACTCCTTTAAATGTATGACCCCTATTCAATTAAAATCATAAGGTCTTAGCACCACTGCTATTAACTAGTGACGTGGTACCTGTTACACCAGTAAGAGTTAGAGAGTGGCAATTCAATAAGTGACCTTTATCAAAACAAATACAAAATCTGTTATGAAAAAAAAAATTAAATTTCCTATTACTGTTATTTTAACTCCATAGTTAGGTGTGGTAACATACCCAGTTAACATTATAAGTATACGGATAATTGTCAAAATCGGATTTTTTATGACGACCAAAACCCCGGCAGCCATGGAAACAACTCTCAGAATAACCTTTTTTAAGTTTTTATTCAAAGTTTGCAAAAAAGAAATATCTGTTAAGAGGTAAAGGTAGTTCTGTGCACTTGCTTGCTACCGGAAATTAACTCAGAACTAAAATATATGCGTGTTTTGTTTCTGAATGAATTAAATACATATCACCTACTACATAAATAATAAATTTATTTCTATATTTCAAGGATTCAATTTATAGATAAGACTCTGATATGTTGTGAGATTGAAGGAACCAGAATCTGAGCATTTAATTTTGTTAAATGGCCCTGAGCCGATTGACACATTGGTTAAGGACGGCTTACCTTCCTAATATCAGTCGACGCACCAAGGAAAGTACTGTGAGTAAATATTAGACTGACAAATATTGTGAATGAAATAGGCCTATTGAAAATCAATCGGAAGTTATTTTTAATTAACATTCAGTTATACTCGAACCTCTACTAGTCGCATCTACTGTGACTGTTCTCACTTATAAGAAGAGATCACATCAAAGCTTGCAAAATTCAATTTGTTTATTTTATAGATTATCCCTTTTGGTAATGATTATGTCTCTTACCTGGGTACTTTGCAATGTTGTATGTTCAGACGCTTCTACATGAACTCGTCATATGAGAACAAAATTTACTCTGCTCTCTTGTATTACAATAATATTAATTGTCATTCCATTAAACGACTATTTATTTTAATAACAGAATTTAATATTTGCAACGCATTTAAGTTTCTATGAAACTCAATTTATATGAATTCTATAAGCATATGCAAGTTCAATGAATTCTAAAAAAATTCAGAAAAATGAAGGAGACAAGATAATCCACTCATCGAAATCGTTTAATCACCAAAACCTTTTGCATGTATTCACATGGAAAATCAGGAATATAATCGTTAAATTGACTTATCAAAGTAAGTAATGCGCTGCCAGACTATCGGAATACAAAGTTAGATGGATTCCCGACTTTGAAAGTTATTTGCTCATCTCATTCCCTTCTAGAAAATTTGACCATAATCAAAGCTTTTAAAGATCTTCTTCCTTTTAAGATATAATAAACATAACCAGTAATATAAAATTTGGGTCCATATTAACTGAAATTCAGTTAAGCCCGTTGGATTAAAATTATGCCTTATCTTAACATCCTACTGCAAAAGTAAAGAACATTCAAAAGTGGTTGATAGTTCATGCATATTAATAAATCCGCCAATAGGCTACGCACTCACTCCGAAAACAATCAAAATCCACGAATCTTGATGAGATGTTTGAAAATTAATATATGTGAGTCGTAATCGAGAGGCGGAGAACAAAGAGCATTTTTAACCACTCTTGATGCTCTGTCCGATTTCTTCCTTAACGCAATTTTGAATTAAAGATATTGTAGAGGAGAAAATTGTTGCTTTGTTTCTTGACATGCTTAAAATCATAGTCAAATAAACAGCCGCAGATAACAAGTCCTTCCAGGGATTCGGGAAATATGGCTCAATAGAATGTTATTGAATGATGTCTGAATAAAAGAGAAAGGAAAGGTGAGTTCAGTGGAAGTGGTCGAACATGACATGGAGTCGGGTCATGGTAGCTTGAAGTCAACTGCCGATTTACAGACATTTTGCCGTATGAGTATATGCTGTCCAGGGTATACCAAGTGAAAGTAAGTCTCTCGCGCACACTTGCTCTCTAATATAGAGATATGCACTGACAAGTTTTTTATTTGACTGCCGCAGGTTTCTCCAATGCTTTTCATTTTAATTTCAAAATATATTTAAGTAAAATTAATTCTTTAAAAGTCGTAACTTTAGAGAGATTGTAAAAAACCTTGAATTTTCTAAATACCTACATTTTAATACTGAATGGACATTACATTAAAAGCAATTGAATATAAATCATTTTTTCATTTTATCAGATTCAAATCATCCAAATATCGTACACACCAAATTTTTGGTTCTCGGTACGTTTACGGAACTCTACTCCCTGAATTAGCATTAAACTCTGATTTCCTTTTAGCTTAAACGGACAATTTTGTCTGAGTTAATTTTTTATACGAAATTCATAGGAATGTAACTTAAGCGAATAACAAATGGAGACGGGTTACTTGAAATTTTCAGCTCTATTAGGCCAATAATATCATTGTTATTCAATGTTATTTTTGAAAGTGCTCTAGCTATAATTTTGAGCACTTCGGTTCAAATTAACTTCTGGCAAGTCCAAGGACATTTCAATATTAAATGAGATTGTCAAAATTTCACGAAACAAATTGGCTCGTTTTTCTCTCTTGAAGCACTGCATTGAGCTTAACTGACCAATAGCAATTTTCCTTTAAATCTATTGGTTGAATTAGTTGTTTGACAAATAACAATTTTCATTTAACGCAAATCGACAGCCATTATTTGTTATTGACAAACAAGTTTCATGAAAGGGATTTAGCTTGCGATGGTAGGTTGACCCATTATTCGCGCTATCTTATGCAATCACTTCACCAATTTAAAGTTTGTTCATGCTATAAATTCAGTTACGCTTGAGGTATCCACCCTTTAAGCAAAGATCTTTTAAAAAAACTTATTTGTCTCAGGATTAGGACTTTTGTACTTCATATCAGAATAGCGCAAACGTGACAGTTTTGAAATCGCTTACAACTTTCACGTTATTTAACTACGGCTGCTAAAGCATATTTAAATTCTCAGACAAAATAGCTCCTATTTGAACCATTGCGTGTACAATAATTTTTATGAACTACTTAGTTATTTTGTTTTGGTGTAGTTGAAATTCATTTAAGGAGTTATTTATCAAGACGCTCTTTATTCATTTAAATTTATATGGATCCTGATTTGTCTTTAATTCATCTACTTTCTTAAAATAGGCTATGTCATTAAACGTTACAGTGTGAAGCACTGTAAATATTAACAAAAAATAAACTTTTAAGAATTTATATTTGCTGGGTTTGAAGGTAGTACCGGTCAAAATTGTTTCCGGTTAATTTCTCGGACCCAATTAGTGTCCTTGTGTAAAAGTATGTTTATGAAATAAAGCTAATTAAACTTGGTCTAGTGTTTGATTCAAAACCACGATGGAGAACGTAAAATAATTAATTTTCTATTGAAAGTTAAAGCAAATCAGTATTTAATGCAATTATATATATATTATCTATTTTGCATCATTTCATATTATGATTCCAATGCAATAATTTAATGAAGCTTTATTATTATTCTAAGTTAATGAGACCATGCTCTTTTAGTTGCTTGAAGCCATGAAATATTAATAATTGAGATTATTTACTACAAATCGATTGGCATGATAAAAAATTAAAAATTTAGAAAGAATGCTTTAATCAAGTCTAGTGTTTATTAAATGTCAACAATAAAATTCATATTTTAGATAATATTTAAACAAAATTATGACAATCGATAAAAATTACGGAAATTTTTTATTGGTGATGTGGTTGACATAGATGACGTTTTACAACAATGTGGAATTGAGAATGTGTTTTCCCAAATTATGTATTTCTTTTAACTTTTAATCAATTTTTTTTCTTATTGAATGCTCATATAATTAATAGAGAATGCAAGAAAATGAAATTTGTTTCCAAACCAAGAAAATGACTTCGAAGTAAATACCATAAATAGCTGTGAAAACAGTGATCAAAATAGTACAAATATTTCTGAGAATAAATATTTACATGAATGATATTTTCTCCAAGAAATATTTAAGTTAAATTGTTCCTTTTTTTACAATACTAAATTATAATGTATCGGAATTTTATCTCAGTAATACTTAAAGTGCACTGGAATATTGGGGAAAATGTGCAAGGAAATGGCCATAGATTTCAAGATTTGTTACGTTTTTAATAACACTTTGTTGCTTTTTCTTACTTGATCAAGTTCTCCTTTCCAAGTGAAAGGCCATCTTCATTAGGTTCGAAGAGTTGTTTAACGGAAGTCGTGTTTACGAATACTTCAACACTCATTCATCCAAATATGAAGGTGATATCAAGGAGACTTCGAAGTGTTCAATTGTCTGAAATGAAAGGTTCTGGCATTTATGAGAACATTTTCTAGAAGAAGATAGATAGCCAAGAACTTAATCTATTTTCAAAGGTTTTCTTAATACTTTTTATGGGAAATTTTTAATATTGCGAATTAGATGAAGTGGTTGTATACTTATTTATAAACATGGCATTAATAAGGTGAAATCTTCCTTTTATGTATAGTGAAAGCATAGGAACTGGTTTTCGAAATTATCTTCCTCTCTATGGATTTTCTAAAATCATTAAATGGATGCATGGATATATAATAAAATAACTTTATTTGCAATCAATGGTTATCACTACAATGTTCCATTTCCTTAATGATATTTTTAGTTGCCAAAACCCCTTCATAGTTTATTGTGTTCTGACTATAATTTTTCTGAAATTTAAGCAAATTATTCTGATTATACTACCTCCACAATATGACGCCGTTAACACAAATTCAATGTAAAATCGTATCTGATTAACAAGAACGAATCTTAGTTAGTGAAAAAAACTTATTTTTAGTTTGAATTATAAATTTTTACAAATGCAAAAAAAGTGGTTTTCGAAAATGGAAAGTGCATCTATCATCCGACTAAATTTTTGCCTTAGATGCAGAACTAACCCCGGATGAAAATATTCTATGTCCACATTTAATAATGGGATAATGTGGAAGCAGCAGAGTAGTAAACATCCCTCCAATAGATCACTCTGTCTTTCCATCTCCTTTCTCATTCCAATGTTGCTATTCATAAATGTTATTTGCGGACAAAATATTATTGAATTGTCAACTGAGATACTCCAATTACAAGGTCCACGAAATACTTCTGTTGAAAAGAGTGCAACAGCACAACTGAAATGTCGACTTCTAACTGCAAAAGCCCCGAAGGATAAATCAAAATACCATTATTTATCACCTTCCTCATCCTCAACACTTCGATTTATTCCTTGGAGAATGTCGGGGAATCAGAGAGTCAGCGTACAGTGGATTATTGATGGATTTGGATTTACTAATGAGAGTCTCGTAGAGAGTTACGAAGGCCGTTATGTCATGCCAGGACCACTTAGTGAAGGTGCGTCGTGCTTATTTATTTTTAATTTTTAATGCTATTAATAACTTTGATTGTTACCGGCTTCGTACAAGTTTTTAGAATCTAAAATTCAATATGGCCTTGGTTTGTATTATTTGAGTAATTTGAATAGCTACATTACTCTTGGAAGTTACATGGAAAGGACTTATTATGGAATCATCAAAAAGTTTTCTTAAAATTTAAATTTTCATTTTAAAAGAAAATGAAATCTTTTGCGTTTGGCCAAAGCAAAATAAATGTTTGTTGGGCTGGAAATTCATATTTCTTTAATTCAAGCTGTATTGATATCTGAGAGCTTCTGGTGATAAACATTCTTTGTATAAACTGACACGAGAACTGTGTCCTAGCGATGAATAGTTAAAGTATTTTAAGTCACTGAATGATATCGGTATAGGCCATTAGAAAATAGACCACAACATTTTAGGTATTTAGCTGTATTGCTTTTTATTGTGCAATTAAGGTTTTGATAAGTTAAGTGTAACTCGGAATGTAATCTAATTTGTAAGAAATCATTATTTGAGAACTTTCGCCTGTTATGCGGATTTGATCAAGCTTGATTAATCTCTAACCTTTTGTTTTAGTCAGCATCACCACGTGAGATTATTATTTGCAAACATAAGTTGTATGAATTATTTCACATTCTCTGAAGCAATGCACTCAACATACATCTCCAAAGTAACTGATGGTGTTTTATTATTAGCATTAGAGAATATTCGTTATAAGACAACTAGACTTAGTTCTTCGCTCATTTGGGTATATTAAAACTATTTCGAAAATTGTCCAAGATAATCAAGTTGACAAAGTATAACAGATAGTCATCTGAGGATTGAATTTTTAATTCAAGTGAACTTTCAAATATTTTATTTCCAGTTCTCTTGCCATTATAGACAAACTACCTGCCCTTAGCGAGAAAACAGCACCAAAACAAAGTTCCTTAAACTCAGATATCAACTTTCAGTTTGTACACACTTTTGTTCATGAACGTATTTAGTTCCTCAAGCTTCATAATGCTAAGCTCAGTTGAATATTTTTAAGGATTTTCTTTAAACTACAGATGCTTTTTTATTTAAAGGCTTTGTTTCGGACCATTTAGTAGGGAACATATTACGCAATATGAGCCCTACCGAAAACGTGTACTCTTAAAAAATCTCGTCCAAATAAATTAAATAAGATTTCAGTAATTACTTCAAGTTAATACGATAAAAGCCCCTTGTGTTAATTTATGCATAAATGCCTCACTTCGATGTTCCGTAGAATTTTAAAGGAATTTAAAATAGCTCTTTTCAATTTTCATCGAATGTTGGTGGAAATGCTTGGAGCTAGTATTTTATTCTTACTAGTGTTTAATTATTTCAGTTATTCAATTTTCTTATAATGTAATTTTTAAATGGATTAGATTAGCTTACAAATATTCATGTTAATCGCGAAATAAAAGCAATTTTTGCCCAATACCGAACACTTGGCCATTATAGAAAGTGAAATGGTAATTTAGAAATGAAATATTATAAATACAAATATGCATGCAGAAGACTATTGGGGATGAGACATTATAAATCGAAATTTATTTAAAATGTATGCATTTCCCTTCTTACATAAAACATGACCTACAAGTTGTGACTGCGTTTTTATAAAAAGTGTGTAATTTACATTTTAAAACACAATGTCACCAATTTCATCTTTGATGTTTGGCATACGCATAATGTCAGGTCTTGCTACTTTATTACCACGAACACCTATCTAATGTTTAGAAACACAAAAAAATAACTGTAAGCACAAGATACAAGGTGGATTGCTTTGAAACAAATTCATACTGAAGTTAGATAAAAGTCTTTTTAGTTGCGAGAAAGGTTTCGGACACAAATTCAAATGAAGAAATCTAATACTACCCTTATGAGATGAGATTGCTGAGAAGAAATATTTAAGGTCAGATCATTAAAAGCCTTACATCATATTACATATGATTGAGGTTGTACCCTGTTCACCCCGCTTATAGTTTTATTGATTCAGTAGAAGAGCTTAAGAATTTGTCATTAAACTACACTGACTTTATTGTATATGCCGAAAAATAGATATAATTATATTGATTTATATCACAAATCCGCTTTATAAATCCACTTGGCTCATGCTAAATGCTTGTGTCAAATTTCATAGCGAAATACCTATTAAATCAATCCTAGTGCTCTGTGCAATTTAGGTGTTTGATAAAGAGTTCCAAGTGTAAGAACAATTATATTACGCACACTTCGATCTGTATATTCTACCGAATATTATCCGAAAATTACAT
This sequence comes from Hymenolepis microstoma, assembly GCA_000469805.3. Lineage (NCBI taxonomy): Eukaryota > Metazoa > Platyhelminthes > Cestoda > Cyclophyllidea > Hymenolepididae > Hymenolepis > Hymenolepis microstoma. The sequence goes on from LR215994.1 coordinate 16,205,408, forward strand.
GAATTGATAAAATTTGTTGGAAAATTGCAATTAAAAGTATCATGATGAAGAAAAGCTGAAGTTCTACCTAATAGAATTAACTGAACGATATTTTTCATTAAAACAACTTTTGTGAAGATAGATATGCGATGTTAGAATTCATTTGCTTTTATTATTGTGATTTCAAATTCACTTCAATACTTAATTTGTTATTTTATATTTATTTAAATACCGACGCCCACTATTAATAATAAATGAATTATTAGCTTTGATGTGTAAGAAGGATTCATAATTGTCCTTAACTATTAACTTTTAAATACTTCTTGGAAAGTCTATTAGCTTAAGTGGCTGATTATTCATTTCCTTGTTAATTCAGCTGTGTATGCTATTTTGGTCAACAGATTGCCACTTATCTCTAAGCCATAAAGATCGCTTCATATCATCTTAAGAATTCCCTCTTCCAGGCCCACATTTTACGGGGAAGATGCTTGATCTCACGGTCAAGTTAAAATTGGATTAAATTAATTCTTGTTTTAATGGACTATTCCAACACATATAATTCTTTTAAACTATTTCAATCTCTCTAGTTTTGGCTATCATTTATTCGGTTGTATTAAACAAACGTCCTTTTCGTTAAAAATAACACAAGTCCCATTTTTAGCTAATAAGAATAGTATTTTTTAGTCATTTTTGAGCACCTACCATGCAATGTTTTCGGTTTTGCTATATTACAAAGATGAATTAATGTGATCTGTCAGAAGGAAGTGTGGATTTCAGTCAATTATGCTTCATAAAAGCAATCATCCCCGCTTGTTCCGTTTTGCTCTATTCATTATTTGTGAAACGATTCGGATATTGAATATAACCTTGTGAGCATCGCGCTTACAGACAGGCAGGTATGGATTTAATACAAATCTTATTTTTTATGGTAGATCACGCATCAAATCTCGAGGATAAAATGCTGTTTTAAATTTCAAATTTCTGTAAAATACTAGGCGTAGACTTTTTCTTACCTCCCAGAATAATTATTTAAATAATATTTTCCGCATTCAGGCGTATTCGACCTTTTCGTATACAAAGTACGGAATTCGGATCAGACCTCCTTCAGCTGTCAAGTTACAATTCAGACCTTTCAGTTGATGCAACCCCCACGCATTAAAACTCTCGCCAGTTCCACCATTTTTATAACTATTTATAGTAAGTTACAAATACTCACACTCTTTTATCTAACAGTACACTGACTATATCAACGGTAAACATCAGCATATCACTATATCAGTAAGCATAGTTTCTTTGCCCTGTGGTGCGATTGTTTAGGCATAAGTAAGCGCTAGAAGCATTTGAAGTATTGCTCATTATGTACTTGCCATGAAATTAGGACACTGAATGTGCCCTCGATAATCGCTTTTCTCCTATTCAGCGATGCTTTAAAACAACTGTTAACAAATCTCAAAGAAATATGATCAACCCCGTATTTTCCAAGAATAGAAATATAATCTTCATGCTTTTAGATTTAGATACATTAGCGTCTTTGATGTGGAGGCATAACTATTTCCCCAGGCTTAACTCTTAACAACGCAGTAATTAAGTCATTCAAGTAGTAGCAAGAGGCGCTAACCAAGTTTTTTGGCATCTTGGAATACCAACATTTCAACATTCAGGTATAATATTAACTATAACATATTATAATACAGTAAGGATTTATTCAATCACTTCGACACGTATATCCCGAAATTAATTGAAAAAAAAAATAAATTAAATAGCAAGATAACCTTGAATATGGACGCAAAAGTTTCTTTGCAAAATTATGTTTTCAACTTAAATCCACCTAACCGCATTTGCTGTTATATTCGAAGTAAATAATGAAGCCAGCATGTTCAGTAGAAATGCAATCTTCTCAGTATGAATAATTTAATAAATTAATTTTCTCACTTATTTGAAATTTCGCTTTTAGCAAACGTCTATTTATATTTCAAGGAAAAATTCCGAAAATTTTGCTGCTTGTGTCAAATAAGAGTTCACTTTTATCTCATTATACTTTCATGCTTTGTAGGATATCAAGATATCGAGACTTTGCTTGGTGGGTGACAGAAAAGCTGGACTTCCTTAAAGAGTCGTACTTATTTTACTTACTTATATTATTACACCCCGTTAGTAACCAAAGAACACATCGTTACGCAGATGAGCGTATTTGCCAGCATTTAACTCTATTTCAGTCCACCTCCCATTACCTTCATATGCTCTATTTTCCGAACCAAATTTTTCTGTACACAAATCGGGGATAAATAAGACCAGAACGGCCCTATTGTCGTGATCGGAATTAATCCTATGGGTTGGCAAACGTGATTCGTTGCACGTAGGAGAATAGAAAGAAGGTCGGTCTTATTTTCGGGACTCAGCATTCAATCTACTTCTGTTGCAACCGAATTTATTTATCTTGTCTCCAAATTAGACTTTTCTATTTTCGTTTGTCTTTGGTTTTTTTTCAGACGCATTTCTGTTTCGAGATATCACTCGCATTTTCTCATTTAGGTGCTCCAGATCGTCTTCTACTCAGGCAGATACCCATAACCTCAGCTTCCAAATCCCTTCAAGACAGCTCAATCAAGCTCTCTCCTGACAGAATTCAATCTGACAATCCGTCTCGGTCAGACGCTCATACATTCCCTAATTTTGACGAACAAGCCTCGTCTATACTATCTCGACCACCAATATCGCACACAATTTCTCATTCCAGTAATTCCATGGATCTAAACTTTAGAAATGGTAATAACGAAGTGTGGGCACTGGAAGGAAGGGAAGTATCCCTGGAGTGTGTAGCATCACCAAGTTCTCCCGTATCTCGATTAATGTGGATTCTGTCACCGGTGGCAGAACTCGAAAATGATTTGTCCTTGCCACCGACATTTGATTTTGGAAGCTTTTCCGAGAAAAGTCGAACACCGCAATATGAACGCGAATATCCAACGTGGAGATATGTATTCAGCTCAAACGCACACAATGGATTAGGCTACAAAATTGACAGTAAAGAAATTGCGGATGTAGCAAGTGGACTGTAAGTTTGCGTAGCACCTTATGAAACACCATTAGCCAAGTTGCACAGCAAATAGGTTTGAGCAAATTATTGATCTAACGTAAATAACACCATATTTCAGGCAAAATGAAATTACTTTTCATTCCAAAGTCTGAGTCAACTGTAGTCCAATGATTTTGGTGGACAGGTTTATCCTAGAGGCAGAAATACAGTATAGAAGAATCATACTTTACAAAAGTGGGTAACGAATCAGTTACTTAAGTGGTGGTGCACCAACAATATAGAAAATAGCCACTTAACAAACAAGTGACTCTTCAGTCTAATCCGGTCCAACCACCTCTGAGTATTGCATTAAAGGATATTCACTCACAATGAATCGGTGATTCATATCCCTGCCGCTCTGATTCTAGAAACGTGAGAATATATTTTAAACTGAAGTTGACAATGTCCCGAGTGTGGAAAAGACTCGAATACTATTACTAGAGTTTGGTAAAATCAGATATGAAGGGTTCACACATTTATTCTTATCCGAAAGATCAGCAGGTACGAAATTTAATATAACTATGTAACTCTTATCAAATTACTTCATAGATCACTATCCAATGCAAGATGCAGTTGTCTACCTTTTTCCAGGAAACCAGAAGTGAACTGAAACCATCCTCGATTCCATAAACAACGGATATAAAGGAGCTAACTTCCAGAATAGTCCTAGAAGAGGACTAAAATGACTTCCGCTTCTGTAGGGTCTCAACTAGGTTGAAAAATCGAACATAATTCGAATATTACTTTTGGATATCACATCTGAATACCATCGGTTTGAGAAACTGAAAAATTTAAATCATGATTCAATGTGTTCACAATGAAGAAAAACTTATGCAAGCCGTCATAGTCAGCCCAATTCTTTTAAAAGTGAAATTTATCTATTCTCCAGACTTCTGCCTGTTGGTTTTACAACAGGTGAAATCTTGCTTAATCCTGCCCATTCAAGCAGGAGTTGAGACACTGTCGTGCTAAACTTGGTGGCATGGAATTTTGACCGTGAGAAGAACGAGTCCTTCACTTATACAAGAATAGTGAACTAAAATCCTAACAACCTTATAAACTTGAAGTATAAGGGGTCTAAAACAAGAATTCTTTAGATCATAAGAGTAAAATCATTTCATCCAAACTAAGGCATCGGGTAAATTATCATGAATCTCTTGGACGAGAAAACAATAACCGTCTAAAAACTATTTATCCCAAAATGTTTGTAATTTTTGTGATAATGATAGAAACAGCCACCTTCCATCTGCTAGTTAAATAGAATAATACCTGTGGAAGAAAAAAGGGAATAAATGCAAATCACACAATATAAAATAGACATCACGAGATGAATACGTTATTTGTATTTTTCAGTGAATGGTTCGCATTTGAGTAAGTGGAACAGAATTTTCCTCAGTAAATCTTATTGGAAACTGCTATTACAGTTTTTATGATTCGTATTTATGATCGTACAAAATATCCAAAGGGACTTGATTAGATCGCATCAAGCCATAACATTTAGTTGTGAGCGACATATATAAAGGTTGATTGGAGATACCAGAGCACGTCAAGAATTCAGGATGCTTGGATTGAGGTGTTCTATAAATTAGATGTCTGTACCTATGGTATATAAATGAGAAAAAATAGGTTAAGTAGTGGGATGACAAACGGATTGATGGCTCCATTTCTCCCTTCCCCGTCATTTTGTACGTCCACCATCATAATCCCTTCCCTGCTTCATCTAAGTTGCCACCACTCCGCTTTTTTCAGTTTGGGGAAGTCTTCTTTATTCTTCCACGATTGATTTAGAGTTTATCCAATTATTTATCATTAGAGAGTAGATAGCATTGTTCCATTTGTCCGCATATCATGTGAAGCATGTTAACCTGCTGGTTAAGTCGCTATAACGTTGTGCCAAATTTATTTTGATATACATTAATGCGATTAATAGGGTAATCAACGTTTCATAATGTAGCCTGATGTCAATGCGGCCTTGCCAAAGCATATCGAACACTCACCTCAAAGAATGTAAAAGCCGAAATGAATAGGCAGATGAGTATATGCACCTCAATGTTTGGGTTGCAAATGGTATGGCAAATTTATTTTTCATGTAATTCTACATAGAGAGTAAATGGGATTTTAATTTTTCAAAGAATTTAAACTATCAAATCTCAATTAACCATTTGTCAAATTTAATGCACTACATTGTGGCAATGAGCTTTTGTGAACTAGGAACTCTACATATAGAACCATTTAAGATGATATCCCCTTACGAATAAAGATCAGTCCAGCATTGAGCAACCACCATTGTCAAAAATGAAGACCGAGGGTTGAGATTTGGCCATGGAAATTATGTGAGAATAAGATCATAGTGTGTAAAATTGGGTCTAAATTACAGCGTCAGATAATTGATGTGCATGACATTATTCAAATGGTAATATAATTCCTCATAACAACTCTTACTTAACTGATGATGCAATAATTCTTTAATAAACACACAGAAGGTAGTCGTAAAGTTTTTTACAGATCTATCTTCAATATTGATTTTACAAAATTTAGGTCAAAAGAGCAGATGGTTTTGACGAAGCGGCGTGAAATGCATTAATTTGCATAATTAGGTCTGGTAAGTTGTAACAAAGCCAACTCTAACCCCCCAGTAAGTAAAGGCAGAAGAACATTTAATTTGGTGATTTAATTATGCAAAAAGCTCTTCCTCTGTGTATTTCGTGTCTTAGCCAATCCATCTAGAATGTTCGGAATAATTTTATGACATAGGGAAATAAAACTCTCTTAATTTATCCGCAATTCAATAATAAATTTTATATTTAAACTTGAACGCCTTAATTATTTCGATATACATAAAACTAATTGAGAAAAGAAATTTCATTATTAAGAATAGGGATGGCCAATTTTGTGACCTGAACCGCCAATAATGGAACATAAGTGGAGGAAGTTAGGATAAGAAGATGAAGTAGGTCAGGTAAAGTTCAGAATTCTGCCATGCCCAGCAAAATGTGAAATAATTTTAAAAATATATATATGAAGTAAATGTGAAAATAATGCATTTGTGGCTAGAAGAATAAAAATTGAAATGAAGTTTAATATTATGGCTCTAGGGGAAAACAGATTCCTTGTTATAACTCTTCATTTTCTGTTTCAACATTAGTTTAGAAAGCCAATCAATGACGAATTGGCTTATCTATTTCTCTGTTTTAGAAATATTGGATTAAGCATCCTTACACTAAGAATGGATCGATCGCTCTCAGGGAGACGGCTGGAGTGTCTGGTTCAAAATGCAGCATCATTCGAAAAATCCGTCATGCCTAAAGTGGCAACAACACTTCAAGTCTTCTGTAATTTTGTTTATTTGTTATCATTTTTAATTAAGTAATAAGGGTGTAACAATTAGCTACGCTCCTTGAAGCTTTGGCATTCATTGGTCGCCAATAAAGTTAATAGCATTAATTGCCCTGATTGATGCCCTTGGTTTATATCCAGGTCGTGTCGCGGAATGTGCTATCAGTCTAGCTGAAGATATGTCGAGCGATTGGAGGCTCTATTTGGCAAAATTTAACTTTATTTACCAGTGAGATAATAAAAGCACTCTTGGTAATAATCCGAACGAAAGATAGATTCCCTAAATAAAGTTATTTGCGTGGAATTCCATTTCCACATTTATTCTTCATGTCATTTTCTTTACTTCAGATATTAAAAATATGAATATCACGAAAAATATTTCAAATGACCAAATGGTTGACGGAGCCTATCGAGAAAATGAGACAGTTCGGTTTCACTGTACAGCTAATTCAAATCCTAAAGAACTGCGCTATGTGTAAGTTATTATTATTGCGATTTAAATACCTTCATCTGAGTTAATACAATGGCCTATGCTTTAGCTTTCTTTTTAATGTAAAAAATGGCAGAAAGGAGTGACAGCATGCATGTCCATCACATGGGAAATCGCGAGACGGAAATTCATTTATCTGATCTGATTTCATTGAATTCTAATCAATATTGACATGTTCGGAAATGACATTCAATTCCTAAGTCCCGAAAGTAGAAGCAAAATGAAATTGTGAATTAGTAAGTTTTTCAGTTTTCCACATTGTAAAACAGTCATTGATGGAGTAAGCAGCAACCAGCTATCTTGAAGTCAATTGAGTCATACTGAGCTATCACCCTTCCAACTTCTAGCACAATTTTCCAAACAACAATGGAAACTGAAGGATTGCGAAGGTGGATGCTTAAAGCGAGGTGGAGATGAGACGGTGAAAGTTAAAGAACTGTGAAGGCCCAAGGTGCGTTGAGCAGTGGTAGTTGAGATCAATTTATTGGTTTGAAAAGCTAAGTCACAAATGGGAAAAAATAATGATTCTGTAAGGTGACTTGAGGTCAAATTTGCTCATATTCGAAAATTAGTAATAACAGGACACTATTTCCATTATGAACTGTTGCAATACAAAAATATTTCTCAAATTTAATTCCTAACATGACACTTGATTTGAGAAACTGCGAAAAGGGTTCAGGAAGATGTAAACAATGAAGTTAAAATAAAAACTGGGCTCTATTCGAATTCTGGAAGTATCAGGATTCCAAGGGGTGTAATTCACTAATCCAAGTTCATATTTTCAAGGGAGATTTCGACTACAGTATCTATTTAGAATACTGATCATATCTACTCAATTCAGAACAAGTAGAGAACAGAGACGAATCTTCATCACAACAGAACCGCTACTAAGCATTTTGTTTTCTTCAGAATAGGATCCTTATTCGATTAGAAAATCTCTAACCCTCTGAGTTTATGAGTAATTAAGCAAATAATCGGCTTAATCGAGACTTCACTTTTCGGCTCTTAATCCCTTGAGATTTTGGCAGATACCTCTTTGAAATTAGATTAAATTATGTAATTAAAGAACACTTGCGATAAAGTGAGTCGATCAATAGGCTATATACCTCTTCAATTAAAAAAAAGTGAAGAAAGTTGATCTTCGTGGAAGAATATTTTACCTTACAAATGCTCCATCCTTAACGCATTTCTGATGATATAAGACAAGTTGTATGGACTAAAGTCACCAGATTTATCAGAACTCAAATATTTTAGATTGAATATCAAGTTTTCAGAATTACTGAATAACAGTAGACAACTTATTTTTCAAGTCAGAATGCTGAAGATGAGAAGGCGGCATAACAAAGAGTCATCTAAAGGCCAGAAATGAGCATGATATGCAAGTTGACTTTGTGTGCAGAAAGTGAACTCGGTTTACGCAGACATTTAAACTCCAATTAATTTTGCCTGGAATCATTCGAATCAACGTGTGCAAAATAAAATCATCTTTTTTTGCATAACATGCAATCCTTGAGTTTAATAAGTATGGCTATATTCCAAATATCTGATTAATGACACTTATTGTATTTCTCAATGCGGGTAGGCAAATGAAAATGAATAGGAAAAGCGCATTTGAAGGGAAAGATAACAAAAATAGAGGGTCAAAGGAGTTTCCGTGAATAATTTCTAGATTGCCGTTACTCAAAGAACGCTTCACTGCTTCAAGTTCCAAAATTCACATCTCACGATTCGCTCTAAAGATTTCTGGTCACGTTTTCATTCATTATTCGTCGTGCTTATTAATTGAGTACATGTCTTGTTGCAAGAGTTTAACATGATGTTAAGATATCAGAACCAACAGGCCAGAGTTCACTCAACGTAAATTCTAATAACTCGAAAATGATTAAAGATCAGAAAAAAAGTGGGCATAGGAACTAAAATTAGATTAATTTTATAATTTTTTTAATGTAATACCATAATTATTTAATAGTTCAAACAAGAAAAAAGTAATAACTACGTGTACTTTAATGAATAAGTGTTTTTCATTATTTATTGCAAGCAATTTTCGATGTATGTACGAAAAAATAACCAATAAAATTGCTTCAATTTCGATCCATTTGAAGGCATTGTAGAGGATTCACTTAGAGCAGTCGTTTCTACTCTCGATAGAAGAAGACACAACTCTGCACAAATCCTAATGGACAATACTCTAATCACTCATGTATAGGGCGGAAATTTTTCTGAAACAAGGCAGTCAGAATATAGATATTTAGGCAGGTGAAAATTTTAGTTAGAGTGAAATTGGGTCTAAAATACAATTGGTAATAATAATTAAGTTAAACTCCAGATACATCAGATTATACTTAAAATAAGGCTCAAGAACATGCATTTACCCCAAGGAATATGCGCTCTAAGGAAATTACCTTTCGATTCCTTAAACTGGATGAAGTTTGTTTTTCTATCCCTACTACGTCGTTTCAAAATGCAAATTTTTGTGCCTTTCGCTTAAACTGCGATAAGCGAGGGCGATAGCAAACGTCAATTAAAAATTAAGTGGTTAGTTAATTAACATGAAGACACTCTTTCCTTGAGCGAAATATTTAAACTTAACTTCTACAATAAAATTCAATTTGAAAAAAATACTCTAGTGGCTAAAATCGTAAATTTAATAATTGTTGATATCAGTTTCATAAGGGACGTTGTGCAGACATTTAAATTTATTAGTTTATTTCAGTTATATTTTATGTTATTTTTAATTTTTTGATAATACTTTAATCGTTGCTGTTCTGTTACCTCTAAAAAAACCACTAAAAGCACAGTAAGTATGTTTTATTTTCTACATTTTTTGAGAAGGACGTTTAACTGCTTATTAGTACAATGATTTGTATAATAAGTGTTCTCTCGCGAGTAGGAGTGATATTTGCGTTATATGCAAATGTTAAAAGTTACGTTGCGGATAATTTCACAAATTCGCTTCCCCGAGCTGATAGACTTATCATTTTTGACAATCTTATTTTGTGAAAAAAATATTAATCGCCCATAAGTTTTTATATCGACAAAGTAATTTGTGGAATTGAAAAGGATACGCTAGAACGTATGTACGCAACAGAAGAAAATAGAAGAAGTAAATTAAGAAATACTAAGAGGAACTTTATCGAGAAGTAGAAGTTAGTGTCAGGGAATCAAGAAACCCCTAATTGACATAAGTTGCAAAATCATCAGATCAACTTCGTCTTCTGTTTTATTACCTTGATCTTTACATAAGAAGTCTGTGTGCCATGGGATCAGGTGCATTTGCAGTCACCTTTTTCATATATGTCTTGTGGCATTCATTAATTGAACAAAGGAGTCTACCAGGTGGTGGCTCATCTTTCGCTTTGTGGCAATCAGTCAACCAGGGTCCTTTCATTTAATTTTCATTCTCAGAGTTGAAGGCAACGTGAATCCATATTTCTGTTTTCTCTTTAATGGACATCTTTCAGTTTGTGGTTGAAGTTTATTAATGGAAGAAATAGGATTCATAGTTGAATTAATCATCCAACTCGAACTGATAATATCCAACTCGTTGTATTTGTAACCGTATATTAAAACTTCTTAATTTTTAAATTGTCCTCGGATAAACAGATCATGTCCTAATATATTTATCCTAGTTCACCTCCAGTTGGTTGTATTGAGCTCCTTATTCAGCATTCATCATCCCAAAAGAAAGCAATCTATTACGCATTAATTTGTTTCGAAACCCGACAAAAAGCAATTCATTGAATAAATTAGTCGACAGGAAGCGTAGTCCACAGATATGGCTTCAGTTTGAAATTCATATGTGCACTTTAGGACCTAAGCGCTTGAACCCATCAATGAAAAAACTTGAGCCTCGTTACGAGATTTCAAATAATCACCCATTTCTTCAGTCCATACTGAACTAGTTGAGCATTTCCATTTGTCAGAAACTCCTAAAAAGAGTAACAGGTATTTCCCGGAGTTTGACATGAATTTAACCCTTCCAAACTCTCAATTACTCACATTTTCCAACTTAGATAACTAAACCCGCAAAATGCAACGCAAAGAAGTTAGCTAAGCATGAAAGGCCAAAAAGACGTCTTAAAATAAGTAGTATAAAGCAGAATGCAATTTACGAGAACTTTTGAAAGTTCTAAGCCTCTTTAAGTTCAAACGCTTAAAATGGATCTTTTAGCGCGCTAGAAACTAATAGAGCGCTAACAGTTCTCAGTAGATCCTTGAAGACTAAATTATATATAATGATGAAATGCACTTTGAACACAACTCCCAAACCCAAAATTTTTATTTTCACGACGTCTAGAGCTTATCAAATTTATGGAACTTCCGAATATTTGCAGCAATATTGCGTCACGAACATTAGATGTACGCTATACCATATATATATGTATATATATATATATATATATATCCTAGAGGCGGTAAAATCCGAATTTGAGTTGTTCAGTTTAATTTATCGTTTTCCATTAAATTTGATTATTTCTTTCTTTGTAAGAAATTCGAAAAAATGGGAATTGAATTTGACAGATTTACAATTAAAAGGTTAGGATAGTAGAGTTAGTTGTGACAAGCTTCAAAATGTATGTTGATGATATGAATTTGATTTTTTGCAACGGAAATGTCAATGGATTTGATAGATTTGATCGCTAAGATGATTAAACTAGGCAAAATGGAGATTGGAATTCCATCGACAAAAATAGTTCCTCAAACTTATTGTCAATAACTTGAATATTTCTTCATTCATTTTATGAGAACATGAATTTTATTACAATTAAAATTTCACTGCAGCGATTACCATCTCCCTCGTTTACAATTTTTTTGAAATGCTATAGTATATCTATGGTCTGTAATTAATAAGTATCTTAATTTATAATTTCTTATGATAAAATGGAAAATGGGATCTAGATAGTTATCAATATTGCTGACTGCTTTAGAAAGGACCAGAGTCTTAAGAGCTTATTTTGGCTTCAAGCTGCAACATATGAGTTAATCGTCTCGGAGGGAGAAAACGAAGGAAATGCGTCGACACGTAGAAAAGTGCTAGCACAGTTCTATTTGTGAAGACTGAGGCATACTTACGGCCATTTAAGGACCACATTAGTCGTTTAATCACTCTAATTGCTTGTAAACCACTTGAGAAAGCATAATAGCCCTCCAGAGTGGACTATTTTCCATGGAGGTGAATTGCACTATTTTAGTGCGTGTTCAATGACATGTACCTGAGGTTAAGAATGTACCTTATCATGATTACGCTGTCAAATACTTAAGCAATCAGTGGCTAACTAAAACTCCCTTATAATGGCAAAGATTTTCATATTTAACCAACGATCTAAAATGTTTAATTAGCACAGCAAATGGCTTTAATTTTCAGCTAGCTTTTTTGCGGCTGCCCAGCAAGTAAATGCACTATCTTGAAATGCATAGAGGGACGTCTTTTCATTATCTCTGACTATGCTACTGACAACGGCTATCAATGGTAACTAAATTTAGTTAAAATGATTAAAGTGTTGCAAGATCGATGAAAAATATGCGTACTCATCTCATCAATCATAACGGTAAGGAGAATGATAACTGCCTTTGGGGCATTTAAAGCCTAATATTTTTCTGAAATAATTTTTTCCGAATAGTAGGCAGAAAGCAATTCCATTCGATGCTGTATCAATAGGTGTTTTAATTCTGAATGGGAACTTATAAGTCCCAGTGCCAAAGGCGTTTTGAATAACTTGTTTTGTTTTTGCACTTTGGAGATCAAATGTTTTGCCATACTGATGCACCGCATAGATATTTGCGTCTCTTCTAAAGCGTGATTCAAAAGCTAAAAGGAATGGCATTTTGTTGTGAATGCCATTATGCACAAATTAACCTTATCAACACAGTGATATTTGCACTTCTTTCAGCCGTTACTCTGGTTAATTGAGACCACAATGTGGTCATAGTATCATTTTTTGATGAAAAATTACTATTCTAAAGTACAAGATATTTTTTTCCTATTCAAAATATGCCATTTATGTCAGCAAATATGCCTTCCAAATATTTTATACCATGAACAGGGATTTATGATTTGCTTTGAGTAAGAAGACATGAGGCCTATATCCTGCCTCCTCTGGAAATTACTCGGTTCTGTCTTTAAATTAACTCCTTTTCCAAACATTCGACTTCTCTAATTTTCGTGGCTCAGATGGAGTCAGGCGCCTCTCCTTTTCATTTAGATTCAGATTTCAGTGTTTCGTTTTTAAATCAAAATGTTTATTTATTTATTTATATCAAATGGCAGGCTTTATGGTAGTCATCATTAGCCCTTTACTTGACTTCGGGCTTGACAGAGGGGAGGAACATCATAGTCACAAAAGGTCGAGAGGGGAACAGAAGAACGATTCACAAATATAAGAGAGAGACAGGCATAAATTTAGAGAAAAAGGAGAAGTGAGTACCGTGGAAGTGGTCGACATTGACATACAGTTGGGTCATGTTAGTTTGAAGTCAACTGCCGGTTTATAGACTTCTTTGCCGTATGAGTATACGTTGACCAGGGTGCATCACATGGATATAAGTCTATCGCGCACCCCTGAATCAAGATGTAAACGTGGAAGCCTCTTTGTCAATCGGTGAGTCACATTTGCACCAGAAAGTATTTCCTTTAGTTATCGTAGGTAATCTTTTCGTTTCGACTTATGATCAGACATTGATGGCAGGAGCCCAGGTTTGTATTTATTATTTCCGCTTTAGTGTTTCGCCTTGTCCACTTCATAGTAGATCCTTTCGTGTAGATAGCTATCATGTGGCTAATTAGGGAGAGGCAAAGAGCGGTTCATAACTGGAGAGACAAGACTTTATGTAGGAAATCAGCATGATCGTTTTCATGAACAAAAGCGTATTTGGTCTAGTGGCGAAATGCGATATCTTGATCTGACAATTTAGTGGCTGGCTATAGAATTGAGAATCCAGTTGAGTAGAATACGCTGAGTAGAGATTAGAGGAGATCGGCAGGAGTCCTCCTCTCTAATATGGCCTTTTACCATTTCACATCAAAGAGGTGTTTCACAGAAATGAACTGTTCCATTTTTAAAGGAGGCAATTTGTTGCAATGAAACTGACATAATTCAAATTAAATTATTGTTAAGTATAATAGCATGAGACTAATTTAATAAAAAAATTCACTTGATAAAATTCAGGCAAAGAAGACATTGTTTGTATCAAAAAATTAAATGAAACATTATAAATAAATCAAAATATTACAATTAAAGCAAGTATCGTTCAATATAGAAAAAAAACATCCAACAGAATAACTCAATATTTTCTGATAAAATTTCTATTTTCTCTCACAACGACAGGAGCAGTAAGATAGAGAGAGGGAGCTTGCAGGTCTGTAACTTGAAGAAGTGGAAAGGTCAAGAGGGTTGGAGTGCTGCCAGTTGCGGTGGTGATGTGTAGGTGACTCATATACTTGCAGATGATTATATATGGCTCGAGGAATAGTATAAAGAGGTAGAAGAATCTTAGTACTTCATGCATATCATTGGGTATTATGGTTTAGCGATGGTCACTGAAGGGTTATATAAATGGTTAGCACTTAGAATATTAATAATTTACTTGAAGGAGTATAATAATTCCTAATTATAGGCTGACGCCACAATAAGTACTCTCCAGCTCTTCAATTAAAGCGAAGAGGCATTAACCCTCTGAAGTTGAGTGATTTGACAACCCCTTCATATAAAGTGTCAATGAAAATAGTGTTAATGGCCCCAACTGTGGAGAGAATTCAAAACGAAGAATACGCCTAAGGAGATAAACCATCATATATACGTAGTATTCTATTTTATATTTCAATAGTCATTACCAAATTGCACGCAAGCATTACATTTTGGGAAAAAAATTTTTATTTTTAAAGTATAATTTAATTCAAACAGTTCCAGGTGCTAATTATTTCATTTAATGAGGTAAAAAGGGAAGCATGTGATATTTGAAAATGTTAGTAGTAAATTTATTTATACTCGCCTATTTCAATGTGACAACGCCCATTTTACGAGGCATTATTGCGCTCCATTTAGTAGTAGTGAGATTGTGGAGCTTACCACTTAAGTCAATGACTAGAGTATATGACTAATTCACTTCCTAAGGGGATCAGTGTACATCAGTCGAAATAATTTTTCAACGCCGAGACTTCACATTTTGGAATTTGTTTCAATAACTTAATAGCATTCATTGAAACCGCTTACTTATTTCTTATGGCAACTTTAAAAAGCGTTAAAACCTTCAAATATGAGGAAGTATTCAAGCAAGCAGGAACCAAAATTCCGTAAAAGGGGAGTATGTTTGACTTTGAAGAAGAGATGAATTCCGAGAAATCAAAGAATTCAACTTTATCTGAGCTTCAGGTCTACTGAATTTTCGGCTTGGACTGCTTTCATCTTATTCATAGGTCTCTATTAGTTTCTATACGCTCTTAATTGATTCTGTCGTCATTCATTTTTTGTAATAAATTTTTGTATCGTCTGACAAATACGGACGTTTAACTATTAGTAGACCGTTTTTGGGCTAATGACGATCGATCAGTCAGTGCTTTCTGGATTTGATTTCATTCGCAGAGTTAATGACCCCTAGAATCTAGTCTCATTTATCCTATTTACTAGTCGGTCGTAGTGACACGCGCCTGTGAAATGTATTGGAATAAATTTTAACCCTGTTTTTTCCATATTATATTATATTCTACATTCGATTTGAAAAACGTTGGATGTGTTATTTGTATCAATAATAAGTCATTCTCTTGAGATAAAGGACTAAACTGATGCACATTTACATTCAGAAGAATACGTTCTTATCTAACCAACTTAACAAGGAAATCTTTTATTGGCGCATATTTTGGGAGAGACGATGCTTTGGGTAATTTATGTGTTATTTCGGTAAGTATGGTGAATAATCAAGTATTGACCAGTGTTTTGTGAAATAACCACAAGTTAGAACAGAGCAGTCGGAGGAAAAGTTATTAAGGTATTGTTTCATTGAACTTTTGGGAACCTTTTCAACAGACAGGAAAGAGACTGGCACAACAAAAAAATAAAAAAAATCTCCTCCATCTAACTAAGATTTCTATAGTGTTGTAATTAAAAATGATTAAGGCGTAACTTCTATCCCAGGGCCGCATTATTGGCCACAGTTAGCGGTGAAGAAGTATAAGAAGGATCTTTGATTTTGAAATTAATCAACAAAAATAGCAGGAATATTCGGTTGAACTGTTCCAATGATTCAAAAGAGTAGGAGAGAATTTAATATCAAAATAATCGACTGCTAGAGGATGCTCAACTAAGAAAAAGGTCACTGGTGACTTTCAGAGAAAGTAGTTGGAAACTGGTAATAGCAACTGTGTGTAGCAGTCCATGTGGAATAGTAAGCTCATGAGACCAAATCGGAATGCGGTGCAAGAAAAGATGAGTGAATCGAATCGAACAAGGAGTAGAAAGCTGGAATATGTGGATTTTTGAATCTTGAGGACACTTAATGGTTTTAATTCGCCAGTCTCCTGGCTTTAAGTCAAATGAGTATATAATTCGCACAGTTAACTACAGTCAATTTGTAAGTGAGAACGAGAGGCTAAAAGGGTAGCTATTTGGTTTCCAAATCTTAACTGCGGTGCCTGTTTAGATTGTGCTCCTTGTGACAAAGTCGTAGAGAGACTGCTTGGGTAACACTGATTACGGAAAGCTATATAAATGGGATTGTATTTGAGTGATTTGGGGATTCAGTTCATTTATATATGATACCACGTATTTACCAGAAATTTGCTTAGACGCTTTTATTAAAGTTGTAGGTGCGCAAAACCGTATTTGCAAATGGCTGGTGGCAACGTAGACCGATTTACTAATATTTATTAACCACGAAATATAATTATGAGGAAATCAAAAACACATCAATATAGGTTTAGTGAGGGAGGTCGATTATTTTTCAGTCAACAAGAATATTTAATGACATTATCAGATCGTATGACTTGTACTTCACAGATACTCACCTGTTTAATTGTTTCAAAGTCTAATTTACAGGCTTCGCACCCCAGTTTTTACTGAAGTCATGCTCGCGCTTACTAGAGCCTACCAGTTCATTTGTTAATTTGGTTGTTTGGTCAACGATTTGGGGTTTAATTTTCTTCATATATTAAAAGTACTGATGAATGGTAGTAGCAACTATCAAGTTAAAATAGCATGGTCTAGTAAAACTACGTTCATTGCAAACCCTAAAGAAATTCAATTTCAAAACACTTTTATATTAAGCTTTATATATATAGAAGTTTGTATAGTAGTTAAAAAGTCAAACTTTTATTATATTCGAGGGTAGACCCTTTACCGTTTCTCGTTAATTATTAAATCACGGTAGTATAGTTAGCCTTGAACGCATTTGTTTAAATTATGTAAATAAACAGAAAGTGAGCATGAATTTCCAAATAAAACAACGGCAGTTCCAGAACTCCAACTTTTTACACCCGTTTGTTTTATTCATGGTTTTGTGATTAGTGCAATTGTGTATGCAAGCAAAAATTCTGCCTTTGTATAAGTACAAATTTCTGTACAGAATTGGAAATCAGTTCAATATTCAAAAGTATTAAAAGTCAATACACTACTCTTTTCCTATTTAATTCAAGTGCTAAAAAATCAGGCTACTTTTCAGGATTACAACTTAAAATCCCACCTAAGATAAGGGAACATTTTCAAACAATGATGACACGTCGCTCTTTCAGCTTTTACACTTCCTGTAACATTATAAAATATTAAGTTAAATCAAGGAAGTGGTTGAAAAGTTTTATTAGGAAGGAATAGAAACGATTACCCGAACCACTGTGGAGAATTAGGCTGCGTTGGAAGCTGATGGAGTGTGAGCTTATGTTTAGTTAATGGAAAATATGAGTAATTTATACTTCGTGCGAAGAGACAAACCGTTAAAGAAAGGGTTAACTGAAGTTCAGGAACAGTGATATGCCTGAGGTGGCAACGAACAATTCAGAATTCGCCAATGTTGGAGCATCTTTAATAGCTTCAGATCTTGCTAAAGGGTACAATGAAATTTGCCAATTTCCAACGTGGAATACTGGCGTTGACTAAGATCACATCTCGATCGTAGCATTTCGTGACTGTGTGTCATTCTAGTTCTCCTTATTCACAACCGTCCCACTTTTATCACTGAATCAAGTTATTCTTACAAGTCCGTTGGTCTGAATTCCGCATATATACAAAACTAATCATTTATGAACTATATTCACATAAGGTTGATCGACTTCTTGAGTGTTCTTTACATTCAGTAAGGTGCAGTTTAAAATATTCCCTTATAGGTGCTAGATAGCTCAATACATCCTTCTTCGGCAGGCTGCTTATTAGAATATTTCAGCAACACTTATTTAGCAGTTTACGTTAATTTGAACGGTATTATGATGAAGACATTAATTTCAATCAGGGCTTCTTAATCCTTATTTTTACAAAATTTAGATGGACACTGAAAGATCCTTCAGTTGTGATATCAGGAAAAGTCATTCCGGGGAAGGGAGAGAGTACTAATTACAATATAGGGAAAGAGAACACCAACGGCATGTCTCACTTACAACTTGGACCACGTGAACGTGAAATCAGCACCTCACCTTACCTCGATCTTTCAATCACATCTCAACTTCACGGCCAGAGGTTGCGATGCTGGGCTAGTCCAGTGTTAACTAAAACAACAGAAAGTGGCGCTTCTATGGGTTCGGCAACTTGGAAACACACGTCAATCCTTCTGACTGTCAATTGTGAGTGGTTGTCTACGCTTGAAGATATCATTTGATGTTAATACCACAGCAATGGGAACTTTTGTTTTTTATACTATAAGATATTACATTCTATGAAAACAGTATCTGGGTTTAAACTACTCGTGTCCTTTCAATTAACTAAATATGTCGATAAAAATATACATTAGTGGATTTAGTTCCAGCAAAAATGTGTCCTCATTTTCTTAATCTCGTGTTTTAAAAAGAGCTCAAAATGGTCTGATGTTCACCAATTCTAATAGATTCCATTTGATGTCAATGGCAGTTTGAATTTACGAAAAATTTGTAGATATTTTTTGATCGGCACTATTCATTAATGATTATAAAAGTCCTCTGATGATTTTATAATTCAAATGGCAGATTTATCACCTGTATACAGATTTCTACACAGACACCGATGCCGTATCGATCAACTTACTGCGCAAAGATATCGAAAAAATTGTTTTATATAAAAATTGATTTAAGGCCACGTTAGCATGCATCAAAATGCAACTTAATACAATATATTAACATCAGTTTGAAAAATTCATGAAGAGATTTCAACTTAAAAAGCCATTCTGAAAAACAAAAAAATTCACTAACCTGAATGGAAGTTCTGCCTTGAATAATACGTCTGTAAATCCAATTAAATTTAAACATATATATATACATATATAAATCGATTATATTTTAAAGAAAAATTCTGTTTTATTAAAGGTTAGGCACTATTTAAGTAGGTTTAAAAGCAATGAAATTGACACCTATTTATGATTTTTTCACACATTTCAAACATAGTTAGGAGTTTGATATCTTTCTTGATTTCCTGGGACACACGGCCGTGCAACTTCGAGTACGGATTAAGTGCGTCGTGAGTGCAGAGAACACACATCCAATCACACTCATCCAGAATAAACGTGTCCCGTCTGTTTCCTCTATAGCTTTGCGCAGCTTAGCTAGTTCTGGGGATCTTTCCATATAGGAGAATCTGCCACAGAGATTTCTGAGTATAGTCAAGGCTTATAAGTGTAGCATTTTTTAACTAGGAATATCATTTCTCGATTTTTAAATTGTACTTATCCTGCAAAGTCATCACTTTTGTTTATGAAAGTTTACTTTTTCACTAAGAATTTATCATGCCATTTATTTACTACAATGGCATTATCCGATTTTAAACTTTTCAACAAAAGTAAGCGATAAGCGTGCCTGATTTGGAAATTCCAGTTTCTTCTAAGCTTAAATTTCGATGAGGTTTTAATTAACGTTTTGGAGCACTGTGAATAAAATAATATTGATTCATGTATTTAAAAAAATGGAAAGAAGGAAGTGCCTGGACTCACTTGGTAGGGATTTTAGATGCTGAAGTAATTTAAGTTGATCAAATTTTTGGGAAATATATATTTACCTTCATTTGCTTTGATTTGAAATTTTATGACTTCTTGAAAGTAGAATGAGTTTATTAAAACAGAGAGTGTATGTATAAGTGTATATACAAGTATGCGTTCGAATTGCAGCGGAAATAACTTAATGTTCATTTTATTCTAAGGCAACTAAATCACACCATTAATCAGTTTTTAAGCAGATACGAGTGAATAGAACCATAAACTTATCACGAAGATGGTAGTCACTGTGTCACTGAGATCTAATTGCCAAATGAACCCACTCCAGCAGACAAAGATGCTTACAGGAGAACTATAAAGGAACTCTGTTAACCCGTTTAAATAAGTGTGAAGAGACAGAATTAGAGAGTAAGAGATGATGAGATGCTTAAATTAAATTAGCCAACATTGTGAAAGGCTTCAATTTTCTCCCACGTATACGCCTAGCGCACAATTGTCAGAATAACAATGGAGAATAATTATTACTTGATTGAGAGACTGAACTGTCATAAAATTTATGATCTTCAAATACAGGTTTTACAAGCTAGTGATATGTTGATTGTAAAATATCAAATATTATTTTATCATTATTTGAGATGGTCCAAAAATGCAAGGACCTGAAGAAGAGGTAGAATCAGTTGCAATGGGCGGAACAGCGCATTTGACGTGTCACGTTGAGGCCAATCCTCCAGCTTTGGTGACATGGCATCATTATCGAGGTTTCAGGATTGTCAACAGGGCTACAATAGACGCCTATCCAAATGCCACCGGCTTATATACGCCTACTGTGATTACTCACCGCTTGTTGAGATCGTTTCTGCACGCTGATTTGGACTCCCGGGATTTTAAAGTAAGATCAAGATAATGATCCAACCTTTAGACGCCGTATCATATACCTTTTAGAGATAGATCTCTCATGCCAAGTTACGCAAGGAAAAACAAATTAATTTCGGTTCGACTGCTAATTTTTTTATATTTTGTTCAACTTTATTTTGAGTAACGTTATAGTAGAGGGTGTATTAAGTGAAATATGATATTTAAAAACAAAAAAGAAGTAAGTCTGCTCATAGACCTACTACGACTATCTTAGATACTTAAACTGATTTTTAGATAGAATTGACATTAATGAGAATAAGTAGAAACGGTACGTGCCTTAGGCAATATACAAGAAACAGGCACACATTAATATCACTAAAAGTAAATCGTAAAACTAAAGTGCGGATTTGAATTTCAAATCGCACATGATCAAATAGTATGAAGTAGCAGCACTTCAACTATTTCAAACAAAGAAGTTTATATCTTTAATTAAGACTACAATATTCAAATATTTAGTTCATTTAAAGCTTATTTTTATCAAAGGTATGGCTTATTTTAAACAGTACACCGATTCTAATAAAAGATTCCCGGAGGGTAGATTAATTAAAAGATTTCATTCTTTAGACTATTACTTAAACGCAATCCAGTAGTGAAAAGACTTCTCTTTCCTTGTAGATGACATGAGTTCAGATTTTGAGAGTTTATGCGTTGTTTGAATGCCAATGAAAATGAGTAACAAACCATTTTAGGTTGAATTTTTCAATAGCTAAGCTTTGAATTCATTTCAACTTCGTCTGATTTCTTACATTTTATGAGATGGTACCCAGCTTTGAGTTATAGAGTCAGCAAATGTTTCTTCCTTCTAATTAACCCATTTGCATCTCACTGATTAGAAAAAAATTAATTAAAGTTAATGCAGTGGAGAAATCACTTCAATCAATCAAATATTTGCCTTATCTAGAAACAGCGATCAGAGGAGCGCTACTCTACTTTGGATGTGAAGGCGCGCTCAGTTGACGGTTTTGGCATTTACATCTGTGTGGGGTTGGCTGCGCAAAGGGAGGTTAGAAAAGTCACCGTCCTGGCGGAATCCGGTAAGCTTGATAGCCTTATCGCCCGTCTTCATTAACATACTCAGAATAATGTCCTATCAGCTGAACAAATTTAAATGACAATAAATATGAAATGGCATTAATTCAAATTGATATAATGTAATTTTTAAATTATTTAATAAAACTGTTTAACACCTTCATAGCACTTGCTTCAAAACTGTCTGAATGCTTTTGTTCTCACTTTAACCCTTGGCTTACTTCCCCGAACCTCCCATTTTCTAAAAGCCCATGGAATGCCCAAATATTGCCTCTGTTTTAAAACTCTACAAATCATTTAACGGTAAACAAAACCGAGGTCGTTAGAACACACAATATACAATATAGCTTCTTGAAACTCCGTTGCCATACAATCTCGTGGCAAGAACCTAAATAAAAGAACATCTCAATATAGTGTCCGAACCTAAATGTTAAACAACGATAAATTTATATACAAGTAATTGCATATCAATGTCAAAAATCAAAATGTCCCCAAATTAACCATACCGGCATTGTTTATGTATGGAAACTATAAGGATGAAACTGCATTCTACCACATTTTATTATCACATTCCCGAGGTAGGAAAACGATGTACCAATATTACGCCTGGAAAATACTTGTAAAGGCAGATTCAATCCCAGAGACCAAAGGCTGCTCTAGTTTGATTTGAACTATACTTTATATTGATAGAACTTCAAAAGTTCATCACTGAGGTGAGATCAGTAAAAATGCTATAAATCTTCGTGAAAATTATCATTAATAGCTTGACTGCTTCAGAGGGATGCTTCATTCTCCGACGAATCATTCATGAATTATTCGACTTGCATCTTTCGATTAATGAAGTCCATGTGAGCATATACTACTCTAGAATTGGACAACACGTTATTTATTTAGTTAGTTCTTACTTGAAAATCTAACATAGTTTGATAATCTTATGAAATTCATAAGGTGCGCTTTAGCCGTCTCTATGTTTATCATACTGAGACTGAGTCAATACCTTTTTACACATTTTTGTTTCTAGTGAGTATATTATAGTCAAGGCCATTTAAAAATGTTCAATTGCAATATTGTTAGAATTTCTATTCCATTAATACATCCAGCAGTGGGAACTAAGGGTTTAATTCATTTAGGCCCTCCAACAATTGAAACCCCTAAACGAGTGAGTGGTCGTGTTGGTGATTCGGGTCGCATTAACTGCAAAGTTATCGCATTGCCGAGAGCAACACCTCAAGATTTTCTTTGGTCCAGCTCAACTTACCCATCAGGCATCATTCCGTCTTCAAGGTTTGATTAATGCTTAACTATATTATCTGTTTTAAACTTCCAAATAATCACTTTCATTTTACTTAACTATTTAAAATTCAGATTCATTAGCCAGATTTCCTTTTCAAGTAATGCATTAATTGCATAATATACCTTTATATTTTTCAGTGCCGTGCTATAATCTAAGGCACTGTCGATATGCGAATTAGTAAAATGTGAGTTATTTCTGTGATCTTCAGTTGAAAAAAACACATTTGATGAACCTTCATGCTTTGCTTATTTGTAAATCTTCAAGCAGCTTCAAATTTTATGGAATGTTTTAGACTTCGAGCAAGAGTAGCGCTGAATGCTACAAAAAGATTAATAAAAAGTGTCAAAAGCGAAATAGTTTCGAAAGCATCATATTTGATTCGACCGTAGTAAAATATTTACTACCATAAAAGGATTTGATTCCGTAATTAATTTATCGTGGTTTTAATTGATCAAAACTACACTTTTTTTCAAAGACACATCTTATTTGCAACAAAATTTTAAAATTCTGCTGTAGTTTGCACTTGGAACACGAGGAGGGATTGACTGGTTCAAAAAGCGCTTTGATTTTCCCAAAAATCACCAAGGAACACTTCGGAAACTACAATTGTACAGTGACTACACCCTTTGGTAGCGCCTCATCCGTCATTTCGTTCAACGAAATAGGTAAGCAAATTCAAAGTCTCATATGAACTGTTGTTCCAGTAGTTACAGTACTGGTTTGATAAGTTAGTGGTCACGTATCTGATAGCCATCGCTACATATCCACCCAAATAAACTGAAGTAATTCAGTGCACTTATGAAAAACGTATGATTTCAAGACATGATAGGATATTGAATATATATTGGCTATACAAATTAGTCCATGTTTTAGTCTTTATTTTCCTTCAATCCATTTGGGATTATTGTTCAAAATGTAATGACTATTTCAAAAATTTGCCCAGCGCTTGATCATTACAGGAATGCAGCCACAGCTAAAATGAGCTCATCCTATAGAACTCGTAGATAAGGTAACACTGAACCCACCAAAAACACATTATATTCTAACTGAGACACCCTCTTCAGATGTAATCATCTTAGAGGCTAATAGGAAGTAGCAACCTTTCCCAGATCCGAAGAAGCCGAGTCCATATAGTACATTGGCGAATATAATGCGAAGACAGAGAAGAAGAGTGAAAAGTAGATAATCGTATGAAGGAGAGATGATTTCACGCCCAATTGACGCTCATGACAGTACAATTGAAAAGGCTGAACGAAGAAGGCGTAGAATGAACATCTTGTTTTATCTCCTTCGGAAGTCCCCTGGGGCAGTTAAGGTAGGCCAGACAAATGAGCCATTATGACAGGCAGGCACGCACTTTATGAATTTAATAAGCATAATTTGAGACTGAACGCCTCTTAACTTTATTGATGAATAAAAGTTAATCGATCTCCAGACTGAGGGTAGTTTTTACCGGACTA
Source organism: Hymenolepis microstoma (assembly GCA_000469805.3). Taxonomy (NCBI): domain Eukaryota; kingdom Metazoa; phylum Platyhelminthes; class Cestoda; order Cyclophyllidea; family Hymenolepididae; genus Hymenolepis; species Hymenolepis microstoma. The sequence continues at coordinate 16,230,079 of LR215994.1, forward strand.
ATTGCAGATTATGCGCACATGTCATGCTATTGTAAAATTCAAATAGAAGATTTGATTGATAACTCGAATTTGGCAAAATGCAGCCTCCAAGTAATGTCTATAGTAAGTAATTTTCGTTTTTTTTCGAAAAATCGCAACTTGTTTCTGTTTCTTATTATTTAAAGTTTGTAGACTAAGTGAGTGTGGAATTTTTATTACTTATAAGCTTCGTAAAAATACTAAATTTATCACACAAAATATACTTTTGTGAAATTTCCCAAGCCACAAATATAATTTCTTTAGCATTGGCTAATACTAATACGTGGCATTTTTTATTATAAAAAGGGTCTGCCATATTCTTCCTTTTCTTTGCAGAGGAGATGCCATACATTCTGGCAATCACAGTTGGCGTAGCAACAGTCCTTGCAGCAATATTCCTTAGTTTGCTTTGTTGGATCATTAGGCGACACATTATACATAAAAGAGGTTGCAAAACGGCAAGAATTATAACAGCAAATCACAAATCGAGGTCATCTGTGGATTTGCATTGTGGTAAGTTTTGGAGTAATTTTTATCCAAAGCCGCCGGTAAACGATTTTTGAATGACTTCAATCATATAGTTTGTACTTCATATTTCATCTTTTTACACCAAATCGATCCAGCTTAAGTAAAAACGTGGGTTTAATAATCGATTTGCCTTTACATGCCTTTAAAAAATCATGACTAACTTGATAAAGAAATCTCATCCCCAAACCTACTTTTCTCTCTTATATCAATAAATCTGGCTAGCATAAATTAAAATAAGGATTTTTAGTTTAAAACCACTTTGACTATTAATCAACTCACCACGATATTTATCTGCGTAATTCTAATTAGCAATACTCTTAGCTGTGAAGATACTTCAAGAGTCTGATAGAGTTGAATAAGAGCTAGCCTCTTGCGGAACGGATGAACTTCAAATAGGCGATCTTGACAAAAATCATTAAATCAAAAGTTATTAATCTTATCATCTGTATCTTGGACAAGAGAAGGGGAATTATGGGGAAATATGAATTAAATTGGATAGGAATAAAAATTCATTAGTTCTGAGCAAGTTGAACCTGGGCTATAATTAACTGGCCGAATAAAGTATGATGAGAGAGTTGATTGACTCCAAGTTCCCTGTTCACACACGCACACGCACTTCAAACACCATCACATTGCTACTATTAGTCAACTTAGATCACATTTTTTGCTGTTTGGTTAGATAAATAGCATTCTACCAATCATCATTTACATATTCTACTAGTTTTAGTGTAAACTTTAAGTGCTATTCAAAAGCATCTATTGTTTTTTTCATTTCGATTATATAATTGCTTCGAGACCATGTGATTTTTAACCCTGTATTAAATTGCTGTCTATGTATTATAAGAGATACTTGTATATTTAATCTTATTTGGCCATTTATTTCATAGCATTTCCCTTTTATCTTAGATCACATGTCGACGTTGGGTCGACATAGATCAAGGGAAGAATTCATCGAGGACAATTCAAATGTGAATTTCATTTAATTTGCGTTCTGATTAATGTCTTTTAACATATTAAATGCTCATTTTATTATGACTTTAGGTGCAACCCACTACCAGCTGTGTTTCCCAATTTTATCCTATGCAATCTCACACAAGGTAAACTTGAACGCATACTGCCTTTCTTTAAGTTATTCTAGTCGTTTTCAATAAACCACTCCCTGAAATGAATAGCGTTTAAAGACTTACCGTCGATACTTACAGTTTAAGAATACTCTTTTCGCGCAATTATAATTTCGCGATAATAATATTTATTTTCATTTGCATCAGTCTTCTTCGCAGTCCAGTACATGTCGTATCCTGTGAAGAAGGTGCTCTGTACAAATACGCCACCAGTACTAGCCCAAACACTCCTCTGCTCAGTCGTCTCCATGATACCTCCACCAACCAATCACCAACTCTCTACGTTGCCACGACGACTGAGGTACTTGCCGCCAGTCCTGTGTCTACCATCGGGATGTCCAGAATTGCGCTCCTGACCAATCACTCCGATGCTACTGATGGCTTTCAAGATCATGCATTTCCAACTTAAAGTGAAAAAGAAAACTATAATTAAATTCGATGCATATTTTGACGTTGTAATATTGATTAAATTGCGTACGAGCGAAAGAAATATTCATTTGTCTTTGCCTGGTTTTATTTTTTCAATTGTACTTAATATTAATCAGTAGAATTAAATTTTTCAACCATTTATTCAGCAAAGTGCTTCACTTGAATAATACTTTCTTGGTCGCCATTGTTGAGCACACTTCTGATCCCTCTAAAGGGAGTGATTTATGACGTATGACGCGGAACACGTTTATTTTGGCCTTGTTTTTACAGACAGAGAACTTAGTCAGTATGATACAATGGAGGGTTTGGTAAACCATGGAGGGACTATTGATTGATGACTGGATGGGTGGTCTATGCGCTCATGACCGCATTTGCTTCCTACGCGACAAGTAGCACGGCTGCAACTTCGAGCCCGTCTGAGTGCACATAAGATTCCTTTGTTCAGCGATGACAGCGTTGTGTACAACAAAATCCCATGTGCTCCTTGCTAAATAACTAAAACGTTTTAAACGTTCTGAAACTTCCTATTAATTTTTGGTTTTCAATATCGAGATGTCCATATTTTAGTTTACCTCTTGTTACGCTTTTTGTTAACGTTCTATAACTTCAAGTCTAAGTCATATTTGTAATGCAAACTTTCCTCTATCCTTTTTTCTATCTAATTGGCCTTTTATCCAGGCAGCAAAAATTTTAATAACTCTAGAATTTTATGCTGATTTTATTCATAAGGAATGAGAATACGGGGTATATATATAAACAATAAATACACATGGGACTATTTTCGTGACGTTACGTCTGTTAGCAATTCTAGTAATTTAACTGTTCTCTTTTAAAACAATGTCAGAAAAAAATGGTTAATGATATCTTACACTACTAGCTTATATGCTAGTAGGAACGACAAAGTAAAGTAAAATTCATGGCCAGGCATTAATTAGGAAGTAGGTTGGTTGAAGAAAGGACGTTCATTTTACGAGCACTTAGACATAGTTTAATGGAAATTTGTAAAAGATATAATGAGGTAATTCAATTGAGTGGAAGGGTGGTAATCAAGTTCCCCCATATTTATCATCTAAACACTATCGGTTTTTACATCCTCAACTCAGAATTTGGTCTTTTTACATTGCAATGCTTGTCAGTTTCCCCCAAGAAAAAACATTTTTTTCTGTTCAGCACTTTTGTCTTCTTTTATAAAATTTGTCCTTTATACATTCCTATTTGTTTATTAAATTTATAACCTCTTCTTTCAGGTATATATCCTCTTTACCATGATATTCTTATATGGACTTCAAATCACGCTTATTTGCAATCTTCAAACTCATTAACTTACTCCTTCTGTTCGGACTACCCCCTGCTGACTTTTGCTTCGCCTAAATAGGCAAAAGGTGACACTTGATATGTACCCAATTGAGCTAGTAAACGACTAGTTACTATTAAGGCCTTATTATTAATGGTATACGCAATCGTTATATCGGAGTTCCGATGTTATGCAGATTCAATGAGAAATCTTGGTGTACTTAAGCTTTATGGCAATTTTCCCAAAATTTTTAGTTCAATGATTGAGTTATAATCGTGGATTGCGATTCAGCCAGAGCTCTCTTTTATCGCTTTCTGTATTCCTTTTTTCGATAAATCGATTAATTCATATCGAGATTCTGTAACCAATTACATTCAGTAATCCTGATTACTTTTCAACATCTTCGATTAATTATAGACACCAGTCCTTTAAGCACAACATACTCCATGTTTTGACCAAGTAGACCCTCGTTTTTCATTGACAGAGTGCTTAATTAGCAGTTTTTGTTCTAATGTTCCGAACATTTTTGAGAGTTAACGTTTTTACATTGTTCTGATTGCCTCCTGGAGGTGACAATTATGATTGTCAACGCATATATTTGCGTTTTAGACAGGAAAAATCTAATTCAAGATACACAAATTGCTTTGCCGATGCCTTATAAGAAGTTGAGTAAATTGTGTTTTTTTTGTTAAATGTCAATTTTGTTTTTCCATAAGATTGTATAAACGCTTAAAGAGGATGAGGACCTTTGAAAATTGTTTCTATGTATGAACAAAGGATGTGGAATATTTGTGCTCACTGGCTCAGAGGACTACACAGTCCCCCTACTGACTCATACTTCTACTCTAAATATTAGTTGCACATCAATGAAGAAAGTAAACGAAATGTGTAAACAGTATTATACAGCCCCATTTCCGAGTTCAACACAACCTGAAGTGTTATCACTCATATCTGATGTCCTTGTTCTTTATTTCTACTTCTTCTTGTAACCCTCCAATTCCCTCTACGCTGAGTCTGGTTGATTCTTGTTTACAACTCAAGAAAAGCACCTGTATCTAGGTGCTCACAGCCGTTTCCTGCTCTATTCAAAAATACTCTACTTTCTGGTAACGAGTGAAAAACCAAGTTCTGGTGTAATGAGCCCAGTGTTGATCGTAATCTATATTTCATTGCTTAAAGTGCGATTAACTGGACAGAAACTCATCCACTGTTTTAATTCTAGTTGTACTAAGGACTAATATTAAACTTTCTTTTGTATAATGCCTAAGAATTTCACATTGCTTGACCAATTTGTTTTAAAATTAGTAGTTGATTGATGAAGCGTTTGAATCGAAAGGAAACGGTTGCTTTTAATTTGAAGACCATCCTGAATCTGAAAACAATCAACAAAGCATGAAGTTATATACCAAAACTGCTTGGCTTTCAGAGTATCAATTCGAGTCGTAGCAAGTATTAATTCGAGGTATGCTAAAAATCAGTGCCTGGATAGCGGGGGAATGAAATTGAAATGACCAAAATTTAAAATTTTACCCTCACTTTCTATTTGTTTTCATTAATATGCTGTAATAGAAGTATGACTTATTCATGCTTAGTTGACAATTTATTTGCAAGTGGTTCAATCTCTCAATTACCGGATCTAAACAGTGACTAATAGTGCATTTCAATGAATCTTTACAGGTGGTAAACAAAAACCTCAAGAAATTTGTTTAAAAGGTCATTTTTTCAAAATGTGCTCTCAAAACATTCATAAAAATCAAAAATTACAATGGAGTATAAAATGCTCTACCTAATACAATTTAATTGAATGTGCTATGTTACTGCGGTAACTATTGGGACTCGATTTAAACTAAAGAGTGAAAACTTAACTATATAAAGAGAAATTGTAAATCAAAACTTGCTTTTCAGTAGATGTGCGGAGGTGTAACCTGAAGTGAGTTGCTTTAGGCAATGGTAATAAGTAATAGGGAATTTATGTGCGTTTAATATTTTTCAACTTCGTAATTCTAAAAGATCGTTCGCTGAAATATACAGCATGCATAATATTCTTTATTTATTATTCTCTTGGAAAATTTTTTATCTCAACATTCATGTGCTAATGTTCTGGAATGTTGAACAAATATCTCTTTGCTATACGCACACCGTGCTGATCTTTGAACACGATGACCTATTTTTCTCAGTAAGTCTCACTTAGCTAACATACATTTTCGGCTGATTAATAGATGGCCTTCTGAACACTAAACTTCAACAACTGGCTAATTTCAAGTTTCGTATCTTTGCACAAATTCTCCTTTGTCGTGCACGCGGTTGGGATGTGTAGTCACCCCTTCACTTCCACTTATCCATTGCTTTCACACTCCAATCCTTCATCAAAATAACTCGTTCTAATATATAATATATATATATATGAAAGCAGAAACAGCTGGGCTTGGCGTGACTTAATTAATGAGCTCGCCATCTCTTGGATATAACCTGCTACCTTAAAGAATTTTGTTTTTAACAAACCAATTGAAAAAAAAGATATGAAATTAATAAAGGAGGTAGACAGTCATTTGTTAATTATCTTAAAATGGCAAGCGATAAATATGATTTCACTGATGATTATGTTTTATATTCTAAATCTTGTAAGTTATAATGAGTATGAATATGCGCACTGCTCTTTTAAGAATTAAAAAATGCCGACCATTTAACAATTCTAATGCGGGAAAAATTACCATTTAATCCATTTAAAACCTGATTTTTTTCAAAAACAAATACAAATGTCCCCACTGCAGTTAAAATAGTGCCTATTACAAAAGAATTATTTCGGTTCTCATATAATCTCTAAAATCTAAGCTGGTAGAATTTCCCATTTATCAAGTCATAAATAAAAATAATGAATTCCAACTGCTGTAAGATTTATCAAATAATTGCAAAGTTTTTATCTATTTTTTTATTTTAGATACACCAAATTAATTTCAGATATATATGACTTTCTATGCATAAAACAATTGAAAGGCCAAATCAGTAAAATGAGGAAAAAGGACAAGGACAAACGATCAGGTCTTTGGGAAAAAATCCTTCTTTCATCGACGTCCATATCTAGAATGGGGCCGCCATGCAAATTGTGGTGATCTCCTGTAAACCTCACTTTCCGTCATCAGTGGATCTTCCTGTATCACGCCTTCTGCGAGTTCTGGTTGTAATGAGATTCGTTTGTATAACCGATAGGGATACGGAATAAAGTCAATGTCCTCATCACCTATGAAAGGCCTTTTAGGCTCTAAACTGCTGACTCGAAAACTGTTGACAAAGTACACAAAAAAGAGTAAAGGCAGCAGAGATATATGAAGACTGTGCATATTTATCGTCAATTCTCACAAATGACGGTTGATTTTGCTGAGTTCTTTTAAGCATTATTAATAACCAATAGAAATGCGCCATCACTGTCCTACCTGAGAAGACGTAAGCGCTTGTGGAGATTACTGAAGGTAAATTTTTCTAAAGTTTATTATAATTCTTTCTTCTAAAAATCTGGGTTCTGCTTATACATTGATCACTAATCTAGGAGTGTAAATTCGATTAATAATCATTATTTTAGCAAATAAACGAGAGACAAACTACGAATTTATCAAAAATGCCGTCTATTAACAACGAACATTCGGGTTGAAAAAAATAAAAGGATTAGATGGAAACGAAAATTTCCCCAAATTAGTGTTGAACAAGGATATTATTGATATTGAGTAGTACACTTTGATTAGTGGCGCAGAGATCACCATGTATTTCTCTTTACTCCGAGACTGCAAGCTTTACGTCTTTCGTTACGAATCCATACGAACAGATTTCATATCGTTATGATCAACGCGAATTTGAAGTTTAATTAGGGCGGTTGAGACAAACCTTTTCATTCTTATTTTGATACTTCCATTAATTGCATAATGAAGTATGAAGCAGTATTTATAAAGCACGAATTTTAATCACTTGCGTCCTTTAATTCAACATTCATGCTCCAGGATTTTCCGTCCCTACATGCTGAAAATAGGCCTATTTTCAGAGTACATTAAACACTGCCATTAATAAATGATGCTTCTTATTTTGGAGAAGTAGCCGGTGTTCTAGGAGTTCAAGTAAGTTTTATGGCACTATTTTGGAGGATTTAATCGAGCGTCGAATATCAATCACCAAAGATGGGATTTGTCATTAATAAATGTCCATAGGATATTTTAAGACTTTAAAACGATGGAGCTGATGTGACTGTGGAATATTTACATTTTACAAAATTAATTGTCAGAGTAAGTCTGCTCTTCTAACATATTCTGCACTAATCCTACTCGAGGGTTGCCACCTAGGACAACTTAAGTTAAAGGTCTCTTTCTGTGAGTAAAAAATATCGTCAACACTGACGCGAAAGCCCTTCGTGCTTTCTTTGCTCTGGCAAATACTACATTTTTGATAAGTCTGTTTACTTTGTGAATCCTCGTAAATTCTTTCGTGGTTTCAAAAGTAATGGAATTGTGGCTTTTTATAGGTACGCAAACCGCTTTCTACTTTTTCAGAGCAATCTTATAACAAATGTTTGGTTTCATCGAATTCGTTTTATATGATGCTTTCATTAAGTGAAGGACTGCAGTATTTCCTGTATTCTTCATTAAGTCCAAATATATATATATTAAATTTAGATAAGCCATTATTGTTACGGAACATTTATCAAGGGAAATTAAAACTTGTGCTGTGGATTATTCAAACACAATTCGATAAATCCGTCAAGATGGAACACCCTTAATTTCAGTTCAAGCAAAATTAAAGTTAGAACTGGCATTTTATTTAAGGTAACTGCGAATAATTCCTTCTCATATGCACGAGGAATTAAATCACACAAAGTTTGGAAGTCGACTTAATTTTCAAAATATTTTAAGAGCAATAAACTCCTTCGAATTCTCCCATCACAGTTATTCGTGTTCGATAATTGGAGAGGAAATGCAACCCAAGAAGCAAAAGCAGTCGTAGGAAGGCTTCGGTGACCAACGAGAACTGGAAACACTCGCTTTTATGGAAGTTTATTATACAGAATACTAAATTCATATACACTAAAGACCCAAATTTGAAACTTCTGGGTTCTATTTTTTCTTTATAGCAACGGATTTCACGTCTGTAATTTAAACAAATAAAAGATCGATTTTTATAATTTATTTTTGGAGAAAATAAAGAAGAAGTCCTAGGAACAGATTCATCGAATTATGGAATACTTTTCAACTCGCTTTACTCAATACAATAACCTTAAAATGTACTTTTATCACTATGTCCATCAAAGAACGAACTTTACAATCAGTCTAGATAGTTTCAAATTAGCCGAGCGGCAGAGGCTTCGATTTCATACAAAGCTTTAGTATTTTCCTTTTTATAATATAAAGTGTACAAAATACGAGTTTTAGAAAAGTCGGAACTGACTGAAAGTTGGTTCCGCAAATAGTATTCTCTATTTGTTAATTCTGCGTTGACAGACAGTGGACCAAAGGAAGAATGGCAGTTGACATCGGCAAGCCATAACCTGCCTTTGTAAAATTTTGATAAACAAAACTTTTATATCCCCATGTTGGGGATTTTTTGATGCAAGATATGGTGCAGTTTGTCAAATTTAGGGCAAATTCTTGCTTTAAATGTATGCACCTTTAAACACTTATTATACTATTCTTTGAAAATTTAATTTCAAATCTTCATTTATTTAGTAATCTTTTTAGCTTATAATTAGTACTTCCTTCTGCTAACTGAGGTTTATCTCATATCAAGATGTTGGTTTTATATCCTGGACGATTTAAGATCCATGTAGGAACAGCTTCAACGATCAGCCCTATCTAACTTAAAGCATAACGTCTGTGCAGAGAACAATCAATTATATCAATATAGTAATTTATTTGTTAAACTAATATCCAGCATACAATTTGGAATAGGTTATACTAATACAGTAAAGAGATGGTGAACTCGGTTTCCGAAATTCAGGATTTTTGTATCAGATCCAGTGCTTTACTGCTCTCTCGAAAGGAATTCAATATCAGTCCTTATCCAAAGATAATGCCTATCCTTCCTCTCTTCCAGCCCAGTCTTTAATACAGGAAGCTGCTAATCCTAGCTTTTAGCCTTCTTGTATATTTTGACCCAAAGTTTCTCCCACTAGTGTCAGAAGAATTACCGCCATTCTCGATAAAGTGTGAAATGATAGAGGGTTTTGTCCACCTTTTTAGCTATTTAAATCGCTCTCGAGCGGCAGTACTGGTGGAATTTACAAGATGAAATCAAAGCTGCCCAGAGGTACCTCAACTGAACTAGAAAAGTCGGAAAAGTGAACACGAAATATTGATTACGAAGCGAGCATGTGCGCTCTAGTAGAGAGTCTTTCTCAGCCAATCAGTTTACCAAATTTACAATAAACGCCCTTTACCCTATTCGTTTTGTGTCCTCACCATCCTTCATGTTGTTCAGTTTACCTTGTGTGGAAATATTTATATTGGAGGACTCTGTTACTGACTAGTTCTATTTGTCTGCAGCAATTTTTACTTCTTAAAGGATGAATATTGTTTAAAAAGTTGTCTATTTATGTAGTATTTGCAATATAATTAATTTTTAATAGACTTAAGGGGTCTAGAAATATGTCATAAAATATCTTTATGAAATATCATTCCCGTTAAACTATTTCTGTTTGGTAAATATTTCCCCAAATCTCCAGCTCTTCACTACATTATTTTCTCCAAATTCCATTTAAGTAGGCATTAGTACTCATAGTTGTGAAAGATTGTAGCCATTTGTTGCAAGCCATCCATTTGACGTTCTTAAGTGAATGTCACTTAGGGTTTATTTGGCTTGAAATATGAAAATTACGTAGATACTAATAAGTCACATACGTTGAGCAGATCGCCTACTTTAGAGATGAATCGGCGAGTGGGGCAGTCTACTGCCAAAACCCCATTTCGGTCGCAATAATTATCCAGAAAGTGAACACTCCTTGCGAGCGATAATGACTGCGTTGACAACGCTACAACAATTCAGTCACACTTGTTACAAGGCTACTTATTGTGAATGAAATCAGATCTTATTTTTCTATGCTTCTAGGCTGACAGAACTTTGTGAATTCAGTATATCATCTTTTAGCATTTTTCGTTTATTATTAATTTAGATAATTTTATTTAGATTAAGATAACAACTAATAAATTTATGTCATGATAAATTAAATTAATGTTTTAAATCTCTAATCATTTGCGTCGTTATAAATTAGACAGCTTGAAATCAAAAGTGATAGTCATTAAATCTAAATGGATTTAGCTTTTTCTCCATTGAAAAGATCGTTTAAACCACTACCTTGTGACCCATTGAAAGGGGACTTTAAATTTGAGCCAATTTATGTTGATTCAGACTTAGTTCAAAGTCGACTGGGTTTATGATTTGCTAATGATCTGGTAGTCTGGATTGAAAATTGATTGACTTAAAGTTTTGAAGTTAAAAGGCGGCCCAAATTTCGTATTTTTGGACTTATTGGGAGTTTTATTATTTCTCTTTTGAGTTTGATTGCTTAAGCTTGCATAAATATTTATATTTGAATAATTAGAAACTCATTTAGCCAGAGGAAATACACTGGATTGGCTACACCACCCCAAAATGAAAACACTTTAATTCTTGAAATATGCTGAATTATTACTGTTATAAAACTGCATTTGTGGATATAAATTTACTTATAAAGGAGTAGATTTTTCATATGATTTTACCGAGGAACTATTCTGATCAATCAGATAAAATTTGTTTGGCATGTTATGGATTTTTCTAATGTGTCCAGTTTTTCTATGCTAAGTCATTTCTAAAATGTTCAACGTTTTGTTTGATTTCATATTTCATAATTTAAAGTGATTAACTTTTGTTTAGACGTCTTTTATCTAAATTCCTGGTTCTTGCCACTACTCTCGAAGTTACTTAACGGCCATGACAGAATTTTTAGAAAACAATTTATCGGTATATGAATCTGCGATTGACCATTACCTTAAACAATTGAGTTAAAAACCGGACAATTGCAAAAAAAGTGCATGTAAAGTGCAGATCTTGGCTTTCTCAACTTACAGTCTTTCACCTTGTTAGGCAGGAGTGGAGTCACTTAAGAGTTAAATTTAAATGGATTTCTGAAATACGGGATCGTAGAAATAAAAATTAAAACCGATATCTGGTACAATTTTCACCTCCTTACAAGAAATGTTTGGTTTTTTGGATATTTCAAGGAAATCGGACACTAGAACAGGTTTCATACAACTCAAATCAGCCTCTATTTAATTGTTTTAGCGAAATTCGAGGGAATTCGCTTTATTCTAATGCTTGTTGAACGTCACATGTGGATTATTGTTTTTCGTGTTAATAATTGTTCCCAAATACAGTAGGTCCTCAAGTTTATGCATAGCACATAATTTAGAACGAATAATTAAAAGTTTAAATATCAAAACCTTTCTAATGTTAGTCGTATCTTTGAGATACTCTTACATATGCATTTACCCCAAGCTCAAATACATGTGTAATTACCTAAGGGTTTTTTTGATTCTAAACTTTATTTACTATATAAAAATATCATACTATTTGTTTTATTAAAAGCGATTTTGTTGTTATTGTCTATTGCCTCAGTGACAGTTAAATCAATTAGAACCCCTAAAAAACGCTCAATGAAGAATCTCAATCATCGTAAATAAATGCTAACTTTAATAAAATTCCCAATTTACAGTACATTTCTACATTAGGTTTGAATTAAATCATTCGTGAAATGAAAGTGTGTGTATGAATGGTGCAAATTGTTACACCACTTAATAGACGCAAAAGGCGCGAGTCCATTAGAGTAGCAGCCCGCTCTCACTCCACCTCCTCCTCCTCCTCCTTCTGTTCCCTGTTGGCCTCACAACCTCCCCTCCTATTATTATAAACTCGGCGCCTATGTAGTTAGCTATTAGAGTTCCATTACCTTTTTAGTGCTTCCTACTGCTACATGTTGCATAAAATGCGACTTCTTACTATTTCATTTCGTTCCAACCGGTTTGATCAAGAAATATATTATACTCAAGTGCTTTAAGGCACAGCATTTTTTCCGAAATTCATATTTATATCAGTCAACGAATGCAATGATTTTTAACTCGACCGTAAAACGTGCTGCTTATGCCAACACTTGCCAGTCCACTTCTAATTTATTAAATTAGATATTTTTGGTATTAGTTAGTAATATTTAAGCATAATGCACTACGTATTACTTTACGCCTGTAGCATATACGACACGAATAGGCCTTAACTAAACCTCAGCAATCTCCATGGCTAAATGCGTTTATTGCATATGGTGTTACATTACCTACACACCAAAAAATGAAGCACACTTTTCCAAAATGTGTAAAACTTATTCATAATTTGATGCGTTTTTATTTTTCTTACGAATTGATTATTTTCATAGAAATTTTCAGTTAGATATAAGAAGAGAAATGGGCTCCTTATTGTAAATGATTAGTCTACAGCTTTATGCGAATGCCAGTATCATTAAATCAATAATTATTTAAAACTTAAAATCATGTATTAAAACCCACATTTTTGGAATACGTTAGGCTCAGATTAACATTGGTTGAGAAACACTTATTTAAATTTTACTTCTATACAATATATTCACATTTTAAATGAAGAGATCTTCCTTTCAAACTAGGCTGTTATAAAATTATTGAAGGGTAAATAATGTTAATTTGTGTTTGTGGATAAATTTAGGAGTATGGCCTTCAGCTTTAGCACAAATGGACTTGTAGCGGATTAGCTACCTAACTCAGTGGGACCAAAGGTTGTGTGGTAGCAGCAGACTGTGTTATCATGTCTCACCGGGCTCCGCCATCTCTTAGGCGAGGTGGGACGCCGTCTGTTGAGACGTGGTGAAATGCTTGATCGGGATACCTTCAGTTCCTGAAGCTGCTCCGTGAGTTCGTCGAATCTTTGAGTGATGGAATCTGCGGCGGTTGGAGCTTTGACTGCGTTTATGGCTGGCCTGTCCTGATGGTCATAAATTAGATCAGCCTATTCCGCTAACTTATCTAGGTTGTCTCGAGAAGGGCTGGTAATTAAAGTTGGTGTCAAATTTCTTGGCATGCACTTCATCCCCAACTTTTTAAGAATTTCGTCAGTCACAGAAGAACCACTAACCAAGGATCGCATGTGACGTAAAAGTTGAGAGGGGGAACGGTCGGCGAGTTCAATTTGAACGAAGAGCTGGTCAAAACGCTTCTTTCTGGAAACCGATAAACGGCTGATGATCGCTTGTCTAAGCCGGTCATAAGAGTTGTTTTCCGGTGGCATAGAGGTAAGTTCTTTGAATTGGGTAACAATTGCGGCTGGAAGGATAGGAACGAGATATTGGAACCAACTTGTTCGCTTGGTTACGCCTCTTAGTTGGATAATCATTTCGAATTGCGTAAACCAGGAATCGGAGTTTTCCGGGCCGAAGGCTGGAGTACTCAGGAGGATTGCCAGTTCTGCTTCTTTAGACATTCTGAGATGGTAGGTAATGGGTGATAGGAGAGCGTTGAGTAGGTGACAATTGCGTAAGAAAGACGAAGATCGTTAAGCGCGTCGTGCGATCGTAAATGAAATCGCAGTGCGTGAGGGGTTGTTCTGCTGCTGAGTGGGTAGAGTCAGGCTTGAATCACGTCAGGATCACCATTTTGTATCGGATTAGCTACCTAACTAAGCCCGACTGTACTCAGAAACCTCAGTGGCAATTTCTCCTAGTTAGAACGTCCCACTGAAGTAGCTAAGCTACCGCAAAGCTTTGGAAGAAACAGAGGTATCCAAGGAACGCATTTATTCTAGACATGTATGGGATGGAATGTCTAATTTAGTGTAATTTAGAATTCTCGTTGAGGATACGATAGTCAAAAGTCTAGAAGTATTTTTAAATATCTTCGGATAAAGTCATTCCTCCTATTAACTATGCAAACTAGCTTTTATCTGAAGACATGCACTATTTAGCTATTTGAAAACTGATCATACGATTTGAGACCTTTCTATCTTCCTTACATTGCATTTTGATAGCAAGAAATGGCTAATATTTGAATTTAGAAAGGTCACAGACCTCAGATTCCACTAAAAAATGTAAAGAAGATATTAAATTAATCAGAAATTGCTTTGTTGGCAAAAACTAACATCACAACTCAGCTGACTACTGAAACTAAACCAAAGCAGATTAAATTACGAATCAACATTTCGAAAAAAAATTTCAAACAACAATCGCTACACCTCACTCTTCCTCTTTTAATAATAAACTAATCGTTTTCATAGTTTTTTAATCAACTCTAATTCGTTATTAATGACACCAAACATTAACGATTTCCTTCATCAGTCGAAGCTCCTTCAAATTAAAATAGTTAACGTGATTATCAATAAATTCAAAAATTTAACAAAAAATTTTGTTCTTTCATTTTATTTTTTTAAGCTAAAGCGCTCTAGTAAGTATTAATGTTTTTGCTATTTAAATATGAACATGTTTGTATAGGAAACATTCAAAGTTCAGGCGCCCATTTTATTAAATTCCTTTTCCTATTTCTAGATGTCAACAAGCATTTATGCAAATGTTGGTTAAAAGGTATCCAAAGGGATAACAGTAAATGGTCCCCTTTCCCGAACCAGAAGGTCAAATGCTACGAGAATTGTCTAATGGGGATGGAGATTCGGAGGGTGGAGGGAGGGGGGTGGGAGAGTAAATGAAAAGAACGAAGATAGGAGAATAGAAGGCCCATGAGAAACTTTTAGAAGGGTATAACTAACCCAGGTAGATTGACTGAGTCATTGCAATGAGCAGTGCTAAAATTATTTTGTATGGATTTGAATTTAAATGCGGTGTTAAAATAACTTTAGGAGATAAGTGCCAAGTAATTCCCCAAGAAAATTTTTTGAATTTGCTCTTAAATTAATTGAGCTTTTCGACGAATTTTAGATCTTATTGATATATTTTGTTTGTCCTATATTTAACTCGGAAGGACATTTAAATAGTTAAAATCAGATTTGTCCAATCAGTGATGAACATGGAAATTTTCCATAATAACTCTAACTAATCATTTTGGCGACTTGGTTAATTTAATTATATGTTGAATTAATACTATACGCTCTGGCAATGAGATATGAATATGAAATAACGTTAATACCAATTTCACATGTAGACCATTAGAACCAAAAAATTCTTGCAAACTTTAAAATTACAATATATTATATTGCGCAATAGTATATAGATACCTTCATTATTCATCCCATATTTTCAATATATAGCTGAATTTTCAATGTTTGCTCAATGATTATTGAGAAAATTCATGTATTCAGGATAAGGACAAACCCAATATCAGGAATGAGGAAAACTTTTCTTGCGAAGTCATCCATTCGCCACTTACGGAAATCAGATGGGTATATTTGAGACATCTTTAATCAAATCATCCAATCCCCTAAATGTGATTATGGTATTTTTTTAAATACTTCCCAGTATAATATCTTTTTAACATTTAAAATTCGTCTTCACTTTCCGCAGAACTATTCCATTATCCCTTTAATGTTTTATAAGGGATCTCTACTTTTCAGAACTTCATATGAGCCCTAAATTTTCATTACATTCTGTCCTTTAAGAGAGAATAAAATAATATTTGGGTAACTCGTTCTTTTGTATATATGTCTTCAGTTCTCCTTTCTGTGTTTTAATAAAGGAATTTTAAATTACCATTTAAATCATTCTTAACTGTTCGAGTTCAGATGAGATTAGTCTTAAAAATTGGTTTTGTTCGATTATCCCGCAATTCAAACCGACTTCACGAAATATTGACAAATGAACTCCTAATTCATTTGAACAGAAGTTCAATTGAGAAAATATTATTTGTTCATGAAATAAATAGCTTTTGATGGAACCAGGATTTCATCCTCGTTTAAGTTGTGGTTTATATCATTGCCCCTAAAATGTAATTTTTGAGATTCTTATGAACGTTTCCTTCTTTATTCCCGAACACTCATGTATAACTTATTTTGATAATATGTTGAAACAAATTTAAACAATTTTTTATCAGAAAATTAATTCCCAATCTTGTATGGAATAACTACTTTAAAAGCTGTCAATAGCAATTTCCTTGCGTTTAGAGCTGACTTCAGTCTGGGTAAGTCTTCTCATAGAAAGTCAACAGACTCGGCTTTATCACCTGTATTCAACACTGTTATTGACTAGACGATATTAATACTATTAACGACGCCTACTAAAACCATACTCAATTTATCGCATTACGGAGATTTCATGTTATTTGCTAAACCATAGCGATTCCAGTTCACAAATTTTGATTTGCTAGAATTGTTTTTAATTATTCGTGTGAAGCCATTTTAATCGCATACAAAGTATTTATTCTCCTACTAATTTTTTCAGCAGCGAAAAAAAAATCGGGCAATTTGCAGTAATTTACACTGTAGCAAATTATGCGTACAATTACAGAAACGAGCACACCGTTTCTGAATGAGCATTCAAAGGCAAAATGTTACCTTGGAGGTGGAGCTAATCTTCACATCTCCATTGCAGGAATACTAAAGCTTTAAAGAACAGTTAAATCCTACTAAAATCAATACTTCTAACAAAGAACTTCCATGTTGATTGAGAGGTGTGAGTAGAAGGGAAACTGACTGTTCAAGTTCATTGACATCTTATAAATTAAAGTGAGACGAGAAGCTACTCCATTTTGGATATCCCAAAGGACACTTTTAACTAGATGATTACTTCAATAAAATGTGAAACTTTAACAAATCATGTAATCCAGTTTCGTGCTATTATAGAAATGGCATTAAATTTGATATCGAAACAAGAATTTATTCAGTATAGATTCTACGGAACTGTCTTTCCTTTGACCTGAGAACTTTTCCTCTATTAGCATACCCACTGCGTTTCTTACTTAACTGTTTGAGCTATCTTGCTCTTCCTCAAATTAAGCTGGTTTGTTTTCCCGCGATTAAGACTGTTTGTATGGGCGGAAATATCAAAAATCTACCTAGGATGAAGGTGAATTGCATTAACGGTCTAGTTAGTAAATGCGTTGCGCGCACTTTCATCTTTATTAGGAGGCATTTTTGCAAGAATTTTAAATTATGTAATATTTGGTCATACGGAACTGAATGACTCAACTGAAAAAAATATAATCGTTTCTTGACCTTTCTTCCGGGTGTCAGTGGAACTCTTTTGCTTTTTTTGGAGGGATGAACAATTTTTGAAGATTTTTTGCAAATAAAAAATCAGTTCTTGATTACTTTATATGGCCTGTAACTATTAGGTCTACAACTTTGCTCTCGCCGTTTTCCAAAAGATGGTGGTAGTAGTCGGTAGTAGTTGAAATATATTAATCACAGATTTCGAACACTTTGTTTCGACATTTGTAAGCATAACCCTACTTTGATATAACTTAATTTGTATTTGTATAATAATACGATTTTAAATTAAATATGTCCTAATTTAAACCGAATTCTCGTGATTTGCGGAAGAAAAATCTGCTGACTGGCTGAGGCTCACCAGATTACCTCAGCAGATACTTATGGTAAAACGGCTATTAGTGACAAAACGTGTCAGCGGGAGTGGTTTTGCTGTCGAAGACCGACCAGCATAGTGGTGAAGGGGAAAAGTTGTTGAAGATGCAGAATTGGAGACGAGCGATTCTTAGTGGTGACTCGTGTCAAACTCAAAAAGAATTATCAGAATCATTGAGTGGGTATCCGTGAGCAAGCAATTTCAAAACGCCTGAAACAGTTGGGAATGATTGAGAAAGAATGATATTGAGTACCCCACGAGTTGAAACCAAGAGATGTGGAGCGACATTTGTTTGCTTGTGAACGGCTGCTGCTGGAAAGGCGAACGTGAAAGGGGTTTCTCCATCCTATTGCTACTAGGGACGAAAAATGGGTACATTACAGTAATCCCAAGGGCAGAAAATCATGGGGATTGCCCGGTGGTCATGCTGCTACGTCAACACCTCGGCCGAATATCCATGGCTCAAAAGTCATGCTCTGCGTTTGGTTGGGGGAACCATCTTGGCGTAATTTATGAGCTTCTGAAACAATCACAGGTGAGCGTTATAGAATGTAATTGATGTCCCTGGGCCGTGCTCATGTAAAAAGAAAAAGGTCACAGTACAACGAGGGACACGATAGGGTTATTTTACAGGACTATAATGCTAGACCTCACGTTGTCAAGTTGGTGGTGAAAAAATATCTCGAAACGCCGAAATGGGAAATTTTACCCACTTTTCTCTCCAGATGTTGCTCCGTCTGATTTTCACCTCACTCATCTCGCTCAATGGCACACAGCTTGGCTGACCAGCAATTCAGCTCGTATGAAGAAGGGAAGAATTGAACTCATCGACTCATGGATCTTATCGAAAGATGAAAATTTTTTCGCCTCGGGCTTCACCTGCTGCCCGAGAGATGGGCCAAAGTGGTAGTTTGAAATAACTGTCAAAGTGTTTTAGTATTATTGTCATAGACTGATGGCAGTTCAATTTTTCAAAAGGAAGGGTGAGAGATCTTTATTTATTTGCACTACATAATGATTTCGCAAATATGGTATAGTGGGTATTTCGCATTTTTCCATTTGCTAACGTATATTTTCGATTAATATGATCTATAACATATTTAACTAGCCCTTATATTGTATTTGAAGCCTAGAAGAGCTTGTGTAGTGCACAACGCTGTCATAGCTGAACAAAGAAATCTCATTCGCACTCAGACAGACTCGAAGTTGCGGTTGTGCAACTTGTCGCATAGGAATTATGTGTGGTCAAGAGCCCAGAGACCTCTCAGTCAGCCACCATTCAATAAGCCCTGCATTTTTTAACAAACCCTTCATTGTATTTTAATGGCTAAGCTCCCACACATCACACATCACAAATAAGCGCATTCCACGATGTACGTTTTTTTCCTCTAGAGCCTTGCGGTAGCTTAGCTAATCCTGAAAGCCTTTAAGAACTAGGAGATCTTGTCATAGCATGAGTCAGGGCTTATTAATGTAGCAATCCGAAAAAGGTTGAAATTTTTTAGTAATGGCTGGTCGAAGTAGACTAATATTCTACAAATGAAATCAGGGGAACTTTTGAAAATATTAATAACTTTTGAGCTAATTAGGGGCATGTATAATAGATCAGTTGAAAATCTGAGGTAAGAATTTTGTCCTGAGAGAAAGCTCAAGTTCACTTCAATATTAAAGCACTAAATGTGCATGTAATTAAATATTTTGATTGATTTTGAAAGGCAGTCAGAGAGTTTTAATTAAATTTATCATTTCTAATTACGAGTTTCAAGCAGAATTCTTGATCGAGTAAGTTTGGGTGAGGCTTCGAAAATTGCCTAAGGAAATTTGGGTTCCCGGTTGGTGATGTTGCTTACTTCATTCGTCAGATTTGCAACTACAAACCATCACCTTATAAAATCATCGAATTAGGCTCCCTGAATTTACATCATTTCATTCATTTCAGGAAACAATATTGCTATTAAAATATTATTAGTGATTGATATAGAATGTATCAAGTTCTTATGATGTTTAGATTTCACTTAAGACTTTCATCAAACCTCTGTTACTTTGAGATCTCAGTTGTAAAGGTACCCTGAAGCCCGAGAAAGATTGGAAGTGAAGAATTAAAAGAGACTTTGGACTGCCATTTTTAGAATTTTTTTCGGTGAAAAGGTTTACAGTCACATTAGTGAATTTGTGAAAATTCAAATTTAAAACATTTATGACAAGTCCCTTCCGAAGCTATGTGCAAAAAAAACAGAAGACGATGCTCATAATATTCAGAAATGTCCAAAATGTCAGACTGTATTGTCAATTGTCACTAAGTGGAGCTTTCTCGTAAATTAAGTTAAATTCCATTTTACACCAAAGGTCTTAGTTTTACCAATTCGCACTTCTATTAATTAGGGTATTGCTAAAGAATTAGGCTTAATAAAAGGACTTTAGTTTCTGGGACTAGTGCAAATTCAGTTCTGATCTGTAGGACACGTCATCGCATGAGCGCACAGCGTGGCTTGAAGGTGCGGACGTTCGACTTAGCGTACGGATTGAGTGCAGAGAGGACACAACCAATAGCCATTCAAAAGCCCTCTATTGTTTTACTTTATCCGCCATGTTGAATGACTAAGCTCCCTCCCTGTTCACACTCCACGCCATGCATGTCTAGAATAAACGCGTTCCTTGGATATGTCTGTTTCTTTTATGGCTCCGCAATAGCTTAGCTAGTTCTGGGAGTCTTAACAACCAGGAGAATCTGCCATAGAGGTTTCTGAGTAGTCAGACTTAGTTAGGTAGTTAATTCTGCCACAGATCTTAAAGGTTAAAATGGAATAACTGCCTTTCCATTTTTTTACCTAGTTTTCATTTTACCCTTAAAATTGGGTGCAATTTTGATTTCTGAGCCAGTCGCCCCTCTTAAAGGATATGCTTTAGTTCATACTTTAATTGCGAATATTAACACTTGAATACTGACTGCTTAAAAGTTGGTAAAGGGAGGCTTAATAATTCTTTAATAACCAGAAATAATTACTATTCAATAGGGTCTCCCCACTGGTCACTCATTGTGTTTCGGAATTATACGCAAATAAGCCTTGACTAAACCACAACAATCCCTGTGACAGAATCCCCTGGAATGGAATGGGTGTCGGAATAAGCCAAACCTCCTAAATAATATCGAGGAATCAGAACTTATGGTGTGAATGACGTTTATTATAGTTGACACTGAGAGCATTTACTAACTAAAATATGATTATGGGTTCGTTAACAATGCAGCAACCATTAATTGGTAGTTGGCTGAGAGGTCTCTGCACTCACGACCGCACCTTTAAGTCTGTCTGAGTGCACATTCGATTTTTTGTTCAGCCGTGGTAGCTTTGTGCACCCCGCAAAGGAAATTATTTTACCCGACGGGTTGGTGTTAGAACGTTGAGAAGTATGTTAATTTTAGGGTAAAATTGGCCAATAATTTTCATTTAAAGCATTGTATTAAGCCAGACTTCCATTTAAGTGAGAATATTCCACCATGTTTGGACAGCCCAAAAAAGATGCAATTGTAGGTACAATAATAAAATGCCGATTTCTGAACTCATTGGATGTAGCAAGAATAATAAACACCTTTCATTTGTGAAAAATGGGTAAGATATTAACGTTTTCGACGTGAATTATTGATTAAAAAATCGTTATGGGTACAGAGGAAACATTAAACAAAATTGTGTAAACTTCGCCCGGTCTGAGCTGGTTCTAATAACTCAGCTATCATGTTACTTTTTTAAATAAGTAGAGTAGTATAAATGCAACAGACACCACGTCTGGAGTGGAGTAAAAGCGACAAGCTCACTTAAAGTAAGGATAAGATGTAATGCTCCCTTGAACAACTTCAAAAAATGGAATAAGCAGCAAGTTTGTTACAGGACTTTGATTCCTCGATATTGTTGAAGTGGCTTAGCTTATTCCGGGAGTCATTCTATACTGACCGATTTTTCTATAGAGATTGTTATGGTTTGGTCAAAGCATATTTGTATAGCGTCCACTGTACCTTAAACGTCACCTACGATTTGCTTACGTGTTTGCTCTGGCAATCCAGATACGTGAAACCTGTTTATTGTTCCTCCTCTTATTTCTACGAACAATATCATAAATAATATAGAAGGTAAACGGATACTGTGGTTTAAATAAGTGTATTAATAAAGACTGAAAAGCGAATCCCATAAACTGTAGGAAATAGGGAAGAGTAAAATTTGGAAAAACGGTAAACTAGTATTAAAGGAAGGAAGAAAGCGCGCAAATCAATGGCCATCTGCAAATAGTGAAAATCACAAAGTATTGAAACGTATTTTGAACACAACATAATCAAAGATTAGGGAAAGCAAAAATATGAGAAGAATGAGATTTTGATTCATGTTTGTGAAAAATTGTATGCCTAATGTAATGGATATGTAGGAATGAATGGGCTTTAATTTTTAATTAATCATCTTTGTTCCCTGTTCTTGAGTCTTATTAAATAATTCTAATTTATCCAATTTCATAGTGATAAATGCATTTTGTGGATAAGAAAAAAAGCTACTTGAGTTTACTTTCTTCTCAATTATTGCCCTTGCAGCTTTGTTTAAATGTCAGATGCACTTTCACCCGTCATTTACAACCCTCTTTTCAGGTCAGCCACTTCGTTAACTCTAACCCGGTCATGTTACTCTTTGTTTTATACCCCAGTTAGGGTTGTTCCCAAAGTGGTAAATTTAACTAAAATGCCACTAGCCTCTCTCCCCAAATTAAAGGTATAGCTACTCTTTTCCCCATCTTTGAACTATGACCTTACATTGTGCCTGTGATCATCGTCTATCGGTAGAAATGTTCCAGATTATTTCGAATGAAACTGTACTTGAGTGTTCGTGATACCTCACTGCTGTGTTAAGTTAATATTTAATAAACAGTATCATGAAATAGAAATTCTCCACTCTCTGAATGTTGCAAAATATTAGAGGAAATAAGAGGTCAAGAAACTAATTTCTATTTTCAGGAAGCAATATCTGTAGCGGATTAGCTACCTAACTAAGCCTGAACGTACTCAGAAACCTCAGTGGCAATTTCTCCTAGTTCGTAAGACCCCCAGAATTAGCTAAGCTATTGCAAAGCTGAGAAGAGACAGAGGTACCCAGAGAACGCATTTATTCCAGACATGCATGGCGTGGAGTGTAACAAGGGAGGAAGCTTAGTCATTCAACATGGCGGATTAAGTAAAACGAGAGGAGGCTTTTGATTGGCCATTGGCTGTGTGTCCTCGCACTCAATCCGTACGCGAAGTTGAACGGCCGCACCTTCAAATCACGCTGTGCGCTCATGCGATGACGTGTCCCACATATCAGTCGTAAAAATAAAATATTTAACTGCACAGTGACTATAAAATATCTGGTAAAACCGCTAAAGTACTAAAAGCATGAAGTTTTTCTCTAATTTTTTACTTCATTCCAGACTTTAACGTCGATACTTTGTCTCCTCTACTGAGGAGAGGCTAGCAGCAGTTGAGCAACAACCACAGCTCACCGGTAAGTTCGAATGTGGTATAATTAAAATCGATAAAGATATATATCGCTATCTGGAAAAGGGTGTTAAAAGTAGTCTCAAAGTGGATGCACCATTTCACGAGGATCAGTAAACAGAAAAGAAAGAAGGACACTTGACTGCATTCACGAGAGCAACTCGGTAGGTTCTTCCTAGTGGTGAGATTATGGAGCAAATGAGTCATTCAAGCTATTTGATCAGATATGCTTAGGGAAAATCTAGCATGAAATAATAAGAACTGGGTCATTGGTTGCACCCTAAAACGGAAGCATGTAAAGCTGTTATAGAATGGTGATAATACATATGATGCGTTAAAAATAAGTCAAATTTAATCAAAATAAAAATTACTAAGAATATCCTAGACCTATAAAAATGGTTTCTAATACCGAGGGATTGGAGTTAATTAAAACCTTTGTTTGTTTGAAGATTTGTTGGTGTCTAATACGATTTACACTTACAAAGGCATCTAAGTTTTTATGACCGTTAATTACCATTAAACGGTAAAAAACCTGTTGCTATGACTGCCAACTCTCAAGGAAGAGTCTGACTTACATCCCAAATGTAAAACGGAATTTCCTGCCATCTAAATTATGTAATTATTCGACTTTGTCCCCGGCTCGACACAAACCTCAGTTTCTGCTACATAGCTGACTAACTTCCATCCTAGACCCTCTCTCAAATTCTTATCGGCAGGAACTGTATATACGAGTCCTCCAGTCCTCTCCGCTTCATATGCAGTTCCTATCCGGTTTTATCTGAAGTGCATGCCCTATCTTTTGATCAAATTCTGTCTCTGTTGCTTTTCTCATTGTACTTTTACTTTACGAAAAATTTTCAGTTCTTCTTGCATTCTACCACTGTCAAGGAAAGATAAAATAATATAAAAATTTACCTTTATTTTATTTTTTCTCCCATTTATTCGAAATAACATTGCATCAAAATAGAGGTACAGTGCATAATAATAGTCAAATTGAATTAGCTAGCATAAAAGTTAGTGGAATACACCTATCTTTAATAGCTTACATGCCATGAAAACCGTACAATGTGACCTAATGTAAGAAAACAAAAACAACTACTCACGCTTAAGAATTACCATAAATGCATGAAAGGAAAGCAAAGATTAAAGGAAGATAGTTAGGAAGCGTTAGAATTTCTAAATTCTTCAACTCATTTTCAATTACTTGAGACAGTAGATGGCATCAAGTTGGAGGGTTTGAAAGAGAGGCGGATAGCTTTCGATATTACAGATCAAGTATTAGGCAAATTATTGGAATATTAAACTCATGAAAAGAAAAAATTAAAATTGTGAAAAAAACTTAAGCAAATTCTGAGAAGATTCTCTTCAAAAGTTATGATATTATTAACAAGGGAACAGTCTTGACTTTCAGATTTATAAGCACGAAAAATAACATCACTTATCAATTTTTTTAATTTAGTATAACAGTCTTATTTAATAAAAATGTAAGGGATTCAAATATTAAAATATTTTAAAAATCATCAAGTGTTCTAGTAAGCATCAGCTATTAAATTAGTTTAAAACAGTGGGCATTACCTTTCCAACGCCATCATTTGTTTTAAACGGTTCTTCTTTCTGTTGACTTTGTCGACTTTTTGTTCATGATGAAAAGGGAGGGAAAGGATTTGGATGGCGATCAACCTCCAAAAAAAATGCAAAAAGTGGAAAATGGGGGACCCATTGTTAGGTTTCTGATACCAGCGCGTGCAGCCGGTTTGATTATTGGGCGAGGGGGTGAAAACATAAAGAGAATTCGCAATCAGGTTATTACCATTTTCATTTGCTTCATAATATCATTTCTCTTGCATATGTCTCTCTAGTATTAGTAGCTTCTGATTTTCTAACATGGTTTATTATTTTCGTTTCTTTTTACGCTCCCACGTTATCCTTGACGTAACAACCATTGAAAATCACGCAAATTTCCTCGATGAACTCCACGACCTTATGCAAATTTAACGTTTATCCTTTGGTTTTCATATTGCGTTGATCTTTCACGCATTCTTTTATTCTCCTGGGTAACGTCAACTCTCCAACTGTTCTTTTTGTTCATTGTAAACAGTTCTCAGTACAACTACATATCCCCGATTCACGAAGCACTGAACGGTAGGAAGCCAGTTCACTACATGTGCTGTTTTATCTGTGTTCTTTTTTTAATTTTGTTTGAACTATTATTGCGTTGTGTAAAACAGCTGCCTATTCTCACCAAAATATAATCACGTTTGCATGTTTTGCGATGGGTTCATTTTTACCGTTCCTGAGTTAAAATTCTATTGAATTAGTTGAAGGCAGCTGTGGCTCAAATACACAATATTTATCGACCTCGTTTCGTTTTTAACATTTTCCAAATGGCATTTTATTTCTATTTTTAGTGTCTTCACTATTGAAGGTGATTTAGACAAAATATGCGACGTATGGCGTGATATACTTCCAAAGGTTAAGGTAAACCTTGCATTTTTTCGCAAAATTCTCTTGCTTCAGGATATAATCAGTGCAAAGCTATCTGACCCTAAAGTAATCATGGGTCAACAAAGGATTCACCGTCGTAAGTGGAATCAGGGTGACGGTGACCAACAAGACGCCGACAATAAAGACGACACTGATGACAAAATGATTGATATTCGAGTGTTGATACATCAGAGTATTGCTGGTTTCATAATCGGTAAGGGTGGTGAGAAGATACGCGATATGAAGCAAAAGCATCAGATGCGGGTGATAAAGGTCTATCAAATGTTGGCGCCTGGTTCTACTGATCGAGTTGTCCAACTTATTGCTGAATCGGAAAATGCTATTCAATGCTTGTATGAAATTATTAGCGTTGCTGAAGTGAGTATATATTTTATTTGCACTTGTCGTTAAAATGTGCTAGGAGTTTAGGTATTATTAAAATGCTGGTTGGCGATCTTCATCTGTATTTTTACAATTATGCATTTTGTATGCCATTTTACATTCTTTTAATGTTAGGAGTGCGTTCTTTTCTAACATTTCTGATCTTTTGTAGCTATCAAGTTTATATTTCTTTTTCGATCCTATTAACTTTATAACTTTTGTGATAGGTTTTATTCTAGGTTAGAAATATAAAATCATATAAATGTTCGACGAAATTCTTATATGTGGCTTTGTAGTATTGTGCTACTTTGTAATTATTTGGTTACCTGTCTCTGAACTATATCGATTGATTTAAATTGTGTTCTTCTAATGGATCTAATGTGCATTGTCTGAGTTCAAATTGCTTGGACAAACTTCCTTCAAGTGTAGATGGCGGCGTTTTAGGGTTGCAATACGATTCTAGTACCCGGATTTTATATTAAAAAGTTTAGCGTTGTGCCTATGAGTAACTGTTAAAATTTTATTTTGTTGAAACGAACCTACTTCTATTAAAACCGCAAGTTTAACCAATGTGTGGTTGTTAATAGTTCGATTTGAAAATAGAATATGCAAAAATTACATTAGTTTAAATGGCCTCTTGCAAGCATCAGTGATCATTTGAAATTCCTTTATTGTGAAATAAGTATTTTGCAGAAAAGTACTATCACTTCTTTATAATAATCCATTGAAAGTATGAAGTCTCCCTCTTCAGAAAATGCAGGTTCGCGGTCCAGTTGAGAATTACGACCCGGCTAATTTCAGCGAACCCGATGC
This sequence comes from Hymenolepis microstoma, assembly GCA_000469805.3. Classification (NCBI taxonomy): domain Eukaryota; kingdom Metazoa; phylum Platyhelminthes; class Cestoda; order Cyclophyllidea; family Hymenolepididae; genus Hymenolepis; species Hymenolepis microstoma. The sequence continues at coordinate 16,257,204 of LR215994.1, forward strand.
ATTGACCTACGGAGGTTGGCTTTCCCCAGAAGGTCTAAAAGCCCTCTCTCAGGGCATGCTAATCGGTAGTGGTGGTGGTATGAACAACGGTAATCCCCCTAATCAATACATGGGCCCCAGTGGGCCCCAACACTATATCCGACCGCCTCCACCTGGTGTCTACATGCCTGGTCCACCACAGTTTCAGCCGCAGTCACCCCAACGTGGAATGCCACAGCAAATGTATCAGCAACCCCCTCAGCAGTTCGCTCCTCGTGGGGGTATGCCACAGTCTTCTTTGAGGCCTCAACAGCCCTGGAGCTCTTATCCCGACGGTGGGGGCAATGGGTATGGTAACGCAAATGGCGGTTTCCAACAGCAGCCTCAACCACCAATGCCTGTAGCACCATCACAAACACCGATTGGAGTTAACCAACAGCAGCAAATGACTGGTCCAATAATTGGGTACGGCAATACCTCAACTGCTGGTAACTTGTATGGTGGTATGGGACAGATGAACTCTCCTCCTAGAGGTGGATATAACATGCCACCACAACAACAAGGGTAATTTTGCACCTCGTCGTTTTGGATATATTTGTTCTTTAATTGGTAAAGTAAATTGCTTACTTTTGTTTCATCTATTTTCTCAAATAGTTCTAAAAATTACGATTTTATTTTTCCAATATGGCTAATTCTTTAAATTTATACCTTTTTTATTTCTACTTGAATGCTTTGGTCCTCTCGTTCTTGTTTCATTTCATTCTCTTACTTAATGCAAATTTAAATAAATGCTTTTTTGAAAGGCAAAACCGTTTGAGCCCTTTCACCTGTAAATCGTTGAAGGCTTTAAATCATTAATTGGATTGAAGTAAAAGAATGCCATTAAGGGGTTGTGCTGATGACGTTATCATTTTATAAAATGTTGTAGTAAACGGAGATGGGAACACATATAAGCTCTAGATACAATTTTGTGTGCTGATTTAACCAAACTTATGTACGGATGTATCAAGTATCCTGCCATTAATGCCATTGTTTGGTCCAAGCACTGCAAGCAAGATGTGTGTGTTTGCGAGAACAGACGCTACAATATCATTTCGCTGTCCTGATTATATGTAGCTGTATGCATATGTTAATGGTAGTGTGATGCATGCCGAATAATGCTGCGTTTTTGGATCAATTGTAATCCTATTCTGCTCTAGCTAAGACTTGCCGTTATTTACAAATAACAGACAGCCACATTCCTAGTATATAAGGTAGAGTTTATTAAACTGCAACGATTGAAATTTGAAAGAAAGTAGTATAGTGCGAGAAAATTTATCGTCTACTCTACGAGTCTTGTAATCGACGTGTCATTTGAATTGAAGGTAAAATCGGCGTTTAGATCGCCAATCCGAAATTCCCCGTTGAGACGACTGAAAACAGTTCAGTTCTAAAAGTTTTGACATTCCACTTTGCCAGACGAATTGGGTTAGTGTCGTTCCAAAAAGTTGTGCTATTTTAGGTAGTGAAAATCTCCTCGTTGATCTAGCATAAAATTTTACGATTTTCTTTTTTATGTATAGTGCCCCACAACCGAATGCTAACCCACAGATGTACAGAATGAATGCTCCACCTCCAGCTGGACAAATAATGAATAACAACTCGAATATGGGCGCAACGCAACCGATGCCACCTCATCAGTTTTATGGTGCACCACCACCCTCGGGTAACTGTGCTCCTATGATGCCGCCACCCTATGGTTACTCTATGGGAGCACCTGGGCCGGTTCCAGCACCAACCATCCCAACTGTTTCCGTTATGGGAGCCGGCGGTGTCCCCACTCCTGGTGTATATCCTCCGGGCGGACCCTGGTAACAGCCTACTAATTCCACCCATCACAAACAGTGGTGAATAACAATAAAGCATTTCTCTTCAACATCACAATAATAAATTTTAGTGTTTTTATATTTTTTTCTTTTTAATAATGAATGATCGCTCTGATTGGGTGAGTCACAATTCAAATATTTTGAAATGTTTTGTAGTCTCGTATTAGAAAGGATCTTGAAATTGAAATAAGCGGGTTGAGAGTTGGTTAAAAGTTAGAATTGAAATGACGAGTTGCTGTATATATTCTGTTACCGCTCATGTTGAACAGAAATGATTCTGTTTCAAAGACTTCTGAATAAACATCGATCTCGTGAACTTGTAATAGACAAAGTAGTTTCTCGAGGTTTGGAGGCTCTTGAAAACCGGACATGCGGATTTGGATCAATGGAGATCTGATAGTGAAAAGCATCAAGATATTCTTGGCCGGATTAGTGAATATAATTTCGTTGGTATCTTATCAGTTGTAATATTGCTGGATGAGGAATACACATGGCTGCTAACAAAGAATCTTGGAAGACAGGAATTTTTGAAGAATGCAGTACCCTGCTGACTGATTGTCAACCGAGTGTGAGTGTGTGTGGTCAACATATTTCCTGCGTTCTCACTTCTTTGAGTATGACCTAGTTAATCTTGGTAGGAATTTATACTTGAGGGCGTTAATAGAAAATAGTTGTACTTGTCCGTGATTAGTAGGTCTTTGGGTTAAAGGATTTTTGTCGAGGAGATATTTGCGTACTATCCGAAAGGGACTTCTTCCTTTTAGTTCGATTTACTTAACTAAAAAATTGTTTCGTTGACTTAATTATGTAGGAACAAGTTACTCTATCTCAAAAATAAAGAAAAAAGACTTATGGCTTGGAACCTATTTATTGGAATTATGTGTGATTGACACGACCTCAGTCTCTGAATACTATTTCGGCTACGCTGACCATGTCATGAATAATCTGGGTGATATCCGCACTCGTGATCTCATTTGCCTCCTAGTACGATAAGCATTACGGCCGCACGTGATGACTACGATAAAAGGAGCACCCATGGGATTCTTTGGTGTACTCATATTAACATTGTATTCCTCGCAAGTTGGCTAAAGTTAAAAGATACGTTCGATAATTGGTTACCGTATATAATCAGTCAGTCTAAAGGGGAAAGTTATCCTTCGACCACATTGAGCGCCAGAAGTTTTGAGTCGTGGTCTACAAGGTTTTGGGAAGGTAGGGTTAACAGTATTTTGCGGGCAAGCACTGGAATGTAAGAGTGGAAGGATGCACAGCACTTTTCGAACATGAGGCAGGAGTATTCGGTGAGTGCTTTTTAACGGCGGGTGTGAATGCAGCAAGGGAAGGGTTAAGGTGAATTGAATGGGATCTATCCGCTGGGCATGCAGCAGCTTTAACCCGTCGGTACTTACTGAGTCCTTGGTATCGTTGAGATCGAGAATTAACCATTTGGATTTGAGCCTAAGAAATTTTAAAGGTCCGTCATACGTTGGCTGCAAAAGTTTCATGCCATGGTCTTGGGTGAATGGATGGATCTGAAGCGGTCTTTTAATTGGCCAGAATACGATAGGGGGTCTATATTTTCTTTGTCTTAGCAGTTAAGAATAATTTTATCAAGCAGACTAGGAGTTGTTCAAAATCCAAGTTCTGTGGGACAGCACCCAAGGTCTTCTTTTATACTGTTTCCAATTACAAGTAGAATGATTGGAAGACGTTCAGAAATTACTATTTTAACCGATTTAAGCCCAAAGAGACCATGGGCTTCAGGATGATAGGCTATAGTGCGGATATGAGTCGAACCAGGCTAGTATCTCAACAGAACAGAAGTGAATTATGATCCTCCATCGGGGTCGTCTGCACTATGCCTAGCAGGGAAGTAGGGAATCTACGACTGCTTATTCAAAGTAATGAAGTCCAGTAAAATATATTATAAAAGCAATATCAGCATGCGCGTAAGAATTTAATTCATAGGCACAACTGTAGCGGATTAGCTACCTAACTAAGCCTGAATGTACTCAGAAACCTCAGTGACAGTTTCTCCTAGTTCGTAAGACCCCAGAATTAGCTAAGCTATTGTAAAGCTGAGAAGAGACAGAGGTACCCAGAGAACGCATTTATTCTAGACATGCATGGCGTAGGGTGTAATGTATGACGTGGAACTTAGTCATTATATACACTTTATGATAATGATGACCTCATATAACTTGGATCATTGATTGGTCGGATAATCGTGTACTGGAATTAATCATTGATTGATCATATTGGTATTGGTCATTGATTCTGCATTAGTCATGCCAAAGTTGTGTCCCCACACAACTATTCAAGTAAAACTGTAATTGTTAATTAAATATACATCTACCCTCTATTTGGATTTCACAGACTCTAACAGAATCGCCTAAAAATATTATTAAAAAAGTAAAGTATTTAATAGGCGTATTATATTAAGCTACCAAGCACGGTTTTGTAACTTAAAGCTACGCGAATAAAGTTTTTTAAAATTAACTTAACCGAAGCCGGTTTCTAAATCTTTATTGACAATGTAAAAATATTTCAATAAAATATTTAACCGCATCGATCATATTATGCCATTTCTAAGACATCGAAACTCGAAAATTTGTTTTACCATATTAAATGTTGATATTTTCGTGCTAATTTGTCCTTTTGGCTCTTTCCGCCCCAGCCAACTTCTTGAATTTTGTGATGTCTAGACTCCATGATCTAGCTGCTGATTTAAGTGAGCAAATAGAACGTTTTGAATTTGCACTTTAAAGCATTTTGCGATATTTTCGTAATGTAATTTGACAAATTGCAGTAAAGTTACCATGTTTTAGTTGTCAACCATTTCTATTAATCCATAGAGTTACCTTGGTTTTCTTTTTTTATTTTTTAGGCATTGAGGTTGATAGGTTCGCATCTCAAATAGAAGAAGAAAAACGCAAGATTTCTGGTCAGTATCAATTGTTTTCTGCGAAGTTAAAATACGTGAAATCAATATTTTCGCGTTTTTGCATTAGATATCAGAGCCCGTTTCAATGCACAATGGCAACAGCGCTGCGAAACTGAGAAACAGTCTTTAGATTTGGAAAATGAATTGGAGCGTCTTAAATCTTGTTTTGTAAAGTGTGGTCCTCCTTCAGATGTCACCGATCTCTACCTTAGCAAAGCCCAGGGTGTAGTTAGGGCGGCTGCTCAAAGAATGAGGTAATTTGTTGTCTAGATGTCTACATAACTTTTATCCTTTTGCCTCATTGAATATATCTTCAACGATTTTTAAAATTATTAAACTGTCTTTAATTTCTATTAAATCATTCAATTCTATATAAATTTATTTTCTTCCTTTAGCAAATGGTTATTTGTTTTCTGATTGAGAATATTTTAGTCTTGGTATAATTTGCTTCAAGAGTTCATTTGAAATGTTTCCTTTCTCTTTACAAATTTTGTATAGGCATGTTTTTTGTTCTTGCTAAAGGAAAATAAACCATGTGACAATTTTTATGGTAATTTATTTACTATCTACGAAAATTATTGTTCACATTTATTCATGGGGATTCGTGGATTAGAAAGGTTAATAATACCAACGAATATTAACTTTGAAAACTTTTCAGAGGGTGATGCTATTTTCCAGCACGTGTTATTGACATCACTATGAGCCCGTTTTTAATCAGTTATAATATCTTTTTTTACTATTTTTAATGAAGGCAGATCTGAGTAAATATTAAAGACGTTATTTGTCATCTGATCTTCATATTTAGTCGGTGTCTGATGAGTGCTTTTACCCTATTTGTAGGGACGAGAGAATGGCGATTCTGGGCGAGTACCAGGCAAAGTTGGATAGGTGTGAGATGTTATTTCGGCGGAATACCATGATGGAGGATTTCATTGCTACCTGGCGCAATAGTCTCAAAGAAGAGAAGAATATTCTAGGTTAGTTCGCATTGCACTTTATTTTGTAATATTTTTGTTTCTTCTTTTGGGTTCGTGTACTTCGGTCTTTTTACCAAGATATTTGATTTTTGGTTATTCAAATTAGTTCTCTCGTGAAGGTCCTAGGCTGAGAAAATGATTACATTACCATCGTCACTGCTAGGATATTTCCCATAGTGTTGACGAATTTGGTTGACTTCAAATTGTTGTTGTTTTTTAGACGAACTCGAAAGCTGTTTGGCATCCGTCAAACTCACCTTCTGTGGCAATGGTTATCTTTAGAGTAAAGAAGGGATAAATTTGAAACTTTAAAATATCTTCCACACTAGTAACTTATATACGGTGGTGTCTCGAACTATGAATTAAAATACTTGTTTTTTTGGCAACTAACAAGGTAAAAATACTTGAATATACTAAGATTTAGAAGGGTTGCTTCTCTTCTCAAACCTAGCTCTTCTGGAATTAAATCTTGCTTGGAATGTCTAAGTTAGCAATAGAAAGCCGTAATCGTTAACCACGGTCATAGGAAATTGTTATAGTCTAGTGTGATACAAACCTGTAGTTAAAATAGACATTTTGCCCAGGATTTCAAGCAAGGTATGTTCTAATGGGGCATTCAATTTATAAACACCTTATAAACTTTGTAATCAAGATTTTTAATTTTTCTTTTTTGAACAGAGCTACCCCAAGTCATTAGAAAACTGTAAGTTCTCTTCTTTATATTTGTTATTAATCGTTGAACTAGTTTTATTTTTATTTGTTAAATATTTAGATCTGAGGACTTAGCGCAAATTTACTCATGTTCAGTTTTCGAGTTGTTGCAGAGAGCTGTTAGCGAAGTAAGTAATATCCCACTTGACCTCTATTTAATCGTTGTTAATAGGGTGATATATTAACATTTTCCATCTTACAAAATAACCGCTTGCCAATTTAAGCTCTCGAGTCAATGACAAATATATTTTTTATAAAGATGTAATTTTAGAAAGTATGTTGTAGCACATGGCAGGCGGAGTTATAGATTACACTAAAATATACTAACTTGTGAATTTTTGGCTATTTAAATGTAAAAAAGCCGAGTGAGAAATTTGAGTGATGAATACGAGCTTTTATGAAGGACCATTTTCTCCTCTTCGATTTAATAAATCTGCGGTTCCATACCACAATTTTCTCTATTTAGCCCTTTCAAGGGAAAGGTGATTCAAATATGGAGGTTACTACCTTGGAGGGGACGGAATCGATGCCTCCACCTCAGCAAACTGCCCCTCACACATTAAAAATCCTCAACGTTGTGTCTCAATTACCTGATGACGCCATTTGCAATGTGTCGAACGCCAACGAACTGTCCATGTTTCGAGTTCGTGGAGGTGTAGAGCCCTCAATCCTCAATACCACTGATTTTAGTCGGTTGGGGTTTGATTCTACTCTGACAGATAAAAATTGTGAGTCAAGGGTATCAAATTACTTTTTTTGTTTCAAGGGGGCTAATGAAGCATCAGAAATTTTCTTAATCACTAGGCTAGGATAAACTGGCAGTTCAATTCAAGGAATAGTCATTGAACGCCTTAATCAAATCGACTAACTATAAAAGACAAACTTACCAATTAAAAATCTAATATTAAATATCCAGCGAAATACTTGTACCTTGTCCTATAACAGCCACTACAGTAGCGAGTTTTAGTTTACTATAAAGTTGCCTAAATGAGTTTCTTAGAATCGATAAATTCGTAGAAATAAAATGAAAAATATCCTTAATATCCCATTGCTTCCAGCCTTTTAGTAACTAGTTTCGTGATAATTTTTATCTCCTTTTCAGATATGTTTTCTGAAGAAGAAATTCGAAAAATGATGCACAAAGGAAATGATATAACAAATGATAATGACCAAACTTTATAAGAAGAAAGAGATGTTTATTGTTACGTTTTTCATCTTTTATAATAAGAGATTGTTTATCGTTTACCCTATATTGAATTTCTATGGAATTTAATTAATTTAGGTCAAATAGCTTGTAAAGTTGTGTAAAGCACTCCACTCCACTCCACTCCCCTTCTCGCAGTCTTCAGGCTTCGGAATTTGCTTTGCCACTTCTCCACTACTCCAAACCACTCTGCCGACGTTGCACACCCTCTCTTCGAAGCAGACACATGTGGAGAGTGAGTAGGGGCAAGCACGCTGAGCGTAGTGCAAGGAGGGCGTGATGTGATGTGGAGGGTGGAGGGGGAGGGTGGAGGGATATGGAGACGAGTGGGGCCGCAGTGGCGCAACGGAGAGCGCGTCCGGTTTCTACCCGGAAGGTTGTGGGTTCGAATCCCACCTGCGGTATTATGACACGAGCATGGCTGTTCTCGCATAGGTGGGACCGTTGAGCAGGTGCGTTTTTTGGCGATTGCATTTGAGTATTGCCACCACGCAGGCCGACACGAATGTCCAGGAGGCTATAGTGATTCATTCACCTCACGGCATGCCAGTCGGCTTTAGCAGAAGTTTGATGCACAAGGAGACGAGTTCGGAGTGAGTTAGCGGCTACCTGACCCATAAGCGAAGTGGGCATTGTGGAGTAGAGCAGAGAAGAGCAGAGGAGAGCAGAGGAGAGCAGAGGATAGTTGAGTAGTAGAGTAGAGTGGAGTGGAGCGGAGTGGAGTGGGGTGGGGTGAGGTGGGGTGGGGTGGGGTGTTACAATTGAAAGGAATGGGAGAAGAAAAGGTCGCTCCACTTGGAGCAGGCTTCACACTTTGACCCTGACGTGATTTGAACACGCAACCTTCTGATCTGGAGTCAGACGCGCTACCGTTGCGCCACAGAGTCAGTGGTGGCGGATGGGGTGGAGGGGGGTGTGCATGAGCAGTGGCATGGCAGCGTGCGCCGGGAGGTGGGCTCCGTGGTGGGCACCGCGGTGGTTGTCACCGAGTTAAGCGTGGAGCCGAGACGTGTGTGATGGAGGGGAGTGGTGTTGGAAGGAAGGAAGGAGGGAGGGATGGAGGGAGGGAGGGAGGGAGGGAGGGAGGGATGGAGGGATGGAGGGAGAGAAGGCGGTGGAGGTGGGACGTAGTGTGGATTGTGGTGGGCGGGGTGGGGTGGGCGTGGCGGCAGAGAGAGCGTGCGCCGGTGGTTCAGTGGTAGAATGCTCGCCTGCCACGCGGGCGGCCCGGGTTCGATTCCCGGCCGGCGCATTTGTTGCACTCCTGTCGCAACTCCAGCAGCTCTCTCGCCTTCACTCCTCTCTCTATACCTCCGTTGCATTCGATTCCCCGTCTCTGGCTCTCACAGCCAATTGCCACGCAGGAAGAGGAGAGGGACGAGGCTTAGTGGCTCAGGGTGTATGCAAGTGACTCTCTCCATCTCCTCGATGCCATTGCCTTCTTAATTCACTCACTCACTCCCAATCGACCCACCTACTGAAGTGGCCAATGCACGAGTGGCTTAAAGCAGTTGCAATGGGCCGTAGACGCTGTGTCTGTGGACATGAGACGCCCCACAGGTTCCACCGAGATTCGAACTCGGGTCGCAGGATTCAGAGTCCTGAGTGCTAACCGCTACACCATGGAACCGCTCCCGCGCCATCTCGTGCACCCATGTCCTCCCCACCACCACCACCACCACCACCACCACCACCACCACCAACATCCAGCCAACATCGACAACATCTCGATGGCTTCTTGACCACAACACACCACTCAGCTCACCGCTCGTTTGGCATTCTGGGGAATCTGGCGTGTGGCGTTTACGTTGCTTACACAGGAGTGGCGACGATATGCGATGTGGTGGCCGGAGGTACTCGAACCGCCTCCACGCAGTTGCGTCGTTGCGAGGAACCACAACATCAAAGCCACTCCGCGAGTCTTCCCCTCGGTGGTGGTGAGTGCCAGACACGGGAAGAGGAGAGGAGTCGTGGTGGAGGTGGTGGCTTGGTTGCGAATCGGTCAAAATCGTGCCCCTGGAGAGGCTCGAACTCTCGACCTCCGCATTATAAGTACGGCGCTCTATCCAACTAAGCTACAGGGGCCTCACCGGACGCGCGCGATTTGCGCCATTTTCTCCACTCCACTCCACTCCACTCCACTCCACTCCACTCCACTCCACTCCCCTTCTCGCAGTCTTCAGGCTTCGGAATTTGCTTTGCCACTTCTCCACTACTCCAAACCACTCTGCCGACGTTGCACACCCTCTCTTCGAAGCAGACACATGTGGAGAGTGAGTAGGGGCAAGCACGCTGAGCGTAGTGCAAGGAGGGCGTGATGTGATGTGGAGGGTGGAGGGGGAGGGTGGAGGGATATGGAGACGAGTGGGGCCGCAGTGGCGCAACGGAGAGCGCGTCCGGTTTCTACCCGGAAGGTTGTGGGTTCGAATCCCACCTGCGGTATTATGACACGAGCATGGCTGTTCTCGCATAGGTGGGACCGTTGAGCAGGTGCGTTTTTTGGCGATTGCATTTGAGTATTGCCACCACGCAGGCCGACACGAATGTCCAGGAGGCTATAGTGATTCATTCACCTCACGGCATGCCAGTCGGCTTTAGCAGAAGTTTGATGCACAAGGAGACGAGTTCGGAGTGAGTTAGCGGCTACCTGACCCATAAGCGAAGTGGGCATTGTGGAGTAGAGCAGAGAAGAGCAGAGGAGAGCAGAGGAGAGCAGAGGATAGTTGAGTAGTAGAGTAGAGTGGAGTGGAGCGGAGTGGAGTGGGGTGGGGTGAGGTGGGGTGGGGTGGGGTGTTACAATTGAAAGGAATGGGAGAAGAAAAGGTCGCTCCACTTGGAGCAGGCTTCACACTTTGACCCTGACGTGATTTGAACACGCAACCTTCTGATCTGGAGTCAGACGCGCTACCGTTGCGCCACAGAGTCAGTGGTGGCGGATGGGGTGGAGGGGGGTGTGCATGAGCAGTGGCATGGCAGCGTGCGCCGGGAGGTGGGCTCCGTGGTGGGCACCGCGGTGGTTGTCACCGAGTTAAGCGTGGAGCCGAGACGTGTGTGATGGAGGGGAGTGGTGTTGGAAGGAAGGAAGGAGGGAGGGATGGAGGGAGGGAGGGAGGGATGGAGGGATGGAGGGAGAGAAGGCGGTGGAGGTGGGACGTAGTGTGGATTGTGGTGGGCGGGGTGGGGTGGGCGTGGCGGCAGAGAGAGCGTGCGCCGGTGGTTCAGTGGTAGAATGCTCGCCTGCCACGCGGGCGGCCCGGGTTCGATTCCCGGCCGGCGCATTTGTTGCACTCCTGTCGCAACTCCAGCAGCTCTCTCGCCTTCACTCCTCTCTCTATACCTCCGTTGCATTCGATTCCCCGCCTCTGGCTCTCACAGCCAATTGCCACGCAGGAAGAGGAGAGGGACGAGGCTTAGTGGCTCAGGGTGTATGCAAGTGACTCTCTCCATCTCCTCGATGCCATTGCCTTCTTAATTCACTCACTCACTCCCAATCGACCCACCTACTGAAGTGGCCAATGCACGAGTGGCTTAAAGCAGTCGCAATAGGCCGTAGACGCTGTGTCTGCGGACATGAGACGCCCCACAGGTTCCACCGAGATTCGAACTCGGGTCGCAGGATTCAGAGTCCTGAGTGCTAACCGCTACACCATGGAACCGCTCCCGCGCCATCTCGTGCACCCATGTCCTCCCCACCACCACCACCACCACCACCACCACCACCACCACCACCACCAACATCCAGCCAACATCGACAACATCTCGAACGGCTTCTTGACCACAACACACCACTCAGCTCACCGCTCGTTTGGCATTCTGGGGAATCTGGCGTGTGGCGTTTACGTTGCTTACACAGGAGTGGCGACGATATGCGATGTGGTGGCCGGAGGTACTCGAACCGCCTCCACGCAGTTGCGTCGTTGCGAGGAACCACAACATCAAAGCCACTCCGCGAGTCTTCCCCTCGGTGGTGGTGAGTGCCAGACACGGGAAGAGGAGAGGAGTCGTGGTGGAGGTGGTGGCTTGGTTGCGAATCGGTCAAAATCGTGCCCCTGGAGAGGCTCGAACTCTCGACCTCCGCATTATAAGTACGGCGCTCTATCCAACTAAGCTACAGGGGCCTCACCGGACGCGCGCGATTTGCGCCATTTTCTCCACTCCACTCCACTCCACTCCACTCCACTCCACTCCACTCCACTCCCCTTCTCGCAGTCTTCAGGCTTCGGAATTTGCTTTGCCACTTCTCCACTACTCCAAACCACTCTGCCGACGTTGCACACCCTCTCTTCGAAGCAGACACATGTGCAGAGTGAGTAGGGGCAAGCACGCTGAGCGTAGTGCAAGGAGGGCGTGATGTGATGTGGAGGGTGGAGGGGGAGGGTGGAGGGATATGGAGACGAGTGGGGCCGCAGTGGCGCAACGGAGAGCGCGTCCGGTTTCTACCCGGAAGGTTGTGGGTTCGAATCCCACCTGCGGTATTATGACACGAGCATGGCTGTTCTCGCATAGGTGGGACCGTTGAGCAGGTGCGTTTTTTGGCGATTGCATTTGAGTATTGCCACCACGCAGGCCGACACGAATGTCCAGGAGGCTATAGTGATTCATTCACCTCACGGCATGCCAGTCGGCTTTAGCAGAAGTTTGATGCACAAGGAGACGAGTTCGGAGTGAGTTAGCGGCTACCTGACCCATAAGCGAAGTGGGCATTGTGGAGTAGAGCAGAGAAGAGCAGAGGAGAGCAGAGGAGAGCAGAGGATAGTTGAGTAGTAGAGTAGAGTGGAGTGGAGCGGAGTGGAGTGGGGTGGGGTGAGGTGGGGTGGGGTGGGGTGTTACAATTGAAAGGAATGGGAGAAGAAAAGGTCGCTCCACTTGGAGCAGGCTTCACACTTTGACCCTGACGTGATTTGAACACGCAACCTTCTGATCTGGAGTCAGACGCGCTACCGTTGCGCCACAGAGTCAGTGGTGGCGGATGGGGTGGAGGGGGGTGTGCATGAGCAGTGGCATGGCAGCGTGCGCCGGGAGGTGGGCTCCGTGGTGGGCACCGCGGTGGTTGTCACCGAGTTAAGCGTGGAGCCGAGACGTGTGTGATGGAGGGGAGTGGTGTTGGAAGGAAGGAAGGAGGGAGGGATGGAGGGAGGGAGGGAGGGATGGAGGGATGGAGGGAGAGAAGGCGGTGGAGGTGGGACGTAGTGTGGATTGTGGTGGGCGGGGTGGGGTGGGCGTGGCGGCAGAGAGAGCGTGCGCCGGTGGTTCAGTGGTAGAATGCTCGCCTGCCACGCGGGCGGCCCGGGTTCGATTCCCGGCCGGCGCATTTGTTGCACTCCTGTCGCAACTCCAGCAGCTCTCTCGCCTTCACTCCTCTCTCTATACCTCCGTTGCATTCGATTCCCCGTCTCTGGCTCTCACAGCCAATTGCCACGCAGGAAGAGGAGAGGGACGAGGCTTAGTGGCTCAGGGTGTATGCAAGTGACTCTCTCCATCTCCTCGATGCCATTGCCTTCTTAATTCACTCACTCACTCCCAATCGACCCACCTACTGAAGTGGCCAATGCACGAGTGGCTTAAAGCAGTCGCAATAGGCCGTAGACGCTGTGTCTGCGGACATGAGACGCCCCACAGGTTCCACCGAGATTCGAACTCGGGTCGCAGGATTCAGAGTCCTGAGTGCTAACCGCTACACCATGGAACCGCTCCCGCGCCATCTCGTGCACCCATGTCCTCCCCACCACCACCACCACCACCACCACCACCACCACCAACATCCAGCCAACATCGACAACATCTCGATGGCTTCTTGACCACAACACACCACTCAGCTCACCGCTCGTTTGGCATTCTGGGGAATCTGGCGTGTGGCGTTTACGTTGCTTACACAGGAGTGGCGACGATATGCGATGTGGTGGCCGGAGGTACTCGAACCGCCTCCACGCAGTTGCGTCGTTGCGAGGAACCACAACATCAAAGCCACTCCGCGAGTCTTCCCCTCGGTGGTGGTGAGTGCCAGACACGGGAAGAGGAGAGGAGTCGTGGTGGAGGTGGTGGCTTGGTTGCGAATCGGTCAAAATCGTGCCCCTGGAGAGGCTCGAACTCTCGACCTCCGCATTATAAGTACGGCGCTCTATCCAACTAAGCTACAGGGGCCTCACCGGACGCGCGCGATTTGCGCCATTTTCTCCACTCCACTCCACTCCACTCCACTCCACTCCACTCCACTCCCCTTCTCGCAGTCTTCAGGCTTCGGAATTTGCTTTGCCACTTCTCCACTACTCCAAACCACTCTGCCGACGTTGCACACCCTCTCTTCGAAGCAGACACATGTGCAGAGTGAGTAGGGGCAAGCACGCTGAGCGTAGTGCAAGGAGGGCGTGATGTGATGTGGAGGGTGGAGGGGGAGGGTGGAGGGATATGGAGACGAGTGGGGCCGCAGTGGCGCAACGGAGAGCGCGTCCGGTTTCTACCCGGAAGGTTGTGGGTTCGAATCCCACCTGCGGTATTATGACACGAGCATGGCTGTTCTCGCATAGGTGGGACCGTTGAGCAGGTGCGTTTTTTGGCGATTGCATTTGAGTATTGCCACCACGCAGGCCGACACGAATGTCCAGGAGGCTATAGTGATTCATTCACCTCACGGCATGCCAGTCGGCTTTAGCAGAAGTTTGATGCACAAGGAGACGAGTTCGGAGTGAGTTAGCGGCTACCTGACCCATAAGCGAAGTGGGCATTGTGGAGTAGAGAGCAGAGAGCAGAGGAGAGCAGAGGAGAGCAGAGGATAGTTGAGTAGTAGAGTAGAGTGGAGTGGAGCGGAGTGGAGTGGAGTGAGGTGAGGTGGGGTGGGGTGGGGTGGGGTGTTACAATTGAAAGGAATGGGAGAAGAAAAGGTCGCTCCACTTGGAGCAGGCTTCACACCTTGACCCTGACGTGATTTGAACACGCAACCTTCTGATCTGGAGTCAGACGCGCTACCGTTGCGCCACAGAGTCAGTGGTGGCGGATGGGGTGGAGGGGGGTGTGCATGAGCAGTGGCATGGCAGCGTGCGCCGGGAGGTGGGCTCCGTGGTGGGCACCGCGGTGGTTGTCACCGAGTTAAGCGTGGAGCCGAGACGTGTGTGATGGAGGGGAGTGGTGTTGGAAGGAAGGAAGGAGGGAGGGATGGAGGGAGGGAGGGAGGGATGGAGGGATGGAGGGAGAGAAGGCGGTGGAGGTGGGACGTAGTGTGGATTGTGGTGGGCGGGGTGGGGTGGGCGTGGCGGCAGAGAGAGCGTGCGCCGGTGGTTCAGTGGTAGAATGCTCGCCTGCCACGCGGGCGGCCCGGGTTCGATTCCCGGCCGGCGCATTTGTTGCACTCCTGTCGCAACTCCAGCAGCTCTCTCGCCTTCACTCCTCTCTCTATACCTCCGTTGCATTCGATTCCCCGTCTCTGGCTCTCACAGCCAATCGCCACGCAGGAAGAGGAGAGGGACGAGGCTTAGTGGCTCAGGGTGTATGCAAGTGACTCTCTCCATCTCCTCGATGCCATTGCCTTCTTAATTCACTCACTCACTCCCAATCGACCCACCTACTGAAGTGGCCAATGCACGAGTGGCTTAAAGCAGTGCAATGGGCCGTAGACGCTGTGTCTGTGGACATGAGACGCCCCACAGGTTCCACCGAGATTCGAACTCGGGTCGCAGGATTCAGAGTCCTGAGTGCTAACCGCTACACCATGGAACCGCTCCCGCGCCATCTCGTGCACCCATGTCCTCCCCACCACCACCACCACCACCACCACCACCACCACCAACATCCAGCCAACATCGACAACATCTCGATGGCTTCTTGACCACAACACACCACTCAGCTCACCGCTCGTTTGGCATTCTGGGGAATCTGGCGTGTGGCGTTTACGTTGCTTACACAGGAGTGGCGACGATATGCGATGTGGTGGCCGGAGGTACTCGAACCGCCTCCACGCAGTTGCGTCGTTGCGAGGAACCACAACATCAAAGCCACTCCGCGAGTCTTCCCCTCGGTGGTGGTGAGTGCCAGACACGGGAAGAGGAGAGGAGTCGTGGTGGAGGTGGTGGCTTGGTTGCGAATCGGTCAAAATCGTGCCCCTGGAGAGGCTCGAACTCTCGACCTCCGCATTATAAGTACGGCGCTCTATCCAACTAAGCTACAGGGGCCTCACCGGACGCGCGCGATTTGCGCCATTTTCTCCACTCCACTCCACTCCACTCCACTCCACTCCCCTTCTCGCAGTCTTCAGGCTTCGGAATTTGCTTTGCCACTTCTCCACTACTCCAAACCACTCTGCCGACGTTGCACACCCTCTCTTCGAAGCAGACACATGTGGAGAGTGAGTAGGGGCAAGCACGCTGAGCGTAGTGCAAGGAGGGCGTGATGTGATGTGGAGGGTGGAGGGGGAGGGTGGAGGGATATGGAGACGAGTGGGGCCGCAGTGGCGCAACGGAGAGCGCGTCCGGTTTCTACCCGGAAGGTTGTGGGTTCGAATCCCACCTGCGGTATTATGACACGAGCATGGCTGTTCTCGCATAGGTGGGACCGTTGAGCAGGTGCGTTTTTTGGCGATTGCATTTGAGTATTGCCACCACGCAGGCCGACACGAATGTCCAGGAGGCTATAGTGATTCATTCACCTCACGGCATGCCAGTCGGCTTTAGCAGAAGTTTGATGCACAAGGAGACGAGTTCGGAGTGAGTTAGCGGCTACCTGACCCATAAGCGAAGTGGGCATTGTGGAGTAGAGCAGAGAAGAGCAGAGGAGAGCAGAGGAGAGCAGAGGATAGTTGAGTAGTAGAGTAGAGTGGAGTGGAGCGGAGTGGAGTGGGTGGGTGGGTGGGGTGGGGTGGGGTGGGGTGTTACAATTGAAAGGAATGGGAGAAGAAAAGGTCGCTCCACTTGGAGCAGGCTTCACCTTGACCCTGACGTGATTTGAACACGCAACCTTCTGATCTGGAGTCAGACGCGCTACCGTTGCGCCACAGAGTCAGTGGTGGCGGATGGGGTGGAGGGGGGTGTGCATGAGCAGTGGCATGGCAGCGTGCGCCGGGAGGTGGGCTCCGTGGTGGGCACCGCGGTGGTTGTCACCGAGTTAAGCGTGGAGCCGAGACGTGTGTGATGGAGGGGAGTGGTGTTGGAAGGAAGGAAGGAGGGAGGGATGGAGGGAGGGAGGGAGGGATGGAGGGATGGAGGGAGAGAAGGCGGTGGAGGTGGGACGTAGTGTGGATTGTGGTGGGCGGGGTGGGGTGGGCGTGGCGGCAGAGAGAGCGTGCGCCGGTGGTTCAGTGGTAGAATGCTCGCCTGCCACGCGGGCGGCCCGGGTTCGATTCCCGGCCGGCGCATTTGTTGCACTCCTGTCGCAACTCCAGCAGCTCTCTCGCCTTCACTCCTCTCTCTATACCTCCGTTGCATTCGATTCCCCGCCTCTGGCTCTCACAGCCAATCGCCACGCAGGAAGAGGAGAGGGACGAGGCTTAGTGGCTCAGGGTGTATGCAAGTGACTCTCTCCATCTCCTCGATGCCATTGCCTTCTTAATTCACTCACTCACTCCCAATCGACCCACCTACTGAAGTGGCCAATGCACGAGTGGCTTAAAGCAGTCGCAATAGGCCGTAGACGCTGTGTCTGCGGACATGAGACGCCCCACAGGTTCCACCGAGATTCGAACTCGGGTCGCAGGATTCAGAGTCCTGAGTGCTAACCGCTACACCATGGAACCGCTCCCGCGCCATCTCGTGCACCCATGTCCTCCCCACCACCACCACCACCACCACCACCACCACCACCACCAACATCCAGCCAACATCGACAACATCTCGAACGGCTTCTTGACCACAACACACCACTCAGCTCACCGCTCGTTTGGCATTCTGGGGAATCTGGCGTGTGGCGTTTACGTTGCTTACACAGGAGTGGCGACGATATGCGATGTGGTGGCCGGAGGTACTCGAACCGCCTCCACGCAGTTGCGTCGTTGCGAGGAACCACAACATCAAAGCCACTCCGCGAGTCTTCCCCTCGGTGGTGGTGAGTGCCAGACACGGGAAGAGGAGAGGAGTCGTGGTGGAGGTGGTGGCTTGGTTGCGAATCGGTCAAAATCGTGCCCCTGGAGAGGCTCGAACTCTCGACCTCCGCATTATAAGTACGGCGCTCTATCCAACTAAGCTACAGGGGCCTCACCGGACGCGCGCGATTTGCGCCATTTTCTCCACTCCACTCCACTCCACTCCACTCCACTCCCCTTCTCGCAGTCTTCAGGCTTCGGAATTCGCTTTGCCACTTCTCCACTACTCCAAACCACTCTGCCGACGTTGCACACCCTCTCTTCGAAGCAGACACATGTGGAGAGTGAGTAGGGGCAAGCACGCTGAGCGTAGTGCAAGGAGGGCGTGATGTGATGTGGAGGGTGGAGGGGGAGGGTGGAGGGATATGGAGACGAGTGGGGCCGCAGTGGCGCAACGGAGAGCGCGTCCGGTTTCTACCCGGAAGGTTGTGGGTTCGAATCCCACCTGCGGTATTATGACACGAGCATGGCTGTTCTCGCATAGGTGGGACCGTTGAGCAGGTGCGTTTTTTGGCGATTGCATTTGAGTATTGCCACCACGCAGGCCGACACGAATGTCCAGGAGGCTATAGTGATTCATTCACCTCACGGCATGCCAGTCGGCTTTAGCAGAAGTTTGATGCACAAGGAGACGAGTTCGGAGTGAGTTAGCGGCTACCTGACCCATAAGCGAAGTGGGCATTGTGGAGTAGAGCAGAGAAGAGCAGAGGAGAGCAGAGGAGAGCAGAGGAGAGCAGAGGATAGTTGAGTAGTAGAGTAGAGTGGAGTGGAGCGGAGTGGAGTGGGGGGGTGGTGGGTGGGGTGGGGTGGGGTGTTACAATTGAAAGGAATGGGAGAAGAAAAGGTCGCTCCACTTGGAGCAGGCTTCACACTTGACCCTGACGTGATTTGAACACGCAACCTTCTGATCTGGAGTCAGACGCGCTACCGTTGCGCCACAGAGTCAGTGGTGGCGGATGGGGTGGAGGGGGGTGTGCATGAGCAGTGGCATGGCAGCGTGCGCCGGGAGGTGGGCTCCGTGGTGGGCACCGCGGTGGTTGTCACCGAGTTAAGCGTGGAGCCGAGACGTGTGTGATGGAGGGGAGTGGTGTTGGAAGGAAGGAAGGAGGGAGGGATGGAGGGAGGGAGGGAGGGAGGGATGGAGGGATGGAGGGAGAGAAGGCGGTGGAGGTGGGACGTAGTGTGGATTGTGGTGGGCGGGGTGGGGTGGGCGTGGCGGCAGAGAGAGCGTGCGCCGGTGGTTCAGTGGTAGAATGCTCGCCTGCCACGCGGGCGGCCCGGGTTCGATTCCCGGCCGGCGCATTTGTTGCACTCCTGTCGCAACTCCAGCAGCTCTCTCGCCTTCACTCCTCTCTCTATACCTCCGTTGCATTCGATTCCCCGCCTCTGGCTCTCACAGCCAATCGCCACGCAGGAAGAGGAGAGGGACGAGGCTTAGTGGCTCAGGGTGTATGCAAGTGACTCTCTCCATCTCCTCGATGCCATTGCCTTCTTAATTCACTCACTCACTCCCAATCGACCCACCTACTGAAGTGGCCAATGCACGAGTGGCTTAAAGCAGTCGCAATAGGCCGTAGACGCTGTGTCTGCGGACATGAGACGCCCCACAGGTTCCACCGAGATTCGAACTCGGGTCGCAGGATTCAGAGTCCTGAGTGCTAACCGCTACACCATGGAACCGCTCCCGCGCCATCTCGTGCACCCATGTCCTCCCCACCACCACCACCACCACCACCACCACCAACATCCAGCCAACATCGACAACATCTCGAACGGCTTCTTGACCACAACACACCACTCAGCTCACCGCTCGTTTGGCATTCTGGGGAATCTGGCGTGTGGCGTTTACGTTGCTTACACAGGAGTGGCGACGATATGCGATGTGGTGGCCGGAGGTACTCGAACCGCCTCCACGCAGTTGCGTCGTTGCGAGGAACCACAACATCAAAGCCACTCCGCGAGTCTTCCCCTCGGTGGTGGTGAGTGCCAGACACGGGAAGAGGAGAGGAGTCGTGGTGGAGGTGGTGGCTTGGTTGCGAATCGGTCAAAATCGTGCCCCTGGAGAGGCTCGAACTCTCGACCTCCGCATTATAAGTACGGCGCTCTATCCAACTAAGCTACAGGGGCCTCACCGGACGCGCGCGATTTGCGCCATTTTCTCCACTCCACTCCACTCCACTCCACTCCACTCCCCTTCTCGCAGTCTTCAGGCTTCGGAATTCGCTTTGCCACTTCTCCACTACTCCAAACCACTCTGCCGACGTTGCACACCCTCTCTTCGAAGCAGACACATGTGGAGAGTGAGTAGGGGCAAGCACGCTGAGCGTAGTGCAAGGAGGGCGTGATGTGATGTGGAGGGTGGAGGGGGAGGGTGGAGGGATATGGAGACGAGTGGGGCCGCAGTGGCGCAACGGAGAGCGCGTCCGGTTTCTACCCGGAAGGTTGTGGGTTCGAATCCCACCTGCGGTATTATGACACGAGCATGGCTGTTCTCGCATAGGTGGGACCGTTGAGCAGGTGCGTTTTTTGGCGATTGCATTTGAGTATTGCCACCACGCAGGCCGACACGAATGTCCAGGAGGCTATAGTGATTCATTCACCTCACGGCATGCCAGTCGGCTTTAGCAGAAGTTTGATGCACAAGGAGACGAGTTCGGAGTGAGTTAGCGGCTACCTGACCCATAAGCGAAGTGGGCATTGTGGAGTAGAGCAGAGAAGAGCAGAGGAGAGCAGAGGAGAGCAGAGGAGAGCAGAGGAGAGCAGAGGAGAGCAGAGGATAGTTGAGTAGTAGAGTAGAGTGGAGTGGAGCGGAGTGGAGTGGAGGTGAGGTGGGGTGGGGTGGGGTGGGGTGGGGTGTTACAATTGAAAGGAATGGGAGAAGAAAAGGTCGCTCCACTTGGAGCAGGCTTCACACCTTGACCCTGACGTGATTTGAACACGCAACCTTCTGATCTGGAGTCAGACGCGCTACCGTTGCGCCACAGAGTCAGTGGTGGCGGATGGGGTGGAGGGGGGTGTGCATGAGCAGTGGCATGGCAGCGTGCGCCGGGAGGTGGGCTCCGTGGTGGGCACCGCGGTGGTTGTCACCGAGTTAAGCGTGGAGCCGAGACGTGTGTGATGGAGGGGAGTGGTGTTGGAAGGAAGGAAGGAGGGAGGGATGGAGGGAGGGAGGGAGGGAGGGAGGGATGGAGGGATGGAGGGAGAGAAGGCGGTGGAGGTGGGACGTAGTGTGGATTGTGGTGGGCGGGGTGGGGTGGGCGTGGCGGCAGAGAGAGCGTGCGCCGGTGGTTCAGTGGTAGAATGCTCGCCTGCCACGCGGGCGGCCCGGGTTCGATTCCCGGCCGGCGCATTTGTTGCACTCCTGTCGCAACTCCAGCAGCTCTCTCGCCTTCACTCCTCTCTCTATACCTCCGTTGCATTCGATTCCCCGCCTCTGGCTCTCACAGCCAATCGCCACGCAGGAAGAGGAGAGGGACGAGGCTTAGTGGCTCAGGGTGTATGCAAGTGACTCTCTCCATCTCCTCGATGCCATTGCCTTCTTAATTCACTCACTCACTCCCAATCGACCCACCTACTGAAGTGGCCAATGCACGAGTGGCTTAAAGCAGTCGCAATAGGCCGTAGACGCTGTGTCTGCGGACATGAGACGCCCCACAGGTTCCACCGAGATTCGAACTCGGGTCGCAGGATTCAGAGTCCTGAGTGCTAACCGCTACACCATGGAACCGCTCCCGCGCCATCTCGTGCACCCATGTCCTCCCCACCACCACCACCCACCACCACCACCACCACCACCACCACCACCAACATCCAGCCAACATCGACAACATCTCGAACGGCTTCTTGACCACAACACACCACTCAGCTCACCGCTCGTTTGGCATTCTGGGGAATCTGGCGTGTGGCGTTTACGTTGCTTACACAGGAGTGGCGACGATATGCGATGTGGTGGCCGGAGGTACTCGAACCGCCTCCACGCAGTTGCGTCGTTGCGAGGAACCACAACATCAAAGCCACTCCGCGAGTCTTCCCCTCGGTGGTGGTGAGTGCCAGACACGGGAAGAGGAGAGGAGTCGTGGTGGAGGTGGTGGCTTGGTTGCGAATCGGTCAAAATCGTGCCCCTGGAGAGGCTCGAACTCTCGACCTCCGCATTATAAGTACGGCGCTCTATCCAACTAAGCTACAGGGGCCTCACCGGACGCGCGCGATTTGCGCCATTTTCTCCACTCCACTCCACTCCACTCCACTCCACTCCACTCCCCTTCTCGCAGTCTTCAGGCTTCGGAATTCGCTTTGCCACTTCTCCACTACTCCAAACCACTCTGCCGACGTTGCACACCCTCTCTTCGAAGCAGACACATGTGGAGAGTGAGTAGGGGCAAGCACGCTGAGCGTAGTGCAAGGAGGGCGTGATGTGATGTGGAGGGTGGAGGGGGAGGGTGGAGGGATATGGAGACGAGTGGGGCCGCAGTGGCGCAACGGAGAGCGCGTCCGGTTTCTACCCGGAAGGTTGTGGGTTCGAATCCCACCTGCGGTATTATGACACGAGCATGGCTGTTCTCGCATAGGTGGGACCGTTGAGCAGGTGCGTTTTTTGGCGATTGCATTTGAGTATTGCCACCACGCAGGCCGACACGAATGTCCAGGAGGCTATAGTGATTCATTCACCTCACGGCATGCCAGTCGGCTTTAGCAGAAGTTTGATGCACAAGGAGACGAGTTCGGAGTGAGTTAGCGGCTACCTGACCCATAAGCGAAGTGGGCATTGTGGAGTAGAGCAGAGAGCAGAGAAGAGCAGAGGAGAGCAGAGGAGAGCAGAGGAGAGCAGAGGAGAGCAGAGGATAGTTGAGTAGTAGAGTAGAGTGGAGTGGAGCGGAGTGGAGTGGAGTGAGGTGAGGTGGGGTGGGGTGGGGTGGGGTGGGGTGTTACAATTGAAAGGAATGGGAGAAGAAAAGGTCGCTCCACTTGGAGCAGGCTTCACACTTGACCCTGACGTGATTTGAACACGCAACCTTCTGATCTGGAGTCAGACGCGCTACCGTTGCGCCACAGAGTCAGTGGTGGCGGATGGGGTGGAGGGGGGTGTGCATGAGCAGTGGCATGGCAGCGTGCGCCGGGAGGTGGGCTCCGTGGTGGGCACCGCGGTGGTTGTCACCGAGTTAAGCGTGGAGCCGAGACGTGTGTGATGGAGGGGAGTGGTGTTGGAAGGAAGGAAGGAGGAGGGAGGGATGGAGGGAGGGAGGGAGGGAGGGATGGAGGGATGGAGGGAGAGAAGGCGGTGGAGGTGGGACGTAGTGTGGATTGTGGTGGGCGGGGTGGGGTGGGCGTGGCGGCAGAGAGAGCGTGCGCCGGTGGTTCAGTGGTAGAATGCTCGCCTGCCACGCGGGCGGCCCGGGTTCGATTCCCGGCCGGCGCATTTGTTGCACTCCTGTCGCAACTCCAGCAGCTCTCTCGCCTTCACTCCTCTCTCTATACCTCCGTTGCATTCGATTCCCCGCCTCTGGCTCTCACAGCCAATCGCCACGCAGGAAGAGGAGAGGGACGAGGCTTAGTGGCTCAGGGTGTATGCAAGTGACTCTCTCCATCTCCTCGATGCCATTGCCTTCTTAATTCACTCACTCACTCCCAATCGACCCACCTACTGAAGTGGCCAATGCACGAGTGGCTTAAAGCAGTCGCAATAGGCCGTAGACGCTGTGTCTGCGGACATGAGACGCCCCACAGGTTCCACCGAGATTCGAACTCGGGTCGCAGGATTCAGAGTCCTGAGTGCTAACCGCTACACCATGGAACCGCTCCCGCGCCATCTCGTGCACCCATGTCCTCCCCACCACCACCACCACCACCACCAACATCCAGCCAACATCGACAACATCTCGATCGGCTTCTTGACCACAACACACCACTCAGCTCACCGCTCGTTTGGCATTCTGGGGAATCTGGCGTGTGGCGTTTACGTTGCTTACACAGGAGTGGCGACGATATGCGATGTGGTGGCCGGAGGTACTCGAACCGCCTCCACGCAGTTGCGTCGTTGCGAGGAACCACAACATCAAAGCCACTCCGCGAGTCTTCCCCTCGGTGGTGGTGAGTGCCAGACACGGGAAGAGGAGAGGAGTCGTGGTGGAGGTGGTGGCTTGGTTGCGAATCGGTCAAAATCGTGCCCCTGGAGAGGCTCGAACTCTCGACCTCCGCATTATAAGTACGGCGCTCTATCCAACTAAGCTACAGGGGCCTCACCGGACGCGCGCGATTTGCGCCATTTTCTCCACTCCACTCCACTCCACTCCACTCCACTCCCCTTCTCGCAGTCTTCAGGCTTCGGAATTCGCTTTGCCACTTCTCCACTACTCCAAACCACTCTGCCGACGTTGCACACCCTCTCTTCGAAGCAGACACATGTGGAGAGTGAGTAGGGGCAAGCACGCTGAGCGTAGTGCAAGGAGGGCGTGATGTGATGTGGAGGGTGGAGGGGGAGGGTGGAGGGATATGGAGACGAGTGGGGCCGCAGTGGCGCAACGGAGAGCGCGTCCGGTTTCTACCCGGAAGGTTGTGGGTTCGAATCCCACCTGCGGTATTATGACACGAGCATGGCTGTTCTCGCATAGGTGGGACCGTTGAGCAGGTGCGTTTTTTGGCGATTGCATTTGAGTATTGCCACCACGCAGGCCGACACGAATGTCCAGGAGGCTATAGTGATTCATTCACCTCACGGCATGCCAGTCGGCTTTAGCAGAAGTTTGATGCACAAGGAGACGAGTTCGGAGTGAGTTAGCGGCTACCTGACCCATAAGCGAAGTGGGCATTGTGGAGTAGAGCAGAGAAGAGCAGAGGAGAGCAGAGGAGAGCAGAGGAGAGCAGAGGAGAGCAGAGGAGAGCAGAGGATAGTTGAGTAGTAGAGTAGAGTGGAGTGGAGCGGAGTGGAGTGGAGTGAGGTGAGGTGGGGTGGGGTGGGGTGGGGTGGGGTGGGGTGTTACAATTGAAAGGAATGGGAGAAGAAAAGGTCGCTCCACTTGGAGCAGGCTTCACACCTTGACCCTGACGTGATTTGAACACGCAACCTTCTGATCTGGAGTCAGACGCGCTACCGTTGCGCCACAGAGTCAGTGGTGGCGGATGGGGTGGAGGGGGGTGTGCATGAGCAGTGGCATGGCAGCGTGCGCCGGGAGGTGGGCTCCGTGGTGGGCACCGCGGTGGTTGTCACCGAGTTAAGCGTGGAGCCGAGACGTGTGTGATGGAGGGGAGTGGTGTTGGAAGGAAGGAAGGAGGGAGGGAGGGAGGGAGGGAGGGAGGGAGGGAGGGATGGAGGGATGGAGGGAGAGAAGGCGGTGGAGGTGGGACGTAGTGTGGATTGTGGTGGGCGGGGTGGGGTGGGCGTGGCGGCAGAGAGAGCGTGCGCCGGTGGTTCAGTGGTAGAATGCTCGCCTGCCACGCGGGCGGCCCGGGTTCGATTCCCGGCCGGCGCATTTGTTGCACTCCTGTCGCAACTCCAGCAGCTCTCTCGCCTTCACTCCTCTCTCTATACCTCCGTTGCATTCGATTCCCCGCCTCTGGCTCTCACAGCCAATCGCCACGCAGGAAGAGGAGAGGGACGAGGCTTAGTGGCTCAGGGTGTATGCAAGTGACTCTCTCCATCTCCTCGATGCCATTGCCTTCTTAATTCACTCACTCACTCCCAATCGACCCACCTACTGAAGTGGCCAATGCACGAGTGGCTTAAAGCAGTCGCAATAGGCCGTAGACGCTGTGTCTGCGGACATGAGACGCCCCACAGGTTCCACCGAGATTCGAACTCGGGTCGCAGGATTCAGAGTCCTGAGTGCTAACCGCTACACCATGGAACCGCTCCCGCGCCATCTCGTGCACCCATGTCCTCCCCACCACCACCACCACCACCACCACCACCACCACCACCACCACCACCACCACCAACATCCAGCCAACATCGACAACATCTCGAACGGCTTCTTGACCACAACACACCACTCAGCTCACCGCTCGTTTGGCATTCTGGGGAATCTGGCGTGTGGCGTTTACGTTGCTTACACAGGAGTGGCGACGATATGCGATGTGGTGGCCGGAGGTACTCGAACCGCCTCCACGCAGTTGCGTCGTTGCGAGGAACCACAACATCAAAGCCACTCCGCGAGTCTTCCCCTCGGTGGTGGTGAGTGCCAGACACGGGAAGAGGAGAGGAGTCGTGGTGGAGGTGGTGGCTTGGTTGCGAATCGGTCAAAATCGTGCCCCTGGAGAGGCTCGAACTCTCGACCTCCGCATTATAAGTACGGCGCTCTATCCAACTAAGCTACAGGGGCCTCACCGGACGCGCGCGATTTGCGCCATTTTCTCCACTCCACTCCACTCCACTCCACTCCACTCCCCTTCTCGCAGTCTTCAGGCTTCGGAATTTGCTTTGCCACTTCTCCACTACTCCAAACCACTCTGCCGACGTTGCACACCCTCTCTTCGAAGCAGACACATGTGGAGAGTGAGTAGGGGCAAGCACGCTGAGCGTAGTGCAAGGAGGGCGTGATGTGATGTGGAGGGTGGAGGGGGAGGGTGGAGGGATATGGAGACGAGTGGGGCCGCAGTGGCGCAACGGAGAGCGCGTCCGGTTTCTACCCGGAAGGTTGTGGGTTCGAATCCCACCTGCGGTATTATGACACGAGCATGGCTGTTCTCGCATAGGTGGGACCGTTGAGCAGGTGCGTTTTTTGGCGATTGCATTTGAGTATTGCCACCACGCAGGCCGACACGAATGTCCAGGAGGCTATAGTGATTCATTCACCTCACGGCATGCCAGTCGGCTTTAGCAGAAGTTTGATGCACAAGGAGACGAGTTCGGAGTGAGTTAGCGGCTACCTGACCCATAAGCGAAGTGGGCATTGTGGAGTAGAGCAGAGAAGAGCAGAGGAGAGCAGAGGAGAGCAGAGGAGAGCAGAGGAGAGCAGAGGATAGTTGAGTAGTAGAGTAGAGTGGAGTGGAGCGGAGTGGAGTGGAGTGAGGTGAGGTGGGGTGGGGTGGGGTGGGGTGGGGTGGGGTGTTACAATTGAAAGGAATGGGAGAAGAAAAGGTCGCTCCACTTGGAGCAGGCTTCACACCTTGACCCTGACGTGATTTGAACACGCAACCTTCTGATCTGGAGTCAGACGCGCTACCGTTGCGCCACAGAGTCAGTGGTGGCGGATGGGGTGGAGGGGGGTGTGCATGAGCAGTGGCATGGCAGCGTGCGCCGGGAGGTGGGCTCCGTGGTGGGCACCGCGGTGGTTGTCACCGAGTTAAGCGTGGAGCCGAGACGTGTGTGATGGAGGGGAGTGGTGTTGGAAGGAAGGAAGGAGGGAGGGATGGAGGGAGGGAGGGAGGGAGGGAGGGATGGAGGGATGGAGGGAGAGAAGGCGGTGGAGGTGGGACGTAGTGTGGATTGTGGTGGGCGGGGTGGGGTGGGCGTGGCGGCAGAGAGAGCGTGCGCCGGTGGTTCAGTGGTAGAATGCTCGCCTGCCACGCGGGCGGCCCGGGTTCGATTCCCGGCCGGCGCATTTGTTGCACTCCTGTCGCAACTCCAGCAGCTCTCTCGCCTTCACTCCTCTCTCTATACCTCCGTTGCATTCGATTCCCCGCCTCTGGCTCTCACAGCCAATCGCCACGCAGGAAGAGGAGAGGGACGAGGCTTAGTGGCTCAGGGTGTATGCAAGTGACTCTCTCCATCTCCTCGATGCCATTGCCTTCTTAATTCACTCACTCACTCCCAATCGACCCACCTACTGAAGTGGCCAATGCACGAGTGGCTTAAAGCAGTCGCAATAGGCCGTAGACGCTGTGTCTGCGGACATGAGACGCCCCACAGGTTCCACCGAGATTCGAACTCGGGTCGCAGGATTCAGAGTCCTGAGTGCTAACCGCTACACCATGGAACCGCTCCCGCGCCATCTCGTGCACCCATGTCCTCCCCACCACCACCACCACCACCACCACCACCACCACCACCAACATCCAGCCAACATCGACAACATCTCGAACGGCTTCTTGACCACAACACACCACTCAGCTCACCGCTCGTTTGGCATTCTGGGGAATCTGGCGTGTGGCGTTTACGTTGCTTACACAGGAGTGGCGACGATATGCGATGTGGTGGCCGGAGGTACTCGAACCGCCTCCACGCAGTTGCGTCGTTGCGAGGAACCACAACATCAAAGCCACTCCGCGAGTCTTCCCCTCGGTGGTGGTGAGTGCCAGACACGGGAAGAGGAGAGGAGTCGTGGTGGAGGTGGTGGCTTGGTTGCGAATCGGTCAAAATCGTGCCCCTGGAGAGGCTCGAACTCTCGACCTCCGCATTATAAGTACGGCGCTCTATCCAACTAAGCTACAGGGGCCTCACCGGACGCGCGCGATTTGCGCCATTTTCTCCACTCCACTCCACTCCCCTTCTCGCAGTCTTCAGGCTTCGGAATTTGCTTTGCCACTTCTCCACTACTCCAAACCACTCTGCCGACGTTGCACACCCTCTCTTCGAAGCAGACACATGTGGAGAGTGAGTAGGGGCAAGCACGCTGAGCGTAGTGCAAGGAGGGCGTGATGTGATGTGGAGGGTGGAGGGGGAGGGTGGAGGGATATGGAGACGAGTGGGGCCGCAGTGGCGCAACGGAGAGCGCGTCCGGTTTCTACCCGGAAGGTTGTGGGTTCGAATCCCACCTGCGGTATTATGACACGAGCATGGCTGTTCTCGCATAGGTGGGACCGTTGAGCAGGTGCGTTTTTTGGCGATTGCATTTGAGTATTGCCACCACGCAGGCCGACACGAATGTCCAGGAGGCTATAGTGATTCATTCACCTCACGGCATGCCAGTCGGCTTTAGCAGAAGTTTGATGCACAAGGAGACGAGTTCGGAGTGAGTTAGCGGCTACCTGACCCATAAGCGAAGTGGGCATTGTGGAGTAGAGCAGAGAAGAGCAGAGGAGAGCAGAGGAGAGCAGAGGAGAGCAGAGGAGAGCAGAGGAGAGCAGAGGAGAGCAGAGGATAGTTGAGTAGTAGAGTAGAGTGGAGTGGAGCGGAGTGGAGTGGAGTGAGGTGAGGTGGGGTGGGGTGGGGTGGGGTGGGGTGGGGTGTTACAATTGAAAGGAATGGGAGAAGAAAAGGTCGCTCCACTTGGAGCAGGCTTCACACTTGACCCTGACGTGATTTGAACACGCAACCTTCTGATCTGGAGTCAGACGCGCTACCGTTGCGCCACAGAGTCAGTGGTGGCGGATGGGGTGGAGGGGGGTGTGCATGAGCAGTGGCATGGCAGCGTGCGCCGGGAGGTGGGCTCCGTGGTGGGCACCGCGGTGGTTGTCACCGAGTTAAGCGTGGAGCCGAGACGTGTGTGATGGAGGGGAGTGGTGTTGGAAGGAAGGAAGGAGGGAGGGATGGAGGGAGGGAGGGAGGGAGGGAGGGATGGAGGGATGGAGGGAGAGAAGGCGGTGGAGGTGGGACGTAGTGTGGATTGTGGTGGGCGGGGTGGGGTGGGCGTGGCGGCAGAGAGAGCGTGCGCCGGTGGTTCAGTGGTAGAATGCTCGCCTGCCACGCGGGCGGCCCGGGTTCGATTCCCGGCCGGCGCATTTGTTGCACTCCTGTCGCAACTCCAGCAGCTCTCTCGCCTTCACTCCTCTCTCTATACCTCCGTTGCATTCGATTCCCCGTCTCTGGCTCTCACAGCCAATCGCCACGCAGGAAGAGGAGAGGGACGAGGCTTAGTGGCTCAGGGTGTATGCAAGTGACTCTCTCCATCTCCTCGATGCCATTGCCTTCTTAATTCACTCACTCACTCCCAATCGACCCACCTACTGAAGTGGCCAATGCACGAGTGGCTTAAAGCAGTTGCAATGGGCCGTAGACGCTGTGTCTGCGGACATGAGACGCCCCACAGGTTCCACCGAGATTCGAACTCGGGTCGCAGGATTCAGAGTCCTGAGTGCTAACCGCTACACCATGGAACCGCTCCCGCGCCATCTCGTGCACCCATGTCCTCCCCACCCCACCACCACCACCACACCACCACCACCACCACCACCACCAACATCCAGCCAACATCGACAACATCTCGAACGGCTTCTTGACCACAACACACCACTCAGCTCACCGCTCGTTTGGCATTCTGGGGAATCTGGCGTGTGGCGTTTACGTTGCTTACACAGGAGTGGCGACGATATGCGATGTGGTGGCCGGAGGTACTCGAACCGCCTCCACGCAGTTGCGTCGTTGCGAGGAACCACAACATCAAAGCCACTCCGCGAGTCTTCCCCTCGGTGGTGGTGAGTGCCAGACACGGGAAGAGGAGAGGAGTCGTGGTGGAGGTGGTGGCTTGGTTGCGAATCGGTCAAAATCGTGCCCCTGGAGAGGCTCGAACTCTCGACCTCCGCATTATAAGTACGGCGCTCTATCCAACTAAGCTACAGGGGCCTCACCGGACGCGCGCGATTTGCGCCATTTTCTCCACTCCACTCCACTCCACTCCACTCCACTCCACTCCCCTTCTCGCAGTCTTCAGGCTTCGGAATTCGCTTTGCCACTTCTCCACTACTCCAAACCACTCTGCCGACGTTGCACACCCTCTCTTCGAAGCAGACACATGTGGAGAGTGAGTAGGGGCAAGCACGCTGAGCGTAGTGCAAGGAGGGCGTGATGTGATGTGGAGGGTGGAGGGGGAGGGTGGAGGGATATGGAGACGAGTGGGGCCGCAGTGGCGCAACGGAGAGCGCGTCCGGTTTCTACCCGGAAGGTTGTGGGTTCGAATCCCACCTGCGGTATTATGACACGAGCATGGCTGTTCTCGCATAGGTGGGACCGTTGAGCAGGTGCGTTTTTTGGCGATTGCATTTGAGTATTGCCACCACGCAGGCCGACACGAATGTCCAGGAGGCTATAGTGATTCATTCACCTCACGGCATGCCAGTCGGCTTTAGCAGAAGTTTGATGCACAAGGAGACGAGTTCGGAGTGAGTTAGCGGCTACCTGACCCATAAGCGAAGTGGGCATTGTGGAGTAGAGCAGAGAAGAGCAGAGGAGAGCAGAGGAGAGCAGAGGAGAGCAGAGGAGAGCAGAGGAGAGCAGAGGAGAGCAGAGGATAGTTGAGTAGTAGAGTAGAGTGGAGTGGAGCGGAGTGGAGTGGAGTGAGGTGAGGTGGGGGGGGGGTGGGGTGGGGTGGGGTGTTACAATTGAAAGGAATGGGAGAAGAAAAGGTCGCTCCACTTGGAGCAGGCTTCACACTTGACCCTGACGTGATTTGAACACGCAACCTTCTGATCTGGAGTCAGACGCGCTACCGTTGCGCCACAGAGTCAGTGGTGGCGGATGGGGTGGAGGGGGGTGTGCATGAGCAGTGGCATGGCAGCGTGCGCCGGGAGGTGGGCTCCGTGGTGGGCACCGCGGTGGTTGTCACCGAGTTAAGCGTGGAGCCGAGACGTGTGTGATGGAGGGGAGTGGTGTTGGAAGGAAGGAAGGAGGGAGGGATGGAGGGAGGGAGGGAGGGAGGGATGGAGGGATGGAGGGAGAGAAGGCGGTGGAGGTGGGACGTAGTGTGGATTGTGGTGGGCGGGGTGGGGTGGGCGTGGCGGCAGAGAGAGCGTGCGCCGGTGGTTCAGTGGTAGAATGCTCGCCTGCCACGCGGGCGGCCCGGGTTCGATTCCCGGCCGGCGCATTTGTTGCACTCCTGTCGCAACTCCAGCAGCTCTCTCGCCTTCACTCCTCTCTCTATACCTCCGTTGCATTCGATTCCCCGTCTCTGGCTCTCACAGCCAATTGCCACGCAGGAAGAGGAGAGGGACGAGGCTTAGTGGCTCAGGGTGTATGCAAGTGACTCTCTCCATCTCCTCGATGCCATTGCCTTCTTAATTCACTCACTCACTCCCAATCGACCCACCTACTGAAGTGGCCAATGCACGAGTGGCTTAAAGCAGTTGCAATGGGCCGTAGACGCTGTGTCTGTGACATGAGACGCCCCACAGGTTCCACCGAGATTCGAACTCGGGTCGCAGGATTCAGAGTCCTGAGTGCTAACCGCTACACCATGGAACCGCTCCCGCGCCATCTCGTGCACCCATGTCCTCCCCACCACCACCACCACCACCACCACCACCACCACCACCACCAACATCCAGCCAACATCGACAACATCTCGATGGCTTCTTGACCACAACACACCACTCAGCTCACCGCTCGTTTGGCATTCTGGGGAATCTGGCGTGTGGCGTTTACGTTGCTTACACAGGAGTGGCGACGATATGCGATGTGGTGGCCGGAGGTACTCGAACCGCCTCCACGCAGTTGCGTCGTTGCGAGGAACCACAACATCAAAGCCACTCCGCGAGTCTTCCCCTCGGTGGTGGTGAGTGCCAGACACGGGAAGAGGAGAGGAGTCGTGGTGGAGGTGGTGGCTTGGTTGCGAATCGGTCAAAATCGTGCCCCTGGAGAGGCTCGAACTCTCGACCTCCGCATTATAAGTACGGCGCTCTATCCAACTAAGCTACAGGGGCCTCACCGGACGCGCGCGATTTGCGCCATTTTCTCCACTCCACTCCACTCCACTCCACTCCACTCCCCTTCTCGCAGTCTTCAGGCTTCGGAATTTGCTTTGCCACTTCTCCACTACTCCAAACCACTCTGCCGACGTTGCACACCCTCTCTTCGAAGCAGACACATGTGGAGAGTGAGTAGGGGCAAGCACGCTGAGCGTAGTGCAAGGAGGGCGTGATGTGATGTGGAGGGTGGAGGGGGAGGGTGGAGGGATATGGAGACGAGTGGGGCCGCAGTGGCGCAACGGAGAGCGCGTCCGGTTTCTACCCGGAAGGTTGTGGGTTCGAATCCCACCTGCGGTATTATGACACGAGCATGGCTGTTCTCGCATAGGTGGGACCGTTGAGCAGGTGCGTTTTTTGGCGATTGCATTTGAGTATTGCCACCACGCAGGCCGACACGAATGTCCAGGAGGCTATAGTGATTCATTCACCTCACGGCATGCCAGTCGGCTTTAGCAGAAGTTTGATGCACAAGGAGACGAGTTCGGAGTGAGTTAGCGGCTACCTGACCCATAAGCGAAGTGGGCATTGTGGAGTAGAGCAGAGAAGAGCAGAGGAGAGCAGAGGAGAGCAGAGGAGAGCAGAGGAGAGCAGAGGAGAGCAGAGGAGAGCAGAGGATAGTTGAGTAGTAGAGTAGAGTGGAGTGGAGCGGAGTGGAGTGGAGTGAGGTGAGGTGGGGTGGGGGGGGTGGGGTGGGGTGGGGTGTTACAATTGAAAGGAATGGGAGAAGAAAAGGTCGCTCCACTTGGAGCAGGCTTCACACTTTGACCCTGACGTGATTTGAACACGCAACCTTCTGATCTGGAGTCAGACGCGCTACCGTTGCGCCACAGAGTCAGTGGTGGCGGATGGGGTGGAGGGGGGTGTGCATGAGCAGTGGCATGGCAGCGTGCGCCGGGAGGTGGGCTCCGTGGTGGGCACCGCGGTGGTTGTCACCGAGTTAAGCGTGGAGCCGAGACGTGTGTGATGGAGGGGAGTGGTGTTGGAAGGAAGGAAGGAGGGAGGGATGGAGGGAGGGAGGGAGGGAGGGAGGGAGGGATGGGGAGGGAGAGAAGGCGGTGGAGGTGGGACGTAGTGTGGATTGTGGTGGGCGGGGTGGGGTGGGCGTGGCGGCAGAGAGAGCGTGCGCCGGTGGTTCAGTGGTAGAATGCTCGCCTGCCACGCGGGCGGCCCGGGTTCGATTCCCGGCCGGCGCATTTGTTGCACTCCTGTCGCAACTCCAGCAGCTCTCTCGCCTTCACTCCTCTCTCTATACCTCCGTTGCATTCGATTCCCCGTCTCTGGCTCTCACAGCCAATTGCCACGCAGGAAGAGGAGAGGGACGAGGCTTAGTGGCTCAGGGTGTATGCAAGTGACTCTCTCCATCTCCTCGATGCCATTGCCTTCTTAATTCACTCACTCACTCCCAATCGACCCACCTACTGAAGTGGCCAATGCACGAGTGGCTTAAAGCAGTTGCAATGGGCCGTAGACGCTGTGTCTGTGGACATGAGACGCCCCACAGGTTCCACCGAGATTCGAACTCGGGTCGCAGGATTCAGAGTCCTGAGTGCTAACCGCTACACCATGGAACCGCTCCCGCGCCATCTCGTGCACCCATGTCCTCCACCACCACCACCACCACCACCACCACCACCACCACCACCACCACCACCAACATCCAGCCAACATCGACAACATCTCGATGGCTTCTTGACCACAACACACCACTCAGCTCACCGCTCGTTTGGCATTCTGGGGAATCTGGCGTGTGGCGTTTACGTTGCTTACACAGGAGTGGCGACGATATGCGATGTGGTGGCCGGAGGTACTCGAACCGCCTCCACGCAGTTGCGTCGTTGCGAGGAACCACAACATCAAAGCCACTCCGCGAGTCTTCCCCTCGGTGGTGGTGAGTGCCAGACACGGGAAGAGGAGAGGAGTCGTGGTGGAGGTGGTGGCTTGGTTGCGAATCGGTCAAAATCGTGCCCCTGGAGAGGCTCGAACTCTCGACCTCCGCATTATAAGTACGGCGCTCTATCCAACTAAGCTACAGGGGCCTCACCGGACGCGCGCGATTTGCGCCATTTTCTCCACTCCACTCCACTCCACTCCACTCCACTCCACTCCCCTTCTCGCAGTCTTCAGGCTTCGGAATTTGCTTTGCCACTTCTCCACTACTCCAAACCACTCTGCCGACGTTGCACACCCTCTCTTCGAAGCAGACACATGTGGAGAGTGAGTAGGGGCAAGCACGCTGAGCGTAGTGCAAGGAGGGCGTGATGTGATGTGGAGGGTGGAGGGGGAGGGTGGAGGGATATGGAGACGAGTGGGGCCGCAGTGGCGCAACGGAGAGCGCGTCCGGTTTCTACCCGGAAGGTTGTGGGTTCGAATCCCACCTGCGGTATTATGACACGAGCATGGCTGTTCTCGCATAGGTGGGACCGTTGAGCAGGTGCGTTTTTTGGCGATTGCATTTGAGTATTGCCACCACGCAGGCCGACACGAATGTCCAGGAGGCTATAGTGATTCATTCACCTCACGGCATGCCAGTCGGCTTTAGCAGAAGTTTGATGCACAAGGAGACGAGTTCGGAGTGAGTTAGCGGCTACCTGACCCATAAGCGAAGTGGGCATTGTGGAGTAGAGCAGAGAAGAGCAGAGGAGAGCAGAGGAGAGCAGAGGAGAGCAGAGGAGCAGAGGAGAGCAGAGGAGAGCAGAGGATAGTTGAGTAGTAGAGTAGAGTGGAGTGGAGCGGAGTGGAGTGGAGTGAGGTGAGGGGGGTGGGGTGGGGTGGGGTGGGGTGGGGTGTTACAATTGAAAGGAATGGGAGAAGAAAAGGTCGCTCCACTTGGAGCAGGCTTCACACTTTGACCCTGACGTGATTTGAACACGCAACCTTCTGATCTGGAGTCAGACGCGCTACCGTTGCGCCACAGAGTCAGTGGTGGCGGATGGGGTGGAGGGGGGTGTGCATGAGCAGTGGCATGGCAGCGTGCGCCGGGAGGTGGGCTCCGTGGTGGGCACCGCGGTGGTTGTCACCGAGTTAAGCGTGGAGCCGAGACGTGTGTGATGGAGGGGAGTGGTGTTGGAAGGAAGGAAGGAGGGAGGGAGGGAGGGAGGGAGGGAGGGAGGGATGGAGGGATGGAGGGAGAGAAGGCGGTGGAGGTGGGACGTAGTGTGGATTGTGGTGGGGGGGGGGGGGGGGGCGTGGCGGCAGAGAGAGCGTGCGCCGGTGGTTCAGTGGTAGAATGCTCGCCTGCCACGCGGGCGGCCCGGGTTCGATTCCCGGCCGGCGCATTTGTTGCACTCCTGTCGCAACTCCAGCAGCTCTCTCGCCTTCACTCCTCTCTCTATACCTCCGTTGCATTCGATTCCCCGTCTCTGGCTCTCACAGCCAATTGCCACGCAGGAAGAGGAGAGGGACGAGGCTTAGTGGCTCAGGGTGTATGCAAGTGACTCTCTCCATCTCCTCGATGCCATTGCCTTCTTAATTCACTCACTCACTCCCAATCGACCCACCTACTGAAGTGGCCAATGCACGAGTGGCTTAAAGCAGTTGCAATGGGCCGTAGACGCTGTGTCTGTGGACATGAGACGCCCCACAGGTTCCACCGAGATTCGAACTCGGGTCGCAGGATTCAGAGTCCTGAGTGCTAACCGCTACACCATGGAACCGCTCCCGCGCCATCTCGTGCACCCATGTCCTCCCCACCACCACCACCACCACCACCACCACCACCACCACCAACATCCAGCCAACATCGACAACATCTCGAACGGCTTCTTGACCACAACACACCACTCAGCTCACCGCTCGTTTGGCATTCTGGGGAATCTGGCGTGTGGCGTTTACGTTGCTTACACAGGAGTGGCGACGATATGCGATGTGGTGGCCGGAGGTACTCGAACCGCCTCCACGCAGTTGCGTCGTTGCGAGGAACCACAACATCAAAGCCACTCCGCGAGTCTTCCCCTCGGTGGTGGTGAGTGCCAGACACGGGAAGAGGAGAGGAGTCGTGGTGGAGGTGGTGGCTTGGTTGCGAATCGGTCAAAATCGTGCCCCTGGAGAGGCTCGAACTCTCGACCTCCGCATTATAAGTACGGCGCTCTATCCAACTAAGCTACAGGGGCCTCACCGGACGCGCGCGATTTGCGCCATTTTCTCCACTCCACTCCACTCCACTCCCCTTCTCGCAGTCTTCAGGCTTCGGAATTTGCTTTGCCACTTCTCCACTACTCCAAACCACTCTGCCGACGTTGCACACCCTCTCTTCGAAGCAGACACATGTGCAGAGTGAGTAGGGGCAAGCACGCTGAGCGTAGTGCAAGGAGGGCGTGATGTGATGTGGAGGGGGGAGGGGGAGGGTGGAGGGATATGGAGACGAGTGGGGCCGCAGTGGCGCAACGGAGAGCGCGTCCGGTTTCTACCCGGAAGGTTGTGGGTTCGAATCCCACCTGCGGTATTATGACACGAGCATGGCTGTTCTCGCATAGGTGGGACCGTTGAGCAGGTGCGTTTTTTGGCGATTGCATTTGAGTATTGCCACCACGCAGGCCGACACGAATGTCCAGGAGGCTATAGTGATTCATTCACCTCACGGCATGCCAGTCGGCTTTAGCAGAAGTTTGATGCACAAGGAGACGAGTTCGGAGTGAGTTA